>CM046878.1:193607274-196035205 GCA_025667525.1 Glebionis coronaria
CACGGATTGCTAGGTTGGCACCAAGTGTGTTTGTTGTGTTTCTTTGGTGGTGAGGTGACTAAACTCTATTGGTTTAATTTTTGATTGAGGAAAAATTAACCAATCAAAGTTGATTGGTGACAAAATAGAGTGCCACGTTGGATTGATTGCAACACCTTCTTCATTCTGATTTTGTGGGGAATTAATTGGGGCGCGTGAGCTTCAATCTCCCAAGAAAAGAAAAGCCCCAAATTGGATTTAGGGTTCTTGACTGTGTAACTTCCCCTTTTCTTGTTCTTTCTCTTACGTCTTTTTCTTTTCTTTATTTACTTTTCGTTTCTTTTGTTTTAGACCAAAGAGTTAATATAACTCTTGCACCGACTGACTTTTTATTGTGGGCCTTGGACCATCTTTTGGACCCATCCCACGTTTCATTAGTATTTGGGCTTGGGCCTCTTTTTTTTCTTTCTTGCAAATACTTCATCCGTCTCAATGTAATATGTTGTTGGGATTTTAATGGGTCTTGGACCAATAGAATAAACTTAATACTCCATAAATGGGCCTTGAAGCCCATTAAGCTTAAGTGTGGGTCCCATAAAGCCCAATAAACTTTAAAAACTCGAATCCCGTTTTTAAAATGACTTGTCACTTGGCCTTTGATAAAATCCTTCAAATCTCACGTCAGTTTTGCCGGTTTTCGTGATCTTTGGTTCACTTTTGGTTCATTGACTTTGTCTTTGTCTCTTTCTTTGACTTTTCTTCAACAATTGACCATGAAATCCCGTGTTTTCTTTCCTTTTGATATTTTGTACCTATTTCACACAAAAACATAAAACCACGCGTAATTCCGACTTTTACGATATTAAACACATGATTAGGTCTTGTTTTTCTTTGTTTTTAGTGGCAAAAGGATAAGTGTTTACACACTTATTAGTCACACATACAAGAACACACACCACACCATCCGGATCTTTCCCACACCACCTGTGGAAGATGAACTATGTCCCCGTCGAGATATCTTGCCTCCAAAGAGACGATTCACAAGTACTCAGGACGGATCGTGTCCCACGAACCAAGAACTCAGGACGGATCGTTCCCCACGAACCAAGAACTCAGAACCAAGAACTTAGGACAGATCGTGCCCCATGCTCCACACACATCACAACTGGTCCCATAGACGCCCAAACATCTATGTACCAATCCCAATCATAACACAATCAAGATTCACATATTAGAACACATATCAAAGCACCTACGAGAACACATAAGCACGCAAGTCACACAATAGCACATTTATGTCCACACATTTTAAAAACATAGTACTAAATCATGTTAAAGAACAATGCAAGTGTCATCTCCATCCCATACTGGAAAAACATTTAAAACGTAGCAAAATGGGACTATGAACTCACCTGATAGCACAGCAAGCTAGCACTCCTGTAAACCTATAAAATCATACACAACACACTTAGCTCAGGTCCTAACACCCAAGTTAAGTATCAACCACTGAGATGAATCTAATCCCCCAATCCTCGCTATCTAGTTCTCACACTACAAGCTATTCTATACGTAAAAATTCAGTTTTCCCGGTACGGTTTACTAGTCATTAAACGACCACATGAAGTGAACTTAACACCACACATGGCTCCTACCCTACTGGATTTATGTTTTTATATGATCTAAGAACTCCAAAAACCAATTTTAGTTTCTACTTACACGTTTAACCCTTTCGTTTAGTCTCTACGCCAAATGTCGTTTTCACCAAAACTGATTTTCTGTACATGCTAAATGTTTGTCACCAAAAGCCCGACCTAAACACCATAACTTTTATTGAAAACCTCCAGTACTTTCATATATATTATAAAGAGTTACCAAATTAAAAATCTTTGGCTATCTCATTCGTTTGGTTCGGTTTTGACTCAAATTTCCCAAATCCAAATTGATTCCTGAACTGCGCACTGTTTTTGTAACAATTGTTTGACGACCTTTCCTAACTCTATTTTCGACGAATCTTACATTTTTGAAAAGTAGACTCTTTGAAATTATTTTTAAAAAAAAGAAACGCGACCAAAGGTGCTACCAACTGCCCGTAACAGTCAACACAAGACAGACCTAAAAATCAGACTGTTTTACACCTTTATGCACTAACCCTCTAAACATCATTAATTATCCCTAAATTCTAACACAAACCCTAAAATCATTAATAAATATAAATAAATATAATTCTCAGAAATTTAACAAAACCCTGATCATCTCAATGATGGTTAATTAACATTCCAATTATGATTAAGTAATAAAACATGAATTATATTAAGGTTGAATTGATCACTTACCTTGAAACAAGAAAAATTAATGAACCCTAATCATAATTTCGACTCCTTTTCATATCCATGGAAGATTTAGACTGATTTTAGGTTTATTTAGGGTTATTAGTCGTTTTTAGAGGTCTAGGGGTGTTTATATAGGTCTTGCTAACCTTCTAGACAAGTTTAGGCCCAATTAGGACTTTTAAATGGTAATTATCCTATTTTTATTAATTTAATATCTAAAATTTCAGCTATGGGACCCAAAAATTCGACTCCCCTCTTTGTTTTATCATATTTACACTCTCCCCCTCCTATTTTATGTTTACTTATACTCCTATACACTTTCGGGACCAAACCAGGCACCCTTTTGCTAATTTTTCGACTTTTTACGCGATTTTTGAACTAGCCTTCATTTCTAAAAGTTTCTAAATATAGAAAGTAACTATAAAACTTAACCTAACCATATTATATATACTTAATACATACATACAACATACGCTACGTAAACGAAACCTTATAAAAACGCTACCCGAACTTTTCTGCAGTTCATTTCTAAACTCATTTCATTTCATTCCATTTCATTTCATTTCCAACTTATACCATGATTTACACATTCATGTGAACACATGAGCACGAACCAACCCCATCACATCATCATATAACGTACCATGTACTACGTAAACAATGTCTAACATCATGATAAAGTCTCAAATATGAACACATAACACATAAACGCACACCAAGCACATGATCAACATCAAACAGTCAAAAGTGACAAATCCAAAATCTAGGATTGTCACATCACTCCCTCCTAATAGAAATCTTGTCCCAAGATTTACTCCATAAGCTCAAAAAACTTCATTTCATAACCAACTCGTTATCTCTCTCATAAGAACGTAACCAGATCATCCGTATGACTACAACAACGCCCTCAATGAATATAAGCTCACGACAAATTTTAGGACCCCCAACTTCGGATAGACGATCAAGCCATGGACAACTAACGGACGTTTACATGAAAGAATTTAAAAATATGAACCAAAACCATAAGACTCCAAAAGATACTCAACATAAAACATGTATCGACTCCCAACGAACCATGGAAACAGACCAATGACACAAGAAGCACCCAGCGACAACCGAAACGTATTACGACCGGTGACATACTATTAAAAGCTTGTGCAAAACCAAATTTTACCCCATAATGGATTTTTTACTGTAATGTATATTAGTTGTTCTAAAACCATGGTATCACATTAGTAATTTATGTAATCATTTGACGAAAAAAAATCTATAGTCTCTTCACGAACGATCAATTGTCTAAAGCACACAACACAATATCACGCGTCAACATTGACTCCGGAACCCATATTCTTCATTAATGTAACAATATCTATGATGGATACATCAGAAATCCTATCCCAAAGCAGCCCTATGTTAGCCTTCTAAGTGTCCACTATCCCAAAATACCCAAAACACGAGTTTAAATCATGTTGTCCGAAAATTAATCTTGAACTCGACAGTTGTACAATTAATTCGACCAAGCTACTGACTTCCATTGACAATATATTCTAAATATTTGAAAAGTACGCTCCGAGTATATAACTTTTGGCTTTTGAATCAGTTAAAAAGCTTTAAAAACGAATAAGTTATAACCAAAACGATTTTTACCTAGAATCTGCCCAGACATTAGCGACAGTTTCTGACAGTTTAGCGATGAATTCTGACAATTTAGCGACAGTTTCGGCCTAATCCGATTTAAACAAAAAAAACGATTTTAAACCCAAAAAAACCCGTTATTAATTACAAAATTCAAGGGGTCTAATTTATTTTAATTCCATAAAATTAAAACTCTCACCCATCATATGATTAATTACTTGATTTAAACATATTTAATTAAATAAGACCAATATTTTAACTAAAGAACAATAACTTTAGGTGATCAAAACCAAAATATTTTTAAAATAAATAAGCCATGCTTATATGTTAAAGAATTTATATTTCAACTTATTTCAAACACGTTTTCGACACTTTACCCTTATTTTATTAACTACCAACAACTATTTTAACTATTTGCAAATTTCATTTCTTTTACCACGTAAGACTCAAAATAAAAGATATCGTTACCCCAAATAAACAAAGACAATGGAATTCTTAAACTATCTAAATAACATTTACGCTAAAAGTACCGTACAAACGAACACCTAAAATGAGGACTCGATAAATGTGCTATTACGGAATTTAAACATCTCGAAGAGGAACAAGCTAGCAAACCATCACAAGAAAACAACCGATATATAGAAGGTAATTATACATACATAGACATATGCATACATACACTCAAATCCGTCCAACGTATACTATACAAACATGTATTAACCCTCTTTCATGCAACCATACTCAGGAATCCATTGATGTTGTGGTACTCGTGTAACTATGTTGGCCACCATACTTATACAAGTCCCATTTCACCAATGCACTCCCTCCTATGATGACACTTATAAGAATTAATACTACACATAACACATCGGTCTACCAACTCAAATAAGCACACAGATCCTACAACTCATATAATCACATAACCACAACATAAAATAAGATCCATAATCTATGTATTAAAATAACGTAGCCAGTACATGATACATATAAACTCGTAATCCAGCTAAACCACCATAGACAAAATTCAAAATGTATAAAGAACATGAAAACGTAATTAAACGAAATCCAACAATGACTAGCGTATACGACTATAGTTCAACCCGCACTATTCAAAACTCGAAAAGAAAATAACATGTAGCTAAGTATGAACTTACTATGGTTCAATTCATACTAGTCAAAACATCGCAATAAATAACATCCAAACACATCAGTTAATATAGAATGCACACATACTCCTATGACGCATATATACAGGGACCCTTAAGCTATAGACTAGGCTACGCAACTAGGCACCCTAATTCTCTATAACCATTGTCTCTGATACCATTCTGTGACACCCCACCATGGCGGAATATGGGGCGCGACGTATGGATATCATCACAACAATAGCGTGTCTATAGAGTTAACTAAATGAAATAGAAATGTCATAAAAAGGTGACACAATTTCATGACAACATCTCAAATAATGTAGGCGTCTAGGTAAGTAGGTAACATGCCTACCTCTTACCAAAGACATTCAAATAACAGACATCAAACATATAGGTATCAAACAATTTACTAAATCAAAAGACAAAATAAAATCTAAGAGGAAAGGGATTCCTCCTAATGCAATCCTAGCAGCCTCTATACGCTAGCCACTTCTAACATTATCTTGCACAACTACCTCACCTGAAAATGACACTAAAATTTGTCAACATAAAGTTGGTGAGAACATATGTTTAAGTTATCTAGAACATCATAAGAAACCTTGACATCCGCGGTAAATAAGTTGAAGACAAACAATTTATAGTAATGGACCATAATGTGATAATCATGTTACATGCATCCACAACAAAACTTAAACCAAGTACCGATCACATCTACAATTCACAAAGCACACTATAACAATCAAGAAGTATCCTGTCACACACACAAGAACACACACCACACTATCCGGATCTTTCCCACACCACCTGTGGAAGATGAACTATATCCCCGTCGAGATATCTTGCCTCCGAAGAGAAGATGCACAAGTACTCAGGACGGATCGTGTCCCACAAACCAAGAACTCAGGACGGATCATGCCCCACGAACCAAGAACTCATAACCAAGAACTCAGGACGGATCGTGCCCCACGCTCCACACACATCACAACTGGTCCCATAGACGCCCATACATCTATGTACCAATCCCAATCATAACACAATCAAGATTCACATATCAGAACACATATCAAAGCACCTATGAGAACACATAAGCACGCAAGTCACACCATAGCACATTTATGTCCACACATTTTAAAACATAGTACTAAATCATCTTAAAGAACATTGCAAGTGTCATCTCCATCCCATATTGGAAAAACATTTAAAACGTAGCAAAATGGGACTATGAACTCACCTGATAGCACAGCAAGCTAGCACTCCTGCAAACCTATAAAATCATACACAATACACTTAGCTCAGTTCCTAACACCCAAGTTAAGTAACAAACACGGAGATGAATCTAATCCCCCAATCCTCGCTATCTAGTTCTCACACTACAAGCTATTCTATACGTAAAAATTTAGTTTTCCCGGTATGGTTTACTAGTCATTAAACGACCACATGAAGTGAACTTAACACCACACATGGCTCCTAACCTACTGGATTTATGGTGTTATATGATCTAAGAACTCTAAAAACCAATTTTACTTTCTACTTACATGTTTAACCCTTTCGTTTAGTCTCTACGCCAAATATCGTTTTCACCAAAACTAATTTTCTATACATGCTAAATGTTTGTCACCAAAAGCCAGACCTAAACACCATAACTTTTATTGAAAACCTCCAGTACTTTCATATATATTATAAAGAGTTCCCAAATTAAAAATCTTTGGCTATCTCATTCGTTTGGTTCGGTTTTGACTCAAATTTCTGAAATCCAAATTTATTCCTGAACTGTGTACTGTTTTTGTAACAATTGTTTGACGACCTTTCCGAACTCTATTTTCGACGAATCTTACATTTTTGAAAAGTAGACTCTCTGAAATTAATTTTTAAAAAAATAAATGCGACCAAAGGTGCTACCAACGGCCCGTAACAGTCAACACAAGACAGACCTAAAAATCAGACTGTTTTACATCTTTATGCACTAACCCTCTAAACATCATCAATTATCCCTAAATTCTTAACACAAACCCTAAAATCATTAATAAATCTAAATAACTATAATTCTCAGAAATTTAACAAAACCCTAATCATCTCAATGATGGTTAATTAACATTCAAATTATGATTAAATAATAAAAACATGAATTATATTAAGGTTGAATTGATCACTTACCTTGAAATAAGAAAAATTAATGAATCCTAATCATAATTTCGACTCCTCTTAATATCCATGAAAGATTTAGACTGATTTTAGGTTTATTTAGGGTTATTAGTCGTTTTTAGAGGTCTAGGGGTGTTTATATAGGTCTTGGTAACCTTCTGGACAAGTTTAGTCCCAATTAGGAATTTTAAATGGTAATTATCCTATTTTATTAATTTCATATCTAAAATTCCAGCTATGGGACCCACAAATTCGACTCCCCTCTGTGTTTTACCAAATTTACACTCTCCCCCCTCCTATTTTATGTTTACTTATACTCCTATACACTTTTGGGACCAAACCGGGCACCCTTTTGCTAATATTTTTGACTTTTTACGCGATTTTTGAACTAGCCTTCATTTCTAAAAGTTTCTAAATATAGAAAGTAACTATAAAACTTATCCTAGACATATTATATATACTTAATACATACATAAAACATACGATACATAAACGAAACCTTATAAAAACGCTACCCGAACTTTTCTGCAATTCATTTCTAAACTCATTTCATTTCATTCCATTTCATTTTATTTCGAACTTATACCATGATTTACGCATTCATGT
The DNA here is from genome assembly GCA_025667525.1 of Glebionis coronaria. Lineage (NCBI taxonomy): Eukaryota > Viridiplantae > Streptophyta > Magnoliopsida > Asterales > Asteraceae > Glebionis > Glebionis coronaria. The sequence goes on from CM046878.1 coordinate 193,615,115, forward strand.
GAACTCATGAGCACAAACCAACCCCATCACATCATCATATAACGTACCATGTACTACGTAAACAATGTCTAGCATCATGATAAAGTCTCAAATATGAACACATAACACATAAACGCACACCAAGCACATGATCAACATCAAACAGTCAAAAGTGACAAAACCAAAATCTAGGGTTGTCACAGGCAAGATCATGAAGATTTTAGGTAGGACTCTTTCTTACTTTTCACAGTGTGTGAAGAAGCTAGGAAATATGGAAATGATTCCTAATGAGATATTTGATGATCTCAAATGGCTTTAGACTTGATCGTGCATTTTTTATTTTAGTGATCGGAGGCAGAAGAGGAGTGCCACCATTTCAATACCAATTTATTCGGAGTGAATAAATCAATAGATAATGCGTTGTCTCTGTGTGATTAAAGCAAATATCTTTTAAGAGATATCTGAGTTAGCTGGGATAGGTTGTGCATTGCATCACTGGGTCCATGATGTCTATCTTCAATACCAAGAATCATTATAAAATGATCTCAATAGCATATGTGTTGACCCGGTTTCTGTCTAAGGTTTTAAGGAGGGCTTCTTTCTTTAGACCCTTTATCTTTACAACTCTTTTTCATTCTTCAACCCCTTCAATGCTTACCAATACGTCATTACTAGAACCTTGTTGTGATTGTTCCAGTGCTAACTTAAGTACTTGGTCGACAGTCAGCTACATTCACAAACTTTCTCCATCTTTCCTAAGGACTACTATTTCTAGCTATGGAATGTCCTTGGGAAGATTCCTCCGGTTTTGAAAAAATCATTGGACTTATCCTAACCTACCATCCTTTTGTCACCATAATCTTCATCGTCGTGAAATAAATGGGTTGAGGGTAAGTATAAAGCACCATGAAATCCATTTTGAAATAGCAAATCCATTTTGCTCCCCCTTAACATATGCCACGATATTTGAAAACATTTCGCACATGTCAGGATGAGCCATCACGTTAAGTCAAACCATTTGTGATAATTTCCCATATTAAATCACATTTTCTCCCCCATATTAAAAATATTAACCCAATCTATGTTTTTAATATCAATTGATTTAATGAAGTTTTAACAAAGTTTTTTGTGAAGAAAAGTGCTAGACCGTTTAATCTTCATGAGATCAATTTGTGAGGGATGATACCGATTTATAACATGATCACATATTCACCATATTAGAATAAATTGACAAGTTTGGACCTGATTGATGAGAACATCATATGGTCAGATCACATGGTTCTTATCGGCAAATGTTGGTCTCCTCGTCACGTCTGAAGTCATCTCTTGACACCACATGTACGATTGGTATTGTTTTCTTGACACCAATTAGTGAACTTGGCACTTTCGGCATCGAAGATTCTGAATGCTTGACAGTTGCTCCCCCTCAATTGTTGAACCGTGTTCTATTGAAAGAGCAGTAGTCATTGTTTGAGTAGTCGCATCGTCGAGTATGTAGATACCAATTGTAGATTGTTATGGTTGTTGAGATGATAACTTCATAAAAGTAAGATATAACTTGTTTTAACAAATAAATGCACTTATGCGTACATATATTCGTGTTAGATTGTGTTATAACGTAAACACAATCCCTTACATGGCTATAAAGTAAACCATGCCCGAGAAAATTAATTCCCGTTGTTGAGCCAAAGCTTTCATAAGAAATACTTGACTTTAATATGAAAAGTGGGTTACAGTCTGAAATAACTACAAGCCATAAAGGCATGTTTTATGAAATATTTAAAACTTTTGTACGAACTCTATTTATGGCGCCATGTCAATATTAATCAACATTTCTAAGGCCGTAAATATTATCGTATCAAAATACATGCCTTTGAAAAATAAAGTAAATATATTTTTCGATTTTTCTAAATTTTTCAATTTTTATGGTTTTTATATGGTTTTATATTTTTGTATTTTGATTTTGTGGATAAAACTATAAACAATATATACAGATGATGACCAAGGATACGGAGAACAGTTTACCACCACTAATCTTTCGCTTCATCTGCCAGTTCCTTTAGAGTCTCGGGCGAGAATGTTCTCAAACCTAGCTTGTCGGCCAAAAATTCCATTCGAGCGCGATCTAAAGCCTTCGTGAAAATATCTGCCAATTGATACTCAGATCGGACAAAGTAAAGCTCGATCACTCCATTTTCCACTTGCTCCTTGATGAAGTGGTAGCGAATGTCAATATGCTTCGACCGGGAGAATTAAACATTGATGCAGCATAAGGGAATTGCACTTTTGTTGTCGCAGTAAATCGGAATTTTGTTGAAACCTAGACCATAGTCGGTTAATTGCGATATCATTCAAAGAATTTGAGCACAGCAACCTGACATAGCTATGTATTCTGCTTCCGTACTTGAAATTGCAGCGCTTTTCTGCCTTTACGACGCCCAACTGATTAGTCGATATCCTAGTAGTTACAAAGTTCCACTCGTGCTACGCCTTGTATCTTGACCACCCGTGTGATCCGCATCTGCATATGCCATAAGTGCAATCGAAGAGTCCTTCGAATACCAAAGTCCCCGATTAATGGTTCCTTTAAGATAACGAAAGATCCATTTGACAGTAGCTAAGTGTAACTCAGTAGGCCGAGTTTGATACCGATCACACATACATATAACAAACTGAAGATCAGGTCGACTAGCTGTGATATACAGAAGGGTACCGATCATTCCACTATAAAGTGTCAGATCAATGGAAACTCCATGTGGATCTGCATCAAGCTTAGTTCGTTCCACCATTGGAGTACCCACGGGGTCGCAAGATTCCATCTTATATTTCTTAAGCGATTCAAGGGCATACTTGGATTGATTGATAAAGATGCCTCTGGGACACTGAGATATCTGAAGACCTAAGGGAATGATACCTTTCCCATCATTGACATCTTAAACTTGGAAGACACGAGTTTCCCAAATTCATCGGATAAGGTTTGGGTCGAGGCAGCAAATATAATATCATCAACATATATTTGTACCATAATCATATCTTTACCTCGTTTCTGAATGAACAACGTAGGATCCACCTTGCCTTTTGCGAAGCCTTGGGTAATGAGGAATTTTGACTATAGATCATACCATGCGCGTGGAGCTTGGTTTAACCCTTGGGAGCCTTCTTAAGCTTGTACACATGATTAGGATATTTAGATTTCACAAAACCATCTGGCTGTTGAACATAGACCTCTTCCTTGATTTCACCATTAAGAAATGCCGTCTTCACATCCATCTGATAGACGATCATATTCATGTGGACTGCATAAGCAAGGAATAGTCTAATAGCTTCCAAACGGGTAACGGGTGCAAAGTATTCCATAAAGTCAATGCCTAATAATTGCTTGTATCCACGAGCTACTAGTCGAGCTTTGTTCTTCAATATTCCACCTAACTCGTCGAGTTTCACCTTGAATACCCATGTCAAAGTGAGTAACTGCACTTGATCCGGGCATGGGACAAGTTCCCATACATTAAGACGTATAAATTCATTAAGTTCTTCTTGCATAGCTTCTATCCAACAAGATTGGGTAAATGCTTGTTGCCACGTCTTAGGTTCAACTATACTGAGAAAAGCATCAAAATGACAAAACATTGCACTTTCTTGTAACTGACTTCATGTGGATACCGGACGATTACGGTCACCAATAATAGAATCTATAGGATGATCCTTTGTTCACTTGCTATCATGTTCAAGAATCCGAGGATTAGAGTAGACCTACTAGTAGCTTCCTCTGAGGTGGACGACCTGGCTTGATTAGAGTCGGGAATTGGTACACCAAAGAATGGAAGTTCATGCATTTGAGCGAATTCCAAATTGTGATCATCATCATTCTCTTCATCGTCAATAGGTATGACATGGGTGTTTGATTCGGGTGTTGGTTGAGAATTACTTGTTGAAGGTATATCTTGGCCAATTGTAGGTGCAGACATATCTGATTGTGCTTCGGTTGCTGGAGCTACAACATCGGTAACCAGCGCTATTATCTCAAGTTCTGGAGCAACAATACTTGGAGGAGTAAAGAATTCATCAAATAACGGTTGAAACAACGTATCTCATTCATTCCTAGAAGGTGGTGTAAATGATGATGAAGTAGGGTTGTTTGGGATAAGACCAGAGCTAATGTTACTGGGTCCCATTTCATGAAGTGCGGATTTAGAGCTGATTTGCTCAGAAGGTATTGATGTCAGCTCATCAAAATCAACATTTATAGTTTCGAGGATCTTGCGAGAATTACGATTGTAGATTCGGTATTCCTTCTTTGTGGGTGCATAACCAATGAAAATACCAATATCAGCGTTTGGTTGAAGTTTTCCCAAATTGTCATCATCATTATTTGGATAGCAAAGAGAACCAAATACATGAAGATATGATAAATCTGGTACATTCCCATGTAGAAGATCATAAGGTGTTTTACCATGGCGATTACGAATTAGTGACCGGTTTTGGGTGAAAACTGCTGTAGATATTGCTTCTGCCCATAAAAACAATGGAGCCTTTGCGTAAATTAACATCATTCGAGCAGCTTCCAAAAGTGTTCGATTTCTCCTTTCAACGACACTATTTTGTTGTGGAGTGCGAGCAACGGATGTTTCATGAGATATGCCAACTTATTCATAATAATCACGCAAAATTTGATTCATAAATTCGGTTCCATTATCTGTATGAATGCGTCAGACAGTAGTGTTGAGACGCACTTGAATCATCTTGAGAAATCCGATGATGAATTTAGGTGCCTCTTTTTTTGTTGTAAGAAATTTCACCCATGTAAACCGAGAGTAATCATCGACAATGACGAGGATGTACCTTTTACCACTAAGACTTTCAACACGCATTGGCCCACAAAGATCCATATGCAATAAATAAAGTTTCTCTTGGTTGGTGTCTTCAATCTTGGGTTTGTATGATTTCTTAGTGCTTTTCCCCATTGTACACGCGGAACATAAATGATCCTTGTGAAATTTAAGTTTAGGAAGAACACGAACAAGTTCGTTTTTCGCCAAATGATTAATAGTCAAAGTTATGATGTGATAACCGTCGATGCCATAACCATGACTTAGTCTTTGATGCTTTGGAGAGAAGACATACGGGAGAAGCGGCCATCATATCTTGTAGAGACAAAGTTTACAGATTATTCCCTCGAGTACCTTTTAATAAATCAACCCCTTCCAAATTGGAATGAATCAGGTATGCTCTAGGTTTGCATCACAGAATTGTCCCACGAAAAATAAATTGTGACCGAGACCTTCCACATAATACACTCTTGAAATTATAACATTCCCAATATGATATTCACCGTAACCCATTATCTTTGCGATATGATCATTTCCGAATCGAACCGTACCAAGAAACTTGCTGACGAAATGTCTGAGCTGAGAGCGATCTCCGGTCATATGTTTAGAGCAACCAGAGTCCAAATACCAAAGAACAATTTGGACCACCTGTTTTCAACAAGAACAGTAGACAATGCATTGGAAACTATTGGTTCCGGAGTGTTAGTAGATACATATATAATATTATCAGAATTGCTAACATTTGTGTGACCCTTAGATTTCCTGCGTTTTCTAATGTGAGTTTTACCACTAACAGGTTTTATTGTTCCAACTTTCTGTGGTTTTTGATTATCAGCGGGCACTACAGTGGGAGTAGACCTATTTAAAGGGCACTTGGTTCTTATAGTAGTGTCGGTGGTCCTAGTTAAAGGACACGCTTGCGTTTTGGTAGCCTTGGTACTCCTAGTTAAAGGGCACGCTTTCTTTGCTTTAGTGGGAGTGATACTAGTTAAAGGGCACATATTTCCTACTATAGTGAAAGTTCTACCAGTGGGGCGCCACAACCAACCAACTTGGGTTAACACTTTCCCAGTCGGTTTCCATTCTAATCCATTTTTCCGGGCATTCATCTCATTCACATGGTCAATAAGGCTAGAATCATGACGACTGGAAAAACATACATTCATTTTCCAACATTTCAAATTAGAATTCACAGTTGGCTTAGTATGCTGCACAACTACAGAGCCTTTAGGTTTAGCTACATGATTATTTTTATTCAAAACAGAAATAACATTCCTAGGATGGGCTTCTACTTTCTTCTTCACTTGACTACTAGATGGGGGTAAGATCCTATCAATCTTCTTGTTTCTTTTCAGCTTAGATCTTTGAGCCTTAGTAGTGGTGTTTACTCCTTTAGAAGGCAACACTGGAATATTAGAAGCTGGTTTGATTTTGCCTTATCTTTAGTGACCAATGTTTGAGATGGTTTAGTCCTAGGTCCCTTGTTAAGTGGTGTGACGGCGATAAGGTTCTTTTTAATTGCACTAGAGGACGATGCTGAGACAGTGGCTGCGTTATCCACAACATTCTTACCTTTTAGAGTACGAAGTGTTTCCTTTAACTCAGTCAAAGCCAGATTTTTATCACAAATTTGTTCCCTCAAATCAAATATTTCCATCGACTTTCGATTCAATCGTTCAATCAATGATTGATTATGTGTAGTGGTATTAGCACATGCGGGCTTTACTGAATCGAAGAGTTGTGTATCATTCTGTTTTAAGTTATCAACTTTGGGCAAAATCTTTGAAACTCGATTATCTAGATCAAGTTTAATATTTACAGCGGCCTCAAGTATGTTCACACAGTTAAGCTCCTTAGATTTCTCTATGTCTATCAGCAAAGATTTAGCAACCTTGTCACTTGGCTGAAGCTGTTTTGATTGTAAATCCAATCGAAAATTATTTTGAAAATTTGCCTCATCTATATTAACACCTTCGAAAGACGTTTCAAAAAGCTCTTGAATAAATTTTTTTTTACATTCAAGCGAAATACAATGTTTTTGAATCTCATCAAAACGTTTTGAAAGCGAAGAATACGAATCTTGAAGCTTTAAAAATTCAGCGTCGGATTTATGACAAGTAATATCTACCACATTATCCATAGATTCAGCATTATGCACAATAGAATCATTGTCAACACTTTTATTCACACAGACGGAGACAATATCATGCGACATCACTTGCTTCAGAAGCTGATCATTTTGACGTGAAATTCGTTCAATTTCAATGAAACCGTTTTCATAAGCATCATCCATTTCATTGAAAACACGTTTAACTTCATCTATTTCCAAAACCAAATATTGATCAATATTGCTAAAACAAGCCTTAATATTGTTTACAAACGGAACAATTTCGTCTGGAAACGCAGCTCTAGTGTGCTCAAAATTCCATTCACCTTCCGTTATGGCCGAAGCCGTCGTACGTTCCTTAATGACCTTGTCAAAATCGGCAAAGTGTTGGTGCAAGAATTCAAGCTGTCTGACACCTTACTTGTCGGTGTAATTAACTTAGTTAAATCCTTTTTGACAAGTGTAGGAGACGTACTAGGAAAGTTTTCATTTGACAAACTTTGGGGCACAAGAACTGATAATTGAGCTAATTCCGTTTGTAATCAAATACGTGTCTTTTTATTAAATTAATCTTTATTATGCTGAACATAATCAAGCTTACGGAATTTTGAAAGCATTTTAGAATGAGTTTCTTCCGCAAGTGACTGTGTCTCCTCAGTACTACGAACATAAGGTGCATATTTTGATTTGCCTATTATGGTCACATCATAAAGACAAGGAATATATTCCTGAGCTTGTTTTGCATAACCGGGATTAGGTGGTAAATCTTGAAGACGCTTACGTTCGAGTTCTTTAAACGATTTAGTTAAAAGATGAACATTTTCTATGGAAGCGTATTGTTTTAAAAGCTGTTGTTCCTTGAATTTAAGAAGCTTGGTAGCATTAATTTCTGATTCAAACTTTTTAGACTCAAGAGTTTCGAAATCCATTTTAAGTTTCTAAAAATCATTTACAACCGACTCTTTTTCTTTTAATTCATTGGAAAGATTAGCTTTTAATGATTCTATTTCTTTTAAGTGTTCAATCTTTTAAAAATGAACTTGGTCAAATTCAGAATAAGTTATTTTCTCTACTTGAGGGACAATTTTAAAAGTTTTGACCTTTTCCTTATACAGAGCAAGCTCAGCGGTTAGGTTGGCATTCATATCTATGCTTCGTCGAACAGCCACATTCATGTTATCAATAATATGTTTAGGCACCATTACCAAATCACGTTGATCATAAGATTCCATACCCGTCGTAGCATTTGGTTGAGGTTCACTCAAATGTGTTGGATTGGATACCACATCATTTGAGTTACTAGTTCCTGAATGCTGTTCGAGGTTGTCATTTTCATGCTCAACATGATGTGGATTATCATGAACATTATTAGATGTGGTTGGTACCTCACTGACGACATCAGAACCGTAGTAAGAGAGATTAGCAACGAGTGCAGCTTGGGCTGAGTGAATGTCATCACAATCCGAATCATATGCATCAAGATCATCTGCTTGATATGCTGCATTAGAAGTAGAGACGATTGCAATGCCTTCATTATCTGCTGCCCCTGGGTCTGCAAGAAATGTTAATTCATCTGAATCCAAAATCTTCCCCTTAGACTGAGCATCGACGAAATACATCTTCTCACGAAACCATGTTGCATCCCTTCTCCTTTTTGGCTGAGTGCATTCCCTCGCCATATGACCTTGTCCTCGGCAATTGTTGCAAGTCACAACCTTTTGAGGACCAATAGTGCTTCCATTTCCACTAGCTTGAGAAGTCACAGCTTGAGCGTTCACGGTCCTTTTAGGAGGTCCATATGAATTTTGCCTTCCCTGAATGGTTTGCACCGTCACTTGACCATCTTGAATAGTGGCTTGTTGTCAAGGATTTGAAGAAGTGCGGAGCTGATTGTTCATTAGTGGAAATCATCTAGTTGCAACAAGTTTTGACAAGTACGCAGTGAGATGGTTTAAGACATCAGTAGGTGTATCATTTGGAGTAAAGACTGGTGCTTGAATTGGTGGAAGTTCATTGGAGTAGAAGGCTTGTGCTGGTGGTGCTTCAATTTGAAAGTATCATTGTTGAGGAGTATAGCCCATTGGTGAAGTGATAGCTTATGATGGTGATGCCTAATGTATTGGTTGCTTTGGATAAGGCTGTTGAAGAACACTTTGTGGAAATGCTTGTTTTGGCATCATTAGTGGTTGATAAGATGGTTGTTGTGGTTGCTGATCGGTGTGTGGTGGTGACTGCTACAAGTATGATGGTTGTTGATAAGTGTAAGCCATGTTTTGTTGGGGAGTCATTTGTTGAGAAGCATACATGGCAAGTGGATCACGAACTTGTGGTGTAGACAACTGAGCCTGAATCACATGGCATTCGTGTTGTTGAAGAAAAGCTTGAAGTTGATCCACGTTGGTTTGATGCAAATCCTTAGCCAATTTAACAGCTGTCACGTACTTGCTCCATTCTGAAGGAAGAGTGTTCAAATACTTGGTGTTCAATTGAAACGTAGGAATTGCTACGCCATAGATGTTAAGCTCATTCAACAAGAGAGTGAATCTCAAATACTAATCATTGAGAGTCTCCCCGGGGACATAGGAAAACTTATCAAATGTATCATATAGCTTACACTCTCGTTCTTGTTTAGTTAACGAGGTGCCTTGCATTAGAACACGAATTCTATCCCAGAACTCTTTGGCAACTTTATGTTTACTCACAAGTTTGTAGACATCTGGAGGAAGGGCTTGGAGAATGATGTTTGTAGCTTGTTTATCACACTTGTCTTGAATCTTAGCATCTCCAGTTAATTCACCCGTTGTGCGAGGACGAGTAACAGCACCTTCCGTCACAGTACCATATACCAATGGTCCATTGAGCACCGATGCCCAAATGAGATGTCCATTTTCTTTGTTCAACATATAAAGTTCCATTCGTGAAGCCCAATCCTCGTATATAGTCTTCACCAACATTGGTGGACGATTATCCGTACCTGAGAGGATGGACTTATCCGTAAGAGATGTGTACTCTATTTCGATAAGTTAAGATTTACAAATGTTGATCGAACAATGAGAGAAAGTAAATGTGTTGGTTGTTGTGTATTGAAGTCGAGTAATAATGTTAAAATCCCCTAATAATTGTTCTCGAAAAACCAAAAATTCCGTGATAAAATTGTACAAGATTAAAAATTTTCAAAAACACGTTTTTGGAAAATGTTGGATCACAACTCTTGATCGCAGTGGGTGATCGCAACTCTTGATCACAGTGGGTGATCGTAACTCTTGATCGCAGTCGGTGATCACAACTCTTGATCGCAGCACCTGATCGCAACTCTTGATCACAACACCTGATCGTAACTGTTGATCGTAACACGTGATCGCAACAACTGATCGCAACAACTGATCGCAACGGTCGATAGTAACACGTGATCGCAACAACTGATCGTAACGACTGATCGTAGCGATTGATCGCAACGACTGATCGCAACGACTGATCGTAAGAAGTGATCGTGATATTCGATCGCAAGTAGAAACCCCATGTTTATGCGATCGCAATATACAGATCGTAATATGGAATCAAAAGTACCACTTTTCTCGGATAGTACTAGAACACAACAAATTCGAGATTTTTAGCCTAAAAATGAATCAAACACCCAAAAATTTTGTGTTTTTAACCAAAGTAACAATACCAAATCACTACTACAAGTATGTAGATGAAGTACATCAAGATTAAACCATAAAGACACAAAAGAAATTGGTCCGAATGTTTTGGATCAAAATAGGCGTATGAATCAAGAACACAAACACATAAACCAAACAATCATCCCATGGCTCTTGATACCATTTGTAGGATATTGTAAATCTATGTATATTCTAGAGAGAGAAAGAGATAGAAAGTTGGTAGAATCATACACACTTCTTGAGAGAGAAAGTAAGAACTATGTGAAAAATGAATGAATCCACAGCCTCTCCAACTAAGGAGAGGGTTTATATACCCAAGCCCATGAGATGGGCTTGGGCTTACAAGTTGGGCCGGCCTACACATGTTGTAGGCTTGACATGGCCTTAGTTGTTTAATATTAGTAAAACTAAACTACGAGCTATTACTTAGACTATTGTTGGAGTGACCGATCCTTTCTAATACGTAAAACGTATTTCCAACATTTGGGAACATGGAAATGGAAAACGGCTGAGCATAACGCTCAGTGCACGGATATATAGAATCGCATAAATACATAAAGGAATGAAAGCATATAAAGCATGAATTACAGCGGAAACGAATAAGTCCTGGGAAACCTAGATGTATGTCATGTTTACTAGTTTTAGTTCTTAAAACATAGCTTATGTTACTTATGAATATCAGTATTAGTTTATATACCAAAAGCCAATATAGGTCATGAGGTCAACAACGTGCATGAATACTTGGAGGGGTGACCTCGTCATGTAAATTAGAGGGGATGCCTCTAATTAATTGGTAATGGGTAGGAGGGACCAACTCCTTGTGAAGGATGCAAGGCACATACCACATTCACCATGAACTCCTGACTGAACCTGAACCTAGGATGCACCTATACGCCCCACATTATAATAATAATATTATAATGGACAAATAACTAAAAGGGACGCCACGAGCTATCACTCCGCCGTGGTGAAGTCATAACACTAGTGCCTCTAGTGTTATGGTTATGGTACCTCCATAACTAGGTGTAACTGGTCATGCATGTATATGGCTAAGGTAACTAATAAAACATAAGCATTTAATCTGTAACTACTGGGGAAAATAGTTGGCTGCATACGGGAAATCCTAATAAAGGAATAGGTTGTCCTTACTGAAGGACGGGAAATCTGTACCTTATGTCTAGTAGAAGCAAATGGAAATGCTGAAGAAACTACTCCGCCTTGACGGATAATACTACATAACAATGGGAACATGTATGAGTTGTCTGAATTACATGTGTTTTACTGGTTCTGTGTGTTATTAGCTTGTTATACTTATTTTGTCATGTTTTAGTGTTTTAGTGTGTTATCTGTAGTTATACTATTGTTCTGTAGTGTATTATGCATGTTCTAATGTATTATAATACTTGTATTTTAATACTAAGTAACTTTCTAAAAATAGCAGGTTTCCATAAATAGTAAGTTTCTAAAAATAGAAAGTTTCCAAAAATAGTAAGTTTCAATAATTAGAAATAAGCTGAATTTATAATAATAAGTAAAGTTTAATTAGTATAATACAAGTCATGGTTTAAAATTAATAGCTTATTAATTAAAAACATGGTTAATTAATTAAACTATACATTATAAGAATTTAATTAAAAATACACGTTTTAATTAAATTAAGCTAAGTAAAATACTTTAGGTTATACATGAAATATTAATTTTTAATATTTAACCTAAGTCAGGAATTAAATTAAAAAGTCTAGTAATTATTTAAATTTAACATATTTTCTGATTTTTAATATTTCCCGAAACCTGAACCCGTGTTTTAAAATTAACCCGAGCCCGAAACCCGTGGCCACATATAAGCCGGAACATATAGCCGAAACAAACATCCCTACCAGTGGCTAGACCGGCTAGCCGGTTGCCACTGGTGGTACTCGGTTCCCACTGCCGAGCCACGGCAGCCTGGTTTACACCGGTACACGCCGGTTCACACCGGTTCCCACCGGTTGTGACTGGTTCCCACTGTTCTTGTTTTGTTCGGTTCATACTGTTAGCACAAAAGCCCCCACTGAGACCCTATAGGTCTCAGGTGGCACTCGATCCAAGCCAAAACCCTACCCCGACTCGTAGTCAGGGTTCCTTTGTGTTGTCCGAGCCAAAACCGACCAAGTCGAGACCCCTTGTGGTCTCGGTGGTGGTGATGAAGACAAGCCGAGAGCCCCTTGGCTCTCGGTGGTGTCTCGGCCGAACCAAAACACGAACCAAACACCCCTTTTTCCATGTTTTAATTAATCCTATGTTTATTACTACTTGTTTCTATGATTAATTAAAATAAGAACACGAATTCAATAAGAATTAAAAGAAAAGAAAAAAGGTTTTTGATTTATCGAACACGTGGTAGAAAAGGATTAAGATCACGATCACGTACACAAAATTAATAAGCAAAAATCATCCGGTTTGTCCTCGTTCTTTGATGTGGCCGGCGGCAAGAGAGATAAAAGGAGGCAAGGAGAACTTTTTCTGTAACCTAATATTATGATTATGTTTTCCTGTGTTTTTACTTAACATGTTTTAAGTTGGGTCATGGGCTAAGCCCACTTCTCCTTTCTCTCTTGTCTTAGCCGCAACACATGTGCCCCACATGGGGAAACCCGTACTTTTCCCGAGTTGAATTATTTACGTGTACATTCATGTTTAATTATCGTGATTTTTATTTGTCGTGTACGTAACACATTTATAACATATACGTACTTACATGTTATTAAATATCGTGACCGTGAATTATATTATAAATGGAAAGTTTTAATTTTTTCGTATTTTTGTATGTTCACTGTTCATGTGTACTGTTCATGGTATTTTAATGCGGGTTTTACAACTCTTCCCCTCTAAAAGAACAATTCGTTCTCGAATTGGAGAAACATAAACTGAAAGATAACATACCCGAATTAGAACTGGAAATGAGTGTAAGAAGTCCGTATAGACTCCTCCGTCTCCCAAGTGGCTTCCTGCTCAGGATGATCCCTCCAGAGGATTTTGACGAAAGGGACCGTCTTCATCCGCATGACACGATCTTGTCGTTCAAGAACTCTCTCGGGTTCTTCGACATATGATAGATCCTCTCGAATCTGATCAAGAGAACACTGGACAACATGAACTGGATGATAGTTGTATCCTCTGAGTAAGGACACATGGAACACGTTGTGAACGTGTGATAGCTAAGGCGATAACGCTAAACGATATGACACTTCACCAACGCTTTCTATGATGTCGAACGGTCCGATGAAGCAGGACCGAGCTTCCCTCTGGTTCCAAAATGTTTTACTCCTCGTGCAGGTGATACCTTGAGGAAAACATGATCACCTACATTGAAACATACATCTCTATGACGTTTATCAGCATAACTCTTCTGACGCGCACGAGCTTCCTAAAGCTTCACCTTGGAGACGGCGACCTTCTCATTAGTTACCTCAATCATCTCTGGACCTTCAAGTAGTCGTCCGCCCACTTGATCCCAGCAGATTGGGTCGCGACACTTCCTACCATACAACATCTCAAAAGGAGCACATTTGACGCTAGCGTTCCAGCTATTGTTGTATGCAAATTCCACTAGAAATATATAATCATCCTAGATTGCTGACCACTCTAGAGCACATGCCCGCAACATATCCTCCAAGGTCTGAATGGTACGTTCTGACTGTCCGTAGGTCTGCGGATGAAAGGCAGTGCTGAGCTTAATTCTGGTGCCCCAAGCTTTCGATAGACTCTGCCAGAAACATAATGTGAAATGGGATCTCTGTCAGAGATGATTTCTGATGGAGTACCATGCAGTCTCATGATCTCCTTCTGAAAAGTGTCTGCTAATTTGCTGACTGGATGGTCCTTGCGGATCGGCAGAAAATGAGCAGATTTAGTCAACCTATCAACAATAACCCAGATAGCGTCGTTCTTTCTCTGAGTCATAGGAAGACCAGTAACAAAATCTATGACGATTTTGTCCCACTTCCATGCTGGAATATCTAATGGTTGTAATAAACCACTAGCTCTCTGGTGTTCGATCTTAACTTGTTGTCAGATCATACATTTAGAAACGAAGGTGGTAACATCCTGCTTCATACCACTCTACCAAAAGTGTTGCTTTGTGTCGTGGTACATCTTGGTAGAACCAGGATGTATAGTAAATGGAGAGCTGTGAGCTTCAGTCAGCACAGCTTCCCAGAGTGTAGAATCATCAGGACCACTAGTCTAGTGCCCTGCCATAAGATACTGTCGTTGTCAACACGAAACTCTGTCTGCTGTTCAAGGTTCTGAATGATAGCCCAAATCTCACCATCGTCCTTCTGAGCTTCCTTAATCCTAGAGTGTAAGTCTGTCTCCACTCTAAGATTAGCCCAATAAGCGTGATGTCCTCGTACATAAAACTCAATATCAGTCATCTCTAGGTGACTGATGATCTCCTTTGCAATCCAGATGCCATCAATCATACCCGACCTTCTGCTTAGAGCATCTGCCACCATATTCGCATTACCAGGATGGCACTGAATGTTGGTGTCGTAGTCCTTCAATAGCTCTAACCATCTCCTCTGTCTCATGTTCAGTTCCTTCTGGGTGAAGATGTAATTGAGACTCTTGTGATCGGTGAATATGTCACATGATTCACCATACAAAATAATGTCTCCAGATCTTCAACGCGGAAAAAACTGTTGCAAGCTCCAAATCATGAGTAGGATAGTTTTCTTCATAAGGTTTCAGCTTTCGTGACGCGTATGCAATAACCTTCCCATGTTGCATGAGAACGCAACCTAGACCCTTTCCTGAAGCGTCACTATATATCTGAAATCCACCTTAGCCAGATGGGAGAGTAAGAATAGGTGCAGTCACTAACTTCTGCTTAATATCTTCAAAGCTCTTCTCTCGTTCTTCCGTCCAGACGAATTTCTCTACATTCCTCGTCAGCTTAGTCAAAGGTAAGGCTAACCGCGAAAAGTTCTCTACAATCCTGCGGTAGTAGCCAGCTAAACCCAGAAAACTTCTGACCTCTGTAGCAGATGTAGGTCTCGGCCATTTGGTGATAGCTTCAACCTTTGTAGGATCCATGGTGATCCCTTCTGCAGATACAATATGGCCCAGAAATGCCACCTTGCTTAACCAGAACTCACACTTGGAGAACTTGGCATACAGCTGCTTCTGACGAAGAATCTGCAAGACTGTACGAAGGTGTTCCTCATTTTCCTCCTTGGATTTGTAGAAAATAAAGATGTCATCAGTGAACACGTTAACGAATTTTTCCAGAAACTCATAGAAGACACGGTTCATCAAATCCATGAAGACTATTGGTGCATTTGTGAGTCCGAATGGCATGACTACGAAGTCGTAGTGCCCATAACGTGTACAAAAGTTTTTTTTAGAGATATCCTTCTCTTTAACCTGTAACTGATGGTAGTCGAACCTCAGATTGATCTTGGAGAAATACTTGGCCCCCTGAAGTTAATCAAAAAGGTCATCAATTCACGGCAAAGGATAACGATTCCTAATGGTGATCTTGTTCAGCTCACGATATTCTATACACAAACGCATGCTGTCGTCTTTCTTCTTCGCGAATAATACTGGTGCACCCCATGGCGATGCACTGGGACGGATGAAACCTCGTTCGAGAAGTTCTTGCAGCTGATCTTAAGTTCTATAGGAGCCATGCGATAAGGAGCTTTGGAAATTAGCTCTGCACCTAGGATGAGCTCAATTCCAAACTCGACTTCACGAACAGGAGGTATGCCCGAAAGTTCATCAAGAAAAACGTCAAGAAATGCTGACACAATAGGTTGATCTTGGATAGATAGAGACTCGGCAGAAATGTCATGAATATTGGCTATGAAGCCCTGACAGCCATGTGATAGCAATGCACGCGCCTTTGTGGATGAAATAATTTGTACTGACCTCCCTGGCAGAAACCACGGTGTATGTACTCTGGAGATTTAACATCACCAAAGATAACCTGATAAGTGTTGCAGTCAATCATAGCCTGGTATTTGGATAACCAGTCCATGCCCAAAATCAAGTCAAAATCACACATGTCCAAAGGAAGTGCGTCAACTCTGCGGATCTTATCATCGAATTCTAGGGGAAGATCTCTGTACACCTGGGTGATTCGTACAGAGTTCCTAAGTGGCGTGGAAATGCATAAGGCATTATCTAATAACATAGGGGAAATACTAACATTTACAACAAAAGTTTTGGAGATGACTGAATGAGTCTCTCCAGTATCAAATAGAACACATGTTGCCAAACCATTCATACAGAGATTTCCGATGATGGTACCTGAAGTCTTGTTCGCCTGGTCTCTAGTAGTAGTGAACACGCGACCAGAAGTAGGAGGTGGCTTGGAGTCGGAATGTCCAGAGGTGCCTTCTATCTCACCCTGGCGACAGTCCTTCTACTGATGGCATTGTTGGCCACACTTGAAACAACCACCAGTACCTCAACGACATACACCAGAATGTCTGCGCGAACAAGTAGGACATATAGGATACGTGAATCCTCCAGCAGGCATCCTAGCTAGCCGAGAGCCTGTTTCAGGATTACATGCATGAGACATGATCATGTAACATAAACATGATTACATAGAAGGTTTAAAATTACCAGATGAGGTAGAACGATTAGGTTGTGAACCCCTACGATCCTGATCCATACCGTTGTTGTTGTTCCTGAGTTAAAATCGTTGGAGCGTTAGAATACCATAACATAAGATAGTTTAACATGAAAGAAGGTTAATGTAGGGACCTACTGTTGTTCGAGTTATTAGCGTTGTTATAATAATTATCATTACCGCTACGCCTCTAAGAACCAGAACGGTCATTGGTCTGACCGTTTCCCTTAGATGCTTGTTGCTAAACGGCCGCATGCTTACGGTCGTCAGTCTTCTATCTGGAACATAAAGTTGAACAGAGGATGATATGAAAATGAAAATACTTATGAAATGAATGGTTTACAATTAGTGATTGAAGATACCTCTTCACTGCTCTGTCATCACCAAACTCCTCTCATTCCTGAAGCATCTCAAGCTTACGGGCTACATCGGCCACCTGGGCTATTGTAGTGAACATAGCACAAATCAAAATGTTGGCAACCGAAGTGCGAAGAGCCCAACATAACTTCTCAACTTGCTCCTCAGCAGTACCAGCTGCTGCTCCCAAGAAACCAGTCAAACGGAGAAACCTCTGCATGAATTCGTTGTTATTCTCCCCAGCAACCTGTCGGATATTATGATAATCCCGCTTAAGTTTCTCCTGTTCAGCATGTGGAAAGTACTGGTTAAGTAAGAGCTCCGTAAATTGGTCCCATGTCAGCAGTACAAACCAATTATCATCACCATTGGCCTGCTTGAAAGACTTCTACCACTGCAGCACATCACCTTCAAACTTATAGCAAGCCAGTATTGCCTTGAAAACGATGTCACAACCCATCGCATCGAATATCTTCTCGATGTGAGAAATCCAAGCCTCAGCCTCATTGGGGTTGTTAGTCTGCTCAAAAGAACGGGGTCGTTGTTTGTTGAATCGCTCTAACCAAGTCATAAGAGTAACAGGTGGTGGTGGTGGAGGATTGTTGTTGTTGTAGTGGTTTTCAGGATGAGGGCCATACTGAACACCCTGAGCTTGAATTTCAGCATGAACTTCGTACCTGATTTGATTGTGAAGTTGGGGAAGGATGGCTTGCAGAACTGCATTGACAGCTGCAACCAACTCTTGAGCATTGCGTGTGTTCACCATCTGATAGTTTAAAACAAAATGCAACATAAATGATAAGTCTAAAATGAGATGACATAAAATGCATGAATAATGTATAATTAATGAAGCAATTTATAATGCATGAAACAGTTTAAAATGCATGATGAAGTTTATAAAAACTTTTATATACGCGAGGGTAAACGCCTATGGTCAAATCACCCAAAACAAAAAAGACATAGCGAGGGGACGCCTATTGGTCGGTCCCAAAGTTAAAAGTTTCGATAAAAATACATGCGACTAAATAGGGCCAGTCCTCTACCAACCATTACTTAGTCATAAACCTGCAACAATTATATGAATGCATGAAATAAAATGAAAATGCATGACTGTATGACAACCAACTGTTAGTTTTAGGAAGACGCTGGTGACTACCCATAAGTCACAGGTCATGTTTTATAGAACTACAAGTCAAAACCTTGGGCTCTGATACCATAATTGTAACACCCCATTTGTTAAGATGGAATGCTATAGTAAAATATGGCATGTCATCAGAGCATGCATGGTAAATGTCTAAACATTCATGACCATAAATAGAAATACCGGAATCAAACATCGGTAGTCTAGTAACTCACACACAAGCAATATTAAGTACTATAAATGAAAGGACTAAACAATGTCCAAATGAAGTAAAGTATGAAAAAGTAAGAATAAATGCATAAGTTAAAAGAGGCTGGATAGCTTCCATCCGAATACACATACTCTGAAGATCCTACTTGCGACCTTGGGTACCTGCCATTTGGGAACATGGAAATGGAAAATGGCTGAGCATAACGCTCAATGCACGGATATATAGGATAACATAAAGACATAAAGGAATGAAAGCATATAAAGCATGAATTGTAGCAAAAATGAATAAGTCCTGGGAAACCTAGATGTATGTCATGTTTACTCGTTTTAGTTCTGAAAAAATAGCTTATGTTACTTATGAAAATCTGTATTAGTTTATATACCGAAAGCCAATATAAGTCATGAGGTAGAAAACGTGCATGAATACTTGCAGGGGTGACCTCGTCATGCAAATTAGAGGGGATGCCTCTAATTAATTGGTAATGTGTAGGAGGGATCAGCTCCTTGTGAAGGATGCAAGGCACACACCACATTCACCATGAAATCCTGACTGAACCTGAACCTAGGATGAACCCATACGCCCCACATGATAATAATAATATAATAATGGCCAAATAACTGAAACGGACGCCACGAGCTATCACTCCGCCGTGGTGAAGTCATAACACTAGTGCCTCTAGTGTTATGGTTATGGTACCTCCATAACTAGGTGAAACTGTTCATGCATGTATATGGCTAAGGTAACCAATAAAACATAAGCATTTAATCTGTAACTACTGGGGAAAACAGTTGGCTTCATACGGGAAATCCTAATAAAGGAAGAGGTTGTCCTTACTGAAGGACGGGAAATTCGGACCTTATGTCCAGTAGAAGCTAATGGAAACGCTGAAGAAACTACTCCGCCTTGACAGATAATACTACATAAGAATGTGAACGTGTATGAGTTGTCTGAATTACATGTGTTTTACTGGTTTTGTGTATTATTAGCTTGTTATACTTATTCTGTCTTGTTTTAGTGTTTTCCTATGTTATTTGTAGTTATACTGTTGTTCTGTAGTGTATTATGCATGTTCTAATGTATTATTATACTTGTATTGTAATACTAAGTAACTTTCTAAAAATAGTAGGTTTCTATAAATAGTAAGTTTCTAAAAATAGAAAGTTTCCAAAAAATAGTAAGTTTCCATAATTAGAAATAAGCTGAATTAATAATAATAAGTAAAGTTTAATTAGTATAATACAAGTCATGGTTTAAAAGTAATAGCTTATTAATTAAATAACTTGGTTAATTAATTAAACTATACTTTATAAGAATTTAATTAAAATACATGTTTTTATTAAATTAAGCTAAGTAAAATACTTTAGGTTATACATGAAATATTAATTTTAATATTTAACCTAAGTCATGAATTAAATTAAAAAGTATAGTAATTAATTTAATTAAACATATTTTCTGATTTTTAATATTTCCCGAAACCCAAACCCGTGTTTTAAAATTAACTAGAGCCCGAAACCCGTGGCCACATATAAGCCGAAACATATAGCCGAAACAAAAAGCCCTACCAGTGGCTAGACCGGCTAGCCGGTTGCCACTGGTGGTACTCGGTTCCCACTACCGAGCCACGACAGCCCGGTTCACACCGGTTCCCGCCAGTTGTGACTAGTTCCCACTGTTCTTGCTTTGTTCGGTTCCCGCTGTTAGTAAAAAATCCCCCACCGAGACCCTATAGGTCTCGGGTGGCACTCGATCCAAGCCAAAACCCTACCCTGACTCGCGGTCGGGGTTCCTTTGTGTTGTCCGATCCAAAACCAACCAAGCCAAGACCCCTTGTGGTCTCGGTGGTGGTGATGAAGACAAGCCGAGCGCCCCTTGGCTCTCGGTAGTGTCTCGGCCGAACCAAAACATGAACCAAACACCCCTTTTTCCATGTTTTATGTTTATTACTACTTGTTTCTATGATAATTAAAATAAGAACATGAATTCAATAAGAATTAAAAGAAAAGAAAAAAGGTTTTTGATTTACAGAACACGTGGAAGAAAAGGATTAAGATCACGATCACGTACACAAAATTAATAAGCAAAAATCGTCCGATTTGTCCTTGTTCTTTGATGTGGCCGGCAGCAAGAGAGACAAAAGGAGGCAAGGAGAACTTTTTCTGTAACCTAATATTATGTTTATGTTTTCCTGTGTTTTTACTTAACATGTTTTAAGTTGGGTCATGGGCCAAGCCCACTTCTCCTTTCTGTCTTGTCTTAGCCGCGACACATGGGCCCCACATGGGGAAACCCGTAGTTTTCCCGAGTTGAATTATTTACGTGTACGTTCATGTTTAATTATCGTTTATTTTATTTGTCGTGTACTGAACACATTTATAATATATGCATAATTACATGTTATTAAATATCGTGACACGTGAAGTATATTATAAATGAAAGTTTTAATTTTACCGTATTTTTGTAATGTTCACTTTTTATGTGTATTGTTCATGGTATTTTAAAGCGGGTTTTACAGACTAGCTGTTCTACAACAGGTTCTACAATTGGTGGATTTTCAACGATAGTAGGAATTGCGGTTCTTTCTCTTCGTTGTCGACGTCTACGAATATGTTTCGCTTGTGAGCGAGTTAGCATAAACGTAACGTAGAAAATAGGGGGTAGCAAAAAAGATTCTTTTTAGGGTTCTGTGTATTTTCAATTTTTTTGTGTTTTTTTATGGTTTTTTACTTTTTTAGATTTTTCTCGTAAATTACGTAGACCAAAATCTACAAAAATCTCTCCTCGAATCAAACTCTGGATTAGAGGAGCCTCAAATAATGAAAGTAATCACGTGAATTGAAAACCTTTGTTGACTTGAAAACGTTGGTGGAACACCAAAACGTTTAGGAGGGTTCACTATTGGAAATCAAGAAAGTATATATGATACGTAATAATACTTCAGTTGGAAACGAGGCGGCGCGAAGCACATAAGAGCCTTTTTCCTTTAGGTCGTGAAATACAACCGCCTTATACCCACCTTTTTATTTGTACGTATCGAGATTAAGCTTCTTCAAAGTATTTATCTATTTTTCCTTTTTTTGTTTGAATTTGATACACTCAATAATGACCAAAAGGGAAAATAGACAAAAAGTTACTAAAGTTTGCTTAAATGTTCACCTAAGTTACTAAAGTATTTTTGGTTACAAATCAGTTACTTATGTTTCGTTTACCTGTTATATAAGTTACTCTTTTTGTTGCAACCTTTTGTAGCCGGTAACTAAGTGACGTGGCATATAATATTAATGGGTTAAAACACAAAAATGTTACCAAAGTTTGCCAAAATGTTCAACTATGTTACTAAAGTGTTTTTTTCGTTACAAATAGGTTACTAAAGTTAAGGTAACAAGTTAAATAAGTTACCCTGTATGTTTTAACCCTTGGTACTAGGTAAGAGCCGACGTGGAATTACTTATTTTTTATTTGTTTAAAGAGTAAATTATCTTTTATTTTTAAATTATGTGTATCCTAATAACGCATGATTCATAAAAATGATCGTAGCAAACCATCTGCTCCTAAGCTATCTTCAAATTTTTTCATTTTACTTTTTCACTAAGACATGATGAGCAACTATCTCGATTGCATTGACGACGAAATAAGGGTAAGTGTGTGCCGAATGAATGGGTGACGGTGGTTGTAGTGGTGGATCGGTTACGATTGCCGGAGGTTGTGGTGGTTGGCGAGAGTGACATCAATCTTTTTTCGGTTGTAGCGTTTTCTTATATAGATCCGATGGTGGTGAGAACTGGTGGTGGTGGCCGTTGTGCTGATGAACGAACATTGAGGAGTCAACAACATTCTTGTTTGAGGTGGGACCCACAATGTGTTGAGGTGGACATACCAACAGGTTACCAACAGGTTGCCCACCCTCGGAGTAACCTAATTGCAACTTTTTAAAACATCAGTAACTCATATAATTAACCCGTATACTTGAGTAACCTTTTTGTAACAAAAAAATACTTTAGTAACTTATGTGAACATTTAAGCAAACTTTAGTAACCTATTTGTCTATTTTCCCTGACCAAAACGCCCACTATCGAGGTGCGTTTTCACGCATATTTGGAGATAATTTGTATTTATTTGAGCTACGTAATACAATATAGTACTAATAATATTCACAAAAAGGATAAAATCGATAATACGCATGATTAGAGTTCTAATCACACAACTACTTTTAAGGCTAATAATAAACAAAAAAAATTTCAAATTTGAACACAACGCATCTCCCCGGCAGCGACGCCAAAATGATTGTGGTAAAAATACACTTTTAGGTAAAAGCGTATATATGGTAAGTATTGAATAGTACGTTCAGGAAAACGTAAAATCCGACAATGAGTTCGTTCACCAAGGAGGAAATAAGTGTGTGTCAAACTTGCTATGTTTTTTATTAATATTAGAAAGAAGAAAGATGAAAAAGGAAAAAGACGGATTATGCTAAAATTAGGCTATAACAAAAAGCGCGTTATGCACGTAAATCGAGACGAAAAATAAATGTGATTGAAAAAATTCAAATTAAATCCCTATAAAATATAACTAAGGTTTAGAAATCAATAAAACTTTTTGTAACTTTTTAAATTAATTAATAT
Source organism: Glebionis coronaria (assembly GCA_025667525.1). Lineage (NCBI taxonomy): Eukaryota > Viridiplantae > Streptophyta > Magnoliopsida > Asterales > Asteraceae > Glebionis > Glebionis coronaria. The sequence continues at coordinate 193,638,642 of CM046878.1, forward strand.
TTAATTTTTAAATGCTAATTAAAGCCCTAAAAATGAAATAAATTAACAAAAATCCAATCCAAGTATTTATGCTTTGTAAACCTCAAATATATTTTTCTAATGCTAAAAAGTATTTTTCGAGAACTATAAAATCAATTTAACTATTTTTAAATGGCTAAAAACTATTTTTAAACTAAAATGATGCTAATAATTAAAAGAAAAGCGAGAAAGATCCCAAACCAATTTCTAAAAATCTAAAATGTAATAAGGAACAAAAGAAAATAAAAGAAGCAAAAAACAATCACAAGATAAGCTGAAAATAAGCAAAAAGTTGGCTGATTCAAGTTTACACTAGCACTGGCTAGCTTGCAATGAAGTCAGTGGGAAAGATTTACCCACTGACTGTGTAAATGTCACAGTAATTGAAATGGGCCTTGTTTGGCCTATTTTGGTATTGTTTTTGAGAACAAAGGCACCCCCACAAGCTTTCTGCTTGTGGGGAGTCAATATAAGCTAAAATCAAGCAAGCTATAAGCACCAATAAGCACAATCAAGCATGCTGTTCAAATAAGCATACAGACAGTTACACTAGTAATGTCAGATTACGGGCAACCTGAAAACCCAGTGTTGTCCAATATCTGATAACAAAGAAAAAGCAATGTTCTTGGATGAATGCCTAAGACAGATTTTTATTGAATTTCTTCTAAGCTACAAACCTTAATAAGCTACTCAAATAGACAAGTAACAACAAACAGACCTAAAGCAACCTAAATACTACCAGATTCCAAGTTTTTAAATTTTACTTCACAGAATCAAGGTCTAAAATCCTAACGGTATATTCTAGTACTTGTTGAACACTTTCACACCATTTCTGGTCTCAAACCAAACAAACCTTGACTACTAAATTTTTTTTACTTATCGACAAACAACCTGAGTGTGTGAATTAAGTTAAGAACCCAGCTATCACCCAAAGCCCTTATGATAGTCTAAACCAAACACCCCTTTACTGTTTTTCTCAATAAATTTAACCAAGGTTTTTTGTTTAAAACACCACAAACATATAATATTTCCACTGAATTACTCTCAAGTTACCTAAACAGCAAGTTTAAACCATAAAATCACCACTTATCAAAACAAAAACACAAAGCTCATAAACAATGTTTTTGGTAGAAAAGAGGTAAAAGATCTTACCACCAAGGTATACATCCACACCTTGGAGTGTGTGAGCTAAAGTACAAACAATGCACTAGCTTCCTCCCTGTATAACACAAACACAAAGAATCAAATCAAGTTCGACAATAAGTGTAAGACAAAAAGATACTTGGAATTTATTTTCTTTCTTTCAAAACCTTTTCTCTAATCTTGAAACCCTAAAAACTCTTTGATACAACTCAAACAAGAAACTTGAAACTCAATTTGAAATTAGATAGAGTACACAAACCAACTGTATAAAAAAGATTTTGGAACTTAATCTTCAAAACACCAACTTCTCAAAAACTTTGAAGAAAGGAATTATATTTGTTTAATCTTGAACTCCCAAAACAATTGCATAAAAGAAAAAATGGCACTCAGATTATTTCATAAAAACCAACTTTTATAATTTATAAAAAGGAATTACATTAAGGAAAATAAATACGAGACAAGGGCATTCTCACACATTGAGATCTCCTTATACAGTGGCCCAATGAACATTCTAGAGTTACAAAAATAAAGAAAAACCCTAGCCTATGATTTCTAGAAATACCCCCTGTGATTTGAATTTCACCTTTGTCAAATTTAAGACCATGTGATATGCCTGTTGGATTAATCTATTAAGATATGATCTTATTCATTCAATGACAAGTAGGGAGCAAGCAACTTCATCAAACCATTGATCTTTCTTCTAAGATTTGATTTTTTTCTAGTTTCTGTTGAGAAGGGGGCAGAGGACGGTCCCACACACCATGTGGATGTATTTGAAGGAGTTTTGGAGGTAAGGGTTTGCTCATGGGACCTCTAATCATAGTTCTGGAAGGTTTCATTATTTGATTTTGGGTTAATCAAATTTGGGGATTAGGGTTCGTTGGATGCAAAAAAGGGGGTTTTGATTTTTTTTGGGTTAATGGGGGTGTTTACCGCTCGTTTAAATATTAAACAATTGTATTTACACGTTGTTTAATCTAAAAGGATGGTTAGTGGACTTGTGAGGTAGCAAAGGGGTTTGGGCCGGTTATGGGATAAGATGAACTGGGCTTGGGTTAAATGTGTACGCTGGGTCAGGTTTTGTGGATAGATGGGTTTGTGTGATGTTGGGAATAAAATATAGCCAGTTCACTTGAGCGCTGACAAGAGGAAAACAAGCGTTGATAGGAAGAAAACAAACGCTGACAGATCAAGCGTTGACAAGAAGAAGTCAAGCGTTGATAGGTTGAAGACAAGCACTAATAGGAAGATATGGTCTACGCGTATTTTGTTTCTAGTTTGTTTCTAGTAAAGATAAGTTCAACATTGTATATTCTATAATTATCTTTACCTAGAATAGTTGATAGGTAGACTCTTGTACAAGGCTTCTTATGTCTATAAAAGAAGACCTTTAGGTTAATTTTTAATAATAAGTTTTCATACGTTAAACACTTTCATTGTAAGCAAGTTTGTTATTATCAATCATGTGAAAGTTTGTTTACATCTTTGTTGTGTTCTTGTTTAAGTGTTAATTCCGCATAACACTTAGATTACTTTATACATAAACAAAGTTTCTCTACGTGTATAACTTGATCTAATCTCGTATACACAAGCTTAATCAATCTAAGTTTGGGATCAACAAGTGGTATCAGAGCTTGTTGAGAAACTTTTGATCTTAAAGAACACAAGAACCCTAAAATCACCAAAAACCTAATTTTCACAAAACCCTAAAAACATCATGTCAAATCCAGAAGTAACCTCCTCCTCATCCTTACAAACATCAAGATTCCTATGCTTGATGCAAACAACTTTGAACTGTGGAAGTTTAACTTTGAGCAATATATGGGGATCTATGACTACACTCTCTGGGAGATTATTGAATAGTAAAACACATTCAATAAAGCTGAAAAGATTGCTAATGCCATTGCTACTAGATCAGCTGTTGCTGGATGTTCAGAAGCAGATAAGAAAGAAAAACCTGATGATGGTAGAGCTGGGTCTGCTGAAGACACAGCAAAGAAAAGGGTTGATATGAAAACCCTAAACATTCTAAAACTCTCTTTGGGACAAGAAAACCAGCACAAATACAGAGGTTATGAGTCTGCAAAAGACCTTTGGGCAGCCCTTGAAGTTGCCTATGGTTGTAATGATGATACTAAGGAAGAGAAGAAGAAGCAACTCATGCATGAGTATGCTGTCTTTAAGGCTCAACCTAATGAGAAGCTTAGCAGTGTGAGAAGCAGACTGCTTGACATTACAAGCAAGCTGTCCTTCATAGGGACACAAGTTGGTGATGTTGACATTATTGCCACCTTTCTTAAAAGCCTTGGTGATGCGTGGAAGATTGAGGCAAGATCTATTGTTGCCAATAACACTCACAAAAGTTCTACTTTTGATGATATCTACAACAAACTGAGGCTGTTGGAGAATGAAACTCTTTTGAAGCATGGAAGTAAGTCTACCAGTAGTAATATGGCCTTCTTCTCACACAGTGAAGGTCAATTTGATCAAAAGGACTCATACATGCACCCAGTTACTGGATCATCATGTGTCAACACTGGATCATGTCCTATCAACGCCTCACATTCAGACGCTGACACATACAAAATTGACTAACCAAGAGTTAAGCCTGCTAGTTTGGATCTGGATACTGTGTGTGCTTACATTGCTTCTTTACCCAATGGTTCAGTTATTACATATGAGGACCTTGAGCAAATAAGTGATGAGCACTTGGAGGAGATGGATATAAAGTGGAACATGGCTCTTGCAAGTATAAGAGAAAACAGGTGGAATAGAAGGTTTAAGAAGAAGATGACCTTTAATGCAAAGGACACTACTAGATTTGATAAATCCAAGGTTGAGTGCTACAATTGTCATTGTATGGGGCACTTTATGAGGGAATGCAGATCTCCAAGAAGATCTGATGCTGGAAAACCCTCAAGCCAAGTTGTTAAGGCTCAGGATCCTAAGGCCATGGTGGCAGTGCAAGAAATTGATGGTTTTGGATGGGATTGGAGCTATTTGGCTAAGGATGGGGAAGAGGATAAAACTTTGGTTTCTGAAATAGAAGAAGAAGAGCATGTTCAATATGCTCTCATGGCACACGCCTCCTCTTCATCAGATAATGAGGTATACGATGATGCTTTTTGTAGTAAGGGTTGTCGTTTAAATACTGAAAAACTTAACAAAGAGGTTTTAAGATTGTTAGAAAATGTGAGTACTGAGAGATGCAAGTTGTCTAACTATCAAATTGCTCTCACTCAAACTAAAAAGACAGTAGAAGAGTATAAGAAAATGGAATTTGACCTAAAATATAAAATAAATATCTTAAAATATGAGTTAAATGCTAGTAATTATGTTAGAAACATCATGGAAAGGGTTAATGGTGAATTACAGGCTAAGTTAGATGAGGCTATCAAGAATAAGGATAATGTTGACCTTAAAATTCAGAGATTTGATAAGGCCTCTCAAACCCTAGGAGAATGTGTTAATAAACAGAGGGATCCAAAGGACATGACTGGGATTGGGATGAAAGACTATACTGTTGTTCCACCACCAGCTGGGGACTTCTATGGAGTCTAAAGAAAGGACTTATCTTGGACTGGTTTACCAGAACTCCAAGAGGAGGAATTTATTCCTCTACCAAGAGTCCTTACCCCAGTTGAAGAGTATAGGCAAAAGTTGACTGACTTGAATGAATGGAAGAAAGCCAACCCTACCCTATTTGTCAAGGGTGGCATGCTTTGTGATAGTCCAAATGAGTCGACCCCTATTAAGTTAACAAACCCAATCACTGGCAAGACTGTTGACCTTGGCTCAAACACTGTTAGAAAACCTAGCATTAAGTATGCAGAAATGTATAGGAATACTAGGTCACCTAAAAGCCAAGTTAGTGATAATGGAACAGGCTTCTTCTCTTCTAGACCTAGGGTTGTGTCTAGAAAAGCCTGTTACACTTGTGGTAGCTTTTCACATTTGGCATATAAGTGTGTCAACGCTTCCAAGGTCAACGCTGTTAAAGGGTCAAACACTGTCAGACCCAAGACTTTTGTGGAGCAAAGTCCACAAGTTGTTAGACCAGGCCCATTCTTCACTAAATGGTCTAAAACTCATAGACAAAGACCATTTCAGAAGACCAATACTTGCTCTAATATGCAATGGGTTTCTGTAGCAAACCCTAGGTTCAACGCTGACAAGGGTAATTTCAGCGCTGACAAGACCAAATCCATCGCTGACAGAAACGTTGCCAGACCTAAAGCTTCTTCTAGCTTGACATCGAGACCTAAGCAAGATCAAAACCCTAATTCTAATGGGCTTTCTATGACCTGCAACAGATTCAACTATATTTCAAAGGTCATTACAAAACCAATTGGGGTTAACTGGGTATTTCATCCAAAAAGGGATGAACAAGGGGTTGTTATGAGATCTAAGTCTGTTCTTATTGAACAACCAGATGAATCCAAGTCTGCTAAGGCTTGGGTTCCCAAAGAAAACTAATTTGTTTTCTTTATGTGTAGGGCATTCAAAAACAGGTCAATGATTATGGATATTAGGACAGTGGATGCTCTAGGCACATGACTGGGAAGGAAGATTACCTAACTAACTTCACTCCCATTAAGGATGGTGATAAGGTTTACTTTGGAGGAGGATATGGAACTATCACAGGCAAAGGAACTCTTCTCACCAAGAACTTGCGTTTTGAAAACGTGTTTCTGGTAAAGGAACTTGATTACAATCTTTTTAGTGTATCACAAGTTTGTGATAACAAAAATAAAGTTCTGTTTACTGATACTGAATGCTTGGTGTTAAGCAAGGATTTTAAAATTCCAGATGAGAAATATATTGACTATAGAACACCAAGGCATAAAGACATTTATAATGTGAATCTTAATGGTATCAGGATGAATAATAATATGTCATGTTTTTATGCTAAAGCTTCAGTTGATGAGAGTAATCTATGGCACAGGAGACTAGGGCACATAAACTTCAAAAATATAAACAGACTTGTGAGACTTGGTTTGGTTGATGGTTTGCTTGAAAAGGCTTTCCACAATGACCACTCTTGTGTTGCATGCCTTAAAGGCAAGCAGCACAAGGTCTCATTTAAGTCAAAACAGGTGCACTCTAGTTCTAAACCACTTCACTTGCTGCATATGGACCTCTTTGGTCCAACTAATATAGAGAGTTTGAATGGTAAATCATACTGCTTTGTCATCACATATGTTTTCTCTAGGTTTACATGGACTTTCTTTTTGGCTATGAAAAGTGACACTGCTGATACTTTAATTGACTTTATTACCCAGATAGAAAAGAAGACTGGTAATGAAGTTAAAATGCTTAGGAGTGATAATGGTGGTGAGTTTAGAAATAAACTGTTGGATGATTTTTGTGCCAAGAAAGGGATTACTAGGCATTTTAGTGTTGCCAGAACCCCACAGCAAAATGGGGTTGCTGAGAGAAAGAATAGAACCCTAATTGAAGCAGCCAAGACTATGTTGGGTGAAGCTCACTTTCCCATAGCTTTTTGGGCTGAGGCTGTTAATATATCTTGTTATGTTCAGAATAGAGCATTGGTCAACAAGATACAAAACAAAACACCTTATGAGTTACTTTGGGGAAGGAAACCTAATATTGGTTTTCTTAAGCCTTTTGGTTGTCATGTAGTTGTACTAGATACTAGTGATGCCTTAGGTAAATTAATGTTAAAGGTGGTGAAGGCTATTTCATGGGTTATTCAATGCGGAGCAAGGGATATAGGGTTTATCTTAAGATGGAAAAATGTATACTTGAAAGAGTACATGTTAGGTTTTTAGAGAGTAAACCTAGTGATCCTGAAAGTGGTCCAAATTGGTTGTTTGACTTGGAACCTCTATCTAGGATTTTGAATTATATGCCTGTTACTAATCCAGACATTGTGAAGGTAACTTCAAATGTTGTGGAAGAACCAGTTGTTGATGTTTCAGGTACAAAGGTTAATGAAGAGGTTGGATCACAAGAAGACAAGTCATCTCTTATACAAGAGTATGTTACAATTCCCATATGGACAGATGCTTTTGTTGCTGCTGCTACTACTGGAAAGGATAATGGTGGTCCCCAAGTACCACCAGTTAACAACATGCATGGTCCTTCAGGCACTGACAAAGGAAAATCTGGCGCTGACAGGACATATTCAGGCGTTGATGGCTTAAGCGTTGACAACACCATTTCAGGCGTTGATAACCTAAACGCTCACAACCTTGGTTCAGGCGTTGACAACACTTTTGAGCATATCTTCTCTTCAAATTTTGAACAAGGTGAACCTTCAAATATACATGAAGAGGGTCATACAAATATTGATGGAAGAGAGTCTGAAGAAGATATTGGCAACATGGATGATGAGATTGAAGACAACAGACTTTTTGAGGGAGGAGTTCTCACTTCTACTATGAAGAATCACCCCACTTCTCAAATTATTGGAGATGTTATGTCTCCTGTTCAGACTAGAAGATCTCATCAGAATCTTGGTGGATTTATTGCCAATATACACAAGAAGGTTGATACCCCTCTTGTTCAAGCATGTTTGTTTGCCTGTTTTCTATCACAACATGAACCCAAGAAGATTTTTTATGCTCTCAAAGAACCAAGTTGGGTGGAAGCAATGCAGGATGAGCTTCACCAATTTGCAATTCAGGATGTTTGGGAGCTGGTTGATTGTCCCAGGTATGTCAGACCTATTGGGACAAGATGGGTTCTAAGAAACAAGAAAGATGAAAAAGGCATTGTGGTCAGAGACAAGGCACGTTTAGTGGCTCAGGGATATACACAAGAGGAAGGAATAGACTATGAGGAGGTCTTTTCACCAGTTGCAAGGATTAAAGTTATAAGGATATTTCTATCCTATGCTTCCTGCATGGGCTTCACTGTCTATCAAATGGATGTGAAGAGTGCCTTCCTCTATGGTATAATTGTTGAGGAGGTGTATGTTATGCAGCCTCCTGGTTTTGAAGATCCAGAGAATCCAGACAAGGTGTATAGTGTCAAGAAGGCTATGTATGGACTTCATCAAGTCCCAAGAGCATGGTATGGCACATTGTCCACTTGGTTGGTGGAAAATAGATTCAAAAGGGGCACCATAGACCAGACATTATTTACAAAGAAGGCTGGTAAGGATTTCTTACTTGTTCAGGTTTATGTTGATGATATCATCTTTGGGTCCACCAATCCAAAGATGAGGGAAGATTTCTCCAAGCTTATGATAGACAAATTCAAGATGAGTGCAATGGGGGAGATGAACTTCTTTCTAGGGCTACAAGTTCAGCAGAAAGAAGATGGTATCTTCATCTCTCAGGTAAGTATGTAGCAGAGATCTTGAAGAAGTTTGGCTTTTCTCCACATGAAAAGAGGGCTACTACTCCTATGGATAGAGAACACCCTTGTGGAAAAGTTGGAGATGGAAAAGATGTGGATGTCAGGCACTATAGATCAATGATTGGTTCATTGATGTATCTCACAGCCTCTAGACCTGACATCATGTTTGTTGTGTGTGCATGTGCACGCCATCAAGTGACTCCTAAAGAATGTCACCTTTATGCTGTCAAGAGAATCTTTAGGTACCGTAGATGTTATCTAGATCTTGGCTTGTGGTACCCAAAAGATTCACCATTGGAGCTTATTGCATACTCAGACAGTGACTATGGTGGTGATAAGTTTGATATAAAATCCACAACTGGTGGATGTCAGTTTCTTGGGAGTAGTTGATATCTTGGCAATGCAAGAAACAAACAGTGGTGGCCAATTCTACAACTGAAGTAGAGTATGTTGCTGCAGCTGCTTGTTGTGGACAAGTCTTATGGATTCAGAACCAGCTGTTGGACTATGGGTATAGTTTCATGCATACCAAGATATTTATTGACAATAACAACACTTTTTGCATTATTAATAATCTTGTACATCATTCTAAAACAAAACACATAGAAATTAGACATCATTTTATAAGGGATTGTTTCGAAAAGGGTTTAATACAACAAGATAGGGTTGACACAGAAGAAAATGTGTCAGATTTATTAACTAAACCTTTTGATGCTGGAAGGTTTCAATACTTGGTAACAAGTATTGGAATGATCAATCTCACATAATATGTGTTTTGGGGTCTTAATGTAAAAGTATGTACAGGATAATGCATTGTTATTAGTTTTTTAAGGATTTAGATTTTCCACTATATTTTTCTAACACTGACAAAGGTTACCTTAACGCTGATAAGTGTTATTGTGACGTTGTCAGCAATATATTTGTCTAACGCTGATAAAGGTTTCCTTAACGCTGACAAGTGTTATCGGGGCGTTGTCAGCAACAATGTTAGTTTTGTGGTTTTTGATCTAAATGTGCAGGTGGTGTTAGCATTATACCATTGGATACAGAGTTGCTTATGGATCCTTGGAGAATCATTTGGGCATGTTTTTATTTATGGATGATGGCTGGAATATTTATATTCCTATCTTGACATAAAAAATTTTATGTTCATGCATATTTTGAGCAACATATGTATCACAGTTTAAGGGGAGGTTTTAGGAACCTTTAGAAGTTTTTGGGTATTCTTATGATACTCTTATCACAATTCTAGATTGTGTCCACAGGTGAGTATGAGTTAGTTTTACTAAATCATGAGGCACTGTAGCATGCAAAGTTGATATACTATGCATGCTGCCAAGACATTTTTGGCCTAGAATTGGTTGTGGTCTGTTGGAAGACTTGGGAATGATTTTATTATGGGTTTTACCTGGGAGTTACAAGGAATTTTATGAGATAACTTAGTTGTTAAGAGTTTTGGTTCGCAAGTGACACTAGAGGACTGTTATGTCTATCTTGCCTAAGCAAGTGTGCATAACTGGACAGTGCTTGCCGCCCTATAATAATTATCAACTTATAGGTTATCTTCACTAGAATAAATTACTTTGTTAAGGTCCTTTTTTATTACTTTTATTTTTGGACGCTGACAAGTATTTTTCCAAGCGTTGTTATGACCAATTTAGACGCTGACATGGCTTTGGCAAACGTTGACAAGAATATAGCCGTTGGGCGTTGATGGGTTATTTTTACCGTTGACACTCATTGGGACCTACCCAGTTGTTATTTTTGACGAATTTTGGGGCCGTAATTTTGGGAGCAGATAACTTTTAATTAATGCATGAGATAACTTATTTTCTTTTCAATATTTTCATCATGATATTTTGAAAATAGTTGCCTCTTTTTTGACCAATCACATGCATGTATCTCTCCTATATATTTGGCTCCTATTTTTAAACAGGGTACCTATTATTCTTGTCTAACAATTTTCTCCTATAATTCATCTTTTCTAAATCATTCACAAACAGCTTTCTACAATGGCACCAAAATTTAAACCAAGTGATTTGGTATTGGGATTCAGGAGTCAACACAACATGATTGCATATTTGGGTGCTAATGACACTCTGTTTCCCCAATACACCCAGATGGTGGCGTATTTGAATGCATCCCCAATTAGGTATGCTCTTTCTCATGCTCCTCTCATCTCTGTCACACATATTAAGCAGTTTTGGAACACAGTTAGTTCCTCAACAGTTAATAATGTGACTACATTATCATCTATTGTTCATGGGCGTACATGGGTGGTTACTGAAGCCTTGGTTCGCCAGGCTTTGCATCTTGATGATGCAGATGGTATAACCACCCTTCCCATTCATGAAATAGAACAAGGACTAAGGGCTTTGGGTTATCCTTTCCCTGATAAGGGAACTTTAAACAAATATCATAAACAGGAGTTTCCCCCAGCCTAGAAGTACCTAATACATGTCCTCTTACAATGTTTGAGTCCCAAGTGTACTGCACACAATGAGATTAATAGATCCATTGCTAGTGCTATTGTGTGCATTGCAACTGGGCAAAAGTTTAATTATTCAAAAATGATTTTTGAGGGCATGTGTAAAAACAAAGGGAGTAAAATGACTTTGGCTTATCCCAGATTTTTACAAATGGTTTTTGATGTCCAAAATTATTGCACAAGGGATCATGATGATTTTTATGAGATCCCTGTGCAAAAGAAAGCTATTTTTACCAAGATGAACTCACCCCCTCACCGTGACTTACCCCTCACCCCAGCTATGATTGCTATTATTGAAGCAGCACAACCCCAACCAGACCCACAACCCCAACTTGACCCAATACCAGAACCTTTGCCTTCACCTCAACACATGCAAATTGACCAAGAACCCTTCGACGCTGACACATTAAATGTTGGCATTGACAGGAGTAATCCAGACGTTGACACCATTCCTTCACAGACCCAAACACCCCTTAACCTTCCCACATCCACCCAATCTACATCATCTTCTACCCCACCACAATATAGGTTGCAAAAAAGCCAAAGGACTACTAGAGTGTTCTCCTCTAGTGGTCCTAGCCATGTAGCAGAGAGAACCACCACCACAAGTGTGGTTGGTGCTATGGATGAGGCTGGGACTATTGGTTCTGGCTTAGATGCAGGCCAAGACAGTCCTAACATCTTTAAGACCTCATCCATGCCCCATGAATCTAATTTGGGAGGTCAAGTACCCATTTTGGAGGAGGGCAGATTGGAACCAATGTCATTGATGGAATTGACGGCTGTCTGCATTAGCTTGCAAAAGCAAAATGCAGACTTGGTACATATTGTCAGTACACAAGGCCTTGAACTCAAGCAATTGAGAGAGAGGATTGTTATTTTGGATAATGCTAGCACAAGGGGTGGGATGGAGGAATCTTCCAAAGGGGAGGATGAGCAGATTAATGTGAGTGATAAGGGCTCACATGATGGTGAATCTTTGGGTGTTGCTGAAGCCCTAACTAGTTTGAAGAAGCAACCAGGTTTTGTTAGATCTCTGGTAACTCCTACAAATTTAGACTTGTCTTTTACAGCTATGTTGGAGCAAATTATAAGAGGCGCTGAGACAGGTAATTTGGGCGTTGACAAGCAAAGTTTGAACGCTGACATGAGTAATTTGGGCGCTGACACAAGCAAATTGAGCGTTGACAGACCTGCAGATGAAGTTGATGTATTCCAGTCATCATCTATCATCAAAGAAGTATCTTCACATGTATTACCATCATCCTTACCCATCATTGATCCATTAGATAAGGGTAAAGGAATCATGGTAGAAGTAGAAGTTCCAAAGAATGCAGCACAGGTAGATTTGATAGAAGGTTGGCTGCACAACTTGTGGAACAAGAAAGAAAGAAGGTTGGTGAATCACCATTTATTGCCACTTCAGAGGAACAAGAAGGAAGTGATGAAGCTAGTTCAGACTCAAGTGTGGTGATAATAGAACAACCAGAAAGACTTGAGTATGGTGATGATTTGGCAAGAGAGAAGCTGAATGAGTTGAAATTGCAAGTAGATTTTGATATGCCAGAAGTTGTTCAGATGTACCATGCTTGGGAGGATAGGTGTATGGAGAATTCAGATTTGACTATTTCAGACCAAATATGGGGTTTGGAGATTCTTCTAAGAGTACAAAAAGACTGCAAGGTTATTCTGAAACACAATGTAAAACCCGCATGCTTTTACCATGAATAGTGCCCTTAAGATCGTACGTCCTAGATTAAAACTTACCTTATTTAGTATTGATCACATTCATGTGCTGATAATCAAGCAAGTACATACGTGTATGACATGATAAGTATCGATTACGTACGAACTCATGATAAACAGTTAATAAATATGTCACGTGAACATAATTAAATCATGATCACCATTTAAAATACGAACTAAAATAATTACGTAAATACATATAATATAATTACGAGCGTTAAGATTACGATAAACTACATGATAAAATAAACAGAAACACTTTAAACACGAACACGTTTAACCACGAACGAACACGAAACATCGGGACACGAGAAAAGGTACGGGTACCCCATGTGGGGCCCCATACCTACGGCACACTAACCAAAATGGGCTTAGCCCATTGACTTTTACAAGAAAGGGGGGGTTATGGTAAATATGCTTTTCATTTTTACATTTCAAGCAAAATAGCATTTTAACCTAAAAAGTTTTCTCTCCTCCTCCTTGCCCTCTCTTTGTGCCGCCACCTTAAGGACCACCATAGGTGGTTGTTGATTGATTTTGATCTTGAAAATCATTGCTATAAACCGTGTTTGTTCATCCTCTTTCAAGCTACGTATTGGTATATCATTCTAAACCTTTCTTTTTAATTCTTTTTAATCTTTGATTATTTTCATGAACATGTCATTAATATTCTTATTAAAACATGATAATTAAACATTGATCTAACATGTTTTGGGGTAAATTAAAATCAAAGGATGATATAAGGGGGTGTTTGTTTTGGCCGCCTAGTATAACCAACCCGGGGGGGGGGGGTCGGTTTGCTTTTAGCCGCCACCACCAAGACCATTGTTGGTCTTGGTTGGTGCATGTGGGACCCACGGCAGCAAGGGGGCACAAGTACCCCGAGTTTGGCTCGGGTACGGTGTCGAGTTCATGCCCGATTCATGGTTCGTTGGTTAAATCATGATTTATGCTACATGTTAATTTTATGAATTATGAACTTAGGATATAAATTAATTAATAACATGAGATATTAATTAAATCATGACCTAGGTTATTTTAACTATTAATTTAGCATGATATTAATTTAACCTAAGTATTTTATGTTATAAGTTATAATTAATTAATTATTTAAAACATGCCTATAATTAATTAATTTAGACATGACTTAGGTTATGTTATTAATACATAATAATACACATTTTAACCTAAGTAATTTATTCCATTTTAATTAAAACATGTTATACTTTAATTAAAATGCTTAACCTATAGTTTAATTAAATAAATGAAATAATAATTAAACTATACACTATATCGTATGACTTAAGAAATAAGCTTATAAACACTTAGACTTATATGTTAGCTTATGTAACCAGCTTAATTCTAATTATGGAAACTTCTATTTATAGAAACTTAATTAAATAAGGCAACTAATCTATTAATGGAAACCTTCTATATATGGAAATCTATCTATTTCAGGCAGCTAATCTAATCATGGAAACCTTCTATATATGGAAACTTATTTAGTTAAGGCAGCTGATCAATTTTTGGAAACTTTCTATTTTTAGAAACTAATCTATTTTTAGCAGAAAATTCTATTTTAGGAAACTTTCTATTATTGGAAACTTTCTATTTTTGGTAACTTTCTATTTTTGGAAACTTTCTATTTTTGGAAACTTTCTATTTTTGGAAACTTTCTATTTTTGGAAACCTGCTATTTTTGGAAAGTTACTTATTATTACACAGTAAGTATAATAATACATGAAATACCAGTAATACTTAATCAGATTAATCAGAATACAAGATAAACACAGTTTAAGGCTTTAAACAGTAAACCATGACCTAAAACATACAAAGTAAGCTAAGGTGAGACATAAAACCCAGTACGTAATCAGTGATTCGATACTTATACACGTGTGTATTCATGTAGCGTTAGGGATCCAGAAGTAGGAGTCTTCCTTCCGTTCATTCACTGGACTTGAGGTATGGATTCCCGTCCTTACAGTATGGACATTCTTTCCTTATTAGGATTTCCCGTATGCAGCCAACTGTTTTCCCCAGTATTTGTTTTATTGTTTTGAACTGCTTATGTTTAATTAGCATAATCTATAGCCATATACAAGCATGACCAGTTTCACCTAGTTATGGAGGTACCATAACCATAACATTGGAGGCACCAATGTTATGACTTCCCCACGGCGGAGTGATTGCTCGTGGCGTCCCTTTTTCAGTTTTGGCCATATTATTATATCATGTGGGGCGTATGGGTGTATCCTAGTTACATGTTTTATTCAGTATTTCATGGTGAATGTGGTGTGTGCCTTGCATCCTTCACAAGGAGTTGATCCCTCCTACCCAAACCAGTATATTAATTAGAGGCATCCCCTCTAATCAGCATGATGAGGTCACCCCTCCAAGTATTCATGCACGTGACCTTTTCATGACCTATATGGGCTATGGTATATTTATGTTAAAACAATTTTCATAAGATAAACATAAGGCTTTTCAAACCATAAAACCAGTTTTCTTAATACTTAACCAGTTTACTCAGAACTTAGTCTTCCGCTGTTATATGTTACATGCTTAATCTATTTCATGCTATATTGTACATTCGTGCACTGAGCGTCTTGCTCAGCCGTTTCCCTTTTCATGTTCCCAAAACGGCAGGTACTCAGGGACGCTCATAGATCTCAAATGTACGTGCATATGGACTGGAAGCTTTACTGTCTTTCTTTACTTTATGCATTTCCTTTACTTTAATAGAGTTGCTATGGACATTGTTTCGTCCTTTCCTTTTACAGTATTTATGTTTGTGTGTGATGAGCTCTACTTTGGGGTTACCGATGTTTGATTCCGGTATTTCCCTTTTATGGTCAAATAATGCTTAGACATTTATCCTTGTATGCTTTGATGACATGCCATGATTATGCGTAAGATTCCATTTCCAAAATGGGGTGTTACAATTATGGTATCAGAGCCAAGGCTTCGACCTGTAGGCTCTCAAATATGACCTGTGATTAGTGGGTAGTCACTACAGTCTTCCTAGAACTGACAGTTGTTTTCATGCATTCATCATTTTTTTAAGCATACATATACGTGTCATTGTTACAGGGTTTTTGACTAAGTAATGGTTGGTACAGGACTGACCCTATTTAGTCGCATGTGTTTTATCGAAACTTTTAGATTTGGGACCGACCCATAGGCGTCCCCTCGATATGTCTTTTGTTTTGAGTGAACTGACCAGAGGCGTTCACTCTCGAGCATCAAAAGTTTTCATAAAACTGCATCATGCATTCATAAAAAATTTTCTTGCATAAAATTTTTCTCGTGAAATTTTGGTATAAATTTTTTTTCATGTATATATATATTTATATTTTATGTTTTGAACTGTCGATCATATGTTTATGTTATACTGTCAGATGGCAAACACAGACAAACTCTGGGAGTTATTTGCAGACATGGAGGCAGAAAGGCAAGACGTCATTCTTCATGACGACGAATATCCTCCCCCACCTATCATTTTCCCCATGGAAGGAAGGAATCGACTCATGAGGGAATACTATGCCATGAGACAGAGACCCGACGAGAATTGTGGTCAGTTCATGCAGAGGTTCCTCGGGTACGCAGCTGTCCTGAGGGCATCCGCAGGCACCACTGAAGAACAAGCACTACATTTTCGTTGGGGCCTTAACCCAAGAATTGCCAATAATTTATCGGGTGCCCCGTTTGATACTGTGGCACAAGTGGCTTACGCAGCAAGGAAGCTAGAGATGTTGCAGGAACGAGATGAGTTCGGGGAAGCTGAAAGACCCGACAAGAGGTAAACATTTCGTATTCTATCGATAACCAAACCGCATCCTATCATTATATGTTCTATAATCATCTCTTAAACTGTATCTTCCAGGCAGAAAACTGGGGACCGGTCTCAGCCGGCTACTCAGCAGCAGCCTCATCAGCCCAAAGGAAACGGTCACACTAACGACCGTTCTGTTGTGGAAAGGCGTAGCGGTAATGATAATTACGGTAACAACGCTGGACACTCCAACAACAACAGATCCTACTATTTACGCATCTTCTTATGATTTCATGTTATATCTCTCATGCTGACACTATATTAACCTCTACCAGGAACCACGGTAACGGGAAGGACCAGAACCACAGGGGTTCGCAGCCTAACCGTTCAGCTAACACTGGTGAACATCTTATGACGCATATGTCTTATACTCGTGCATATACTTTATTTTAACACATTTTGTCATCAGCAGGCCCTCAGCAAGCAAGGACTCCTGCTGGAGGATTCACTCATCCTCTTTGCAGTACTTGCCATCACAGACACCCTGGCCCATGTCGTCGTGATTCCGACGCGTGCTACAAGTGCGGCCTCCCTGGCCATCGTATGAGAGATTGCCGTAAGGGTGAAATGGAGGGTACTTCGGGTCATGCTGATAGTAAGCCGCCTCCTACCACTGGGCGTCTCTACACGACATCTCGTGATCAGGCAAACAAATCTACAAGTACCATTACTGGAATTTTGTATATGTACGGCCAAGCTGCATGTGTTCTTTTCGACACGGGTGCCACTCACTCAGTTATTTCCACTACTTATGCCAAGAACATCAGGACACTTCCCTTGCCATTAGAAAATAGACTTACCATTTCCATGCCTTTGAGGGACTCTGTATTAATAACTCATGTATACAAGAGTCTTCCTCTAGAGTTTGACGATAAAGTTCGTGCAGTAGATGCACTTCCCCTAGACATGATTGAGTTCGATATAATTCTCTGTATGGACTGGCTATCCAAGCACCATGCTACCATAGACTGCCACTCATATCGGGTGATCTTCGGCGACATTAATGCACCAGAGTACATTCATAACGGGTTCATACCCGGACGGTCTGTACAAGTCATATCTACCTTGCAAGCACGTGCATTACTGTCACATGGCTGTGAGGGTTATCTAGCTACGGTTCACGACATGGATGCTGAATCCCCATCGATTCATGATCAACCAGTAGTTTCGGAATTTCAAGACGTCTTTCCAGCTGAACTTCCAGGCATACCACCTGCACGAGAGGTGGAGTTTAACATCGACCTTGTTCCAGGAGCTGAACCAATCTCTAAGGCTCCGTATCGTATGGCTCCCATAGAGCTAAAAGAACTGAAGGACCAACTGCAGGAACTTCTTGAACGAGGGTTCATTAGACCAAGTGCATCTCCATGGGGCGCACCGGTCTTGTTCGTTAAAAAGAAGGACGGCAGCATACGACTTTGCATAGACTACCGTGAACTTAATAAGATTACCATCCGAAATAGATATCCACTGCCACGTATAGATGATCTGTTTGACCAACTTCAAGGAGCCAAACACTTCTCAAAGATCGATCTAAGGTCAGGCTACCATCAGCTAAGGGTTAAAGAGCAGGATATTGCCAAGACTGCTTTTCGTACCCGCTATGGCCATTATGAGTTTGTAGTCATGCCATTCGGCCTGACTAATGCTCCAGCAGTATTCATGGATCTGATGAACAGAATCTTCCACGAATTTCTTGATAAGTTTGTCATTGTATTCATCGATGACATCCTGATTTTCTCAAAGACCACAGAGGAACACGAAGACCATCTCCCTACGGTACTACAGATTCTTCGTCAGAAGCAGCTGTATGCGAAATTCTCCAAGTGTGAGTTCTGGTTAAACAAGGTGGCATTCTTAGGTCACATTGTATCAGCAGAAGGGATTACTATGGATCCAGCGAAGGTTGAGGCTATCACTAAATGGCCAAGACCAACGTCAGCGACAGAAGTCCGCAGTTTCTTAGGCTTAGCTGGATATTATCACAGATTCGTGGAGAACTTTTCCCGCTTGGCATTACCTCTCACCAAACTGATGCGAAAAGGAGAGAAATTCGTCTGGACGGAAGAACGAGAGAAGAGCTTCGAAGACCTAAAGCAGAAGTTAGTATCTGCACCTATTCTTACTCTCCCATCTGGTACAGGTGGATTTCAGATCTATAGCGATGCATCGGGGAAGGGACTGGGCTGTGTTCTCATGCAACATGGGAAAGTGATCGCGTATGCTTCACGGCAGCTTAAGCCCTATGAAGAAAACTACCCTACGCATGACCTGGAACTTGCTGCAGTTGTGTTCGCATTGAGAATATGGAGGCACTACTTATACGGAGAATCATGCGACATTTTCACGGATCACAAGAGCTTGAAGTATATCTTCACTCAACGAGAATTGAACATGAGACAAAGGAGATGGTTGGAACTGTTGAAGGATTATGATATTAACCTACAGTATCATCCCGGGAAGGCTAATGTAGTAGCAGATGCACTCAGCAGAAAGTCTGGAATGATCAACGGCATTGAGATCAAGGAACAAAACATAAGAGACTTGGAGCGGCTAGACATCGAAATCATGGTACGTGGGCAGCACGGATACTGGGCGAACCTTAGAGTAGAACCCGAGTTACTGTCTAGGATCAAGGAAGAGCAGAAGGATGATGGAGAAATTTGGGCGATAATTCAGAATTTGGAGAAACAGACAGAATTCAGAATGGACGCAGACGGTATCGTTTGGCAGGGTACGAGACTTTGTGTTCCTGACAATCAAGAACTCCGGGAAGCATTGTTAGCTGAAGCTCACATCTCCCCATTTTCTATACATCCTGGGTCGACAAAAATGTACCATGACATCAGACAGCACTTTTGGTGGAGTGGTATGAAACAGGATGTAGCCACTTATGTCTCCAAATGTCTTACCTGCCAGCAGGTTAAGATTGAGCATCAGCGATCGGGCGGTCTCCTTCAACCGTTGGATATTCCAGAGTGGAAGTGGGACAAAATCACCATGGATTTTGTTACCGGTCTTCCGCCTACCAAGAAGAAGCACGATGCTATTTGGGTCATTGTTGATCGACTCACCAAATCAGCTCATTTCTTACCGATACGCAAGGAAGATCCGGTAAGTAAACTCGCAGATACTTACAGAAGGGAGATCATGAGACTCCACGGTACTCCCTCCAGCATCGTCTCAGACAGAGATCCTTGTTTCACGTCGCGATTCTGGAAAGGTCTGCAAAAAGCTTGGGGTACACAACTTAAGCTGAGTACGGCCTTTCATCCTCAAACGGACGGACAGTCGGAGCGAACAATTCAGACATTGGAAGATATGCTAAGGTCGTGTGCGTTGGAATGGACAGGTGATTGGGACGAGTACATCTGTTTAGTCGAGTTTGCATACAACAACAGCTGGCACGCAAGTATCAAATGTGCTCCTTTCGAAATGTTGTATGGCAGGAAGTGTCGCGCTCCAATCTGCTGGGATCAAGTGGGAGAGCGAACACTCGAAGGACCAGAGATTATAGAAATGACCAATGAGACGATCGAAGTAGCTAAACAGAAGTTGCAGGAAGCACGGGCACGTCAGAAGAGTTACGCCGATAAGCATCGTAGGGACATACATTTTAATGTGGGAGACCACGTCTTCCTCAAGGTTTCGCCGGCACGTGGTGTTAAACGCTTCGGGATCAAAGGGAAACTCAGTCCTCGTTTCATCGGACCATTTGATATCATTGAACGAATCGGTGAAGTATCTTACCGATTGGCGTTACCTCCTCAGCTTTCACACGTGCATAACGTGTTCCATGTGTCCTTACTCAGAGGGTACAAGTATCTTCCCCTTCACATGGTTCAGTATCCACTGGAACAGATACGTGAAGATCTCACTTTTATAGAGGAACCCGAACGAGTGCTCGACAGGCAAGAGCGAGTCATGAGAAGGAAGACGATTCCATTCGTCAAAATTCTTTGGAGGGACCATACCGAGCGGGAAGCCACTTGGGAAACAGAGGAGTCTATCTGGGCTTCTTACCCTCACTTCATATTTTGAGTTCGGGTATGTTACTTCTTTCCAGTTTGCTTTATCTATAATTCGGGGACGAATTATTCTTTTTAGGGGGGAAGAATTGTAAAACCCGCATGCTTTTACCATGAATAGTGCCCTTAAGATTGTACGTCCTGGATTAAAACTTACCTTATTTAGTATTGATCACATTCATGTGCTAATAATCAAGCAAGTGCATACGTGTATGACATGATAAGTATCGATTACGTACGAACTCATGATAAACAGTTAATAAATATGTCACGTGAACATAATTAAATCATGATCACCATTTAAAATACGAACTAAAATAATTACGTAAATACATATAATATAATTACGAGCGTTAAGATTACGATAAACTACATGATAAAATAAACAGAAACACTTTAAACACGAACACGTTTAACCACGAACGAACACGAAACATCGGGACACGAGAAAAGGTACGGGTACCCCATGTGGGGCCCCATACCCACGACACACTAACCAAAATGGGCTTAGCCCATTGACTTTTACAAGAAAGGGGGGGTTATGGTAAATATGCTTTTCATTTTTACATTTCAAGCAAAATAGCATTTTAACCTAAAAAGTTTTCTCTCCTCCTCCTTGCCCTCTCTTTGTGCCGCCACCTTAAGGACCACCATAGGTGGTTGTTGATTGATTTTGATCTTGAAAATCATTGCTATAAACCGTGTTTGTTCATCCTCTTTCAAGCTACGTATTAGTATATCATTCTAAACCTTTCTTTTTAATTCTTTTTAATCTTTGATTATTTTCATGAACATGTCATTAATATTCTTATTAAAACATGATAATTAAACATTGATCTAACATGTTTTGGGGTAAATTAAAATCAAAGGATGATATAAGGGGGTGTTTGTTTTGGCCGCCTAGTATAACCAACCCGAGGGGGGGTTCGGTTTGCTTTTAGCCGCCACCACCAAGACCATTGTTGGTCTTGGTTGGTGCATGTGGGACCCACGGCAGCAAGGGGGCACAAGTACCCCGAGTTTGGCTCGGGGTACGGTGTCGAGTTCATGCCCGATTCATGGTTCGTTGGTTAAATCATGATTTATGCTACATATTAATTTTATGAATTATGAACTTAGGATATAAATTAATTAATAACATGAGATATTAATTAAATCATGACCTAGGTTATTTTAATTATTAATTTAGCATGATATTAATTTAACCTAAGTATTTATGTTATAAGTTATAATTAATTAATTATTTAAAACATGCCTATAATTAATTAATTTAGACATGACTTAGGTTATGTTATTAATACATAATAATACACATTTTAACCTAAGTAATTTATTCCATTTTAATTAAAACATGTTATACTTTAATTAAAATGCTTAACCTATAGTTTAATTAAATACATGAAATAATAATTAAACTATACACTATATCGTATGACTTAAGAAATAAGCTTATAAACACTTAGACTTATATGTTAGCTTATGTAACCAGCTTAATTCTAATTATGGAAACTTCTATTTATAGAAACTTAATTAAATAAGGCAACTAGTCTATTAATGGAAACCTTCTATATATGGAAATCTATCTATTTCAGGCAGCTAATCTAATCATGGAAACCTTCTATATATGGAAACTTATTTAATTAAGGTAGCTGATCTATTTTTGGAAACTTTCTATTTTTAGAAACTAATCTATTTTTAGCAGTAAATTCTATTTTAGGAAACTTTCTATTTTTGGAAACTTTCTATTTTTGGAAACTTTCTATTTTTGGAAACTTTCTATTTTTGGAAACTTTCTATTTTTGGTAACTTTCTATTTTTGGAAACTTTCTATTTTTGGAAACTTTCTATTTTTGGAAACCTGCTATTTTTGGAAAGTTACTTATTATTACACAGTAAGTATAATAATACATGAAATACCAGTAATACTTAATCAGATTAATCAGAATACAAGATAAACACAGTTTAAGGCTTTAAACAGTAAACCATGACCTAAAACATACAAAGTAAGCTAAGGTGAGACATAAAACCCAGTACGTAATCAGTGATTCGATACTTATACACGTGTGTATTCATGTAGCGTTAGGGATCCAGAAGTAGGAGTCTTCCTTCCGTTCATTCACTAGACTTGAGGTACGGATTCCCGTCCTTTTAGTATGGACATTCTTTCCTTATTAGGATTTCCCGTATGCAGCCAACTGTTTTCCCCAGTATTTGTTTTATTGTTTTGAACTACTTATGTTTAATTAGCATAATCTATAGCCATATACAAGCATGACCAGTTTCACCTAGTTATGGAGGTACCATAACCATAACATTGGAGGCACCAATGTCATGACTTCCCCACGGCGGAGTGATTGCTCGTGGTGTCCCTTTTTCAGTTTTGGCCATATTATTATATCATGTGGGGCGTATGGGTGCATCCTAGTTACATGTTTTATTCAGTATTTCATGGTGAATGTGGTGTGTGCCTTGCATCCTTCACAAGGAGTTGATCCCTCCGACCCAAACCAGTATATTAATTAGAGGCATCCCCTCTAATCAGCATGATGAGGTCACCCCTCCAAGTATTCATGCACGTGACCTTTTCATGACCTATATGGGCTATGGTATATTTATGTTAAAACAGTTTTCATAAGATAAACATAAGGCTTTTCAAACCATAAAACCAGTTTTCTTAATACTTAACCAGTTTACTCAGAACTTAGTCTTCCACTGTTATATGTTACATGCTTATCCTATTTCATGCTATATTGTACATCCGTGCACTGAGCGTCTTGCTCAGCCGTTTCCCTTTTCATGTTCCCAAAACGGCAGGTACTCAGGGACGCTCGTAGATCTCAAACGTACGTGCATATGGACTGGAAGCTTTACTGTCTTTCTTTACTTTATGCATTTCCTTTACTTTAATACAGTTGCTATGGACATTGTTTCGTCCTTTCCTTTTACAGTATTTATGTTTGTGTGTGATGAGCTCTACTTTGGGGTTACCGATGTTTGATTCCGATATTTCCCTTTTATGGTCAAATAATGCTTAGACATTTATTCTTGTATGCTTTGATGACACGCCATGATTATGCGTAAGATTCCATTTCCAAAATGGGGTGTTACACACAAAGCTAGCAATGTTCTCTCAATGCTGAAGAGGGATAGAAGGGAGCTGTACTACATGCTACTCAGATGTCATGGAACAGGATGGACCCATAAGAAATTGTTGGGATTATCCTTTGAAGAGTTAGAGTACAAGGCTTATCCCATTTGGGCAAAAGTGCAGGAAATGAATACTATCAGACTTCTTTCAGATGAAAGGAAAGAAGAACTTGCAGAAGAGATGAAGCTTAAGAAGGCAATGATTGTTCCTAGACCTTTGAAGAAGGGAGTTCCTCTTGAGTTTCCTAAAGATATGGATAGATTGATGCCTAGTGAAGCTGTTATAAGAAGGAGCATCAATATCTCACCATTCGAAGCTTCAGATATGGTACAAGTGTTACCTCTTGATGCCAGAAACCCTATTATAAGCTATGAAGAAGATGAAAGTGGGTTTTGGAAGATTGACAGGTATGGGAAAGAGGTACACACTTTTACTACACTTATATCTCTCTTTGCAAGTGTGGATAGAGAAGACTTGGTAGACCTTTAGAGGTTGTTAGAGGCCAAGTATGAGACTGAAGCTCCTACTTCAGTCAATGGAATAAAACTTTGGTCCACATTCAAGAGAATGTGTGGACCAACAGAAGAAGATACTGCTGTTTGGAAGGATCTTGAAGATGATCTCAGTGGTCTTCAATGGCGTTTGTATTCAGCTGCTGGTGTTTATTATTTGAGCTCTACAAAGTTTGCTGAGTATCTTCTTGTAGATGCTCAGTATCCCATGTCGAAAGAAGTTTTGGAGAAGATGAAGACAACTCAGCTGGAGATAAACTATTCAAGTGATGTGGCCAAAGATTTGATCAGACATATTTTTTACCAATATGATAAGCGTTGTAAGATTCCTCCTAGTTCTAAATTTTTTATTCACAAACTTGATTACTAGAGTAGATATCAAGTTTAGGGGAGGATTGTTGGGAATAAAATATAGCCAGTTCACTTGAGCGCTGACAAGAGGAAAACAAGCGTTGATAGGAAGAAAACAAACGCTGACAGATCAAGCGTTGACAAGAACAAGTCAAGCGTTGATAGGTTGAAGACAAGCACTGATAGAAAGATATGGTCTACGCGTATTTTGTTTCTAGTTTGTTTCTAGTAAAGATAAGTTCAACATTGTATTTTCTATAATTATCTTTACCTAGAATAGTTGATACGTAGACTCTTGTACAAGGCTTCTTATGTCTACAAAAGAAGACCTTTAGGTTAATGTTTAATAATAAGTTTTCATACGTTAAACACTTTCATTGTAAGCAAGTTTGTTATTATCAATCAAGTGAAAGTTTGTTTACATCTTTGTTGTGTTCTTGTTTAAGTGTTAATTCCGCATAACACATAGATTACTTTATATATAAACAAAGTTTCTCTACGTGTATAACTTGATCTAATCTCGTATACACAAGCTTAATTGATCTAAGTTTGGGATCAACATGTGATAGAAGATTTGGCCCCCCAAGGTACTCACAGCTTGCTATTTTGGCTTCCAAAGTTTAGTCAACAATTAGGGCAATTTCCCTTTATAATGTCTTTAGGCTATTTACATTTTTAGTCCCATTTGTTTTATCAATCTTGGAATAAGGACTAATAATGCAGTTATGTTAATCTTCAAAGGATTGTTTTAACAACTCTTCAATCTTTGAGGACCAGTCATGTATACAGTGATTCTTTAGGGACAATTTTTAACATTTCTTCAAAGATGAAGGACCAAACTTGTTATAATCTTCAAACTTCAAGGACCTTTCGTATAAAATCATTACTCGGGTCTGGTTCTTTGTGCGGCTGCGTTTCCCGTGTTTGTTTTTGCTTGTTTCTTTGTGATCTTTTGTCTTTTTTACGATATTCGTACCTAAAATACACAACAAACGAATACAAACATATTTGATGATATAATTAAGCATTTTAAGCATGTTTTGGACGGTGAGACTATGTATAATTGCAGTTTTATCAATACACACATGCATAAGCATGATAGATATGCAATAACTCTAGAAAAAGTTAACTCATATAAAACCTTTGTAAATCCCTAGTAGCCCAAAAATATATAGTCCAAGTCTCCCATTCGACCAAGCCTAATTGCATGTCAAAAAGGTCTTGGTAGCATACAAATCTTGTTATGGACTTGCATGTTATAGTGCCTCAAGGTCTAGGTACTACAACAAACCTAAAGGAATGTATTCGTCATTCCTAGCCCTCACTCGTGGATACAGTGTAGAACCTTATATGAACACTCTAATAGTGCCCTAGTAAAACTAAAGGTATCCTAATAACTCCCCCTAAGTTAAGAATACACTTACAAACCTTCATAGCTGAAGAAACAAATTTTTATTTCAAGATAGGTATGTGAACCTCCAACCATCATAAATAAAAACTTGTACTTACAAATCCACCCATGAGCAACCATCAACCTATATTGCGCCAAGATCCTGCATTGTTAGACAAAAACCACAAAAGATACACTAACAATTGGTACTTTACTCACAACAGTGGGTAGAGAAAGCCCGTCAGTGGCTAAAAATGACTAATGGGAAAGACTAACAATGCATAGACAAATAACAGTGTGTATCCTTGTACATACTTTTACAATATTAAGACAAACATCTTTCATGGATTCACCATTCTAATACTTGCAACCAAGTATTGGAACCTCCTAACATTAAAAGGTTTTATTAAAAGAGCTAACACATTATCTTCAGTGTCAATATTGTCTGGTTGAATCAAACCTTTTCAAGGCAATCCCTAATAAAATGATGTTTGATCTCTATTTGCTTAGTTTTAGAATGGTGCATAGGATTTTTAATAATACACAAAGCACTGTTATTATCTATATATGTCTTAGTATGCATAAAGTTATACCTATAATCTAGCAACTGATTTTGAACCCATAACACTTGTCCACAACATGCAACAAAAGTTACATACTCAGTTTCAGTTGTTGAATTGGCTACAATAGTCTGCTTCTTGCATTGCCAAAATATCATACTCCCTAAGAATTAGCATTCAATAGTGGTTGTCTTTCTATCTCTATTCTCACCACCATAATCACTATCTAAATATGCGATCAACTCCAATGTAGAGTCTTTAGGATACCAAATTCCCCAAGTGGGATAACATTTAAGGTACCTAAAGATCCTCTTTTATAACATGAAAGTGAAACTCTTTAGGAGTCACTTGGTGCCTAGCACATGCACATACTACAAACATAATGTCGGGTCTAGAGGGTGTGAGATACATCAATGAACCAATCATTGACCTATAATGCCTGACATCAACTTCTTTTCCTTCTCCATGCTTTCCCCAAGGGGTTTCTTTTTCCGTAGGAGTACTACCTCTCTTCTTATTTGTTGAAAACCAAAATTTCTTCAAAATTTCAGCCACATATTTATCTTGATAGATGAAAATACCATCCTTCTTTTGTTGAGAGATGAAGTCTAAGGAAGAAGTTCATCTCTTCAATTGCACTCATCTAAAACTTATCAGTCATTAGCTTGGAGAACTCTTTGCTCATCTTTGGATTGGAAGATCTAAAGATGATATCATCCGCATAGACCTGAACTAAGAGAAAATCAGTTCCTTTTTGCTTAGTAAACAATGTCTTGTCTATGGGCCCTATCTTAAATCCATTGTCCACAAGATATGTGGACAAAGTACCATACCATGCTCTAAGGGCTTGATGAAGGCCATACATATCCTTTTTCACTTTATACACTTTATCTGGATGCTTTTGAATCTTCAAATCTACAAGCTCTATATTTGCCTTCAATAAACTATCACTAGGCTAGCTTGTATCAAAAACATCAAACTCTGAAAAGTTGAGCTTAAACCCTTTCTTTCTTGGCCTAGAAACAACCACATGCTCTTCTTTTCATATTCTTTATACCTCTTCTTCTCTTTCAGCGAAAAGCTTGATCCTAGTATTATGCTTGAAAATATCTTCCTAAATAGGATAAGCCAAAAATATTTAGATCATTATGCAACCATAACAGACCTTCAATGACCCAAATTTGGATGGAAATAGGCACATCCTGTTCTAAAGCCTGATTCTCATACTTAAAGTAGAGATTAGCAATCTGCTCATTATCATAATCAACAAGCATTTTCAACTTCCTAAGCTTTTCTCTAGCTTCCTCGTTCTCATTATATTACACCTGAACCTCCTCTTCATCATCAGTACCTGACCAACTAACATCCATGCTATCTGAAGCAGAACTAACAACATGAGCTTCCACCAATTGGTTTTTATTTATCAAATTTTGAGATTCGACCTTTAGTATGGTCATAACCTAAGCCTCAAAGTCCAAAATTTAGCTCATCAGTGGGAAGAATATCCACATGACCCAAATAAAGAAGATGTAGAGCTTGACGAATGAGGGCTTGTGTGACTATCTTAGTTTTCATATGAATAGAGCCTTCAATTGTTTTCACACCATTAACTGTTTTGGAAGTAGTAGTATTCCAAACCCTTTAATATGTGAATTAAGAATGACAGGTTTATGAAGAAGAGCAAACCTTAGTGTAGACGACCTCAAAAAATCAATCATTCCATCATACTGTGGATTCGTGGGGTTCTTTTACAAAAGAGCAATCATATTATGTCGAGACTTGTACAAAAGTTCAAGATTTCCATGTATTGATCTTGTTGCCATTATTAGAATGGTAAAAGCTTAACGTGAAAGCAAGGTGAGAAATAGGATTATGGGAATATAAATATTATAAAAATTGCAAGTGGTACTGTTAGGAGACGTGTTGGATGTAATATAGTACACAAGTAGGGATATGATTGGTTGCAAAAGATTTAAGTGTATAAAAAGTTCAAAAATATACTCAAGTAAATCTTGAAAGATAATACACGTATCTCACTAATTTTAGAAAATATACCTACCTATCTAAAATTACGGCCAATATCTCTCAAAATTACAACCGGGTGGAACCTAGTGTTTTTCAATTGTCAAAAAGTTCTATCAGTGCCAACGGTCATAGTTTATCCGTGTGTACAAAATTGGCCATCAGTGTGTAGAGTATACATAACAGTGGTTTGAAAACCACTATCAGTGGATAGAAAATTTAGGTCAAATATACAAACAAAGGAATTAATCCTAATGGAACTAACTCTTTTATAATAAGCATAAGTCACAAACATGTCCACACATACACACATGCATAATGTAACACCCCATTTTGGTAAATGGAATGTCACGCGTGATTATGGCGTGTCATCAAAGAATACAAGGATAAATGTCTTAAACATTAAATGAGCATAAAGGAAATACTGGAAACAAACATCGGTACCCCAAAGTAAAAGCTCATCACACACAAACATAAGTACTGTAAATGAAAAAGGACTAAACAACGTCCATGGAAATGAGTAGCGAAATGTATGAATAATTGCATGAAGTAATGAAGGCTAGAAAGATTCCAATCCATATGCACGTACGCTTAAAGTCTACGAGTGTCCCTGAGTACCTGCCATTTTGGAACATGAAAGGAAAATAGCTGAGCATAACGCTCAGTGCACGGATATACAAGCATAGAATGAATAACATAAGCATATACAACATATAGCAGCGAAATTGATTAAGTCCTGGAAAACCTGGTATAACTTAGTAAAACTGGTTTTATAGTTTGAAAAGCCTTATGTTTATCTTATAAAAACTGTTTAACATGTTTACCATTAGCCAATATAGGTCATGATATATCAACGTGCATGAATACTTGGAGGGGTGACCTCGTCATGTAATTAGAGGGGTTTCCTCTAATTAATATAAGTTTGGGTAGGAGGGATCAGCTCCTTGTGAAGGATTCAAGGCACATACCACATTTACCTAAATAATCTGTAAAAACATGAAATATAGGATGCACCCATACGCCCCACATGATAATATATTAATATGGCCAAAAGTTGAAAGGGACGCCACGAGCTATCACTCCGCCGTGGTGAAGTCATAACACTGGTGCCTCTAGTGTTATGGTTATGGTACCTCCATAACTAGGTGAAACTGGTCATGCATGTATATGGATTAGGCATTTAATTAAACATAAGCAGATCAAAACACATAAAACATATACTGGGAAAACAGTTGGCTGCATACGGGGAATCCTAATAAGGAAAGAATGTCCATACTGAAAGGACGGAGAATCCGTACCTTGTGTCCAGTGAACGAAGAAGACGAACGGAAGAGAGTCCTACTTCGATCTCACTAATGCTACATAAATAGTATACGTGTATAAGTGTTCTGATTATTGTGTACGTAACTGGTTTTATATCATGTCTTAGCTTGTTTTATATCTTCATGTCTTGTTTTACTGATTTTAACGTTATGATGTGTTTATCATGTATTCTGGATATTCTGGTTAAGTATTACTTGTATTTATGGTATTATTATACTTGTTTTGTAATAATAAGTAACTTTCTAAAAATAGCAGGTTTCCTAAAATAGAAAGTTTCCAAAAATAGAAAGTTTCTAAAAATAGGTTAACTGTCTAAAATAGATAAGTTTCTAAAAATAGAAAGTTTCCATAAATAGATTAGCTGCTTAAAATAAACGAGGTATGTACCCCGCGCTTCGCGGCGGAGGTAAAGAATTAACTGCTACAGCGAACCGAAAATGGGAAGGATTGTTTACTTTAATAATTGGCCTTGCAAAGAATGGATAACCTCAAGGACAATCAAGTTTCAAAATTTTTTTTTCTAAATTATATAGTATGTATATTTTCGTTAGAAGCGTTGCAATA
Organism: Glebionis coronaria; assembly: GCA_025667525.1. Lineage (NCBI taxonomy): Eukaryota > Viridiplantae > Streptophyta > Magnoliopsida > Asterales > Asteraceae > Glebionis > Glebionis coronaria. The sequence goes on from CM046878.1 coordinate 193,669,093, forward strand.
TTAGGTTTTTTATTCGCAATTCGACGATCTTTTTAGAGGCATTTTCTTTCTCAAAATGGAGCTTGACCTAAAAGATAAAATCAATATCTTAAAACATGATTTAAATGCTAGTACTGATATTAGAAACATCATGGAGAGGTACAATGCTAAATTATAGGCTCAGTTAGATGAGGCTATCAAGAATAAGGATAATGTAGATCTTAAAATTCAGAGATTTGATAAAGCCTCACAAACCCTAGGAGAATGTGTTAGTAAACAAAGGGATTCTAGGGATATGACTGGGATTGGGATGAAAGAGTATGCTGGTGTTCCACCACCAGCTGGGGACTTCTATGGTGTCCAAAGAAAGGACTTATCTTGGACTGGTTTACCAAAACTCCAAGAAGAGGAATTTATTCCTCCACCAAGAGTCCTTACCCCAGTAGAAGAATATAGGCAGAAGTTGACTGATTTGGACCAATGGAAGAAAGCCAACCCTACCTTGTTTGTCAAGGGTGGCATGCTTAGTGATAGCCCAAATGAGTCTACCCCTATCAAAGTAACAAACCCAATCACTGGCAAGACTGTTGACCTTGGCTCAAACGTTGTTAGAAAACCTAGTATTAAATATGCTGAAATGTATAGAAAAACTAGGTCACCAAAAAGCCAAATTAGTGATAATGGAACAGGTTTCTTTTCTTCTAGACCTAGAGTTATGTCTAGAAAAAGCCTGTTATACTTGTGGTAGCTTTTCACATTTAGCTTATAAGTGTGTCAACGCTTCAAAGGTCAACGCTGACAAAAGGTCAAACACTGTCAAACCCAAAAATTTTGTGTAGAAGAGTCCACAAGTTGTTAGACCAGCCCCATTCTTTACTAAAGGGTCTAATACTTATGGACAAAGACCTTTTTTAGAAGACCAATACATGGTCTAATAGACAATCGGTTCCTGTAGCAAACCCTAGGTTCAACGCTGATAAGGGTAATTTCAGCTTTGACAAAACCAAATCAAACGCTGACAGAAACGTTGCCAGACCAAATAATGGTAAATATTTGCAACCACAGGGAAAGGGGTCTAAAGCTTCTTCTAGCTTGACATGGAGACCTAAGCAAGATAAAAACCCTAATTCAGATGGGATTTCTATGATCTGTAACAGATTTAATTATATTTCAAAGGTCATCACAAAACCAATTGGGGTTAACTGGGTGTTTAATCCAAAAACGGATGAACAAGGGGTTGTTATGAGGACTAAGTCTGTTCTTGTTGAACAACCAAATGAATCCAAGTCTGCTCAGGCTTGGGTTCCTAAAGAAAACTAATTTGTTTTCTTTATGTGCAGGGCATTCAAAAACAGGTTAATGATTATGGCTATTGGGATAGTGGATGCTCTAGGCACATGACTGGGAAGGAAGATTATCTCACAAACTTCACTCCCATTAAGGATGGTGATAAAGTTTACTTTGGAGGCCGATATGGAACTATCACAGGCAAAGAAACTCTTCTCACCAACAATTTGCGATTTGAAAACGTGTTTCTGGTAAAATAACTTGACTATAATCTTTTTAGTGTATCACAAGTTTGTGATAACAAAAATAAGGTTCTTTTCACTGATACTGAATGATTGGTGTTGAGCAAGGATTTTAAAATTCCAGATGAGAAATTCATTGATTATAGGACACCTAGGCATAAGGAAAATTATAATGTGAATCTTAATGGGATTAGGATGAATAATAACTTGTCATGTCTTTATGCTAAGGCTTCAGTTGATGAGAGTAATCTATGGCATAGGAGACTAGGGCACATTAACTTTAAAAATATAAACAGACTTGTGAGACATGGCTTGGTTGATGGTTTGCTTGAAAAGGCTTTCCACAATGACCACTCTTGTGTTGCATGCCTTAAAGGCAAACAACACAAGGTCTCATTTAAGTCTAAACAGGTGCACTCTAGTTCTAAACCACTTCACTTGCTGCATATGGACCTGTTTGGTCCAACTAATATAGAAAGCTTGAATGGTAAATCTTACTGCTTTGTCATTACTGAAGATTTTTCTAGGTTTACTTGGACTTTCTTTTTAGCTTTGAAAAGTGACACTGCTGACACTTTAATTAACTTTATTAACCAAATTGAGAAGAAAACTGGTAATGAAGTTAAGATGCTTAGAAGTGATAATGGTGGAGAGTTTAGAAATAAGTTGTTAGATGATTTTTGTGCCAAGAAAGGGATTACTAAACAGTTTAGTGTAGCCAGAACCCCACAGCAAAATGGGGTTGCTGAAAGAAAGAATAGAACCCTCATAGAAGCAGCCAGGACTATGTTGGCTGATGCTCAGTTTCCCATTGCTTTTTGGGCTGAGGCTGTGAATACAGCTTCTTATGTTCAGAATAGAGCATTAGTCAACAAGATACATAACAAAACACCTTATGAGTTACTTTGGGGAAGGAAACCTAATATTGGTTTTCTTAAACCTTTTGGGTGTCATGTAGTTGTGTTGGACACTAGTGATGCCTTAGGTAAATTTAGTGCTAAAGGTGATGAAGGCTACTTCATGGGTTATTCAATGCAGAGTAAAGGATATAGGTTTACATTAAGAAGGAAAAACGTATACTTGAAAAAGTATATGTTAGGTTTTTAGAAAGTAAACCCAGTGATCCTAAAAGTGGTCCAAATTGGTTATTTGACTTGGAACCTCTATCTAGGGCTTTGAATTATATGCCTGTTACTAATCCAAACATTGTGAAGGTAACTTCAAATGTTGTGGAAGAACCAGTTGTTGATGTTTCAGGTACACAGGTTAATGAAGAGGTTGGATCACAAGCAAACAAATCATAACCCATACTTGAGTATGTCACCATTCCCATATGGACAGATGCATTTGCTGCTGCTGTTGCTGATGGAAAGGAAAATGGTGGTCCCCAAGTATCACCAGTTGACAACATGCATGATCTTTCAGGCACTGACAAAGGAAAAGCTGGCGCTGACAAGACAACTTCAGACGTTGATGGCTCAAACGTTGACAACCATGTTTCAGGCGTTGACAGCTCTCTTGACCATATTTTCTCTTCCAGTTTTGAACAAGGTGAACCTTCAAACAGAAATGGAGAGGTTCATTCAGATATTGAGGGAAGAGAGTCTGAAGAAGATCTTGGTAACATGGAAGATGAGATTGAAGACAACACACTTTTTGAGGGAGGAGTTCTTACTTCTACATTGAAGGATCACCCCTCTTCTCTAACTAGAAGATCTCATCAGAATCTTGGAGGATTTATTGCCAATATTCACAAGAAGGTTGATACCCCTCTTGTTCAAGCATGTTTGTTTGCCTGTTTTCTGTCACAACAGGAACCCAAGAAGATTTTTTATGCTCTCAAAGAACCAAGTTGGGTGGAAGAAATGCAGGATGAGCTTCACCAATTTGCTATCCAGGATGTTTGGGAGTTGGTTGATTGTCCCAGACATGTCAGACCTATTGGGACAAGGTGGGTTCTTAGAAACAAGAAAGATGAAAGAGGCATTATGGTCAGAAACAAGGCACATTTAGTGGCTCAAGGATATACACAAGAGGAAGGGATAGACTATGAGGAGGTCTTTGCACCAGTTGCAAGGATTGAGGATATAAGGATATTTCTAGCCTATGCTTCCTGCATGGGTTTTACTGTCTATCAAATGGATGTGAAGAGTGTTTTTCTTTATGGCATAATTGTTGAGGAGGTTTATGTAATGCAGCCTCCTAGTTTTGAAGATTCAGAGCATCCATACAAGGTATATAGAGTCAAGAAAGCTATGTATGGACTTCATCAAGCCCCAAGAGCATGGTATGGCACATTATCCACCTATCTGGTGGAAAATGGATTCAAAAGGGGCACCATAGACCATACCTTATTTACAAAGAAGACTAGTAAGGATTTCTTACTTGTTCAGGTTTATGTGGATGATATCATCTTTGGCTCTTCAAGCCCAAAGATGAGTGAAGACTTTTCCAAGCTTATGACAGACAAATTCAAGATGAGTGCAATGGGGGAGATGAACTTCTTTCTAGGGTTACAAGTTCAGCAGAAAGAAGATGGTATCTTCATCTCTCAAGATAAATATGTAGCAGAAATCTTGAAGAAGTTTGGCTTTTCTCCACATGAGAAAAGGGCCAGTACTCCTATGGATAGAGAACACCCTTGGGGAAAAATTGGGGATGGAAAAGATGTGGATGTCAGGCACTAGAGATCAATGATTGGTTCATTGATGTATCTCACAGCCTCAAGACATGAAATTATGTTTGTTGTGTGTGCATGTGCACGCCATCAAGTGACTCCCAAAGAGTGTCATCTTCATGCTGTCAAGAGAATCTTTAGATACCTTAGATGTTATCCAGACTTGGGTTTATGGTATCCAAAAGATTCACCATTGGAGCGTATTGCATATTCAGACAGTGATTATGGTGGTGACAAATTCGATAGAAAATCCACAACTGGTGGATGTCAGTTTCTTGGGAGTAGGTTGATATCTTGGCAATGCAAGAAACAAACAGTGGTGGCCAATTCTACAACTGAAGTAGAGTATGTTGTAGCAGCTGCTTGTTGTGGACAAGTCTTATGGATTCAGAACCAGTTGTTGGATTATGGGTATAAGTTCATGCATACCAAGATTTTTGTAGATAATAACAGCACTTTATGCATTATTAAAAATCCTGTACATCACTCTAAAATAAAACACATAGAAATTAGACATCATTTTATAAGAGATTGTTTTTAAAAGGGTTTAATACAACCAGATAGGGTTGACATAGAAGAAAATGTGTCTGATTTATTAACTAAACCTTTTGATACTGGAAGGTTTCAATACTTGGTCACAAGTATTGGAATGATCAGTCTCACTTAATATGTGTTTTGGGGTCTTTTTGTAAAAGTATGTACAGGATATGCATTGTTATTGGTTTTTTTAATAAGTTAGATTTTCCACTATATTTGTCTAACGCTGGCAAAGGTTATCTTAACACTGATAAGTGTTATCGTAACGTTGTCAGCAACAGGTTAGTTTTGTGGTTTTTGATCTAAGTGTGCAGGCTTTGTTAGCATTGTACCATTGGATACAGAGTTGCTTATGGATCCTTGGAGAATCATTAGAGCATGTTTCAATTTCTGGATGATGGTTGGAATATTTATATTCCTATCTTGACATAAATTTTTATTTACATGCATATTATTTGGCAACTTATGTATCACAGTTTAAGGGGAGGTTTTAGGAACCTTTAGGACTTTTTGGGTATTCTTATAATACTCATATCACAATTCTAGATTGTGTCCACTGGTGAGTATGAGTTAGTTTACTAAATCATGAGGCACTGTAGCATGCAAAGTTGACATACTATGCATGCTGCCAAGACCTTTTTGGCCTAGAATTGGATGTGGTCTGTTGGGAGACTTGGGAATGATTTATATTAGGTTTACCTGGGAGTTACAAAGGATTTTATGAGATAACTTAATTGTTAAGAATTTTGGTTAGCAAGGGACACTAGAGGACTGTTATGTCTATCTTGCATAAGCAAGTGTGCATAACTGGACAGTGCTTGCCGCCCTATAATAATTTTCAATTTATAGGTTATCTTCACTAGGATAAATTACTTTGTTAAGGTCCTTTTTCATTTTTATTACTTTTATTTTTGGACGCTGACAAATATTTTTCCAAACGTTGTTATGACCAAATCAGATGCTGACACGGCTTTTGCAAACGTTGACAAGAATATAGCCGTTGGGCGTTGATGGGTTCTTTTTTACCGTTGACACTCATTGGGACCTACCCAGTTGTTATTTTTGACGAATTTTGGGGCCGTAATTTTGGGAGTAGATAACTTTTAATTAATACACAAGATAACTTATTTTCTTTTCAATATTTTCATCATTATATTTTGAAAATACTTGCCTTATTTTTGACCAATCACATGTGCCTATCTCTCCTATATATTTGGCTCCTATTTTTAAACAGGGTACTATCATATTCTTGTCTAACACTTTTTCTCCTATTATTCATCTTTCATCAATCTTTCACAAACAGCTTTCTTCAACAATGGCACCAAAGTTTAAACCAAGTGACTTGGTATTGGGATTCAGGAGTCAGCACAATATGATTGCTTATTTGGCGGCTGATGACACTTTGTTTCCACAATACACTCAGATGGTGGCGTATTTGAATGCATCTCCACTACGGTATGCTCTTTATCATGCTCATCTCATCCATTAAACAGTTTTGGAACACTGTTAGTTCCTCAACGCTTAATAATGTGACTACATTAACAGCTATTGTTCATGGGCGTACTTGGGTGGTTACTGAAGCCTTGGTTCGCTAGGCTTTGCATCTTAATGATGAAGATGATATAACCACTCTCCCCATTAATGAGATAGAACAAGGACTTCGGGATTTGGGGTATCCTTTCCCTGATGAGGGTACTTTAAATAAATATCATAAACAAGAATTTCCCCCATCCTGGAAGTACCTCATACATGTCATCCTTCAATGTTTGAGTCCCAAATGTACTGCACATAATGAGATTAACAGATCCATTGCTAGTGCCATTGTGTGCATCACAAATGGGCAAAAGTATATTTTTTCAAAACTAATTTTTGATGGCATGTGTAAAAACAAGGGGAATAAGATGACTTTGGCTTACCCCAGATTTTTACAAATGGTTTTTGATGAACAAAGGTACTGCATAAGGGATCATGATCATTTTTATGAGATCCCTGTGCAAAAGAAAGCTATTTTTAGTAAGATGAACTCACCCCCTCACCGTGAATTACCCCTCACCCAAGCTATGCTTGCTGTTATTGCAGCAGCACAACCTCAACTAGACCCACAACCACAACTTGACCCAATTCCAGACCCTTTACCTTCACCTCAACACATGGAAATTGACCAAGAATCCTTTAACGCTGACACATTGAATGTTGGCGTTGACACTAGTAATACAAACGTTGACACCTTTCCTTCACAGACCCAAACACCCCTTAACCTTCAAACTACCACCCAATCCACATCATCTTCTACACCTAATTGTAGTATTTTACCACACCTTTAGGAAAAGGAGGTAAATAGGGAAAGTATTAAACAAATAATTTAGGAAAATCAAGTGTTAATGACCCAAAGGTAAAAGTTCATTTCCCAAGGAGGTATATGTGTGTGAATAATTCGTAATTGGTTTGAGATTAATATTAAAGGAGATGAGAAAATAAAATGACGAAAACGTGAAATTAATTACTATGACGACTAAACGTAAAACCGTAAAAAGAGCAAAAATAAAAACAAATTCTAAAAATTCCCAAAGAAAAATACCAAAAATCAAAATAAATAAATTAACAGTTTACCAATGATCAAAACTTTTTCAAACCTTTTAATTAATTAAATATTAATTTTTAAATGCTAATTAAAGCCCTAAAAATCAAATTAATTATCAAAAAGCCCAAATAAAGATTTTTCAATTGGTAAATCTCTAAAATGACCTAAAAAGATTAAAAACTATTTTTATAAATTTTTAAACTAAGAAAAACTATTTAAAATGATTTTAAAACTATTAAAACTTAAAATAATTATAAAAATTAATCTAATGATGATAAAATTAATCTAAGAGTTGCAAAAAATCCTATTTTAATGTATTAAAGCTAAGAAAAATATAAAAAGTGCAAAAATGTGAAATTTGAAAAATAATAATAAAATAATATTAAAATAATATTAAAAATCCAAAATTATAAAAAATTCTAAAAACTTGCAAACTAGTTTATTTTAACTTAAATAATCAGAAAATGAAAGTGAAATTACCAAAATACCCCAAATGGGCTAAAAGCAAAAACAGTCAAAACTAATGGGCTTTTGGGCCCAAAAAGTTAAACTAGGCCCAAATGACCTGAAAAAGCCCTATATGACTCAAAATTTAATTCTAAGCACAAAAGTCTGAAGGCCCAAAAGCTGAAAATGAGCTTATCACAGCTTAAATAACAAACAGCTTATTCTTATTGGGCCAATAAGCCCATTAAGTAATAAGCCAATGCCATAATCTCTGCTTAAACACACAACCTTCTTTTGAGATGCCTAAGAGATCTGCGAAAAGAAATTTTGAAAAAGCTCACTCAATAAGCCAGAAATAAGCAAAATAGAAATCCACTAAACGACAAAATAGTCGGGTTAGAGTTCTAGGGGGTTTCAGAAGCTCTGGTTTATTGCAAAAGCTCACAAATAGCTTAACTAAGAATAATCAATCAAGAAAATCACAAAAAGCCAAGTAGAATAAGCTGTGTGAACCAATAAGCTGGCTAAAAAAGCCAAATAAGCTAGTTTTCTAGCAAAAGCTTAACCAAAAGACTTGTAACCTTCCAGACTTGTTATTAAGCTAAGAAAACTGAGTTCTATTACAAAACCAAGTTGTTGCATGTACCAATAAGCAGTTCTAAAAAATAAGACAAATTGTGCTTATTTGACCAAAAGTCAAAGTACTCCAAAGTTCACCAAATTATCAGGGATGGTATAAGGGCTTGTTATAAGCAACTTTTATGAAGAACTCAAGGAGGAGTCCTTGTGAATCAAGAGGTCTGTTGACCAATTGATGACTGATTTTGGCAAAAAAAAGAGCTTAATAAGCCAGTTAGCTTATAAGCCAGATACAAGGCACACCAAATAGCAAAATTCACTCACAAGCAGCACATAAACAAGATCCAAGCAACAAAACCACAAGGCATGCACTAGATTCTCAAATGCAAGCACCAAGTGAGGTGGTCACTTTGTAGATGCAAATGACCACTTCAGCCAATTTGATAAGCTATAGCACACTCAATAAGCCACCAAATTCAACAACCAGATAATCAATAGATAGCTTATCACCTAAACTATTCCCAAACCTGATTTCAGACCTTAGATCCAACAAACAAAGAAGTTATTGGATCTGATGTGTTTGACCAATTTCAAAACACCTTTTATCAGATTTTTGCAAAACTTGAAATCCCTTTTCCAAACTTTCAGAAACATAACCAATGACTAAAACTTGTTCAATATGACTTGTTTAGACTTCCCAAACCCTAAGAACCAAGGGCACAAGGCCACAAGGCCTTATGAACTAGTAATCCCAAACAATCCTTTAATAAGCACTTTTCAAACAAACTTCTTAATCCTTCAAACAACCTACTGATTTTAATGATCAAATAGCTACACTAGCTGACAACTACCAGATACCAACCATAAAACACAAAATCACCAAATCACATATCAAAACACAAATCAGACAATATCATGTGATTTTTTAAAGGAATCTTAACAAGAGGTTATTCCTGTCCTCCACAACATCCTAGGAGGACCAGCAATGCTCCTTGGACCTTGTTCAACAACTAGAACAAGACCAAGGTACTTCAACAAGGGAGATGAATGATTTCCTTGGTTGATGTTTCAAAGTAGAAACTCAAGGACTTGATTTCTTCAACACAATGAACAAACAGCCCAACCAAAGGCTCGAATCCCTTCACAAGCTTGTAAGAGCTTATAGCTTTTGGTCAAGGATTAGTACAACAAAAATAGAAAAACCAAAAACCACTTTTCAAGCTTTTTTCAAACTAGAAAACCTTACCAAACATAAACGTCCTTGAACCACAAGATTCAAGCACACTTATAACATATAATGGAACTCAGAATTTGTAACACCCCATTTTGATAATGGAATGTCACACGTAATTATGGCGTGTCATCAAAGCATACAAGGATAAATGTATAAAACATTACATGACCATAGGGATAACCGGAATCAAACATCGGTTCCCAAACATAAGCCCAAAACATAATAAAGCAAAAGAAAAGAATGAAAGACTAAACAAGCATAAGTATATGAAGGAAAAAAGGAAAAGAAGTCTCTAGCAGCTTCCATCCTATGCACGTCCTCCAAATGCTCGAGTCCTTCCTAGGGTACCTGTCGTTTTGGGACATGGAAAGGAAAGTAACGGCTGAGCAAAACGCTCAGTGCACGGATATAGACATAGTATGAATGACTAAGCATAATAAAGACTTAATAGCAGCGGAAATGTATAAGTCCTGGAAAACCTGGAACATGTTCATAAAACTGGTTTTATAATTTGAAAAGCCTTATGTTTATCTTATGAAAACTGTTTAACATATTTTACCATCAGCCAATATAGGTCATGAAAATCCACCGTGCATGAATACTTGGAGGGGTGACCTATCATGCAAATTAGAGGGGCTGCCTCTAATTTAATATACTGGTTTTTGGGTAGGAGGGATCAGCTCCTTGTGAAGGATGCAAGGCACACACCACATTCACCATGAAATCCTGACTAAAAACATGTAACTAGGATGCACCCATACGCCCCACATGATAAATATAAATAAATGGCCAAAAGCTGAAGGGACGCCATGAGCAATCACTCCACCGTGGTGAAGTCATAACATCAGTGCCTCTAATGTTATGGTTATGGTACCTCCATAACTAGGTGAAACTGGTCATGCATGTATATGGCTATAGGTAATCTTAATTAAACATAAGCAATCAAACTCATAACTTATACTACGGGAAAACAGTTGGTTGCATATGGGGAATCCTAATAAGGAAAGAATGTCCATACTGAAAGGACGGGAATCCGTACCTTATGTCCAGTGAACGAAGAAGACGAACAGAAGAGAGTCCTACTTCGGTATCACTAACGCTACATAAATACATACGTGTATAAGTATCTGATTACTGAATACGTAACTGGTTTAATGTTATGTCTTAGCTTATTTTATATGTTCATGCCTTGTTTTACTAGTTTTAACGTTATACTGTGTTTTTCGTGTATTATGTATATTCTGATTAAGTATTACTTGTATTTCTTGAGTTATCATACTTGTGTGTAATAATAAGTAACTTCCTAAAAATAGCAGGTTTCCTAAAATAGAAAGTTTCCAAAAATAGAATTACTGCTTAAAAATAGATAAGTTTTCTAAAAATAGAAAGTTTCCATAAATAGAAATAAGCTGGATTATTAAGCTAATAATATAAGCTAAAATGTTTTCTGATTAATATTCTAAGTCATGAGGTTAATAGTATAGTTTATTAATTATTATAAGTAAAACAAATAAACTATAGGTTATAGGATTTAATTAAATATACATAATTTAATTAAATTAAGGTGCATAAAATACTTGGGTTAGAACATGTATTAATATTAATATTAATATAACGTAAGTCATGATAATTAATTAATTATAAGTCATGTTAATTAATTAATTAATTACTATAATCTAAATTAAATAAATAAAAATACTTAGGTTAAATCATGTATTATTAATTATTAACAATAAACCTAAGTACATGTTTTAATTAAATTAATTATATAGCAAGTTAAATTAACTTTATTAATCTTATATTAATAAATCATGATTATTAATTTAATTGTCTTGTAATTAATATGCATGTTAAGCTAATTAAACTCGTAAATATAATACCCCGAACCCGTGTATTGTTTTATGAAAGCGTGTCGAAAACCAAACGGTGAAAACCCGTATTGTTTTAATTATAAACCGAACCAAACAGCCCTTTAAAAGTTTCTTATAAATCTGACTGCCAAACGCACCCTTACTGTTTTCATTAAGCTGCTTACCAAACATCCCTTAAATCTACCTTAAACCAAAACCCAAACACCCCTTTAATCGTTATTTCCCCCTGGCAGTAGGGTTAATGCCACCGGTAGTGGCCGGTTTCCCCTGTTCGTCTAACATTCCCACCGAGAGCATAAACTCTCGGTTCCCACTGTCTGAACAACACCACCACTGGCCGTAGCCAGTGGTTCCCCCTGCTTGTTCGAGGCTGCCCCCGACAGAACACAACAGCCAACACCCTTAATAAGGGTTGCGGCTGGTGGGATAAAGGTACCACCTAGACCTAGAGTGGTCTCGGTTTGTGTGAAACTGGCCAAAACAAACACCCTTCCCTTAATCCATCTTGTTTAAAGTTTTAAATTCTTACAGATTTGTGTTCTTGATTAATTAACAAAGGGAAAGAAACAAAACGAGATATAAACTTACCTATTCGTTTTTAGGGTTTGGGAATCCTAACACCTTGTTTCTCCTCGTTCCTTGGTGTGTACACGTCGGCATCAAAAGAAGAGAACACAAAAAAATACGGCTGCCTTAATTTTCCTTTTTAGGGTTCTGTGTCGTGTGTTTGTGTCGGCAGGAAAAAGGAAGAGAACAAAACAAGTGCCCCCCCCCCCCCGTTTTATAAGTATAAAGGGGTCGGTTTGGATCCTTCATTGGGCCACGGCCCATTTGCCTTTCCACCCCTTTCTTGTCCAAAAGCCCGAAACCCACTTAGTTCTTTATTTTAATTAATACGCGACTAGCTAAAATGTTACGCGTGATCGTGTATTTAATATGTCGTATATTTTCATAGTTATCGTTAGACGTGTTTAAACGTAAATATTATTTTCGTGATTACTTGTCGCGTTAATTAAATATACGTAATAATATTAATCGTGTTAAATGTTCGTGCTTACGTGTTACGTAGCTTACATGATTTATTTAGTTATCGATCGTGACATAATATATTTATTCGTGTTCGTAATAAATATATATACGTAAATAATATTAGCTCGTGATTAAATTACATTCATGATTTCATGATCGCATGTTCGTGATTATATATTGTTTAATTATTTATTGTAATATTCGTACGTAATAAATACTTATCGTGTTCTAACACGTACGTAATACGTAAAATCCTAAAACGTAAACGTAATCGTACTATAAAAGGAAAGTTTTAATCTAGTACGTATGATCTTAAGGGTACTATTCATGGTAAAAGCATGCGGGTTTTACAACTCTTCCCCCCTAAAAGAATAATTCGGTCCCGAATTATAGATAACGTAACTGAAAGAGAAACATACCCGAATCAAACTGAGAGGGTATGTAAGATTAATTAACGTACAGTTGAAATGGTAGAAGGAACATGTAACGTGACATGTCTTGAAAGGACATGGAACGTGACGTGACTGAAAGGACGTATCTAATTGATGAGAGAAAACGGATAAAAGTCCGGACAAACTTGTCCGTTTCCAAGTGGCCTCCCTCTTGGAACGGTTCCTTCAGAAGGTCTTGGTACTAATGATAAATCTTGGTCCTCCTGACCTTGACTTGGAATACGAAGAAACCCTTGGTTATCAACGGAAGGTAGGTCCCCTAAATTCGATCGAGGAAAATAAGAGTTAACGTGCTAGGGTAACTGAAACGTTACGATGCAAGACAATCTGACTTAACTGATAATTAGAAACAATGCGCGAGACATAAAGAAACTTAGTACGTGAAAAATTTTGAACGTGATACGTGAAAATTTTTGAACGTGCTACGTGGAGATATGGCGAGGTAGTATGAGTAAACATATCCTGATCCATGATACGTGTAACATATCTTGATCATGATATGAGGAACGTGGAATGAACATGACATGTGAAACATATCGTGATCATAGAATACAATGGCGGTAACGTCAAACGCTACAAGGTGAGACGTGGAGTATGACGTGAAACGTCTATCTAATGATGGAGAGTTATACTAAACTTGGGTCTGGTCTCTCAAGTTCTTGCAAACTACCCAGAATGAGAAAAGAAATGAACGTAAAATCGTAAGCCAAAATACGATCATGAACGTGAATAGTGTCATGAACGACAGCGCAAAAGCAAGGCGTGGAATTAGAATGAAGACGTGAAGTAATTTAGGAGTACAATTGTGAATCTTTGTCTGACTCGATAGCCGAGGGATTACCAAGTGGTCGGATGAGCCTTGGCTGGAACATGTCCGATCAATCTGTTGGTTCTGCAATCCTTGCGGATGTAAGGATTCTGCAGACTTGATCAAACTGTTTGCAATAACCCAGATAGCATCATGCTTCTTCTGAGTTTGCGTTACTCTGGTAACCAAAATCCATGGAGATCTTGTCCTATTTTAGTTCAGATGATGAAACATCCCAGTCCGTTGGTGTCCTATCATAACCTGTTGGTATGTCAGGTACTTAGATATGAACGTAACTGTATCTTGCTTCGTAGAACTTGATACATAGGAGTTTGTGAAACTCTGAGTCTATAAATCCAAACTTCTCTTAGCGTAGGATTTTCTAGAACACCTAATGTAATGTGGGGTTCCCTCCTTTACGCATAAGCTGAGTCATGGTAAGATTAACCGTAGAAAGCCATGTGATTCAGCGTGTCACTGAAATCAACAGAATTGATATTAGAAAAATTTCCAGGGTAAAATTTCTCTTGTCATAGAATTTGCAATATAGTGCAGATTTGGTCTTCCTGTTCTTCTCTAGGCTTAGAGTAAAATAGGTTATCCTTAATGAAAACGCTGATGAATTTGCTATGAGTTCATGGAAACTCATTCTTATAATGTCGTTGGAGCATTGATGAGACTAATTCAAAATTATAAATCTAGCATGACCGAGCCGTGTACGAATAGCAGTCATGGATATGTCCTGCTCTTTCACCCGTCACTGTTGGCAGCATGATCATGAGTTCAATCTTGGAAAAGTGATTAACACTATAACATGGAGGAGAATAACGGTCATGAATGGTGATTTGTTTACGCCGACGGTAGTCGACACATAATCTCATGGTACCGTCCTTCTCCTTGTAAGTTCTTCTGGAATGTATGGAAGATTTTGGAATAATCAACTGGCTATGCGTCAAAGACTTAAGTGGTCGTGTCTTACTTACAGCTAGAAAATTTTAGCGACCATGGATAACAACGCACATACTTGTAAGCATAGATCATTTGTACCGATTTTCCTGATGGAAAATCAAGCTGAAGGTATTCAGGAGACTGAACATTACTGTACATAATTATGAATCGTAGCATGGTGTGCTGTTCATAGTACATAATTAGGATAAAATTCATCTCGTGTCTGTCCGAGGAAATGCGTTAGCAGCTTGGATTTCATCATTGAGCTGAAGGAAAACCTTCGTATACGTGGGAATACGAAAGGCGTCCTTCATGGTCATGAATATATGAAATATGGTGAAAGAAATGAAAGTGACATCGGCAACGTGACAGTTCTCACTGATGCGCCGGTAATGGTATTGAAATTCTTGTGGCCTGATTAATACATGGCACAACCAAATGGATATACCCTTGGAGGATACCCTGAATTTCTTAGACATGTTCCATAGTTGGACGTGAGTCGTGTGTCTTGACTCGTGTCTTGGAACTATAAGCATGACATATGTCTTGACTGGTGTCTTGACATGTGTCTTCAGGAAGTATACGTAAGACATGTGTCTTGACTGATGTCTTGACATGTGTCTCGAGACGTAAAACGACTAGAACTACCAATATTAGGTCATTATGCCAGACTTGGCGGATCGGTTGGACTACTAATCCTTTGTATGTCTGATCACGTCCGCGGCTGGAGCCTCGGTTGCGATTTCTAGGATAGTTTCTGTCACAGTAGTGGTTACTATCGTCCTGTCTGTCAGTTCCATGACGGTCATTCTCATGACCGTGATTCATGTAACTATTCAGCTGAGTGGCCGGCTGGTACCGGTTTGCACTCATATGGCTGAAATGACAGCCGAATGACGTGTGACATGTAACTAAGAATTAGGGACAATGATTGATGGAAATTGTTTGATGGTGAAGTATCTTCTCGTCCAATTGCTTGCTCCGACGCCTTTGTCTTAGTCTAGTAGGATCTCCAGGTTGTGAACAGCATCAGCATCTCGTAGCGTCTCCGAACGTCAGCAGCATCAAACTTTAGTAACATCTCCAAGTTATGAGCGTCATCAGCAATTTGAAAAGTATCAGCAAGTGGAAGTATGCACATGGGATAAGGTACATGGAGTACACATGGAATGTACATGAAATGATCGGTATGGGTCGATCATTTATCATGATTTAAGGAAAGTATACCGGTTAAACGGTTAGGAAAACCATCATGATAACCTGGCAATGCCAGTATATACGTCATTCTGGTTGCATAGAGAAACGCTAAAGTGTGGTTACACAAAATTCAACGATGATTTGCCTGACAACATGATCAATGAAAACGAACCATGACTATCGTGAAAGCAGAATTCACTGAAATCCAACAATGTCTTGCAGGACAACGTAAATAACAAAAGAGGCGTAAAACATAATCAACACGAAGATGGAATTATCATGAAGAAACATGAAACCATCTATCACGAAGAAGTGTATAACATAATCAGCATGAAACTGAAGTTAACCATGACAGTATGAAAACATACTTGACATAAAAACATAATAACTTATGAGGGGACATGAAAAAAATTTATGCCAATTTAAATCATGAGAAAAGATTTATGCATGAATGCGTAATGTAGTTTATAAAACCCTTTTATATGTGCGAGGGAACGCCTATGGGTCGGTTCCAAAAGAAAAGACATGGCGAGGGGATGCCTATAGGTCGGTCCCAAAATTAAAAGTTTCGATAAAAGCACATGCGACTAAATAGGGCCAGTCCTGTACCAACCATTACTTAGTCATAATCCTTGAAATAATGATACATGAAACATAAATAAATGAAACTCATCTGTCAAAACTTATCAGAAAAAAAATTTATGTGACTAATTATGAACTATTGAGGTTTTGTCCACATATTCACAGTTCACGAGGAACGTCATGCATGAAACAATGACACATAACTAAATATGAATGACGGTTGTCCATCCATATTAGTAAAACAATCTCGATGAAAACGTCAAGGTTAAAACCTCAAGGTGCTGAAAACATCATGGTTAGAACAACAATACGCTGAAAACATCAATACGTAGAATAACAAACGTTGGCTTAGGAAGCTTCTGGTGACTACCCACTAGTCACAGGTCGAGTTTTAGAGCCTACAAGTCGAAGCCTTGGCTCTGATACCATAATTGTAACACCCCATTTTGATAATGGAATATCACACGTAATTATGGCGTGTCATCAAAGCATACAAGGATAAATGTATAAAACATTACATGACCATAGGGATAACCGGAATCAAACATCGGTTCCCAAACATAAGCCCAAAACATAATAAAGCAAAAGAAATGAATGAAAGACTAAACAAGCATAAGTATATGAAGGCAAAAAGGAAAAGAAGTCTCTAGCAGCTTCCATCCTATGCACGTCCTCCAAATGCTCGAGTCCTTCCTAGGGTACCTGCCGTTTTGGGACATGGAAAGGAAAGTAACGGCTGAGCAACACGCTCAGTGCACGGATATAGACATAGTATGAATGACTAAGCATAATAAAGACTTAATAGCAGCGGAAATGTATAAGTCCTGGAAAACCTGGAACATGTTCATAAAACTGGTTTTATAGTTTGAAAAGCCTTATGTTTATCTTATGAAAACTGTTTAACATATTTTACCATCAGCCAATATAGGTCATGAAAATCCACCGTGCATGAATACTTGGAGGGGTGACCTCATCATGCAAACTAGAGGGGCTTCCTCTAATTTAATATACTGGTTTTTGGGTAGGAGGGATCAGCTCCTTGTGAAGGATGCAAGGCACACACCACATTCACCATGAAATCCTGACTAAAAACATGTAACTAGGATGCACCCATACACCCCACATGATAAATATAAATAAATGGCCAAAAGCTGAAGGGACGCCACGAGCAATCACTCCGCCGTGGTGAAGTCATAACATCAGTGCCTCTAATGTTATGGTTATGGTACCTCCATAACTAGGTGAAACTGGTCATGCATGTATATGGCTATAGGTAATCTTAATTAAACATAAGCAATCAAACTCATAACTTATACTACGGGAAAACAGTTGGCTGCATACGGGGAATCCTAATAAGGAAAGAATGTCCATACTGAAAGGACGGGAATCCGTACCTTATGTCCAGTGAACGAAGAAGACGAACGGAAGAGAGTCCTACTTCGGTATCTAACGCTACATAAATACATACGTGTATAAGTATCTGATTACTGAATACGTAACTGGTTTAATGTTGTGTCTTATCTTATTTTATATGTTCATGCCTTGTTTTACTAGTTTTAACGTTATACTGTGTTTATCGTGTATTCTGTATATTTTGATTAAGTATTACTTGTATTTCTTTAGTTATTATACTTGTGTGTAATAATAAGTAACTTCCTAAAAATAGCAGGTTTCCTAAAATAGAAAGTTTCCAAAAATAGAATTACTGCTTAAAAATAGATAAGTTTTCTAAAAATAGAAAGTTTCCATAAATAGAAATAAGCTAGATTATTAAGCTAATAATATAAGCTAAAGTGTTTTCTGATTAATATTCTAAGTCATGAGGTTAATAGTATAGTTTATTAATTATTATAAGTAAAACAAATAAACTATAGGTTATAGGATTTAATTAAATATACATGATTTAATTAAATTAAGGTGCATAAAATACTTGGGTTAGAACATGTATTAATATTAATATTAATATAATGTAAGTCATGATAATTAATTAATTATAAGTCATGTTTATTAATTAATTAACTACTATAATCTAAATTAAATAAATAAAAATACTTAGGTTAAATCATGTATTATTAATTATTAACAATAAACCTAAGTCCATGTTTTAATTAATTAATTATATAGCAAGTTAAATTAATTTAATTAATCTTATATTAATAAATCATGATTATTAATTTAATTGTCTTGTAATTAATATGCATGTTAAGCTAATTAAACTCGTAAATATAATACTCCGAACCCGTGTATTGTTTTATGAAAGCGTGTCGAAAACTAAACGGTGAAAACCCGTATTGTTTTAATTATAAACCGAACCAAACAGCCCTTTAAAAGTTTCTTATAAATCTGACTGCCAAACGCACCCTTATTGTTTTCATTAAGCTTCTTACCAAACAGCCCTTAAATTTGTCTTAAACCAAAACCCAAACACCCCTTTAATCGTTATTTCCCCCTGGCAGTAGGGTTAATGCCACCGGCAGTGGCCGGTTTCCCCTGTTCGTCTAACATTCCCACCGAGAGCATAAGCTCTCGGTTCCCACTGTCTGAACAACACCACCACTGGCCGTAGCCAGTGGTTCCCCCTGCTTGTTCGAGGTTGCCCCCGACAGAACACAACAGCCAACACCCTTAATAAGGGTTGCGGCTGGTGGGATAAAGGTACCACCGAGACCTAGAGTGGTCTCGGTTTGTGTGAAACTGGCCAAAACAAACACCCTTCCCTTAATCCATCTTGTTTAACGTTTTAAATTCTTACAGATTTGTGTTCTTGATTAATTAACAAAGGGAAAGAAACAAAACGAGATATAAACTTACCTATTCGTTTTTAGGGTTTGGGAATCCTAACACCTTGTTTCTCCTCGTTCCTTGGTGTGTACACGTCGGCATCAAAAGAAGAGAACACAAAAAAAATGCGGCTGCCTTAATTTTCCTTTCTAGGGTTCTGTGTCGTGTGTTTGTGTCGGCAGGAAAAAGGAAGAGAACAAAACAAGTGCCCCCCCCCCCCCCCGTTTTATAAGTATAAAGGGGTCGATTTGGATCCTTCATTGGGCCACGGCCCATTTGCCTTTCCACCCCTTTCTTGTCCAAAAGCCCGAAACCCACTTAGTTCTTTATTTTAATTAATACGCGACTAGCTAAAATGTTACGCGTGATCGTGTATTTTATATGTCGTATATTTTCATAGTTATCGTTAGACGTGTTTAAACGTAAATATTATTTTCTTGATTACTTGTCGCGTTAATTAAATATACGTAATAATATTGATCGTGTTAAATGTTCGTGTTTACGTGTTACGTAGTTTACGTGATTTATTTAGTTATCGATCGTGACATAATATATTTATTCATGTTCGTAATAAATATATATACGTAAATAATATTAGCTCGTGATTAAATTACGTTCATGATTTCATGATCGCATGTTCGTGATTATATATTGTTTAATTATTTATTGTAATATTCGTACGTAATAAATACTTATCGTGTTCTAACACGTACGTAATACGTAAAATCCTAACACGTAAACAGAATCGTACTATAAAAGGAAAGTTTTAATCTAGTACGTACGATCTTAAGGGTACTATTCATGGTAAAAGCATGCGGGTTTTACAAAATTACCCTTAAACAACACCAACTTTCAAAAACATAAAAAGGAATTACAATTTTCTCAAAATACCAACTTTTATAAAATTCAAAAAGGAATTACAATGTTTAAAAGGTAAAACTGGAACAAGTCTCTCTCACAAGTTGAGGAATCCTTATATAGGCCACAAAGGCTGAGATTACAATGACAAAACCCTAGCTATGAAGTTCCTAAAATGCCCTTGAATCTTCTAGACGAATTTTGATATCGAGCTGTCCAAATGCATCCAGATCGTTCATTTTAGCTTTGTAACCAAGCAAGGAGTGTGGGCTGTTGATTTGGACACGTGGCATTCCTTGGAGGTTAAGTTGTGATGTGATAGGTGGACGTCTTGAATGATGGGACCCTTTGGTGAGTGGGAGTGAGGGTTTTGAGTGTGGGATGAGTTTATGCATGTGTGAATCAAGCGTGGGTTGGGTTAATTTAGATTTACCCTTTGTTTAAGTGGATGGTAATTCTGGGTGGATGAACATGAACAGTGGTAAGTTTTGATCCGAAAAAGGTGGGATGGGGTGTTTGGTGCGTGTTTGTGAGTTTGAACTTTGGGAATTGGCACATATGGTCCTTGTGTTTTGGGAAATATGGTAAAACAAGTTTTCAGCCAAAAAAACACGTTTTCCTTTGTTAATAAACTTTCCAAGTTTATAGTTTTGCCACAAAACTTTAGTGAAAGGGTTTCAAGGGTTGTTTTTGCCATTTTTCCATATTTGAAAGACTGATCTTGGACATTCTTGATCTTCAAAGGTCTTCATTGTATCTTTGACTTCATGAGGGACCATAATTGACAATTTAGAATAACTGAGGGACTAAACTTGCCAATTCTTCAAAGTTGAAGGACCATTTGTAATTTTGACAAAATTAAGGGACCAAACTTGTAATTATGAATATACAAGGGTTTTAAGTGTCATTTCTTCATATTTTGAGGATCAATCTTGTACATCTTCAAGTCCTCAAGGGTTTTTCTTGGTTAAATCATGAACTAGGGCCCGGTTCTTTGTAAGACTTCGTTTCTCGTGTCTGTTTTTCCTTGTTTCTTGTGATCTTGTGTCTTTTTCACGATATCCATACCTAAAACACACAAGTAAACAAACACAAGCATATATTTGGTATTTTATGTCATTTTTATGCATTTAAAGCCCGAAAAGAACGATAAGATCATGTATAAATGCCATCTCATCACTCCCCCATACTAAGCTATTGTCGTGCCCTCATGCAATGCTAGAATAAAGTATCTAAGCATCACCAAAATTCAATTTTATTAACCTTTATTGGAAAGTAAAAGACTTGCAACACTACTACGAAGATGCGTAAAGACATAATGTATGATTTTCATCACGAATGTGACTTTTAGGGTCAATGAATAGAAACAAGTAAATGTCCCATAGAGTAAATTTCGTCATCCTTGATTGTCATACATTCCATTCTAAGTGCAAAAACGAGATCATTGTTGGTACAAGTCACAATGCTAACACTACTCATACGTCCAAATCGTGTAATACTTTTTCTCCCCGTAATCCTAGTTATTATAAAAGGAAATGGGTTACTAGAATTTTTTAACTATTTGTCATGGATCACAAGTGATTCATATTGACTTATTTGAGTATTTATTAGTCTGAAAGTAAAGTAACACGATTTAATAGATTGTTAGCCGAAGGACAAAATCTTTTAAAACGGCTTCTCGTGTATCTCCTTAAGTTCATATCTTGGCATAACTCGTTTCACGTTTTGAGACCTTTCTCGAACCGATATTTGGCATGTACTTCATACTTCAAATCTTGATAAGACGTTCTTGAAATTATGGTCTTCTCTTCATATTTTGGAATTTCTTCACTTGACGTTTTTGAGAGATTCTTCATATTTGGACCACGACTTCATCATTTTTCTTCAATCTTTATTTTGGACTTTGATATACAACGATCCGCCTCCTTTTCAGACTTGGATATATTTATCCTCATAACTTGTAAGGGTCTTTTTGGATAGACTTTCTCCATGATCTTTAGGGGAGTAATTGCTTTTCTTCGTGTGTCTCGATCCTTCATATTGATTTAGGAATAATGATACTTCACATCTTCTTGGAACTTTAGCAACAAAATAGAGCAACTCATGCCTTGTTAGGGCCTTTTTTGATCTTCACCAATCTTCGCGTCCCGCTTCAATAAGTTATGCCTTGGCTATGAACTCTATTCAACCCCGAGCAACTATTAAACGATCTTGTGCTAGAAGCTAAGTAACCTTTCAAATCGTACGACCTTACTTATTGCAATTATTTTTATTCCTAATTCATTGATCTTATGGGAAGAAAAAGCCACAATTAAAAACATATGAGCTTTTGAAAGAACATTTTCATGTTCTACGTTTAGCATTGTCACTTGTCTAACTCTATCATCTCTCGTTATTCACTATTTAAAGACCTCTAATTAAAGAGACTCGTGAATACTTAGCCATGCAAGTCAAAATTAAGCCAAATTTGGATTAGCTTTCATTAAGACTATATCAAATCAAAGTTTTGGGTTTTCAAGCCACCTATAGGATCTTGCACTTTCTTAGACTTTTTAAAGTTTAGAGAATGCATTTTATAGTTCCCTTGATAAGTGACTTTCTAGGATCAATTATAGGAACTTGCGAAAAGTTCTTGTTCTTAACCCGAATGAGCTATAACTTTCGCGTTCTAAAGTTCCCTATATAAAAGTCTAGCAAAACTTGAATTGAGCGGGTTAAGGAATGCAAAGGGCTCCAAATGCCCATCAAGTCAAAAATTAGCTCTTATTCTACCCATCGGAAAATATACATTCGTGTCTTAAAAACACTTATGAAAACTAAGAAATTTTTTTATAATTTGGCCATTTTTAGCCTTATTAGCAACAAAACAAAACAAAACATTGAAAGTTGGAAAGCGTGAGGGCGTAGCAAAGCAAGTATCTATTCACCCCCTATACTAAAAGTAAACATTGTCCTCAATGTTTCGAGTCTAAAGGTGGAGCACCCTCATACTAGAGACGAAGAATCGAATGCTTAGGATCTAGCATGGAAAAGGTGATCAACAATATATCTAAAGCCGTTTATGAATTATGCTAAAAGATAATTGTTAGAACAATAAAGGATATGTCATGGATTCGTGAAAAACTTCTTCAAGCAAACAATCGAGGCTCACGTAAACGAACACGAGAGTCTTCAATCGTAGTGATGATGATGATCTAGATAACACAATCACAAACAACCACGAGACAACGAGTTGGAAGGGCACAAATCCCTTCTCATTATTTATTAGAAAGCATAAAAGGATAAGCATGGGATCTCCCCCACGAGGCACCTCGTTTTTTATTACCGAGTCATGAGCTCGACTCGATCCCCTCAATGTTAATAATCATTGGGGAAGGTGACTTGGTCGAGGTCAACCATTGAAGGAATTTCCCCACCAAAGTAGTGCTTAAGCCTATGTCCATTCACCTTGAAGTTAGGACCATCATCTTGAGCTAGCTCGATGGTCCCATAAGAAAACACTTGTGTAACGGTGAAAGGACCCGACCAACAAGATTTCAATTTCCCGGAAAATATCTTTAGTCTAGAGTTAAAAAGTAACACTTGATCACCAACGTTAAAACCCGGTTTTTAATCTTTGCATCATGAAACTTTTTAGTCTTTTCTTTGAAAATCAATGAATTTTCATAGGCATTGTCTCTTAGTTCATCCAATTCATTCAATTGTATTTTCCGGTGATCTCCCACGGTCTTCAAGTCAAAGTTTTCATGCTTAAGGGCCCAATATGCCTTATGCTCCAATTCAATGGGCAAATGACAATTCTTCCCATAGACTAACTTATAAGGAATACAACCGATAGGTGTCTTATAAGCGGTCCTAAAGGCCCATAAAGCGTCATCGAGTTTGTCGGACCATGAAGCACGGTTTTCTCCAATCGACCTCTCTAAAATCATCTTCAAAGCTCGGTTCGAAACCTCGACTTGCGCACTCGTTTGTGGGTGATAAGTCGTAGAAAGATGATGAGTAACTCCATATTTCTTTAAGAGCTTCTCGAATTGGTCATTATAAAAATGGGTTCCATGATCGCTTATAATAGCACGAGGGGTTCCGAACCGAGAGAATAGTTGCTTCAAAAACTTCACTACCACACGAGCATCATTAGTAGGTAAAGCCTTAGCTTCCACCCACTTAGAAAGGTAGTCGACCGCGACGAGGATATACTTGTTACCATCAGACGATGGGAATGGCCCCATAAAGTCTATGCCCCAAATGTCGAAAATCTCACACACTTGAATTATGTTTTGCGGCATTTCATCACGTTGAGACGATTTTCCTTGACGTTGGCACGAATCAAACGACTTCACAAGTGCGTGTGCATAACGATAGATAGAAGGCCAAAAGAAGCAGGCATCGAACACTTTCTTAGCCGTGAGATTAGCACCGTGGTGACCACCCGTGGGTCCCTCATGACAAGCTCTAAGGATGTTAGAAGCTTCGGTACCAAAGACGCAACGTCGAATAATTTGATCCGCACAAGTTCGAAACAAGTAAGGGTCGTTCCAGAAGTAGAACTTGACGTCACGAAAGAATTTTCATTTTTCTTGAGTCGTCATACCCTTAATGATGAAGTTACCCACATGGTAATTTGTGAAGTCGTGGAAGAATCAAGCTTAGAATTAACTACACCAAGTGTCTCGAACGGAAATGTTTCAGTGATTTCCTTGGGCTCGTAAACATCTTTGTGAGGATCTTCTAGACGAGAGAGATGATCGGACGCTAGATTCTCGGCTCTTTTTTTGTCAAGCACTGTGACATCAAATTCTTGGAGGAGGAGCATCCAACGAAGCAATCTCGGCTTAACATCTTGCTTAGCTAAGAGATACTTGATAGCCGAATGGTTGTATACACGATTCTTTTAGTTAAGACGAGATAAGGTCGGAATTTCTCAAAAGCATAAACCACGACAAGGAATTCCTTTTCCGTTGTGGTGTACTTTAATTGAGCCTCGATCATCATCTTATTAGCATAATAGATAGGACGGAAATGCTTTTCATAGCGTTGCCCTAAGACGACCCCTATAGCATAATCACTTGCATCGCACATGATTTCAAAGGGTAGTTCCCAATTAGGAGCAACAAGAATGGGAGCTTTGGTAAGTTTCCTTTTAGGAGTTTCGAAAGCTCTAAAACAATCCTCATTGAAGTTAAAAGGAGCATCCTTCTCGAGAAGGTGTGTCATAGGTCTAGAGATTTTCGAAAAGTCTTTGATGAAACGACGATAAAAGCCCGCGTGGCCTAGGAAACTCCTAACTCCCTTAACGGTTTTGGGATAAGGTAACTTGGCGATGACGTCTACCTTAGCTTTATCGACCTCAATCCCCGCTTTCGAGACCTTATGTCCTAAGACGATTCCTTGTTTACACATGAAATGACATTTTTCCCAATTAAGCACAAGATTGGTTTCTTTACAACGTTTTAACATTTGCTCGAGATTGGATAAACACGACGTGAACGAATTGCTAAACACCAAAAAGTCATCCATAAACACTTCCATCGACTTCTCGATCATATCATGAAAAATGGCTATCATACACCGTTGAAACGTACCCTGTGCATTACAAAGTCCGAAAGGCATCCTACGATAAGTAAACGTTCCATAAGGAAACGTAAACGTAGTCTTCTCTTGATCACGAGGGTCGATAGGGATTTGAAAGTAACCGGAAAAACCATCTAAAAAGCAACAGAATCCATTTCTCGCGAGTCGCTCCAACATTTGATCCATGAAGGGCAATGGAAAGTGGTCTTTACGAGTGGCGTCATTTAACTTTCGATAGTCAATACACACCCTCCAACCGGTCACAACACGAGTGGGAATTAACTCGTTGTTTTCATTAGGCACAACGGTCATTCTTCCCTTTTTAGGGACACAATGGATTGGGCTCACCCATGGGCTATCGGAGATAGGATAAATCATTCCCGCGTCAAGGAGTTTCAAAACTTCCTTTTTAATGACATCGTGAATTTTGGGGTTTACCCTTCTTTGACTTTGAATTGCGGGTTTGTAATCCTCCTCCATTAAAATCTTGTGAGTACAAAATTTTGGGTCAATACCCTTAATGTCAGAAATTTTCCACGCAATTGCCCCTTTATGAGCTTTAAGAACTTTCAAGAGCTCGGTTTTTTCATCATTAGCAAGACCTTTTGCAATAATAACCGGCAACTTGTCATCACCTTCCAAGAATGCGTATTCAAGGTGAGAAGGAAGATCTTCAATTCAAGGATAGGCGGTTCCTCGATTGAAGATTTTTGCTCAACACTCATAACTTCCATCGGCGGAAGAAATGGTGGAATAGAATTATCATCACTAATAATCACCTCATCTTCATTGTCGATTTCATTTGAAGTAAAATCGCCTCCTTGGAATGGAGTGAGTTTTGGTGTAGAATTAGCAAGAATTGGATCCAAAGTAGTAGGATTGCCACTTGACGAGCTATCGGAAAAACCTAACACTTCTTGTGAAAACTCATCGCAAACCACATCAACTAATTCAATGTGATGGATGGTAGCGATTGCATAAACATGAGAAGGTTTTGAGTTTTGAGTAGCGTTTATAACAAGTTCCTCTTCGTTGAATCTCAAAGTGATAGTTCTTGCATGAACGTCGATAAGCGATCTTGAGGTGTCTAAAAATGGACGACCTAAAATTAGAGGAACTTGAGGATCCACGGGGATGTCAACTACTATAAAATCAACAGGATAGTAGAACTTCCCCACTTTCACGAAAACATCTTCGGCTACTCCACATGCTAAAATCGTAGAATGATCGGCCATCTCGATGGACATGTTTGAAGGAGTAAGAGCCGGAAGCAAAATCGATTTCCAAATGGAAAATGGCATCAAATTAATGCTCGTACCAAGATCGGCCAAGGCGAGGCGTTCTTTCATATCTTGTATGTCACAAGGAATGAGAAACTTCCCAGGGTCACTAACTTTTTCCAGTATGCGGTTAAGATAAACCAAAGAACAATTAGCAAGCTTTGAAAGCTTTTCCTTATCGCTCATCATACTTTTAAAAGTGGAAGCGAAACGAGGCATATATAACAACGCGTCGGCTAAACTTACATCAAAATGCACTTGTTGAAACATTTTTATAAAAAGCTTGATTTGTTGTTTGTTACGTTCTTGCAATTTCTCTTTGTTTCGTCTCGAATGGTAAGGTAAGGGTGGTGTGGGTTGGACATTAGGCAACGGCCTTGGAAACTCGGGTTCCATGATTGGTATTGGTTCAACCGTAGGTGTGGTTTGAGCGGTACTTCGTGGGCTTGTGATATGCTCCTTTTCGACCATCACCTCGGGCTCTTTCTCGATTTCCTTCTCCGTAGAAGTACTTGGACGAGAGATTGGTTCCTTGAAAGTTTTACCACTTCGTGTAGTAATAACCTTCATTTCTCCCTTCGGGTTTGCAATGGTATCACTAGGAAGACCACCCGAGGAAGAGGGTTTACACATGATTGCTTCAAACATTTTTGCCATTCGGTCTTCAAATTTTGATTGCCTTAAATCCGCTTTTAACAATTCTTGCTTAATCTCATGTTGTCCTTGTTCCATCTTTTGTTGATTTTGTTGAAGACGTTGAACGTTTCCTTCCATTTTGTTTGCATGAGTCTTAAGTTCATTAGCAAGTTTGTTTTTAAGCTCGTTTTTCAACTCGGATCTTAAGCTAATCATCTCACGTTGCATGTTATCAAATTTAGCATCATTTGCTTTAGCATAATCCAAAAATTCTCCATTAAGATTTTTAGTGTGAGCATTTTGAAAACCTTGTGTTGTGTTTTGAAAATCACGGTTTTGGTTTTGATTAGTAACTTGTCCATTCCCACTTTGATAATTCCCTTTGTTGTAGTTACGTGAATTGCCTTGATAATTACCACTTTGGTTGTTGTTTCGATAGTTATTAGCATTTTGATTTGGTGGAGCTTGATTTGGGCGGGAACCTTGGCCGTTTTGGTTGTAAGTTCCCGTTGGTACGCAAGCACTCGAAGTATTACCACCGCCGGTAATGCACTAGGAAAGATCATGAGCTCCACCACAAGACAAACAACTCTTATCAACCGCTTTAACCGAAGCGGAATTCAAAGCATCTTGTGCTTTCCAATGAGTCATAAGATTTGAAAACCTATCGAAAAACCGATTTTCCTCATTAGCTTCATCATGTAAGGCATTAATGCTACGAGATGATGACGACGATGACGAACCCATATTGGCAACACTTGGTGTGTTACGAGGGTTGTAAACCTTATATCTATTCTCGATAAACTTTAAAGCTTCATCGGTCGTTTTGCACAAAAAATTACCACCCGCGGCGGCATTCAAATAATCTCGTTCATGGTCATTAAGCCCATTATAAAAAGTATCAACTTGATGTAATTCCGAAAAATCATGGTGTGGACATTCATGTAAAATTTCCTTAAATCGTTCCCATGCCATTGAAAAAATCTCATTATTTCGTTGTACAAATCTTGAAATCTCATTTTTCAAATGTGTTGTTTTAGATGGGGGGAAAAATTTGTTCACGAACTTAGAAACGAGATCACCCCATGTCAATATTGAATTTGGCGGTTCTTTCTCAAGCCAAATTTTAGCGGGTCCATCTAATGAGTATGGAAACAACATCATCTTAATGGCGTCATGTGGAACATCCTTAAACTTGCTAGTAGCGGTGAGACGATTAAAATTCCTTATGTGGTAGTGCGGGTTGTCTTTTTCATGACCTCTAAACTTATTTGCTTGCAACATAGACATTAAACCCGTCTTAATCTCGAAATTCTCCGCAAGGATAGCGGGAATCACAATGACCTCTCCAAAACCCTCGGTGGGTGCTTGAAGCAACTCCATCATAGTACGATTAGCCATGACGACTTCTTGTCCTACAATAGGTTCAACAATTGGAGTTTGTTCTTCAATCAACGTCTCTTGATTTCCTTGATTTTGACGACGTTTACGAGCTCGTTTTGCTTGACTACGAGTTTGCATAAACTTCACGTAGAATGGGAGGTGAGCAAAGAAGATTCTTTTTGGGTGTTTTGTGAATTTTAAATTTTTTTGTGTTTTTGATTGTTTTTAATTTTTTTGGATTTTGTGTATCTTCGTAGACAACAATCTACCAAATCTCTCCTCGAATCAAACTCTTGATTAATGAAGCCTCAAAAGAATGAAAACGATCACGTGGAGTGAACGCCTTCGAATGACTTTAGAACTTTGGTGAAAACCAAATTCTTCAAGAGGGTTTAATCACAAAGAAAACCAAGCAAATATATATGATACGTAATAATACTTTCGGCGGCAAAACCCTCGATTAGCCTTCAATCTCAAAATACTCACAAGCAAGCGGGGAAACGAGGCGGCACGAAGCACTTAAGAGCCTTTTTCCTTAGGGTATATTTTATAATACCCGCCTTATACCCACCTTATAGTTTGTATTTTTCAAAATCGAGCTTCACGAAAATATTTATCTATTTTTGCCTTTTTCTTTTTGTTTGAGATTCGAATACAATAATTAGGAGATCAAATCCCAATTAAGGTTGTGTTTTCACACTTTTGGAGATATTTTGTATTGATTGTGATACTTAATACAATATAGTAATAATAATTTCACAAGAAAAAACGAAAAAACCGATAATACGTATTAGTAGAGTTCTACTAATACAAATACTATTTTTGGTTAATATTAAAAACAACAAGACAAATTAATCACGACACACCTCCCCGGCAGCGGCGCCAAATGATTGTAGTGTTTTACCACACCCTTAGGAAAAGGAGGTAAATAGGGAAAGTATTAAACAAATGATTTAGGAAAATCAAGTGTTAATGACCCAAAGGTAAAAGTTCCTTTCCCAAGGAGGTATATGTGTGTGAATAATTCGTAATTGGTTTGAGATTAATATTGGATAGAAGGGGATGAGAAAATAGAATGACGAAGACGTGAAATTAATTACTACGACGACTAAACGTAAAACCGTAAAAAGAGCAAAAATAAAAATAGATTCTAAAAATTCCCAAATTTGTTTTACCAAAAATCAAAATAAATAAACTAAGAGTTTACCAATGATCAAAACTTTTTCAAACCTTTTAATTAATTAAATATTAATTTTTAAATGCTAATTAAAGCCCTAAAAATCAAATTAATTATCAAAAAGCCCAAATAAAGATTTTTCAATTGGTAAATCTCTAAAATGACCTAAGAAGATTAAAACCTATTTTTAAAAATTTTTAAACTAAGAAAAACTATTTAAAATGATTTAAAAACTATTAAAACTTAAAATAATTATAAAAATTAATCTAATGATGATAAAATTAATCTAAGAGTTGCAAAAATCCTATTTTAATGTATTAAAGCTAAGAAAAATATAAAAAGTGCAAAAATGTGAAATTTGAAAAATAATAATAAAATAATTATTAAAATAATATTAAAAATCCAAAAATTATAAAAAATTCTAAAAATTTGCAAACTAGTTTATTTTAACCTAAATAATCAGAAAATGAAAGTGAAATTACCAAAATACCCCTAATGGGCCCCCAAATGGGCTAAAAGCAAAAACAGTCAACACTAATGGGCTTTTGGGCCCAAAAAGTCAAACTAGGCCCAAATGCCTAAAAAAGCCCTATCTAACTCAAAATTTAATTCTAAGCACAAAAGTTTGAAGGCCCAAAAGCTGAAAATGAGCTTATCACAGCTTAAATAACAAACAACTTATTCTTATTGGGCCAATAAGCCCATTAAGTAATAAGCCAATGCCATAAGCTTTGCTTAAACACACAACCTTCTTTTGAGATGCCTAAGAGACCTGTGAAAAGAAATTTTGAAAAAGCTCACTCAATAAGCCAGAAATAAGCAAAATAGAAATCCACTAAACGACAAAATAGTCGGGTTAGAGTTCTAGGGGGTTTCAGAAGCTCTGGTTTGTTACAAAAGCTCACAAATAGCTTAACTAAGAATAATCAATCAAGAAAATCACAAAAAGCCAAGTAGAATAAGCTGTGTGAACCAATAAGCTGGCTGAAAAAGCCAAATAAGCTAGTTTTCTTGCAAAAGCTTAACCAAAAGACTTGTAACCTTCCAGACTTGTTATTAAGCTAAGAAAAATGAGTTCTATTACAAAAACCAAGTTGTTGCATGTACCAATAAGCAGTTCTCAAAAATATGCCAAATTATGCTTATTTGACCAAAAGTCAAAGTACTCCAAAGTTCACCAAATTATCAGGGATGGTATAAGGGCTTGTTATAAGCAACTTTAGTGAAGAACTCAAGGAGGAGTCCTTGTGAATCAAGAGGTCAGTTGACCAATTGATGACTGATTTTGGCAAAAAAAGGGCTTAATAAGCCAGTTAGCTTATAAGCCAGATACAAGGCACACCAAATAGCAAAATTCACTCACAAGTAGCACATAAACAAGATCCCAGCAACAAAACCACAAGGCATGCACTAGATTCTCAAATGAAAGCACCAAGTGAGGTGGTCACTTTGCTGATGCAAATGAACACTTCAGCCAACTTTGATAAGCTATAGCACACTCAATAAGCCATCAAATTCAACAACCAGATAATCAATAGATAGCTTATCACCTAAACTATTCCCAAACCTGATTTCAGACCTTAGATCCAACAAACAAAGAAGTTATTAGATCTGATGTGTTTGACCAATTTCAAAACACCTTTTATCAGATTTTTGCAAAACTTGAAATCCCTTTTCCAAACTTTCAGAAACTTAACCAATGACTAAAACTTGTTCAATATGACTTGTTTAGACTTCCCAAACCCTAAGAACCACGGGCACAAGGCCACCAGGCCTTATGAACCAGTAATCCCAAACAATCCTTTAATAAGCACTTTTCAAACAAACTTCTTAATCCTTTAATTAACCTACTGATTTTAATGATCAAATAGCTACACTAGGTGACAACTAACAGATACCAACCATAAATCACAAAGCACAAACACAAAATCACCAAATCACATATCAAAACACAAATCAGACAATATCATGTGATTTTTTTAGAGGAATCTTAACAAGAGGTTATACCTGTCCTCCACAACATCCTAGGAGGACCAGCAATGCTCCTTGGACCTTGTTCAACAACTAGAACAAGACCAAGGTACTTCAACAAGGGAGATGAATGAGTGCCTTGGTTGATGTTTCAAAGTAGAAACTCAAGGACTTGATTTCTTCAACACAATGAACAAACAGCCCAACCAAAGGCTCCAATCCCTTCACAAGCTTGGTGTCAACAAGCTTGTAAGAGCTTATAGCTTTTGGTCAAGGATTAGTACAACAAAAATAGCAAAATCAGAAACCACTTTTCAAGCTTTTTTCAAACTTGAAAACCTTACCAAACATAAACGTCCTTAAACCACAAGATTCAAGCACACTTATAACATATAACGAAACTTAGAATTACCCTTAAACAACACCAACTTTCAGAAACATAAAAAGGAATTACAATTTTCTCAAAATACCAACTTTTATAAAATTCAAAAAGGAATAACAATATTTAAAAGGTAAAACTAGAACAAGGCTCTCTTACAAGTTGAGGAGTCCTTATATAGGCCACAAAGGCTGAGATTACAATGAGAAAACCCTAGCTATGAAGTTCCTTAAATGCCCTTGAATCTTCTAGACGAATTTTGATATTGAGCTGTCCAAATGCATCCAAATCGTTCATTTTAGCTTTGTAACCAAGCAAGGAGTATGGGCTGTTGATTTGGACATGTGGCATTCCTTGGAGGTTAAGTTGTGATGTGATAGGTGGACGTCTTGAATGGTGGGACCCTTTGGTGAGTGGGAGTGAGGGTTTTGAGTGTGGGATGAGTTTCTGCATGTGTGAATCAAGCGTGGGTAGGGTTAATTTAGATTTACCCTTTGTTTAAGTGGATGGTAATTCTGGGTGGATGAACATGAACAGTGGTAAGTTTTGATCCGAAAAAGGTGGGATGGGGTGTTTGGCGCGTGCTTGTGAGTTTGAACTTTGGGAATTGGCACATATGGTCCTTATGTTTTGGGAAATATGGTAAAACAAGTTTTCAGCCAACAAAACACGTTTTCCTTTGTTAATAAACTTTCCAAGTTTATAGTTTTGCCACAAAACTTTAGTGAAAGGGTTTCAAGGGTTGTTTTTGCCATTTTTCCATATTTGAAGGACTGGTCTTGGACATTATTGATCTTCAAAGGTCTTCATTGTATCTTTGACTTCATGAGGGACCATAATTGACAATTTATAATTGTTGAGGGACTAAA
Organism: Glebionis coronaria; assembly: GCA_025667525.1. Taxonomy (NCBI): domain Eukaryota; kingdom Viridiplantae; phylum Streptophyta; class Magnoliopsida; order Asterales; family Asteraceae; genus Glebionis; species Glebionis coronaria. Next base: position 193,702,451 of record CM046878.1, read on the forward strand.
CTTGCCAATTCTTCAAAGTTGAAGGACCATTTTGTAATTTTGACAAACTTCAGGGACCAAACTTGTAATTATGAATATACAAGGGTTTTAAGTGTCATTTCTTCATATTTTGAGGATCAATCTTGTACATCTTCAAGTGTTCAAGGGTTTTTCTTGGATAAATCATGAACTAGGGCCCGGTTCTTTGTACGGCTTCGTTTCTCGTGTCCGTTTTTCCTTGTTTCTTGTGATCTTTTGTATTTTTCATGATATCCATACCTAAAACACACAAGTAAACAAACACAAGCATATATATGGTATTTTATGTCATTTTATGCATTTAAAGCCCGAAAAGAACGATGAGATCATGTATAAATGCCATCTCATCAACACCCCCTGAATATAGGTTGATTAAACGCCCAAGGACTACTGGAGTGTTCTCCTCTGGTGGTCCTCGCCATGTTGTAGAGAGAATCACCACCACAAGTGTGGTTGGTGCTATGGATGAGGCTGGGACTATTGGTACTCGCTTAGATGCAGGCCAAGACAGTCCTAACATCTTTAAGACCTCATCCATGCCCAATGACTCTACTTTGGGAGGTCAAATACCCATTCTAGAGGAGGGCAGATTGGAACCATACACAATGATGGAATTGACGGCTGTCTGCATTAGCTTGCAAAAGCAAAATGCAGACCTGGTACAAACAGTCAGTACACAAGGCCTTGAACTCAAGCAATTGAGGGAAAGGATTGTTCTTTTGGAGGATGCTAACAATAGGCGTGGGATGGAGGAATCTTACAAAGGGGAGGATGAGCAGATCCATGTGAGTGATAAAGCCTCACAAGATGAAGAATCTTTAGGTGTTGCTGAAGCCCTCACTGAATAGAAGAAGCAACCAGGTTTTGATACATCTTTGGTTACTCCTACAAACTTGAACTTGTCTTTTACAGCTATGATAGAGGAGTTCACAAGAGGCGATGAGACAAGTAAGGTGAGCGTTGACAATCAAAATTTGAACGCTGACACACCAAGCGCTGACAAGAGTAAGTTGGGCGCTGATACACAGAATTTGAGCGTTGACAGACCTGCAGATATGGTTGATGTATTCCAGTCATCAGCTATCATCAAGGAAGTGTCTTCACATGTACCATCATCATCTTTACCCATCATGGATCCATTAGATAAGGGTAAAGGAATCATGGTAGAAGTAGAAGTTCCAAAGGATGCAGCACAAGTAGAGTTTGATTCAAGGTTGGCTGCACAACTTGTGGAACAAGAAATGAAGAAGGTTGGTGAATCACCATTTGTTGTTACTTCTGAGGAACAAGAAAGAAGTGATGAAGGGAGTTCAGATTCAAGTGTTATGATCATTGAACAACCAGAGAGACTTGAATATAGTGATGAGTTGGCAAGGGAGAAGCTTAGAGAGTTAAAATTGCAAGTAGACTATGATATGCCAGAAGTTGCTCAGATGTACCATGTTTAGGAAGATAAGGTTATAGAGCATCCAGAAATGACAATTTCAGATCAAATTTAGGGATTGGAGATTCTTCTAAGAGTTCAAAGAGACTGCAAGGTGATTCTGAAGCATAAGGCTAGCAATGTTTTCTCACTGCTGAAGAGGGATAGAAGGGAGCTTTACTACATGTTACTCGGATGTCATGGAACAGGATGGACCTTTAAGAAATTGAAGGGATTATCCTTGAAAGAATTGGAGTATAAGGCTTATCCCATTTGGGCTAAAGTGCAGGAAATGAATACTATCAGACTTCTTTCAGATGAAAGGAAAGAAGAACTTGCAGAAGAGATGGAGATTCAGAAGGCTATGATTGTACCAAGGCCTTTGAAAAAGGGAGTTCCACTTGAGTTCCCTAAAGATATGGATAAATTGAATCCCAGTGAAGCTGTTCTTAGAAGGAGCATTAAGCTCTCACCCATAGAAGCTTTAGATATGGTACAAGTGTTACCTCTTGATGCCAGAAACCCTATCATTAGCTATGAAGAAGATGCAAGTGGGTTTTGGATGACTGGCAGATATGGGAAAAAGGTACACGCATTTACTACTCTAATGTCTCTCTTTGCAAGTATGGATAAGGAAGACTTGGCAGACCTTTGGAGGTTGATGATGGCCAAGTATGAGGCTGAAGCACCTACTTCAGTCAATGGAATAAAACTTTGGTCAACATTCAAGAGAATGTGTGCACCAGAAGATGAAGATCTTGTTTGGAAGGATCTTGAGGATGATATCAGTGGACTTCAATGGCGTTTGTATTCAGCTGCTGGTGTGTATTATTTGAGTTCTACAAAGTTTGCTGAGTATCTACTTGTAGATGCTGAGTATCCCATGTCCAAAGAAGTTTTGGAAAAGATGAAGACAACACAGTTGGAGACTGACTATTCAAGTGACGTGCCCAAAGATTTGATTAGGCATGTTTATTACCAATATGATAAGATTTGTAAGATTCCTCCTAGTTCTTAAATTTTATTCAGAAACTTGATTGCTAGAGTAGATATCAAGTTTAGGGGAGGATTGTTGGGAATAAAATATAGCCAGTACACTTGGACGTTGACAAGAAGAAAACAAGCGTTGATAAGAAGAAACCAAGCATTGACAGATCAAGCGTTGACAGGAAGATGTCAAGCGTTGATAGGATGAAGTCAAGCACTGATAGAAAGATATAGTCTAGGCGTATTATGTTTCTAGTTTGTTTCTAGTAAAGATAGGATCAACAATGTATTTTCTATATTTATCTTTACCTAGAATAGCTGATACGTAGACTCTTGTACAAGGCTTCTTATGTCTATAAAAGAAGACCTTTAGGTTTTGTTTCATATAAGTTTTCATACGTTTAACACTTTCATTGTAAGCAAGTTTGTTCTAATCAATCAAGTGAAAGTTTGTTTTACATTCTTTGTGTGTTCTTGTTTGAGTATTAATTCCACATAATACTTAAATTGTTTTATACACAAACAAAGTTTCTCTACCTGTTTAACTTGATCTAATCTCGTTTACACAAGCTAAATCGATCTAAGTTTGGGATCAACAGTGCGACTTGCCCAGATAGATGATGTCAGTCCTCAAATAGCACTTTTCACAATATTAGCGCTCATTTTCAAGAAATGATTAGCGGTCCACGATTAAAAGGGTCTTAATGGCAACAAGTAAACATAGTGTCAATAATCATATCAGGCAGCATACAAAAACACTTGTATTCCAATTTTATAGCATATATCCCCCTCACAGGTTTTCAAATCATTTACAAACTTTCAAAAGTGAGGCTATGAACTCACCTTAGCCTATAAAGTCTTGAATTGCTCTGATATTATCAATTTGAATATCACAACTTCTCACAGATCTGGGTTGACACACAAATATGTATATATATATATATCAAGTAATAATCTCTGAGTTCAATCTCTTTAAATAATAATGATATAATTTTCTTTGATTCATATATTTTGGAATTATAGCATCATTGTTCCGGCCATTATACTTAGAAGCCATTCTATAAACGGTTGAGGAGCGAGGGCACTTTAAATCGTAAACCCAACCACTCAGTCAAACGTAATATCGAGATGAAACATATTTTTACAAATTTTCCTACTAACATGATACACCGTATAGTATCTCATTATTATATTTCATGTTCTTTAGTTTCAAAATTGGCAAAAATAGTCCTTTTAGTTAAAAGTTTGGTATATTTACACTTTTAACCCCTAAAGTATATAGTTTTTAATATTTACATTTTCAACCTTCAAATATTAACCTTAGGGTTTTAAACTTTGCAATATTAGTACTTTAGTTCTAACTTTGATAAAGTGACAATTTTGGCCTAAAATGTTTATAGTTTCAAAAATGATAATTTTAGTCCCTATACTTGTTTTCAAAATTGTACCAAATGATCTAGGAACTTAAAACAAAGTTTATAAACACATTTATAATCATAATAACATTATTTTTCAGATATATAGCCCTTGAAATGGATTTTAAGTCATTATTTCATGTAAATTACAATACTAGGGTTTTATAGCATCTTTAGCTTATAACTTCAATTTTAGCTAATTACATGAACTAAGGTTTATTAGATTATTTTATTATCATCTTAATAACATAATAAAAGCCTCAAAACAATATTGTAACAAGATCAAAGCTTATTTAACATAGTGATTACCTAAGTAGCTCCAAAACGATTCTAGGGCTCCTTATGAACACAACTTGTTACCAATGCTTCAAGAGCTTCAATGGCTTCCTTCTAGACCTATTTTCTGGTCTTATAAGTATCTTAGAAACTTTATAGAAGTGGAAAATCATAATGGGTATGGAGGATTAAGAAATTGGGTTACAAGTTCTCAAATGAGGGAGTTCGCCCCTTTTATATCCATCTCTACCACTAAGGCTCCAAGTTAAGGAAATTAACGTGTATGGCATGTAGTTAAGTGACTAAGAGAAGGTAGGGAGCCAAAGGAAGTCTAGGAATGAGTCATGGAATCTAGGAACAATATATCTAAGTCTTGTGGCTCATATTAGGTTACGACAACAGTTAGATGAGAATGAAGATGTGTAGACTTCAAGCAGGTGATACAACTACTAGACAACTTCCAAAATATCTAGTTGATATGATCTTAGGTTTGAAAATGGGAGGGAAAGTGTATAAACAAGTGGAGGGGAAAGCCTAGGCGGATATAATTAGGGACTTAGGAATGTTATTAGTGATGGATTAGAGTGTAAATAGGGTTTACACATTATATTTTAGAGGTTTGGGTCCTTGGTTTGAAGTTTAAACAAATGTTTGAAGTGAAATTGGGAAGAAAAGCTAGCCGGATTAGGGTTTCTAATGATATAGGGTTAAATCCTTATTAAAGTCATTATCCTTCCTTTATCTACTAATGTGAAATAACTTAGGTCTTAGACATTGTGTTTTAAGTATCCAAAGAGTTTCCACACTTGGTTTGATAGGTTATTCTAGGTAAACATGTCTAAAGAGTGAAAAATGCCTATTTTGACCTAATTTATAAGTCATGCATTGAAATGTTGTACCTTATGCTTTAGGGTACTTGTACATTGTCTCAAGATAATGGTATAACCTAAATGTAATTCTATGAGTGTTTGTAGACTTGTCCTAAATGACTAGGTATTGATTCTAAGTAAAAAGCTTAATGTAAGGGTTTTTAGGTCAGTAAGCCTAATGACTTTTTAGTTTGGGTAATTAGTGTTTAATTCCTCATGTAAACTTATTCTAGGTCTTAATGTTATGTTTATGAATTCTAATGATTCTACACACTTAGTTTATGGGTTTGTATAGGGTAATCATAACGTAGGTGTAATTAGGTTAGCTTATGGTTCTATGCTTTAATAACTTGTACATTGTGCTTTATTAATTTATAACTTAAATCGAGATAAATATATGATCTTTTTATGATACTTATTTGAGTTTTTTAATTGGTTGCAAAATATTAGACTCTAATTCAAAGCTTTAGATAACTTGTACTTAGTATTTTAGAATCAAATATTACTTATATATGATAGATAATAACTTGTACATTTGTATTTGATATTCATATTATCATATAAAGATATTGTGTAGTTATATTACTTGAAACATTAGTTTATAAGGGATTTCTTGGATTTCCAAGGCTCTTTGATGATTTAAGGCATCTTTGTTATATTTGAAATTTTATTATTCATAATATATCCATATGATTACTTATAGAATTCAGACTTGATATATACATATTGTTTACAACATATAGGCATATGTTGAAGTGGCAATTGAGATAGTGAGAACTGTTGGAAATACATTTTTACGTATTTAGGAAGGACTGGTCACTTCAACAATATATATAGTTAGTAGCACGTAGTTATTTTATTAAGTTAAACAAACAAGGCCAAGCATAGCCTATGTAACACTAGGTTGGCGGCCCATTGTAAGCCCAAGCCCATCTTGTGGGCTTGGGTATATAAACCCTCTCCTTAGTTGGAGAGGGTGTGATTACTCATTTTATTTTCACACACTAACATATGTTTTTCTCTCACTATATCTCTCTAAAAGTGTGTAACCTCCTCTCTCTCTCTACTTTCTCTTTCTAGATTACCCAAGATTTACATAAATCCAACAAATAGTATCAAGATGCATAGGATGATTGTTTTGTTTATGTGTTTGTTTTCTTGTTGATTCGTGAGTTTTTGATCCATATCCAACGACACCAATTTTTTTTCTTGTTTTTATGGTTTAAATCTTGCTGCAAATTATTTAACACCTTTCATTAGTGATTTTATTGTGGCTAAAAACACAAAATTTATGGGCGTTTGGATTGATTTTGGTGAAAAAAAGTTTATATGAAGTACAAATCTTGATTTCAAATTTTTCAGCATGAATTTAAAAAAGTTTGTATTTTTCTAGTCCCTACGTTGCTATAAACCTAGAAAATAAAATTTTTTCACCGGAAACCCTTGGAACGTTGCTTTCGAAGATAAAAAAGTTGCCTATTTTTTTATTATTCCGAGTTCGTCAACCCTGAATATTCCGAAATCGTGATTATTCCGAGATCATGCTTTGGAAAGTTATTCCGAGATCGTGACATTAGTTATTTCGAAATCGTGACTTGAGTTATTCCAAGATAGTGGTTTCGTACTTATTCCGAGATCGTGAAGTGGATTATTCAAAGATCATATATAGTACGTATTCAGAGATCATATTTAGTACTTATTCCGAGATCATGAAGTGGATTATTCCGAGATCATATATAGTACCTATTCCGAGATCATATTTGGTACTTATTCCGAGATCGTGAAGTGGATTATTCCGAGGTCATATAGTACTTATTCTGAGATCATGAAGCGGGTTATTCCGATATCGTGAAGTGTTTTATTCTGAGATCGTGAACTACACATTATTCCGAGATAGCATTTTTCCGAGAAAATAAGTGACTTAGAAAATTTTTAACATCGTAAGAAATTTGCTCAAGGAGATCTCGGTTATTCAACAAGGCAATTTTAGGGGATTTCGATCATTAAATTTTCATCAACAATCAAGGAATCAAGATTTTTTACAGTTTTTCGGTGGTTTATAAAATCCCACGAATTTATTTTTCGGTTTCTCCACGAATTGTAAAATCCCGTATTGTTCTTTCGAATACAAGCACATTTACTTTCACTCATTGTTCGATCATCGTTTGTAAACCTTAATTATCGCAATGAAGTATACTTCTCTTACGGATAAGTCCATCCTCTCGGGTAAGGATAATCGTCCACCAATGTTGGTGAAGGAAATGTACGAGGCTTGGACGTCTAGAATGGAACTTTATATGATGAATCGCGATAATGGACATCTCATTTTTGCATCGGTTCAAGATGGACCATTAGATTATGGTACCGTGACAGAGGGTACGGTTACTTGTGCTCGCACAATGGCCGACTTGACAAGAGATGCTAAAATTCAAGCTAAGTGTGATATTCAAGATACAAACATCATTCTTCAAGGTCTTCCTCCAGATGTCTACAAACTCGTGAGTCATTACAAAGTTGCCAAAGAGTTATGGTAGAGAATTCGCATGTTGATGAAAGGCACCTCGTTAACTCAACAAGAACGAGAATGTAAGCTGTATGACACGTTTGATAAGTTTTCTTATGTTCCAGGGGAGTCTCTTCATGACTACTATTTGAGATTCACTTTAATGTTGAATGACCTTAACATTTTGACATGAAGATATCATAGTTTCAACTAAACACAAAGTATTTGAATACTCTTCCTTCCGAACGGAGCAAGTTTGTGACGGATGCTAAGTTGGTTAAGGATTTGCATCAAACCAACATGGATCAACTTCAAGCTTATCTTCAACAACACGAACGCCACGTGTAAGAGATTAGGTTGTCTAAATCTTAAGTTTACGATCCATTTGCCATGATTTCTTCTCAACAAATGACTCCTTAACACAACTTGGCTTAATCTTATCAACAACCATCAAATATGCAGCAGTAATACACCTATCTACAACCAACACAGTCAACATATCAACCACCAATGATGCCAAAACAAGTATTTCAACAACCAAGTGTTTCACAACGACCTTATACACAACAACTACCTCATCAGGCATCTTCATCTCAAGCTATCAATTCTACAATGAGCTATACTCATCAACAAGGATATATTCCAATTGAAGCACCTCAAGCACAATCATTTTATTCTAATGAAATTCCAGCTATTCAAGTACCGCTCTTCAATCAAAATGATACTCCAACTGATGTTTTAAACCATCTCACCGCCTACTTTTCAAACCTTACAGGATTTCCACCTACGAACAATCAGCTTCACACATCTTTAAAGCCTCGCCAACAAGCCACTATTCAAGATGGTCAAGTGACGGTGCAATCTATTCAAGGAAGGAAAAATTCATTTGGAGCTAGTGCAAGAACTGTGAATGTTCAAGTGAATGCACAAGCTAGTGGAAATGGAAGTTTCAATGGTCATCAAAGGGTTGTGACATGCTACAGTTTTGAGGACAAGGTCACATGGCAAAGTAGTGTACTCAGGCGAAAAGGAGAAGGGATGCAACATGGTTTAATGAGAAGATGTTGTTAGTCAATGCTCAAGCAAATGGGAAGATTTTAGATTCGGAGGAACTAGCATTTCTTGCAGACTCAAGGGAAGCAGAAAATGAAGGCATTCCCGCAATCTCTACTTCAAATGCAGCATATCAAGTGGATGATCTGGATGCATATGATTTGGATTGTCATGAGCTTCACTCCGCCCAAGCTGCTCTCGTTGCTAATATCTGCCACTATGGTTCTAATGTCGTTAGTGAGGTACCAATCTCAACCAATGTTAATCATGATAATCCACATCAAGTTGGGCATAACAATAGCAACCTCGAACAACCTTTAGTAAATAGTAACTCAAATGATGGGGTATCCAATCCTTCACATTTGAGTGAACCTCGACCAAATGCTACAATGGGTATTGTATCTTATGCTCAACAAGATTTGGTAACGGTGCCTAAACATATAATTTATGACATGAATGTTGTCGTCCGATACACCGTAGATATGAATTCCACCTTAAGCGTCGAGCTTGCGCTGTATAAAAAAAGGTCAAAACATTTGAAATAGTTCCTCAAGCTGAGAAAATAACGTATTCCAAATTTGATCAATTTCGTTTTGAAAGGCTAGAACAATTAAAAGAAATAGAAACATTAAGAGCTAATCTTTCTAAAGAATCAAAGGAAAAAGAGTCGGTTGATGAGACTGCATTTATAAATAGTCCCATCATCCAAATCGGGCTTAAAATGCATAAAAATGTCATAAAATATCACAACATATGCTTGTGTTTGTTCATTGTGTATTTTAGGTACGGATATCGCGAATTCAATAAAAGAGAACAAGAATCAAGCAAAAACGAACACGGGAAACCAAGTCGCACAAAGAACCGGACCCGTAACATGAATTTTCAAGAAAGTCCCTCAAGTTTAAATAAATGACAAGTTTAGTCCTCCAAGTTTGAAGATTTGTAAACCTTGGTCCTTGAAGAATCATAATATACTAATTTGGTCCTTGAAGAATGAAGACTTGTCAAGAAATACCCTTGAAGTTTGGTCAAAATTACATCACAAGCCCTTATAAGAAGTTTCCAAAATATGTGTGCCATAAATGACAAGTTTACACAACTTATATTAAAGGAAAAAAGCAAACATTCTGGCTAAGATTGCATTTACAAAGTTTTAGAAAGTTTAAGGGGCAAAATTGATTTTTTGAAACCCATATCCGACACCATACCCATACTAGCCCACCTAAATCCCACCAAGCCCAGCTACCAAACCTATTAGCCCAAACCCCCACACTATCCAACCCGTTTCTTTTACTAACCCAAAATTAAAAAAAAGGATTATTAAAAGAAAACGCGGTTAACACCTTTAATTCCCCAATTTTGGATCTAACCTCGCACTGTTCCTACCATAAACCATAAATTCTTGATTTTTCTAATTATCATGATTTAGGATCGGGTTGCTCCAGATCATTAATTGGGGAACGCTCAAAACCCTCCTCGCGCTCAAACGTGTCTCAGTATCACTGTGGACCCCTCACCATTGGTCCCCTGCACCTTAGAAGATGAAGACAAAAGCTTGCTAGCAAATCGATGTTTCACGTGGGTTTCTTGTTTAGCACAACAATTTGGACGTCTAGGATCAATCTTCACAGCCTGGAAAGACACAAGGCTCCAACAACATCACATGGGTTCAAGATTTTGACCATACTCGAATTCAAACAAAGGGCATCCTGGGTAGTTCAAGGCTAGCTAGGGTTTATGTTTATGCATTTTTCAAGTATTCTAGAATCTACAATTATGTAGTATAAAAAGCATTCGTCTGTGGATGCTTTAACTTGTTCCAGATATTTTGTAAACCTAATATTAGAATAATTAAAGTATTTTATAGGCCTTGCAAAAAAAATAAAACAAAAAAAAACTAAAAAAACAAAAAAAATTGAAAAACGTGAAGACCCCAAAAAGAAAATTTCAAAATTCCCAGCTTCGATTGCGGGAATTACGATCGTGTCTCCATAACCCTCGATGGGTGCTTGGAGCAACTCCATCATCGTACGATTCTTGGCCATCTCGTCTACGGTTTCGACAATGGTGTGTGTGGTTTTAGTGTGGAGGAAGCCCCTTATGTTTCTTTACACTTTACCATCGAGGACGAGATATTCGATCCCGGAATCGCATTTTTAGGGAAATCTCGGTCATCCACCGATGCAATAAATGGAAAATATTTTCATATGCTTTGTTTTAGTCTACCTCGAGTAGCTTATAGTATTGCCCCACCCATTGACCAACCCTTCTATTTCTTATCTCTTTTCTGCTACCCCTTTGGGTTCTTGGTTTTACTATCGGTTGAAGTAGCGGTTTTTCGTCTTTCATCTGAAAACGAGGAGGCTATCTTTGAACCCGGTTACGTATATCAGGTTTTTAAAGTACTTTGTGTACTTTTGGGCCTTGTTTATTGATATAGTAAAAACACGTCTTTTAGGAAAAAGAGCGTATAATGGGCAAGTATTAAACTCGACGATTTAGAAAAACCGAAAAGTCGAATTAATGCGAGTTCGTTCTCGAAGGAGGTGTATGTAATGTGTTGCCAATATGTAAAATCAAGAGTTTAGATTAGTGTCTTTTTGGTTTAGAAGAGAAAATTAAAGACGAGCTACGACTACGATTACACTACGACGTAATGACGTAAAACGCGAACGTAAATACATAAAACGTGACAAAATTAAAAATTAAACCTAAAAATTAATTAAAAATGAAAACTAAGTCTAAAATAATATAAATAAGAATAAAAATTCAATAAATAAAGTTTAAAACCTTTTATTAATTAAATATTAAATTTTAAATGCTAATTAAAGCCCTAAAATTAAATATAATTAAGAAAAAGCCCAAAATATTGTTTTATGGAACTAATAACTCACTTATATTATTTAAAGACTAAAAATTATTTTTCCTAAATTTAAAATACTATTTTTCTATTTTTAAAATGCTAAAAACAATTTTTAAGCCAAAATAATGATTAAAAATAATAAATTGAAGATAAATTTAATTTGACTATTTGAAAAATCCTAAATTATATTACTAAATAGTAGAAAAATGAAAAAAGTTGAAAACAATAATTTTTTACACTAAAAGACAAAACAGTTTTAATTAAATCCTAATTAAACTAAGATTAATTCTAAAAATTAGATAAAAAGATGAACAGTAAAACTTTTTTAATCTAAAAATCTTAAAATAATTTTTTGAATCTAAAAAAATTTCAAAACTAAAAATTATAAACATTTGCCACTAAAAGAAAAAATAGATTTAATAAAAACTAATTAAAATGAAATTAGATCTAAAAAATGCAAAATGAACAGTAAAATAAAATTAAACTAGATGAAAAATCTTAAAATAAAATAACAAAAATAATGCAATTGAAATCAAGTGAAAATTCCTAATAGAGATCACTAAAGACAAAAAACCAAGAGAAATGATGTTGAAATGTGGACTGGTTTTGTCTGCTAGCTCAGCAGTGGGAATTTTAACACTGGCACTAGGAACTTTGTTCCCACTGCTTTAACAGAAAATGAGGTCTGGTGATAAATTAGCTTGTAACTGCTTGGTTTCTTGGTTTCAATTGGAAACAAGGGCACCCCTACACTCATTGGAGTGTAGGGAGTTAACTTATGCTAGAAAAAACACAAGTCCAAGCCAAATAAAACACACAAATGGCAAATACAGGTCACTGATATGCACAATGTGGGTCTGTGGGTTGTTTGCTAGTGTGTTGTGCACTTGGGTGAGTTTTTGTTGGCCAAAACTCACTCAAATCATACACGAACTTCCACAAAACAACTCTCAATCCTAATTACTAACCAGAAGCAAACAACAAAAATTAGTGATCAAAAAAACTAAAACAAGACTGTTTTGAGCCTTACTAATTTTTAACTAATTTTACCCAATGATAGAAAATGCAAGTCCTATTACAACTTTACCAAACTGAATATAACCATTAACATATCCTAACATAACCAAAGTGAGTGTGTTTAGACAGCATTTACTAGCTTAATGTCACCTTAAACTGATCAAATCCCTAGACCCAAACACCCTTTATAAACTGATAACCAAATATTTTCAAATCAAACCTTATCAAATCAATTCAAAACAGATTGTAAACTATCTAAACATGCATACAAACCAATAATATGCATAAACCAACACTAAAAACTAACAATGCAATAGATTCCCAAAATTTTCACATAAGTCACATAAAAAAGCTGAAAAAATGACAAATAGGGGGTTCAAGCCTTACTGATTGGGCTGATGCCTTCCCTATGGCTTTTATAAGCTTATGGGATCATGTAGAGAATGTCCTGCTGGTGGAATCCATAAAGGACCCAAGGACTGGAAATATCTTCAAGTCAAAAAATGAAAAAGAAGGAAAGAGGGTCTTATTTCTTTGTTCCTGCACAACACCACAAACGAAGAGAATGAACAAGTTCAAGCTCTCATAAGAGTCCAATAAGCTGTTTTCAGGCAGCTTATTAGATTGCTTATGTGAGCAGTAAGTACTTAGAATAAAAAAACAGGTTTTTGAAAAACCTTTTTGGAACCAAACTTTTGAAATCTTTCTAGAAAAACCAAACTGAAACAGTAACTTATACAAGCTTTAACAGCTTATTTGGTTGTCAGCCAAATAAGTCAATAAGCTCCTATAACCTACCAACAGAAAAGCTGTTTAGGCTTAAGTGTCCTCTCCCCCAAACTTCTTTTCCTTTGATGGAATTTAATAAAAACCTTTTTGCAATAAAAGACGTAAAATTATTACACTAAACAAGAAAATTAAATGGAACTCAGTTTTGCAAATTCAAACTTTTCATTTTCATTACTTTGAAAAAATTAATACAAAACTAGAAAAAAGTTATATGGGTACAAACCACCCATATAAATACTAGGAAATGGAACTATCTAGATGCTGAATAAAATAATACAAGAGATGTAAACCCTAAACCCTAATTCTCTGAATATCTGAAAATGCCCTTGTCTTTTGACTTGATTCTTGGTCAAAAACAGTTACATGTAACTCCAGTTGTGTGAAGATTATCAAGGCCGTTCTTTTTTAGTGGGGTACAAGGAGTATCATCATAATCGTTCATTTTGTCGATTTTGGGTTTGGGGATGAAAGTGACACAGCAGGGGAGGTCCCTACTACTCACATGGGTGAGTATGAAAGGAATCTGGTGGGTGGGTTTTGATTAGGATAGGTTAAATTGGGGATGTGGAAGTATTTGGGTAAAACCCCTTTGGTTTACTAGCAATTTGGGTTTAGGGTTCTTGGGGATTAAGGGTTAAGCAGGCGTGGTTTAATTAGGTTTGGGGGATTAGTATTTTCAAAACTGTTGTTTACCTCCAAATGGTTTAACTAATTTATTAAAATCAGTTTAATAAGGTAAGTGGATAGTGAGGTGGACAGTAGAGGGGTGGTGATTAGTTGGTCAACCAGTCAATGTGACGTGGAGTGATGTAATTGGCTGGTGGATGTTTCATTGTCTCCCCATTTTGGCCCCTATAATCTTTACACTTTGTCAAATAAAGTTTAGCATCCCATAAATCAAAACCCCTTTGTTATGAAACTTTTATTTATCTCATTTTGGCCACAAGACTTTTGGCAAAATAATTCCAAGGGCTTTAAATGCGTAACATGCATTCTTCAAGGGGTTTTCTTGCACATTCTTGCCGTGTTAGGGACCCATATGCAATTTTGAGGTTTTACAAGGGTTTAAAATGACAAGTCTTCAAAAGTAGAGGGAACAATCTTGCCAATTCTTCAAACTTCAAGGACTTCAAAGGAAATTCATGATTCGGGTCCGGTTCTTTGTGCGGCTTCATTTCCCGTGTTCGTTTTGGCTTGATTCTTGTGATCTTTTGTTGATTTCTCGATATCCGTACCTAAAATACACAATGAACAAACACAAGCATATTTTTGGGTATTTTAATAGTATTTTAAGCGTTTTAAGCCCGATTTGGATGATGAGACTATGTATAATTGCAGTCTCATCACTCCCCATACTAAACCATTGTCGTGCCCTCACGCAATGCTAGAATTAAGTATCGTAGAACTTCCAAAATTCATTTTATGGTGATATTTATTGAAAACGTAAACTTAAATAAACTACTACACGTGTTTTAGACATAATGTATTGTTTTCATCACTACTAAGTGACTTTTAGGATCATAGAACAAGAACACGTGAATGATTCGTTAGAAATAATTTTAGCGTCCTCGATTTTCACCCAATTCCATGCTAAGCGTGTAACGAGATCATTGTTATTATAAGTTAGCAACACAATCATGTCTCATGAGTGTTAATTATATACCTAGACTCCCTTATTCCTAACTGGTATCTCTTATATTTTGTTTTTGTCTTAATGATCACGAGGATACATCATTTACTTATGCGTGAATAGAGATTAGGTCTAGAAATAGAGTCTTAACGGTGTAACCAAAATCATCGAATTAATAACTCACCCTAATAGACAATGATGTCAAAAAATTAAGTCAACAAGAAGGATCGATAAACACGATTTTAGAACGGTTTTGAACATGAGACTTATTACCATGACTTTTATTATCCGCCATCATCGGTGGTTTTATTATCATGGTTTACCTCCATCTTTTATTCAACTTCGCCATGAAGCTTTTATTATGACTTTGGTCTTGCCCTTGTCTTTTATTATCCGCCATCATCGGTGGTTTTATTATGACTTAACGTATATCCTCACGCTAAAGCAAATTTTGGATCTTTAAAGATTCAAAGATTAAGGCTTGATTCACTTTCAATTTGGGCATAGATTTTTCGGCCTTGTGAGCTTCAAATTTTTGCTTAATTTAGGTGAGCACTTGAAATCTTATTATTGGGTGAAGCTTTTGATTATTCGGGTGCCAATACTTCAAAACCGTGACGCTGGCAATACCTTAATATTTTCCCAATTTAATTACAGGGGAGCTACTAAAACAAATTAGAAACCAACGATAGTGACTAAACCGCTAAATCAATATTTATTAATAATTTATTATAAAAGCGTGGGGAGAATAAGCTAATAATTACGACACATGAGATCATGAAAGATTACGAGCCTTATAAATAACTCTATCATTTCTCGTCCTCATTTAAGAGACTTAGCCTAAAAAGTTAAGGAATCGTAGCTAAGTGCTCAACACACACGGTCGAGTCAAATTTAATCTTATTCTCACCATCGGAAAACCTACATTCGTGTCTTAAAACTTATGAAGAATACGGAAAATTTTAAAATTTGGCCATTTTTAGCCTTATTTTGCATAAAACGATAACAAAAAGATGAAAATTGGATTGCGTAATGACGTAAGCAAGGTGAAGTATCTACTCACCCCCCCCCCCCCATACTAATATTAAACATTGTCCTCAATGTTTCAAGTCTAGGGGTGAAAACACCCCCATACTAGAGACGTAGTCGAATGCTTAATCTCAAGCATGGAAAGGGTAAAACGAATAACCTAAAAGTCGTTTATGGATTATGCTAATAAGATAAACGTTAGAACATAAAAGGATATCATCGGATATCAGAATCTCCAAAGGCAACGATCGAAGCTCGAGTGATCCATAAAACGAACACGAGAGGCTTCAATGATGACGATGAACCTAATGAATCACAATCACAAACAGCCACGGAAAAAAGGTTGGAAGAGCACAACTCCCCTCGTTACACTATTAAAAAGCAAAAACATTTACAAGGATAAGCATGAGAATCCCCCACGAGGCACCTTGTTTTTTTAGCCGAGTCAAAAGCTTGACTCGGATCCCCATAAATGTGATCATTTAGGGATAATCATGGTACGGTCATTTTTGGTGGGGCTTACATGATAAACATTGCCCAAAAGTACGCGGAGTACTTTAAAAACCCGATACACGTATACCGGGGTCAAAGATAGCGTCCTCGTTTTCGGATGAAAGACGAAACAACGCTACTTCAACCATTTCATAAACCCCAAAGGGGTAGAAGAAAATAGATGAGAAGTAAAAAGGTGAGGCAATGGGTAAGGCAATCTTATGAGCTACTCGAGGTAGACTTACACCAAGCAAATGAATAAGATTTCCATTTATTGCATCGGTGGAAGACCGAGATTTCCCTTTACAAGTAATTCCGGGATCGTAAATCTCGTCGGTAGAGAAATGTGAGGGAACATAAGGGGCTTCCCCCACACTAAAACCACACCAACCGTCGTCAAAAGGAGTAGACAAGGTGGTAGTACTCATACAACGATGTGATGACGGAGTTAAACTTGTAGTCATTGGTGGGAGGGGGTGGTGGATTGTATAAGTTCTCAAAACTTTGATCAATAAAGAACATTATTAAAATCTTTTCCCTTTTCATCGTTCAAAAACTCTTTATGAAAACCCGATTTGATAATGCCGAAAATATTTGGCGTATCAAATTAAAAATTAGTCGCGCTAAAAATCCTCACATTTAAGTCATTGGTGGGAGGGGTGGTGGATTGTATAAGTTCTCAAAACTTTGATCAATAAAGAACACCGCCCCCTGGGGGTCTACATACTCGTCATCCTCATGAATGTCGATCTCACCGATTTCTTCATCAAAGATAGGCTTGTCAAACCAAGGTTTGTCATTCCCCTCCTTGAGTATCCTAGAAACTCTCTCGAAAAGATCACGATCAAGCACGAAACCATCATTCATTTGTGGGGATTGTTGATAAGTTGAATCCTCAGAATGTGCTAAACGTAATTCTCCTTTGAGAAGTGTTGATTAGGTAACTCCTCGAGAACTGGATTTTGGGTCACATGAGTTGGTTCGTCATCAAAAATAAGACGTTCCAACTCATTAAGTTCATCCTCGATTTTGGAAAGATCGACCTCACTTGTAGGTGGAAGTGGAGGCAAAAGAGCTAGCTCTCGTTCAATAATTTCCTCAATCTCGGAATCAAACTCGTAATCATCGAACTTCACATGTGAAGAGGTCTTTTTAGGAGAATCCTCAAAAATGGCATGTGGATTTGGAAGTACGTGATCAATCTCGGCAAAATCGCCATCATCATCATCAAAGAAAGAGTCGATGTGAGCACTCACAACCATGTTCTTACAAGTCGAACGACTATGCTTAGGTGACTTTTCTAAGACGAGAGGATCGATGTCGATAAAACCTTTCGCATCAACGGGTATTGGGCTAGGAAATGGAGGAACTTAGATGGAGTTAGAAGTTGAAGCCTCAAAGACGTGGTCCTTCGAAGGTGGTGAAGACGAGTCCATTTTGGTCATTGTCGTGATGGCACTAATGTCGCCCTTCGGAATTGGTCGTTCACTTGTTTCATTGAATACATCCCAAAGTGATTTTTCATTCATAAATTGACACATACCCTTTTGAATTAGGTACACGTATTCTTTATCGTTAAAATCATCATCTATAAAACTGTTTTTCTTAATTCTTTCAAAACATGCATTAAGCCTCATACTTTCCGCTAAAGTGAACATTTTGAAATCATTAGGTTTAAAAACATTAGGTTTTGAAACCTCGGTTTTTTCATTATCATAAGACACTTGGGATTTACTCGTGAAAAATTCCATTTTATCCTCCCCATATCTCATAGTAAGTCTCCCCTCGTGAACGTTGATTACGATTCGAGCTGTCGATAAAAATGGTCGGCCTAAAATAATGGGACATTTAGGGTCACACTCGTAATCGGATATGATGAAATCCGCGGGAAAAACAAACTTTCCAACTTTTACATAGACATCCTCGGCTATTCCAATTGGTATTAATGGTGTACAATTTGCAAGCTCGATAGTCATGTTCGTGGGGTAAGTGAAGGCAATCTCATTAATTTCCAAAGAGAATGAGGCCTGAGATTGATGCTAGCACCTAAATCGGCAAGGGCTAAACATCCCTCAATCTCGGAAAAATCACAAGGTAATAGAAATTGTCCCGGATCCTCTTCCTTTCTCGGCATATGCCTTTTGGGTTTTTTAAGAAGGATCGATGCACAAGTTTCTTCAAGGGTTACTTGGGTAAGGTCGATAAAACTCTCTTTTTGAACCGTGGATAGAATTTGAGGTACACGAGGGTGTGCACTCTTTTCCTTGGTCGCCAGGTTCACCACATCGACATCAGAACAATAAGACGTCTTAGAAGTCGAGGGTTGAGAAGAAGGAACAACTCGAAATCCATCAAGGTTAGGGGTAAACACACGACTTTTTCCACGAGACGAGGCGGCTTTACATTGATCCTTCGGATTTGCAACGGTGTCACTAGGTAACGAACTCGATGAAGCACCCGAGGCTTTGTTCATAATAGCCAAAAACATATTTTTAATATCAATTTGTCCTTGCTCAATCTTCGTGTTTTGAAGTTTCAAAGTATTAGAAAAGTCATTTTTCAAAGTACCAATTTCTCCCTTTAATCTTCGCATATTAGCCTCATTCGTTTTCATGTAATTTTGAAAATCGTTTGACGAGCTATTTTGATTAGCATTAAAGTTCCCTTGGTTTTGATTACTTCTTTGAAAATTGTTTTGATTCCCACTTGAAAATTTGTTTCCTTGATTGTTGTTGTTTGAAAATTTTGAGTTTTGATTATTGTCTCGATTTTGCCAATTCAAATTCCGACCTTGATTATAACCTTGATTTTGATTCGAAAAATTTCCTTGTTGATTATTTCCTTGAAAATTGTTACGATTTTGATTCGAAAAATTGTTGCCTTGGTTATAATTGCCTTGTTGCGATGGACCGGCGTTATGTTGATTTTGATTAGAAAAAATGTTGTTCAACGCACTCACATTCAACGTTTGGCCATCCGTAGCCGCACACTCGTAATAATTATGTGGTCCACCACAAAACGTACACGATGTCTCAACCGCTTTCACCGTAGCGGGAGCGTCTTTCTTTTGCATTTCGACGAGAAAAGACGTAAACACATTCGTTAGCTTGTCGACTTTCGCATCAACTCTCTCAATGTCGCGATCAGAATTACTAACATTGGCGACATTGGTAACACCCGGTGTGTTGCGGAGTTGGTAAACCTTGGATCGATTTTCGATAATCATTAAAGGATCTTTCGGAGTCTTACAACAAAAGTTGCCACCGGCGGCGGAATTCAACGAATCTTGTTCTTGAATACTAAGACCGCTGTAAAACGTATCGATTTGGTGAAACTCGGAAAATCCATGGTGATGACATTGCCTAAGCAATTCCTTAAAACGATCCCACGCGTCTCTAAAAGATTCATTCGGTTTTTGCTCAAATCTCGTAATCTCATTTATGAAAAACGTCGTCTTAGACGGTGGGAAAAAATGATTAACGAACTTGGAGACGAGATCCTTCCACGTAATTATCGAATTAGGTGGCTCTTTCTCGTACCAATCCTTGGCGGCACCATCGAGCGAGTACGGAAAAAGCATAAGCTTGACGACATTGGTGTCGACGTTCTTAAACTTTATCGTGGCTAAAACACGATTAAAATTTCGAATGTGGTCGTGAGGATTATCGGCTTCACGACCTCGAAACTTCGTATCTTGAATCAACGAAAGCATTCCGCTCTTAATCTCGAAAATCTCTGCTTCGATAGCGGGAATTACGATCGCGTCTCCATAACCCTCGGTGGGCGCTTGGAGCAATTCCATCATCGAACAATTGTCGGCCATCTCGTCTAAGGTTTCTTCAACAACGATATTAGGAACGTCGATTTCTAAATCTCGTCTACGTCGTCGATTCCTTCGATTACGATTGTGTCGATTCGAAGCGTCGCTAGAATTAGAATAATCCTTCGATCGAGTGTGCATGCACTAAGCGTAGAATGGGGATAGCAAAGAAGATTCTATTTGCGGTTTTTTGTTTTTTCAATTTTTTTATTTTTGATTGTTTTTTAATTTTTTTGGATTTTGGTGTATTACGTAGACGTAAATCTACAAATCTCTCCTTGAATCGATTTCTCGATTAAAGGAGCCTCAAAGAATGAAAACAATCGCGTGGAGTGAACGTCTTCGATGACATTAGAACGTTGGTGGAACACCAACGTTCAAGAGGGTTTAATCTTGAAAACAAGCTGATATATATATATGATACGTAGATAATACTTGGGCGACAAATCCTCGATTAGCCCTCTTTCTCAAAACATGTACAAGCAAGCGGGGGAAACGAGGTGGCGCTAAGCACTTAAGAGCCTTTTTCCCTTAGGTCGTGAAATACAACCGCCTTATACCCACCTTATAGTTTGTGTTAATTGAAATTAAGCCTCACGAAAGTATTTATCTATTTTGACTTTAAACTTTTGCTTTCGATTCGAATACAATAACTGAGTGATGAAATCCCAATTAAGGTTGCGTTTTCACGCTTTTGGAGTACTTGTATATTTATTGTTCTACGTAAATACAATATATTAATAATATTCACAAGAAAAACGAAAACGACAATGGGATATCTACAATATAGTAAAATGATTGTTGTGTGTTTAATTTAAGAAAATTAAACACGATTTATTTGGATATTATAATATAGTAAAGAAAAATAACAAAAATGAGTATGTACGTTATATACGCTTTCCGAAAATTGACAAGCAAAACGCACTACTCACACAAACACGATATATATAAGGCACTAAACACACCTCCCCGGCAGCGGCGCCAAAATTGATATAGTAAAAACACGTCTTTTAGGAAAAAGAGCGTATAATAGGCAAGTATTAAACTCGACGATTTAGAAAAACCGACAAGTCGAATAAATGCGGGTTCGTTCTCGAAGGAGGCGTATGTGTTGTGTTGCCAATATGTAAAATCAAGAGTTTGGATTAGTGTCGTTTTTGTTTTAGAAGAGAAAAATAAATACGAGCTATGACTACGATTACACTACGATGTAATGACGTAAAACGCGAACGTAAATACGTAAAACGTGACAAAATTAAAAATTAAACTTAAAAATTAATTAAATGAAAACTATGTCTAATAGAATATAAATAAGAATAAAAATTCAATAAATAAATTTTAAAACCTTTTATTAATTAAATATTCAATTTTAAATGCTAATTAAAGCCCTAAAACTAAATATAATTAAGAAAAAACCCAAAATATTTTTTTATTGAAATAATAATTCACTTATATTATTAAAAGACTAAAAAGTATTTTTCCTAAATTTAATAGACTATTTTTCTATTTTTAAAATACTAAAAACAATTTTTAAGCTAAAATAATGATTAAAAATAATAAATTAATGATAAAATGAATTTGACTATTTGAAAAATCCTAAATTATATTACTAAACAGTAGAAAAATGAAAAAAGTTGAAAGATAATTTTTTACACTAAAAGACAAAATAGTTTTAATTAAATCCTAATTAAACTAAGATTAATTCTAAAAATTAGATAAAAAGATGAACAGTAAAACTTTTTAATCTAAAAATCTTAAAATAATTTTCTGAATCTAACAAAATTTTCAAAACTGAAAATTATAAACTTTTGGCACTAAAAGACAAAAACAGATTTAATAAAAACTAATTAAAATGGAATTAATTCTAAAAATGCAAAATAAACAGTGAAATAAAATTAAAGTAAATGAAAAATCTTAAAATAAGATAACAAAAATAATGAGATTGAAATCAAGTGAAAATTCCTAAAAGAGATCACTAAAGACAAAAAACCAAGAGAACTGATGTTAACATGTGGACTGGTTTTGTCTGCTAGCTCAGTAGTGGGAATTTTAACACTGGCAGTGGGAACTTTTGTTCCCACTGATTTAACAGAAAATGAGGTCTGGTGATAAATTAGCTTGTAACTGCTTGGTTTCTTGGTTTCAATTGGAAACAAGGGCACCCCTACACTCAGTGGAGTGTAGGGAGTCAAGTTATGCTAGAAAAAACACAAGTCCAAGCCAAATAAAACACACAAATGGCAAATACAGGTCACTGATATGCACAATATGGGTCTGTGGGTTGTTTGCTGGTGTGTTGTGCACTTGGGTGAGCTTTGGTTGGCCAAAACTCCCTCAAATCATACACGAACTTCCACAAAACAGCTCTCAATCCTAATTACGAACCAGATTTTGCAAAAAACTAAAATTGGTGATCAAAAAAACTAAAACAATACTGTTTTGAGCCTTACTATTTTTTAACTGATTTTACCCAATGATAGAACATGCAAATCCTATTAAAACTTTACCAAACTGAAAATAACCATTAACATATCCTAACATAACCAAAGTGAGTGTGTTTAGACAGCATTTACTAACTTAATGTCACCTTAAACTAATCAAAGCCCTAAACCAAAACACCCTTTATAAACTGATAACCAAATATTTTCAAATCAAACCTTATCAAATCAATTCAAAACAGATTGTAAACTATCTAAACATGCATACAAACTAATAATATGCATAAACCAACACTAAAAACTAACAATGCAACAGATTCCCACATTTTTCACATAAGTCACATAAAAAAGCTGAAAATTGACAAATAGAGGGTTCAAGCCTTACTGACTGGGCTGATGCCATCCCTATGGCTTTTATGAGCTTATGGGATCATGTAGAGAATGTCCTGCTGGTGGAATCCACAAAGGACCCAAGGACTGGCAATATCTTCAAGTCAAAAAATGAAAAAGATGGAAAGAGGGTCTTGTTTCTTTGTTCTTGCACAACACCACAAACCAAGAGAAGGAACAAGTTCAAGCTCTCATAAGAGTCCAATAAGCTGTTTTCAGGCAGCTTATTGGATTGCTTATGTGAGCAGTAAGTACTTAGAATAAAAAAACAGGTTTTTGAAAAACCTTTTTGGAACCAAACTTTTGAAATCTTTCTAGAAAAACCAAACTGAAACAGTAACTTATACCAGCTTTAACAGCTTATTTGGTTGTCAGCCAAATAAGCCAATAAGCTCCTATAACCTACAAATAGAAAAGCTGTTTGGGCTTAAGTTTCCTCTCCCCCAAACTTCTTTTCCTTTGATGGAATTTAATAAAAACCTTTTTGCAATAAAAGACGTAAAATGATTACACTAAACAAGAAAATTTAATGAAACTCAGTTTTGCAAATTCAAACTTTTCATTTTCATTACTTTGAAAAAATTAATACAAAACTGGAACAAAGTTATATGGGTACAAACCACCCATATAAATACTAAGAAATGGAACTATCTAGATACTGAATAAAATAATACAAGGGATGTAAACCCTAAACCCTAATTCTCTGAAAATCCGAAAATGCCCTTGTCTTTTGACTTGATTCTTGGTCAAAAACAGTTACACGTGACTCCAGCTGTGTGAAGATGATCAATGTCGTTCTTTTTTAGTGGGGTACACGGAGTATCATCATAATCATTCATTTTGTCGATTTTGGGTTTGGGGATGAAAGTGACGCAGCAGGGGAGGTCCCTACTGCTCACATGGGTGAGTATGAAAGGAATCTGGTGGGTGGGTTTTGATTAGGGTAGGTTAAATTAGGGATCTGGAAGTATTTGGGTAAAACCCCTTTGGTTTACTAGCAGTTTGGGTTTAGGGTTCTTGGGGATTAGGGGTTAAGCAGGCGTGGTTTAATTGGGGTTGGGGGATTAGTATTTTTAAAATTGTTGTTTGCCTCCAAATGGTTTAACTGATTTATTAAAATCCGTTTAATAAGGTAAGTGGATAGTGAGGTGGACAGTAGAGGGGTGGTGATTGGTTGGTCAACCAGTCAATGTGACGTGGAGTAATGTAATTGGCTGGTGGATGTTTCATTGTCTCCCCATTTTGGCCCCTATAATCTTTACACTTTGTCAAATAAAGTTTAGCAGCCCATAAATCAAAACCCCTTTGTTAAGAAACTTTTATTTATCTCATTTTGGCCACAAGACTTTTGGCAAAATAATTCCAAGGGCTTTAAATGCATAACATGCATTCTTTAAGGGGTTTTCTTGCACATTCTTGCCATTTTAGGGAACCATATGCAATTTTGAGGTTTTACAAGGATTTAAAATGACAAGTCTTCAAAAGTAGAGGGACCAATCTAGCCAATTCTTCAAACTTCAAGGACTTCAAAGGAAGTTCATGATTCGGGTCCGGTTCTTTATGCGGCTATGTTTCCCGTGTTCGTTTTGTCTTTATTCTTGTGATCTTTTGTTCATTTCACGATATCCGTACCTAAAATACACAATGAACAAACACAAGCATATTTTTGGGTATTTTAATGTTATTTTAAGCGTTTTGAAGCTCGATTTGGACGATGAGACTATGTATAATTGCAGTTTCATCATTTATCATGTAATCCCTACCAAAAGTGACCAAACTATGATAATCCCTAAATTATCACATTTATGGGGATACGATTCGAGCTCTTGACTTGGTTATCAAAAACGAGGTGCCTCGTGGGGGAAATCCCATGCTTATCCTTGTAAATATTATTGCTTTATTAGTCTATGCGGAGACTTGTGCTCTTCCAACCTTTGTTTCGTGGTTTTTTGTGATTGTGATTTATTAAGTTCATTGTCATCATTGAAGCCTCTCGTGTTCGTTTTAAGTATCACTCGAGCTTCGATCGTTGCCTTTGAAGATTCCGATATCCAGTGATATCCTTATATGTTCTAAAGAGTAACTTATTAGCATAATTCATAGACGACTTTTAGGTTATTCGTTTTACCCTTTCCATGCTCGAGATTAAGCCTTCGACTTTTCGTCTCTAGTATAGGGGTGTTTCAACCTAAGACTCGAAACATTGAGGACAATGTTTAGTTTTAGTATGGGGTGAATATATACTTTACCTTGCTTACGTCATCACGCAATCCAATTTTCATCTTTTTGTTATCGTTTTGCTGCAAAATAAGGCTAAAAATGGCCAATTTTTAAAAATTTTCTTCTTTTTCATAAGTGTTTAAGACACGAATGTAGGTTTTCCGATGATGAGAATAAGAGTAATTTTTTACTCAACCGTGCGTGTTGAGCACTTAGCTTCAATTCCTTAACTATATTAGGCTAAGTCTCATTAAATTGAGGACGAGAAATGATAGCGTTAATTACAAGTTATTATGCTAAACGTAGAGTACTCGTATTCTTTCAAAAAATAATGTGTCCTAATTATTTGCTTATTCTCCCACGCTTTTATATAAATTTTGTTAATAAATAGGTTTTTTGCGGTTTAGTCTCTATTGTTGGTTTCTAATTTGTAACACCCCATTTTTGAAATGGAAATATCACAGTAATTATGGCGTGTCATCAAAGCATACAAGGTAAAATGTCTAAACATTACTTGACCATATAAAGGAAAATACCGGAATCAAACGTCGGTAGTCCAAAAGTAAAGCTCACCACACACAAACATAGTATAGTAAAGGAAACGGACGAAACAATGTCCAAAGCATAAGTATCATAAAGGAAGGAAATGCATAATGTAAAGAGGCTAGACAGCTTCCAGTCCATATGCACGTACTCTTAGTGTCTATGAGCATCCCTGAGTACCTGCCGTTTGGGAACATAGAAAAGGAAAACGGCTGAGCAATACGCTCGGTGCACGGATGTACAATAAAGCATGAATAGGATAAGCATATAACATAATAACAGCGGAAGAAACTAAGTCCCGAGTAACCTGGTTAAGTCTTAATAAAACTGGTTTTATAGTTTGAAAGTCTTATGTTTATCTTATAAAAACTGTTTGTCATATTTTACCATTAGCCAATATAGGTCATGAATATCCACCGTGCATGAATAATTGGAGGGGTGACCTCAGCATGCAAATTAGAGGGGCTGCCTCTAATTTAATATACTGGTTTTATGGGTAGGAGGGATCAACTCCTTGTGAAGGATGCAAGGCACACACCACATTCACCATGAAATCCTGAATAAAAACGTGTAACTAGGATGCACCCATACGCCCCACATGATAAATATAAATAAATGGCCAAAGCTGAAGGGACGCCACGAGCAATCACTCCGCCGTGGTGAAGTCATAACATCAGTGCCTCTAATGTTATGGTTATGGTACCTCCATAACTAGGTGAAACTGGTCATGCATGTATATGGCTATAGGTAATCATATTTAAACATAAGCAATCAAACTCATACTTATACTACGGGAAAACAGTTGGCTGCATACGGAGAAATCCTAATAAGGAAAGAATGTCCATACTGAAAGGACGGGAAATCCGTACCTTATGTCCAGTGAACGAGAGCGATGAACTGCGAGAATCCTACTTCCGAAACACTAGTGCTACATAAATACGTACATGAAATAAGTATCTGCTTACTACATACATAGCTGGTTTTATATCATGTCTTAGCTTATTTTATGTGTTCTTACTATTTTACACTGTTTAAAGCCTTAAACTGTGTTAAATCTTATATTCTGTTCATTCCTGATTAAGTATTTCTGATATTTCATGTGTTATTATACTTACTGTGTAATAATAAGTAACTTTCCAAAAATAGCAGGATTCCTTAAATAGAAAGTTTCCAAAAATAGAAAGTTTCCAAAAATAGAAAGTTTCCAAAAAAAGAAAGTTTCCAAAAATAGAAAGTTTCCAAAAATAGAAAGTTTCCAAAAATAGAAAGTTTCCAAAAATAGAAAGTTACCAAAAATAGAAAGTTTCCAAAAATAGAAAGTTTCCAAAAATAGATTTACTGCCTAAAATAGATAAGTTTCTAAAAATAGAAAGTTTCCATAAATAGATTAGCTGCCTTAATTAAATAAGTTTCCATAAATAAATTAACTGCCTTAAATAAATAAGTTTCTAAAAATAGCTGGTTTCCATAAATAAAATAGCTGCCTTATTTAATTAAGTTTCTAAAAATAGAAAGTTTCCATAATTAGAAATAAGCTGGTTAAATAAGCTAAGTAAATAAGCCTAAGTGTTTTCATGATTATTTTCTAAGTCATATGATATATTATATAGTTTAATAATTATTTCATGTAATTTAATTAAATCATAGGTTATAATATTTAATTAAAGTATGGCATGTTTTTAATTAAATATATTAAATACTTAGGTTACAATATGTATTATTAAATATTAATAATATAACCTAAGTCATGTTTAATTAATTAATTATATCCATGGTTTTTAAAATAATTAATTAATTATAAGTCTTAATAATATAAATACTTAGGTTAAAATAAGTTCCTGATTATTAATAATTAGTTAACCTAAGTCATGTTATTAAATTAATTACATCATTATTAATTTAATTTTAACATAAGTTCATAACATATAAAAAACTAACATAACCATAATCCGGATCTAAGCTTAAAAACATGAACCGGACATGAATCGACACCGTACCCCGACCCGAATCGGGGTACCCCTTGCTGCCGTGGGACCCACACGCACCAACCAAGACCAAAAAGGTCTTGGTGGTGGTCGGCTAAAACAAACCGAACCCCCTTGGGGTCGGTTGTATCCTGCGGCCCAAAAACAAACACCCCTTAATCGACCCTCTAATTTAATTAATGATCAAAACATGTTAGATCTATGTTTAATTAATAAAATATTAATTAAAAAAGAATGGTTTAAAAAGGTTTTACCGTATTCGTGGATCAAGAGGGTGAAGAACAAACACGAACAAACAATAAATCAACAAGATCAAAGATCAAGAAATCACCTTGTTTGGTGATTGAAGGTGGCGGCACAAAGAGGAGGAGAAAGAGAGATTTTAGGTATTCTTGAAATCTTCTGTAAAAGTGATTTTTGAGTAGTAAAAATCTATTTAACCCCTTTTTGTAAAACTAGTAATGGGCTTGGCCCATTACCCTTCTTTTGGCCGCGGGTAGGGACTCCCCCGTGGGGTTCCCGTACCTCGTTTCGTGTCTTGTTATTTAATACTCGTTTATGTTTAATTATGTTCGTGTTTTAAATGTTCTCGTTACGTAAATACCATACTCTTATATATTTAATTACGCTTCTATTAAATATATATACGTAATTAATAATAGCTCGTGTTTTAATTACGCTCGTGGTTTCGTGATCGTATGTTCGTGATTAATTATTGCTAAATAATTATTACGTGATCGTGCAAATAAAATAATTATCGTGTTCTAACACGTACGTAATACATAAACTCCTAACACGTAATCGTAATCATGCTATAATAGGAAAGTTTTTAACTAGTACGTACGATCCTAAGGGTACTATGCATGGTAAAAGCATGCGGGTTTTACAACTCTTCCCCCCTAAAAAGAATAATTCGTCCCCGAATTATAGATAAAGTAAATTGGAAAAGAAGAACATACCCGAATTCAAAATATGAAATGAGGGTAAGAAGCCCGGATAGACTCCTCCGTTTCCCAAGTGGCTTCCCGCTCGGTATGATCCCTCCATAGAATTTTGACGAATGGAATCGTCTTCTTTCTCCTGACTCGTTCTTGACTGTCAAGAACTCGTTCGGGTTCTTCTATAAAAGTAAGGTCTTCACGTATCTGTTCCAGTGGATACTGAACCATGTGAAGGGGAGGATATTGGTACCCTCTGACTAAGGACACATGAAACACATTGTGCACATGCGAAAGCTGCGGAGGTAACGCCAATCGGTAAGATACTTCACCGACTCGTTCAATGATATCAAACGGTCCGATGAAACGAGGACTGAGCTTCCCTTTAATCCCGAAGCGTCTAACACCACGTGCCGGCGAAACCTTAAGGAAGACGTGATCTCCTATGTTAAAGTGTAAATCCCTACGATGCTTGTCGGCGTAACTCTTTTGACGTGACCGTGCCTCCTGAATCTTCTGCCTAGCTACTGCGATCTTCTCGTTTGTCATCTCTATGATTTCTGGTCCTTCGAGTGTTCGCTCGCCAACCTGATCCCAGCAAATTGGGGCGCGACACTTTCTGCCATACAACATCTCAAATGGAGCACACTTGATGCTCGCGTGCCAGCTGTTGTTGTACGCAAACTCCACCAAACAGATGTATTCGTCCCAATCACCCGTCCATTCTAACGCATATGATCTCAACATATCCTCCAATGTTTGAATGGTTCGCTCCGACTGTCCGTCCGTTTGAGGATGAAAAGCCGTGCTAAGCTTAAGTTGTGTACCCCAAGCTTTCTGCAGACTTTTCCAAAAGCGCGAAGTGAATCGAGGATCTCTGTCTGAGACGATGCTGGATGGTGCACCGTGGAGTCTCATGATCTCTCGTCTATACGTATCTGCGAGTTTACTTACCGGATCTTCCTTGCGGATCGGTAAGAAATGAGCTGATTTGGTAAGTCGATCAACGATAACCCAAATTGCATCGTGCTTCCTTTTGGTAGGCGGAAGACCGGTAACAAAATCCATGGTGATTTTGTCCCACTTCCACTCTGGAATATCTAACGGTTGAAGGAGACCGCCAGATCGCTGATGCTCGATCTTAACCTGCTGGCAGGTAAGACATTTGGAGACGTAAGTGGCCACATCCTGTTTCATACCACTCCACCAAAAGTACTGCTTGATGTCATGGTACATTTTAGTTGAACCAGGATGTATCGAGAATGGGGAGCTATGAGCTTCTGCTAGCAAAGCTTCCCGGAGTTCTTGGTCGTCAGGAACACAAAGTCTAGTGCCCTGCCATACGATACCGTCTGCATCTACTCTGAATTCTGTCTGCTTCTCCAAATTTTGAACTATCGCCCATAATTCTCCGTCATCCTTCTGAGCTTCCTTGATCTTAGATAGTAACTCGGGTTCTACTCTAAGATTAGCCCAGTAACCGTGCTGTCCATGTACCATGATCTCGATGTCTAGTCGCTCCAAGTCTCTTATGATTTCCTCTTCGATTCTAATGCTGTTGATCATTCCGGACTTCCTGCTAAGGGCATCTGCTACTACATTTGCCTTTCAGGGATGATACTGTAGATTAATGTCATAATCCTTCAACAGCTCTAACCATCTCCTCTGCCTCATGTTCAATTCACGCTGAGTGAAGATATACTTCAAGCTCTTGTGGTCCGTGAAAATGTCACATGATTCTCCATATAAGTAGTGTCTCCATATCTTCAATGCAAACACGACTGCAGCAAGTTCCAGATCGTGCGTGGGGTAATTCTCTTCACAAGGCTTAAGCTGCCGTGAAGCGTACGCGATCACTTTCCCATGTTGCATGAGAACGCAGCCAAGTCCCTTCCCCGATGCATCGCTGTA
Organism: Glebionis coronaria; assembly: GCA_025667525.1. Taxonomy (NCBI): domain Eukaryota; kingdom Viridiplantae; phylum Streptophyta; class Magnoliopsida; order Asterales; family Asteraceae; genus Glebionis; species Glebionis coronaria. Next base: position 193,733,060 of record CM046878.1, read on the forward strand.
GATTTGAAATCCACCCGTACCAGATGGTAGAGTAAGAATAGGTGTAAATACTAGCTTCTGCTTCAGGTCTTCAAAGCTCTTCTCTCGATCTTCAGTCGAGACGAATTTCTCCCCTTTCCGCATCAGTTTGGTCAATGGTAGTGCTAGGCGGGAAAAGTTCTCCACGAACCTACGGTAATAGCCAGCTAAGCCTAAGAAACTGCGGACTTCCGTCGCTGATGTCGGCCTCGGCCACTTAGTAATGGCCTCAACCTTTGCTGGATCCATAGTGATTCCTTCTGCTGATACAATGTGACCTAAGAATGCCACCTTGTCTAACCAGAACTCACACTTGGAGAATTTAGCATACAGCTGCTTCTGGCGAAGAATCTGTAGTACTGTACGAAGATGGTCTTCGTGTTCCTCCTTGGACTTAGAGAAAATCAGGATGTCGTCGATGAAAACAATGACGAACTTGTCCAGAAATTCATGGAAGATTCTGTTCATCAGATCCATGAACACTGCTGGAGCATTTGTCAAGCCAAATGGCATAACTACAAACTCGTAGTGGCCATAACGAGTACGAAAGGCAGTCTTAGCAATATCCTGCTCCTTGACTCGTAACTGGTGATAGCCTGACCTAAGATCGATCTTGGAGAAGTGTTTGGCCCCTTGGAGTTGGTCAAACAGATCGTCAATGCGCGGCAGTGGATACCTATTCCGAATGGTAATCTTGTTGAGCTCGCGATAGTCTATGCAAAGACGCATACTACCGTCCTTCTTCTTAACAAACAAGACCGGTGCGCCCCATGGAGATGCGCTCGGTCGAATGAAACCTCGTTCAAGAAGTTCTTGCAGTTGATCCTTCAGCTCCTTTAGCTCTATGGGAGCCATGCGATAAGGAGCCTTGGATATTGGTTCAGCTCCTGGAACCAGTTCGATACTGAATTCCACTTCCCATACAGGTGGTATGCCCGGAAGTTCTGCTGGAAACACATCTTGGAATTCCGACAATATGGGTTGATCCTGAATCGATGGAGATTCAGCATCCATGTCGTGAATCATAGCTAGATAACCCTCGCAGCCATGTGACAGTAGTGCACGCGCTTGCAGGGTGGATATGACTTGTACAGACCGTCCGGGTATGAACCCGTTATGAATGTACTCTGGTGCATTGACATCACCGAAGATAACTCGCTATGAATGGCAGTCTATAGTAGCATGATACTTGGATAGCCAATCCATGCCCAAAATCATGTCGAAGTCATTCATGTCTAGCGGAAGTGCGTCGACATGTCAAACCTTATCATCAAATTCTATAGGAAGACTCTTGTATACATAGGTGATTAATACAGAGTCCCTCAGAGGCGTGGAAATAGTAAGCCTATTTTCTAGTGGCAAGGGAGGCATCCTAATGTTCTTAGCATAAGCAGTAGAAATAACCGAGTGAGTAGCACCCGTATCGAAAAGAACACATGCAGCGCGACCATACATATACAAGATTCCAGTGATGGTACCTGTAGACTTGTTGGCTTGGTCTCGAGATGTCGTGTAGACACGCCCGGCAGTAGGAGGCGGCTTGGTATCAGCATGTCCCGATGTACCCTCCATCTCGCCCTTACGACAATCCTTCATAATATGGCAAGGAAGACCACACTTGAAGCACGCATCAGTATTACGGCGACATGGTCCTGGGTGCCTACGGTGGCAAGTAGAGCAAAGAGGATGAGTGTATCCTCCAGCAGGTGCTCTGGCTGGCTGAGGACCAGTGATAGCTGGACGGCTAGGCCGCGAACCTCTCTGGTTCTTGTCCCTACCGTTTCCATGGTTCCTGCTGTTGCTGGATTGCCCGGCGTTGTTACGGTAATTGTCATTACCGCCACGCCTATCCGTAGCAGATCGGTCATTAGTCTTACCATTTCCCTTGGGCTAATGAGGGTGCTGAGTAGCCGGCTGAGACCGGTCCCCAGTTTTCTGTCTGGAAGATACATTTAAAGAGATGAATAATTGACATATGGAAAGTATACGGATTGTCACCGCTTGAATACGGAGGTTTTACCTCTTGTCGGGTCTTTCAGCTTCCCCGAACTCATCCCTCTCCTGCAGCATCTCTAGTTTCCGTGCTGCATCGGCCACTTGTGCTACAGTATTGAACGTAGCACACACCAGATTGTTTGCGACCGATGTGCGAACAGCCCATCTGAAGTGATGTGCCTGCTCTTCCGGAGTACCTGCTGCCGCACCAAGGAAACCTTCCAAACGAAGAAAGACTGCATAAATTCATTGCTATTCTCCCCAGCTCTCTGACGGATCCCATGGTACTCTCTCTTGAGCTTGTCCTGCTCAGCCTTGGGAAAGAACTGCTCCATCACCCTGTCCTTGAACTGAGCCCAAGTCAAACCAGCAACCCACTCATCACCACCTTCAGATTGTATCAAAGCTAACCACCAGTTGAGTACATCGCCTTCGAACCGATAGCATTCCAACCTCGCCTTGTATGCGGGGTCACAGCCTATAGCGTTGAAGATCTTCTCGATGTGAGCCAACCAGCTTTCAGCATCGCTGGGGCTATCTGTCTTCTCAAAAGCTCGAGGGCGGAGCTTGTTGAATCTCTCCAGCCATACTGCTAATGTCACTGGAGGAGGAGGAGGAGGTGGCTGATTGTGCTGCTGCTGATTGTTGGCAGCTTGAACTTCAGCTCGGATGTCATTCCTCAGTTGAGGAAGCAAGGCTTGCATGGCAGCCTGAATTGCAGCATTTGAGCTGCTCCTGTTCGCGTGTGAGAACCATCTGACAGTATAACATAAAACATATGATTAAACATTTCAAAACATAAAATATAAAATATATACATGAAAAAAATTATACTTAAAATTTCACGAGAAAAATTTTATGCAAGAAAATTTTTGTGTAAGAATGCATGATGCAGTTTTATGAGAACTTTGTATGCTCGAGAGTGAACGCCTCTGGTCAGTTCACTCAAAACAAAAGACATATCGAGGGGACGCCTATGGGTCGGTCCCAAATCTAAAAGTTTCGATAAAACACATGCGACTAAATAGGGCTAGTCCTGTACCAACCATTACTTAGTCAAAAACCCTGTAACAATGACATATATATGTATGCTTAAAAATGATGAATGCATGAAAACAACTGTCAGTTCTAGGAAGACCGTAGTGACTACCCATTAATCACATGTCATATTTGAGAGCCTACAGGTCGAAGCCTTGGCTCTGATACCATAATTGTAACACCCCATTTTGGAAATGGAAATATCACAGTAATTATGGCGTGTCATCAAAACATACAAGGTAAAATGTCTAAACATTACTTGACCATATAAAGGAAAATACCGGAATCAAACATAGGTAGTCCAAAAGTAAAGCTCACCACACACAAACATAGTATAGTAAAAGAAAAGGACGAAATAATGTCCAAAGCATAAGTATCATAAAGGAAGGAAATGCATAATGTAAAGAAGGCTAGACAGCTTCCAGTCCATATGCACGTACTCTTAGTGTCTACGAGCATCCCTGAGTACCTGCCGTTTGGGAACATAGAAAAGGAAAACAGCTGAGCAATATGCTCAGTGCACGGATGTACAATAAAGCATGAATAGGATAAGCATATAACATAATAACAGCGTAAGAAACTAAGTCCCGAGTAACCTGGTTAAGTCTTAATAAAACTGGTTTTATAGTTTGAAAGTCTTATGTTTATCTTATAAAAACTGTTTGTCATATTTTACCATTAGCCAATATAGGTCATGAATATCCACCGTGCATGAATAATTGGAGGGGTGACCTCATCATGCAAGTTAGAGGGGCTGCCTCTAATTTAATATACTGGTTTTATGGGTAGGAGGGATCAGCTCCTTGTGAAGGATGCAAGGCACACACCACATTCACCATGAAATCCTGAATAAAAACGTGTAACTAGGATGCACCCATACGCCCCACATGATAAATATAAATAAATGGCCAAAGCTGAAGGGACGCCACGAGCAATCACTCCGCCGTGGTGAAGTCATAACATCAGTGCCTCTAATGTTATGGTTATGGTACCTCCATAACTAGGTGAAACTGGTCATGCATGTATATGGCTATAGGTAATCATATTTAAACATAAGCAATCAAACTCTACTTATACTACGGGAAAACAGTTGGCTGCATACGGGGAAATCCTAATAAGGAAAGAATGTTCATACTGAAAGGACGGGAAATCCGTACCTTATGTCCAGTGAACGAGAGCGATGAACTGCGAGAATCCTACTTCCGAAACACTAGTGCTACATAAATACGTACATGAAATAAGTATCTGCTTACTACAAACATAGCTGGTTTTATATCATGTCTTAGCTTATTTTATGTGTTCTTACTATTTTACACTGTTTAAAGCCTTAAACTGTGTTAAATCTTATATTCTGTTCATTCTGATTAAGTATTTATGATATTTCATGTGTTATTATACTTACTGTGTAATAATAAGTAACTTTCCAAAATAGCAGGTTTCCTTAAATAGAAAGTTTCCAAAAATAGAAAGTTTCCAAAAATAGAAAGTTTCCAAAAATAGAAAGTTTCCAAAAATAGAAAGTTTCCAAAAATAGAAAGTTACCAAAAATAGAAAGTTTCTAAAAATTGAAAGTTTCCAAAAATAGATTTATTGCCTAAAATAGATAAGTTACTAAAAATAGAAAGTTTCCATAAATAGATTAGATGCCTTAATTTAATAAGTTTCCATAAATAAATTAACTGCCTTAAATAAATAAGTTTCTAAAAATAGTTGGTTTCCATAAATAAAATAGCTGCCTTATTTAATTAAGTTTCTACAAATAGAAAGTTTCCATAATTAGAAATAAGCTGGTTAAATAAGCCTAAGTGTTTTCATGATTATTTTCTAAGTCATATGATATATTATATAGTTTAATAATTATTTCATGTAATTTAATTAAACTATAGGTTATAATATTTAATTAAAGTATGGCATGTTTTTAATTAAATATATTAAATACTTAGGTTACAATATGTATTATTAAATATTAATAATATAACCTAAGTCATGTTTAATTAATTAATTATATCCATGGTTTTTAAAATAATTAATTAATTATAAGTCTTAATAATATAAATACTTAGGTTAAAATAATTTCCTGATTATTAATAATTGGTTAACCTAAGTCATGTTATTAAATTAATTACATCATTATTAATTTAATTTTAACATAAGTTCATAACATATAAAAAACTAACATAACCATAATTCGGATCTAAGCTTAAAAACATGAACCGGACATGAATCGACACCGTACCCCGACCCGAATCGGGGTACCCCCCCTTGCTGCCGTGGGACCCACACGCACCAACCAAGACCAAAAAGGTCTTGGTGGTGGTCGGCTAAAACAAACCGAACCCCCTTGGGGTCGGTTGTATCCTGCGGCCCAAAAACAAACACCCCTTAATCGACCCTCTGATTTAATTAATGATCAAAACATGTTAGATCTATGTTTAATTAATGCGTTTTAAAAAAAACATCAATTGTTCATAATTAAATAAAAGATTAATTAAAAAAGAAAGGTTTTAAAAGGTTTTACCGTATTCGTGGATCAAGAGGGTGAAGAACAAACACGAACAAACAATAAATCAACAAGATCAAAGATCAAGAAATCACCTTGTTTGGTGATTGAAGGTGGCGGCACAAAGAGGAGGATAAAGAGAGATTTTAGGTTTTCTTGAAATCTTCTGTAAAAGTGATTTTTGAGTAGTAAAAATCTATTTAACCCCTTTTTGTAAAATTGGTAATGGGCTTGGCCCATTACCCTTCTTTTGGCCGCGGGTAGGGACTCCCCCATGGGGTTCCCGTACCTCGTTTCGTGTCTTGTTATTTAATACTCGTTTATGTTTAATTATGTTCGTGTTTTAAATGTTCTCGTTACGTAAATACCATACTCTTATATATTTAATTACGCTCGTATTAAATATATATACGTAATTAATAATAGCTCGTGTTTTAATTACGCTCGTGGTTTCGTGATCGTATGTTCGTGATTAATTATTGCTAAATAATTATTACGTGATCGTGCAAATAAAATACTTATCGTGTTCTAACACGTACGTAATACATAAACTCCTAACATGTAATCGTAATCATGCTATAATAGGAAAGTTTTTAACTAGTACGTACGATCCTAAGGGTACTATGAATGGTAAAAGCATGCGGGTTTTACAAATTAGTTATAGTAGTTTCCATGTAATTTAATTGGGAAAACATTAAGGATTCCCTACCGTCACGGTTTTAAAGTATTGGCACCCGAGTAATCAAAGGCTTCCCCAATAACAATTTTAAGTTCCTCTTCACCTAAATCAAGCAAACATTCCAAGCTCACAAGGCCGAAAAATCTATGCGAAAATTAAAAGTGGATGTCTTAAACCTTGAAGCCTTAAAACCCAAAATTCACCTTAGCGTGAGGATATACGTCAAGTCATAATAAACACTTCATGGCGAGGTTAAATAAAAGTCAAGGGCAAAACCAAAGCCATAATAAACACTTCATGGCGAAGTTAAATAAAAGGTGGCGGTAAACCAATACAAATTGGTAATAAGTCTCATGTTCAAAACCGTTCTAAAATCGTGTTATCGATCCTTTTTGTTGACTTAATTTTTTGACATCGTTGTCTATTAGGAAAGATTATTAACTCGATGATTTTTTTTACATCGTTAAGGATCTATTTTTGGACCTAATACCTATTCACGCATAAGTAAAAAAGTATCCTCGTGATCATCGGTTGTCTATAATTTTCAAACACTTAAAATGGATTTCGAAACTCTCGAGTCTAAAAAGGTTGAATCAGAAATTAATGCTATCAAACTTTTTAAAATGAGAGATCAACAGCTTTTACAACAATATTCTTCTACAAAAATGGTTCATTTATTAACTTCATCCTTTAAGGAACTAGAACTTAAGCTTTATTTACCACCAAATCCGGATGCAAAACAAGCTCAGCAAGAAATTCCTAGTATTTATGATGCGACCCTAATTTTTAAATCGAAAGAGGCTCCATATGTTCGTGATGATGCGGAGACGATGTCACATATGGAAGAAAATCGATTAAAAATGCTTTCAAAAAATCTAAAAAAGTTTGATTATGATAAGCATAATAAAGTGGCTTTTGATTTTAAGACCCGCTTTAAAACACAAACAGAAATAGATCACGTACCAGCATGTGTGCCCCAAAGTTTGTCAAACGAAAACCTCCCTAGTACGTCTCCTACACTTCTCAAAAAGGATTTAGCTAAGTTAATCCCACCGGTAAGTAATGTCTCTACAAGATTGAATGAACTACACCAACACTTTACCGAATTTGACAAGGTCATTAAGGAACGTACGACGGCTATGGCTATTACTGAAGGTGAATGGAACTTTTATGTAACACCCGATTTTGGTAAATGGCAAGTCACGCGTAATTATGGAGTGTCATCAAAGCATGCAAGGTAAATGTCTTAAAAACATTAAATGACCATGAATGGAAATACCGGAAACAAACATCGGTAGTCCAATTATAAGCTCATCACACGTAAACATAAGTACTGAAAAAAAAGGACTAATCACTGTCAGAAGAAATGAAGTAGCAAAATGTATGGAAAATGCATAAAAATAGAGAAGGCTAGATAGCTTCCAATCCATATGTACGTACGTTGATAGTCTACGAACGCCCTTGAGTACCTGCCGTTTGGGCACATGAAAGGAAAATGGCTAAGCATAACGCCCAGTGAATGGATATACAAGTATAGCATGGAATAACGTAAGCATAAAAGACTAATAGCAGCAGAAATTTATAAGCCCTAGATAACCTGGAAACATGTTCATAAAACTGGTTTTATAGTTTGAAAAGACTTATGTTTTTATGTAAAATCTGTATTAATTAGCCAATAGACCATATAGATCATGAGGTTCTATCGTGCATGAATACTTGGAGGGGAGAAATCATCATGCAATTAGAGGGGTTGCCTCTAATTAAATATTCTGGGTAGGAGGGATCAACTCCTTGTGAAGGATGCAAGGCACACATCGCATTCACCATGAAAATCCTACAAAACATGTAACTAGGATGCACCCATACGCCCCACATGATAATATAATATAATGGCCAAAACTGAAAAGGGATGCCACGAGCAATCACTCCGCTGTGCGGAAGTCATAACAATGGTGCATCTAGTGTTACGGTTATGGTACCTCCATAACTAGGTGACACTGGTCATGCATGTATATGGCTTAGGCAATTATTCTAACATAAGTAATCAAACATATCACATACTTGGAAAACAGTTGGCTGCAAACGGGGAATCCTAATAAGGAAAGAATGTCCATACTAAAGGACGGGAAATCCGTACCTTGTGTCCAGTGAACGAAGAAAGACGAAAGGAAGAAAGTTCTACTCCGATCTCACTAATGCTATATAAATGGGGAACATGTATACGTATTTTGATTACTGAGTACGTAACTGATTATAACATGTCTTAGCTTGTTTTATATGTTCTTGTCTTGTTTTACTGATCTATATGTTATACTGTGTTTATCATGTATTTCATATATTCTGATTAAGTATTAACTTGTATTCTTGTATTATTATACTTGTTGTGTAATAATAAGTAACTTTCTAAAAATAGCAGGTTTCCTAAAATAGAAAGTTTCCAAAAATAGAAAGTTTCCAAAAATAGATCAGTTTCTAAAAATAGAAAGTGTCCAAAAATAGTAAGTTTCCCGAAATAGAAAGTTTCCATATTTAGAAATAAGTTGGATTAATAAGCTAATAATATAAGCTTAAGTTACTGGTTAAATATCATAAGTCATGTAATTATTAGTATAGTTTATTAAAAATATCATGTTAATTAAATAAACTATAGATTATACGATTTAATTAAATATAAGCATAATTTAATTAAATTAAAGCATATAAAATACTTAGGTTAAACATGTATTAATATATTATTAATTATAACCTAAGTCATGTTTTATTAATTAATTATAGTCCATGTTTTAAATAATTAATTAATACTATAGTCTAAATTAATAAGTAAGAATACTTAGGTTAAAACATGTATTATTTTCAAGATAATAATAACCTAAGTCCATGATTAAATTAATATAGTCATGTTTAATTAATTTAATTTGTCTTGTTAAAAATAATGTAACTTGAAAAATTAAATAACTTGTAAAAACTAATCATGTGACCGAATCCCGTGTTTTAATTTAGACCGACATGAACCGGACCAGACCCCTTGAACCGGATCGAGCCAAACACCCCCTTAGTAGTGGCTACCAGGCCTAGCCGGTTGCCACTGCTCGAGTAAAATCACCACTGGCTACAATAGGTGGTTTCCCCCTGGTTTGTCTCGGCTTCCCACTGTGCACAACAAGGTTCCCACCGGCAGTAGGCCGGTGGTTCCCCTGTTGCACTATGCATTTCCCATGCTTGAACCGAACAGCCGTCGGCTTAAGCCGGTGGTGTTGTTGTTGCTGCGCCGAGACAAAAACAAACCACAAGGCCACCCCGACTCACGTCGGGTCCTTGTTTCTTGCTGTCGACCAAACCCCAGCCACGCCGAGACCTTGAGGTCTTGGTAGTGGTGCGATTAACCAAGCCGAGAGCTTGGTTTCTCTCGGTGGTATGTCGGCCGAACCAAACCAAACCCCAAAATCCTTCTTTTTTATGTTTTCATGATTAAACCTACATGTTTTCTTGTTTGTTTTATGATTTACATAACATGTGTTCTTGATTCAAATTAAAAGAATAAAAAGAAAAGGACTAAAAGGTTACCGAATGCGTGATTGAATGAGAACTAATAGCACGAACACGAATACCCGAATTCAATAACCAAAATCAACCAAACACCCTTGTGGTGTCTCTTGTAGTCGGCGGCAAACGGAGAGGCAAGGAAGAACTAGGGTTTTTATTTTTTAGAAAACTCTGTAGAATGAACATTTATTTTCCATTTTTGTTTATTTAGCAAAAATCAACTTGGGCTTGGCCCTTTTCTTTCCTTGTGTCCGCGGCTACCTAAAGCCCAAGGGTTTCCCGGGCTTGTTCATGTTTAATATAAATTACGTGTTCGTTCGTTAGTATTTTCGTGTTAGTTCGTAATTAATTATTCGGGTTATAATAATACTTGTACGTAATCGATATTTATCGTATAATAATAAATATATACGTAGTTACATGTTCGTGATTTAATGTTCATGATTTCATGTTTGTGATTACATGTTCGTGATTATAATTATTATGATTAATAATTATCGTGTAATACCACGTACTTAATAGTTATCTACACTAACACACATGTAGTTTCTGTAATTAACATTCGTGACACGTGTTCATGATATATAAGGAAAGTTTTAATTGGTTCGTATGTTTACTAAGTGTACTGTTCATGATAAAAGTATGTGGGTTTTACAACTCTTACCCCCCCCCCCTAAAAAGAATAATTCATCCCCAAATTATAGATAAAGTAAACTGAAAGAGGAACATACCCGAGTTCAAAAATTGAAATGAGGGTAAGAAGCCCGGATAGACTCCTTTGTTTCCCAAGTGGCTTCCTGCTCGGTATGATCCCTCCAAAGGATTTTGACGAATGGAATCGTCTTCTTCCTCATGACTCGTTCTTGTCTGTCAAGAACTCGTTCGGGTTCCTCTATGAAGGGAAGATCTTTACGAATATGTTCAAGTAGATACTGAACCATGTGAAGGGGATGGTAATTGTACCCTCTGAGTAAGGACACATGGAAAACGTCATGAACGTGAGAAAGCTGCGGAGTTAACGCTAAACGATACGACACTTCACCTACTCGCTCGATGATATCAACCGGTCCGATGAATCAAGGACTGAGTTTCCCTTTAATTCCAAAACGTCTAACACCACGTGCCAGTGATACCTTAAGAAAGACGTGATCTCCCATGTTGAAATGCAAATCCCTACGATGCTTGTCGGCATAACTCTTCTAACGTGCACGAGCTTCTTGTGATTTCGCCTTAGCTACAACGACCTTCTCGTTGGTCAAATATATCATCTCCGGTCCTTCAAGTGTTCGCTCACCAACCTGATCTCAGCAGATTGGGTCGCGACACTTCCTGCCATACAACATCTCAAACGGTGCACACTTGATGCTTGCGTGCCAACTGTTGTTATATGCAAACTCTACCAAGCAGATATAATCGTCCCAATATCCTGTCCACTCCAATGCACATGCTCGAAGCATGTCTTCTAATGTATGAATGGTTCGCTCCGACTGCCCGTCTGTTTTAGGATGAAAAGTCGTGCTAAGCTTAAGTTTTGTACCCCAAGCTTTCTATAGACTCCTCCAAAATCGCGAAGTAAACCCAGGATCTTTGTCCGAGATGATACTGGATGGAGCACCATGAAGTCTCATGATCTCCTTCTTGTAAGTGTCAGCGACTTTGCTAACCGGATCATCCTTGCGGATTGGTAACAAATGAGCTGACTTAGTAAGTCGATCAACGATAACCCAAATCGCATCATGCTTCCTCTTGGTCTGCGGAAGACCGGTGAAAAAATCCATGGTGATCTTGTCCCACTTCCACTCTGGAATGTCTACTAGTTGTAGTAGACCACTAGACCGATGATGCTCGATCTTAACCTGCTGGCAGGTAAGACATTTGGAGACATAAGTAGCAACATCATGTTTCATACCAATCCACCAAAAGTACTGCTTGATGTCGTGGTACATCTTTGTTGAACCAGGATGAATGGAGAATGGGGAGCTATGAGCTTCAGCCAATAACGCTTCCCTGAGTGTAAGATCATCAGGAACACAAAGTCTGGTGCCCTGCCATAAGATACCGTCGTCATCCAACCGAAACTCCGTCTGCTGCTCTAAGTTCTAAATGACTGCCCAAATTTCACCATCATCCTTCTGAGCTTCCTTGATCCTAGAGAGTAATTCATGTTCCACTCTAAGATTAGCCCAGTAACCATGTTGTCCACGTACCATGATCTCAATGTCTAGTCGCTCCAAGTTTCTTATAATCTCTTCCTCTATTTTAATGTCGTTGATCATACCTGACTTTCTACTAAGAGCATCTGCCACTACATTCGCCTTGCCGGGATGATACTGCAGATTAATGTCATAATCCTTCAACAGCTCTAACCATCTCCTCTGCCTCATGTTCAGTTCACGTTGAGCGAAGATGTATTTCAAGCTCTTGTGATCTGTGAAGATATCACATGATTCGCCATACAAGTAGTGCCTCCATATCTTCAATGCAAACACGACTGCTGCAAGTTCTAAGTCATGCATAGGGTAGTTCTCCTCATAAAGCTTAAGCTACCGTGATGCGTAAGCAATCACTTTCCCATGTTGTATGAGAACACAGCCAAGTTCCTTCCCTGAAGCATCACTATAGATTTTAAATCTACCTGTACCAGATGGGAGAGTAAGAATCGGTGTAGATACCAGCCTCTACTTTTGGTCTTCAAAGCTCTTCTCTCTTTATTCAGTCCAGACGAATTTCTCCCCGTTCCGCATTAGTTTGGTCAATGGCAGTGCTAAACGGGAAAAGTTCTCTATGAACCTATGGTAGTAACCATCTAAGCCTAGGAAACTGCGAACTTTAGTCGTTGATCTCGGTCTTGGCCACTTGGTAATAGCCTCAACCTTTGCTGGATCCATGGTTATTCCTTCTGTGAATACTATGTGGCCTAGGAACGCCACCTTGTCTAACCAGAATTCGCATTTGGAGAACTTGGCATACAGCTACTTCTGGCGAAGTATCTGTAATACTGTACGAAAATGGTCTTCGTGTTCCTCCTTTGACTTAGAGAAAATCATAATATCGTCAATGAAGACAATGATGAACTTGTCGAGAAACTCATGGAAGATGTTGTTCAACAAGTCCATGAATACAGTTGGAGCATTGGTAAGGCCAAATGGCATGACTACAAATCCGTAGTGCCCATAACGTGTACGGAAAGCAGTCTTGGTGATGTCCTTCTCTTTAACCCGTAACTGATGATAGCCCGGCCTTAGATCAATCTTGGAGAAATGTTTGGCCCCTTAGAGTTGTTCAAAGAGATCGTCAATGCGTGTCAAAGGATATCTATTCCTGATGGTGATCTTGTTAAGCTCATGATAATCGATGCAAAGACGCATATTGGCGTCGTTCTTCTATACGAATAGAACCGGTGCGCCCCATAGAGATGCACTAAGGCGGATGAAACCTTGTTCCTGAAGTTGTTCCTTTAACTCCTTCAGCTCTATGGGATCCATGCGATAAGGAGCCTTGGAAATTGGCTCAGCTCTTGGGATGAGCTCATTATTAAACTCTACTTCACGAGCAGGTGGTATGCCCGGAAGTTCCTCTAGAAACACGTCTGGAAATTCTAAAACAATCGACTGATTCTGGATAGATGGAGATTCAACCTCCACATCATGAACAGTAGCTAGGTAGCCCTCGCAACCATGTGACAGTAATGCACGTGCTTGTAAGGTGGAATTATTTGTACCGGCCTTCCGGGTATAAAACCGCTGTGAATGTACTCTGGTGCATTTACATCACCAAAGATGACCCAATATGAATGGCAGTCAATGAAGGCATGATGTTTGGATAGCCAGTCCATGCCTAATATCATGTCGAAATCGCACATGTCCAATGGAAGTGCGTCAACTGGGCGAATTTTATCGTCAAATTTGAGGGGAAGACTCTTGTACCCATGTGTTATTCGTACAGAGTCTCTTAAGGGCGTATAAATGTTTAAGACATTTTATAATGGCATAGGGGATATCCTAACATTCTTGGCATAAGCTGTAGAGATGACCGAATGAGTAGCACCATTGTCAAATAAAACGCATGCAGCTTGACCATCCATATATAAGATTCCAGTGATGGTACCTGTTGACTTGTTGGCCTGATCACGCGAGGTCGTGTACACCCGTCCAGTAGTAGGAGGTGGCTTGGAGTCGGCATGTCCAAATGTGCCCTCTATCTCACCCTTACGGTAGTCCTTCATGCGATGGCCTGGTTGGCCGCACTTATAGCAAGCATCAGTGTCACGGCGACACGGCCCTGGGTGCCCGTGGTTGCATGTAGTGCAGATAGGGTGAGTATACCCTCCAACAGGTGCCCTTGCTGGCTGGGATCTGGTTGCGGTAAATTTAGACAACTTGCTTTAGGAAAAACAAGCAACTAAATATGAGCGGTAAGTATCGAGTGATGATTTTAGGAAAAATCAACACAAATGACCCAATCACTTAAAAGAGATGAAAGATTCGTTTCCCAAGGAGGTATGGTGTTGTGAATTAACTTGTATTTCTTTGAGATTAATATTAAGAAGAATGGGGATGAGAAGATGAAAGACGGATACGTTAAACTTAAACTACGACGAAAACGTAAAACCGTGAAAAACTACTCAAATTAAAAATTATTAAAACCAAAAACAAAATATCAAAAAGGCTAAAAACAAGTCTTACCTTTACAGTGGGAAGGAAGAAGCGTAGCGGGACGGGAGGAGTTAATACCCGGTTAGCCCCTCGCTTTATGGCTTAGAAGAGTAGCTGGCATTGGCTCTTTGCTTTAGGGACAGTCGATCAAGGCCTGCCTGCCATCCACACCAGAATAAATAGAGATATTGGGCCCTTATGGTATCTCGTAATATAAACAAAGATAAAAATCCAACAAAGATATTTTAAAACCTTTTATTAATTAAATAATTAATTTTAAATGCTAATTAAAGCCCTAAAATTAAATTTAATTAATTCAAATGTCTAAAATATGATTTTATTGAATAATTACTTAACTTATATTATTATGAGACTAAAAAGTAATTTTCTAGGAATTAAAACCTATTAAAACTATTTTTAAAACTCTAAAAATGATTTAAACTAATTAAAACCTAATTAAACTTAAAATAATTATAAAAATAAATCTAAAAGCTTAAAAATTATTCTAAAAATGGAAATGATCCTAATTATTGCTAAAGAATATAAGAAAAATGAAAAAGAAAGAAAAATAAAATTTTGAAAATTAAATATTAAAATAATATTAAAATATTACTAAAAAATAAAAGTTTCTAAAATTTGAAATAAAAAATTTCTAAAAATCCTAAATAATATAATTAAGAGAAAAACACTAATTAGAGCTTCTAAACCTTTTTTAATAATTTTATAAAAATCTTTGAAGTTTATAAAAAACCTTAAAATATTATAAAATTAAAAATAAATGTTTTTGAAACCAAAATTAGATGTAAACCTCAAAAATATATTTTAAAAACTAAAAACTATTTTTCCTAGAAATTTAAACTCTTTTTGGTATTTTTTAATGATTTATTAAAAACGTATATTAAATAAATTCTAATAAATAAACTATTAATGGGAAAAATATGAAAACTATCTTGAAAAATCTCTAACACCAATATTAATCTAAGAAAAATAAGAAAAACAAAATAAGTCAAATAAATAAGCTGGAAATAAGCTTAAATGTTACGGCTTTAAATAAATAAGACAAAACAAAAACGTGTTAAGTAAAATTCAAAACCAAACTTGTCAGTCAAAGTCCCCAGGGCGCATTTGGTTAACACGTTGGGTTGTGAGTGTGGTGATTATGGGTTCGAGTCTGATAACCCCCTTTTTATACTTTATTATTTTTTTTTTTTTTTTTAAACTTTTGCCAATTCAACAGGTGACCTAAACAAGCTTATAATCCAATCCAGTGTCTCTTTTTAACCAAGATTATGCCAAATTGATCCAACAAATCGTGACAGACTTGATACTTTATGAACACAAGTTCGTGCTTTAACTTCACAGCTTGAAAGCCCCAAGAGGAGCTTGGGGATGGTTTATTTGGAGATTGCTTGGGTACAATGGGGCACTCTTGTGATCCTTTGATCACAAGAAGTCAATAAGCAGCTAAATCAAGCACTAAGCACACACCAAAGATCAAAATCCAAGGCACAAACAGGCAAAACTGATGCACACACAGGCTTATGCAGTTTCTGTGATGTAATGACTAGACCAGTGGACTCTATGGCTAACAACTAACACCCTAGTGAATTTTAAACCACCAAACTTGGCATAAACAATCACCAAATCATATTCAAGCAATACCAAACCTAAAAATAACCTATACTTCACAGGATATCAAAAGATCATGCACAAGATCATGAAAAACCAAGCAATTTAGACTTAAGCAGATTTTCTACTTAACTTTTTCTTTTTAAGCACACAAAATTACTCCAAACTTGTTCCAAAGTAGATCACTAACTTTCTAACACCTAACTTAACCAATTTCAATAAACCTAACACTTTTTAAAACACTCAAATCAAATCCTTGCCCTGCTTATACCTATTGCCAAACACCCTTGTAAAAGTTTTAAAAACGTTTTTGACTACTCAAAACCTTATAAACTTACTCAACTTTGATTCACTTAGCATATAACATGCATACACCTAACAATGAGCACAAATCCAACAGCTTAACACCTTAACACACAAATACCACAAGATCAAGCAAAATCACATGAACATACTTTTCTGATATTTCTTTCAAGGTAAAAGGGTTTACCTTAGGGCTTTACAATCCAAAGCCCTAGAGGGTGTATAACCCTCCTCCAATCCAACTCGGGTTGGAGCTGACACAATATCAACAGCCTTCACCTGCTTAAAACAAGATCAAAGCAAGATGAACAATTCAATATAACCTTTTCTGTTTTCTTTTCTTTTCTTTTTTAAACTTTCCAAAACTTTTTAAAACCTTCTAAAAACGTTTTGATATTACTTTAATCACCAAATAACATGAACTACTAACACACACCCCTGTGAATCAAATTCAAACCAAAATTTTCCAAATCTTTAAATAATTTTGAAATTCAAAATTAATTAACTAATAAACAATTGGAACTCAGCTCTTCTTCAACACTTTTACCAACTTTAATATATCATAAAAAGGAATTAAATTTGCTTAATTTAACAAAATACCAACTTTTATATAAATCAAAAGGAATTACAAAAAGTTGAAGAAAAACTGGAACAAGGAACACCCACAGGTTGGGGTCTCTTATATAGTACTCTAATGAACCTACTAGAAGCATAAAATACAAACCCTAATCATAGAAAAATCCCTATAATGCCCTTGAACGGTTTTGGTGTGAATTTTCCTTTTTTTGATCTCCACTGTTCATTTTTGCTTTGATAGTAAGCAAATAATCTTGGACGTTCATTGTGGACACGTCATGTTACTTGGGGCCTAAGGTGAAAGCTGATTGGTTGAGAGGGAATTGGGGTTTTGGAACACTCGTGTGGGATTGGTGTGTTTGTGTGTGGGAAAGGTTTATACGTGTGGGAATTACACGTGGCCAAAAGGAATTAGGTTTTAACCCAAGTTAAGTGAGGGTAAGTTCTGGGTGGTAAGAATGATGAACAGTAAGTTCTTGAATCCGATTTTAGGGGAACAGTAAGTGTTAGGCGCCAGTTTAGAGTTTAAATCTTTCCACTTGACACTTCCAGTCCCTTTGTTTTGGAATTTTGGGCAAATAAGGTTTTTAACCCTAAAATCCGATTCTCCTTTGTATTCAACTTTCACCTTTTAACACTTTTGGCACAAAACTTTTACAAAAAGTTTTAAAGGGTTGTTTTTGACATTTTGTGATTTTTCAAGGACTGTTCTTGGATAATGATGATCTTCAAAGGTCTTCAATGTGTCTTTAACTTCATGAGGGACCATAATTGGCAATTTGAATTTGTTGAGGGACTATTCTTGCCATTTCTTCAAAGTTGAAGGACCTTTTTGTAATTTTGACAAACTTAAGGGACCAAACTTGTACTTATCAATATACAAGGGTTTTAAGTGTCATTTCTTCATTCATTGAGGATCAATCTTGTTTGTCTTCAAGTCTTCAAGGGTATTTGATGAAATTTCCATGATTAGGGCCCGGTTCTTTGTACGGCTTCGTTTCTCGTGTTCGTTTTTCCTTGTATCTTGTGATCTTTTGTCTTTTTCACGATATCCATACCTAAAACACACAAGTAAACAAACACAAGCATATATATGGTATTTTATGACATTTTAATGCATTTAAAGTCCGAAAAGAACGATGAGATCATGTATAAATGCCATCTCATCACTCCCCCATACTAAGCCATTGCCGTGCCCTCACGCAATGCTAGAATAAAGTATCTAAGCATCACCAAAGTTCAATTTTATTATCCTTTATTGAAAAGTAAAACACTTGCAACATACTACGAGATTGTGTAAAGACATAATGTATGATTTTCATCACCAAAAAGTGACTTTTAGGGTCAAAGAATAGAAACAAGTTAATGTCCCTTAGAGTAAATTTTGTCATCCTTGATTGTCATACATTCCATGCTAAGTGCAAAAACAAGATCATTGTTGGTACAAGTCACAATGCTAACACTACTCATACGTCCAAATTGTGTAATACTTTTTCTCCCCGCAATCCTAGTTATTATAAAAGGAAATGGGTTACTAGCATTTTTTATCTAATTGTCATGGATCACAAGTGATTCATATTGACTTATTTGAGTAGTTATTAGTCCGAAAGCAAAGTAGCACGATTTGATCAATAGTTAGCCGAAGGACAAAATCTTTTAAAACGGCTTCTCGTGTATCTCCTTAAGTTCATATCTTGGCATAACTCGTTTCACGATTTGAGACCTTTCTCGGACCGATATTTGGCATGTACTTCATACTTCAAATCTTGGGAAGACGTTCTTGAAATTATGGTCTTCTCTTCATATATTTGGAATTTCTTCACTTGACGTTTTTGAGAGATTCTTCATATAGGACCACGACTTCATCATTTTTCTTCAATCTTTACTTTGGATTTTGATATACAACGATCCGCCTCCTTTTCGGACTTGGATATATTTATCCTCATACCTTGTTAGGGTCTTTTTGGATAGACTTTCTCCATTCTTTAGGGGAGTAATTGCTTCTCGTCGTGTGTCTCGATCCTTCATATTGATTTTGGAACAATGATACTTCACATCATCTTTGGATCTTTAGCAAAAATAGAGCTCCTCATGCCTTGTTAGGGCCTTTTTGGATGATCGCCAATCTTCGCGTCCCGTTTCAATAAGTTATGCCTTGGCTATGAACTCTATTCAACCCCGAGCAACTTTTAAACGATCTTGCGCTAGAGGCTAAGTAACCTTTCAAATCGTATGACCTTACTTATTGCAATTATGTTTTATTCCTAATGCATTGATCTTATGGGAAGAAAAAGCCACAATTAAAAACATATGAGTTTTGAAAGAACATTTTCATGTTCTACGTTTAGCATGATCACTTGTCTAACTCTATCATTTCTCGTTCTTCACTATATAAAGACCTCTAATTAAAGAGACTCGTGAATACTTAGCCATGCAAGTCAAAATTAAGCCAAATTTGGATTAGCTTTCATTAAGACTATATCAAATCAAAGTTTTGGGTTTTCAAGCCACCTATAGGATCTTGCACTTTCTTGGACTTTTTCAAGTTTAGAGAATGCATTTTATAGTTCCCTTGATAAGTGACTTTCTAGAATCAATTATAGGAACTTGCGAAAAGTTCTTGTTCTTAACCCGAATGAATTAAGACTTTCGCGTTTTAAAGCTCCCTATATAAAAGTCTAGCAAAACTTGAATTGAGCGGGTTAAGGAATGTAAATGGCTCCAAATGCCCATCAAGTCAAAAATTAACTCTTATTCTACCCATCGGAAAATATACATTCGTGTCTTAAAAACACTTATGAAAACTAAGAAAAATTTTAAAATTTGGCCATTTTTAGCCTTATTAGCAAAACAAAATATTGAAAGTTGGAAAACGTGAGGGCGTAGCAAAGCAAGTACCTATTCACCCCCCCATACTAAAAGTAAACATTGTCCTCAATGTTTCGAGTCTAAAGGTGGAGCACCCCCATACTAGAGACGAAGAATCGAATGCTTAGGATCTAGCATGGAAAGGGTGATCAACAATATATCTAAAGCCGTTTATTAATTATGCTAAAAGATAATTGTTAGAACAATAAAGGATATGTCATGGATTCGTGAAAAACTTCTTCAAACGAACGATGGAGGCTCACGTAAACGAACACGAGAGTCTTCAATCGTAGACGATGATGATGATCTAGATAACACAATCACAAACAACCACGAGACAACGAGTTGGAAGGGTACAAGTCCCCTTATTAGTGAATAATAAAAGATAAGCATGGGATCTCCCCCACGAGGCACCTCGTTTTTGATTACCGAGTCATGAGCTCGACTCGATCCCCTTAAAATGTGAACATTTAGGGAAATTCATGGTGTGGTCAATTTTTGATGGGGCTTACATGATGAACAAGGCCCAAAAAGCAACCGGTAAAAAGGACTAAGTCCTTAGATGATGCAAAATACCGGGGTCGAAGATGGCGTTCTCGTTTCCATTGGAAAAACAAATCAAAGCCACTCCAACATGCGCCATAAACTCAAAGAGTTTGAAGAAAATAGAAGAGAAGTAGAAGGGTGAGACAATTGGTAAGACAAACGTTTGAGCTACTCGAGGTAGACTCGCACCAAGCAAATAGATATAGTTTCCATTTATTGCATCGGTGGAAGACCGAGATTTCCCTTTACATGAAATTCCGGGATCGAATATCTCGTCCTCGGTGGACAAGGATGAGGGAACATAAGGGGCTTCCCCCATACTAGAACCACACAAAACATCGTCAAAAGGAGTAGACGAGTTTGTAGCACTCAAAACACGGTGTGATGACGGAGTTAGATTTGTAGAAAAATCAATTAAATCACATTTAAGATCTTTTCCTTTTTTATCTTTTAAACTCTCCTTATGAAAACCCTTTTTGATTATGTCGAAAATATTCGGTGTTTCTAAGACGATGTTAGTCACACTAAAAATTCTCACATTTTGAAACCGTTTTGGTTTTGGTGGTGGCAAGTTTTCAAAACGTTTATCGACGAAGAAAACCTCCCCATCGGGGCCAACATATTCATCATCCGAAAGATCTTCCGTAGAAACCGGCAACTTATCAACACTTTTCAAGAATTAATGTTCGAGATGAGGCGAAGAATTTTTCGATTCAAGTATTGATGGTTTCTTCTTTGTAGGCTTAGCACTCATAACCTCCACCGGCGGAGGAAATGGTAAATTGTTTTTGGAGACATTCCCTAAAACTTTTGGTGGAAATTCTTTGCAAACGACATTGGTCGAGTCACCATGGTTTAAAGTTGCAATAGAATATACATGAGAAAGATTGGAGTTTTGTGTTGCATTGATGACAAGTTCTTCTTCATTGAAACGAAGGGTGATTTTTCGAGCATGAACATCGATAAGTGCTCGTGATGTATCCAAAAATGAACGACCCAAAATGAGAGGAACTTTTCGATCGATGGGAATGTCTACAACGATAAAGTCAACGGGATAGTAAAACTTTCCGACTTTAACGAAAACGTCCTCGGCTACTCCACATGCCATGATCGTAGAATGATCGGCCATCTCGATGGACATGTTCGAAGGAGTAAGAGCCGGAAGCGAAAGCGATTTGAAAATCTCGAGAGGCATCAAATTAATACTAGCGCCAAGATCGGCCAAGGCGTAGCATTCCTCCATATCTTGAATTGCACACGGAATCAAAAATTTACCGGGATCACCGACTTTTTGTGGTATGCGGCTTAGAAAAACCGATGAACAACTAGACGATTGTTGTAACTTTTCTTTGTTGTTTAGCATACTTTTGAAGTTTGCGGCGAATCGAGGCATCATGATTAAAGCATCGGCAAAACTTATGTTAAAGTGCAAATCACGAAACATTTTCATAAATAGCTCAAATTGATAATTGTTCCTTTCTTGTGCTTTCTCTTTGTTACGTCTCGAAGGGTAAGGTAAAGGTGGTGTGGGTTGGTCATTAGGCAACGGCCTTGGAATCTCGGGTTCCACAACTGGTATTGGTGTAACCGTAGGTGTGGTATGAGCGGTACTTCGTGGGATTGTAATGTGCTCCTTTTCGACCACCACCTCGGGTTCTTTCTCGATTTCCTTCTCCGTAGAAGTACTTGGACGAGAGATTGGTTCCTTGAAAGTTTTACCACTTCGTGTAGTAACAACCTTCAATTCTCCCCTCGGGTTGTTAATGGTATCACTAGGAAGACCACCCGAAGAAGAGGGCTTGCACATGATAGCTTCAAACATTTTAGCCATTCGGTCCTCAAATTTTGATTGCCTAGCATCCGCTTTCAATAATTCTTGCTTAATCTCATGTTGTCCTAATTCCATCTTTTGTTGGTTTTGTTGAAGACGTTGGACATTTCCTTCCATTTTATTAGCATGAGTTTTAAGTTCATTAGCAAGTTCATTTTTAAGCTCGTTTTTCAACTCGGACCTTAAGCTAATCATCTCACGTTGCATATTATCAAATTTAGCATCATTTGCTTTTGCATAATCTAAAAATTCTCCTTGCAAATTTTTCGTGTGAGCATTTTGAAAACCTTGTGTAGTGTTTTGAAAATCACGGTTTTGGTTTTGATTAGAGATTTGTCCATTCCCACTTTGATAATTCCCTTTGTTGTAGTTGCGTGTGTTGCCTTGGTAATTACCTTGGTTGTTGTTTCGATAATTGTTAGCATTTTGATTTGGTGGAGCTTGATTTTGGCGGGAACCTTGGCCGGTTTGGTTGTAAGTTCCCGTTGCTACATAAGCACTCGAAGTGTTACCATCCGCGGTAATGCACTCGGATAAATCATGAGCTCCTCCACACGATAAACAACTCTTAGCCACCGCTTTAACCGAAGCGGTATTGGAAGCTTCTTGAGCCTTCCAATGGGACATTAGATTAGCAAATCTATCAAAAAACCGATTTTTCTCATTAGCTTCATCATGTAAGGCGTTAATGCTACGAGACGATTGTGACGAAGATGACGAACCCATATTGGCAACACTCGGTGTGTTACGAGGGCTATAAACCTTAGATCGATTTTCAATGATTTGTAAAGCCTCATTTGTCGTCTTGCACAAAAAATTACCACCCGCGGCGGCATTCAAATAATCTCGTTCATGATCATTAAGCCCATTATAAAAAGTATCAATTTGATGCAATTCCGAAAAATCATGATGAGGACATTCATGCAACATCTCCTTAAATCGTTCCCATGCCATTGAAAAACTTTCATTGTTACGTTGCACAAATCGTGAAATCTCATTTTTTAAGTGTGTTGTTTTCGATGGTGGAAAAAACTTGTTCACAAACTTAGAAACGAGATCGGCCCATGTCAAAATTGAATTTGGCGGTTCTTTCTCGAGCCAAATTTTTGCGGGTCCATCCAACGAATATGGAAACAACATCATCTTAATGGCGTCATGCGGAACATCTTTGAATTTGCTAGTGGCGGTGAGACGGTTGAAATTCCTAATATGGTAATGCGGGTTGTCTTTCTCGTGACCTCGAAACTTGTTTGCTTGTAGCATCGACATTAAACCCGTCTTAATCTCGAAATTCTCCGCAAGGATGGCGGGAATAACAATTGCCTCTCCAAAACCCTCGGTGGGTGCTTGTAGCAACTCCATCATAGTACGATTAGCCATTACGACTTCTTGTTCTATAATAGGTTCAACAATTGGAGGTTCTTCAACAATCAACGATCCTTGATTTGCTTGCTTTTGGAGACGTTTACGAGCTCGTTTTGCTTGATTACGAGTGATCATAAACTTCACGAAGAATGGGAGGTGAGCAAAGAAGATTCTTTTTGGTTGTTTTGTGGATTTTCAATTTTTTTGTGTTTTTGATGATATTTAATTTTTTTGGATTTTGGTGTATCTTCGTAGACAACAATCTACAAAATCTCTCCTCGAATCAAACTCTTGATTAAAGAAGCCTCAAAGGAATGAAAACGATCACGTGGAGTGAACGCCTTCTAATGACTTTAGAACTTTGGTGAAAACCAAATTGTTCACGAGGGTTTAATCACAAAGAAAACCAAGCAAATATAGTATACGTATTAATACTTTGGGCGGCAAAACCCTCGATTAGCCTTCAATGTCAAAATACTCACAAGCAAGCGGGGAAACGAGGCGGCGCGAAGCACTTAAGAGCCTTTTTCCTTAGGGTATATTTTATAATACCCGCCTTATACCCACCTTAAAGTTCGTATCTTTCAAAATCGAGCTTCACGAAAGTATTTATCTATTTTTGCCTTTTCTTTTTGTTTGAGATTCGAATACAATAATTAGGAGATCAAATCCCAATTAAGGTTGTGTTTTCACACTTTTGGAGATATTGTATATTGATTGTGATACTTAATACAATATATTAATAATATTCACAAAGAAAAACCGAGAAAACCGATAATACGTGTTAAGGGAGTTCCACTTAACACAAATACTATTTATGGATAATATCAAAAACAAAATTTTCCAAATTAAGACACGACACACCTCCCCGGCAGCGGCGCCAAAAATGGTTGCGGTAAATTTAGACAACTTGCTTTAGGAAAAACAAGCAACTAAATATGAGCGGTAAGTATCGAGTGATGATTTTAGGAAAAATCAACACAAATGACCCAATCACTTAAAAGAGATGAAAGATTCGTTTCCCAAGGAGGTATGGTGTTGTGAATTAACTTGTATTTCTTTGAGATTAATATTAAGAAGAATGGGGATGAGAAGATGAAAGACGGATACGTTAAACTTAAACTACGACGAAAACGTAAAACCGTGAAAAACTACTCAAATTAAAAATTATTAAAACCAAAAACAAAATATCAAAAAGGCTAAAAACAAGTCTTAAATAATATAAACAAAGATAAAAATCCAACAAAGATATTTTAAAACCTTTTATTAATTAAATAATTAATTTTAAATGCTAATTAAAGCCCTAAAATTAAATTTAATTAATTCAAATGTCTAAAATATGATTTTATTGAATAATTACTTAACTTATATTATTATGAGACTAAAAAGTAATTTTCTAGGAATTAAAACCTATTAAAACTATTTTTAAAACTCTAAAAATGATTTAAACTAATTAAAACCTAATTAAACTTAAAATAATTATAAAAATAAATCTAAAAGCTTAAAAATTATTCTAAAAATGGAAATGATCCTAATTATTGCTAAAGAATATAAGAAAAATGAAAAAGAAAGAAAAATAAAATTTTGAAAATTAAATATTAAAATAATATTAAAATATTACTAAAAAATAAAAGTTTCTAAAATTTGAAATAAAAAATTTCTAAAAATCCTAAATAATATAATTAAGAGAAAAACACTAATTAGAGCTTCTAAACCTTTTTTAATAATTTTATAAAAATCTTTAAAGTTTATAAAAAACCTTAAAATATTATAAAATTAAAAATAAATGTTTTTGAAACCAAAATTAGATGTAAACCTCAAAAATATATTTTAAAAACTAAAAACTATTTTTCCTAGAAATTTAAACTCTTTTTGGTATTTTTTAATGATTTATTAAAAACGTATATTAAATAAATTCTAATAAATAAACTATTAATGGGAAAAATATGAAAACTATCTTGAAAAATCTCTAACACCAATATTAATCTAAGAAAAATAAGAAAAACAAAATAAGTCAAATAAATAAGCTGGAAATAAGCTTAAATGCTACGGCTTTAAATAAATAAGACAAAACAAAAACGTGTTAAGTAAAATTCAAAACCAAACTTGTCAGTCAAAGTCCCCAGGGCGCATTTGGTTAACACGTTGGGTTGTGAGTGTGGTGATTATGGGTTCGAGTCTGATAACCCCCTTTTTATACTTTATTATTTTTTTTTTTTTTTTAAACTTTTGCCAATTCAACAGGTGACCTAAACAAGCTTATAATCCAATCCAGTGTCTCTTTTTAACCAAGATTATGCCAAATTGATCCAACAAATCGTGACAGACTTGATACTTTATGAACACAAGTTCGTGCTTTAACTTCACAGCTTGAAAGCCCCAAGAGGAGCTTGGGGATGGTTTATTTGGAGATTGCTTGGGTACAATGGGGCACTCTTGTGATCCTTTGATCACAAGAAGTCAATAAGCAGCTAAATCAAGCACTAAGCACACACCAAAGATCAAAATCCAAGGCACAAACAGGCAAAACTGATGCACACACAGGCTTATGCAGTTTCTGTGATGTAATGACTAGACCAGTGGACTCTATGGCTAACAACTAACACCCTAGTGAATTTTAAACCACCAAACTTGGCATAAACAATCACCAAATCATATTCAAGCAATACCAAACCTAAAAATAACCTATACTTCACAGGATATCAAAAGATCATGCACAAGATCATGAAAAACCAAGCAATTTAGACTTAAGCAGATTTTCTACTTAACTTTTTCTTTTTAAGCACACAAAATTACTCCAAACTTGTTCCAAAGTAGATCACTAACTTTCTAACACCTAACTTAACCAATTTCAATAAACCTAACACTTTTTAAAACACTCAAATCAAATCCTTGCCCTGCTTATACCTATTGCCAAACACCCTTGTAAAAGTTTTAAAAACGTTTTTGACTACTCAAAACCTTATAAACTTACTCAACTTTGATTCACTTAGCATATAACATGCATACACCTAACAATGAGCACAAATCCAACAGCTTAACACCTTAACACACAAATACCACAAGATCAAGCAAAATCACATGAACATACTTTTCTGATATTTCTTTCAAGGTAAAAGGGTTTACCTTAGGGCTTTACAATCCAAAGCCCTAGAGGGTGTATAACCCTCCTCCAATCCAACTCGGGTTGGAGCTGACACAATATCAACAGCCTTCACCTGCTTAAAACAAGATCAAAGCAAGATGAACAATTCAATATAACCTTTTCTGTTTTCTTTTCTTTTCTTTTTTAAACTTTCCAAAACTTTTTAAAACCTTCTAAAAACGTTTTGATATTACTTTAATCACCAAATAACATGAACTACTAACACACACCCCTGTGAATCAAATTCAAACCAAAATTTTCCAAATCTTTAAATAATTTTGAAATTCAAAATTAATTAACTAATAAACAATTGGAACTCAGCTCTTCTTCAACACTTTTACCAACTTTAATATATCATAAAAAGGAATTAAATTTGCTTAATTTAACAAAATACCAACTTTTATATAAATCAAAAGGAATTACAAAAAGTTGAAGAAAAACTGGAACAAGGAACACCCACAGGTTGGGGTCTCTTATATAGTACTCTAATGAACCTACTAGAAGCATAAAATACAAACCCTAATCATAGAAAAATCCCTATAATGCCCTTGAACGGTTTTGGTGTGAATTGTCCTTTTTTTGATCTCCACTGTTCATTTTTGCTTTGAGAGTAAGCAAATAATCTTGGACGTTCATTGTGGACACGTCATGTTACTTGGGGCCTAAGGTGAAAGCTGATTGGTTGAGAGGGAATTGGGGTTTTGGAACACTCGTGTGGGATTGGTGTGTTTGTGTGTGGGAAAGGTTTATACGTGTGGGAATTACACGTGGCCAAAAGGAATTAGGTTTTAACCCAAGTTAAGTGAGGGTAAGTTCTGGGTGGTAAGAATGATGAACAGTAAGTTCTTGAATCCGATTTTAGGGGAACAGTAAGTGTTAGGCGCCAGTTTAGAGTTTAAATCTTTCCACTTGACACTTCCAGTCCCTTTGTTTTGGAATTTTGGGCAAATAAGGTTTTTAACCCTAAAATCCGATTCTCCTTTGTATTCAACTTTCACCTTTTAACACTTTTGGCACAAAACTTTTACAAAAAGTTTTAAAGGGTTGTTTTTGACATTTTGTGATTTTTCAAGGACTGTTCTTGGATAATGATGATCTTCAAAGGTCTTCAATGTGTCTTTAACTTCATGAGGGACCATAATTGGCAATTTGAATTTGTTGAGGGACTATTCTTGCCATTTCTTCAAAGTTGAAGGACCTTTTTGTAATTTTGACAAACTTAAGGGACCAAACTTGTACTTATCAATATACAAGGGTTTTAAGTGTCATTTCTTCATTCATTGAGGATCAATCTTGTTTGTCTTCAAGTCTTCAAGGGTATTTGATGAAATTTCCATGATTAGGGCCCGGTTCTTTGTACGGCTTCGTTTCTCGTGTTCGTTTTTCCTTGTATCTTGTGATCTTTTGTCTTTTTCACGATATCCATACCTAAAACACACAAGTAAACAAACACAAGCATATATATATGGTATTTTATGACATTTTAATGCATTTAAAGTCCGAAAAGAACGATGAGATCATGTATAAATGCCATCTCATCAGGATCCTGTTCAGAAAAGTATATGTGAGACATGGTTAATGGATTCAAACAGGACAATGCGGAAAATTGTAAGACATAATACCAGTGATAGCTGTATGGTGGGCCTGTGAACCTCTGCGGTCCTGCTCCCTTTCGTTTCTATGATTCCAGGTAGTAGATGCTGAAGTGTCAGAATTATGAATCATAAAGCATGTAACATTAAAAATGAGTAACTTTAGGGACCTGCTGCTGTTGGAGTTGCTAGTGTTGTTACGGTAATTATCATTACCGCCACGCCTATCCGAAGCAGAACGGTCTTCGGTCTAACCATTACCGTTGTGCTGACAAGGCTGCTGCTGAGTAGCCGGTTGAGACTGGTCCCTAGTCTTCTGCCTGAAAGATGCAACTTATAGAGAAAGACAAATATTTGGATAGTACTGAATGAATAGAAATGATCATCGCTGAGTGACGAGATATACCACTTTCCGGGTCTCTCTGCCTCTCCAAACTCATCCCTCTCTTACAGCATCTCCAACTTGCATGATGCATCAGCTACTTGTGCCACCGTTTTAATGGTAGCACACACCAAGTTATTGGCGACCGATGTACGAAGAGCCCAACGAAAATGGTACGCTTACTCCTCTACAGTCCCTGTTGTTGCGCCAAGGAATCCAACCAAACGAAAAAACCTCTACATGAACTCATTGTTGTTCTCCCCAGCTCTCTGCCTAATCCCGTGGTACTCCCTCTTAAGCTTATCTTGCTCAGCCTTTCGGAATAACTGTCTCATAACCAACTCCCTGAACTGAGCCCAAGTCAAGCCACCCACCCAATATTTGCCTCCCTTAGATTTCTTCACTAACTTCCACCATCCAAGCACGTCTCCTTCAAACTTGTAACAGGCCAACCTTGCCTTAAAGATAGGGTCGCATCCCATTGCATCAAAGATCTTTTCAATATGAGCTAGCCAGCTCTCAGCCTCATTGGGGCCATCAGTCTTCTCGAAGGATCACTGACGCTGCTTGTTGAATCGCTCCAGCCATGTGATCAGTGTTGCTGGAGGAGGAGGAGGAGGAGGAGGAGGATTCTGATGCTGGTGCTGATGGTTGGCAGCTTGCACCTCGGCATTGATTTAATTCCTCAGTTGAGGAAGCATGGCCTACATCGCAGCTTGAACTACTGCATTGAGTTGCTCTTGTTCGCGTGTGAGAACCATCTGACAGTATAAAACAAAATGCATGATTAAACTGGTTAAGACATAATATATATACATGAAAAGAAATTATGCAAATAAATCATGAGAAAAATTTTATGCATGAAAACATTGTATGTAACACCCCCAAATTACCACGCAGCAGAATACCACTTTGGGGTGATACTAATAGCACATCGCACACAATCATAGACAACGACCTCAAAAGAGACGTTAAAATAATATACAGTCTTGTCCAAAAAGTTTCTCATCCCAATATATATAAAATCAGAGTAGCGTTGGTCCCAAAAACCGTTATCAATGCATCACATTCATTAAGGGCTTCAAAAGTCGTTTATTCAATTCAAAGGATGGAAAACAAATATATAGTTTAGACAAGTAAGCAGCAACTTCCTCCTCACATGCTCTGCTGCTATCCATCTTGATTACGTGAAATACATGTGTAAAATCATCAACACAACGGTTAAGCAAGTCTATAGGTTTTACAAATCATTTTGAACACAAGCAAAGATTATAAGTTTGTGGCATACTTGAAGGCAACAAGCATCGAATAATAATTTGCATCAACAATAATAATTGTATATAGCATAAATTGCATTAGGCTCATGGAACCGAGCCCTTAGACACTCCGTTAGGTCTAATAAGACAAGATATTTATTAATTGTCGTTACCTCCAGATTATTGGTACATTTCCGTATACATGACTTCTCAATACAATATGTTCAAACAGTGTGGAGGTCGGGCCTAAGCTTCTATGACAAGTCCACACAAACTGAACCGGGGCGGCTTCCCCCATAGATCTATTAATTATACTAGCGGTTAACCCATCATAGGTTAATTAACGGTCCATAATTGAGGCTTTAACAAAGGCAATCACTTAATGCAATTCAAAGGCAACCACGGGTCCATTCATAGAGGGACAAGCATACCATAAAAGATTTGTGTTCCAAGTTTATAAAAACATGTATTCCCCATCGCGGGTTTAAAAACCATTTACAAGATAGTATAAAAGCGAGACTATAGAGTTACCTTAGATAATATGCGAAGCTAGTAGTAGTAGTGATCGCCGAAGTAAAGATGCCTCCCAAATATACACGTCAAAATCCGCCACCTAACAAATAAGGTGCGTGCTTAGCAACGTACTTAAGTATTTCAAAATATACTTAGTATAATAAAATCAATGACTCAAAATAGTATGTACATAGACATGACCAATCAATGCAAGTGATTCCCTTCTAAACCCCACAACAAGTACTAGCTTTCCAAGACTAGCACCTTCGATATTGATCCATCTCAAGATGCCAAATCAATAGGGTTCAAGTACCCAACAAGGGTCTCCAATCTCAGAATATACACTCTCACATAATACTTATATCCTTTTAGAACTTTGAGAAGCTAATAGTTTAGCCTCTCGCCTCAAACTATGACGCGAGGTTAAGTACCTCCCAAATAGTACTCAGTCGGTACTTACCAAAAGTACACGCTGTTTTCCCCTACCTAAACAACTCCGTTTTCGACGAAACTTGGTGAAAAACTCACTTATAATCTGTAAAAGACTCAGTTTAAATTTTATTCAATGATTCACATTTTAGAACCACCTGCTAGGAACATCTTTAGACTTTAAAAACCGGACAGTTTTGCACACTTGCATCGTAAAACCAATTTGACCTTGTTAAGCATTTCCATTTACAAAATCGCCAATTGACTTTAAAAATAGACTCCAAATGCTAAGTTTAGAACCCAACAACAGCCTTTGATCAGTTTTAAAACTCAACTTATAGTCCCCGTGATTCGATCCAAATATCGACAACAATTTCGTATTGTGTAAATACTCGTCTCCCGGTACACGAATAATCAAACTAGCATAACTTCCTCCTTGTTAGGAGTTAGAAGCTCTATCTTATATCGAAATGAGCGTCTCAACGACTACTACAACAATATCAAATAATACCAACACTTTATCAAAGTTATACCCACGAAAATCAGCCTTAAACCCACTGATGTAAAACACCTCTTTAAAAATCACATCAACACTCATTTTGACCCATTTTTATCATCATCGACACCTCAAATATGCTATACACATCATCCCTAACATATAATAACATCCCTAAATCACTTGCATGATCCATCCTTTCAAAACCCATATTAAAAATCAAACATGCAACCATTACAATCAATTATATAATAATAATAACACATTCATATAACATAAAATGGATCAAACACCATTGTTCTTCACTGAAAATCTTTGAAAAATAAAAGTAGTTGCATGTTGTTAAAAATCATACCAAAGTGTTCATCTTTCAATTTTATGAATGGGTCTTGATTGGATCATCTTGAATCAAGCTAGAAATCAAACCACAAGGGTGTTTTTGGTTGAGGTAGCTCACGGCAAGGGAGGGAGAAAGAAAAGAGAGAAGAATTTTGGTTAGGTGAGTTGTATGTGTGTATATAATGAGAAAAAAAAAATTCCTTTTATATGGTGGGTGAGGGGTTGTTTTGCAATTTGTGCATTCTTGTGGACCAAAGTGTAAATATTAGTTAAAAAGCGAGAAATGACTTCCAGTCAATTTTAAAAATATTTCCGAGAGTCGGGTTTCTTCTTGGGTTCATAAAAATATAAATCTCGTTTGTTAAATTGATCGTTTTAATAATTAAACGCACACTAAACGAAATAATAAAGTTCCGACTCGACTTAACACGTTATGAAATAAAAATTCCATAAATATCAAATATCGAAATAATCGATACTAAAATATAATATTGGGCATCCATTGGCATCGCGATCACTATTAGTACTCTTCAATCGTCACAACGATTGTTTATAACCACATATTACCGGTTTCAATTAAAACCGTCAAATATAATAATACTCATCATTACTTAGAAATTAAAAATATGTTACATAGTTAGGATAAAATAATGACGTTAAGTTCGGATTATTACATTCTCACCTCCTTAAGGGAGCGACATCCCGGCGCTCGGCTCACCTCATACTCGTATTGTGCACTACTCGGAAGGATGAGGGCACTTCTTATAAAGAAGTCCTCATGTTCCCACGTGAATTTCGGTCCACGTCTCGAATTACATCGCACCTTTGTAATAGGAAATCTTACTCTGCCTCCAAATGCTTAACCTCTCGATCAAAGATCTTCACTGGTTCTTCTTAAAACGCAACTTGTCATCAAGTTGTATCACACCTAAAGGGATGAATAAATCATTATTCACCAGACACTCCTTCAAGCTCGACGCACGAAAATTTTATGAATTACACGAAGCTCATTCGAAGACAAGAATAGATGACAAGATTTTCGGATAAGTCCAGTTAAAAGGAAGGCTGCAATTTAAAGGATAGCCACTGGCTGGATAGCCATGGCCGCATATCCCAAAAATAACAAGACAATATTTTTGTTATTGAAGCGTGCTCACACAAAGATCCATTCTCAAAAGATAATACAAAGACGCAATCTTACTTCCGCTTCATGCGCAGTCAAAGACTCGATAAGCATCGTCGTTGTAGGTCAAAAAGATATTACATGGTACATTTTTGCCATGATCGGACGTCATTGGATAATTCTGTCTCAAGTTCTCACAACTTACGATCATTCGACTAGATCACATACCACATAAGTACATAAAAAGAAAAGGTCGAACATAACATAAAATATAGATCTCTACGGTTGATCATCGGGAAAACCTTGAACGAACCCTTGATAATAACCACTTGATCTCCAGTGTCTTTCCACTTGCGGTGTCGGCTACATCATACTCCTCGAGGTGGTAACGAATTTATTAATTTCAGTCATTAAGAGATTCGGTCCATTGGTAAAGATTCTCAATATATCGGGTGTACCGACAGCTTCTGCTCCAGTGCTCAAGGTGATGCATCATATTCCTTGTTTATTCGTCATACTAGACCCCAAGAGTTTCGTCATCATGAAAAGTCTTTGGTGACCCTTTGATAGTAGCAAGCAAAATTACAGGAGCTTCATATCCATGATAAATTGTCGTTGATAACTTGATCCTCGATCAATCCACAAATACACACATAAATCCTGGTGACGCTTACACAAGTCGTCTATTCTGGAGACGGTTAACGGTTCTTCACAATCTGATTATAAAGCTCGCGATCATCGAGACATATTAGAAAAGCTCCATCAAAACAAATCATAACTCGAGAGAAGTCAAACCCAGACCTTTTGCCCAGCAAAGTCCACAAGTCATTAAACCAGCTCAATTCTTTACTAGGGGCTCTAATACTTATAGACAAAGGCCTTTTGAAAAGACAAATACATGGTCTAACAGACAATAGGTTCATGTAGCAAACCCTAGGTTTGACGCTGATAAAGGAAATTTCAGCGTTGTCAAGAACAATTTTAATGTTGACATGCATGTTTACAACGCTGTTAGACCAAGTAATGCCAAATACTTGCAACCAAAGGAAAAAGGCGTCTAAAGCTTATTCTAGCTTAACTTGGAGACCCAAACAAGACCAAAACCCTAATTCAGATGGGATTTCTATGACCTGTAATAGATTTCATTATATTTCAAAGGTCATAACTAAACCAATTAGGATTAACTGGGTGTTCAATCCTAAAAGAGATGAACAAGGGGTTGTCATAAGGACTAAGTTTGTTCTTGTTGAACAACCAAATGAATCCAAGTCTGCTCAGGCTTGGAAAGAAAACTAATTTGTTTTCTTTATGTGCAGGGCATTCAAAAGTAGGTAAATGATCATGGTTATTGGGATAGTGGATGCTCTAGGAACATGACGGGGAAGGAAGAGTATTTGACAAACTCTATCCCCATTAAGGATGGTGACTAAGTGTGCTTTGGAGGAGGATATGGAACTATTACTGGCAAAGGCACTCTTATCACCAACAATTTGCGTTTTGAAAACGTATTTCTGGTAAAAGAACTTGATTATAATCTGTTTAGTGTATCACAAGTTTGTGATAACAAAAATAAGGTTCTTTTCACTGATACTGAATGCTTGGTGTTAAGCAAAGATTTTAAAATACCTGGTGAGAAATTCATTGATTATAGAACACCTAGGCATACGGACATTTATAATGTGAATCTTAATGGAATTAGGATGAATAATAATTTATCATGTCTATATGCTAAGGCTTTAGTTGATGAGAGTAATCTTTGGCACAGAAGGTTAGGGCACATAAACTTTAAGAACATAAATAGACTTGTAAGACATGGTTTAGTTGATGGTTTGCCTGAAAAGGCTTTTCACAATGACCACTCTTGTGTTGCATGCCTTAAAGGCAAGCATCACAAAGTCTCCTTTAAGTCTAAACTGGTGCACTCTAGTTCTAAACCACTTCACTTACTACATATGAACTTGTTTGGTCCAACTAATATAGAAAGTTTAAATGGTAAATCTTTTTGTTTTGTCATAACTGATAATTTTTCTAGATTTACTTAGACTTTCTTTTTGGCTTTGAAAAGTGAAACTGCTACTGTTTTGATTAACTTTATTACCCAAATTGAAAAGAAAACTGGGAATGAGGTTAAGGTACTTAGAAGTGATAATGGTGGTGAATTTAGAAATAAGTTGTTAGATGACTTCTGTGTCAAGAAAGGGATTACTAGGTAGTTTAGTGTAGCTAGAACCCCACAACAAAATGGGGTGGATGAAAGGAAGAATAGAACACTCATAGAAGCAGCTAGGACAATGTTGGATGATGCTCACTTTCCCATTGCATTTTGGGCTGAGGCTGTGAATACAGCCTGCTATGTTCAGAATAGGGCATTGATCAACAAAATCCACAATAAGACACCTTATGAGCTATTTTGGAGTAGGAAACCTAATATTGATTTTCTTAAACCCTTTGGATGTCATGTAGTTGTATTAGATACTAGTGATGCCTTAGGAAAGTTTAGTGCTAAAGGTGATGAAGGCTATTTTATGGGCTATTCAGTGCAAATTACTCTTTGTGTATCTCTTGTAAGTGGTACATCATCTTCAAATTGCTTCCCCTCTAGTGTAGCATGCATGTCTTCCACTTTTTGTGACATCAATAGGGAAGGAAACAGTGTATGAAATCGAAGATTCTCCGAATGTAGGCTTTATGTAATGATCTTGAAGAAAAATAAATAAAGTAATCTTGATGTAGAAGTAGAGTAACCCAAACCTATGTTCCATGTCTTGTACTATTCATGTGATAAAGTACTTATACTCATGGAAAAATATAAGAAGAACTCGATCTCTTGTCAACATTCTCATCCTTTGTGAGATACTGAGCACGATAATGTAACTCCTTCAAGTGTTATGACAAGTCTTCGTCACCATTCATGTAAGCACGAACAAGTTATTGTTAAAGTCAATGGCTGTCGTCCACAACTTAAAATTATGATAAAACACAAATTCGCGAAAATCTTCTTCAAGCATCAAACTTACCATAAGAATTCTTCCCTTTAATCATATACCTCTTCTAAGAAAAATAACTGAGCCATAAATATCAAAATGATATTCTGTATTAAAACGGAGATCCCATGTAACTTCGTGGGTAAATACCTCTTGTGTGTGCCAAAATCGTATCAATTTTCCAAACAGCAGCTATTCCTTTTGTTGTCCAATATCTTCCTTTATCCAAGATATAAGCACTGTGTGTTGTCCAATATCAAACAACACTTGTCAGCGTTTGACAATTAATATATCGGACAACAAGTGTCAGCGCTTCTCAACAGCGCTTAACTTATTCCTGTCAGCGTCTCAATATGATGGTGGCTAAAAATAAAATCGTTTATTCATAAACTACCTCACATCACATTGGCAGCAAGATTATCTAAAACATGAATTCCATATAGCTTTATTCTTCACACTTCTTGTCCAATAATATTTAGAAGAATATTTGAATGAATCAAATACCATTCTTAAATACTTGTAAATAGGCAAGTGCGTGATCCTTGTGCATCCATTCTCACATGAGATATTAACTTTAAATAACAAGTTTAAACAAGCCCTAGGACCACAAGAATCATGAATCAAACGATCAATAATATGGAAATTACCTTTCTGCTTATGAACCATCACGTGCACCCTTTGTCATGCATTTAATTGCAGACTACAATCTTTGACTCAAATATATATATGTTATTATCCTTCAATCATGTGACATACACGATAACAATATATTAAATCCTTCTCTTACGTCAATATCCAATCTTCACATGTCCCAATCACATATGCACAACATTACGTGAGTAACTTCTACAACAAGAATATTTCTCTGCTACAAACAGCCTAGAGCCACACCATACATTCTTTTTAGATAATCGTACATCAAACTTCACATCATGCCAGGATATTGTTCGTTCCTTCAGTATCACAGATCTAGGGTTTGTTTTTACCAAACCCTAAAAACGAAAATTCTGTATATAGCCTCCATGATATACTAATCACATTAGGGTTCATTGTCAGTTTATAAACCAACTCACCAAAGCTAATGCAATATTTTACAGAGCCATGAACAATGAATCTAGGGTTTGTAAATAAAACCCCAAAAGAAAACTTTCAATCTGATGTGATCTTTGACAGCCTATAAATTTTGATTGAGGACTAATCAGGACAATCCCTCCAGTGAATATCTAGATATATGTGTGTAGAACACACACACACAAAATTTCGTGTCGATCCAACGGTTCAATAAAAAGTTATGCCTCCTGAACACTGTTGCGCACACAAAATCGCCCAGAAAAATCTTAGACGGATTTTTCTTTTCTTCTCAAAACACGAACACCTTGTTGGTCCTATCATCACGAGCCACGAGGCTCTGATACCAACTGTGGAAACCTTGGTTTCCTCGAATCTTTTAGTTGCTAGGCATAATCATTGTTCATATGATTTACAATCAAAGCGGAAAAGAACAATAACTATGAAACAAGGTGTTTGGGCACAAGACACATGTTTGCTAACAATTGGATTGCTCATTATATTAATAACAAACAATCACTAGGTGTGTATACATTGAATCCCACACCTAGTCGCCGCACGCTTTAGGTTTACATTGTGAATGAAGTTATGAATTAAACCTATGACCCTTGTTCCTTTTATAGAGTAAGGATTAGGGTTTACAAGAGATAAGATCAAATAAAACATGTGTATCTTCTATTTAAATAAACTAATAAAGAATATTAATAAATAATACTCTGAATATTTAACCTAAATAGATATTTCTAACAGCGTTTGACTTATGTCAGCGTTGCGTTAACACTTGTTATCTCTTAGACACAATTTGTCAGCGTTGAAGTGAATGCTTCATGTTTTCTTCGTTTTGAGTTTCTGCCACATCAACTTTTTGACCCAACATATGATAATCGACAATCATCATAATTACGATACAACTGAACGATTCTTATCAACGAAACAGGGTTCGAAGAAAGACGTACGCACACCAAACATTCACAAATCGAGCCAGACACACTTGGGCCCACTCATTTATAACTCCTTGTCTACATCAAAAGGCGTCCCCCTCCATGTATACAAGAATTTATAAATTTACGGTTCGGGAACTTATAACTTTCTTGTTCAAATGAAAAGGCGTCCCAATCCGTTTCAACGAGATGATTATATGTCATCCTACTCAAGTATTACTACCTCTCAACACGATATCATATCTAAATACCATAGTAAATTTAAGGTGTCAATAAACTTACATCATGATTTCCGTATTCAAACGTCCCATTCCGTTTGAATAAGGAAAACACGACAATCTAAGGTCCAGTAGTTTGAAATTTTCTTATTCAAATGTCCTAATTAATTTAAATAAGACAACATTAAACGACTCTTAGTTAGGTGAGTTAAAATATATATATATCTAAATGTCCCATTTCATTTAGATACACAATATTAAGTCACTCAACCGAATGACTACTACGAGCATATCATTGTTGTATCCAAACTATATATATTTGATTAGGATATATATATCTTAAGTCCAACATTGGTATCCTCCTTTCGCCAATAAAACATAGTCATATAAAATCAAATCAAGCGTCGCATTACGTAGGAGATATCGCCTCGTAAAAATGATTCTTCAAAAACATAAGAAGTATCGAAAACACGAACATCGCATTTATCAATTACGTTTCGAAAGAAGATGTCCAAAAATGGCACATCACGATATGATGATAAAAATCGAACTTAAACAAGTCGATATGCGATAGGTTACGAAACCATATATACATACTCAAAGTATCAAACGAGTCTCACACTCGTATTCAGATAATACACAATTATCAAGATCGGTGATTTACGGTGAGGCCAAATCCGATACAAAACGGTATTATAAAATGTACGACAATCATTCAAGGACCATTGCTTCACGTGCAATGCCTTTAAATAGCATAGTATATTCATACATATACATACTACCATTCCTATATAGACATAGGTTCACAT
Source organism: Glebionis coronaria (assembly GCA_025667525.1). NCBI lineage: Eukaryota > Viridiplantae > Streptophyta > Magnoliopsida > Asterales > Asteraceae > Glebionis > Glebionis coronaria. The sequence continues at coordinate 193,771,901 of CM046878.1, forward strand.
AATCACAATCAATCATAAAGTAATGCTAGAATAGCCTTACTAGAGCCATGCGGATTAGTTACGTGCTTAAAACTTTTTAGAACATACCAAAAGTTATAGTTTAGGTTTTTCAAAATCGACCTAGTTCTCTATAACTTGTGGCTCTGATACCATTTTTGTAACACCCCCAAATTACCATGCAGCGGAATACCACATTGGGGCGCTACTAATATCACATCGCACACAATCATAGACAACGACCTCAAAAGAGACGTTAAAATAATATACAGTTTTGTCCAAAAAGTTTCCCATCCCAATATATATAAAATCAGAGTAGCGTTGGTCCCAAAAACCGTTACCAATACATCACATTCATTAAGGACTTCAAAAGTCTTTTATTCAATTCAAAGGATGGAAAACACATATAAAGTTTAGACAAGTAAGCAACAACTTCCTCCTCACATGCTCCGCTGCTATCCATCTTGATTACCTGAAATACATGTGTAAAATCATCAACACAACGGTTGAGCAAGTCTATAGATTTTACAAATCATTTTGAACACAAGCAAAGATTATAAGTTTGTGGCATACTTGAAGGCAACAAGAATCGAATAATAATTTACATCAACAATAATAATTGTATATAGCATAAATTGCATTAAGCTCATGGAACCGAGCCCTTAGACGCTCTGTTAGGTCTAATAAGCCAAGAGATTTATTAATTGTCGTTACCTCCTGATTATTGGTACATTGCCGTATACCTGACTTCTCAATACAATATGTTCAAACAGTGTGGAGGTCGGGCCTAAGCTTCTATAATAAGTCCACACAAACTGAACCAGGGCGACTTCCCCCATAGATCTATTAATTGTAATAGCGGTTAACCCATCATAGGTTAATTAACGGTCCAAAATTGAGGCTTTAACAAAGGCAATCACTTAATGCAATTCAAAGGCAACCACGGGTCTATTCATAGAGGGACAAACATATCATAAAAGACTTGTGTTCCAAGTTTATAAAAACATGTATTCCCCCTCGCGGGTTTAAAAACCATTTACAAGATAGTATAATAGCGAGGCTATAGACTTACCTTAGATAATATGTGAAGCTAGTAGTAGTAGTGATCACCGAAGTAAAGATGCCTCCCAAATATACACGTCAAAAGCCGCCATCTAACAAATAAGGTGAGCGCATAGCAATGTACTTAAGTATTTCAAAATATACTTAGTATAATAAAATCAATGACTCAAAATAGTATGTACACATACATGAACAATCAATGCAAGTGATTCCCTTCTAAACCCCATAACATGTACTAGCTTTCCAAGACTAGCACCTTCGATATTGATCCATCTCAAGATGCCAAATCAATACGGTTCAGGTACCCAACACGGGTCTCCAATCTCAGAATAAACACTCTCACATAAGACTTATATCCTTTTAAAACTTTTAGAAGCTAATAGTTTAGCCTCTCGCCTCAAACTATGACGCGAGGTTAAGTACCTCCCAAATAGTACTCAGCCGGTACTTACCAAAAGTACACGCTATTTTCCCCTACCTAAACAACTCCGTTTTCGACAAAACTTGGTGACAAACTCACTTATAATCTGTAAAAGACTCAGTTTAAATTTCATTCAATGATTCACATTTTAGAATCACCTGCTCGACACATCTTTAAACTTTAAAAACCGGACGGTTTTGCACACTTGCATCGTAAACCATTTTGACCTTGTTAAACATTTCCATTTACAAAATCGACACTTGACTTTGAAAATAGACTCCAAATGCTAAGTTTAGAACCCAACAACAGCCTTTGATCAGTTCTAAAACTCAACTTATAGTCCCCGAGATTCGATCCAAATATCAACAACAATTTCGTATTGTATCAATGCTCGTCTCCCGGTACACGAATAATCAAAATAGCATAACTTCCTCCTCGTTAGGAGTTAGAAGCTCTATCTTATATAGAAACGAGCGTCTCGACGACTACTACAACAATATCCAACAATACCAACACTTTCTCAAAGTTATACCCACGAAAATCAGCCATAAACCCACTGATGTAAAACACCTCTTTAAAAATCACATCAACACTCATTTTGACCCATTTTTATCATCATCAACACCTCAAATATGCTATACACATCATCTCTAACATCTAATAACATCCCTAAATCACTTGCATGATCCATCCTTTCAAAACCCATATCAAAAATCAAACATGCAACCATTACAATCAATTATATAATAATAATAACACATTCATATAACATAAAAATGGATCAAACATCATTGTTCTTCACTAAAAATCTTTGAAAAATAAAAGTACTTGCATGTTGTTAAAAATCATACCAAAGTGTTCATCTTTCAATTTTAAGAATGGATCTTTGATTTGATCATCTTGAATCAAGCTCGAAATCAAACCACAAGGGTGTTTTTCGTTGAGGTAGCTCACGACAAGGGAGGGAGAAAGAAATGAGAGAAGAATTCTGGTTAGGTGAGTTGTATGTGTGTGTATTATGAGCAAAAAAATTCCTTTTATATGGTGGGTGAGGGTTTGTTTTGCAATTTGTGCATTCTTGTGGAACAAAGTGTAAATATTAGTTAAAAAGCGGGAAATGACTTCCAGTCAATTTTAAAAATATTTCCGAGAGTCGGGTTTCGTCCTGGGTTCATAAAAATATAAATCTCGTTTGTTAAATCGATCGTTTTAATAATTAAACGCACACAAAACGAAATAATAAAGTTCCGACTCGACTTAACACGTTATGAAATAAAATTTTCATAAATATCAAATATCAAAATAATCGATACTAAAATATAATATTTGGGCATCCATTGGCATCGCGATCACTATTAGTACTCTTCAGTTGTCACAACGATTATTTATAACCACACATTACCGGTTTCAACTAAAGCCTTCAAATATAATAATACTCATCATTACTTACAAATTAAAAATATGTTACATATTTAGGATAAAATAACGACGTTAAGTTCGGATTATTACAGTGTACGAATGCATGATGATGACATAACATGGGTTTGGGTGAACGCCTTTGGGTCGGTTCACCTAAACAAAATGACATGGCGAGGATGACCGCCTACGGGTCGGTTCATCAAAACAAAAATGATTCTATTAAAAGCACATGCGACTAAATACGGTCAGTCCTATACCAACCATTACTTAGTCAAAATTCCTGCAACAATGATACATGAATGAATGCATGAAAACAACTGTCAGTTCTAGGAAGACCATGGTGATTACCTACTAATCACAGGTCAAGTTTTAAAAGCCTACAGGTCGAAGCCTTGGCTCTGATACCATAATTGTAACACCCCATTTTGGTAAATGGCATGTCACGCGTAATTATGGTGTGTCATCAAAGCATGCAAGGTAAATGTCTTAAAAACATTAAATGACCATGAATGGAAATACAGGAAACAAACATCGGTAGTCCAAGTATAAGCTCCTCACACATAAACATAAGTACTGAAATGAATAAGGACTAAACAATGTCCAAAGAAATGAAGTAGAAAAATGTATGGAAATTGCATAAAGTAGAGAAGGCTAGATAGCTTCCAATCCATATGCACGTACGCTGATAGTCTACGAACGCCGTTGAGTACCTATCGTTTGGGAACATGAAAGCAAAACGGCTGAGCATAACGACCAGTGAACGGATATACAAGTATAGCATGGAATAATGTAAGCATAAAAGACTACTAGCAGCGGAAATGTATAAGTCCTAGATAACCTGGAAACATGTTCATAAAACTGGTTTTATAGTTTGAAAAGACTTATGTTTTTATGTAAAATCTGTATTAATTAGCCAATATCCCATATAGGTCATGAGGTTCCACCGTGCATGAATACTTAGAGGGTATACCTCGTCATGCAATTAGAGGGGTTGCCTCAAATTAAATAATCTATGTAGGAGGGATCAACTCCTTGTGAAGGATGCAAGGCACACATCGCATTCACCATGAAAATCCTACAAAACATGTAACTAGGATGCACACAAACGCCCCACATGATAATATAATATAATGGCCAAAACTGAAAAGGGACGCCACGAGCAATCACTCCGCCGTGGGGAAGTCATAACACTGGTGCCTCCAGTGTTATGGTTATGGTACCTCCATAACTAGGTGACACTGGTCATGCATGTATATGGCTTAGGCAATTATTCTAACATAAGTAATCAAACATATAAAACACATACTGGGAAAACAGTTGGCTGCAAATGGGGAATCCTAATAAGGAAAGAATGTCCATAATGAAGGACGGGAAATCCGTACCTTGTTTCAAGTGAACGAGGAAAGACGAAAGGATGAAAGTTCTACTCCGATCTCACTAATGCTACATAAATGGGAAACATGTATAGGTATTCAGATTACTGAGTACGTAACCTATTATAACATGCCTTAGCTTGTTTTATATATTCTTGTCTTGTTTTACTGATTAACATGTTATATTGTGTTGATCATGTATTTCATGTATTCTGATTAAGTATTAACTTGTATTCTTGTATTATTATACTTGTTATGTAATAATAAGTAACTTTCTAAAAATAGCGGGTTTCCTAAAATAGAAAATTTCGAAAAATAAGAAGTTTCCAAAAATAAAAAGTTTTCAAAAATAGATCAGTTTCTAAAAGTAGAAAGTTTCCAAAAATAGTAAGTTTCTCGAAATAGAAAGTTTCCATATTTAGAAATAAGCTGGATTATTAAGCTAATAATATAAGCTTAAGTTTACTGGTTAAATATCATAAGTCATGTAATTATTATCATGTTAATTAAATAAACTATAGGTTATACGATTTAATTAAATATAAGCATGATTTAATTAAATTAAAGCATATAAAATACTTAGGTTAAACATGTATTGATAATTTATTAATTATAACCTAAGTCATGTTTTATTAATTAATTATAGTACATGTTTTAAATAATTAATTAATACTATAGTCTAAATTAAATAGTAAGAATACTTAGGTTAAAACATGTATTATTTTCTGAATAATAATAGCTTAAGTCCATGATTAAATTAAATTAATATAGTCATGTTTAATTAATTTAATTTGTCTTGTTAAAAATAATGTAACTTGAAAAATTAAATAACTTTAAAAACTAATCATGTAACCGAATCCTGTGTTTTAATTTAGACCGACATGAATCGGACCAGACCCGTTGAACCGGACCGAGCCAAACACCCCCTTAGCAGTGGCTACCCGGCCTAGCCGGTTGCCAATGCTCAAGTAAAATCACCACTGGCTGCAGCCGGTGGTTTTCCGCTGGTTTTTCTCGACTTCCTACTGCGCACAACAAGGTTCCCACCGGCAGTAGGCCGGTGGTTCCCCCTACTGCGTTGTACGTTTCCCCTGCTTGAACCGAACAACCACAAGCTTAAGCCGGTGGTGTTGTTACTGCTGCGCCGAGACTATAACAAACCACAAGGCCACCCCGACTCACGTCAGGGTCCTTGTTTCTTGTTGTCGACCAAACCCCAGCCACGCCGAGACATTGAGGTCTCGGTGGTGGTGCGATTAACCAAGCTGAGAGCTTGGTTGCTCTCGGTGGTACGTCGGCCGAACCAAAACAAACCCAAAAACCCTTTTTTATGTTTTCATGATTAAACCAACATGTTTTCTTGTTTGTTTTATTATTTACATAACATGTGTTCTTGATTCAAACTAAAAGAATAAAAAGAAAAGGATTATTACCGAATGTGTGATTGAATGAGAACTAATAACACGAACAAGAATACCCGAATTCAATAACCAAAATCAACCAAACATCCTTGTGGTGTCTCTTGTAGCCTGCAGCAAAGGGACAGGTAAGGAAGAACTAGGGTTTTTATTTTTTAGAAAAACTCTGTCGAATGAACATGTATTTTCCCTTTTTGTTTATTTAGAAAAAATCAACTTGGGCTTTTCCCTTTCCTTTCCTTGTGTCCGCGGCTACCTAAAGCCCAATGGGTTTCCCGGGCTTGTTCATGTTTAATATAAATTACGTTTTTGTTCGTTAGTATTTTCGTGTTAGTTCGTAATTAATTATTTGTGTTATAATAATACTTGTACGTAATCGATATTTATCGTATAATAATAAATATATACGTAGTTACATGTTCGTGATTTAATATTCATGATTTCATGTTCGTGATTACATGTCCGTGATTATAATTATTATGATTAATAATTATCGTGTAATACCACGTACTTAATAATTATCGTGCACTAACACGTACGTAGTTTATGTAATTAATATTCGTGACACGTGTTCATGATATAAAAGGAAGGTTTTAATTGGTTCGTATGTTTACTAAGTGTACTGTTCATGGTAAAATTATGCGGGTTTACATTTGTACACACCAAAGCTGCGTTTCGTGATGAAATTATTCCATTTGTGAAAAATAGTAAAGAGTTTTTTAGTAATCTTGATCAAAATTTGGTTTTGGAAATTAAAGAAGTTGAACAAGTTTTCTATGAAATAGATGATGCTTATGAAAATCTTTTAGTCGAAAAGTAAAAAATTTGACTCCAAATGATCAACTTCTAAAGCAAGTGATGTCACATGATATTGTATCCATTTGTGTGAATAATTGTTGATAATGATTCTATTGTGCATAATGTTGAATATGTGGATAATATGGTAGATAGTAATATTCACAAATCTGACGTTGAATTTCTAAAGCATCAAGACTCCTATAATTCGCTTTCAAAACGTTTTGATGAGATTAAAAAACATTGTATTTCGCTTGAATGTGAAAAACAATTTATTCAAGAGATTTTTGAAAAGTCACACGAAGGTGTTAATATAGATGATCCAAATTTTCATAAGGTTTTTCGATTGACTAAACAATCAAAATAGCGTTAGACAAGTGACAAGGTTGCTAACTCTTTTCCGATTAACATTGAGAAATCTAGGGAGATGAACCGTGTGAACGTACTTAAGGCCGCTAAGAATTTTAAACTTGATCTAGATAATCTAGTTTCTAATATTTTGTCCAATGTTGATCACTTAAAAAAATACATAACTCTTCGATTCAGTAAAGCCCGCACGTGCTAATACCACTGCACCGACTCAATCATTGATTGAACGCTTGAATCAAAAGTTTGTGGAAATATCTGATTTGAGGGAGAAAATTTGTGATAAATGATATGAGCTATTTTAGTCATATCAATTATATCTTAAAACAATCAAAATATGCAATAAATGTATGAAAATGCCTTATATATGTTTGTTTCTTGTTTTAATGTGTGTAGGTACCAAGATCGCGAAAATCGGCAAAAACCGGCACGAGTTTGAAGAAAAAGATTGAAGAAGCCAAAATCGAGCTCGATTTAAGCGGATTTGAATTTATTAAAGATTATTTACCAAGTGGGACCCACATTTGGGAAAATGGGCCCAAAAGCCCATTTGAGGAAATTAACTTGTCAATTACGGATTACAAGCCCAACTAGGCCCAATTCTTAATAAAGAGACGGATGGGGTGTCTTTATTGGGTCAAAAGCCCAAGAAGCGTTTGTGAAAGAGCAAAGGAAGAATTGATAGGGTCCAATCCTGGCCCAAATAAAGGGAACGGTTACTTAAAGTCAACCATTCGTTTTAGTTACACACGTTTTATTCACATTCATCACACTCTTACCAAATAAATAAATAAAACGTCATTTCCCTACCTACTCACCTTTATCTTTCATTTATATCTCCACACGTTTGGTTTCACACACCATAAATAAAAAAATAAAAACTCTTTCGATACTTTCTATGTTCACTTCATCTCTCACCTTTCATCCCCAAATAACCAGATGAACCATTTTCCACTGTTCATAAAACCCTAGCCAAATAAATCAACAGAATAAAATGGGGCTTTTCATCCCACGTGTAATTCAAGTGTGGGGGAATTAAATCCCCTAATTTTAAGGAAGAGAAGATGGGCAGAAAAGAGATACGTGGCATGATATGATTGGAAGAGACACCTCATTTATCCCACTCAGCCAATCAGAAGGCATGAAAGAAACACAACTAGCACACACGGATGCCACGTTGGAAATCCGTGTGCTAGTTGTGTCGTATCAACCATCCGATCAAAAATAAGAGAGATAAAGAAGATCTAAGGGCTGGAATGAAGATGGAATATGTTATTAAGATGCGAATATTCTTCATCAGCAAGCCCTGGGATGGCTATAAAAACCCCCCATTTTACTTGTAATTTTTATCCCTCTTTTAGTTTTAATGTTATTATGCTTAAATTAGTCTAGGATAAATGTATTTCTTTTTCAGTTTTGTACGAATTTTTATTAATCAATGAAAGTTAATTTGGTTTTTATTGAATTGATTATTTACTTTTCTGCTTGAACTTTAATTTTTTGAATATATTATGTGACTGATTGGTTTAAATAATAAAAGGTTGTTTAAATAAGCTAAATAATAGCTTATTTTAAATAATCTAAAAACTAAATTTGGGATCAAAACTTTCTTACTGAAAGTTTTTATAAAAATTTGGTTCATTTATGTTACTGTTCGAATATGATGATTGTGGTGGTTTCGTTTGACGATTAATGTTGGATGATGGAGGTGTAGATTCAGTTCTTAGGTTGTTCAGCACAACCTACTACTCAAAGGAAATCTCCAAAAGGTTTTATTTCTTTTCTTTTTAATGTTAATGAGTAATAATCTGCTTAGTTTAATAAGGTTGATTGAGCTTATTGATTTTGAATCTTATTTTGTATTCGTTTGTTTATTGTTGATTAATCTGCTTAAGTTTTTAGTTAGTATTGATAAGTCTGCTTAAGTTTTCAATATGGGATTTGTAAACTTGTATGTTTTTCTTATTGAGTTTGTTAATCTGATATTAGATCTGTTTAGTTTTTAGGATAAATGATTATGAATCTGATATTGACTATTTTTCTTAAATGATGATTGAAACTGCTTGATATTATAAATCTGCTTGGTTTGATAATTTTACATGCTTTGTTTAACTGAAAAGTTTCATGTCTGTTTCTTATAAAAGGTTCTGATTAATCTTTTTAGAGTTAAATAAAGTGATTTAAGTTGATTTTGGATTGAACTGATTTTTGAGAGTTTGTAGTAATCTATTTAAATTGATCTGATTAAATGGGATTGAGATTAACTTGTAGGAAGGACTGTTTTTTTTATCCGTGTTAAAAGTATTTTGAGAGTTTAATGGATATTCACATTATGCTGAAATAATAAGTTTTAGTTTAATATTAGACTGCTGATTTGTTTCTTTTGATATGGTTTGATTTGAGGTTTTATTGAATTTATCTGTTATAATACTTTGTTTTGCTGAGCTTATATATTTATTCAGTTATCAGAATCCATTTGTTCTGATTAACCCACTAAGCTGATTCCTATCAGCTTAACTCAAATAAGCATTGCATTTTATCACTCCTGTGATTCGTCATATCTCAGTACTCCAAAAATAAATAATCTCAAAAATGAGTCCCTTGTGGGACTCGAACCCTTGACCTCAAGGGTAGCAGCATAGTGTGTTAACCATCTGAGCTCTATGCTCTTTTGATTTAACTGTCTCACATTTAATTAATATAGTAGGTCTAAACTGGGCAGAATTTGATTGAGAGTTTGTTTGTTTAACTTACGTTTTTTTTATAACTTTTAATTATTGTTTTAGTTAAAGAAAATTTTGAGATTGTAAAATAATAAGTAGTTCAAAATTAAAATAAAATAAAAATAAAAATGTTTTTATTAATTCTAAAAGTTTAAATAATTTTCAATTAATTAGATTTTTTACGATTTTAGATTTAAATAAAATTAGTTTTTAAATAGATTTGTTTTAATTAATTTTTAATAAAGTTAATTAGTTTTAAAAGTTTAATTAGATTTCTAAAATAGTTTAAAAGTAATTTTTATTAAATAGATTAATTTTTATAGATTATTAAATAGTTTAATTTTTAAATTGTTTTAATTTTAAGTAATTGTTTGTAGATTTTAAATATAGCGGGGTTCACGATTCATGAACTTTAGGATTAAAAATAGTTTAAAATTGGTAGATTTAATTTCTAGTTTAAAAATCGAAAACCAATTCAAACCAATTGTCCAAATCAAAGCAAAACGTCTCAAATTCACTCGATCTTCGTGTACAACGAACTTGGTTCATTCACGTGTTTAATTGAATTCGTCATTGGTAATATTAGTCTATTACTTTTTCCTAAAGGTAATTTTCTAATTTACCCTATAACGTATCCAAATTATCACATATACATTCCACCATACATCAAAAATTTTGGCGCCGCTGCCGGGGATCTTGTGTACGATTCGTCTTTGTGGAGATTTGTTGATCGTTGATTTGAAGAACCTTTCCGTCCTCGGAAAGTTTTGTTATTTTTCTATTATATAGTATGTATCGTTTTTCTCGTTTTTTGTGAATAATATATTGTATTACATAGAACAATAAATTTACATACTTTTCAAATAAGGCCTTAGCTGGGATTTCATCACCTAGCTATTGTAGTCGAATCCAAAACAAAAATAAAAGGCAAAATAGATAAATACTACTAAGAAGTTTGAACTCGATTTATACAAACTATAAGGTGGGTATAAGGCGACGTGCTATAAAAGGCCGTCGAAGGAAAAAGGTTTTTAAGTGCTTTGTGCCACCTCGTTTCCCCGCTTGCTTGTGCGTATATTGAGAGGGAGAACCTATTATTGGTTTGTCGACTCAAGTAGTAATAAATCTTATTTTTGTAGTTTACTTATTGAACCTCGAGACGTTTAGGTTTTCACCTATCCTTTCAAAGTCTACCAAGGGTAATTTACTTCCATAGTAGTTATCCTTATTCCTTGTTTTTTTATCGATCATTATTGATTGAGCAATACCAAATAAAATACCAAAAATAATCTTCTTCTTGTCTAATTTCTTTTCTTCAATCCTCTAAATTCTCGTCTTTGTAGTGTATGCAATTACGTTCTTCTCGTCTTGTGATTGATTTTAACAGGCTTAAAAATATTCCTCGTAGAAATAGAAATCGTCAACAACGAATAGTGGAACCCGAGGTTCCACCTATTGTTGTAGAGATGGCCGATAACCGAACAATGAAGGAATTGCTCCGTGCACCCACCGAAGGGTATAGGGAAGCAATCGTTGTGCCGGCTATTTTGGCGGATCATTATGAGATTAAGACGGGTCTTTTATCGCTCATTCGTGCCGACCAATTTCGTGGCAATGAGACCGATAACCCGCACTCTCACATTCGGAATTTTCTTTGAATTACCTCGACTCTCAAGTTTAGAGATGTGCCGAATGATGCGATTAAGCTCATGCTTTTTCCGTAATCGCTCGAGGGTAATGCTAAGATTTGGTATGAGAAAGAACCACCAGGTTCGATCTTAACATGGGATGATTTAGTGTCTAAGTTCATGAATTATTTCTTTCCACCATCTAAGACAACACACTTTAAGAACGAGATCACTAGATTTGAACAAAAAGTGCATGAATCATTTGGGGTTGCATGGGAAAGATTTAAAGATTTGTTGAGACAATGTCCACACCACGGTTTCTCGGAATTGCATCAAATAAATACTTTCTATAATGGGCTAAATATGAGTGAACAAGATTCTTTAAATGCTGCCGCGGGTGGTAATCTTTTAAGAAAAACTTCGAGAGACGCGTGGGGAATAATTGAGAATAAGTCTAGAGCACAATATTCACGAAACACACCGGGTGTTTCCAATGTGAATTCGTTTAATCCCGAGATTGCTAGATTGGACTCTAAGATTGACACGATTTTGAATGAGCTTAGGAAGAATCCTCATGGATCCATTAATATGGTTGAGAATGTTTGTGTATCATGTGGTGGAGCACATCCTAGTCTTGCTTGTTTAACCACGGGGTTTGATCAAGCTAGTGCTTTTGCCGCGACGGGAACTTATGGCTCCAACGGTCAAGTTCCTCGTCAAAATCATGTTGCTCCACCGGGTTTTCCACCGGTTCAAAATAGGTACAACAATGGAAACAATGGGAATAATTTTAACCGTGGTAACCAAGGGAATTTCAATCAAGTAAATGGGTTTAATGCTAATCAAAACAATCAAGGTTTTCAAAGCAATAATCAAAATGATTTGTCAAGCTACATTAAATCAAATGAGGCAAATATGAAAGCTTTACAAAATAACATTCAAGGGCAAATTAATACTTTGAGACTCGATTTTCAAAATACGATTAAAGGGCAAAATAACAAGATTGAGCTTAATCAACAAAGGTTAGAACAAAGTCAAAATCGTATGCACCAAAGTTTGGAACAAAGTCAAAATAAATTGCTTTCGATGTTTGAGGGATTTATGTCTAAACCATCTACTTCTTCGGGTTGCTTACCTAGTAACACCATTCCAAACCCGAAGGGAGAGCTCAAGGCCATAACCGTTTATGATGATTATGAAAATTTAGATGAAGTTGAAGTGATTGAGTTTAAGCCTCCACCTAAGGAAACTTTTCTAGAAGTCACTAAGGCTACTTTGAATGTGATTAGTACCTCGATTTTCTTTGATTTCTTTCCCGAGAAGTATAAAGATCCGGGTCAATTCTTGATACCTTGTGTTTTCAATGAGCTTGGGGTTTGCAAAGGCCTAGCCGATCTAGGAGCTAGCATTAACATAATGCCCCTAGACCTTTGGAAGACTATTGACTATGCACCACTTAGTACCACTCGTATGATCATTGAGCTTGCTAATGGTACCACCACTCGACTGGTTGGTATAGCGGAAAATGTCATTATGAAAGTGGGAAATTTCTTGTACTTAGCCGATTTTGCTATAGTTGATTATGAGACCAATCCTCGTGTGCCTATTATTTTAGGAAGACCATTTTTGTGCACGGCTCAAATTCAAGTTGATATGAGGAAAGAGGAAATTAAATTGTTTTATGGAGATAAAAGCATTGTTTTTAAACTGGAAAAGATTCCAAGATTTGCTTCTAAAAAAGTGGAAAGTGTGAAACTTATTGAAACAATTGAAAGTAATAAGAAAGCTCTTTTTGATAAAGGTGTTTTTCCAATTTTGGAAACTTCATTTTGTGGTAAAGGAAAGTTAAATTCAAATGAAGAAGCTTGCTTTGTTGAATCATGTTGTAACCTTTCCTCATCTACACTCACTTCACACGAGGATGATAGTGCTAAGATTGAAAAACAAATTGATGATTACTTAAGTGAGCCATTTGATGCTAGTGAGTTTGTTAGTGAGAATTTTGATCCCGAGAGTGATATTGCTTTAATTGAACAATCTTTGAAAATGGACTCATTTTCATTCTCTTCGAAGGATCATGTTGATGTTCCTAAGGCACAATCTTCATTTGAAGAGCCTTTGATTCCTAACTTCACACCGAGTGAGGTTAGTGATTATTCATGTGATAAGTTCATCGATGAACTTTTTGCTATCATTGATCCACTTCCACGGGGAAGTGAAGACGTTTCCGATCTTGAGATCGAACGTGATTCTAGTGTTTTACCTACCATTCTCGAGGAATTCGCCGATTTCCTTCAAATAAGAATGATGATCTTGTATCCGAGTGTGACACACTCGATACTTTGTCGGATATTTCTTGTGATGACAAGGATGATGATACTTTTGTGACTTACTCCAATCCTCTCTTTGAAGCTTCAATGAACAATAATCCATTGTTTCAAGAGGATTTTGAGAGCATCACACCTCCTACATCTCACAACCTTTGTGATGATGAGCTTCTTATGAAGGAGGTTGATGAGTTTCTTTATATAGACATTCCTTCGGAATTTGAGGAAGAGTCTAATGACGGTGATGAAGACTATTGGTTTGATCACCCGATTTATGATGATGATAATGTTGACCCGGAGGGAGAAATTACTTTTGCTCCAATTATCCTTCCCACTCGCTTTGATCTTAATGTGCGGGTTTTTCATGCGACTAATTTTGAGTATCATGACCCCTTTGTTCACATTCATAAGAGTGACAAGGTTAACAAAGTCATGCAAGTTGAAACCACTAGTGTTGAGACTTTTATACCGCCTTTACCATGTGCTTTATATGATTTAGGATTAGCATGGGGGGACGACACCGTGTTGTCTATTCCTTTCTCCACCGAGGACGAGGTATTCGACCCCGGAATTGTTGATTTGGGGAAATCTCGGCCTTTCACCGATGCAATAATTGAAAGACTTTTTAATCATCTTGGTGCGAGTTTATCTCGGGGAGCATGCTACATCCATACCATTGTTTGTGACTACTATCTCTTTTTAGAGATTTGTGTTGGAGTTTTATCCTTTCGTTTGTCATCCGACAACGAGGATGTAATCTTTGACCCCGGCATCGTGCTTCTTGTTGAACTTTATTCCATTATGCCGGTTTTCACCACTTTCCCTAAGGACCAATGAATGCGGGGATCGAGTCGAGCTCATGACTTGGTGAACAAAAACGAGGTGCCTTGTGGGGGAGTCCCATACATTCTATCTTCTTTCTAATTTCTAACAACTAATAAGGCTTGATCTTTCAAGCTCGTGCTCGTGTTTTGTTGTGTTGTGAATCTTAGGTATGACCCTAATATTTGAAGACTCTCGTGTTCGGTTTTTGCCGGTCCACTTGATCTTCCATTCTTTTAATGCCAAAAAGGGGCACACTCTCTATCCCTTGATTTTTATCGACTAACGTTTTATCTTGAGGCATAATTAATAAACGGCTTATAGATTTGCGTGCTCTTTCCATGCTAGGAATTTGCATTTGACTCTTCGTGTTTTAGCAAGGGGGTGTTACTCTTGAGCTAAGAAACATTGAGGACAATGTTTGGTTTTAGCATGGGGGAGTCAATCGATATAATCGCTTGCAATTGCTTTTGTCGTGTCCAAACGTATTGTTTTTCTCATTTTTCTATAAAATTTTAAATTTTTAGTGTTATTTTTAAGTTTTAATAAAGAAAATAAGTGCTTTTGACACGAATGCTTTCCGTTGGTGAAAATGAAAATAGTTTTTGACTCGACTCGGTTTTTACCTTAGCTTTTCCTTAACGTATTTGAATTAAGTTTTGCTAGGCTTTTATTTAGGGAGCTTTAAAACGTGAAAGTCTTAATTCATACGGGTTAAGAACAAGAACTTTTCACAAGTTCCTATAATTGATCCTAGAAAGTCGTCTATCAAGGGAACTTTAAAACTCAAATTCTAAAACTTGAAAAAGTATAAGAAGGTGCAAGATCCTATAGATGACTTGAAAACCCAAAACTTTGATTTAATAGGCTAAGTATCCACTGATTTCACATTTTTGAAATTTTACAATATGAAGAACAAGAGATGATAGAGTTCAATCATAAGTTTCTAAGGTTAAATTCTTCTTTGTGCAAGTATTTTTGTGTTTGATTTAATCTCCTCGTACTTACTTTCCACGCTTGAATAATAATTGCTTAATAAATGAAGTTTTTAGCGGTTTAGGCTTGATATCTTAACTCGTAACTCCTTCTTTTTCTTCCCTTGTAATTAAAGTGAGTACACATTAAGGGTGTCAGCGTCATGGACTTTTGATCATGGGATTGCGGAAATTTAGCTTACTATAAATATCATAATAATAAAGAAGAATAATAAAAACATGTTCTCTAGGAGCCTTCGGGTGGGAGTCATGTAGCACTAACCTTGTCATTAGAGCCTTAGGGTGTATGTCAAGGGGCGTGTTGAATAAAAATTGCTTCATCATCATGATCCGTAAGGTGGGATGGTGAAGTTAATTCCCTTATTTTTGTCCAAGGAGCCTTAGGGTGTGGATTTTAAATAAGGAGCACAATTGCATCTTAAAGAGCCACAAGGTGTTATGATGTAGTTGTTGCTAACTCCATTAATAAGGTCATAATTAAATTTGGAGGTTTTATTGTTGCTTTTAAGTAGCCATATTAGCCAAATTTCGGGTCTGGGATTTATCCTTAAATCGTGTTAAGTTATCTTTGATGTGGGCTTTCTTTAGTGAAAACGGTTTTTGAAGTCGAGGTTAGGTTTTGAGTGTTGAGTTTACATCGTTCTTGCCTTCATTTTTGGACTAATAAATATCAAAATAAAGTCAAATGAGCCTTTGGGTGAATGACAAATAAAATCTATAGATACAATTAGGAATAATAGGAGATTGAGTTTAACACAAATTACTTGTATGAGTTGGTTTAATTTTGGGGCTTATGATTGACAATGATCTTGTTTTTGCACTTGGCATGGAAAAGTGAAAAATCGAGGACGATGAATCTATTGGAGTTTTATGATCCTAAAAGTTATTTTTCTAATAATGATAGCAATACATTATGTCTTGGCAAAATACAAGTCAAAAAGTTAAATAATGGTGTAGTTAGTGTTTATTTTTATCATTGCGTGAGGACACGGCAATTGCTTAGCAAGGGGGAGTTTGATATGAGCTATTTTAGTCATATCAATTATATCTTAAAACAATCAAAATATGCAATAAATGTATGAAAATGCCTTGTATATGTTTGTTTCTTGTTTTAAAGTGTGTAGGTACCAAGATCGTGAAAATCGGCAAAAACCGGCACGAGTTTGAAGAAAAAGATTGAAGAAGCCAAAATCGAGCTCGATTTAAGCGGATTTGAATTTATTAAAGATTATTTACCAAGTGGGACCCACATTTGGGAAAATGGGCCCAAAAGCCCATTTGAGGAAATTAACTTGTCAATTACGGATTACAAGCCCAACTAGGCCTAATTCTTAATAAAGAGACGGATGAGGTGTCTTTATTGGGTCAAAAGCCCAAGAAGCGTTTGTGAAAGAGCAAAGGAAGAATTGATAGGGTCCAATCCTGGCCCAAATAAAGGGAACGGTTACTTAAAGTCAACCATTCGTTTTAGTTACACACGTTTTATTCACATTCATCACACTCATACCAAATAAATAAATAAAACGTCATTTCCCTACCTACTCACCTTTATCTTTCATTTATATCTCCACACGTTTTGTTTCACACACCATAAATAAAAAAATAAAAACTCTTTCGATACTTTCTATGTTCATTTCATCTCTCACCTTTCATCCCCAAATAACCAGACGAACCATTTTCCATTGTTCATAAAACCCTAGCCAAATAAATCAATAGAATAAAATGGGGCTTTTCATCCCACGTGTAATTCAAGTGTGGGGGAATTAAATCCCCCAATATTAAGGAAGAGAAGATGGGCAGAAAAGAGATACGTGGCATGATATGATTGGAAGAGACACCTCATTTATCCCACTCAGTCAATCAGAAGGCATGAAAGAAACACAACTAGCACACACGGATGCCACGTTGGCAATCCGTGTGCTAGTTGTGTCCTATCAACCATCCGATCATAAATAAGAGAGATAAAGAAGATCTAAGGGCTGGAATGAAGATGGAATATGCTATTAAGATGCGAATATTCTTCCTCAGCAAGCCCTGGGATGGCTATAAAAACCCCTATTTTACTTGTAATTTTTATCCCTCTTTTAGTTTTAATGTTATTATGCTTAAATTAGTCTAGGATAAATGTATTTCTTTTTCAGTTTTGTACGAATCTTTTTTAATCAATGAAAGTTAATTTGGTTTTTATTGAATTGATTATTTACTTTTCTGCTTGAACTTTAATTTTTTGAATATATTCTGTGACTGATTGGTTTTAATAATAAAAGGTTGTTTAAATAAGCTAAATAATAGCTTATTTTAAATAATCTAAAAACTAAATTTGGGAGCAAAACTTTCTTACTGAAAGTTTTTATAAAAAGTTGGTTCGTTTATGTTACTGTTCGAATATGATGATTGTGGTGGTTTCGTTTGACGATTAATGGTGGATGATGGAGGTGTAGATTCGGTTCTTAGGTTGTTTAGCACAACCTACTACTCAAAGAAAATCTCCAAAAGGTTTTATTTCTTTTCTTTTTAATGTTAATGAGTAATAATCTGCTTAGTTTAATAAGGTTGATTGAGCTTATTGATTTTGAATCTTAGTTTGTATTCGTTTGTTTATTGTTGATTAATCTGCTTAAGTTTTCAGTTAGTATTGATAAGTCTGCTTAAGTTTTCAATATGGGATTTGTAAACTTGTATGTTTTTCTTACTGAGTTTGTTAATCTGATATTAGATCTGTTTAGTTTTTAGGATAAATGATTATGAATCTGATATTGACTATTTTTCTTAAATGATGATTGAAACTGCTTGATACTATAAATCTGCTTGGTTTGATACTTTTACATGCTCTGTTTAACTGAAAAGTTTCATGTCTGTTTCTTATAAAAGTTTCTGATTAATCTTTTTAGAGTTAAATAAAGTGATTTAAGTTGAGTTTGGATTGAACTGATTTTTGAGAGTTTGTAGTAATCTATTTAAATTGATCTTATTAAATGGGATTGAGATTAACTTGTAGGAAAGACTGTTTTTTTTATCCGTGTTAAAAGTATTTTGAGAGTTTAATGGATATTCACATTATGCTGAAATAATAAGTTTTAGTTTAATATTAGACTGCTGATTTGTTTCTTTTGATATGGTTTGATTTGAGGTTTTATTGAATTTATCTGTTATAATACTTTGTTTTGTTGAGCTTATATATTTATTCAGTTTTCAGAATCCATTTGTTCTGATTAACCCACTAAGCTGATTCCTATCAGCTTAACTCAAATAAGCATTGCATTTTATCACTCCTGTGATTCGTCATATCTCAGTACTCCAAAAATAAATAATCTCAAAGATGAGTCCCTTGTGGGACTCAACCCTTGACCTCAAGGGTAGCAGCATAGTGTGTTAACCATCTGAGCTCTATGCTCTTTTGATTTAATTGTCTCACGTTTAATTAATATAGTAGGTCTAAACTGGGCAGAATTTGATTGAGAGTTTGTTTGTTTAACTTACGTTTTTTTATAACTTTTAATTAATGTTTTAGTTAAAGAAAATTTTGAGATTGTGAAATAATAAGTAGTTCAAAATTAAAATAAAATAAAAATAAAAATGTTTTTATTAATTCTAAAAGTTTAAATAATTTTCAAGTAATTAGATTTTTTAAAATTTTAGATTTAAATAAAATTAGTTATTAAATAGATTTGTTTTAAGTAATTTTTAATAAAGTTAATTAGTTTTAAAAGTTTAATTAGATTTCTAAAATAGTTTAAAAGTAATTTTTATTAAATAGATTAATTTTTTTATAGATTATTAAATAGTTTAATTTTTAAATTGTTTTAATTTTAAGTAATTGTTTGTAGATTTTAAATATAGCGGGGTTTACGATTCATGCACTTTAGGATTAAAAATAGTTTAAAATTGGTAGATTTAATTTCTAGTTTAAAAATCGAAAATCAATTCAAACCAATTGTCCAAATCAAAGCAAAACGTCTCAAATTCACTTGATCTTCGTGTACAACGAACTTGGTTCATTCACGTGTTTAATTGAATTCGTCATTGGTAATACTAGTCTATTACTTTTTCCTAAAGGTAATTTTCTAATTTACCCTATAACGTATCCAAATTATCACATATACATTCCAGCATACATCAATAAATATTTGGCTTTGCCTGAGTTAAAGGAAACACATCGTACTATAAAAGGTAAGAATGTTTTTGATAATGCAGCCACCGTCTCATCATCGTCCTCTAGTGCAATCAAAAGAAACCTCATTGTCGTCACATTGATAAACAAGGGCTCTAGGACTAAACCATCTCAACAATTGGTCACAAAACATAAGGCAAAGTCAAAACCAGCCTCTGATGTTCCCATGTTACCTTCTACAGGAGTAAACAACACTACTAAGGCTCAAATTTCTAAGCTTAATGGAAACACAAAGAAAGATAGGATCTTGCCTTCATCTAGTAGTCACGTTAAGAAGAAAGTAGAAGACCACCCTACGAATGTTACTTCTATTTAGAATAAAAAGAATCATGTAGTTAAAACTAAAAGCTCTGCGGTTGTGCAACGTTCTAAGCCTACTATGAATTCTGATTTGAGAAGTTGGAATTGTAATGAATGTATGTTTTATAGTCATCATGATTCATGCCCTATCGACCATATGAATGAGATGAATGCCCGAAAGCACAACTTAGTGTGGAAACCGAATGGGAAAGTGTTAACCCAAGTTGGATGGATGTGGCGTCCCACTGGTAGAACTTTCACTATAGTAGGACTTACGTGCCATTTAACTAGGATCACTCCCACTACAGCGAAGAAAGCGTGCCCTTTAACTAGGAGTACTAAGGCTACCAAAACACAAGCGTGTCCTTTCACTAGGAACACCAACACTATTGTAGGAACCAAGTGCCCTTTAAATAGGTCTACTCCTACTGTAGTGCCTGTAACTAATCCAAAACCTCAGGAAGTTGGAACCAAGTGCCCTTTAAATGCTGGAAATCTAAGGATGACACAAATGTTAGCAATTATGATAATATATCTGTATCTGCTAACACTAAGGAACCCATAGTTTCTAATGCATTGTCTATTGTTGTTGTTGAAAACAGGTTGTCCAAATCGTCTTATGGTATCTGGACTCCAGTTGCTCCAAGCATATGACCGGAGATCGCTCTCAGCTCAAAAATTTTGTCAGTGGGTTTCTTGGAACGGTTTGATTCGGAAATGATCATATTGGAATAATAATGGGTTATGGTGAATATCAAATTGGGAATGTTATGATTTCAAGAGTGTATTATGTGGAAGGACTCGGTCATAATTTATTTTATGTGGGACAATTTTGTGATGCAAACCTAGAAGTTGATTTTTGAGAACATACCTGTTTCGTTCATAATTTAGAAGGGGTATATTTGATGAAAGGTACTCGAGGGAATAATTTGTATACTTTGTCTTTACAAGTCATGATGGCCGCTTCTCCCGTACGTCTTCTTTCCAAAGCATCAAAGACTAATTAATGGTTATGTCATCGACGGTTATCTCACTTTAACTTTGACGCTATCAATCATTTGGCGAAAAACGAACTTGTTTGTTGTCTTCCTAAACTTAAATTTCACAAAGATCATTTATGTTCTGCGTATTCAATGGGGAAGAGCACTAAGAAATCATACAAACCCAAGACTAAAGACACCAACCAAGAGAAACTTTATTTGTTACGTATGGATCTTTACGGGCCAATGTGTGTTGAAAGTCTTAGTGGGAAAAAAGTACATCCTCGTCATTGTGGATGATTACTCACGGTTTACATGGGTGAAATTTCTCGCAACAAAAGATGTGGCACCTAAATTCATTATCGGATTTCTCAAGATGATTCAAGTGTATCTCAACACTACTTTCTGACGCATCCGTACAGATAATAGAACCGAATTTGTTAATAAAACATTGCGTACTTATTATGAAGAAGTTGGCATGTCTCATGAAACATCCGTTTCTCGCACTCCACAACAAAACGATATCGTTGAAAGGCGAAATTCCATACTTATGGAAGGTGCACGAACGATGTTAATTTACGCAAAGGCTCCATTGTTTTTTGGGCAAAAGAAGTATCTATCGCGGTATACACCCAAAACCGTTCAATAATTCGCAAGCGCCATGGTAAAACACCTTATGAGCTTCTACATGGAAAATTACCCGATTTATTATACCTTCATGTGTTTGGTGCACTTTTTTATCCAAACAACAATGGTGAGAATTTGGGGAAACTTCAACCAAAGGCTGATATTGGTATTTTCATTGGTTATGCACCCACGAAAAAGCATTCTGAATCTACAATCGAAATTCTCGTAAAATCCTCGAAACAATGAATGTTGATTTTGATGTGCTGACAACAATGACTTCTGAGCAAAGCCGCTATGAAATCGCACTTCATGAAATGGGACCCAATAACATTAGCTTTGGTCTTGTCCCAAATAACCCTTCATCATCATCATTTACACCACCTACAATAAATGAGTGGGATACGTTATTTTAACCGTTCTTTGATGAATTCATTACTCCTCCAAGTATTGTTGCTCCAAAATCTGAAGAAATAGCTTCGATCAACAAAGTTATCGCTCCAACAAATGAAGCACAATCAGATGTGTCTACAACAACAATTGGTCAAGATACACCTTCAACGAGTATTTCTCAACCAACACCCGAATCAACTACCCATCTTATGCCTATTGATGATGAAGAGGATGATGATGATAATGACCTCGAATTCGCTCAAATGCATGAAATTCCATTCTTTGGTGTGCGGATTCCCGAAATTAATCAAGTGGGACCATCCACCTTAGAGGAAGCTCCTACTATGGTCTACTCCAATCCCAAGATTACTATACGTGACAGCAAATGCACAAAGGATCATCCTATATATACTCTCATTGGTGACTGTTAGAAGTACTTTTTACGTATGTAAAAGGATCGGTCACTCCGATAGTATATTAGTTAGTAGCTCGTAGTCCTAGTAACTTGTTAATCAAACAAGGTCAAGCCTAGCCTACAACTTGTGTGAGGACGATGGCCCAAATGTAAGCCCAAGCCCATCTCATAGGCTTGGGTATATAAACACTCTCCTTAGTTGGAGAGGGTGTGGCTCACTATACATTTCACATAGTAAAAGGTGTAATCTTTATTTTTCTCTCTCAAGTGTGTGTGTGTGTGTGTGTCCACCATCTTTCTATCTCTACTTTCTCTCTCTAGATATATAGATTTACAATATCATACAGTGACCCTAATCATTCGGTATCTACACGTAGTCAGTTACAAGAAAGTGCAATGTTTTGCTACTTTGATGCCTTTTTCTTTGAAGTTGAACCTCAGATGTGGCAAGAAGCTTTTACTCAATCATGTTGGATAGAAGCTATGCAAGAAGAACTCAATGAATTTGAACGTCTTGATGTATGGGAACTTGTCCCATGCCTGGATAAAGTGATGTTACTCACTTTGAAATAGGTTTAAAAGGTGAAACTCGACGAGTTAGGCGGAATATTGAAGAACAAAGCTCGATTAGTAGCTTGTAGGTATCGACAATTATTGGGTATCGGCTTTATCGAATCCTTTGCACCCGTTGCCCGCTTGGAAGCTATTAGACTATTCCTCCCTTATGCAGCCCATATGAATATGATTGTCTATCAAATGGATGTGAAGAAAGTATTTATTAATGGTGAAATCAAGGAAGAGGTCTATGTTCAACAACCGCGTGGTTTTGTGAATCCTAAATACCCTAATCACGTGTACATGCTTAAGAAGGCTCTCTATGGGTTGAAACAAGCTACGCGCACATGGTATGATCTATTGTCACAATTCCTCATCAAGGAAGGCTTCGCAAAAGGTAAGGTCGATCCAAGGCTGTTCATTCAGAAACGAGGGAAAGACATGATTATGGTACAAATATATGTTGACGGTGTTATATTTGCTGCCTCGACCCAAACATTATTGGATGAATTTGGGACACTCATGTCTTCAAAATTTAAGATGTCAATGATGGGTAAGGTATCACTTTATTAACCAATCCAAGTATGCCCTTGAATTGCTTAAGAAATATAAGATAGAATCTTGCGATCCTGGGGATACGCCAATGGTGAAGAGAACCAAGCTAGATGCAGAACCAGATGGGATTCCTATTGATCCTTCACTTTATTGTGGAATCATTGGTACCTTTCTGTATATAACAGCTAGTAGACCTGACCTTCATTTGCAATATGTATGTGTGCTTGGCATCTAACTAGGCCTCCTACTGAGTTACATTTAGCTGTTGTTAAAAGGATCTTTCGGTATCTGAAAGGAACAGTTAATCGGGGACTTCGGTAGTCGAAGGATTCCCCGATTGCACTAATGGCATATGCAGATAAAGATCACTCGGGTTGATAAGATAGAAGGTGTAGTACAAGTGGAAGTTTGCAACTACTAGAAATCGACTTATCAGTTGGGCATCGAAAAAGGAGAAAAGTGTTGCAATTTCAAGTACGGAGGCAGAATACATAGCTATGTCTGATTGTTGTGCTCAATTTCTTTGGATGAGATCGTAATTAATTGACTATGGTCTAGGTTTCAACAAAATTTCGATGTACTGCGACAACAAGAGTGCCATTGCCCTCTGCTACAACAATGTTCAGACTCCCAGTCGAAGCATATTAACATTCGCTACCACTTTATTAAGGAGCAAGTGGAAAATGGAGTGATCGAGCATTACTTTGTCAAATCGGAGTATCAATTGGCGAATATTTTCACAAAGTCTTCAGATCGCGCTCGAATTAAATTTTTGGCTGACAAGCTAGGAATGAGAACTTTCTCGCCAGAGACTATAAAGGCATTGACAGATGAAGCTAAAGAATAGTGGTGGTAAACTATTCTTAGTATCTTTTGTGATCATGTATATATTGTTTATATTTTTATCCAAAAAAGCAAAATATAATAATAGAAAACCATATAAAACCAAAAATTGAAAAATTCAGAAAAATCCAAAAATATAATTACGTTACTTTTTTCAAAGTCATGTCTTTTGGTACGGTAATATTTACGGCCTTAGAAATATCAAATAATATTGACACGGCGCCATAAATAGAGTTCGTACAAAAGTTGTAAATATCTCATAAAACATGCCTAAATGGCTTGCTATTATTTCAGATAGTAACCCGCTTTTCATATTCAAGTCAAGTATTTCTTATGAAAGCTTTGGCTCAAAAACAGGAATTAATTTTCTCGGACATGGTTTACTTTATAACCATGTAAGGGATTGTGTTTACGTTATAACACAATCTAACACGAATATGTGTACACTTTAGTGAATTTATTTGTTAAGACGAGAGAAATCTTGTTTTTAAGAATTTATCATCTATACAAATCGAAATTTTTTTACAATTGGTATCAACATACTCGCTGATGCGACTACTCAAACGACGACTACAGATCTTTAGATAAAACACGGGTCAACAATTGAGGGGGAGAAATTGTCTGTCTATCAATCCTTCAATGACGAGTTTTAGTGAGTTGTCGGTGTTAACTATTGGTGCCACGACTAAGTATTCATCTTTCATTTGGTGTCAAGACGTAATTACCTATTTCACAATTGTTGTCAAGACAACATCACCAATCGCACATGTGGTATCATGAATGATTACCGATTTTTAGAAAGAGTAGATAACTTCAGTCGTTACGGGGAAGATCTACCGTTGCTAACAAGAACCACATGATTCAATCATATGTGGTTCTCATATCTCATATCAAGCCTCGTATATGGTAAAATGTGACGAGGGGACCAACATTTGCCAATAAGAACCACATGATTCTATCATATGATGTTCTCATCAATCAGGTTCAACATTGTCATTATTTTTCTAATATAGTAAATATGTGATCTAATTCAACAAATATGGTGTCACAAATGACTCAAATTTCAGTGATATTCATCTTACAAATAGGTATCATTTTTTACAAATCGGTATCATGAAGATTAAACGGACTTGCATTTTTCTTCCAAAACCCTTTGTTAAAACTTCATTAAATCAAGTGATATTGTAACACCCCCAAATTACCACGCTGTGGAATACCACTTTGGGGCGCTACTCATAACACATCGTACACAATCATAGACAATGACATCAAAAGAGACGTTAAAAATAATATACAACCTTGTCTAAAAAGTTTCCCATCCTAATATATAAAATCAGAGTAGCGTTTAGTCCCAAAAACCGTTACCAACACAACAATCATCAAAGACTTAAAAGTCATTTATTCAGTTAAAAGGATGGAAAATAATATAAACATTAGACAAGTAAGCACCAACTCCCTCCCTGCATGCTCCGCTGCTATCTATCTTGATTACCTGAAATACATGCTAAAAATAATCAACACAACGGTTGAGCAAGTCTATAGGTTTTACAAATCATCATTTGAACACAAGAATTTTAATCATCTCAAGCTTGTCACACAGACAAGTCATACATATATCGATAAATGCCTTAAGCTCATGCAACTGAACGTTAACTAACACGTCAAACCGAGTCACTTACGGCGCCCCTACAACAGGTAATATTGTCATATACCAGCGGACTCTTATACATAATATCCCTTTTTCAGGTGACCACAAGGATACATACCCTAGGATAAGGCTGTCAAACCAAATAGATCTATCATATGTATTAGCGTTTACCTCGCAAGGTAATTAACAGTTCATGAAATTTAGGGACTTCATAAGACAATGGTACTTAGGCATTTATCATCATATTCGGGTCCAGCATACCGAAAACAACTTGTGTTCATTTTATAAAACATCATGTATTCCCACTCGCGGGTTAAAATCATTTACAAGATAATATAAAAGCGAGGCTATAGACTCACCTGATATAGCTATCACACATTTATCAAGGAAAAAAATCCAATAGTCGATACAAGACTTCACGAGATATCAGTCGCTCATTGCTCGAGAACGAGATGTCCAATGGTCGTCGTATGACCGAACGAGACCTATAATGACGAGACGCGCCTTAGGCTCGAGACAGTACATAAATCAAATATATATATATATATATATATATATATATATATATATATATATATATATATATATATATATATATATATATATATATATATATATATATATATATATATATATATATATATATATATATATATATATATATATATATATATATATATATATATATATATATATATATATGTAAATAGTTTACTTTAGTAAGTTTGGACATTGTATACGTTTGTAAAACTTTTCATAAGACTTTTGATAACAATTTACCATATATTTTCCCATTTTGACAATTATGCCCATTAAAGCTCATTAGTGGCCTATTACATATTCATGTGAGTTAAGTCCATTTCAAAATCAATATCAAACTTATTATGAATCTCATGTCTAATAATGGCTCAATAGCCATTATAAGTGTATGTTGGGCTTTTGTGGCCCAAATCCTCTTTATATGCTTTCCAGGTCCTAAAACGCCTCCAAACAATGTTCACTTAATATTTCACGTTGGTAGGGTCTTGGGTATTCTAATTATCAGTATGTAAATGGGTCTGTAATTCCCGATAAGTGGGTCATACCACTTCGGTTTTTATAAAAATCGTCACGTTAAACGCTAATTTAATATAGTCCAATTCTTACAATATTCCCGACATGTCTCGTTAAATAGATCATATCGCCTGAATCGTAAATCATCTAGGTGATCTATTTATAGAGAAATTATCCTTAACTCATGTATTTTACTGATCATGAGTCCAATTACCCAAAAATTATACTTGTTATAGCTTAATTACCCTTTTTTTACACGTACACACGTTGGCTGTGATTCGCAACCAACTTCAGTTTCATCGTTTTGCCCGCCATTTATAAACCGTTTATCCGTACAAAACCATTCGATTCGTGTGTGTTCTACATAATTTTAGATACAACTTTTAGTTTTACCTATTTAGGGGTCAGTATACAATTATTTGATGTTTTCTGCCACTTACTACAGTCAGTTCTGTTTTGACATGTTTTGTCGTTTTGACCATATATAATGCATCGGATATCGTCACGAGGACGAGCGACCCGGCCAAATCGTCACAAAACATATGCCTATCATCCTATATTATTATACAAGGCTCAAAACCTACCAAGTTTATACAATACTCACGTTTTTCTACTGGTGTAAATCAAAAAATTACAACAATTATGTAAGGCTTGTTTAGACCAACTTTTTATGTCATAAATTATGTACAATCTCCAAAGCTTCAAAATAAACTATTATTTACATAATAATATTTATAAAAGTCAAATAATAATTACATATATACAAACATCTTTTACAACAAGAAAATTAAAGAGATCCTTACAAAGAAAGTTGAAATCAACAAGAACCATGAACAAAAACCAATCTTTCTATCCAAGATTGAAACAACCCGACGAGACTCTGACCCAAATCTTGCAAGAACTATTATAAACCCCTTGTAATACATCAAAAGAATCAACCCATTTCTCCATGAAAGATGATGTTAATGTAGTTAAAATAAACCAAGCACATTACTATAGATATATGACTTTTATTTTCTTTCTAATAATAGTTAAATGGCTAGTATATAAATTGTTAAAAGTTGTAGCACTTTTTTTCTTTCTGTATGTGAAGTGGGATGGCAAAAAAATGAGTAAGATAAATAAGCAAGTGTATGGAGAAAATTGCAAGAAACGAGATGAAATGGATTTTATCAATTGTGTACGTATGAGTAAATGTGACACGTATCATATGATGATATTTATCTATTGATATGCAAATTTGGCGTACTAGACAAACGAGTAAGTGATATTTATATTATATGTTGTCTCGCTATTTGTTAACGCGGGTATTATTGAATCACGATAATTTAAAAGTTACACGATTTGAAATATACGTGTTAAGCACGAAAAATAAACTCCCAATATAAAATAAAAACATCGACATTCGGAGAACATTTATATTTCGATATATAAATGAGGGCTTTTCATTTAATATATTTTAATGCTTTATATAAACGATGGAGCTTAAAGAATCGTCAATTACGAAGAATGCTCGTAAAATGAGAAATTAAAGCGACAACAATAGAAAATATTTATATGTCTTAATGAGGATATTTTCGGTCGATAACGGACATAGACTTGTAAATAAATAATAATTGACAAGTATTAAATACGTTAAATCCTTAACCTTGTCAGTTAGTCGAGAATTAAATATTATTCGTAGAACGAACATGACAAATAAAAATCAGGTAATAAATATTGATCTGACTACTATGAATAAGATTAGATCTCAGTCTAAATGTTGATTTTAAAGTTAGGGTTATTACATCATCTACCCCTTTAGGAAGCGACGTCCCGAAGCTTAATTCGTCTTAATAGTCTTTGGTTTAATGGCGAATATATGAGGAATAGACAAGTCATCACCGAGGTTTTTAACGAAGGTTGGTTCAACAAAAGTCAAAGAAATGAATATACATAATAGGCACAATTGAACGGTTTGAATGTAACTTCAATCTTTATAAGGAAAGAATAATACATAACTCGAGAGAAGTCCAACGGGTTACTCTTACATAGATGATAATTGATGATAATCATAATGACGACGGCACTGAACGATTCATATCAACAAAACACGATTCGAAGAATGACGTACGCGCACCAAACATTCACAAATCGAGCCAGACATACTTGGGCCCACTCATTTATAACTCCTTGTCTACATCAAAAGGCGTCCCCTTTCATGTATACAAGAATTTATAAATTTACGGTTCGGGAACTTATAACTTTCTTGTTCAAATGAAAAGGCGTCTCAATCCATTTTAACGAGACGATTATAAGTCATCCTACTCAAGCATTACTACCTCTCAACACGATATCATATCCAAATTACATGACATATTAAATACAAGGTGTCAATAAACTTATATCATGATTTCCGTATTCAAACGTCCCATTCCATTTGAATAAGGAAAACACGACAATCTAAGGTCTAGTAGTTTAAAATTTTCTTATTCAAATGTCCCAACCCATTTTAATAAGACAACCTTAAACAACTCATAGTTGGGCAAGTTAAAATCTCTATATCTAAATGTCCCATTCCATTTAGATACAAGATATTAAGTCACTCAACCGAATGACTACTACGAGCATATCTTTGTTGTACCCAAACTATATATATTTGGTTAGGATATATATATCTTAGGTCCAACATTGGTATCCTCATTTTCGCCAATAAAACGTAGTCATATAAAATCAAATCACACGTCACATTACATAGAAGATTTCACCTCGGATAAATGATTCTTCAAAATCATAAGAAGTGCTTGGAACATGAATATCACATCAATCAATTACGTTGCGAAAGGAGATGTCCTAAAATGGCACATCGCGGTACGATGATAACAATCGAACTTAAACAAGTCGATATGCGATAGATTATGAACCAATATATACATACTCAAAGTATCAAACGAGTTTCACACTCTTATTAAGATAATACATAATTATCAAGATCGGTGATTTGCGGTGAGGCCAAATCCGATACAAAACCGTATTATAAAATATATGGAAATCATTCAAAGACCATTGTTTCATGCACAATGACTTTAAATATCATAGTATATTCATACATATACATACTAGCATTACTACATACACATAGGTTCACATAATCATAATCAATCATAAGTAATACAAGAATGGCCTTACCGGAGCCATGCGGAGTAGTTACGTGCTTAAAACATTTTAGAACACACGAAAGTTATAGTTTAGGTTTTTCAAAATCGACCTAGTTATCTATAACTTATGGCTCTGATTACCATTTTGTAACACCCCCAAATTACCACGCAGCAGAATACCACTTTGGGGCGCTACTCATAGCACATCGTACACAATCATAGACAATGACATCAAAAGAGACGTTAAAAATAATATACAACCTTGTCTAAAAAGTTTCCCATCCCAATATATATAATCAGAGTAGCGTTTAGTCCCAAAAACCGTTACCAACACAACAACCATCAATGACTTAAAAGTCATTTATTCAGTTCAAAGGATGGAAAATAATATAAACTTTAGACAAGTAAGCACCAACTCCCTCCCTGCATGCTCCGCTGCTATCCATCTTGATTACCTGAAATACATGCTTAAAATCATCAACACAACGGTTGAGCAAGTCTATAGGTTTTGCAAATCATCATTTGAACACAAGAATTTTAATCATCTCAAGCTTGTCATACAGACAAGTCATACATATATCGATAAATGCCTTAAGCTCATGCAACTTAACTTTAACTAACACGTCAAACCGAGTCACTTATGGCGCCCCTACAACAGGTAATATTGTCATATACCAGCGACCTCTTATACATAATATCCCTTTCAGGTGATCAGAAGGATACATACCCTATGATAAGGTTGTCAAACCAAATAGATCTATCATATGTATTAGCGTTTACCTCGCAAGGTAATTAACAGTTCATGAAATTCAGGGACTTCATAAGACAATGGTACTTAGGCATTTATCATCATATTCGGGTCCAGCATACTGAAAACAACTTGTGTTCATTTTATAAAACAGCATGTATTCCCACTCGCGGGTTAAAATCATTTACAAGATAATATAAAAGTGAGGCTATAGACTCACCTGATATAGCTATCACACATTTATTTAGGAAAAAAACATCCAATAGTCGATACAAGACTTCACGAGATATTAGTCGCTCATTGCTCGAGAACGAGATGTCCAACGGTCGTCGTATGACCGAACTAGACCTATAATGACGAGACGCGTCTTAGGCTCGAGACAGTACATTAATCATACATATATGTAAGTAGTTTACTTTAGTAAGTTTGGACATTGTATACGTTTGTAAAGCTTTTCATAAGACTTTTGATAACAATTTACCATATATTTTCCCATTTTGACAATTAAGCCCATTAAAGCTCATTAGTGGTCCATTACATATTCATATGAGTTATGTTCATTTCAAAATCAATATCAACCTTATTATGAATCTCATGTCCAATAATGGCTCAATAGCCATTATAAGTGTATGTGGGCTTTTGTGGCCCAAATCTACTTTATATGCTTTCCAGGTCCTAAAACGCCTCCAAACAATGTTCACTTAATATTTTACGTTGGTAGGGTCTCAGGTATTATAATTATCAGTATGTAAATGGGTCTCTAATTCCCGATAAGTGGGTCATACCACTTCGGTTAGCTTTTTATAAAAATCGTCACGTTAAAGGCTAATTTAATATAGTCCAATTCTTACAATTTTCCTGACATGTCTCGTTAAATAGATCATATCGCCTGAATCGTAAATCATCTAGGTGATCTATTTATAGCGAAATTATCCTTAACTCATGTATTTTACTGATCATGAGTCCAATTACCCAAAAATTAATCTTGTTATAGCTTAATTATCCTTTTTTTACACGTAGACACGCTGGCTGTGATTCGCAACCAACTTCAGTTTCACCGTTTTGCCCGCCATTTATAAACCGTTTATCCGTACAAAACCATTCGATTCGTATGTGTTCTACATAAGTTTGCTACAACTTTTAGTTTTACCTATTTAGGGGTCAGTATACAATTATTTGATGTTTTCTGCCGTTTACTACAGTCAATTCTGTTTTGACATGTTTTGTCGTTTCGACCATATCTACTTCATCGGGTATCGTCACGAGACGAGCGACCCGGCCAAATCGTCACAAAACATATGCCTATCACCCTATATTATTATACAAGGTTCAAAACCTACTGAGTTTATACAATACTCACGTTTTTCTAATGGTGTAAATCCAAAAATTACAACAATTATGTAAGGCTTGTTTAGACCAACTATTTATGTCATAAATTATGTAGTCCAAAGCTTCAAAATAAACTATTATTTACATAATAATATTTATAGAAGTCAAATAATAATTACATATATACAAACATCTTTTACAACAAGAAAATTAAAGAGATCCTTACAAAGAAAGTTGAAATCAACAAGAACCATGAACAAAAACCAATCTTTCTATCCAAGATTGAAACAACCCGACGAGACTCTGACCCAAATCTTGCAAGAACTATTATAAACCCCTTGTAATACATCAAAAGAATCAGCCCATTTCTCCATGAAAGATGATGTTAATGTAGTTAAAGTAATCCAAGCACATTACTATAGATATATGACTTTTATTTTCTTTCCAATACTAGTTAAAATGGCTAGTATATAAATTGTTAAAAGTTGTAGCGTGTTTTTTTCTTTCTGTGTGTGAAGTGGGATGGCAACAAAATGAGTAAGATAAATAAGCAAGTGTATGGAGACAATTGCAAGAAATGAGATGAAATGGATATTATCAATTGTGTACGTGTGAGTAAATGTGACATGTATCATATGATGATATTTATCTATTGATATGCAAATTTGGCGTACTAGACAAACGAGTAAGTGATATATATATTATATGTTGTCCCGCTATTTGTTAACGTGGATATTATTGAAACCCGATATTTTAAAAGTTACACGATTTGAAATATACGTGTTAAGCACGAAAAATAAACTCCCAATATAAGATAAAAATATCGACATTCGAAGAACATTTATATTTCGATATATAAATGAGGGCTTATCATTCAATATATTTTAATGCTTTATATAAACGATGGAGCTTAAAGGTTTATCGTCAATTACGAAGAATGCTCGTAAAATGAGAAATTAAAGCGACAACAATAGAAAATATTTCTATGTCTTAATGAGGATATTTGCGGCCGATAATGTAAAACCTCTAAATTTCAGGTTTTGACTATGTCAACATTGTATACGTCACCTCATGATATCTATATATTTATTCTATCACCTTTGCATGAAAAGCTCTGAGCAATCATATGCATCACATGAGCATACATCATTTTAATCATCTGAACAGGGAAACAACTATATCACAACCTTTTTGTTATGATTATGAGTATTTAATCATAAAGGCATGGCCACATTTGTATGACTACATTTCAAGAGCATACTGGACAACAAACAATCTATTATGGGAGACTTTTAAGTCACCTGAACATATGATCACTTGCATACATCCTATTGATTTCTAAAAATCCAACATCATGATCACAATTAATAAATGACTGTTTAAATATAAATTCATAAGTCTTGAGTATTCATGTATGTATTTGCTCGCACTATAATTGACTTTAAACTACGATGACAATTACTTTTATACATGAACACTACGTTAAATCATTTTATTCTTTTAATATACTTTTGATATAATAAAAATCACCTAAACGACCATACTTTCACCAAGGATCCCAAAACCTAACCAAATAAATTAGGACTCGAACCTATTTCTACTACATCATACTTATAACCCTAGTAATTATACCAAGACCCCAATATTCAAACCAAAACCAATCCTAGACACTACAAAGTATTATACACTTAACTAACTTATACTTAAAACAAAATTCAAAAATCTACAAACTCTACCCCACCCCTTACTCCTAACCGTGTATACAAGCTTCACCACACACATTTTCCCACCTTGTACAACACTACCTTAAATGAAAACACTATTCTTGCCCTTGGAAACCTTGTAGGCGACGGCTTGAATGACCACAAGGGTCAAGTGTACATCAAAGCTTCATTAAAACTAAGTACTTCCTAAATTCACCAAATCTATGCATCCCTCTCTTTCTTGCCGTGTCCTACCCCAAAGCACAACTCCCATTTCATCCTTAGATATTTATAAAACCAACTTACACTCATTCACCCTTACACCTATTATTTTCGGATCAAAGAATACTCCCACGTAGCACCTTGAGCTAACAAACTCCTCCATCTCATTTACTACCCCATATCTTTGTACTCCAAGCATGGAAGGCTAGCATTCAAGACCCCTAGGTCTCGTCTAAAGCAAACCGACGCCAACATCACCCCATTCGTCACCATCTTGATCACACAAGTAAGTGTAGTCTACCTTAGACCTATTTCAATCATCTTTACTTTTCATCTCATGACATGCATATAGGAACTTAGGAAACGAGCCTAGGTTGCCATGCATACGTAAAACCTCCATGAAATGCCTCCCATATGGCTTATGAGCCCACGGCTCATATGGTGGATAGATTTTCGTGCCCTAAATCCTTAACTATGCCCTAACATGTTGAACACCTTGCTTAAAACTCCTAGAAATAAGCTAGTTATAAGTTAGTTCCTTGAAAACAAATAATAAGCCCAAGAGATGGACTTATAGGCTCGGCTTATTAATAAAACGCGTGTAGATAATCCCCCTTAAAAATAAGCCAAATATTATGGGTCTCCATAAGCCCATGCAAACGAAAGCCGAACCTCAAAAGCTCTAGAATAAGCCCATAAGCCCTCAAACCGTAAGCTTAGGTTAAGCTATTAGGAAAATATAAAATTTAGTCAAAAACAATAAGCCAATATAAGCCATAAAAATAAGCCGATTATATTTAAGCTTACACTAAGTTAAATTAGAAATAAAACATGTTATAAGCCCATGTAATAAAACTATTATAGGCCCAATAGTAATTATTTAAAACTTACTAAATTACCTTAAGTTTTTACTAAGCCAAAATCAAGCCCATTATCCTTTTACCCTAACCGGATCCAAATGGGCCGTATAGCCCAAACTAGAAATATATAGAGACTTTTCGTGCCTAAATTGACAATTGGTGAAAGTTTAGTCCAAAATCATAAACTAGTAAAACTTGTATAAACATATTCGTGACTATGATATAGTACAAGGGTTGTTTATGTCGTTTTTAAAACTATAAGGGGTGTTAAAATCAAACCGTGAGTTAGAATAAACTACAAGGACCAATTGTGTCACTTTTGAAACTTATATCAAGCCCTAACCCATATTATAAAATTTTCGTGGGATTTGAGGGGGTGTTTGGTCATTTCTCTAAAGTTTTCCAAGCCCTAGGGGCGTTTTCATAAATAGAATTAAACAACAAGGACTAACGATGTAATAAACCTAACGGACGAAAACTTAAAGTTACCTTTGTTAACTATTACACTTACAAGGATTTATTGTATTTTTATTTAATTAAAAGAAGTAATAAAACCTGTCATTTGTTAAATAAATCACTATAGTTATTTACAAACTCTACGAATTTGACAAACCCCGTTAACCAGTTTCTTTCGAACCCTTAAATCTTAATAAATTGTAATTTATTTCCTTATGATAAATTAAATAAGATAAAAGCTACTTATTCAATTTACGACCCCTCTTTCCCTAAACAAATTAACATATACATGTATATATTTTTAGAAATATGTATATGCTTTCATTTCACTATAAGAACAAACACTTGAATGAATGTAACAACTCATAAATTGTGATCATGCATTTTCATATGCACCATTCATCAAGCATTATTATTGTTGCATTCACTGAGGCATTTAAATTACTTAGGTAATTTCTCCAGTCTGTGACTATACTATGACAGTCATTCAGTGACATCATCCTCACTACCTCATTATCACTAAGGTGAGTTCATGGCCCCATCTTTACTGTTTTATAACTGGGGGAGAAGACATACAAAACTATTTATATGCAAGTATGCACAGACAACAACAATTTATTTGCCTACTGTTTGCCCCATTCCCGTGGACTGTATTAGTTAATAGTGTAGCGCGAAATGTATGGATAGATCTATTCGGGTATTGACAACACCCGGCCTGTCGTGATCAGCTGTCACGTATTGCTTAGGCCAAGCAGCAGGTTTATGTCATTGTCGGATTAAGGGAAACCTCAATCAGGATAGACCCAAATGGGCTTACTGAGAATCATGTCTAGCTTCTATTACAGGGCAGTAGGAACTACTGTAGCGTTGGGATGTGATGTCCTGCTATCATCGTGGTGCTTTGCATATTTATACTTTATTTAATTAATTAAACCTGTGAATTCACCAACTTCGTGTTGACCCCCAGATTTTACTTTTATGTTTTCTCTATGAAAGTAAGCAGGTTCATGCATTAGATTCCAGCATGTTAGGAAGCATCATGTTTACCATCGGGCTGGGATATTTACTTCTGTTTTATAATAAATGTGGTTTTTCAGACAAGATACTAAATGTGTACGATTAATTCATGTAATATGTTTCCAAATGATATTTATGATCATTGCTCTATATGTTATGTGCTATCGATCCACCCAAGTAACACCCCAATTACTATTCCGCTGCATTTGACCAACTTGGGGGTGTTACAGAAATGGTATCAGAGCGCATAGTTATAGAGAACCAGATCAAAAACTTAAAAAATTTTAAATAATAAATATTTTAAACTGGACTATAACTGAACATAAAAATCAGTCTAAAGAAAAATTGATTTTTGGGGAACCTATAAGTTAGGCATATAGCATTGTAGAGCATGCATATTATGTGAACTAACTTCACATTGATTTATACCCTCATGGTAAATAAATCACATAAGTATCCATCTATACTTTTGACAAACATGGTTAAAAGCTTTAAAACCACATCGCATATGCATCATAAAACTTTTTCAATTGTGTAAGCTAAAAACTTGCTCAACTTTGAAATGTTACTTTCAGATATCATGACGACGCCCACTATCATTACTACCTTCGAGTAGCTTATGGTTCCTACCATCACACCCTTGTCACCGACATCAGTATTCGCTGGACCTGCATCTCACACTGAGTCCAGAGATGACCAGCCTGACGGGGTCATCATACTCACAGATTCACCTACTCCTTCACCACCTACCGTATCCCCTACTACACCACTGCTTGTAGTACCTGCATCCCCTCCTAGAGAGGTGGACCAGGTCGTACCTTCTTTACCACACCTACCACCACCTTCTGTACCTCGCACTTACCCCACTAGTGTTTTGCCACCTCGCAAGAGGAGACATTACACTATCCCTGACTCGACCTATGAGATTGGAGAGGAATCGGGAGCCGGGCAGGCTAGACATAGCGCCCTTCAGGCACAGGTCGATGCACTTACGGCCCGACAGGCGCAGGACACCGCCCTTATCCACTCTCTACTACAGGCGGACCAGCAGGGTCGCGTCGTGCTCTAGGAGAGACTTGACTCTCTCTACTGGGCCGTAGCCGGCGAGTCGTACACCACCCGGGAGACCATACACTTGTTTTTGGATGAGGTAGCTTACCTCCGTTATCGCCTAGCTTCGCTAGAGAGTCATTCCTACGAGACTCGAGCCGCCATGTACACGCAGGAGGACACCTTCAGGACCTTCGTTCATTTGATAGATCTTCGCCACCAGGGGATCACTACAGAGACAGAGCAGTTACGAAGTGCCGACACTGCACGTTAGCATCAGCTACTAAAGACTTTGAGATACACCCGATAGACCCGGAGTGCCGTGATCCGCATGCAGGATGAGCGTACACCCGCACCACCAGCTGGACCATCTGCACCTGCAGGTAGTCATACTAGTGTAGGCTAGATTTTTATTTGTACATCATGACAAGCATTGAGTTGCATCTCAGCTCGCATGATTTATCTCTTTTGTACTTTTATTCCTTTCAGTTGTATTTGTAGCACCTAACCTTAGTAGGTAGGTTATCTTTGGTTGTATTACAAACATATGTACCACTATTTCAGACAGGTTTACTATGCCCATGTCTTAGATCGGTTGTACTTGTACTATATTGTTGATTGCCAGAAATAGCATGTTACCGTCCACTTGTTTGTTTACATTTACATTATTATGAACTCTTGATGAATTATCAAATTTGTTGTGAATTCTATGCATAAAAATTATCCATGCATGTTAATATAACCATCTTGTTTATCAGCTAATAAATCTCAGTTTTTCTTATTAATATAGAAAAATGCCACCAAGACGCGCACGCCCAAACCCCGCAGAAACACCTGCGACAACTATATCTGATGCACAACTCAGAGTACTGATTGAGCAAGGCATTACTGACGCCTTAGCTGCCAGGGAAAACCGCCCCAGCGGAACCCATGGAGACAGTGAAAACTCTAATAACAGGAACCGCGAAGCTCGAGGATGTACTTACCCTGATTTCCTAAAGTGCAAGCTCAGCTATTACAAGGGCAAGGAAGGGGTAGTCGAGCTCATGCAATAGTTTGAGAGGACTGAGACAGTGTTCCGTATTAGTGACTGTACTGAGGAAAACAAGGTGAAATTCGCCACTTGTACACTCTTGGAACATGCACTCACGTGGTGGAACTCGCAAGTTGCTACCCTCGGACACGATGGAGCCTATGGGATGACATGGACTGCATTGAAGGAAAAGCTTACCATGAAATACTGTCCACGCAGTGAAATCAAAAAGTTGGAGGTTGAATTATGGAACCTCAAATGCATCAACTTCAATATTACGGGATACAACCAGAAGTTCTAGGAACTAACTTTGATGTGTACCCGTATGTACCCTAAAGTTCCGGATAAGATAGAGAAGTACGTTAGTGGACTTCCAGACTCTGTTCATGACAGTGTGCTTGCATCTCGACCTACTACCATCGAGAGTGCCATTGAGTTTGCCACAGAATTAGTGGACAAACGTGGTCGTGATCATTTGGTTAGACAAGCAGAGCACAAGAGGAAAGTCGATGATAACTACCGTCATCATCCCCAGACTCAATAGCCCAAGAGGCAAAGTTTAAGTCAAGTCTGCAGTGCTGTTTCCTCAGGATCACCACCATACGTGGGAAACAAACCAAAATGCTCAAAGTGTAACTTCCATCACTACTCCACTGTTGAATGCCGAAGACCAGAGCAGGGCAGCGCATATGCTCCGACCAATAGGAACAACTCCGGTGCCAACTATAAGCCCCACAACGGCAACAGGCAAAACTCCCGTGGAAGTGGATACCAAGGAAGCCGCCAGCTTACTGGCAGTGGAAACATGACTCGTAAGGAGATCCGTTGCTATGGTTGTGGAGAGACTGGACATATCAGACCTGACTGCCCAAAGCGCAAGAATGAAGGCCAAGGCGGAGCATCCGCCAGAGTTTATGTCATAGGAGAAAACAGGACCAACCCCGACTCCAATGTAGTTACTGGTACGTTTCTTCTGAATAATAGCTATGCAAATATTTTATTCGATACGGGAGCCGATAGGAGTTCGTATCTACAGAGTTTAGTAGCTTACTAGGCATTCTACCTACCCCATTAGACAACTGTTACAGAGTCGAATTAGCGGACGGAAAAATCATTGAAACTAATACGATCATAAGAGGCTGTACTTTAAACCTTCAGAATCACACATTTGATATTCAATTAATACCCATAAAACTAAGTAGTTTTGATATCATTATTGGTATGGACTGGTTGGAAAGATATCATGTAACCATTGTGTGTGACGAGAAACTAGTCCGTATACCATGGGGAAACGCATATCTAATTATCCGAGGAGACGGAAATTCGGATAAAACAGACACTAGGTTAAGTGTGATCTCGTGTACCAAAGCTCAGAAATATCTACTAAAAGGATGTCCTATCTTTTTAGCACATATTTCTGAGACAGACAAAGAAAAAGAACCCGAGAAGAAACAAGTCAAGGATGTACCCATCGTCCGTGACTATCATGAAGTCTTTCCAGACGACTTGCCAGGATTACCTCCGACACGCCAAGTTGAATTTCAAATCGACTTAGTGCCGGGAGCTGCACCTGTAGCTAAAGCACCCTACCGCTTAGCACCTACCGAGATGAAAGAACTCGCGGAACAACTCAAAGAACTGTCAGACAAAGGTTTTATCAGACCCAGTTCCTCACCTTGGGGAGCCCGAGTGTTGTTTGTTAAAAAGAAAGACGGTTCTTTCCGAATGTGTATCAATTACAGAGAACTAAATAAGTTAACTGTGAAAAACCGTTACCCGTTACCACGAATCGACGACCTATTTGATCAGCTACAAGGATCAAGCGTGTACTCCAAGATCGACTTACGATCCGGGTATCACCAGTTGAAGGTCAGAGAGGAGGATATACCAAAGACAGCTTTCAGAACACGCTACAGTCATTATGAGTTCCAAGTCATGCCATTTGGACTGACCAATGCACCAGCCATATTCATGGATCTCATGAATCGAGTGTGCAGACCCTATCTGGATAAGTTCGTGATAGTGTTTATTGATGACATCCTCATCTATTCCAAAAATGAGCAAGAACACGGAGAACATCTGGCCCAGGTACTAAAACTGCTTAAGGAAGAAAAGCTGTACGCAAAATTCTCAAAGTGTGATTTTTGGATCCCTAAAGTGCACTTGCTCGGTCGTGTGATTGATGACAAAGGAATCCAAGTTGGCCCCGCGAAAGTCGAATCCGTGAAAGATTGGGCATCTCCCACGTCGCCGAAGGAAATTCGCCAATTCCTAGGTCTTGCCGGTTACTACCGACGATTTATCGAGGGATTTTCTAAGATTGCTAAATCAATGACCAAGCTTACCCAGAAGGGCATAAAGTTTGTGTGGGGAGAAAAAGAGGAGGCTGCGTTCCAGACCATCAAACAAAAATTGTGCAGTGCACCTATTTTAGCCCTACCAGAAGGTAACGAAGACTTCGTTGTCTACTGTGACGCCTCGCACAAAGGTTTGGGAGCTGTGTTGATGCAGAGACAGAAAGTGATTGCTTATGCTTTAAGACAACTGAAGAAGCACGAGCAGAGTTACTCCACCCATGATCTAGAACTTGGATCCGTAGTTTTCGCCTTAAAAATCTGGAGGCGCTACCTGTACGGGACCAAGTGCACAGTTCATACTGATCACAAGAGCTTGCAACATATCCTAGATGAGAAGGAACTAAACATGAGGCAACGTCGTTGGATAGAATTACTCAGCGACTACGACTGTGACATCAGATACCACCCAGGAAAAGCAAATGTAGTTGCAGATGCACTAAGCCGAAAGGGAACTGATCCTCCCATGAGAGTTCGAGCCTTAGTCATGACCATTAACTTGGACCTACCCAAACAAATATTAGAGGCTCAGCTCCAGGCACAGAAGCCCGAGAATATCGGAAAGGAAGACATAGGAGGAATGCTTAGGACGGACCTAAGCAAGGAAAAATTAGAGGCTAGAACCGACGGAACATTGTGTTTACACGGAAGAAGCTGGCTGCCATGTTACGGAGACTTGAGGAACGTGATCATGCACGAATCTCATAAGTCCAAGTACTCCATACATCCCGGATCTGAAAAGATGTACCAAGACGTGAAGAAATTATACTGGTGGCCGAACATGAAAGCAGACATTGCCACCTACGTGAAGAAATGTCTGACTTGTGCTAGAGTTAAAACAGAACATCAACCACCATCAGGATTGTTAGTCCAACCCGAAATACCAAAATGGAAGTGGGACAATATCACCATGGATTTCATTACCAAACTTCCTACATCGTCCCACGGTTACGATACAATTTGGGTAATCGTGGACCGCCTCACAAAATCAGCTCACTTCTTACCTATTAAGGAAAATGATTCTCTGAGCAAATTAGCCAAAACGTACTTAAAGGAAGTGGTGACGAGACACGGGATACCAGTCTCAATCATCTGCGATAGAGATGGCAGATTTACATCAAACTTCTGGAAAGCTTTTCAACGAGCTTTAGGAACAAACCTGGATATGAGTACCGCATACCATCCGCAGGCCGACGGTCAGAGTGAACGGATAATCCAAACACTAGAAGACATGCTAAGAGCATGTGTGATCGACTTTGGAAAAGGATGGGTCGAACACATCCCATTAGTGGAATTCTCCTACAATAACAGCTACCATGCCAGTATTAAGGCGGCACCATTTGAGGCCCTCTACGGCCCCAAATGTCGATCACCAGTATGCTGGGCAGAGGTGGGGGAATTTCAACTGACAGGACCCGAACTGATCCAAGAGACTACTGAGAAGATCACCCTCATCAAGCAACGAATTCAGGCTGCCCAGGATAGACAAAAGAGTTATGCCGACAGGAAGCGTAAACCTATGGAGTTTGCTGTAGGTGATCGTGTTATGCTGAAAGTATCACCTTGGAAAGGTGTTGTACGGTTTGGGAAACGGGGGAAGTTAAATCCATGTTACGTAGGACCTTTCAAGGTGATTGCCAGAATTGGAGAGGTCGCCTATCGCTTAGAGTTGCCCCAGCAGTTGAGCCGGGTACACTCTACTTTCCACGTCTCAAACTTGAAGAAGTGCTACGCAGATGAACCATTAGCAATGCCATTGGAGGGAGTCCATTTCGACGACAAACTTCAATTTGTAGAAGAACCAGTGGAAGTCGTGGAGAGAGAAGTTAAGAAGTTGAAACGAACCAAATCCCGTTAGTTAAAATACGATGGAACTCTAGGAAAGGTCCCGAGTTTACTTGGGAACACGAAGACTCGTTTAGAGCTAAGTACCCACACCTTTTCACCTGAGCAGTAACGTCATCTTAAGCTTTGAGGACAAAGCTAAAATAACGGGTTTATGCTGTAAAACCTGTAAATTTCAGGTTTTGACTATGTCAACATTGTATACGTCACCTCATGATATCTATATATTTATTCTATCACCTTTGCATGAAAACCTCTGAGCAATCATATGCATCACATGAGCATACATCATTTTAATCATCTGAACAGGGAAACAACTATATCACAACCTTTTTGTTATGATTATGAGTATTTAATTATAAAGGCATGGCCACATTTGTATGACTACATTTCAAGAGCATACTAGACAACAAACAATCTATTATGAGGGACTTTTAAGTCACCTGAACATATGATCACTTGCATACATCCTATTGATTTCTAAAAATCCAACATCATGATCACAATTAATAAATGACTGTTTAAATATAAATTCATAAGTCTTGAGTATTCATGTATGTATTTTCTCACACTATAATTGACTTTAAACTACGATGACAATTACTTTTATACATGAACACTACGTTAAATCATTTTATTCTTTTAATATACTTTTGATATAATAAAAATCGCCTAAACGACCATACTTTCACCAAGGATCCCAAAACCTAACCAAATAAATTAGGACTCGAACCTATTTCTACTACATCATACTTATAACCCTAGTAATTATACCAAGACCCCAATATTCAAACCAAAACCAATCCTAGACACTACAAAGTATTATACACTTAACTAACTTATACTTAAAACAAAATTCAAAAATCTACAAACTCTACCCCACCCCTTACTCCTAACCGTGTATACAAGCTTCACCACACACATTTTCCCACCTTGTACAACACTACCTTAAATGAAAACACTATTCTTGCCCTTGGAAACCTTGTAGGCGAGGGCTTGAATGACCATAAGGGTCAAGTGTACATTAAAGCTTCATTAAAACTAAGTACTTCCTAGTACTTCCTAAATTCACCAAATCTATGCATCCCTCTCTTTCTTGCCATGTCCTACCCCAAACCACAACTCCCATTTCATCCTTAGATATTTATAAAACCAACTTACACTCATTCACCCTCACACCTA
The DNA here is from genome assembly GCA_025667525.1 of Glebionis coronaria. NCBI lineage: Eukaryota > Viridiplantae > Streptophyta > Magnoliopsida > Asterales > Asteraceae > Glebionis > Glebionis coronaria. The sequence goes on from CM046878.1 coordinate 193,815,720, forward strand.
TTATTTTCAGATCAAAGAATACTCCCACATAGCACCTTGAGCTAACAAACTCCTCCATCTCATTTACTACCCCATATCTTTGTACTCCAAGCATTGAAGGCTAGCATTCAAGACCCCTAGGTCTCGTCTAAAGCAAACCGACGCCAACATCACCCCATTCGTCACCATCTTGATCACATAAGTAAGTGTAGTCTACCTTAGACCTATTTCAATCATCTTTACTTTTCATCTCATGACATGCATATAGGAACTTAGGAAACGAGCCTAGGTTGCCATGCATACGTAAAACCTCCATGAAATGCCTCCCATATGGCTTATGAGCCCACGGCTCATATGGTGGATAGATTTCCGTGCCCTAAATCCTTAACTATGCCCTAACATGTTGAACACCTTGCTTAAAACTCCTAGAAATAAGCTAGTTATAAGTTAGTGCCTTGAAAACAAATAATAAGCCCAATAGATGGACTTATAGGCTCGGCTTATTAATAAAACGCGTGTAGATAATCCCCCTTAAAAATAAGCCGAATATTATGGGTATCCATAAGCCCATGCAAATGAAAGCCGAACCTCAAAAGCTCTAGAATAAGCCCATAAGCCCTCAAACCGTAAGCTTAGGTTAAGCTATTAGGAAAATATAAAATTTAGTCAAAAACAATAAGCCAATATAAGCCATAAAAATATGCCGATTATATTTAAGCTTACACTAAGTTAAATTAGAAATAAAACATGTTATAAGCCATGTAATAAAACTATTATAGGCCCAATAGTAATTATTTAAAACTTACTAAATTACCTTAAGTTTTTACTAAGCCAAAATCAAGCCCATTATCCTTTTACCCTAACCGGATCCAAATGGGCCGTATAGCCCAAACTAGAAATATATAGAGACTTTTCGTGCCTACATTGACAATTGGTGAAAGTTTAGTCCAGAATCATAAACTAGTAAAACTTGTATAAACCTATTCGTGACTATGATATAGTGCAAGGGTCGTTTGTGTCGTTTTCAAAACTATAAGGGGTGTTAAAATCAAACCGTGAGTTAGAATAAACTACAAGGACCAATTGTGTCACTTTCGAAACTTATATCAATCCCTAACCCATATTATAAAATTTCTGTGGGATTTGAGGGGGTGTTTGGTCATTTCTCTAAATTTTTCCAAGCCCTAGGGGCGTTTTCATAAATAGAATTAACCAACAAGGACTAACGATGTAATAAACCTAACGGACGAAAACTTAAAGTTACCTTTGTTAACTATTACACTTACAAGGATTTATTGTATTTTTTTTTAATTAAAAGAAGTAATAAAACCTGTCATTTGTTAAATAAATCACTATAGTTATTTACAAACTCTACGAATTTGACAAACCGCGTTAACCAGTTTCTTTCGAACCCTTAAATCTTAATAAATTGTAATTTATTTCCTTATGATAAATTAAATAAGATAAAATCTACTTATTCAATTTACGACCCCTCTTTCCCTAAAAAAATTAACATATACATGTATATATTTTTAGAAATATGTATATGCTTTCATTTCACTATAAGAACAAACACTTGAATCAGCGTAACAACTCATAAATTGTGATCATGCATTTTCATATGCACCATTCATCAAGCATTATTATTGTTGCATTTACTGAGGCATTTAAATTACTTAGGTAATTTCTCCAGTCTGTGACTATACTGTGACAGTCATTCAGTGACATCATCCTCACTACCTCATTATCACTAAGGTGAGTTCATGGCCCCATCTTTACTGTTTTATAACTGGGGGAGAAAACATACAAAACTATTTATATGCAAGTATGCACAGACAACAACAATTTATTTGCCTACTGTTTGCCCCATTCCCGTGGACTGTATTAGTTAATAGTGTAGCGCGAAATGTATGGATGGATCTATTCGTGTATTGACAACACCCGGCATGTCGTGATCAGCTGTCACGTATTGCTTAGGCCTAGCAGCAGGTTTATGTCATTGTCGGATTAAGGGAAACCTCAATCAGGATAGACCCAAATGGGCTTACTGAGAATCATGTCTAGCTTCTATTACAGGGCAGTAGGAACTACTGTAGCGTTGGGCTGTGATGTCCTGTTATCATCGTGGTGCTTTGCATATTTATACTTTATTTAATTAATTAAACCTGTGAATTCACCAACTTCGTGTTGACCCCCACATTTTACTTTTATGTTTTCTCAAGAAAGTAAGCAGGTTCATGCATTGGATTCCAGCATTTTAGGAAGCATCATGTTTACCATCGGGCTGGGATATTTACTTCTGTTTTATAATAAATGTGGTTTTTCAGACAAGATACTAAATGTGTACGATTAATTCATGTAATATGTTTCCAAATGATATTTATGATCATTGCTCTATATGCTATGTGCTATCGATCCACCCAAGTAACACCCCAATTACTATTCCGCTGCATTTGACCAACTTGGGGGTGTTACAAATAACGGACATAGACTTGTAAATAAATAATAATTGACAAGTATTCAATACGTTAAATCCTTAACCTTGTCGGTTAGTCGAGAATTAAATATTATTCGTAGAACGAACATGACAAATAAAAATCAGGCCATAAATATTGATCTGACTACTAGGAATAAGATTAGATCTCAGTCTAAATGTTGATTTTAAAGTTAGGGTTATTACAGATATAAAAAATATCGTTAGGTTAATATTTTTAATATGGGGGAGAAAATATGATTTAATATGAGAAATGGTTTATCACAAATGGTTTGAATTAACGTGATAGCTCATCCTAACATATGCGAACTATTTTCGAATATCGTAGCATATGTTAAAGGGGAGCAAAATGCATTTGGATATCAAAATGGATTTCACGGTGAAATATACTTACCCACAACCTATCTGTTTCACGACGGTGACGTTTGTGGTGACATAAGGATGGTAGGATAGGTTAAAGTCCAATGATTCTTTCAAAACCGGAGGAATATTCCCAAGGACATTCCATATCTAGAAATAGCAGTCCTTAGGAAATATGGAGAAAGATTGTGAACGTAGCTGAATGCCGAACAGGTACTTAAGTTAGCACTGGAACAATAAAAACAAGGTGCTAGTTATGACGTATTGGTAAGCATTGAAGTGGTTGAAGAATGAAAAAGAATTGTAAAGATAAAGGGTGTAAACAAAGAAGCCCTCCTTACAACTTAGGCAGAAACCGGGTCAAATACAAATGTTATCGAGATCATTTTTAATGATACTTGGCATTGAAAAGAGACATCATGGACCCAGTGGTGTAATGCACAACCCATCCCAGCTAACTCAGGTATCTCTCAAAAGGTATTTGTTTTAATCACACGGAGATGAACACGTTATCTATCGATTTGTTCACTCCGAATAAATTTGGTATTGAAATGGTGGCACTCCTCTCCAGCCTCTGATCACTGAAATAAAAATGCACGATCGAGTCTAGAACCATTTGAGATCATCAATAATCTCATTAGGACACATTTCCATATTTCCTTGCTTTGTCACACATTATGAAAAGTAAGTAAGATACTAGGAGTCCTACACAAAATCATTATGATCTTGCATGAACATCCGAGTAATACGAAAGTATTTACAATGAAGATGTAAATCCTTCTTGAGCGAACATCAAAAAGCTCATGGTAGGTTACTTGTGCGATTCTTTATGAATCAAACGTGTGATAACTAGAAATCAACGGTTGTTTAATTCTTAATTGACTTCAAACTCGTTCCAGGCCTCTACGCAATATCTTAGTGATCTTTCCAGAACACTCAAAGTGACACTCTATAGTATTCACAGTGAGGAGTGGAAATCCATTTAGTGTTAACATCGAACAACACTTTGTAGGTAAATTGCAAGATTCAATATGAATCAAGCTCGTGACTACTAGAAAGAAACGACGGTGCGATTTTTAAATGAATCAAACTTTTTCCAGGAATCAGAATTGACGGCTTCAAACATGCGGATAATTTTAACCAAATGATTCACTCTTTACGTTCGCAGTCAGCTTTGGACGGTCAAGTAAAGAGAACGGGTTTACCCATGAAATCTTGTAAAGGAGGTTCTTAATTGAAACTACATACCACAAGTACGATATTTAATATCGTCCAACGGTCTTCACCGACCGGTGGTAAAATGCTACCGAATTAGAATGAAATGCCAAAGCCATTTTGTTCGTGTCTACTTATGTTGCTGCATTTCAAGACGGTGACGTTACGAAGTCCGAGAAAAAGTCTTCCCCGCATGCTTATACTTTCTGCACTTAAGATTTCATCAAATTCAAGAAAGCCTAAAAGTCAAGTCTTCTGTTGTATCATACTCTAAAGCTTTCAAGAATTACAAAGGTATAAGTGTATGTGGGATATGAAGTCACGAGGAGGCGAATATCATAAGTGATGGATACACAAGATCAAGGCAAGAAAAACGTGCTCAAGATTAAAGACAAAGATCATGTCAACATATTCACCAAGAAAAAGAATAGAAAAGAAAGAAGAAGACTACGAGCTCAAGACAAGCATAGCATGCTAGGTTTACTTTATTATTGTAACTCGGGTAACCCCCTTTTTTGGAGTGACTTCCTTTAGGGGAGATTGTTGGAAATAGGTTTTTACATATTTAGAATGAATCGGTCACTTAACAATATATATATATATATATATATATATATATATATATATATATATATATATATATATATATATATATATATATATATATATATATATATATATATATATATATATATATATATATATATATATATATATATATATATATATATATATATATATATATATATATATATATATATATATATATATATATATATATATATATATATATATATATATATATATATGTGTGTGTGTGTGTGTGTGTGTGTGTGTGTGTGTGTGTGTGTGTGTGTGTGTGTATGTATGCATATGGGAGCATTCAACGCAAAACCACTATTTGTTTACAGAACTTACAGAACCATAGTAATTTATCCCTACACCCTAAAACTTAAATCCAAAACACTAAATCACACTTCCTAAAGTCTATATCCCAAATTCTAACCCATAGACCATAAATCTTAGACCTTAAAATTTAAATTCTAAATCCTAGAAAAAAATAACTTATAGTTCTACAAGTTCTGTACTTAATAATAGTTTTGCATTTAACGCTATAAACCATACAACCTCAGCAGTACACCTTAAACGATGAACTCCAAAGCCATAAATTTAAAGCCAAAAACTAAAAACATGCACCATAAACCCTAATATAGATAGAAAGTAGTGGTTCTGTAAGTTCTATAAAACAATAGTGGTTCTACATTGAATTATATATATATATATATATATATATATATATATATATATATATATATATATATATATATATATATATATATATATATATATATATATATATATATATATATATATATATATATATATATATATATATATATATATATATATATATATATATATATATATATATATATATATATATATATATATATATATATATATATATATATATATATATATATATATATATATATATATATATATATATATATATATATATATATATATATATATATATATATATATATATATATATATATATATATATATATATATATATATATATATATATATATATATATATATATATATATATATATATATATATGTATATATATATATGTATATATATATATATATATATATATATATATATATATATATATATATATATATATATATATATATATATATATATATATATAGGGTGAGGTTATTTTCAAAACCAAATAAATATACAGAACAGCGAGAACCACCTTTTTACTCTTAAAATGCGCATGTATATTCATTGGGTTAGTTCATTAGGTAGAAATACATGAACTTTCATTGTCGTAGGTCACTAGGAACATGTATCCTTGGACCATGTATATGTATTTATTTTGTATGTATTATACCTATCTTTTCGTTGGGTAATATAAAAACACATGTGCACTATTCATATCGCTCGTCATACTTGGATCTATTACCAAACAAACAATTACGAAATGTTAATTTAAACATAACAATGAAAATACATATGCATTGTTAAAAGTATAAAGATAGTTCTCACAGTTCTGTACATTTATTTGGTTCTAGAAATAACCTTACACTATATATATATATATATATATATATATATATATATATATATATATATATATATATATATATATATATATATATAGAGCTTTCTTTTCAGAACCATTTTTAATGTCAGAACTGTCAGAACCATAATCAACTAATCAGAATTTAGATAATTAATTTAAGTCAAAAGGGTATAATGGTAAAAGTAATATTTTATTTTATTTTTCAGTTTGAAATTTTTTATTTCTTAATTTCCACAAAATTATTATTTTTTAATTTTCAATATTAAAAATTGTAGTACATACGTGTTTTTTAAATTGTAACTTTCAAAATTCAATATTTTTGTGCATATATTGTTTTTTATTGAGATGTAAAATTTCATGTTTCTATTTTGGACGTCTAATGTTTTTTTTTACTTAAAATAAAATTTTCATAAATTTTTGTAACGAACATTTTTTAACATTAAAAAACATAAAAATGTTATACTTCAATATCATTTGAAATAGAACTAAAATACAAATTTTTAAAAATTATAATATAAACGAATCTAATCAATCTATATATGTAGACATTAATAATATTAACGCAACGCTTTCCAATAACATGTATGCGCTCAATAAACATATATGTAGTTCTCATTCTTCGTCAAAATCTTCGAAATATATATGTCCGTCTTCTAGAAAGATATATAAATGCCTTGTTACAAGAGTGATCCATCTGGATACACTAAACAATAATAAAAATTAGTAACGGGCCAAATACAACTATCGATAAGATGTCAAAAAACATACATGTAATTATTAAAAAACATACATGTATTGTTAAGAAAAACATACATGTTTTGTTAAAAAAATATTCATGTATTGTTAAAAAACATTCATGTATTGTTAAAAAAACATTCATGTATTATTAAAAATAAAAATAATGTATTATTAAAAAAACATACATGTATTGTTAAAAAACATACATATATTGTTAAAAAAACATACATATTTTTAATCGGATATAAGCCTTTTACAAAAAAAAACATACATGTTTTGTTAAGAAAACATACATATATTATTAAAAAAAATACATGAATTGTTAGCTTCTCTCAATACTTCTTTCCAAAGATTAACAATAAAAAAACATATATGACTACTCTAAACCTTAAACTAACAGATCTTAAGATATAATAAAAAAAAATTATATACACAAAAGAAGTCTTCGAAATACAAAACCAAGAAACTATTCTACCAAATCAAACATATTATTTTTAATATGGTGACCACAATAGCTTTTAAAACCATCCTTCATGGAAAAATGAGAACAGAACAAAGGCATAAAAAAGATGTTATTTTATTAAAAGATGATGGTTTTATTCCAATTTTTTTCAAATATACAGAAAAATAAAAATACTATTAAAAAATACCAAAATTAATAACAAATAAAACATCACGTACCTTTAATCAGTGAAAGGATTTCCGGAGAGAGTCTTGTTTGATCTAAAGAGATTGGTAGGCATCTCGTGTACTCGATCCAAAAAACAACGGTTCCATTTTCGATCAACACAAAAGATAAATTCGAATTAAGTCACTTACAAATTCTTTGTTATCAGAATCGTAGGAGTGTTGTGTACTTCTTGGTGATAAGAAATCTTTGTGGATCTATGATGTTTTTTTATATAGTTGATGTGTGGTGGCTGGGAAAGTTAGATTAGGGTTTGAGGGGAGAGAGATATAAAAAATGTACCTCTTAATTCGGTGAAAGTTGATTTTTGGTAAACTTCCGTAATTACCCTTTTATTTAATATAAAATATAAAATGAATTTTTTTAATTTACCATAATGCCAATTTTTTTTCATCCATTGATTAGTTTGATCAAAGGCTAATATTTAGTTCTGATAGTTCTGACACTAATATCGGTTTTGAAAAGAAAATTACACTATATATATATATATATATATATATATATATATATATATATATATATATATATATATATATATATATATATATATATATATATATATATATATATATATATATATATATATATATATATATATATATATATATATATATATATATATATATATATATATAGTTAGTAGGTCGTGGTTATTTTATTAAGTTAAACAAACAAGGCCAAGCATAGCCTATGTAACACTAGGTCCGCGGCCTATTGTAAGCCCAAGCCCATCTTGTACACTTGGGTATATAAACCCTCTCTTTAGTTGGAGAGGGTGTGGTTGCTCATTTTATTTTAACACATTAGCATGTGTTTTTTTCTCACTTTCTCTCTCTAAAAGTGAGTGTGTAACCTCCTCTATCTCTCTAGTTTCTCTCTCTAGATTATCCATGATTTACATAAATCCTACAAGAACCCATATATTTCATAAATCAATCACATAACACATAATAATGCAATAATTTCTTAGCAAATTCACCTTTTTATTTATTTATCAAATGTGAAATACACATACATTGATATTACATTAGAAAAATCTACTAGATATTATAGTCTTCACCCCTTATATTAAATCTCGTCCCGAGATTTAGCTAGACGTAGGATTTTGGGTAGAAAATAGATGCGGATATTTTAGCTCGAATTTGATCTTCACGTTCCCGTGTATACTCAGGTCCCCTTTTCGAGTTCCATCGTACTTTAACTATTGGGATACGATTCTGCTTCAGTTGTTTGATCTCTTTATCCATGATTTTCACAAGCTCTTCTAAAAAATTTAACTTATCATCCAGTTGAATTTCTTTCATCAGTAGTATGAGAGATTCATCAGATAAGCATTTCTTCAGATTTGAAACATGAAAGGTATTGTGAAGATTACTAAGCTATTTAGGAAGCTCTAGTTTATATGACACAGGGCCAATTCCTTTGATTATTTGGAATGGTCCAATATACCTTGGATAAAGTTTCTTTTTCTTTCATAATCGAATAACTCCTTGACGAGGTGATATTTTAGCATAACGCGATCTCCAACTGGAAATTCAAATGGTTATGTCTAGTATTAGCGTAAATCATATATCTATCTTGTGCAGCTTGTAATCTTTGTCGGATTTGAATAATCTTTTCAGCAGTCTCATGAATTATTTTTAGTCTAGTTAGTTGAACATCTCCAACTTCATCCTAGCAAACAGGCGATCGACACTTTCTTCCATAAAGTACTTCGAAAGGCGCTGCTTTAATACTAGCATAATAACTATTGTTATAATAGAATTCTACTAGACGTAGATGTTTCTTCCGTCCTTTTCCAAAATCTATTACGCAAGCTCTAAGCATATCTTCGAGAGTCTGGATCGTTCTTTCACTTTGTCCATCTATTTGAGGATGATATGTCGTACTCATATCCAATTGAGTTCCTAAGGCATTTTGCATCGTTCTCCAAAACATAGATGTAAAGAGTCTGTCACAATATGAGATGATAGATATAGGCACTCCATGTTGAGATATTATTTCCTTAATGAACAATCTCGTAAGAGTTTCAATACTATCGGTCGCTTTAATAGGAATGAATCGCGCAGATTTAGTAAGACGATCGACAATAACCCAAATGGTGTCATGTTTATCTGATGTCTTGGGTAACTTAGTTACAAAATCCATCGTTCTTCTTTCCCATTTCAGTATTGGAATCTCTGGTTGTATCAGTAGTCCGGAAGGTTTTTGATACTCTACTTTAATTCTTGCACACATTAAACACTTACTAACGTATTCTGCTATGATTGCCTTCATGTTAGGCTACCATAGAGTTTCTTCAGATCTTGATACATCTTGTCAGAACCAGGATGTATAGAATACTTTGATTTATGAGATTCGTGCATAATTAAATCTCGTAAATTATCATTGGATGGTAACCAACTATGATTCTTAATACAACGAATTCCATCTTGAAGAACTTTAAATTCTTTGTCCATTCCTCGTAACTTCTCCACTTCTACATTCTCTGCTTTAAGTGCTTCTTCTTGGACTTTGAGAATTTGGGTAGGTAATTTTGTGAAAAGAGTTATCATTAGTGATCTACCCGTAATAGCTTAACACAATACTTTAGACTCAAAGCATCAGCTACTACATTGGCTTTTCCTAGATGATAACGAATTTCACAATCGTAATCAGTAAGTAATTCTAACCAATGTCGCTGTCTCATATTCAATTCCTTCTAATGAAGAATATATTGAAGACTCTTACGATCAACAAATACTACACACTTCATAGCATAGAGGTAATGTCTCAAGATTTTAAGAGCAAATATCACCGCTCCTAATTCTAGATCATGGGTAGTATAATTATTCTCATTTGGTTTAAGTTGCCTTGATGCATAAGTAATAACTTTATTCCTTTGCATAAGCATTGCCCCCATTCCTTGAATAGATGCATCATAGTAAACGATAAAGTCATCGTTACCTTTTGGTAATGCTAGAATAGGTACTTCACACAACTTTTGTTTCAATAATTGAAAAGCTACTTCTTGATCATTTCCCGAGAAAAGCGGTTTGTTCTTCTGATTCAATTCAGTAAAAGCTTTAGCAATTTTTGAAAAACAATCGATAAATCTTCGATAATATCCAGCATGTCATAAAAATTGTCTTATTTCCGTAGGCGTAGTAGGATTAGTCCAATTCTTAACAGCTTCAATCTTTGAAGGATCCACACGAATACTTTGGATATCAATGACATGTCCTAGAAATAGCACAACATTGATCCAAAATTCACACTTCGAAAACTTAGCATACAACTCGTCCTTCTTAAGTAATTCGAGAAATATACCAAGATGCTTGGCATGTTCTTCTCTATTACGAGAGTAGATAATGTAGAAAATAGAGGGGGGTTGAATAGTTTCTATGATTAAGGTCGTAATTAAACATCCATTCAATTAGGTTTGTCCTAAAATTACTTTTTACTAGAAAACTAGTTTCATAGTTGTTAGGGTCATTTATAATGTATTGACTACATCTAGTGATAGTGAAATGCAATGTGAGTAACTAAAGATAAGTAAAGAGTAAGGAAAGAAGCAACCTAAGACAAGACACCAAGATTTATAGTGGTTCAACAACGAAGCTCTTTCTTCGTTCCTACTCCACTCCTCGAGTACACCTTACTCGAGATTTCCACTATATCCACAAGCTCCCTTCTTGGCCGAGTGATAACTAGCTTTTACTTAGTTAAAAATTAAAGTTCTTTGTGTTGGTCTAATCGAACTGATCCTGGTTAACTATGCGTCTTAGTCGTTCTTTGGTGAAACAAATAGTTGTGTCGTTGAAGTAATTAAAAAGAGCAAGACGTAAATGAAAATGACGTTAATTTAAATCTAACTCTAATTTAAAATAAATGACGGGAATTTAAAAGCGTGACGAAAAATTAAAAGGCACTAAAAGTAAATAACGCAAACTTAAAACAAACCTAAAGGCAAACTTAAAACGCAACTAAAACTTAAAACTAAGGCAAGGCTTAAAATAAATCTAAGGCAAGTAAACTTAAAGTGTGACTAAGTAAAAAGGCGGGAAAAGTAAAGCTTGAAAATTAAAAATTAAAACTTAAAAACAGTAACTTAAAATAACCTGAAAATACCTCACTTGGAATAATTACTCGTTCGGAATGTCACCTTCACCCGGAATAATTCTTCTTCGTTCGGAAAAAATCAACACAAAACACTCATTCGGAATATTTGAACAAAACCTTCATCCGGAATAATTCCTTTATCCGGAATATGTCACTTATCCGGAATAAAGTCTTGATTCGGAATATTGCCTTGATTCGGAATATATTCCGAATGAATACCTTGATCCGGAACAATAGATGTTCCGAATGAACAATCCCCAAATCCTTCATTCGGAATGTTAGCTTGATCCGGAACTTCACTGATTCGGAACTTCACTGATTCGGAATATTATTCCGAATAAACTTCTTCACTCGGAATGTTCCGAATGAGCACCCAATGAACTCCTTCGTTCGGAATATTTCGAATGAACAGCCACTGATCCGGAATATTTTGTATTCCGAATGAACAGCCACTTATCTGAACCCTTGATTCGGAACAATAGATATTCCGAATGAACAATCTTTATTCGGAATGTAAGTTAGTTCCGAATGAACTCCTTCACTCGGAATGTTCCGAATGAACTATCCTTGATCCGGAATATCTTCTTTATTTGGAATACTCACAACAAAACATTGATCCAGAATAACCTTGGCTTGATTCGGAATATACCTGGGAAAACAAACAGACTGTTAGGATCATTGTAATAGTTAAATGTAATAGGTAGACTAGGAGGTATGTAGTTCCTCCTGGTCCTAGTAGTAGGAGCAAGTCGTGCTCCTGGTCCTGGTCAAAGTCAAACTTTATTATTTGTTTATTATTCTGTTAGGATATGCATGAGATATGTTAGGAAAGGATATGCATATCAGTTTTACACGTTTTGTTTAATGCGGTATTAGGGTTTCCTTGTAGTATAAAAGGAACCTTAGGCAGGAGGGTTATACACACCTTCACCAAACGTAGTTCTAGTTATTATCAATATTAGAAATCCTTAGAAAGGATCAAGTCTTTATAGTTATTCTGTTCTTCTTTATTATATTTGCATTCATATTATGTATAGAGTCTCTCTGTGGATTGACTTGTGATTACAGAAGTCATTCACCGTTCCTGACAGGCTGCAAGATCTACATCTAGTAGACCCAACAAGTGGTATCAGAGCCTAGGAGGGTCTCTATATAAGAAGAATTAAGTTTTCTTATTACTGACAATTTTGTTTTATCATGTCTGCCTCAACTTCTACTCAAACAGGAGAAGACAGCACTCCTAAAATTGTGCAACCTCAGCAGATCGTTGCTACGGTTTCCAACACGAATGGTAAATTCCCTCTTCTAAAAAAGGATGAATATGATAGCTGGGCAATGAAGATGGAATGGTGGATCACCAATACTGATCAAGATCTTTGGAAGATTATTCTGAATGGGAACAGCAGGAAGCTAACTGGAAGAGACAAGAATGGTAATATTACTCTTCTTGACCCTAAATCTCATGAAGAAATCATAGCTATTCAGAAGGAGGTCAAAGCAAAAACGATTTTGCTCCAATCTCTTCCTGAAGATCACATGGGTGACTTCTACCATTTGGATGATGCCAGAGAGATCTGGAATGGTATAAAAGCAAGGTTTGGTGGGATGAGGAGTCAAAGAAAATGCGAAGATCCATGCTGAGAGATGAATTCACAGAATTCAAAATCTCATAAACTGAAGGTCTACATCAAGGGTATGATAGGTTTCAGAAGATATTGAGCCAATTGAATCAACTTCGTTCAAAGCCTGATAATGGTGATATTAATGCAAGGTTTCTTAAAGCCTTACCCTACTCATGGAATCAGGTGGTGATCTCTCTCAAACCCAAAGGTGGGCTTGACTATCTCAACTTTGATGATCTGTTTCATAAGCTCAGAACTTTTGAACCTCATGTGAGAGGATTTTCAAGTGACTTTTTTCCCACTCCTGCTAATTCTGCCTTTGTGAGTTCTATGGCATCCAGTCCCATGTCATATGCTAGTAGCCCAAGCAATACTGTGTCCTCTCAACATACTTTTCAGCATACTTCTGCTCCTGATCCTACTGCCAAGTCTGGTAGTATGGTAGAAGCTGTTCTCCATTCTTTTGTGGCTGATGTTGATGCTCAACAACAACTTGCTTTTGATGACTTCAAACAGGTCGATAAACTTGACCTGGATGAAATGGATCTTAAATGGCAGATGGCCATGCTCACTCTTAGGGTTCACAAGTTTGAGAAGAAAGCAGGACGGAAATTTAATTACAACCCTCGGGAGCCGGCAAGATTCGACAGAAGCAAAGTTCGATGCTATAACTGCCAGCAACAAGGTCACTTTGCAAGGGAATGCCCTAGCAAGAATGACCAGGAGAAGAGCAGGTACTCCGCTTTTAAGGCTCAGGAGATAAAAGATGACAATAAGGCATTGGTATCTGTTGACTCTATGGTCAAATGGAATGATCATCAGGCTTCTACTCTGGAATCAGCTGAGTCCTCGACTGACGTGTTTGCAATGATTGCTGGGAATCTCTCTGATGCAGAAGAAGCAGACGAGTTTGCTCTTATGGGCATCTCACCTCAGGTACAACATTGTCCTCTTGGTTGTCATGATAAATACTCTGAATTGTTGTCCCAATTTAATGAAGTGAATGATCAAAATGATAAGTACTTTTTAGAGGTTCAAGCCTATAAGGCTTCTTTAAACACATTGGAACAACAAAAGAGGTGGCTACAAGATACTCAACGTGAGTATGAGGATAAAATTTGGATACTAAGCATCAATTTAGAAAACACAACTAATATGCTTAAATATACAGAAAAAGTAAGAGATACCAGTATCAAAGAAAAACAGGAGATGCAAGAAAAATTAGATGCTACAATGCTGAGATTTGAAAAATGGCAAAAGGCACCTAAAAATCTTTCAAAATTTATTGATAGTAGCATGTCTGGTAGAACTAAAAGAGGCTTAGGATTTGAAAAATATATTGTTTCAGAAGATGTGTTTGATTTATCTTTTTCAAGTGTCTTTGATGCCGACAAAGAGGACGAGGGAAAACCTAGTTACAATAGGTTTAAACCAGCAGCAGAAATGCATGTTGTCCCTCCTCCTCTTACTGGAACTTTTATGCCCACTTCATGGCATAATGACTTGGATGGATCACATATGCATGAGTCCCCAAAAAGTTCTACTAATTCTAATGACTTTGTCTCGTGTACTTTCAGTGACAAAGCCAGTGACTCTGCATCTCGTGGTTCAAGTGAAGAGTCAAGACCTACAAGTTCCAAGTTGAATGATCATGCTGCTACTGGTGCTAGGAAGTGTGAAGAAAGAGTTGCTGTTATGTCAAGTGTGTCTGGTCCTAGTTTATTGAGTCCTAGGAAGAATGTTACCCCTAGAATTGTGTGTAATAATATTGGCAGTATGAAACAATCTCATTCTAATAAAAGGTCTATTAAAACATGTTTTGTTTGTGGAAGTGCACTTCATTTAGTTAAAGATTGTGATTTTTATGACACACATGCTTCTGTTTATCATGTATTTCCTGCTCCTGGTCCACCAGGAGCTGCCCCATATACTTCTAGAAGACTTAATTCTAGTGCTCAATCGTTTTCTTCTTCTAGAAGGTCCTCTCCTTTAGTTTCTGATCATTGGAGAAACTTTGGACTACAAACCGCCAGTAATTATTTTCAAAATTTTAATCCAATTTATCCACATAATTTAGACCACACGTATTTTGGTTTGGGAAGTTTGGGAACTGCTGTTAAGCCCTCAGCAGGTTGTTCTTGGTCAAATAATAATACCCATATGATGCATAGGCAACCAAGGAACAACGGTGGATCTCATCAATCTTCTTGGCACACTACTAAAGATCCACAAGGCAGGCTCAAACCTGAAAAGGTTTGGGTCCCCTTAAGACACTAACTTTTGCATTTTTATTATCTTGTTGTTGTAGGTTACTCCATACCAAGATCCTAGTCTAGGCATTGTTGATAGTGGTTGCTCCAGGAGCTTGACAGGAAATAAAAGTCTTCTCTCTAACTTTGTACCATTTCATGGAGGCAAGGTCTATTTTGGTGGGGGTGAAGGCAGGATCACTGGCAAAGGAACAATTAAGACGCCAAATCTAAATTTTGAGCAGGTCTACTATGTGGAAGCACTTCAGCATTTCAACTTGATATATGTCTCTCAGATTTGTGACAAGAAGCAATTTGTTCTCTTCACCGATACTGATGCACTTGTGCTCTCCAAAGACTTTCAGCTTCCGGATGACTCACAAGTTCTCCTCAGAATCCCTAGAAGACACAATCTCTATAGCATCAAGCTGAATGAAGTCAATCCTACTGGTCAGCTAGCATGTCTAGTTGCTAAAGCCTCAGAAGATGAAGCCACTCAATGGCACAGAAGGATGGGGCATGTGAACTTCAAGACAATTCACAAACTTGCAAATCTGAATCTGGTCTCTGGTTTACCTCCCAAGTCGTTTAGAAATGACATAAATTGTATTGCTTGCAGCAAAGGCAAACAGCACAAAGCATCCTTCAAGGCCATTACTGCTCTTAGTCTTATTACTAAACCATTGCAGCTACTACACATGGATTTATTTGGTCCTACTTCCATTAGGAGCATTGACCACAAACAATTATGTCTGGTGGTAACTGATGGATATAGCAGGTTTTCGTGGGTGTTCTTCATGGCTGCCAAGAGTGAGACCTACTCAATTCTTAGAGATTTTCTTACCCTTATTGAGAACCAGTTGACCAAGAAGGTTAAAGGTATTCGTTGCGACAATGGAACCGAGTTCAAAAATAAAGACCTCATAGCACTTTGTAATGCTAAGGGAATCAAAAGGGATTATAGTGCAGCAAGGACTCCTCAACAGAATGGCGTGGCAGAAAGAAAGAACATGACACTAATAGAAGCAGCAAGAACTATGCTTGCCGATTCCAAGCTTCCAACCATGTTCTGGACAGAAGCTGTTAATACTGCAAGTTACGTTTTGAATAGGGTTTCTATTACCAATCCTCACAAGAAGACTCCTTATGATCTTCTAACGGGCAAAGTTCCAAATATTGCTCATTTGAAGCCTTTTGGGTGTCCAGTCACCATTCTGAATACGAGTGACTATTTGGGGAAGTTTGATGGCAAGGCAGATGAAGGATACATTGTGGGATATTCAGCTCACTCTCGGGCTTATCGTGTCTACAATCTCCAGGCCAAGCGTATCATTAAAACTATAAATCTCAGGTATTTTGAAGAGAAGTCAAACATCCAAGGCAAGGGTCCTGAATGGTATTTTGATCTTGATTATCTTAGTGATTCGTTAGGATATTTTCGCTTCAAAACTAACCATGATGCAGGCCCACAAGTGTTTGCAACTTCTAGTACTGGTGTTCCTTCTAATCTTTCTGATTCAGATGATGAGGATGACATTTTTGTAGTTCCATCCTACTCCACCACAGTCTCTCCTACTCCTCCTAGTGATGAAACTCCATTGGATGTACCGGATTCCCAAGTAGCTCTTGACACTCTACTCAAACAACAACAAGAAGCTACTACAGCAGCTGCTCAAGGTGGTTTTGAGTTTCCCTTGGATAAGCCTACTGACAAAGCTGCTCCTGGTACCCTAGCTTCTGCTCCTAGTGCTAGCTTATCGCCTACTGGTACTCCAGCTAGTGAGTCTGCTTCCAATACTCGTTTTTCCAGTCCTTCTGATTTGGGGAACCATCAAAAGAAGTCTTCTACCAAGCTGGATGACATTCATAAACAACCAGTCGATGGATTTTCAACACTGCTTCATATGATGCTGACTTTGTTAGTGATCTCAATAACTTGGCACCAGAAGTGGAGGTCTCTTCCAATCCAGTCTTGCGATCACACAAAGATCATCCTACCACTCAAATCATTGGAGATCCTGGTTCTACTGTCAAGACACGCGGAATGCAGCAGAAGGCCTCGTCTGATCATCATGCTCTTGTGAGCTATATTGAAGATCAAAAGCGTAATAATCATACGGACTTTCAACACTGTTTGTTTGCTTGTTTTCTTTCACAGGTGGAACCTAGGTCAGTTTCTCATGCTCTTGAGGATCAAAGTTGGGTGGAGGCTATGCAGGAGGAAATGCAGCAATTCTTGTTTCAGAATGTTTGGGTTCTGGTTGACTTACCAGATGGAAAGTCTGCAATCAATACCAAATGGATTCTCAAGAACAATAAGGATGCACGGGGAATTGTCGTAAGGAATAAAGCTAGGCTTGTCACACAGGGCCACACTCAAGTTGAGGGCATTGACTACACTGAAGTTTTTGCTCCAGTTGCAAGGATTGAGGCCATTCGTCTGTTTTTGACTTTTGCTTCGTATGTGGGCTTTACGGTGTTTCAGATGGATGTCAAGAGTGCATTTCTCTATGGCAAAATTGATGAGGAAGTGTATGTCACTCAACCTAAAGGCTTTGTAGATCCACTTCATCCCAAGAAAGTTTACAAGGTGGTCAAGGCTCTTTATGGATTACATCAGGCTCCTAGAGCTTGGTATGAGCGTCTTTCAACTTTCTTGTTAAAGAATGGCTATAGAAGGGGTACTATTGACAAAACACTATTTCTTAGGAGGAATACCAAGGACATTATCCTTGTTCAGGTTTATGTGCACGACATAATCTTTGGTTCTACTCGGAAGGACTGGTGTGATGAGTTTGAACACTTGATGAAAGGCGAATTTCAGATGAGTGCGATGGGAGAGCTTTCTTTCTTCCTTGGTCTTCAGGTCAAGAAACAATCGGATGGGATTTTCATCAGTCAAGATAAATATGTTCATGAGATTCTTCAGAAGTTTGACATGGATCCTCTTAGACCAGCAGCAACTCCTTATGAAGTTGCTAAAGTCAAACTTAAGAATAAGCCAGACCCCTCAGTCAATGTTCACATGTACAGGTCTATGATTGGCTCCCTCATGTATTTGACTGCATCACGTCCGGATATAATGTTTGCAGTAAGTGCTTGTTCTAGACACCAGACACCAGGTGACTCCAACGGTTTCAAACTTACATGCAGTGAAGAAGATTTTCAAGTATATCAAGGCTCAACCTAAACTGGGTTTATGGTATCCTAAAGAATCACCTTTTGTTCTAGAAGCATATAGTGATAGTGACTATGCAGGTGCTAATAATGATAGAAAGTCTACTACTGGTGGTTGTCAATTCTTGGGTCGTCGACTTATTTCATGGCAATGCAAGAAACAGACAATAGTAGCTACTTCTTCAACAGAAGCTGAATACGTTGCTTCTGCTAGTTGTTGTGGACAGGTTTTGTGGATCCAAAATCAGATGTTGGATTATGGGTTCAATTTTATGAACACCAAAATTTTTATTGACAACCAAAGCACTATTTGCATTGTGAAGAATCCTGTTTTTCATCAGCGAACAAAGCATATTCAAATTCGGCATCATTTTATACGGGATGCCAATGAGAAGAAGTTGATACATGTTCTTAAAGTTCATACGAATGATAATGTTGCTGATTTGTTGACGAAGGCCTTTGATGGTCCTCGGTTTAACCACTTGGTGGTTCATATTGGGATGGTCAATCCTTGAGGTCTAGGATTGAGGGGAGGCTAAGCCTAAGGGGAGGCTTTGTGTACATATTCTTAGGACAGACTAACGTATTGATAGATTTTAACAATATATTAGATTGGTTCTGGTGGTGTGTGTTACTTCTGGTGGAGGATTTTGCTCACTTCTGGTGGTTATGGTATTACATGACTGGCTTCTGGTCCTCATTAGTCAGCTTCTAGTCATAATTGGTTGGCTTCTGGTGGTTCGAAATCCTTCTTTGTCAAGTGGTGATTGGCTTTTGGTACTGGTCTGGGACACTGTTCATTCTTATTGTCCTTTGTTGACCACATTTTGCTTCTGGTCTGACCATTGTGTGCTTTGACTTTTAGTCAACGCTTCCAGTTCTGGTAGTTATTTTTTTAATTAACTATGGTAAATTGGGAGTTGGGAATTATGTTAAAAGGGGCAAGTGGTTACTATGCAATTATGTCTAATTTGAAAGGGCGACCCCCCCATTAATAGGGGTCAATGAACAGTTACTCTTTTCCTTATTAATGGTCAACTTAACCCCCCTTGACTCAATCATTCCATTCATCACACACACAAAACCGATCCTACTCTCTCAACCCTAACCAAAATCTTCCTTCATCAAATTCATCAAGATCCATGGCTGCCCTAGTTTACCAACCTGCTCACAACAAAGTTGCCTATCTGGGTGATGGTCCACATCGTGAACATTTTGCTGACATTCTGGAATTCATTGAAGCTTCCAACCTAAGGTATGCGTTTACTGTATGTCCCACTATTTATGATAGTTTTATTCGTCAATTTTGGGCATCTGCTCGTCTTGTGGTTGTGGTTGGTCGTCCACGTGAACTCCATGCTACCATAGATGGACGTTCATACGTGGTGACTGAGGCTTCTATTCGATCTTCCCTTTATCTTCAAGATGAGGGTGGTGTTGAGTCCATCCCCAATTCGGAGGTATTGGAGGGGATGGCTGCTATAGGGTACAATCATGGGGGGAAGTTTAATTTCCAGAAAATAGGTTTTCCCCCCACTGGAAGCTTCTGGTACATTTTCTGATTCATTGTTTGAGTCCCAAGTCTGGGAGTTGGGATGCTTTCCCTACTCCTTTGGCTACTGGTCTTATTTGCTTGGCTCAGGGTAGAGTTTTTAATTTCTCTCATTATCTGTTTGAGGGAATGGTTAGCAATTTATCTACTGCTGGTTCTAGAAAGAAGTTTCTTATGTATCGTAGGTTTTTACAACAAATCCTGGTTTGCATTCCTCGTGATAGGACTGAACATGTGCCGTCTAAGCTTGCTGCAAAAGTGTATTATAATATGTTCCATGGGTTTACCGGGGAGTGGAGGCCCCTTACTAAGGCCATGTTGGGGCTGGCTCAGGGTCCTATGGATGAGGAGGAGGAGGCTCCTGAGTTTGTTGTGATTGATGATGACCCTATGGAGGAGGAGGCTCCTACTGGTGGTGCTTCTCATGTGGTTGAGGAGGAGCTGGTTGAGGAGGTGGTGGTTGAACAACCATCCCCTTCCAAGGCTGGTCCTTCTTCGGTACCACAAAAGTCTCCATTTATGGAGACTCCACCTCCTAGTCCTGCTCCACACTCTGCTGATAAACCTTTTGTTAGAAATACATTTTTACGTATATTAGAAGTATCGGTCACTCCACAATATTATTAATGTTGTAATAGCTCGTAGTTAGTGTTACTTATTAAGTTAAGTAAGAAACCGACCCATGGGCTTGTCATGGGTCGGCCCAAGCCCAAATAATGGCCTTGGATATAAATACCCCTTTCCACCATGGAAAGGGGTTGGTTGTTGATCATTCCACTTTTTCATTTGAATAAAATCACATAGTTTCTCTCTCACTTTCTCTCTCTAGTTTCTCTTTCTAGGAATCTTCAACCCACTTCATAGATTCATAGGTTATCAAGATTCTACATATGGTATCAAGAGCTATGGGGTGATTTAAGGTAATGATTTGTGTTGTTATTTAGTTTTTGATTGTATTAGTGTTCTTTAAGAAGATCCATCTTGATTCTTGGAGTTTTTGGTGTTTTTGTGATTGGGATTAGTAGATAAGTATTAGTTTTTACTTATTTTAGTTGAAATCACAAAACCTTTTGGGTAACTTGGTAAAAATCTGGGTTTTTTCTTCATATTTTTGTTCGTCTGTTACTCGAACCAAGTTTCTGTTCCCCAGTAAAAGTCCCGAACCAAAAAGTTCCGGATCAAAAAGTTCCGGATCAACAAAAGTTCTGGATCAAAAAGTTCTGAACCAAAAGTTCCGGATCAAGGAAAGTTCCGGATCAAGGAAAGTTCCGGATCAAGACAAAGTTCTGGATCAAAAAGTTCCGAACCAAAAGTTCCGGATCAAGGAAAGTTCCGGATCAAAGGAAAGTTCCGGATCAAAGGAAAGTTCCGGATCAAGGGAAAGTTCCGGATCAAGGGAAAGTTCCAGATCAAGGGAAGGTTCCGGATCAAAGGAAAGTTCCGGATCAAGAAAAGCTCCGAATCAATCTTCCGAACCAAAAGTTCCGGATCAAGGAGTTCCAAGCCAAAATCTTCCGAATCAACACTTCCGAATCAACAAAAGTTCCGGATCAAGGGATATTTTACTTGTTTTTTCGACGATTTTTTAGAGGATTTAATCTTGGTTTCTTACAACAAAAACTCAACACAACTCACAAACTTTACTTCACTGCTCGATCAACCGATAATCTTTGTCTCTTTGAAGTGAACAAAATGA
This sequence comes from Glebionis coronaria, assembly GCA_025667525.1. Classification (NCBI taxonomy): domain Eukaryota; kingdom Viridiplantae; phylum Streptophyta; class Magnoliopsida; order Asterales; family Asteraceae; genus Glebionis; species Glebionis coronaria. The sequence continues at coordinate 193,837,699 of CM046878.1, forward strand.
ATCCGAATTCAGTAATGCCTCAGATGACATCACTTACGGACATTTCCGTCATTACGGGAATGGATAATCGCCCTCCAATGCTCATTAAAGAAGTCTTTGAAGCATGGCAAGGCCGTATGATGTCATATCTTAAGGGAAAACCAATGTATGGAAGGCTTATGGTCAAGTCAATTCTAAATGGTCCACTTGACTATGGTACCATCGTGGTTAACAATGTGACTCGACCACGAGAATTTGAAGAACTTACACCAGCTCAACAACTTGTTGCAGATGCAGACGAAAAGGCTCTTCAAACCATTCTCCAAGCTCTTCCACATGACATATATCGAATGGTAAGTCAGTATACGGTGGCAAAGGATTTATGGGAACGTCTAAAGGTGTTGCAACAAGGTACGTCTCTTACCAAACAGGAAAGGGAATGTCAGTTGTATGATCTGTTTGATAGATTCACGTACAGCCCAGGGGAAACGCTTCACGACTATTACGTCAGATTCACTACTCTCATGAATGATCTGAATGTATACAATCTCGTGATTGCTCCATTCCAGGTTAACACCAAATTTTTGAATACTTTACCTCAAGCTGAATGGGGTGAGTATATTACCGATGTTAAGTTAACCAGGGATTTGCATAAGTGCAATTTGGATCAACTCTATGCTTTTCTTCAGCAGCATGAGAAACACGTGATCATGCACCGTTCGCCTCGAGGTATGTACCCTGATTCTTTAGCTTTGATGGCGAATCAACCAAGCTTGTCACACAACAACACTCCTTATATCTTGGGACACCAAGCCTATCATCCATCACCTTACATGACACCAAGCTTCCCCCAATATTAGATTCTACCGCAACCACCCACCTCACATCAGCAACAATATCGGTTTAATGCACCTTCATCACAATATGCTTCACAACCTCACCCAGCAAGCATTGCACCTTATGCTCAGTCTTCATATTCTTCTTATCAAGAGAATGCAGCATATCCATCAAGCTACTCTGACCACATGAGTATTCCTTCTAGTGATTATGCAGCTCAACAAGACCAAGCAATGTATTGTGATGATGATGAAGTCCCCATTCCTGTGTTCAAACAAGGAACTGACCCAGTTGAAGTGTTAACCACTATGTCTGCTTATCTTACAAGGACATTAAGCAAACGAGGATTTAGAGGACCAGCTCCTACTAACAATCAGCTGAGGAATTCATCCAATTCTCGCCAACAAGCTACTATTGAGAATGGCAGGGTAATGGTTCAACCCATTCAACCTTATCAGGGGAGACCTACTACATCAACCACCAATGCACGCACGGTCAATCCTGCTCCAATGGTCAACACTCCTCCACAGGCTAATTCCACAGGCAAGTTGAGAATGATTACATGCTACAACTGTAAGGAAGAAGGTCACATGTCCAGGGATTGTAAGAAACCCAAGAGGAGAAGGGATGGTCAATGGTTTGCAGAGAAGATTTATCTGGTGAACGCTCAGGCACAAGGAAGGGAACTTGATGAAGAGGAGCTTGCATTTCTTGCTGATCCAGGGATTGCTGAACAAGACGTTGTCACTACACAGAATGCGGCATACCAAGCAGATGATCTTGATGCCTACGATTTAGACTGTGATGAACTTCAATCTGCACAGGCAGCTCTTATGGCAACTATCTCTAGCCTAGGGCCAGAAAAAAGATCTGAGGTACTTATTAATACCACTGATAATACCATTGATACTAGTATTCAACCACATCAAGTTGTGCAAGAGCGTGCTGATTCGAATGAGTCTTCGGTGGTGAGTCTTTCAAATGAGGAGACAATCAATGATAGTAATATCAATGTGAGTCCCCAGACTTTGAGTGAATCACAACCGGGAGCCATTTCGCATACGCATACTCCTGCTCAACAAGATTTGGTCATGGTTCCTGCTACATTACTTAGCCAAATGAATGCTGCACTTTTAGAAACCCTAGCTAAGAATAAGAATTTGTCTGATGAGCTTGCCTTATGCAACGAGAAAGTTCAAACTTTGGAATTAGTTCCTTCGTCTAGTGTTCTAACTAATCCCGAATATGATCATTTTCGAAACAAACAAATGGGTCATTTGCAAGAAATTGAAACCTTAAGAGCAGATCTTTCTAATGAACTTAAAGAAAAAGAGTTAGTGGTCACTAATTTTCAAAAACTTCAAACGGATTTTGAATTACTCGAGTCTAAGAAGAATGAAATGGAAATTAATGCGGCTAATAAGATTAGAAGTCTAGATTATTTGCTTTTAAGAAAATACGCTGCCTCTCAACTAGTGCACTTATTTGATGCTTCGTTTAGAGAATTTAACTTATCGCGTCAGAAAGGCCTTCCCCCTAACCCACGGTATGCAAAACAAGCTCTTATCCATAGTCCAAGACTTTATAATGCAACCCAATTAGGATTGGTCTTAGATCCGATTGTTACTTTCGAGGATCGCACAAGTAAGGATCTAGTTGATGAGAATCGGTCATACAACTTTGCAAAATATCCCGATTGTGATTATTTTAAAATGAATCAGGAGCTTGCTAAAACGGATTTTAGAATTCGCTTCCATATGGACAAAGATCTCATTACAGCACCAACCTACATGTTAAATGAAGAAAACCCTAGTACACTTCCTACACTTGTCAAAATGGAAGGTCCTAAGGAAATTCCAAAGGATCTTCCACCTGTTAGCACTGTATGGTTAAACTTGCAAGAGATTAATCAATACTTTGCTAGTTTTGACAAGGTCATTTTGGAATGTACGACTTCAAATGGCCTAAACGCCGGAGAATGGGCTTTCGAACACATGAACGAGGTGTTTAAGAATGAGATCAATCCGTTTGTCGAAAGTCTAAAAGGAAGTTTTGCATCTCTTTCGGAAAATCTTGAGTTTGAAATTGCAGAAGTTCAAAAAGTGTTTTATGAAATGGACACCGCTTATGAACTACAATTACTTGAAAAGGAAAAGATTTTATCCGAATATGACCGATTCATGTCCCAAGTAATTTCGTGTGATGTGCTTACTACTGTGAATGTTAATTATTCGAATGAGCTTACATCCGCTATGATTAACTGTGATGCTGTGAATATATGTGATGATGTGTGTGATCTCTCTGTAAATGTTGCTGATACTGTAAATGAGGTAGATAATCATTCTTGTCACGAATCTAACGCTGAATTTTTAAAGCTACAAGATTCTTACAATTTACTTTCAAAACGCTTTAATCAACTTGAACAATATTGTATATCTTTAAAATTAAAACAACAAACTCAAAATGAGGATTTTTTGATAACAAATGGTTGTGAAAACGTTGTTGAGACGAGTGACAAGATGATTGCAATAGTTAAGGCATTGTAGGAAGAGATTATGAGATTGAAGAGAGATGCGTCATCAAATGAAACACTAAAATTGGAACTAGAGGCTGCAGAGTATAAAAACCAGGACTTAGAAATTAGACTTTCGTCTATTCTAGGGGAGATGGATCGTGCAAGGCAGGGAATGTCCAAACTTTATGGTTCACTAGAAGAACGCTTCGCTTTTAATGCGGCACAGCAACAATCTTATGTTGAACAATTGAACCAAAAATGTGAGGAAATCTCTGACTTAAACATCCTACTCATTGACAAAAACATGGTTTTGGCCGAGTTAAAGGAGACACTTCTTCTCACCCGACAAGAAGCTGTTAATAACTCAGCTATCAACTCTGCACCGTCCTCTAGTGCTCCAACAACCAAGTCAGTAGTGCTTTATAAGAACCCGCTCCATAAGAAAAACCCGGTTACCTACGATGATTATATGAGGAATGCAATTAAGCATGTAGATCTTGTTAGGGATATTTTAGACGATCTTTATGCCTTAGATCCCTCAAGTAGCTACTATTATTCAGCTCATGAATATATTAAGCGAGTTCAATATTGCTTAGCATATTTGCAATACATAGGTAAACCAGGTTCTGCACTACTCACTCTGCTGATAAACCTCCTAGTCCTGCTCTACACTCTGCTGATAAACCTTTTGGTGCTAGTACTCCACATGTTGACCCATCTGTTGCTTCGGGCTCCAATGACGCCTTCCCTGACCCAAGTCCTCTTGGTGGGCAAGCGGAGGAGCCTACTACACTTATGTCGTTACTTGATCTTATGCGCAGGTATCATGAGCGGATTATTTCATTGGAAGCTGATTTGAATCAACACCGGAAACTTACTAGGGAGTTTGTTCTTCCTTTGGCTGATCGCATCAAAGCTTTGGAGACTCAGCAAAGACGACGAAAGAAGCATGTGATCCACTCTGATTCTGATGAGGAGGGTACGGAGCGTGTTGAGGATGGTTTGACATTGTTGGCAAAGGCTGCCTTTGCTGATAAATTGTATGATGATTTGCCGGTTCCTCCGACATCCTCCAGTGTTCCTTCTCCTGCTGGCGTTTCTACTCCTATGGATGGTGCTTTTGGTCCTGCTGCTGGTTCCAATGCTGTTCCATCCCATGATTCGAAGGGGAAGGCCCCAATGACTGATGCTCCCTCACCACCTCGCAAACGTACCCGTAGACAGCTTGAGGAGGATAGGCTAGGTGAGGAGGCTGCTCAACGGATCCAAGCCGAGATTGATGAAGCTGATAGGGCTGCAGAAGAGGCGCTTCAACAGCGGAGGCGTGAACAAGTTCAGCATGATGCAATGCATTGGAGTGATAGTGATTGGATGCAGGTATTGACTATTCTTACCAGGGATTATGCCCAGTTCACTGATCTTTTGGGTGACGATGTGGATGAGCATAACTGTATTCCAAGAGCCATGGTGTTGATGCGCAAGCAACAGTTGGAACTTGTTGCACAGCTTCGTGAGAAGAGAAAGAACAGACCTTTATCAAGGACTGAGGAGCGCAAGCAGATGCAGCGATATGTGAAGTATCAGTCCGATGCTCATTTTAATGCTCCTTGGAAGTGGGACAGGGTTCGGGATTTTACTTTTGATGAGCTTAAGGCACTTTATGAACGTATGGTTAAGCGTCAGAGTCAACCAATTCCGGAACGATTTATCTACCATCCTCGTGTGGTAACCTCTTCTTCGCCTGCTGTTACTACTGGTCCTTCATCTGATCCTACTCCTGGTTCTGCTGCTAGTCTATCATTTTTTGTTGCTACTTCAGTTGGTACCACTACTTCTCCTTTGGTTGCTCCTTTGGGTTCTTCTTCCGGTCCTGCTACCACCACCACACATGCTACCACCACCACCTTTGCTACCACAACAACTACAACTGCTACACCTGATATGCCATCCCCATCACCACCGGTTCCTGGAACTTAACCTATTCCTACTTCTAGTGCAGCTCTTATTGATCCCTTGGGTGGGCAAACTCATGAGTCTACTTCTCCTGCTCCCACTGTTGCTGCTGAGGTACAGGTAAAGGTTGAACCCACACCAAGTGATTCCACACCTCAATGTTCGCTTCGCCAGAAATTAGCTCGACGTGTTCGACGTGGCAAGACGGTCCCTTATGAGAAGCGTGATCCTGAAAATTTGATTGATGCTGCTTCTGACAGTGATTCTGATTTGCCTTTGGGAAATGGAAATATTACTGGTTGGACTGTTGAGCGTTCCACAACTCTTCCTGGTATGGTAACCCATAGAATTACTCTGAGTGATGGGTCTGTGCGATTAGCTTCGGGTTTGCAGGGTGTTTTGTCTTGGGCTGATCGTATGGATCTTATGGCTTTATATGGATTTGTGGATTCTAGCATGCCTTTTGATCCCATGGTTGTGTCTTCCTGGCCTGGTCTGCGCATTTGGGCTGATCTTAAGCTGATGCTTGATGCACCTCCTCATGCTCCTGTTTCTGGTATATGGAAGGATCAGATGCAATGGGTGATTCAGCGATGGAAGTTATATGCGGGATGTGGTGTGCATATGTTGGAGTTGGAATCTGGTCATATGGTTTTCATGCTCACAGATGTGGATTATCCTTTGACGATTTCTTCGATGGAGGCTATGTTGGCTAGTCACTTGCAAATTTCCAATGCTCCATCAGGGAATGAGTCTTCTATGGCAACTGCGTTGGTGGAAGGAATTCATGCTCGTTTGATAGCAGATAAGAAGGCTGCTTCTGGTTTGTGATTTGGTTGGGTTGTAAGGGTTTCTGTTTTGTATTTTTTTGTTCATTTGTTCTTATTATCATTCTTTTCACCAATATGTAAAGTGCTTGGTGAATTTCATTCTTTATAGTTTAAAAAAATGCTAAAAAAAAAAAACTTTTTATATAATATCTGCTTATACTTTTAACACATCTTGGATTTTATACTTGTGAATATGATACCATTTGCTGCTTCACACTATGGGTTCTGGTTACTGATTTGTGATTGTGTTGGTTACTGGTTTCACCTGGTGTTGGACTTGGTCCTCACAACAAATGGTCCTCAACTCACCATGTCTCATCGACAAGAAAGAGTTGATTCACCTTGAGGGTACGGCTCTTGGTGCGATTCTCAAATCCGTTGATGGTTGTCAAGTTACCCAAAACTGGATGGTTTTCACTTGCCATAGTCCTAGACTGAAAAGTGGCTAATCCAAGGGGGTACGGCTCTTGGTAAAGATTTTATCAAATCCGTTTATATCTATAATAGCTTGCTCAAAGCTATAGGGTTTGCAAATCACCGATGCTTCATTGCTAAGAGTTGGCGAGTCCAGAGGGGTACGGCTTCTGGTAAAGACATATCAAATCCGTTGACGGCTGTGATGGTTTGCCTAAAATCATCAGGGTACCCCCACTCACCATTGATTCACGTTCTAAGAGTTGGGCTGGGTTCTATTCTCCCAGGGTGATGCTTATTCCACCAGAAAGACTGGCTAGCCCAAGAGCGAGCAGCTACTTGGTAAAGGCTAATCAAATCTGCTCATGTTGCTGAAAGATTCAACACGATGCTGATTTGTTCCAAGCTTTGGAGAAGCTTCTAGTGTTTCATGTTGTGGCGGTTACTCTGATTCTTATCTTGCTAAGGCTGCTATTGGTTTTGCTGATTCAATCCTCGGGCTTTATTTGCACGTTTTCCAGGAAACTTGAACTCAACAGGTCAAATTCAAGTTTAGGGGAGGATTGTTAGGATCATTGTAATAGTTAAATGTAATAGGTAGACTAGGAGGTATGTAGTTCCTCCTGGTCCTAGTAGTAGTAGGAGCAAGTCGTGCTCCTGGTCCTGGTCAAAGTCAAACTTTATTATTTGTTTATTATTCTGTTAGGATATGCATGAGATATGTTAGGAAAGGATATGCATATCAGTTTTACACGTTTTGTTTAATGCGGTATTAGGGTTTCCTTGTAGTATAAAAGGAACCTTAGGCAGGAGGGTTATACACACCTTCACCAAACGTAGTTCTAGTTATTATCAATATTAGAAATCCTTAGAAAGGATCAAGTCTTTATAGTTATTCTGTTCTTCTTTATTATATTTGCATTCATATTGTGTATAGAGTCTCTCTGTGGATTGACTTGTGATTACAGAAGTCATTCACCGTTCCTGACAGGCTGCAAGATCTACATCTAGTAGACCCAACACAGACAGCGAAGAACACGGGGAAAGGAAAAGCTACGAATCTAATCACAATCAATCAAGATAAACCAAAAGATTAAGCAAGACTAACCACAAATGATCAACTAATGATAATCAAACAAACCAAATCAATAAAACTAACAATAATAATCAAACTAATCAAAACCCACTTTAATCAAATCAATCAAACATCAAAAACATAAACATGAACATAAACAAATAAGCATAAAGATTAAAGATTAAAGAAAGGTAGATAGGAGATAAACAATAAAAGTAAAGATTGACAATAATTAAAAGGAAACTTACTTGCATTAAAGGTAATTAAAGGTGCAAGACAATGTATTTAAATGACATGTAATTAAAGTGCAAGGAAAATAAAATGGAAGAACTAATTGTCACTATTAGCCAACAAAAACAAATGAATATCCTAATGATCTATTTATAGGGGAGGATTAGGGAGGTGCTTAGGAAGCTTCCTCCCCTCTTTCTTCTTTCTTTAATTGCATCATTAAGTCCTTAATCTTCTTAGTTCTTCGACTTTAATGACTTTGTCTCGGGATTTCTTTAAACTCTTCTTGTAATTCTTCAATAAATTAGACTTGAGTTCTTCGGCTTTAAGTAAACTTCCGTCTTTTGACTTTTTCTTCGATAAATCTTCAGAATTGGTCTTGGACTTCCGTTCTTTTTGCACTCTTGATTTCTTGACTTCGTCTTTTGTCTTTTTCTTCGATAAAAGCCTGTGAATGCCCGTGTTTTCTCCCCTTTTCACATTTTCGTCCTAAATCACAACAAAAACCAAACCACGCATAATTTCGACATTTACGACATAAAATACACGTTTTGGCTCGGTTATTATTGTAGTTAAGTGGTAAAAAGGATGGGTGTTTACACACCTATCAAATCCCCTACACTTGACCATTGCAATGTCCTCATGCAATGCACTAGTTACAAAGCACGATTACACTTTTCATCATAATCAATTCATGTTGGCCTTTATTAAAGAGATAGAAAATTATAAACATTTAAAGTAAAGAAATCAAAAACATACCTTCGGGTTTTGAAAATGTCATGAATGATCATCATCCTCAAGTTTTCACTTTCTCCAAACCAAGCTTAAAAACGAGATCATTGTTATTATAAGTTAGAAAACTAACACGAACTCATGTGGGCCAATTATTTACTTAGACTCCCTTATTCCTAGGTGTATCTCTTATATTTTATTGTTGTCTTGAATGATCACTAGGATGCATTGTTGACTTATTTCGATAGTTATTTAGGCTGAAAATAAAGTGGGACGATTTAATCAATAGTTAGCTAAAGGACAAAATCTTTTAAAACTGCTTCTCGGGACCTCATAAAGTTCATATCTTGGCATAACTCGCTTCACGATTTGAGACCTTTCTCGGACCGATATTTGGCAGCGACTTCATACTTCAAACCTTGAGAGACGTTCATGAAATAATGGTCTTCTCTTCATAATAGTAATTTCTTCACTTGAAGTTTTGAGAGATTCTTCATATTTGGACCATGACTTCTTCATTTTTCTCCAATCTTAACTTTGGACTTTGATATACAACGATCCGCCTCCTTTTAGGACTTGGATCTATTTATCCTCATACCTTGCTAGGGTCTTTTCGGATAGACTTCTCCATGATCTTTAGGGGAGTATTTGCTCTTCGTCGTGTGTCTCGATCCTTCATATTGATCTTTGATAAATGATTCTTCACATCACTTTGGATCTTTAGCAACAAAATGTAGCCCTCATGCCTTGTTAGGGCCTTTTCGGACTCGCCAATCTTCGCATCCCGCTTCAATAAGTTATGCCTTGGCTATGAACTCTAATCCATACCGAGCAACTTTTAAATGATCTTGGGCTAGAAGCTAAGTAACTTTTCAAATCGTACAATCTTATTTATTGCAGATAAATTTATTATCAAGCGATGGGAGAATAGGCTTATAATTAACTCACATAAATTCACGAAAGAATACCAAACTTATAATTGACTCTATCATCTCTCGTTCTCCACAATTTAAAATCTCAAGGAATGAGACTCGTGGATGCTTAGCCTATTAAATCAAAGTTTTGGGTTTTCGAGTCGTCTATAGGATCTTGCAAACTCTTAGACTTTTTCAAGTTTAGAAATCGCATTTTAAAGTTCCCTTCATAAACAACTCTCTAGGATCAATTATAGGAACTTGCGAAAAGTTCTTGTTCTTAACCCGTGAGAGTTAAGACTTTCGCGTTTTATAGCTCCCTAAATAAAAGCCTAGCAAAACTTGACTTAAACACGTTAAGGATACTAGCTAGAGCAAACTTAGATAAGTAAACTCGGGTTGAGTCAAAAGATTCACAACGCTTGAAAATTAAAACCACTTTATTAAAATTTTATTCTAAAGAAAGAAAATAACTATACAAAGGTAAAAACTAATAGGCCAAAATAGATCAAAAATTTTGAAAAATGTCGAAAAATTGATTTTCCGGTTAAAATGAGGACAAATACAAGGAAAAGACTACTTAACTTCGATAGAAGTCCCCCCCCCCCCCCCCCCCCCCCCCTCACACTTAATATAAACATTGTCCTCAATGTTTAAGCATGTGGGAGTAAACTCCCCTACACTTAGGACATTGTGCACTTTGTTTAAATCTTGCTAAGGAAAAGACAACTAACGAGATTCCTATTTTAATATTGAAAAATATAAAATAGTGAATCGAAAAGAGTTTAGGATAGAACCGGGAAGAAGTGAACACGGAATCACGGGTCGTCAAAAATCATCAAGAGTGGATCATTGAGCGCTCGAATCCCTGAATATAAGAAGAGAGGAAATAGCAAACACCAACTGGTCTCCCCTACACTTAGGATATAGATAACTAAAAGATAGAAACATGGGTTGCCTCCCAAGAAGCGCTTGATTTTTGTTCACCGAGTCGTGAGCCTGACTCGACCTTGATTAGCATAGGAAGAAGCATGAAACATATCCACCAGGATCAAAGACATAGTTTTCGTCCATCAGATAGCACAAGCTTAAGGCGAACAAGGCAAGCCAAAGAAGAGTAGGTAAGGTTCCCTTAAGCAAAGATGGAGCACGGTGGTAGCAAGGGTGAAGTGGTGTAAGCATATCTCCAATAGTTCCAAAGATTTTTTCTTTTATTTCATCAGACGGATACTGAGATGGCTTAAAAATATCGATACCGGTGTCGAACACCTTTTCCTTTAGGGGAAAATAGCACTCAGGCTCAGCATAATTTGAAGAAGATCCGCGAAGAAAATGCACAACCTCGTCCTCAGAAGGTGGACAAATAGGTGTCAAATCATACGTGTTGCGGATGTTGGTGTCGTCCGGTTGCTTCTCCTTGGAAAGAATTTTCTTCAAATCCAAAGTAGGATCAAGACCATAATCATCAAAATCTAAAGGAGGAGCATCACTCTCATGAGGGAAGTATGTGTTGAGAAAAGTAGAAAAGTCTTCCTCAAATGAGTAGTCATCCAAAGTAGGATCAAGTGATGGCGGAGGATCTTCATCATGAGAAGAATCACTCGAGAGAGTATCGGCCTCATCAAAATCATCGAAAGTGGGCATGTCGGGATACTCGGAAGTAAAATCATCATATTCATCCGTATCTGAGCTAGAATCATCATCATAAGCATCAAAGATCGGTGGAGAAACATATATGGGTGAAGGTTCCAAATTGGAGAGAGAATCATCCACATCATCTTGAAAAAGTGGATTATCAATGCACGAATCGAATAGAGGATTGTTGTAGACGACAAAATAATCAAGCACATTAATCATATTCGCCGATTCTCTTCCAAAGGATTTGCTTGTAAGCTTCCCCATTTCAAACACTTGTGCATCATCCCCGACTCTTAAGATGAGCTCACATTTATCTACATCAATTAAAGCTCTACCGGTTCTCAAAAATAGGCGCCCAAGTATTAACGGAATACGAGGATCCATTTCATAATCAACTACGACAAAGTCGACCGGGAAAGTGAATGTGCCAACTTTAATGAATACGTCTTCGGCAATACCAACGGGGTAAGTGAGAGTGCGATAGGCAAGCTCAAGAGTCATTTTGGTGGGTGTAAGGTCGGGCAATGATAACTTTTTCCAAACACTTAACGGCATCAAATTAATACTTGCCCCCAGATCAGCTAGGGCAGTAAATTCTTCGGTTTTGTTAAAAATGCAAGGCAACACAAAACGACCGGGATCTCCAAGTTTTTCCGGAAGTTCTTTAAGAATAACTGCAGAACAGTTTTCATTTAAGCGTGTGTTGGCGAGCTCAACCAGCTTCTCCTTCTTGTTCAGCAATTCCTTGAATGCTTTGACAAATTTCGGCATGTGGACAAGTGCTTCAACAAGGCTAATGTTGAAATTCATTTGAGAGATCATCTTCAAATATTTCGACACTTGAATTTCATCCTTGGTGTGCATTTTGGCCTTGCCTAAGAGAGATGGATAAGGAATATTGGGTTTAGGTGGTGAAGGTGTAGGTGTAGCAGGTAAAGGTTAAGATGTTGAAGGGTGAGATGTTGAAGGGTTCTTCTTGGGTACATCGTCATGATGAGGCGGAGACGGTAATGGTATACTAATACTAGGTGTGGGAGGAGTAGGGATAAATGGTGGTGGAGGAGGTGTAGATGATGGGGGCGGGATAGGTGGTCCTACTAAAGTAACTCCACTACGAGTAGTAATAGCACTCACATTCGCTCGCGGATTGGTGACGGTGTTTGAAGGTAGAGAATTCGAAGAAGAGGGTTGAGTAGTGGGCAAGAAACTAGCCAGCATATTCTTCAAATCATTCGTTTGATTGTTGAAGGAGGATTGAATATTATCTCGAAGCTCGGATCTAATGTCATTCCCTTGCTTGGTGATATCCCCTTTCAAATTGATAATTTGGCTCTGTAGATTCTTGATTTGCTCTCCTTGGGTTCTCATTATGGCTTCAACATCTTGATTGATGGGTGGGGCTTGTTGAGCGGGTGGGTGATAAGGATTAGAAGCTCGAGGTGGGATTTGGTTGCTTCTAGTGTAGTTGTTGTTGGAGTTTTGGTTTTGAGGAGAAAAACCGGGTGAAAGGTAGTTGTTTGACCGGTAACTTAGCAAATTTTTATCCCCTTGAGGTCGGGCTTGGTAATTTTCCGGTGAATAATTACCATAAGCCGCATACACGTTTTCCGGATTTCCTTTAGTAGAAGGACAATCAGTGTATGAGTGTGGACCGTCGCATGTCTCACAAGGATTAGCCACCGCTTTAACTTGTTGTTGGTTTGTAGCGAGAAGCAAGATATTTTTGTTCATTTCGGCCATCATGCGGGTGAATTCGGTCATGTCAGGGTTTGCTGAAGTAGAAGAAACATTGACTCTCGGGTTGTTCCTTGAAGAAGCTGAGGAATCCCAGTTTTTGTGATGAGTAGTCATGTTTTCAATAAGCTCTCTACACTCCTCGGGTCTCCTTTTCATAAATGTGCCACCGGCGGCTGCATTAATCGTATCACGATCTCGAAAAGTCAAACCGTTGTAGAAAGTATCAATTAAGGTCACAGGGAGCATGTTGTGGTTTGGACAACGATCGATCAAAACATTATTATCTTCCCCAAGCATCAAAGAGAGATTCATCGGTTTCTTGCATGAAACCGCTGATTTGATTGCGAAGGCTCGTGACCATGGATGGTGGAAAGTAGCGCGACAAAAAGCGTTGAGTCATGTCATCCCAAGTATGAATGGAATTCTTCGAGAGACGATCAAACCATTTCTCGGTGTGGTGTGATAAAGTATGTGGAAAGAGTTGTAGGCGAAGGACATCCATTGTGGCACCGGGCAACTTCATGCTTTGGGTAATAGTAATGAACTTGTCGAGGTGTTTGTTGACATCATCATCAGGCATTCCTCGAAAAGGATTTGTTTGCACTTGCTGAATCATGTGGTGCTTCAATGAAAACTCCGGAGCCGTGATTTGCATCGGCGCAATCGGTCCTCCTCGTCCAAACATGGTGGGTTGAAAAAGCTCCTCCATTGTCCGAAGATCGGGTTGTGGAAGAACATTGTTGTTGTTGTTGAGGTGCGGTGGATTATTGTTGTTGTTCACACCTGCCATACCTAAATCTTCAGGAGTCTCGGGCTCTTGATAATTAGAAGATCTAGTACGCATACACCTACAAAGGCAAAAGAAAACAATACCAAACACAAAGAGAATATATATATATAATAAAAATAAAATCTTTTTGGATTTTTGAAAATTTTTAATTTTTATGGATTTTTAACAATTTTTAATTTTTATGGGTTTTTTAAAATTTTTAGGCATGAAAAATAACGCTCACGAATGAACGGATCCCAAAAAGCAACGCGTCTCTCACAGAAAACCGTTAATCTTTACGAAAAGAGCCGGCAGTGGCGCCATTTGATAACTAGCTTTTACTTAGTTAAAAATTAAAGTTCTTTGTGTTGGTCTAATCGAATTGATCCTGGTTAACTATGCGACTCAGTCGTTCTTTGGTGAAACAAATAGTTGTGTCGTTGAAGTAATTAAAAAGTGCAAGACGTAAATGAAAATGACGTTAATTTAAATATAACTCTAATTTAAAATAAATGACGGGAATTTAAAAGCGTGACGAAAAATTAAAAGGCACTAAAAGTAAATAACGCAAACTTAAAACTAACCTAAAGGCAAACTTAAAACGCAACTAAAACTTAAAACTAAGGCAAGGCTTAAAATAAATCTAAGGAAAGTAAACTTAAAGTGCGACTAAGTAAAAAGGCGGGAAAAGTAAAGCTTGAAAATTAAAAATTAAAACTTAAAAACAGTAACTTAAAATAACCTGAAAATACCTCACTTGGAATAATTACTCGTTCGGAATGTCACCTTCACCCGGAATAATTCTTCTTCGTTCGGAATAAATCAACACAAAACACTCATTCGGAATATTTGAACAAAACCTTCATCCGGAATAATTCCTTTATCCGGAATATGTCACTTATCCGGAATAAAGTCTTGATTCGGAATATTGCCTTGATTCGGAATATATTCCGAATGAATACCTTAATCCGGAACAATAGATGTTCCGAATGAACAATCCCCAAATCCTTCGTTCGGAATGTTAGCTTGATCCGGAACTTCACTGATTCGGAACTTCACTGATTCGGAATATTATTCCGAATAAACTTCTTCACTCGGAATGTTCCGAATGAGCACCCAATGAACTCCTTCGTTCGGAATATTCCGAATGCACAGCCACTGATCCGGAATATTTTGTATTCCGAATGAACAGCCACTTATCTGAACCCTTGATTCGGAACAATAGATGTTCCGAATGAACAATCTTTATTCGGAATGTAAGTTAGTTCCGAATGAACTCCTTCACTCGGAATGTTCCGAATGAACTATCCTTGATCCGGAATATCTTCTTTATTCGGAATACTCACAACAAAACATTGATCCGGAATAACCTTGGCTTGATTCGGAATATACCTGGGAAAACAAACAGACAACGAAGAACACGGGGAAAGGAAAAGCTACGAATCTAATCACAATCAATCAAGATAAACCAAAAGATTAAGCAAGACTAACCACAAATGATCAACTAATGATAATCAAACAAACCAAATCAATAAAACTAACAATAATAATGAAACTAATCAAAACCCACTTTAATCAAATCAATAAAACATCAAAAACATAAACATGAACATAAACAAATAAGCATAAAGATTAAAGATTAAAGAAAGGTAGATAGGAGATAAACAATAAAAGTAAAGATTGACAATAATTAAAAGAAACTTACTTGAATTAAAGGTATTTAAAGGTGCAAGACAATGTATTTAAATGACATGTAATTAAAGTGCAAGGAAAATAAAATGGAAGAACTAATTGTCACTATTAGCCAACAAAAAAAATGAATATCCTAATGATCTATTTATAGGGGAGGATTAGGGAGGTAGTTAGGAAGCTTCCTCCCCTCTTTCTTCTTTCTTTAATTGCATCATTAAGTCCTTAATCTTCTTAGTGCTTCGACTTTAATGACTTTGTCTCGGGATTTCTTTAAACTCGTCTTGTAATTCTTCAATAAATTAGACTTAAGTTCTTCGGCTTTAAGTAAACTTCCGTCTTTTGACTTTTTCTTCGATAAATCTTCAGAATTGGTCTTGGACTTCCGTTCTTTTTGCACTCTTGATTTCTTGACTTCGTCTTTTGTCTTTTTCTTCGATAAAAGCCCGTGAATGCCCGTGTTTTCTCCCCTTTTCACATTTTCGTCCTAAATCACAACAAAAACACAAACCATGCATAATTCCGACATTTACGACATAAAATACACGTTTTGGCTCAGTTATTATTGTAGTTAAGTGGTAAAAAGAACGGGTGTTTACACACCTATCACCGAGAAAAACTTACAACGTCGCTTACATTATTTTCTGACACTAAGCTAAATGTCGAGACCTAATCTTAGCTAGGACCGATCTACACACGTCTCCTACTTCACCATTTTCTGACACAAGGCTAGATGTCGAGTTCTAATCCAAAGCTAGACCCATACTTCGTCGCCCATCTTCTTTTTCGACACAAGGCTAGATGTCAAGTCCTAATCCAAAGCTAGAACCAATCTTCACAATTCTTCACTTTCAAGTTTAGTGAGAACTCACAAGACACATAAACACATCACTTTATACTTTAGTGAGAACTAATACACAAGATTTATTACAACTCAAGACACATCCACGTATATACATATAACTTAGATCTACAAAAGGCAAATCCAAGTATTCACAAATACATTGGATTAACATAAGACTAATCCAAGTATTCACAAATACATTGGATCTACACAAGACTCAAGCATACAAAATGATGAACATGACTAGATCTAAGAAATGATGATCTTCGTCAAGGATTCATCTTTAATCATATCACAAATGTGTGAGTGATCTTATCTTTGGACAAGTCAAGAAGAGGATCAAGAGAATAATCATAAGCAAACATACTTAACAAATTAAGTGAACATTTACTAATGATTGGAAACATAGAAAGAAGATAAGAAGCATAAAGATTTGTCCAAAAAGGTTCATTGGAAATTGAAAATATGATCCACTATGTATAGGCAAATAATTAAATAGATGCTTCGTCGTGACAATGTAATTGCTTTTATATGTAAATAAAAAAAATATATGCATTTTATTTTAATTTAAAATACGCTCAAGTAGTCAACTTCACCACAACATTCTCGTCTTGTTATTGGTCAACAAGTTACGTAACAAGCGTTTTTAGAATATCGACATAGTGAACTTTATTATATATAAAAGGGTCTCCCATTTGTTTAACCCCTGAGACGTCCTAAATAATTATTGAAGTAGGGTACTTAATCGTTTTTATTATAGAAAGTAATTAATTTATTTGACGTAATAAATTTAGGTTGAGGCCCGATTTTTGAAAAATCATAACGGGCTTAATAGTACACGACATGACAAAGTAAAAATACCGAGACAAACTACTCCATGTTGACTACAATTTACGTGTTGGGAGTCCACCAAAACGAGGTCGTTTACACATTCAAAAAGTGGTATGAATAGGGCAGGTCGAGTCGAATACCACACTTGGTGAACACTGAGTGTTCGATGATATGCACTAGTCATTCGTCTTAAGTGGTCATCTTTGACCACGGTATAAAGACTCGTTAACGGGCTTTAGCCAAAAATAAAAGTTACCTTACAAATATGATACTAGCGGCTAAATATTCGATGTTTATGTTTTCCATTTGGAAATCGTTTTCTATTTAGTTTGTGTCACAAAGTTTACCTTTAGCCGATTTATAAATAAAAAATACATGTTTTTCCTTCCAACTTTCGGCTACTACAAGTTAAAGTGCAATAGTTTCACTATGTTATGAAAGTTGTTATCCTTCTGGTCCCTTGGTCCTCTCTTACACCCAACACACTTACACTTACCAGTTGTGTGTTTTAGTTTTTTCTAGCTTAACCATTTTAGTAATAAGATTTAAATAAAAAAGTGTAACAACCGAGAATTTATCAGGCTTTAAATAATAATAAATTATATTAATTAGTATTTGAGATTAATTTTTGAGTGTTTCCAAATTGTTTGATTTAAAAACAGGATATATTTTGTAAAATCTGAAAAAATCAAACAGTCTGCGTACCGACACGATAAAATTTAAATTAATATTTAATTTTCACGAGATATTTAATAAAATGATTTATTAAATTATTTAATATTTTATTTTAATAACGTTTGTTAAAAATGAGAATATTCAAATTGAAGTCTATTTTTCGTTAAAACTGAAAGTGGGTTTTACCAAGTATAAAAATTTGTTCGTCTCGATTCAATTCGAATTGATTACCAGTTGAAAGTGTGACTCAGTCGTCTTTGGTGGATAAAAGAAAAGGTGTCGTTGTCTAAAACTAATTAAAGATAAAAAATAAAGCTTTAAAAGGAAATAACAAAATATAGAAGGAATAAACTAGAAATTAAAACGATTGACAAACAATAAAGAAACGATATTAAAAGCAAATATTAAAACAAAACAATTAATAAAAATAAAACTAAACGAAGAAATTAACTTTCGACTGAAAAATAAAATTAACCTAATGAAAAAGGAGAAAATAAAACTAAGAGGGTACTTTAAAACTAAACGAGATAAAAGCTAAAGCGGGCACTAAATAAAAGATAAAACTTAAAGGGTAAAAGCTATAAAATACCATCTTACTTATCAAATTGTGCCGACTTTAAACATTTACTAATTAATCTCGTAACTTTACCATTCTACTTGTTTGTTTTGTAACAATATTACCATTATGACCGTTTACTTTTCCACGTCATTTAATTAATTATTTAAAAAATGAAAAGTCACTTATCTTATCTATCTTACGTGGAGGTTAGAGAAATATTTTGACCCATCAGTTTTAATAAAACCCGATCTAAAATCCAAATCCAACCAAACTTATCCACAAAACCTAAATAAATAGTAAGCTCCTCCCTGATTGTTATATATCCTAAACCTAAATAATTACCCTCGGTCTAAAACCAAATCACATCTTCATATATAGTATTAGTCAACATGACATCCCTTTCTATCTTGTTGCATGACCACAAGATAATATCTCCGTCTATCTTTTTAGCACAACCGAATCCGCAAACATTACGGCATACGAGTCTTTGTAAGATCTGTTGTGAGCTTTAAACATGTAAGTAATGGATTTGAAATCTTTGTTCTAGACTTTTGTGTTAGAAAGATCAATGACAGTTTGTAAAAATACATCCCAAATTGACCAGAAGTCATGTACACTACCTAGAATCTATGATTATCATATTTTAGATTAAATAGACTTCATGTATTTTAAACAAATGTCTGTTAAAAAAATGATGTTGGAACAAACAGAAAACTATATAATGTCTATAAAAATGTTTTAGATGGAAACGAACCACACAGACCTGGAAACTTCTTTTGGAAATAAATGTGTTAATTATAAAAGGCAACCGAAATTATTGATAAAAAATTTTGAATACCGATCAAAGGTTTTTTAATGGGTTTTGAAATGGTTGTGTAGTCGTTGCGTGATGGTGGTTGCATGGTGAAGGTTTCACCATGGCGTTGGTTGCGTTGTGGTGTTGGTGGTGATGGTTTCTACTATATTAGATCTTGAGCTTTTATTGTTGGATCTGTTTTTTTTATGATAAAGATCTGGTTTTTTTATCATATATATATGATACATTTCAGAAAATTGAAGGAGAAGAAAGAAAAGGGTATTTTAGTCAAAGTATTCAAGTCACCATGTATATCCAGTGGAAATCAGACGTGGATGTATTAAAACAAAATTAAATAATGACGTGGATATTACCGTGCCAGCGTGTCGGTAACAAGTTACTATATTGGTAACTTTAAAACGATTTTGAAAGTAGAATGATAAAGTCACGAGATTAAATAGTAAGTGTTTAAAGTCGGCACAAATCAATAAGTAAGATGGTATTTTATATCTTTTACCCAAACTTAAACTTATCGAAAAATACTAATACTAAAAATTGACGAAAAATACAACTAAAAATACGTGACTTTCAGAACTAAAATCGGAACAACTTTCAGATAAAACTAAACGATTACGGAACAATACTAAATAATAAACAAGCTAGCAAGCATGCAGCTCAAGCTAGTAGCTCAAAATTGGCGGGAGAGTGGGAAGCAAGCACAAAGGCAGACATGTCTTTTTTTTCGGAATGTTTTGTTTCTTCGGAATGTTTGGATCTTCGGACATTTTTCTTCGGATAATTGTTTTACTAAATCTTCGGAATATCAAATATTTTCAGAGAAACAACATATTTTCGGAAAAAGCTAGTATCTTCGGAAATATGAAAATCTTCGGAATAAACGAATAATTTCGGAACAGAAAGAATTTTCAGAATAAAACAATAATTTCGGATAAAGCACAAATTCTTTGGAATAGATAAAAATTTCGGAAAAACTAAAATTTCAGATAAATGCGATATCAGAAAAAATATCTTCGGAATAAGGGGCATTCTTCAGAATTTCAAAACCCTTTTCCGAAGATCCTAAAATGAACAGATAAACAGATAAAGTAATATTAAAAACTCACGAAATAAGCTAAAAATAAGCAAAAATCAAATAAGCAAATAACTAAAACTAAATCTAAAACACTTTTAAGAAAAACTAATTAAACCAAAAATCAAAAACTTGAGAAACACTAATTAATTTAAAGATTAAAAAACAACTTTCTATAAAATAAACTAATGAAAACACTTAATTAAAAATAAGCAAAATCAACAATAAGCATCAAACACAATAAGCTATAAAAATCAAACACATAAAAACCAATAAGCACAATCAATCAAAAACATCAATCAAACAAAAACATGATTAATTAAACTACATGATTATCAAAATTAAACAAGATTAAAAAGATTAAGAAATGAAGAATGAGAATGATTAATTGAAAAAGCTTGAAAATAAAATGATTAAGATTCAAATTACAAGATTAATGAAAAAACCATGGAAATTTAGATTACACCTACTCCTACTCTAATCTACTCCTAATCTAAAAACTAAAATCTAATTAACTAACACCCTCCTAATGACACATTAGGAGGGTATATATAGGAGGAGGGGAGGCTAGGTGTTGATGCTTTCTCCTTTCACTTTGTCTCGACTCAACTTAAATTCTTTGTCTTTCTCGACGTCGTCTCGGGATTTGTCGATATAAATTGAACTCGTCTTATAATTTTCTTCTTTAATTAGACTTGGTTCTTCGACTTCATTAAACTTCTGTCTTTAGACTTTTTCTTCGATAAATATTCATAATAGGCCTTGGACTTCCGTTCTTTTTGCACTCTTGATCTTTTGACTTCGTCTTTTCTCGTTTTCTTCGATAAAAGCCCGTGAAAGCCCTTGTTTTCTTCCCTTTTCACATTTTGCTCCTAAATCACAACAAAAACACAAACCACGCATAATTATGACATTTACGACATAAAATACACGTTTGGCCTTGGTTATTATTATAATTAAGTGGTAAAAGGATGGGTGTTTTCACAGCTATCAAATCCCCTACACTTGACCATTGCAATGCCCTCATGCAATGCATTAGTTACAAAGCAAGATTTACATTTTTCATCATAATTAACCCACCTTGGCCTTTATTAAACATAAGACATAATTAAAGGAAGAAAAACAAATTAAGAGATTAAAGACTTACATTGGGGTTTTGGATTGTCATGAATATTTATCATCCTCAAGTTTCACGTTCTCCATACCAAGCTTAAAAACAAGATCATTGTTATTGTAAGTTAGCAAACTAACAATCACTCATGTGGCCCAATTATTCACTTAGACTCCCTAATTCCTAGGTGTATCTCTTATATTTTATTGTTGTCTTAAATGATCACGGGGATGCATTGTTGACTTATTGCGATAGTTATTAAGGCTGAAAATAAAGTAGGACGATTTAATCAATAGTTAGCTAAAGGACAAAATCTTTTAAAACTGCTTCTCGGGACCTGATGTAGAGTTTTTGTACACCCTTTTAGGAAAAAGAGCAACAAAGTAGTGGTAAGCATTAAGTGTCGGTTTAGGAAAACCAAGCACTAATGACCCTTAAGAAAGTTCAAGTTCGTTTCCCAAGGAGGCACGTGTGTTGTGTGATGAATTGATTAATGTTTGTGATTATATTGAGAAAAGAAGAAAAATAGAAATGAGATTAGAAATGACGGTTACGAAGACGGATCGAGCTAAAATGAAAAGGCGTTCACGTAAAACCGTAAAAAACTACAAAATTAAAAAATTTTAAACCTAAAAATTAATTAAAAGCTAAAATAGGTCTAAGGTAATATAAATAAGAATAAAAATCCAATAAAAATATTTTAAAACCTTTTATTAATTAAATATTCAATTTTAAATGCTAATTAAAGCCCTAAAATTAAATATAATTAATCAAAATGTCCAAAATATTATTTTATTGAACAAATAACTTACTTATATTATCAAAAGACTAAAAAGTATTTTTCCTAATTTTTGAAAACTATTTTTCTATTTTTAAATCACTAAAAACTATTTTAAAACTAAAATAATTATAAAAAATAATAAAATAATGCCAAAAATAATTCCAATTTTAAAAATCCTATTTTACTCTAATGAAAAGTAGAAAAATGAAAAAGTTTGAAAAATATTAAATTTTTCACTAAAAGACAAAACTAGTTTAAAATAAAACCCTAATTATACTAAATTAATTCAAAAAAATAATTAAAAGATGAACAGTAAAAACTTTTTATACCAAAAGTCTTAAAATGTTTTTCCTAATCTATGAAAATTGTTTAAATGAAAAAGAAGTATTTTTGGCACTAAATGCCAAAAATCAGAAATTAAAAAGTAATTAAAATAGCAATAAAACCTAAAAAATAGCAGATGAACAGTAAAATAAAAAATAATTAAACAGAAAAATCCTAAATTAAATTAGAAAAATTTAGAAACAAAAATCAAGTCCTAACTCTAAAATTTGCCCACTAAAGACAAAATAGTTCAAAACCTGATAGTGACACTTTGCTGATTTTGTTTTTTTAGTGTAGCAGTACTAACAAGTGAGCTAGCAGTGGGAAAGGAGTTCCCACTGATAGTGTAAATTCAATGTCTGGTGACTGATGAGCTTAGGAAAGCTCTATGGACTGGGTTTCTTTGGACAGCAAGGCACCCCCACACCAATTGGGTTGTGGGGAGTCTGAGTAAACACAAAAAACACCAAGTCTTATCACAAAATCAAGCACAAATAGCACACCAAGTTACTGATTAAGCCTAGTGTAGTATCTGATGAACAGTAGACTGCTTACTTGCACAAAAATGAAATTCTAAGGCCAATTACTTGCACTCAGTCCAACCAAATGATAAATAAGCACTACACAAACCTAAACAGACCTATTAACTAGCATCTACCAAGATTTGATGGCAAAATTCAACAAAAACAGTTCACAACAAGCACTTACTGATTTTAGCTGTTTGTCCCAATGTTTTAGCATGCAATTTTGTTTAAGACTCTACCAAATAAAAACCTAAGAGCATATATCACTTACTAGCATCCAAAGAAGTGTTTTAAACCAGTTATATCCCAAAAATCTTTCACCAAACTCAAATACATACCAGATCCAAACACCCCTTTTGTTTTCAGAAAGTGATTTTTCAAAACCAAATCAATACAAAACTTATCCAAACTGATTTAAACCTGACCTATCATGCATATGAACATCAATCATGCATAAATAAACAACAAACAACACATTTAAACAACTTTCATGCAATTCACATAAATCACATAATTTTCTGAAAACTGAAAAGTGAAATGGGAAACAAGGAGGTACCTTGTTGGACCTACATCCAGGCCCAACAATGGCTGCTATGCCACCTCCTAACAGGCCCGGGCCTGTGCTGAACCCTTGGGTAAATCAAACTCTTAAAACCTGCTAAGAAAAATGAAGATCACAAGCAAATATCCAATTTCTGATTTTAAGACCTTTTAAAACCAACTTGTACAATCCAATAAACCTTGAACTTGGAACACCTTTTGAAACAAGAACAATATCAGAAATTCAAGATTCCAATCCGCTTTCACTTCATAGAATCTTGGGTTTCTGAAAATTGCTAGACCTTTTCAAAAAACCTTTTTGAAAAATTCAAACACAAAGTGTTTTCACAATTGAAAATGGAACTCAGCTAGCTTCTCAATCACAAACCAAACTTTCAATAATCATAAAAAGGAATTAAATTGTTCAAACACAAACACCAAACTTTTATATTAAGAAAAGGGATTACAAGTGATGAAAGCTAAAAACTGGAACAAGCTATGTGGACACAAACGTCTCACATTTATACAATGAAAAAGAAGAGTCTAGAAAGACTAAAACCCTAATCAAGGAAATTCCTATGTTGCCCTTGAAGTCTTGCTGATTTGAAATTCGTCAAAGTGCATCATGTGATCTTGTACTGTTGCCAGTTGTAAAGATGAATCATAAGCGTTAAAATGTGCTTGGGGTCCAAGTAGTCCATCTCAGACGTTGGATGTGTCTGGTATTGGGGTTTGGGGACAAAGACGGGTGCAGGGGAGGGTCCCACAAGGCACATGGGTGTGTCTTGTGGTGATTTGGGATGGGGGTTTGGTTTAGGCTTAGGGGAATTACGAATCTGGAGATATAGAACAAAAACCCCTTTGATTTCGTCTTTGTTCATCCTGGGTTTATTCTAGGGTTTAAGGGTGATTAGTGGCAGTTTAATCCATTTTGGGCAAACAGGTTTTTAAATGAAGTGTTTAGTGGGAAAAAATGTTGACCATTTGACCAGTTTTAATAAACTGGTTTATGGGTGTGGGTTGTGGGTTTTGGACTGGGTTTGGGTATGGATAATGGGTAGGGTCGGGTATTGGTGAGGTGTCAGTTTGTGGTTGGTTGTGTGGGTTTTGTTGTCTTGCAAAATCAGTCCCCATACTCTCTTCCTTCATTCATTTTGTTTTAAATGGCAATAAACTTCATTTCTTTGAAAACAAGTTTCAGCATTAGG
The DNA here is from genome assembly GCA_025667525.1 of Glebionis coronaria. Classification (NCBI taxonomy): domain Eukaryota; kingdom Viridiplantae; phylum Streptophyta; class Magnoliopsida; order Asterales; family Asteraceae; genus Glebionis; species Glebionis coronaria. The sequence continues at coordinate 193,862,295 of CM046878.1, forward strand.
CATTTTTGGCACAATATGTTTCTAAACTTGTTTTAAGGACTACAAATGCAATTACTTCAATTCCCAAGGGCTAAACTTGTACAATCTTCATTCCTCAAGGACCATTCTTGTATAACTTGATTTCTTCAAGGTCTTAACTTGCCAAGTCTTCAAAAATGAGGGACTAAAGTTTCCAATCTTCAAAACTTCAAGGTCCATTTTGGAAATTCCAGATTTGGGTCCGGTTCATTGTGCGGTTTCGTTTCTCGTGCTCGTTTTTGAATGATTCTTGTGATCTTTTTGCCATTTCCTCAATATCCGTACCTAAAATACACAAGCAACAAACACGAGCATATATTTGGCAGTTTTAATGATATTTTATGCATTTTAAGCCCGATTTGGACGATGAGACTATGTATAAAAGCAGTCTCATCACTCCCCCATACTAAACCATTGTCGTGCCCTCACGCAATGCTAGAATAAAGTATCTTAGCACCTCCAAAATTTAATTTTATTCACTTTATTGAAATGATAAACTAGATACACTACTACTATTACTACTACTTGCGTTTTAGACATAATGTATGATTTTCATCGCAAAATGGGACGTTTAGGTTCATAGAATAAGAACACGTGAATGCTTCGTTAGAAATAATTTCATCGTCCTCGATTTTCACCTTAATTCCATGCCAAGCGTGCAACGAGATCATTGTCATTATAAGTTAGTAATGCTAACACTACTCATATGCCCTAATCACGTACTTATCCTCCCATTATTCCTAAGTTGTATCTCTTATATTTTATTTTGTCTTGAATGTTTCACGAGGATACATTGTTGACTTATGCGATAATAGAGATTTAGGTCTAAAAATAGAGTCCTAACGGTGTAACTAAGACCATCAAATCAATAACCCCTCCTAATAGACAACGATGTCAAAAAATTAAGTTGACAAGAAGAATCGATAAACACGGTTTTATAACAGTTTTGAACATGAGACTTATTACCAAGACTTTTATACGCCCCCTAACGGAAGGGCCTTATTATCTTTGGTTTACCTCCATCTTTTATTCAACTTCGCCATGAAGCTTTTATTATGACTTCGGTCTTGCCTTGCCTTTTATTATCCGCCTCATCGGTGGTTTTATTAGCCAAAGACGTATATCCTCACGCTAAAGCGAATTTTGGATCTTTAAAGCTTCGAAGATTAAGGCTTGATTCACTTTCAATTTTTGCATAGATTTTTCGGCCTTGTGGGGCTTCAAATTGTTTGCTAGATATAGGTGAGCACTTGAAATCTTATTATTAGGTGAAGCTTTCGATTATTCGGGTGCCAATACTTCAAAACCGTGACGCTGGCGATACCTTAATGTCTCCCCAATTTAATTACACGGAAGCTACTAGAAAAGACTAGAAATCCAACAATCCTAACTAAACCGCTAAGTCAATATTTATTAAGCAAAAAATATTTACAAGCGAAGGGAGAATAAGCAAACAACGAGAACACATGAGTTTTTGAAAGAATACGAGTACTCTACGTTTAGCATAGTAACTTATAATTAACTCTATCATTTCTCGTCCTCATTTAAGAGACTTAGCCTAATGTGTAGTTAAGGAATCAAAGCTAAGTGATCAACACGCACGGTCGAGTCAAAAATTACTCTTATTCTCACCATCGGAAAACCTACATTCGTGTCTTCAACACTTATAAAACATGAGAAAAATTTTAAAATTTGGCCATTTTTAGCCTTATTTTGCAACAAAAACGATAAACAAAAAGATAAACTTTGGAAAGCGTGAAGGTTTGGCAAGGCAAGTATCTATTCACCCCCCATACTAAAGTTAAACATTGTCCTCAATGTTTCGAGTCTAGGGGTGCAAACACCCCCATACTAGAGACGTAGTCGAATGCCTAGTCTAGCATGGAAAGGGTGTAACCATTAAATTTAAAGCCGTTTATGAAGTGTGCTAAAAACCTAAGGTTAGAACATCAAAAGGATATATCATTTGGATATTGAGAAAGTCTTCAAAGCAAACGATCGAGTGCTCCCATAAAACGAACACGAGAGGCTCCAATCGTGAAGATCATGATCTAAAAACCACAATGCACAAACAACCACGGAACAAAGGTTGGAAGGGCACAAATCCCCTCACATTAAATTAATTAGAAAGCAATATATGTACATGGATAAGCATGGGTCTCCCCCACGAGGCACCTTGTTTTTTATAACCGAGTCAAAAGCTCGACTCGAATCCCTCATAAATGTGATCATTTAGGGATAATCATGGTATGGTCAATTTTTAGTGGGGCTTACATGATAAACAATGCCCAAAAACAACCGGTATAAAGGACTAAGTCCTTTAATGGTGCAAAATACCGGGATCGAAGATGGCGTTCTCGTTTTCATTGGAAAAACAAATCAACGCCACTTCATCGTGAGTCAACAAAAACTCAAAGAGTTTCAAGAAAATAGGAGAGAAGAAATAGAAGGGTGGGACAATGGGTAAGTCATGAAAACATTGAGCTACTCGAGGTAGACTCGCACCAATCAAATGAAAAGATTTTCCATTTATTGCATCGGTGGAAGACCGAGATTTCCCTTTATAAGCAATTCCGGGATCAAATATCTCGTCCTCGGTGGAGAAAGGGGAGGGAACATAAGGGGATTCCCCCACACTAAGTCCACACAAAGCATCGTCAAAAGGAGAAGACGAGCTTGTAGTACTCAATACACGTGGTGATGACGGAGTTAGAGTTGTAGAAAAATCTTTTAAATTCAATTTAAAATTCTTTCCTTTTTCATCTTTTAAACTCTCCTTATGAAAACCCGACTTAATTATGTCAAAAATATTTGGTGTTTCTAAAGCAATGTTAGTCACACTAAAAATTCTCACATTTGAAAACCGTTTTGGCAAAGGTGGTGGTAAGTTCTCAAAATGTTTGTCGACAAAGAAAACTCCCCCATCGGGATCAACACATTCATTATCCGAAGAATCATTCACAATTGGAACCGTAGGCTTAACACTCTTAACCTCCACCGGCGGAGGGGATGGAACTTCATTTTTCTCAACAACTCCTAAAACTCTATTTGAAATCTTTTTGCAAATGTTTTTGATGGGATTGACATTATACAAAGACGTGATAGAATACACATGAGAAAGTGTGGAGTTTTGAGTTGCATTAGTGACGAGTTCTTCCTCATTGAAACGAAGAGTGATTTTCCTTGCATGCACATCGATAAGTGCTCTCGAGGTATCCAAAAATGATCGACCTAAAATTACGGAACTTTAGGATCGATAGGAATGTCAACAACAATAAAGTCTACGGGATAGTAGAACTTTCCAACTTTCACGAAGACGTCCTCGGCTACTCCACAAGCTAGAATCGTAGAATGATCGGCCATCTCGATTGACATTCTTGAAGGAGTGAGATTGGGAAGATTGAGCGATTTAAAAATCTCAAGAGGCATCAAAATTAATACTAGCACCAAGATCGGCCAAGGCGTAGCATTCTTCCATGTCTTGTATAGCACATGGGATTAAAAACTTGCCGGGATCACCGACTTTTTGAGGTATGCGGCTTAGAAAAACCGATGAACAACTAGACGATTTTTGCAATTTCTCTTTGTTATTCAACATACTTTTGAAGTTCGCGGCAAATCGAGGCATCATGACTAAGGCGTCGGCAAAACTTATATTAAAATGCAAGTCACGAAACATTTTCATAAAAAGTTCAAATTGATAGTTATTTCGTTCTTGTGCCTTTTCCTTGTCTCGTCTTGAAGGGTAGGGTAAAGGTGGTGTGGGTTGGGGCATAGGCATCGGCCTTGGAAACTCGGGTTCCATGATTGGTATTGGTTCAACCGTAGGTGTGGTTTGAGCGGTACTTCGTGGGCTTGGAATTTGCTCCTTTTCTACCACCACCTCGGGTTCTTTCTCTTTTTCCTTCTCCATAGAAGTACTTTGACGAGAAATGGGTTCTTTGAAAGTTTTACCACTACGAGTAGTAACAACCTTCAATTCTCCTTTCGGGTTCACGATGGTATCACTAGGAAGACCACCCGAAGAAGAGGGCTTACACATGATAGCTTCAAACATTGTAGCCATTCAGTCTTCAAATTTAGATTGCCTAGCATCCGCTTTTAACAACTCTTGCTTAATCTCATGTTGACCTTGCTCCATTTTTTGTTGATTTTGTTGGAGACGTGTGACATTTCCTTCCATTTTGTTAGCATGAGTTTTAAGTTTATTAGCAAGTTCGTTTTTAAGCTAGTTTTTCAACTCGGACCTTAAGCTAACCATTTCACGTTGCATATTGTCAAACTTAGCATCATTAGCCTTAGCATAATTCAAAAATTCTCCTTGAAGATTTTTGGTGTGATCATTTTGAAAACCTTGTGTAGTAGTTTGAAAATCACGGTTTTGGTTTTGGTTTGAAATTTGCCCATTTCCACTTTGATAATTACCCTTGTTGTAATTACGTTGATTGCCTTGATAATTACCTTGGTTGTTGTTTCGATAATTATTAGCATTTTGATTTGGTGGAGCTTGATTTTGGCGGGAACCTTGGCCGTTTTGGTTATAAGTTCCCGTGGCTATATAAGCACTCGAAGTGTTACCATCCGCGGTAATGCACTCGGAAAGATCATGAGCTCCACCACACGACAAACAACTCTTAGAAACCGCTTTAACCGAAGCGGAATTCGAAGCTTCTTGAGCTTTCCAATGGGACATAAGGCTAGCAAATCTATCAAAAAATCGATTTTCTTCATTTGCTTCATCATGTAAAGCATTAATGCTACGAGACGATGACGAGCCCATTCTCGCAACACTCGGTGTGTTACGAGGGCTATAAACCTTAGACCTATTTTCAATTATGACCAAAGCTTCCTCGACCGTTTTACACAAAAAAATTACCACCCGCGGCGGCATTTAAATAATCTCTTTCATGATCATTAAGTCCATTGTAAAACGTGTCAATTTGGTGCAAGTCGGAAAAACCGTGATGAGGACATTCATGTAACATCTCCTTAAACCTATTCCAAGCCGTTTAAAAACTTTCATTTGATTCTTGTGAAAATTTAGAAATCTCATTTTTCAAATGCGTAGTCTTAGAGGGCGGAAAAAATTGGTTCACAAATTTAGACACGAGATCCTTCCACGTCAATATAGAATTGGGTGGCTCTTTCTCTAACAAAATTTTAGCGGGCCCCGCTAAGGAATACGGAAAAAGCATCATCTTAATCGAGTCATTTGAGACATCCTTGAATTTGCACGTGGTGGTAAGACGATTAAATTGGCGGATATGGTTGTGGGGATTGTCCTTCTCATCACCTCGGAATTTGTTGTTTTGGATCATCGACAACAAACCCGTTTTCACCTCAAAATTCTCCGCAAGGATAGCGGGAATCACAATAGCTTCTCCATAACCCTCGGTGGGTACTTGAAGTAACTCCATCATAGTTTGATTCGCCATGGTTGGTGCTTCTCGTACAATGGGTTCGTCAATAGGAGACTCCTCACTAGAATGAGTTGGAGTGGGAGTTTTGTTCTTTCGTCTACGTGCACGTTTTGCTTGATTACGAGTTAGCATAAACGTCATGTACAACGTGGAGACGAGCAAAGAAGATTCTTTTTGGTGTTTTGTATTTTCCAATTTTTTTGTGATTTTTGATTGTATTAACTTTTTTGGAAATTGGTGAATGTATTAAGTAGACAAAAATCTACAAATCTCCTCCTTAATCAAATCTCTCGATTAAAGAAGCCTCAAGGAATGAAAACGATCACGTGAAGTAAACGCCTTCGATGACTTTAGAACGATGGTGGAACACCAAATCGTTCAAGAGGGTTTAATCAATAGAAACCAAGAAAATATATATGATATGTAATAATACTTTGGGCGGCAAAACCCTCGATTAGCTCTCAAAATCAAATACGCACAAGCAAGCGGAGGAAACGAGGCGGCGCGAAGCACTTAAGAGCCTTTTTCCTTTAGGTCGTGAAATACAACCGCCTTATACCCACCTTATAGTTTGTATTTTTCAAAATCGAGCTTCACGAAAGTATTTATCTATTTTTGCCTTTTTTCTTTGGTTTGAGATTCGAATACAATGATTGGGTAATGACCTCCCAAGTCAAGGTTGTGATTTCTCACGTATTTGGAGTACTTGTGAATTTATTGTTCTACGTATACAATATAGTAATAGTATTCACACAAAAACCGAAAAACGATAATACGTATTAGTAGAGTGCTACTAATACAAATACTAATTATGGTTAGTATAAAAAAACAACAATTGTTCAATCAAAACACAACACGCCTCCCCGGCAGCGGTGCCAAAATTTGATGTAGAGTTTTTGTACACCCTTTTAGGAAAAAGAGCAACAAAGTAGTGGTAAGTGTTAAGTGTCGGTTTAGGAAAACCAAGCACTAATGACCCTTAAGAAAGTTCAAGTTCGTTTCCCAAGGAGGCACGTGTATTGTGTGATGAATTGATTAATGTTTGTGATTATATTGAGAAAAGAAGAAAAATAGAAATGAGATTAGAAATGACGGTTACGAAGACGGATCGAGCTAAAATGAAAAGGCGTTCACGTAAAACCGTAAAAAACTACAAAATTAAAAATTTTTAAACCTAAAAATTAATTAAAAGCTAAAATAGGTCTAAAATAATATAAATAAGAATAAAAATCCAATAAAAATATTTTAAAACCTTTTATTAATTAAATATTCAATTTTAAATGCTAATTAAAGCCCTAAAGTTAAATATAATTAATCAAAATGTCTAAATATTATTTTATTGAACAAATAACTTACTTATATTATCTAAAGACTAAAAAGTATTTTTCCTAATTTTTGAAAACTATTTTTCTATTTTTAAATCACTAAAAACTATCTTAAAACTAAAATAATTATAAAAAATAATAAAATAATGCCAAAAATAATCTACCAATTTTAAAAATCCTATTTTACTCTAATGAACAGTAGAAAAATGAAAAAGTTTGAAAAATATTAAATTTTTCACTAAAAGACAAAACTAGTTTAAAATAAAACCCTAATTATACTAAATTAATTCTAAAAACTAATTAAAAGATGAACAGTAAAAACTTTTTATACCAAAAATCTTAAAATGTTTTTCCTAATCTATGAAAATTGTTTAAATGAAAAAGAAGTATTTTTGGCACTAAATGCCAAAAATCAGAAATTAAAAAGTAATTAAAATAGCAATAAAACCTAAAAAATAGCAGATGAACAGTAAAATAAAAAATAATTAAACAGAAAAATCCTAAATTAAATTAGAAAAATTTAGAAACAAAAATCAAGTCCTAACTCTAAAATTTGCCCACTAAAGACAAAATAGTTCAAAACCTGATAGTGACACTTTGTTGATTTTGTTTTTTTAGTGTAGCAGTACTAACAAGTGAGCTAGCAGTGGGAAAGGAGTTCCCACTGATAGTGTAAATTCAATGTCTGGTGACTGATGAGCTTAGGAAAGCTCTATGGACTGGGTTTCTTTGGACAGCAAGGCACCCCCACACCAATTGGGTTGTGGGGAGTCTGAGTAAACACAAAGAACACCAAGTCTTATCACAAAATCAAGCACAAATAGCACACCAAGTTACTGATTAAGCCTAGTGTAGTATCTGATGAACAGTAGACTGCTTATTTGCATAAAAATGAAATTCTAAGGCCAATTACTTGCACTCAGTCCAACCAAATGATAAATAAGCACTACACAAACCTAAACAGACCTATTAACTAGCATCTACCAAGATTTGATGGCAAAATTCAACAAAAACAGTTCACAACAAGCACTTACTGATTTTAGCTGTTTGTCCCAATGTTTTAGCATGCAATTTTGTTTAAGACTCTACCAAATAAAAACCTAAGAGCATATATCACTTACTAGCATCCAAAGAAGTGTTTTAAACCAGTTATATCCCAAAAATCTTTCACCAAACTCAAATACATACCAGATCCAAACACCCCTTTTGTTTTCAGAAAGTGATTTTTCAAAACCAAATCAATACAAAACTTATCCAAACTGATTTAAACCTGACCTATCATGCATATGAACATCAGTCATGCATAAACAAACGACAAACAACACATTTAAACAACTTTCATGCAATTCACATAAATCACATAATTTTCTGAAAACTGAAAAGTGAAATGGGAAACAAGGAGGTACCTTGTTGGACCTACATCCAGGCCCAACAATGGCTGCTATGCCACCTCCTAACAGGCCCGGGCCTGTGCTGAACCCTTGGGTAAATCAAACTCTTAAAACCTGCTAAGAAAAATGAAGATCACAAGCAAATATCCAATTTCTGATTTTAAGACCTTTTAAAACCAACTTGTACAATCCAATAAACCTTGAACTTGGAACACCTTTTGAAACAAGAACAATATCAGAAATTCAAGATTCCAATCCACTTTCACTTCATAGAATCTTGGGTTTCTGAAAATTGCTAGACCTTTTCAAAAAACCTTTTTAAAAAATTCAAACACAAAGTGTTTTCACAATTGAAAAATTGAACTCAGCTAGCTTCTCAATCACAAACCAAACTTTTAATAATCATAAAAAGGAATTAAATTGTTCAAACACAAACACCAAACTTTTATATTAAGAAAAAGGGATTACAAGTGATGAAAGCTAAAAACTGGAACAAGCTATGTGGACACAAACGTCTCACATTTATACAATGAAAAAGAAGAGTCTAGAAAGACTAAAACCCTAATCAAGGAAATTCCTATGTTGCCCTTGAAGTCTTGCTGATTTGAAATTCGTCAAAGTGCATCATGTGATCTTGTACTGTTGCCAGTTGTAAAGATGAATCATAAGCGTTAAAATGTGCTTGGGGTCCAAGTAGTCCATCTCAGACGTTGGATGTGTCTGGTATTGGGGTTTGGGGACAAAGACGGGTGCAGGGGAGGGTCCCACAAGGCACATGGGTGTGTCTTGTGGTGATTTGGGATGGGGGTTTGGTTTAGGCTTGGGGGAATTACTAATCTGGAGATATAGAACAAAAAACCCTTTGATTTTGTCTTTGTTCATCCTGGGTTTATTCTAGGGTTTAAGGGTGATTAGTGGCAGTTTAATCCATTTTGGGCAAATAGATTTTTAAATGAAGTGTTTAGTGGTAAAAAATGTTGACCATTTGACCAGTTTTAATAAACTGGTTTATGGGTGTGGGTTGTGGGTTTTGGACTGGGTTTGGGTATGGATAATGGGTAGGGTCGGGTATTGGTGAGGTGTCAGTTTGTGGTTGGTTGTGTGGGTTTTGTTGTCTGGCAAAATCAATCCCCATACTCTCTTCCTTCATTCATTTTGTTTTAAATGGCAATAAACTTCATTTCTTTGAAAACAAGTTTCAGCATTTGGCATTTTTGGCACAATATGTTTCTAAACTTGTTTTAAGGACTTCAAATGCAATTACTTCAATTCCCAAGGGCTAAACTTGTACAATCTTCATTCCTCAAGGACCATTCTTGCATAACTTGATTTCTTCAAGGTCTTAACTTGCCAAGTCTTCAAAAATGAGGGACTAAAGTTGCCAATATTCAAAACTTCAAGGTCCATTTTGGAAATTCCAGATTTGGGTCCGGTTCATTGTGCGGTTTCGTTTCCCGTGTTCATTTTTGAATGATTCTTGTGATCTTTTTGCCATTTCCTCAATATCCGTACCTAAAATACACAAGCAACAAACACGAGCATATATTTGGCAGTTTTAATGATATTTTATGCATTTTAAGCCCGATTTAGACGATGAGACTATGTATAAAAGCAGTCTCATCAGGACCTCATAAAGTTCATATCTTGGCATAACTCGCTTCACGATTTGAGACCTTTCTCGGATCGATATTTGGCTTTGACTTCATACTTCAAATCTCGAGAGTCGTTCATGAAATAATGGTCTTCTCTTCATAATAGGAATTTCTTCACTTGAACTTTTTGATAGATTCTTCATATTTGGACCACGACTTCTTCATTTTTCTCCAATCTTTATTTGGGATTTTGATATACAACGATCCGTCTCCTTTTAGGACTTGGATCTATTTATCCTCATACCTTGCTAGGGTCTTTTCGGATAGATTTCTCCATGATCTTTATGGGAGTATTTTCTTTTCGTCGTGTGTCTCGATCCTTCATATTGATTTTTGATAAATAATTCTTCACATCACTTTTGGATCTTTAGCAACAAAATGTAGCCCTCGTGTCTTGTTAGGACCTTTTCGGACTCGCCAATCTTCGCATCCCGCTTCAATAAGTTATGCCTTGGCTATGAACTCTAATTAACACCGAGCAACTTTTAAATGATCTTGGGCTAGAAGCTAAGTAACTTTTCAAATCGTACAACCTTATTTATTGCAATTAAATTTATTAACAAGCGATGGGAGAAAAAGCTCATAATTAACTCACATAAATTCATGAAAGAATATCAAACTTATAATTGACTCTATCATCTCTCGTTCTCCACAATTTAAAATCTCAAGGAATGAGACTCGTGAATGCTTAGCCAATTAAATCAAAGTTTTGGGTTTTCAAGTCGTCTATAGGATCTTGCATCTTCTTAGACTTTTTCAAGTTTAGAAATTGCATTTTAAAGTTCCCTTGATAAACGACTCTCTAGGATCAATTATAGGAACTTACGAAAAGTTCTTGTTCTTAACCCGTAAGAGTTAAGACTTTCACGTTTTAAAGTTCCCTATATAAAATCCTAGCAAAACTTGACTTAAACACGTTAAGGATACTAGCTAGAGCAAACTTAAATAAGTAAACTCGGGTTGAGTCAAAAGATTCAAGACATTGAAAAATTAAAACCACTTTATTAAACTTTATTTTAGCAAAGAAAGTAAATAACGATAACAAAGGAAAACTGCTAGTCCAAAATAGATCAAAAATTTTGAAAAATGTCAAAAAATCAATTTTCCGGTTAAAATGAGGACAAATACATGGAAAAGCCCACTTAACTTCGATAGAAGTCCTCCCTACACTTAATATAAACATTGTCCTCAATGTTTAAGCAGGTGGGAGTAAACTCCCCTACACTTAGGACATTTTGCACGTTGTTTAAATCTTGCTAAGGAAGAGACAACTAAAGTGATTCCTATTTTAATATTGAGGAATATAAAATAGAGAATCAAAAGAGTTTAGATAGAACTGGGAAGACGGGAACAAGGAATCACGGGTCGTCAAAAGTCATCAAGAATGGATCTTTGAAAGCTCGAATCCCTGTACATGATAAGAAAGAAAACAACAAACACATACAAGGGTCTCCCCCTACACTTATTATAAAAACAGATAAAGATAGATAGATAATCGGGTTGCCTCCCAAAAAGCGCTTGTTTTTGTTCACCGAGTCACGAGCCTGACTCGTCCCCGAATTAAATGGTCCATGGGGAAGCCTCAAATGTAATACCGGGATCAAAGACCTTGTCCTCGTTCCTGGAGGAAAATAATAAAGGAGATGCCGGAGGATAAGTCTTGAACGGCAGAAAAGTCCTCTCAACATACGAAAAGTATGTGAAATCATGATCTACGGGAGGTGGGGTGGGTAAAGGAATCAAAATGTCAGCCCCAAAAGACATATGATTATCATTGAGCGGCAAAGCCGTAAAGGTGTCAATCATAGAATGGTCAATGTCACCTCCCGGGTTAAAGCACTCATCCTCGGTAATGGTTTCTAAAGGTTGGGATAAAAGGTGCTCGGGAGGGGGACTTGGGAAAATAGCTTCATGGATCAAGGTATCAAAAAGAATATCCCCCTCCGTGTCATCATCATCAATACTCGGAGGTATTGAGTGAATGTCGATTTCTTCCATAAATGTGTCATTATTCTCAACGGGAGTAATAGACGGAGGTAAAGACAAGGAAATAGGAGCAGAATTTAACGCTTCAATTTTAGCAATAAGAAGATGAACTTTCAGTAATTTGTAACGAAGAATAACGTCGTCCACCTCATCTACAAGACCAAGTTCAGTGGTGAACTTCTCGTATGTCGGAGAGAATAAATCAACATCGCCTTCATCACCCGGAGGAGAAGGAGAATTTCAAAACTGAAACTCTCATAGCATGGAGAAAAATCAATATCATTAAGAGCGACCTCTTCCGTAAGCTCCACAAAAGTCGGCACATCACAAACCTCATCAAAGAATTTGTCGAGACCAAAATCACTAATCTCACTCGATGACTCACTATCCTTAGACGCATTAGGGATATCAAGAGTAGGAGTAGTAATCTCAGAAGATGGGTTGAGATCATAGATATCATCCTCGTCATCATCATCATAATAGTAGTATGGACGCACAAGAGGAGGAGTATAAGCACTAAGATTAGATACTTGCTCTTGTCGTTGATCCTCTTGACATTTTTTGATGTATTTATTGAAAGCTTCTTGAAGTTTTTGACCTTGCTTAAGAAGAGTGGCCCATTGTTCGTGGGGGCTCAAATGTTCGAAGGAAGGTTGATGATTGACGGTGTGACGTGGGGGCTCAAAATTTTGAAAACCGGAATTATAGCACGGATGTGGCTCATAATTCATCGGTTGAGAAGAATTAGAACACGGATGTGGGTCATAATAATTCATCGGTTGACAATAAGAAGTATCGTGAGGGCCCCCACAATTATTGCAACGCGGGTATTTAGAAAAACCCGGTGCATTTGGCAGATAGCTAGGACCATTGTCATAATTGGAAGCCGGTTCTTTCTCGTCAAGAGACGGGTATCGAATAGGACACAAAATATGCCAATGGGAATCGCTTCCACAATATATGCAGAGGGGGAGTAGGTGCATTAGAAGCAAAGGATGAATTAGTCGAATTGCACGATGGACAAAATCCAAAATGTGAAAATTGTGAATCGGAAACGGTTGGAATCCATGAAGAATTAAAAGTAAGAGGGGTTGAGAAAAAGAATTAAACACAATAGAGGATTAAGAGGAATATTTTTGGTGCAAAATTTTGAAAAAGAAATGCTTTTTATGACTTTTTAAATGTTTTTGTACTTTTGAAATTTTTGTTTTTTTTTTATGGTTTTTCAAAAAATGTGCAAGAAAAATAACGTTCCCGAGGGAATGGATCCCTAAATCCAACGCGTCTCTCACACAAACCGTTAATCTTCACGAAAAGAGCCGGCAGCGGCGCCATTTGAAAGTGGGTTTTACCAAGTATAAAAATTTGTTCGTCTCGATTCAATTCGAATTGATTACCAGTTGAAAGTGTGACTCAGTCCTCTTTGGTGGATAAAAGAAAAGGTGTCGTTGTCTAAAACTAATTAAAGATAAAAAAATAAAGCTTTAAAAGGAAACGACAAAATATAAAGAAATAAACTAAAAATTAAAAAGATTGACAAACAATAAAGAAACGATATTAAAAGCAAATATTAAAACAAAACAATTAATAAAAATAAAACTAAACGAAGAAATTAACTTTCGACTGAAAAATAAAATTAACCTAATGAAAAAGGAGAAAATAAAACTAAGAGGGTACTTTAAAACTAAACGAGGTAAAACCTAAAGTGGGCACTAAATAAAAGATAAAACTTAAACTTATCGAAAAATACTAATACAAAAAATTGACGAAAAATACAACTAAAAATACGTGACTTTCAGAACTAAAATCAGAAAAACTTTCAGATAAAACTAAACGATTACGGAACAATACTAAATAATAAACAAGCTAGCAAGCATGCAGCTCAACCTAGCAAGCTAGTAGCTCAAAATTGGCGGGAAAGTGGGAAGCAAGCACAAAGGCAGGCATGTCTTTTTTTTGAATGTTTTGTTTCTTCGGAATGTTTGGATCTTCGGACAATTTTCTTCAGATAATTGTTTTACTAAATCTTCGGAATATCAAATATTTTCAGAGAAACAACATATTTTCGGAAAAAGCTAGTATCTTCGGAAATATGAAAATCTTTGGAATAAACGAATAATTTCGGAACAAAAAAGAATTTTCAGAATAAAACAATAATTTCGGATAAAGCACAAATTCTTCGGAATAGATAAAAATTTCGGAAAAACTAAAATTTCAGATAAATGCTATTTCAGAAAAAATATCTTCGGAATAAGGGGCATTCTTCGGAATTTCAAAACCCTTTTCCGAAGATCCTAAAATGAACAGATAAACAGATACAGTAATATTAAAAACTCACGAAATAAGCTAAAAATAAGCAAAAATCAAATAAGCAAATAACTAAAACTAAATCTAAAACACTTTTAAGAAAAACTAATTAAACCAAAAATCAAAAACTTGAAAAACAATAATTAATTTAAGGATTAAAAAACAACTTTCTATAAAATGAACTAATGAAAACACTTAATTAAAAATAAGCAAAATCAAACAATAAGCATCAAACACAACAAGCTATAAAAAATCAAACACATAAAAACCAATAAGCACAATCAATCAAAAACATCAATCAAACAAGAACATGATTAATTAAACTATATGATTATCAAAATTAAACAAGATTAAAAAGATTAAGAAAGGAAGAATGAGAATGATTAATTGAAAAAGCTTGAAAGTAAAATGATTAAGATTCAAATTACAAGATTAATGAAAAAAAGCATGGAAATTTAGATTACACCTACTCCTACTCTAATCTACTCCTAATCTAAAAACTAAAATCTAATTAACTAACAACCCTCCTAATGACACATTAGGAGGGTATATATAGGAGGATGGGAGGCTAGGTGTTGATGCTTTCTCCTTTCACAGATAAGCTAAAATCAAATAAGCAGTTTACCAAAACTTAATCTAAAACACTTTTAAGAAAAACTAATTCAACCACAAATCAAAAACTTGAAAAACACTAATTAAACTAAATAATAAAAATCAACTTTTAATAAAATTAAACTATTAAAAACACTTAACTAAAATCAAATCAAACACACAATAAGCTATAAAATCAATAAGCTAACACAATCAAAAACATAAAAACATAATAATTAATCAAATAAGCATAACAATAAGCACATAAACATAAATATTAAATCAAAACAAGAAAGGTAGAATGAGAGATTAATATAAAAACTTGATCAAAATTAAAGATTCAACAACAATTAAAAGTAAAATTAAAGGACTTACAATTTTAAGGTGCAAGACAAGGAATTTAAATTGACAAGTAAATAAATGAATTGAAAATTAAATGTGGAAAAACTATGTGTCAAATAGCCAACACCTCCTAATGACACATTAGGAGGGTATTTATAGGAGGATTAGTATGTCTTGATGCTTTCTTCCTTTTCTCGTCTTTTCGTCTTTATAAATTCTTCGACTTT
The DNA here is from genome assembly GCA_025667525.1 of Glebionis coronaria. Lineage (NCBI taxonomy): Eukaryota > Viridiplantae > Streptophyta > Magnoliopsida > Asterales > Asteraceae > Glebionis > Glebionis coronaria. The sequence goes on from CM046878.1 coordinate 193,877,554, forward strand.
TTCGACTTTGTCTCGGGATTATTTTAACTCGTCTTATAATTTCTTCATTTATTAGACTTGAGTTCTCCGGCTTCATTAAACTTCCGTCTTTAGACTTTTTCTTCGATAAATATTCAGAATAGGCCTTGGACTTCCGTTCTTTTTGCACTCTTGATCTTTTGACTTCGTCTTTTCTCGTTTTCTTCGATAAAAGCCCGTGAAAGCCCTTGTTTTCTTCCCTTTTCACATTTTGCTCCTAAATCACAACAAAAACACAAACCACGCATAATTCCGATATTTACGACATAAAATACATGTTTTAGCTTGGTAAAATGATGGGTGTTTTCACACCTATAAAAAAACGAAGCTCGTTCAAGATACCTAATAAATAGTCAACATTTTTAAAAGAGTTTACAAAATATTATGAAACAATGGTCAAGTGAATACTAATTTTCATAGGAAAAATCATTTGGAATGCAATGGCGAAACTTTTGTGTCTTGAATTACCCGTTAAATATCATAAACGAGCCAGACCGTTAATTAACAAAAGTTATAACAAAAGTTACAATTTAAGTCCCTCTAATACCAGTTACAGATTTTACCCTAAACTATCTAAATCTTACATCTTTATGTTAATATAAATAAAAAATTTATGTATTAAATTCTCATTTATACTCAAACACTACACACACACAACCTAAATTTAATATAATTCTCATTCTAACCATCTCCATACTGTTACAACAAGCACCTCCATCATTACCACATCAATCACCACCCACCCACATGCCACCATCAGATCCATCACCATCGTCGGTCCACAAACCCATCGAACCACCAGATCTGTTGTCGTAGTCGTCAGCCATCAGGGGTGTGTTTGGTTGTGCTGAAAATACCACCAGGGGGTGCTTGTTTTTTTTGATCTTAACTAACCCATAAGTGGGTGTTCATTGTTCATTTGTACCATCAAAACTACCACATCGGTGTTGTTCGTGTGACTATCCGGTCACCACAGCCGCACCAATGTTGGTGCCGACTCGTGGTTTTATGATTTTTACTCGTGACTATATTGGTTATTATTGTTCTTGAATTATCATACTTCATACTATATTATAAAGCATTTGGGATTACTCTTAAAATAGAAAGTCTGAAAATTCAGACATCCATACTTGCTTCTTATAGTAATATGGTATGTCTGTGATAATTTTGCTATGAATCAATAACAATAAGTAAAAACTGATATCCACCTACCCCTTAACTGCAACAACAAATCGTCGCCACAACCACCACCTTCGTCGTAACTATCACAGCTTTTTGTTGTGTTTAGGGATAGATCTGGTTGTTGTGGTGGTTTCAAATGTGTTTTCGATTTTGTTTGATTTAGATGGTTCTAGAAACTAATACAGGATTAACTGGTAACGTTTTTTCCCTCACATATCAATTTCTTGCATCGATTTTATGTGTGATAGATACGTACAAAAGAACTTGAGGTGGAACTGTAGAATAAGATGTTCAAAAAAAAGAATTGTAGAAGATGAGGTTAGAAATTAAGAATGACAAGTAGGATTAAAAAGCGGCTATGAAACCTTATTAAATCATACTTGTACACATTTGTTAAGCCCATTTTGATTTACTTGGACTTTATTCTTTCGTGTATCCCATTACAACTAAAGAATATTTGTATCCACACTTTTGTACTAAACAAAAAAGTAACAAATAAAAAACCAATATTACTATTTTTTTTTTAACATATAAGTAATAAGGATGCCTATTTGGTAACTAAGGGATGTAAATATGTTTTTTTAATTGTTGTAAAAAGTTTTATGATGTCTCTTACATATGCGTATATTTGTATTGATATCTTTTATTAAAATTTACACAAATGTGTGTCTTTTTAGAACTTTAGTTTTAAATATCAACTATCATCGCATGGCGTCTAAAATCAAGTTACAATAAAAATACATATTTGGTAATACTATTGTTTTGCACGGGTTACCTGCTAGAAATATATAATTAACACATTGTATTAATTAAAAGTACAATTATATGTTCACATTGTATAACGATTAAAAGCATATATATTTACAAAAGCCGTCCGAAGACGATTTCAACCGGGAACAACGATGGCCACTGGTTCGACTAGCAAATAAAAGCCATCCAAAAATAAGGTGACTGAAACCTATAGAAATGAGTGAACATAGCCTAATCGAAATCATTTTCTTATTATTATTCTTCGGTTAATCGTAGGGTACCTGTCGTCGCATCGCGCGGGTACCCTGCTAGTTGTCTAAAATGTGATTACGTTAGTTTTATGATTTAATGGCCGTTAGTGTCATCGGATGTTTAAAATCCATTAAGGGGCTTTGATGTGGTTAAAATTGATTAAGAGGGCATTTGGATAAGCGTTTAACAGCCTAACAGGGGCGTTTGTTTGTGTGTTTTATAACCTTTTGGGGCGTTTGTTATGTGGTTAACTAAATGGTCGACTAGTTGCTTGATTATCAGTAAATTCATTTTAAATATATTGTTTATGATTCGACAACAATTAATTTTATATATCAACGAGACATATGACATTTACGACACGAATTGGAAAGTATGGGTGTAAGAAATCTGAACTATTTTTAGGAATTCAAATTCCCAAATGTCACGTGTTTAAGAAATCGTGAGCCCATGATGCTATTTTTATCAAAGAGACCGTTCATGTAGGCCCAATGTTAAAAATATCACGTGGCAATGCTATCTTAAGTTCAAGTTCGTTGGTAGGTTTAACAATGTAACTTTCTGTTGAATAGTTGTGAGATAATAATCATGTGACAGCTTTTCTAATGCCTTCACTTTTTTTGCATATTTCCTTATATTACTACTTGCATTGTTCAATCCAAATGTTCATGCCGAAATGAAAACAACTGGTTAGTTTAGTTCAATACCTTTCATTGACTCACAACAGAATAGACTTTAGGAGACATGTGTGTGATGACATAGTTAACAATGGAGAAATTTTCATCTAGAGCCATATTGTTTATGGTGCTGTTATGTGTCTCTTGATAAATTGTCTAGAAATTAGGTTACTTTATGCATGGCTTTGATTTGTTTTTCCTTAATTATGTATTTTGATGCTATGAAACTAGTTTTGAATCTCACATACATGTTCCTCACAGAAGCGTTTCATTTCGTGGAAGAAGTCGATGGTGATTAATCGAGGCCTGAGTACTTGTGCCCATTTTCTGTAGAGGATTTTGATATAGTTGGCATGTGTCTTCATATTGAGGAAACGCATCTGGTCCAAGCGAAGAATAGGGTATCATTATCCTCTTACCATTTTTTTATTTCCTCAATTTAACAATCTTTGATATGTTATTCAACCTCTAGTTTCCATCACTCGGTTTTTTTAGTTTACGTTGGGTCTGGGATATTGAACTCAATGTCTAACTTATTGTTAAATTATTGGACCTAATCAGATACCTTTCTAACTCTTTAGGGACTTATTGTGCTTATTTTAAGTGTTTCGCTTTGCTATTGGACTCTTGGTGATATCAGCGTCTAACATTAAGGACTGAAGCTATAAAGTGTGGAAACTTCACAAGCCTATGACCACCCCAACCCATATCCATCTTAGCCTACAACGTCTCCTTTCACCATTCGATAAAACCTAGATGACTCTCTTATTTTCAATTATCTGGGTTATTTTCATCTATGTGTTTTTTAGGGTTTTCTCTCGTTTTCATAATCATTTAACCCATATCTATTTTGTTCTTTAATCTTTTGTAAAACTATTATCACTTAGATAATAGGATCACACCAGAGTAGCTGTGGTGAACTCTCTTCTCTTTTGACATTTAATCTCTTTTATTAATATAAGGTTTTGATTCAGTGCTATTTATCTTGTTTATATTCTCTTGATCATCTTTTTCTACATGATATCAAAGCCTAGTTGCTCTGAAATCAATTTAAAAAATTTAGGGTTTCAAAAAAAATTGGGGGTTTTTGAAATTAATATGTTTTTTGAATAGATATGCTATTGAGATAGCTAGATCAGTAATCTTTTCATATATTTACTTCATAATCGGCTGAAATTTTTTTAGGGTTTCGATATCTTTTATGTCCTAACCTTGTTCTTGTTGCATGGAGGTTGATTCTTGGATTTATTACTTAGATATGTTGGCGATTTTGCTTTTCCCTAATTTTTATAAATTAGGGTTTGGTAAGGAGGTTCTGTTTCTTCCTAGACTAAGTGAATCTAGGAGAAACAGATCGATTGTGCTTTTTGGTTGCATGCACTGTAACACCTCTTTACTCTCTCATACCTTTTTGTCGATTATCTGCTTATTGTTTGCATATACGTGATCTTGGTTGATTATTGCTATTATTATACTCTCTCTTGCTGGTTTTTCGTTGGTTATTGTTTATTCTTGGTTGTGTTGATTATCTAGACCCTTAATCTTTGTCTTTCCCTTGACCTACCACCCTTAAGTGGTTTGGAATCCTGGGAACTTTGTTGACACTGATTAAGTTCTTTTTTGGGTGGTGATTTGTATTTGTGTTTCTTACCATGACTAGTGTACATGGTGACACATATTGAACAAGGTGAACAGGTTGGGGGTGAATCTATCACCTTGATTAGTAAGCTTGACATTAGTGACCCTTTGCACCTTCACCCCAATAACTCTGCCACCTTAACTGTGATTTCTGTTAAACTTAAAGGCACTGAGAATTATCAAGTTTGGTCTAATGCTATGTTACTTGTTTTAGAAGGAAAAAATAAATTTGGGAACTATAAATGGTTTTTGCAAAAGATCCTTAACTAATGATGTTTTGGGTAAAGAATGGGACAGAGTCAATGTTGTGGTGTTAGGTTGGATACTTAATTCTATATCTGATGAATTGTTTCTTGGTCAAATATTCTCTAAAAGGGCTGAACATGTTTGGAATGATTTGAGAGAAACTTATCATAAAATTGATGGGTCTGTGATATTTATTCTTCATCATAAGATTAACACATTAAAGCAAAATGGCTTCGATTTGTCTGATTATTATCATGGTTTGAATGCTTTGTGGAAACAGTATGATGCTATGGTTAAACTTCCTAATTGTGTGTGTATTGCTACTAATGAATTTAAGAATCATAACAAGTTGTTGAAATTAATGCAATTCTTAATGGGATTTGATGACTCTTATATGACCATTAGAAGCTCTATTATCTCTAGAGAAGTTTTACCAGATGTTAAAGGTGCTTATACTCTCATTTCTAGTGAGGAGTCTCACATATTTGCATATGGAAACTTGTCTGGTTCCTCTCAAAGGACTCAGACATCTGCTTTTTTAAATGGGCCTACCAGAAATGAGTTTCAAAGAAACCAGAGCTTCAAATCTTGTGGCTTTAGACCTAACAACAGTAACCCTAGGCCCAATGTGCCTACCAGATCTAAAAATTACAGACCTAATGGGATTACTCAGGTGACTTGTGAAAATTGTGGGTATATTGGACATATTATTGATAGGTTTCAAACTTATTGGATTTCCAAGTGACTTTGGAAAAAAGAGACCTGGAGAAACCTTTAAAGGAAAAAAAAATTCTAACAACTCTGTGGGCACTAACTCAAACTCTGTGTTTTCTGATGAACAACTTACCACTTTAGTCTCTCTTATCAAAGAAAATACTAGTTCTGAAAAAGGTGTGCAAGCCAATATGACAGGTACTTGCCTTAATACTAGTAAAGTTTTCAATGATAACTTTGAGAATTTTTTTTGTTCTAATATTCACTCTAAAGTAACTCAACATGGGAAAGTTATTGACTCAGGGGCTAACCAACAGATGACCAACAATGAAAAGGAATTAGATAATGTTTTTGACATATCTGATCTCAAAATTAAAGTTGCACACCCTAATGGTACTGAAGCTTTCATATCTAAAATTGGGAATCTTAAGTTGGAGAATGGTCTTGTTTTGTTTGATGTGTTGGTTATTCCTGAGTATTGTGTCACCTTGAATTCTGTTCATAAACTTGCTAAGGATAACAAAATATTTGTTGTGTTTGATGAGAATAAATGTTTGTTTTTGAATCAGGATTTGAATCTGAGAAACATTCTAGGGATTGGTAATTAGTGTGGTGGTTTATACTACTTAGATACTAAAGGTATTAAGTGTAATGTGAATCAAACTGTTACTGTCTGTTGTCTTTTTTACTATGACTCGCACTGTAGGCTTGGTCACCCAGCTGACCATGCCCTAGATGTCTTTATAGGTTCTTTAAAAAACAATAAAATTGATAAATATGACTATTGTGAAGTTTGTCAAAGAGCTAAGGAGACCAGAAAACCTTTTCCTCTAAGTGATCATACAACTAAATCTTTGGGGGATATTGTTCACCTTTATTTGTGGGGACCCTATAAGGTGACTAGTCATACTGGCCATACATATTTTTTAACCATTATGGATGACTATAGAAGAGCTGTTTGGGTATATCTTATTAAGTCTAAAGATGAAGTTGTCACTTTCATTGAAACTTTTTATAACTTGATTTAAAATCAGTTTAAAAAGAATATTAAAGTCTTTAGAAATGACAATGGGACTGAGTTTGTTAACCAAACCTTTAACAAGCTTTGTAATAACAAGGGCATAATTCATCAAACTTCTTGTTCATATACTCCTGAGTAAAATGGGGTGGTTGAAAGGAAACATAGACACCTTTTAAATGTGGCTAGGTGTCTTATGTTTCAGGGGGGATTTCTTTGAAATATTGGTCTGAATGCATTCTAATTGCTACTTTTCTCATTAACAGATTAACTTCTTCTGTGTTAAATGGAAAGTATCCTTATGAAATGATTTATAATGCTTGCCCTAATCTCTTTCTTATTAGAATGTTTGGTTGTTTGTGCTTTGCTACTATTTTAAATAATCATGATAAACTGTCTAATAGATCTGAAAAATGTGTTATGATGGGTTATTCTAATTCTCAAAAGGGCTACAGGATTTTTAGTCTTGATAGAAATCAATTCTTTGTCTCTAGAGATGTTAGTTTCTTTGAGTCTATTTTTCCTTTTAAGGATCCAGTCTCTAAAAACAAGCATGATGAGTCCAATGTTCCTAGTGTTAATCAAGATAAAAATCTGTTAAACTTTTTTGATTTAGATAACCCTGAGCTACCTAATGATGATGAGAGAGTAACACTTAGTCATAATAGTGACCATGAGTCACACAGTGAGGGTAGCCACTCATCCAACCAAGGGGATAATGTGGACACTTTTGATTCCCAAATATTGAGGATGATGCTCAAAACAGTGCTGACATTAACGTTGGGTTGGAAGAGGGGGCAGCTACACTTGATGATAACAATGAGCCTGAAGGTCACTTAGATCAAAATCCAAGCACTTCTGCTCAAAGAGATCAAAATGTTAGAAGGTCTACTAGAAATTCTGTTTATTCAAAGAATTATAATGATTTTGTTGTTAACTCTAAAGTTAAGTATGATCTTAATAAAAATTTGTTGGTTACTCTAAACTTAGTCATGAGAATTTCTGTTTTGTCACCCGACTTAAAAAAATAGTGAGCCAAAAAGTTTTTTTGAAGCTTCTCAAAACCCTCTTTGGGTTGATGCTATGAACGCTGAACTTGCAACCCTTCTTGAGAATGATACTTGGGAAATTGTTGAGCTTCCTACAGGTAGGAAAGCCTTAGGTTGTAAATGGATTTGATAGTTGAAATTTAAATCTAGTGGGGAGGTAAAAAGATATAAAGCTAGGGTTGTTGCACAAGGGTTTGGTAAAAAGGAAGGAATAGACTCTGAGGATACTTTTTCCCCTGTTGTCAAGATGGTTACCATTAGATGCCTTCTTAACTTAGCCATTATGCAATCTTGACCTGTCTTTCAACTAGATATTAATAATGCTTTCTTGTATGATGACCTTGATGAGACCGTATACATGAAGCCACCTCAAGGATATCTTCCTAGATGTGACAACATGGTCTGTAGACTTAAAAAGTCCCTATATGGTCTTATACAGGCACCCAGACAGTGGAATGCCAAACTTACTTCTGTCCTAAATGAAAATGGTTTTTGTCAAAGTAAGTCTGACTACTCTCTTTATACCAAATCTGATGGTGGTGTCTTTCGTGCCTTACTTGTGTATGTTGATGATATCATTATCACTGGTAACAAACTTTTTTGAGAACTAAGTTCATGATTAAGGATTTAGGTAAATTGAAATATTTTTTGGGTATTGAAGTTATTGACACTGAATTTGGCATTTGTTTGAATCAAAGGAAATATGTGTAGGATTTACCGTCTGAGTATGGTATGCTTGCTTGCAAACCTGCTAAGACCCCCTTGGTTTCTAAACTTGTTATATCTAATGAACCCACTGATGATGACCCATTTCTTGAAAATATTGTTGATTATCAGAAACTGATGGGTAAGCTTATTTATTTGACCAATACCAAACCTGACATTTTTTATGTTGTGCATTGTTTAAGTCAATTTATGCACCCTCCTTTTGAATTCTCATCTAAAGATAGCCTTCAATATATAAAGATATCTCAAAGGTTCTCCAGGTTCGGGCATTCATATTAAGAGGAAATCTGGTATGTTTCTTAAAGCTTATTCTGATGCTGATTGGGCTAAGTGCATTGTCACTAGGAAATCTGTTACTGGTTATTGTGTCTTTGTTAATAATAACCTTGTTTCTTGGAAGAGTAAAAAACAAAATACTCTCTCTAAATCATCCACATAAGCAAGGTATAAAGCTCTTGCTTCTGTGACCAATGAGGTTATTTGGATCCTTAAGGTCCTAAAATATTTGCACTGTGATAATCTTTTACCTGTAACTTTATACTGTGACAGTAATTCAACTATCAAATAGCTGCAAATTCAGTCTTTCATGAAAGAACCAAACATTTAGAAATTGGCTTGCATTTTGTAAGGGAAATTTTTTTAAATGGGGTGGTTAAAACATGTAAAGTGGACTCTGCTAATCAAATAGCTGATATCCTCACTAAAGGACTGGATACATTATAGCACAATGCCCTTGTTAAAAAATGTGGGATGTTTAACATGTATGAGGTATCTGATTAAGGGGGATTTTAATTTATTGGACCTAATCAGATACCTTTTTAACTCTTCAGGGACTTATTGTGCTTATTTTAAATGTTTCAGTTTGCTACTGGACTCTTGGTGATACCAAAATCTAACGTTAAGGACTGAAGCTGTCAAGTGTAGAAACTTCACAAGCCCGTGACCAACCCATCTCATATCCATCTTAGCCTACAATGGCTCCTTTGACCATTCGACAAAAGCTAAACGACTCTCTCATTTGCAGTTATCTGGGTCATTTTCATTTATGTGTTCATAATCATGTAACCCAAATCTATTTTGTTCTTTAATCTTTTATAAAACTATTACTATCACTTAGATAATAGGATCACACCAGAGTAACTGTGGTGATCTCTTTTCTCTTTTGACATTTAATCTCTTTTTAATATCAAGTTTTGATTAAGTGTTATTTATCTTGTTTATATTATCTTGATCATGTTTTTCTACACTTATCTTTTTTAAACGAGTATGATATGGATATTCTTCTATTTCTTTAGTTCAGGCATGCATATTATCATAATATTTGAGCTGATATCATCTCTTAAATGTCTTGAAACACGTTTATGAACAGTACACGTAGGTATGCCTGATATGTGCAAATAGGGAGGGAAGTGGTTTGGTCAGTCATATTACCATGCAACATGTAAAACATTAGCGAGGGAAGTGGTTTGGTCAGTCATATTATCATGCACATGTAAAATATTAGATGAGTTTAATAGGCGTATGTAAAACACTGAATTAGACACTAGATTGATTTTTATATTTAATGTTTTTTTCTCGACTATTAAACAAGTATTATTTTTTCATTTTTAATATGGTTTTTTTTCCGTTTTAGCATGCGCTCGTTTAGCCCGCCCGTTTAACCCGCGTCATTTAACCCGTCTGCCCGTTTAGCCTGTCCGCCCGTTTAACCCGCCGGTTTAGCCCATCGCCCGTTTAACCCCCACCCTTTGCCCGCCCGAACCGTCCATTGTGCACCTCTAGCGGACACTGTCCATTCATTATATGAATAATTATATCATTTTATTATTATCATTACAAAGCAGTTTTGTTACAATAGTAATCCAGATCTTTGAAGATTGACCCATATATAGTAAATGTGTCAAAACTGCTAGTGATCTTTGATAATCCATCTTTGCTTATTTTTTACCCACTAATAATTATTTTATTTCTTTACTTGCGCTAAAAGATGCTTGCTGCTTATCTTGCTCTCGTGCTTTGATTTATCTTTTCGTAGTAGTTGACAAAATTTTAAGGTGAAGTTTACGTATATTTTCAATTGGTTCTCATGTGATGGTTCCAATTTTTTTTCAGGAGTGGTAAACAGCAGCAGGGTGCTACGCTTTCTGGTGTAGATCAGGAAGAGAAGACCCGACAAAGTGAGTTTGTGCAAGGCCTGCTGTTGTCAACTTTCTTCCATGATGATTTATAAGCTCTGTCCAATCAGTGCTTAATGTGATATATGCTATGAAGTAAACGATGTAGAAGGAGGAGAGGAAGAGAGAGGTACCGTGCGCTAAGTTTTCATCAGTTGATGTTCACATGAAAGGAAGGAATGTCTGTTATCGTATTAAGAATATACTCCTATATGCTTATTTCATAATACACGAGTGCAAACTTGCACATTGTTATGCTAGGGCACAACTTCCTTTTGCCCCATTTTGGCACCAACAGAAACAAACTTTTTTTGATAAACAATAATATAGCTTTGATTCAGCAAAGGGATACTTAGCCGCTATCTGTGTAAGTCAAATAACATGGAACAGCTATATCAGAATTCAGACACAAAACAACAGCCAAAAGTACAGAAAAAGACGGCAACTAGAAGAAGAGACAAACACCAAAAAACAATACATTAAGACGAAGTCAGAATGAGACTCCTATTAACCATTCGTCTAAGACTCACAAAGCAACAAACGTATTTACTTGAGTTACTAATAGATAAAGGGCGCAAAGTTGTTGTACAAGACTGCCCATGGAGGTTGGTGACAATAATGTTACATAGGAACAACTGCATTAGTAAATCTAGTAACAACTAATGACAAGGACCCAAATGAGATTATATAGAACGTCACCTGGGTCTAACCAACTAAATTTGATGTTACAGCTCTCCTGATATCATGTAAGAGCCACCTGCTAAGTACATTCAACATATACAAGTACTGAACACCGTGTGTCGATATGATGGACGTGAACAATGTCTCACTTGTGAACCTTTGACCAATGTTTTAAAACCCAGGTCTTAGATCGACCCGGTCGAGTCGCCAGGTCCGGGTCAACCCGGGTCGACCCGGTTAATCCGGGTTAACCCGGTTTTCTAAAAAAAAAAAAATTTATATTTTTAATAATTAACAAAATTATACTTATAAAAATCATAAAAACTTACGTATATTGAAAATATAAATTGTTTACCAACCAATATAATATGTGAAAATAAAATTTCGTCACAAATACGTAAAATTAAAAAAAGAAATTCAAAAAAAACCCGAAAAATTCGAAACCCGGTCGGGTCTTGAGAACCGGGTTGACCCGGGTCACCCCAAACCCGCCGGGTCAAGCCGGGTTTCGAAAATATGAAACCCGGGTCAATATGACCCGTTTTTCGGCCGGAACCGGTTCAACCGCTTGACCCGGCCGGGTCGACCCGGGTCTGAAAACATTGCCTTTGACCACGACTATCAACAAGCATCATAGAACTTTCACATAAAGTACCAACAGGAATGGAATCAATGTGACTCCAGCAATTCCTCCATTTCATTACCTAAAATATTGCACTTAACAGTTGGCTTGTCAGGAAATTTGGAGACCTGCTGCATCTTGTAAATACTACTTAATTTGACAGGCCCCCTCTGTTTATAGATAGTACCCAATGAAAGTGATTCATTAGGAAACTGGTAGGATTCCAAATCTGTGATAATCTAGATATCATTCCAACATTCTTGTAAGAGATGTCATTCTTATTTGACTAGTGACGATGATTACGGAGTATATTCTAATATCTTTGATGCTGTATCGCCCGTGGAATTGGGTTGTGGGCTGAGTTACAAGCTTTTAATGCAATAAGCACAGGGGGTATGAGAAAACAAAATTTTCTTTGCGACTATTTGACAACGAATATACAAATAGATACAAAATCAAGACACATTCCTACCATACAAATTAGCGCATTTTATAAGTTAGCCTATAAATAAAATGCAATCAACCGAAATTCAACTTAGAAACTAAATCTGGAAAAACAAATAAAGCTCAAGTGTAGACACTGGCTTAAAAACAAAATACTGAATCAGGCATATGAGCCTGTCATTAAGTGAAAGGTTATATCATGAGTTTGAAAATCTGACAACAGCCCAATACCTTGAGTTATACAAGCAACAACGCGCAATGATAGATAAGACAATGCTACAAATATGACATATAATCACTGCCAGGATACATTTTTAACTAGGATTAACCCCGTTACTAATGAGATTTGACAGCACTTCCTAGAGGCCACACTTTTTCCACATTACATGTACCTTTATGTTGATGACCTGAAATGCAATGAACCAATAAATTAACTGAACGATCTCTATCCAGTCATAGAGATAAAGATATATAGAAACTTATGAAAGGCACACTGATTACTGCCACAATGATAATATCCTAGCTATCCACAACTTCTAGCAGACAACTCAAATAATGGATGACACCTTTAATTGATTGTTGTGCTCAACCAGTAACACACTAGTAGACTTAGTCTAGGTATCTGGGTTTTTAATTAAGACTCTTTGTGACCTTCGTGGAATTCAGTTTATCACTACGCTTAGGACCCCCTTTCGAACAACTTATCCCGTCCCTTTTCATCGTAAAAAATAATTGAAAATGCCATTTACCTTCCCCTTCTTTATCATTTCCACACAAAAAAAAGAGCTCAGATAATAAGAGTTTGATACTATTATACACTTCAGCAATAGACTGATGCAACCAATATCAACCGTAAACATTAAGAACTTTCAAGTGCTTTTACATTCACACAATTTCCTTTAACAATAGCTTCTAAATGAGTGAATCAACCATCATATCTAAAATTATAAGCTCTGTATAATCTTTAGGCAGTGGTTACTAATAAGTTTTCACCATCATTTTGTTTTAGTTTTGGAGGGGTTGTCATACATAAACAGCAAGCCATAAAGTGGTTACAGTGGGCAACTAGTATTTCTGGGGTTAGATTTGGATTAGATTTGAATTACAAAACGCAAAACATAACGACATAATACTGTTAGAAGATAATTAGTAAGTATGAGAATCGTACCAGCACAAGAAAACAGAACTAGACTTCGGCAAAAGATGCAATGCACTGAAAACCGCCAAAAGTAGACACCATACGAGTAGAGCCTATTGATTCTAAATCAGCAAGCGTGCGAACAGTCTTTAAGACAGGGTTGTATTGTACAACCGTACTTAACAAATCAATTATCATAGAAGAATCCTCTTTTTCTTCTCCCAAAACAATGGACCAAACACACGAACGAATCCTCCATGTTATAGGTAATGGCATCATAATGTTGTTAAGATCAACAACAAACTCCCGCGACCATTCAGAATTATCAACCCTCATCACAAAAACATTCAATTGTTGAGAATGAGCATGAACCTTACCAGGAAGAAGCAAACAACCACGGGACACAAACAGTTTGGATTCAAAATGCGACTTCCCATCAAAGATTGCAGGGAGTTCTAATTTGGTTAAAACCGGCTGCTCATTCTCGATATTCAACTTGAAATGAAAAGTCTTCTTCCTAAACACACTAGTTAGCCAATGAATGGCCTCATTCCAATATACCCCTTCCTCAAAACCTCCAAAACTAACTTCAGGAAACCGATCCCCACAAACATTCCAATCGCCTGTTTCTGAAGAGTACGTGTGTACTTGAATGGTAGAATCCTCCTCCTCCTCATCAGAATCATCAGAATCATCATCATTCTGTATCCGCGCAGTCTGAATGACTTTGTAGTGAGGTGATTTTGTTGGATGAAACGCCATTCTCACACCATTAATAAGTCTACTATCACATGATATTCCAGGTAGCATCTTAAACATTCTAGAGGTTTGGTTGTATACATAATACTTTAAAGGATAGACACAACACAAAAGCAAACCATTGCACGACTGCCCAATCTCAACATGCCCAAGTGGTGCCTTTGAGCCAAAAGGAAACCGAACTGACTTTTTAGATGGAATGCGGCTATCAAACGACTTGAAATTATAGTAAATCCTTTCCCCTAAAACATTAGTTCGCCGGATAAAGAGGCCGAAAGAAGGATCGATGTTAAGGTTTTGGGTGCGGTGGCGAAGAATGAAATCAGGGGAAATGATGAGAGAACACCAGTGTTTCGATACGGACTTAAAGAGAAGAAGTGAGAGTACAGGTAAACGGAGTAAAATTTCAAGCAAAAGGTCACAATTGGAGATAACAGAACATACTGATGAAGGGATTTCATTGTTGTTACCTTTAATGAGCTTATTGGGTGCTCCATCTCTATCATCAGCTGTAACCATCTTTGATGAACCTTCAGAAACCATTTCTTTGCAGTTTGCACAAAGTGAAACCCTTGTTGTTTAGGTCATCCAAATTTCAATCACCTGTTGTTTGTGTAAAAAGCATCTTACCTAAACAACTTTCTTTTGGGTTTAAGTTTTTAAAAAGAGAGGCTAAGGACGAGCATTTAGATTTTTAGTCTTTGGATAGATAAATGGGTGAGTTGGGGTAAGATCGAGGTTTTATTATTTCGTAAGGCTGAGCGGAGTGGGGTAAAACTCACTCGCGAGTTGTCACAAGTCGCGCACGACTTTTATCCCACCTTAAACCTATTCATGCGCGATTTTTTGGTTTTGATCAAAATCATGGGGCAAAGTCACCTAGCGCCAGCTTCATATATGTGAGTCTGATTGGTTTTATTTTTTGGGTTACGTTTATTTTTTGTTGTTTTTTTAGTGAGATGTGTTTAAATAATAAAAAAATAGGTATGAAATGTGAGTTTGAGTGAGTGTCATTACTATCGTGGATGAGTTATAGTGAGTTTGTTAAAAGTTGATAACGTGGAGGTGAGTGAGTTTTACACCACTCCCTTCGTCTAAAAGAGGGTAAGATGGTGGAGAAAGGGAATTGGTAGATGTTTGGTGTTGGGGTGAGTTTGGTTTATAAGGGTTGTTTGGTTAGCTTATATAAAGTAAGTTAATTTTGGTTTATATAATATATGTTTTAATTTTGTGTTTTATTTCAAAATTATAAATTTATTTAGGTTTGTTATAATATAATTAACTTATATAAGCTAATAAGTTATTAATAAGCTTAAAAAACTATGTTTTATGAAATGTATGTTTAAATATGACTTAATGTCGGCTTACAAAACTTAAGGCTTAATTTTATGGCTTATTTTGAGACTTAGGGGCTTATATAAGTTTATTATGATATAATAAACGTATATAAGCTTATAATAAACTTAAATAAGCTCATAAATCTTAAAATAAGCCATAAAGTTGAGAATTATGTTATATAAGCCAAAATGTGTTTATATTATGTAAGCCAAACCAAACACCTCCTAAATCTTAGAGCGAGGGTTTTTAAGGATTTTGAGGAACTACACGAATTATGGCAAAATGTTATTATCAAGTTTGATTGTGGGAATTATTAGAGGTGGGCTCTTATAGAAAACGGTGATTTTACGTTTAGAGTATTAACAAAGTTGGTGGAAGAAAAAACACTTAACGCAAATGTTTTAAAACCCGGTTTGACCCGGTCGATCCAACCAGTCGAACCGGAAACCGGAGTGATGACCGATACGTTTTATGCCAGGTTTTTGTTGAAATTCATACCGGATTGAATCGGTCGGTTTCTGTCGACCCGGGTTGAACCACTGAACCGAAAACCAGTTGGTTCATTCTCATGAAAGAAATCGATGTAATCAGTAGATATAATTGGAGAGGTTGATTGTGAAATTAATAGAATCTTGTTACAATTTCGCGTCTTGTTGTAAAGTCTTGTTATAGATCGGATTTTCAATTTCTTGTAAGTTGTTTGAGTATCCGGATGTGGTGTAAGGGTGGCAATGGCTCGTAACTAGGGGTGGAAACGAGCCGAGGTGCTCGTGAAAAGCTCGTGATCGGATCGGTAAAAAGCTCGAACGAGCCGAGTCTAAACGAGCTCGAGCTCGAGCTCGAGCCCGAGCTCGAGCTTAAGTTTGAACTCGTTTATTAAACGAGCTCGAGCCCGAGCTTTACGTACAAAGATCGTTTGGGCTCGCGAGCCTAAACGAGCCTAATGTTTTATACACGAGCTTATTAACGATCTTAATAACAAACTTATTAACGAGCCTAATTTATATATATTACGAGTCGAGCTCGAGCCAAATTTTACTTTTACATTACCAAATCATATAAACGAGCCGAGCTCGAGCCGAGCCCGAGCTTATCTACCATACCACGAACCGAGCTCGAGCCTAAATCATAAGGCTCGAAACGAGCCGAGCTCGAGATCGAGTTTTATAAAACTTAAACGAGCCGAGCTCGAGCTCGAGTTCAGCTCGGCTCGTTTCCACCCCTATCGTAACAGGCAGCCGTCACTATGTTGGTGATGAGTATTGCACTAGCATGTTTTTTGATTTTTTTATTGTAAAGAGTAATGTATGAAATGAAAGAAAATGATCATACCACGAACCGAGCTCGAGCCTAAATCATAAGGCTCGAAACGAGCCGAGCTCGAGATCGAGTTTTATAAAACTTAAACGAGCCGAGCTCGAGCTCGAGCTCGGCTCGGCTCGTTTCCACCCTATCGTAACAGGTCGTCACTATGTTGGTGATGAGTATTGCACTAGCATGGTTTTTTATTTTTGATTGTAAAGAGTAATGTATGAAATGAAAGAAAATGATCATACCACGAACCAAGCTCGAGCCTAAATCATAAGGCTCGAAACGAGCCGAGCTCAAGATCGAATTTTATAAAACTTAAACGAGCTGAACTCGAGCTCGAGCTCGAGCTCGGCTCGACTCGTTTCCACCTTATCGTAACAGGCAGCCGTCACTATATTGGTGATGACTATTGCACTAGCATGTTTTTTGATTTGTTTATTGTAAAGAGTAATGTATGAAATGAAAGAAAATGGGATACTTAGAAGTTTGATGTTTTGACCAACAGTCACCCTACTTGTGGTGTAGTTCCATGACTTTGTGATAGATATGAATTGTTTTAACGTAGTACAAAAGTATGTACATAATTTTCTTGGATACTTTGACTTATGGATGCCAGTTTGATACTCATTGGCTATTACGCATGGTAGTATAAATGCAAGCCGTATGTGACTTTGTATGGTGGTTCCAGAATTACTAAAATTTGTCATGTAGTTCTTTTTTATTTTTGAATAAAAGTTGGTATTGATGTTTAGTAAATTATGTGTTCCATTTGTTATTTATTTGTGTTTGTAAATCATTATTTGTCAACTTTAAGGAATTAGCTTTACACATGCAAATTTAAGCTATGTTGAACACATAAAAAAGCTTTTACATAAGTTTTAAAAAAATCTTTGAATGTTAGCGCAAGCGCAAGCAGGCTTACATGCTATACTCGAAATCATGGTTATAAATAGCGTGAGACGTAACAATACGACGAGGATACACGACGACAAATACTATGTGATTAACCGCACCAGAAGCCACTCATATTCCCGATTGAACCCGTTTTCGGACAATTTTTATAGATATTTGCTTTTAATTGTTGTTCAATGTGAATATATAATTGTTTTTTTTAAGTATTGAGATGTATTAATTAATGTTAATTAGTATTAATAATTTTTTAAGTGTATTAATTATTATGTATTAATTAATTTTAATTTGAATATTAAATTGTGTTTGTATGTTTTAGTTAATAAAATTTTAATTATGTTTGTATGGTAGTACATTAGACAGAAAATATAAGATAAAAATTCAAGTATACTAAAAATAGAAGGCCAAAATGTTTATTATAAGTAGGTATGGATAAAGAAAATATTTGATAGGTATAATAAAAACTACCAAAGAAAACATTGATCACCATACACTAGTTTAGTAAAACTAAGCCATAATGTTTAAGAATGTGAGATTATTATTAACAAAACAAATCTACAAACCATCTAAAAAGAAAGATGAATGTAGGGACATCGTGCCTCTTTAGGTACAAAGAAAGACGACATGATGCACTGACACATTCTCGACAAGTCCATGACGAATTTCTACAAGGATCCTAGGCCCGCACTGACTCCTTGCTTGCTTTCTACTTCATGTTTCATCTTCGAATTCATGTGCAAGCGAGAACTGCCCAACCAAGATACCACAGTATTGGTTCAATATTTGCAGCAACAAAGAAATCTACTTTTCGTCACAAGAGTCGGACTCAATGTGATCATGACTGAAATCCTGACGGTCAGCATCACTTGATGAATTGTCAAAAGATTCACGGGCCATAAGAAAGCATCCACCTTCTTTAGGCTTGTAGTCCTTACCTCGCCATATAACTATTTGTTCTTTCTCAAATGTCACTAGGATGCATGGAACCAAGTCCTATTTAAATAGGCCAGAATCCATAATCAAGAGCCAGATAGAATTAAAAGGAAAATTTAACATTAATAATTTTAAAAAGTGTAATCGTTAAAAATAGAATCAGTCAAGCTTTTATGCTAGTTAAACGGTAATTATAGGTTTGTAGCTAGTCTATCATTTATGTTTTTCACTTGGTATGTTGCAAGACACCCAAATACTAACAACTATCAATTTAAGTTGTATGTACCCTTTCTCCATCGGAATTGGCCAGGTTGGCTTACTAAACTTTTGTTACAAGAAACCCCAGTGCTGGCCAAAATGACGAATATGGCGTAAAATTACATGCTAATTCGACTAACATGTCTTAGCCCTAACTTAACCAAATTATTTTTAGTGGAGTAAATTGCAAAAATCGTCCCTGTGGTTTTGGCTAAGCTGCAGCCGCGGTCTCTACAAACTTAAAAGTGCAGACTTTGGTGTCCACTTATTACCCTTGGCAGGGACTGCGTGTGCACTTTCAAAGTTGTAGGAAGTGCGCCTGCAAATGGCTAATCCATGGAACTATTTTCGCAATTTAATCTTTTTTGTGTCCTTTTCCTATGTATAATCTCATATTCAGAGTTAGGCCGTATGAGCCCTTTTAGCATGTAACTGACACATGATTTGCCACTGGGATTTTTGAAACATAAGTAATGCATACTCGCCAAATTCCAAAGATTAAGGATAATTATATCATTCTCGCAAAGCTAGAACTGTTAATCTTTGGATGGCCTGCATAGATATTATCCTCTACTTTCTCATCTTAACTATCTTCACCCAGGTTATTAAAATTAGTAGAATTGGTAACATAAATGAAAACTAATTCAAATACTAAGATGATAGTAACATCATATGTTAGCTTTTAGGTGTGCGATAAAGTGATCATGGTGCATTATCACAAATATAAGAAGTTTATCACTTACCCTCAACTTGGCACCTAGTTTTTTATAATCTTTCCTCTCCAAACCTTGACAGTCGATTCGCACCAGCTCCTCCAAAAGAAAGGCATCTCTTATCATAGGAACAAGACCACCATAATAACCGTTTTTGGCTGCATTAGCACATTGTGTCAAAAACATAAATTAAGTAAAGATAGCACTATTACATAGTTCTCACAACTGAAGAATGAACAATTACCTTTATCAAAAAAAAAAAAAAAAAAAAAAAAAAAAGAATGAACAATTACCAAGTTTCGTGAGGGCTGGAACAGCTAAACCTTTCTTCCTCATTTCCTTTGTTTCTTCAATACTTAGACCTTCAATGGTAGTTTTAATAAGCTTTGGATATATGGGCTCTTGGGGCTTCCATAACATTAATGGAATTACGGGCCTCTTTCTAGGGTTGTAATTTCTGCCTCTGTACAATATAAGTGAACCACCATGTCTATGTATGATCTTACCAAATGCTTTATCCTGGAACATATATGTGGAGTTCCATCATGTTTATTTTATAACGTTAAGCAACCTACAATTAATTTAGAAAAAACCTTCAATCAACTACAATTGTGATCCATCTATATTTCCACAGCAAAAATTGTTATCATCGATTGACTAACTACCTCTTGTTCTACTTTACTTAGGGTTTTGTTGATAATCTGAGTGTCTTACCTATCCGCAAACTGTGCTTTTGATAAAAACAGTATGATTTAATGAGAAACGCTAAATAAAAAATCTACATCCTTAATGTATACGCACTAAATGAAAACGATCCTACCTCTAACAGTGTGCACACATTTTGCATATCAGAATTTATCAAACCCATGGTCCCATACAACAAATTCCAGCTTTTTCAGCCTATAATTCATTTTATAATATACTTGAAACTAAATGGAACTGAAATTTTGAAAAGAGAAAATAAAGTCTCTCTTAAAATGTTTGACTGGAAACGCTAAATAAAAAATCTACATCCTTAATGTATACGCACTAAATGAAAACGATTCTACCTCTAACAGTGTGCACACATTTGGCATATCAGAATTTATCAAACCCATAGTCCCATACAACAAATTCTAGCTTTTTCAGCCTATAATTCATTTTAGGGTTAATTCCATATATATCCAATTAAAACACTTTAATGTCACATTTGTCCAACCAAAACTCATAATAACATATATACCCACTTTAATCATCAAATTAGTCATATATACCCATTTCACTAATTTATGTATTTTAACTGTTTTTTAAATCCTAATATTAATCAATTTAAAATTTTATTGACTATTTTATCCCCGGATAGTCTTAACTTGTGAATAGACGTGACTCTTCATATCTAAAAGGCCATTCTTCGTTTGACGCCATACAAAAGTGCGATACTTGATAAAACAAGGTGTACATTTTTAAGTCTCTGTATATCAATATACAACCAAAGCAGCAATTTGAATGGCTTCTTATTGATCTTATTTAGCCATTTGATATGAGCATTTTTTCGAACTCATGTTTTCTTATTGATCTGTCCAGATGAGCAGTTTGAATTTTAAATTTTGAGCGAACGGTTTTGCGAGCACTTTCTGTTACATCTAGTCAGTAAGTGACTAAGTGGGAACAAAAGTATTTATGGAATCATTTTATCTGTGTAAGAGTGAAAGCTAGATTAATGGCCTTTGGATCTTCTACAATCAGTAAGGTATTAGTTAGCCCATGGGGCAATGGAGATATGTTTGTACTAAGGGTACAATGGGTATTTAATAATGTTAATTGTTGTTTAATTGATTTAATAATAGGATGGGTATATTTGACATTTTGAGTTTTTGTTGGACAAATATGACATTAGAGGATTTTAATTGGATATATATGGAATTAACCCTTCATTTTATAATATACTTGAAACTAAATGGAACTGAAAATTTGAAATGAGAAAATAAAGGCATCTCTTAAAATGTTTGACTGGAAACAAATTCGACCATATTTAGTTCCATTCTCACCATTCCTGGATTTAAAGTATTTTCATTTGCTCCTTTTTAGGGGGGTAAAGTTCTTTTTTGGGTTGAACTTTGAACCCATTAAAAAAATGTTCTGTTCTATATAGAAATTTTGTTAAAAACGTCTTTTTTATAAAAAGAGCTACAGCCATCTGCAAATTGTGATAGTTAACGGAAACAGCAATAGAATAAATAAAAAATGCACGCACATCGTCCAAAAGTCAAAGTGCTGGAGAATTTCTACACGGAAAACGCATACACAATAAAGGAATCTTACCTCTAACTGTGCGCACACATTTTTCATATCAACCGTCGGTACACCCATACATTTAATCCTAACTGCCTCAGCTTGTTTCCAGTTATTATGAATGTCATTCAGCATATTGTGTGTTAAACCATCCCTTCCTACAAAGACACACATGTAAACACGCATCATCACCAAGGAAAAAGTAAACAGATTCATAAAGATGTAAGAGGGTGTATTATAGATCCAAGTAAGCCATTTACAGATAGTTCTGCAGATCCTCTTTGTCACGTTCGTCGTTTACTGGTGCAACAAGACCCACATTCACAAGGGTTGGAAGGTAAGTCTATTTACACCGCTTACCTCATGGATTTAGTCAATATGTCTAAAAACATCAAAGAAAACTAGATAGTCTAGTCAGCATACGTAGATGCCTTAGGGGGGTCGTAACATGTAAAATATATAATCATCTCTTATCATGCCATCTTGTGGAAGTTCAAAATCTGAAACTATTTTACTTGATGAAATTATATTTTTGGATGAGAAAATGTTTATCGATACAAGATAACTACAAACCTGAGACACAAGTGTCTGATTATATTTGTTTTAAAGGTGTGGTTTTGAAGAACTGGGTTTGATACACATGGGGTAATGCATACTCCATACCCACCAAAAGGGTTGAGTATAAAAATGTATACCCTATTGGCCTTTTTCATTCCGCTTCTCGCAAACCCATACCCATAGTTATTGCTAAATACAAACCAGACACCACCTTTCACAATTTGATTTTCACATAACAAAAACTTTACATTACATAGGTTCGTCAATTTAGATTAACACGACCCATTCTTAATCTTGTCCTTCAGATAAAAATAAAGACAACCACCAGTCACTGAATTCCTTTAGGCATATAACTATATCTGAGTATTTTAATTCAGTAACTAGTTAGTAATCAAAGTTGTTGGGACACTTGATGCCTACACAGCTGACAAAACATACCTAATTTTAGATCATGCAGTGGAACCCAAGTGTTCATACTTCCTATGAGTCACTATCCAGAGTTCCTGAATGTATGTATTACATTTGGCTATTGCTCAAAGAGTAATTCAAGGGACAATATGTGATTTTAGTCTACTCTACGTAATTCTAAATCCACCAATAGGGTAATACCTACAGCAAAAGAACACTTATCTTTACAAACTTATTTAATCGCTTGAATGAATCATAAGATCTCATTTTTGCTCAGAAGTTTTTCCTTCTAACAGTTATCAAGTCATTAATTTGCCATTGAGCGTATAACTTTATATAACTATCTTAACTAGTTAAGAAATATGTTGCTAGTCAAAGTGAATACGTTTAAAGTCTACACAGATGATAAATCATCCTTGACCATATAATACTGAAGCTAGTTACTTTTTTGCCTGAATGGCAACTTAAGTAGTAAAAATCTCAGCAAGTCATGTTACAAAGGATTTTGCAGTACCTGTTTGGTAGCTTATATCGTTCACTGAATTCGGAACGACGGTGCACTCTGGTCATATACATGGTAAAGGGTCATGGTGCACCATGACTACTGAGATTTGCAAGGGTTAGGAAAGGACGTCTATTTAGTATACGCACTTAAGCTTATCCATGCATCTAGCCAATCTTTCAAAAACCTTAGAATAACTAGATAGTCTAGTGAAAATGACTTTTCTGTGAAAGTTAATTTTATTATTTTTTTAAGTGACCATATAATAACATGAAAGGGAAACGGTTGAGCAAAACGCCCAGTGAAAGGATATACAAGCATAGCATGAAATGACATAAGCCTAATAAGACTAATAGCAGCGGAACATGCATGTTCATAAAACTGGTTTTATAGTTTGAAAAGACTTATGTTTTTATATGGAAACTTTATTAATTAGCCAATAGCCCATATAGGTCATGAGGTTCCACCGTGCATGAATACTTGGGGGGGTGACCTCATCATGCAATTAGAGGGGATGCCTCTAATTAATTAGTCTGGGTAGGAGGGATCAACTCCTTGTGAAGGATGCAAGGCACACACCACATTCACCATGAAAATCCTGTAAAAACATGTAAATAGGATGCACCCATACGCCCCACATGATAATATAAATATATGGCCAAAACTGTAAAGGGACGCTACGAGCAATCACTCCGCCGTGGGGAAGTCATAACACTGGTGCCTCCAGTGTTATGGTACAACGTGACATGGTCATGCATGTATATGGCTTATGCATTTAAAACTAACATAAGCAGATCAAAACATATAAAACAATTACATGGGAAAACAGTTGGCTGCAAACGGGGAATCCTAATAAGGAAAGAGAATGTGTTATGACCAGCAGTCCAGCATAAAATAATTATATTAGGATAGTTATCTTTTATTTAAATTGTTTTATTTAGGATAAGTAGAAGTGTTTAGGTTTATCAAGTTCCTATTAGTTAGGGGTTTGTTAGGTTTTCATTCCTTTAAATGTAACCTGTGTTTCATTCAAGAAAGCAATCAGAAAAATTAAGTAAATTGAGTTAATCTCAGAGATAGTCGGGTTCTCTCTAACGAGCCCTATTTATCCCATAACTTGATCACAGACCTGGGACCGTAACAAATTGGTATCAGAGCCAAGAGTTATGGGTGGTCCAAGTGAAAACCTGGAGAAGATGTTTGATCAGTTCTTTATGATGTACCAAGAGGATCGTCTAAAGAAGCAGATTGAATGGGAGAAGCTATCACAAAGCTTCGAAACCTTGCAAAAGATTCAGTCCTCTTCTGAGTTTTCTTGTTTGGAAAAAGGTGAGAAGAAAGCAACAGGGATGGAAGACCGTGACATAGGAAAGTCAGAAGTGGAGTCGAGTACAATCGAATCATCTGACGATGAGCAGATAAAGCTTCCTCATCCGGCTGAAGAAGAAAAGCTTCTGATTAAAGACAATGCTGTGAAGGATCTCATTCGAGTTGATCTCCCTCTTTACTCTAATGAGCCTATATCGTCTCAACAAGAGTATTCTGAGGACCTTGAGTACTCTTCCTTCCTGGATACACCATATCAGCATGGAAAAGAGGGATGGTGTCCCCACAGATCTCTAAATGTTGCTGATTCCGAGGGCTCTGGATATGCTTCTTATGAGGGTCTTGATGTTTTTGCTGTAGGGGACTATAACCGATCTGGAGTAACTTGAAGAGTCTCGTGTTTTCCTTAGTGCTTGAGGACAAGCACTTTTTTAATGGGGGAAGTAATGTTATGACCAGCAGTCCAGCATAAAATAATTATATTAGGATAGTTATCTTTTATTTAAATTGTTTTATTTAGGATAAGTAGAAGTGTTTAGGTTTATCAAGTTCCTATTAGTTAGGGGTTTGTTAGGTTTTCATTTCTTTAAATGTAACCTGTGTTTCATTCAAGAAAGCAATCAGAAAAATTAAGTAAATTGAGTTAATCTCAGAGATAGTCGGGTTCTCTCTAACGAGCCCTATTTATCCCATAACTTGATCACAGACCTGGGACCGTAACAGAATGTCCATACTGAAGGACGGAATATCCGTACCTTATGTCCGGTGAACGAGAAAAGATATGCAAAGTCCTACTCTGACCTAAATAAGCAGATCACGTGTAGTAATGTACACACGTCCAGTAGTCGGAGTCGGAGGTGGCTTGGAGTCCGCATGCCCAGAAGTACCCTCAATCTCGCCCTTTCGGCACTCCTTCATCTGGTGGCCTGGTTGGCCACATTTGAAGCAAGCACCGCTAGCACGGCGGCACGGCCCTGGGTGTCTAAAGAGGGTGAGTATACCCTCCAACAGGTGCCCTTGCTGGTTGGGAGAAAGTATGCATGAGACATGGTTATTGGGTACAATTAGGGATACGCAGAAAATTTATGATGCTGCAGATGATGCATGAGACATGGTTACTATGTCAGAATTTATGAATCATAAAGTACATAACATAGAAATGAGTAAATTTAGGACCTGCTGCTGTTGAAGTTGTTGGCGTTTTTACCGTAATTGTCATTACTTCTGAGTGACTAGTTGGGACCGGTCCCCAATCTGCTTGAAAGATGCAATGTATAGAGAATGATAAATATTTGGATAGTACTTAATTAAATGAAATGATCACCGCTGATGACGAATATACCTCTTGTTAGGTCTTTCTGCCTCTCCAAACTCATCCTTCTCTTGTAGCATCTCCAACTTAAAATGTATAGAGAATGATAAATATTTGGATAGTACTTAATTAAATGAAGTGATACGCCTCCTCCACCAAGGAATCCAGCCAGTCGAATGGCGACAGATGCGCGGAAAGCCCAGCGAAAGTGATACGCCTGCCCCTCTGCCTAATACCATGATACTCCCTCTTGAGCTTATCCCGCTCAGCTTTCGGGAAGAACTGCCCCATAACCAACTCCTTAAATTGCGCCCACGTCAAGCCAGTCACCCAGTCGTCGCCTCCATTCGACAGCTTAAGTGCCTTCCACCATGCAAGCACGTCTCCCTCGAACTTGTAGCAAGCTAACCTTGCCTTAAAGGCAGGGTTGCATCCCATAGCGTCAAAGATCTTCTCAATGTGAGCTATCCAGCTCTCAGCCTCAGCGGGGCTATCAGTCTCCTCGAAAGATTTCGGACGCTGCTTATTGAATCTCTCCCGCCATGTGATCAGGGTAGCTGGAGGAGGAGGAGGATTTTGATTCTGGTGAGGGTGTTGATTGTTGTTGGCTTGCACCTCGGTTGGAATCTCATTCCTCAGTTGAGGAAGCAGAGCTTGAATAGCAGCTAGGACTGCTGCATTCATTTGTTCTAGTTCACGTGTGAGAACCATCTGACAGTATAAAATAAAATGCAATGACTAATCTGATTAGAACATAATATACAAACATGAAAAAAAAATTATGCATATAAACATGAAAAAAAAAATTCCATGAAACAATGTATGAATGCATGGCCCACGAAAATGACATGGGTTTGGGTGAACGCGTATGGGTCGGTTCACCAAAACAGAACAAAAATGACATGACGAGGATGAACGCCTATGGGTCGGTTCATCAAAACAAAATGATTCGAATAAAAGCACATGCGACTAAATATGGTCAGTCCTGTACCAACCATTACTTAGTCAAAATATACATGAAACAAATGCATGAAAACAACTGTGAGTTTTAGGAAGACCATGTGCTTTAAATCGAATCATTTTGTATTGATGAACCGACCCATAGGCGTCATTTTGTATTGATGAACCGACCCATGGGCGTTCATCCTCGTCATGTCATTTTGTTTTGGTGAACCGACCCATAGACGTTCACCCAAACCCATGTCATTTCCGTTGGCCATACATTCATACACTGTTTCATGCATAAAAAAAATTTCATGTTTATATGCATAATTTTTTTTTCATGATTATATATTATGTTCAATCGGCTTAATCATTGCATTTTGTTTTATGCTGTCAGATGGTTCTCACACGTGAACAAAAACAACTGAATGCAGCAATCCAAGCTGCTATGCAAGCTATGCTTCCTCAAGTGAGGAATGAGATTCGGGCCGAGGTGCAAGCCGCCAACAGCACCCTCACCTCCTCCTCCACCTGCACCTACCTGATCACATGGCGGGAGCGGTTCAATAAACAGCGTCCGAATCTTACGAGCAGACTGACAACGTGAGGCTGAGAGTTGGATAGCTCACACTGAGAAGATCTTTGACGCAATGGGATCCGACCTTGTCTTTAAGGCAAGGTTAGCTTGTTACAAGTTTGAAGGGAACATGCTTGCATGGTGGAAGGCACTTAAGCTGTCGAATAGAGGCGACGACTGGCTTGACTTGGGCATAGTTTAAGGAGTTGGTTATGGGGCAGTTCTTCCCGAAAGCTGAGCACTTCCCGAAAGCTTAGCAGGATAAGCTCAAGAGGAAGTATCATGGTATTAGACTGAGAGCTGGGAAACAGCAATGAGTTTATGCAGAGGTTCCTTCGACTGGTTGGATTCCTTGCCGCAGCAGCCGCGGGACTGCAGAGGAGCAAGCGTATCACTTTCGCTGGGCTATTCGCACATCTGTCGCCAATAACTTGGTGTGTGCTACGTTTAATATTGTGGCACAGGTGCAGCCCGCAAGTTGGAGATGCTGCAAGAGATGGATGAGTTTGGAGAGGCAAAAAGACCTGACAAGAGGTATTTTTTCGTCATCAGCGGTGATCATTTCATTTAAGTCAGTACTATCCAAATATTTATCTTTCTTTATACAATTGCATCTTTCAGGCAGAAGACTGGGGACCGGTTCCAACAGGCCACTCAGCAACATAATCAGTCTAAGAGTAACGGTCGATAGGCGTGGTGGTAATGACAATTACCGTAACAATGCCAACAACTCCAACGGCAGCAGGTCCCTAAACTTACTCATTTCTATGTCATATACTTTATGATTCATAAATTCTAACACTTCATCATCTACTACCGGGAGCAGGACCGCAGAGGTTCACAGCCCAACCGTACAGCTACAACTGGTATTACGTCTTAAGATTTTTTGCATTGTCCTGTTTGTACCCGATAATCATGTCTCATGCATACTTTCTGGAACAGACTCCCAACCAACTAGGGCACCTGTTGGAGGGTATACTCACCCAATCTGCACCACGTGCAACCGCAGACACCCAAGGTCGTGTCGCCGTGCTAGGGATGCTTGCTTTAAGTGTGGCCAGCCAGGCCATCGCATGAAGGACTGCCGTAAGGGTGAGATTGAGGGCACTTCTGGACATGCCGACTCCAAGCCACCTCATACTACTTGACGTGTGTACACTACCTCGCGTGACCAGGCCAACAAGTCATCAGGTACCATCACTGGAATCTTGTATATGTATGGTCAAGCTGTATGCGTTTTATTTGACACGGGTGCTACTCATTGGGTCATATCCAATGCTTATGCCAATCGTGTTAGGATATCCCCTATGCCACTAGAAAATGTTTTAAACATTTCCACGCCCTTAAGAGACTGTACGCATCACACATGGGTACATAGGTCTTCCCCTTGAGTTTGACGACAGGATTCGTCCAGTTGACGCACTTCCATTAGACATGTGCGATTTCGACATGATATTAGGCATGGACTGGTTATCCAAACACCACGCCACCATAAATTGCCATTCATATCGGGTCATTTTCGGTGATGTAAACGCACCAGAATACATTCACAACGATTTTATACATACAAATAATTTCAACCTTACAAGCACGTGCATTATATGGAGGCTGAATCTCCATCCATGATGTAAACGAGGGCTTCTTAGCTACTGTTCATGATATGGAGACTGAATCTCGACATGATATTAGGCATGGACTGGTTATCCAAACACCACGCCACCATAAATTGCCATTCATATCGGGTCATTTTCGGTGATGTAAACGCACCAGAATACATTCACAACGATTTTATACATACAAATAATTTCAACCTTACAAGCACGTGCATTATATGGAGGCTGAATCTCCATCCATGATGTAAACGAGGGCTTCTTAGCTACTGTTCATGATATGGAGACTGAATCTCCATCCATCCAGAAATCTCCATCCATCCAAAATCAGCCTATCGTGTCGAAATCGATAGCATCTGCCACCTCTCTTTCTAAAACATTGATCTATATGATCAATGCTGTGAAGGTTGAATTTTTTTTAAGTGTATGCATTTGTTGTTTGTGTGTTTTAGCATGTCCCAATTTTCAGTGATGCTACACAAGATAAAACATGGTTCTGGCAATACCTTTTGACAACTTAGGTATTACCACACTAGCGCTCTAACAACTCTTAAACCAAACAAATAAAACCAACAAGTGTTTACTATAATCAATAAAACTAGTAGATCTTTATAACCAGAAAACCATTTAGGAGTCATTCCTCAATGTTTGAGCTCCACTTATGGCTTATTTAAGTTCATAAGCCTCAAAAAGTGAGCTTATCAGCTGTTCCGAATAACAATAAGCCCATAAGCCGGGAAAATAAGCTAATCACCCCTTTTATCATTCTTATGCATAGAGTTTAACATTTTATTATAGAGTTCAAACCCTTAAATAACAACGAATTTTCTCCAAAGTCTCGTCCCATGAACTAAAAAGTGTCCCATTAAATGTTGCAAACTCTCTAAAAGCATTCCAATATAGACAGTCTGATGAAGTGTCATACCCCGAAATGTGACGAACTGTATTTTATTTTGTATCACGCGTCTCCTGAATGTGCATATCGGAACACTCTTTTAAAGTTTTTATCATTTAACAAGACACTTTTTATTTAGTTCGCCTCCTAAGACTAGACTTTGAAGAAAGTTCGTTGTTATTTAACAACCTAATCCCTTTTTTTATATACAACTATCATTTCCATTAGCCAACTCAAAGGTAACTAAAACGCGAGAAATGATAAGTACTTCATCTAACTTTACAAACAGGAGGTTACTTCTGTGTTCTTTCCACATAGGTAACATTCAACATAAAACACGACATTTGGTTTGCTGAACTTAAAAAGCATGCAAGTACGCAACAAAGAAATGAACTTTTAAAACACGACATTTAGCTTACTTAACCTATAAAAAAAATGTGTTCAAGTAACTCCTATCCACACAGAAATTATTGAATAGTGAATAGTGATCTAAATGTCATTTCTAATAAGTTGAGTAACAAATGTTTAACTATAATCAATAAAACAACTAAATCTTTATCACCAAAAACCCATAAAAAAAACCTACCCAAATCAATCTAGGAGTGTATGGCTTATTTAAATTCATACGCCTGCAATAGTGAGCTTATTAGCCTTTCCAAATAATAATAATCGCATAAGCCGGCAAAATAAGCTAATTCAAACACCCCTTTCAAAATGGCATAAAAATTGAACATTTTTTATATAAAACTATCCTTTTCGCTAGCCAATTTGTAAATAACTAAAACATGAGAAATGAAAAGTACTTGATTTAACAATTAACATAAAACAAGGTTGAGGTTACTAAACTAGTTTTTTTGTTCACATAGGAGATTGGCCACTTAACTTACGAATCAAGACGTTTGGTTCGCTAAACTTATAAACAATACACGTAAATGATCAATGAAGTTATAAAATAAACACGACATTTAGCTTACTTAACTAAAAAAACGCCTTTCAAATTACTCGTACTAACACTAAACTATTGAAATAGTAGTAGTAATCTAGATGTCATTTCTAACAAGTTACCAAAAAAGCAGTTAAATAAGTTAACTATACAAACACAACGATAAAAGATTAAAAGCACATACCCAAGTTAATCTGCCTTTTAGTCCTACCCCGCGCACACTGCACAACCAACGCCATTCTCTCGGCTTCACTCAGCTCGACACCCTGGACCCTCCCCCTAATAAGCTTCCTCTTCCCTTCCATCTTGTCAAACTCCTCCTTCCCCAAACCAGGGTCTACAGCAGGAGCACAAACCCCAGTCCATTCACGGTCGACTTTGCCCGGGCCGAAAGGGGAGTATTTGGGCTCACGGAGCCCAATAGGTCGGATGTCCGGGCTGGATTCTGTGTAGCTGAAACGTAAGTCGAATGGTAAATCGGGTTTGATGGGTTTCTGGTTTGGGGTAGGGAGAGATGATGGGGGTTGGTATAAGGGTTTGTTTTTTTTAATGTGGGTGTTTGGATGGGGTGTTTGGGAGTGGGGTTTAGGGGGTGTTTGGGAGAGAGATGGAGGTGGGGTGAATGAGTATTTGGTGTAGAGGGTGGATGTAGAGAGGTGGCGCTGGGTGCGACGGAGGAGGAGGGTGTTGATCATTTTGTTCCAGAAGAGGGTTTCACTGTTTTCAGGGGTGAAATGCAAGGTTTATTATTTTATATTTTTTTCTTTTCTTTATCCCGTTTTTTATTACATCATTTCTCTTAATTTTATTATTAGGCCTCTTTTTAAGTATATGATTAGGTTTATTTATTATTTTTTTAAAATAGGCGAGTACTCGCGCATAACGGCGGAATTGTCTGGCGGTAGATAATTAACAAAACGCTACATCGTGATAAGATCCAAGTATAATTGCAAAATGTTGTAACATAGGATAGAAAGTTTGAAAACCATGGGTCTGTTAGAGCCCTTATATTTATGGTTAACCGCAATTTTTTAGTTATAGACTAAAGCGGTGACATTCGTATACTTGCAAAGGTAGCAATTATGTTTTATCAAAGGGAATGTAGTTACAGCAAAAATTTGCTTGAGGGAAAAATACATGCGACTACTATAAATCTTTTCTAAAGTACGTAAGGAATCTGTTAAAAGAAGTTCCATGTTAATTTAGATCAAGTGTAACAAAAAGTTATAGTAACTCTCACTGGATGGGAGTTTCACTCAGCATGGTAAATATTGTTGTTATATTCTCAATGGATAGAGTTTCACTCTTTGGATAGAGTTTCAACCGTTGTATGGCGCCTGAAATCTTATGTACTTGGAACAAGAACAATCCTGCCCAAAATATCGTTATATTCAAGAAATAGAAAAAGGCTAAAACAATATTCTAGAACGTTATCAATCTCCCTATGTTCCATAACTTTATGATCCATAACACTATAACAAACTCAAAAACAAGCTAGAAAAAAAACCAATAAATGTTTCAACGGTATCTGGAAATCATCAAAATAATGCAAGCAACCTTCTATTTGATTTCCCAGTCAACAAATCATTCTGCTGCAACATGCCTAACAAATAAGAGGCAACTCTGACTTTGACTTAACTAACCTTTACTAATCAGCAAAGCATATAGACATAAATTGAGAGTACAAATTACACTAAGATTCAAATAGGTAGCAGTAAACTAAGCCAAAAGGGACTTTGTACATGATAGGGGGTGTAGGGGAAGCTTGCCTAACTTTATAAAGGGCTCTAAGAGTTAGCTGTTCAAACTTGGTACAGCTTCAGGCGGTTTGGGGGCGGCTGCAACACCATTCATCCTAGCGCGTGCCTCCGCAAACATCCTCTGCTGCTCGGCTAATGCTTCTTCTTCAGTCATTTCGGCACCGTTTGTGCATTTTCCAGCTCTAACAGTATCATGTTTAATCATTTTGGTAAAAGTTAGCATAACATAAGCCACATCCTCAAAATACTCTCCATAAGTTAAAATCATAATATGGTCAAGCTATAACATTTATTTGTATTTTAATATAAGTAGCAATAAATAAATCATTACCACTGTTTCGGGTTTGTGTTGTTCATAATCAGCATAAACGTCTTCTATGTTAGCATAGATTTGATATAAGCACATTAATAATGCTCCTAGCAAAGTAAAACATATGTTTTCTATCTCTCAGTCTAACCCATCCCCCCGATCACTTGCCAAAGAAAAGCAAGTACTCACAAAAGAAATTGTACTTATAAGTATGATATGAATCTCACCTACACAACACTCGATCAAAAGATCTTGAGTATCTCTAGCAACACGTACATCTGGAGGAAACATCTCCTTGATTATTTTAGTCATCGTAGCTGCAAAATAAAAGTTTCTGTTAATCACATATCTCAACAAGATTTAAGCCAACATATATAAAACTTCTCAACATATTTGCCAAAAACAGACACCAATTAGAGCTAAGAATCAGCAAAAAGATATGTTTATCAACATTAAAATATAAAGCAGAGAAGATGAGCACAACTTTGTTAACCAAACATGTTGGGTCCACTAGATGTGGATCTTGCACCCTGTTAGGGATGGTGAACGACTTCTGTAATCACAAGTCTATTCACATAGAGACTCTAGATGAATCACACAGTATAAGTGCGGAATACAAATACTATGAACAAGAAGAACAGAATAACTATAATGACTTGATCCTTTACTAAGGATTTCTAATATTAATATGAACTAGAATAATGTTTGATGAAGGTGTGTCTAACCCTTCTGCCTAAGGTTCCTTTTATACTACAAGGAAACCCTAATACATCAATAAACCAAAACGTGTAAAACTGATATGCATATCATTTTCTAACATATCTCATGCATATCCTAACAGAATACTTAAAATAATAAAGTTTGACTTTCTAAAGACCAGGAGCACGTGTTGCTCCTACTACTACTAGGACCAGGAGGAACTACATACCTCCTAGTATACCTATTACAAATAACTATTCCAAAGGTCCTAACAATCCTTCCCTAAACTTGAATTGACTTGTTGAGTTCAAGTTTCCTGGTAGATCTTGCAAAACAGCTTGAGAATTGGAACAGCAAAACAAACAACAACATCATAACCATCAGCATAAACAAAGAACATAAAGACTGTTGCAACAAGTAACACCTAGAAGCTTCTTGAAAGCTTGAAACAAATCTGCATCTTGTTGAATCTTCACAGCAACATGAGCAGATTTTATGAGCCTTTATCAAGTAGCTGCTCGCTCTTGGGCTAGCCAGTCTTTATGGTGGAATAAGCATCACCCTGGGAGACCAGAACCCAGCCCAACTCTTAGAATGTGAATCAATGGTGAGTGGGAGTACCCTGATGATTTTAGGCAAACCATCACAGCCGTCAACGGATTTGATATGTCTTTACAAGAAGCCGTACTCTTCTAGACTCGCCAACTCTTAGCAATTAAGCATCGGTGAGCTGAAAACCCTATAGCGTTGAGCAAGCTATTACAGCTATCAACGGATTTGATGTAGATCTTTACCAAGAGCCGTACCCCCTTGGACTAGCCACTTTTTAGTCTAGGACCATGGCAAGTGAAAACCATCCAGTTTTGGGTAACCTGGCAACCATCAACGGATTTGACTATCACACCAGAGTCGTACCCTTATGGTGAATCAACTCTTTCTTGTTTGTGAAACATGGTGAGTTGAGCACCATTTGTTGTGTGGACCAGGTCCAACACCAGAAGTAACTCCAAAACAGCCCAAGTGTGAAACAGTCAAGTGAAAAACAATGGTATGATGGAAAAGTATAAGAAGATATTATATTATGTACAAGTGTGAAATTCCATCATATATTTAAAGTATAAGCAAATATTATATAAAATATATTTTTTTATATTTTTTCCTTTTTTTTAATTATTTTTTTTTTAAACTATAAGGTGAGTCAGCAATCACGGTACAAATTGGTGAAAAGAATGTTAGTATAATCACAAGAATAGAAGAACCATACCAATCACTTACCAGAAGCTGCAACTTTGTCTGCGTGTAACCGGGCTTGATTACCTTCCACCAAGGTAGTAGCCATGGTAGACTCATTCCCAGAAGGGGCATTAGATATCTGCAGATGACAATCCAGCATAGCCTCCATAGTAGCAATCGTCAATGGATACTTCATATTCGTAAGCATAAACACCACAGCACCAGTCTCCAACTCCAATACATGAACCCCACAACCAGCATAAAGTTTCCACCTTTTGATCACCCAGCGAGGCTGATCTTTACAGACACCAGAATAAGGAGGATCAGGAGGGGAATCTAACATAAGCTTCAAATCACCCCAGATTGTCAAACCAGGCCAATTGGGCAACTCACTCGGAGAGTGAGGAATCTCGGCATCCACCAGCCCATATAACGACATAAGATCACGACGGTCCACCCATGTCAAAATACTTTGCAGTCCCGAGACATAGCGAACATAACCATCACTGGTTGTAATCTTATGAGTGAATGTACCAACAACAATAGGGGATGGCCTAACCTCCCAAGCAACAATCCAACCCTTACCCATGTGTAACTCTGTCTCACTATCCGAAGCAGCATCAATGAGATTTGCAGGATCCCGCTTCTCAAAGGGAACAGACTTACCACGTCGAGCCTTATTCTTTCTAATCGAGCGACAAGGTGAAGGAACACCAGAACCTTAACCTTACCAACAGCAGTAGCAGCAGCATTAGGAGACGTAGAACCTTGACCAACCGTAGGATCAAATTCTGTTGCACCAGCGGATGAGGTAGGGTGTGGTTCAGTCACCGATGTCGATGGTTGCTCCACAACAGGAGTAGCAGGGGTAGTAGTAGTAGCAGGAGTGGTAGTAGCTTCAGTGGTGGTGGCGGTATGAACCTGAGACGGAGTAGGATGAACAACCAAAGGTGTGGTAGTAGGAACAACAGTAGAAGTAGCAGCAACAGATTGAACACCAGAAGTATCATGAGGAACACCCGATGAAGAAGTATGAGAAAGAGCAGGCTGAGAAGTGTGAACAACACATGGAGGAGGGCGATATATAAAGCGTTCAGGGACCGGTGTGTTTTGACGCTTGATCATCTTCTGGTACAAATCTTTAAGTTCATCAAAGGACAGTCCCCTAACCCGTTCCCAAGTCCAACCAACATTAAAGTAAGCAGCCGACTGATTTTTGACATATTACTACATCAACTTCCTCTCTTCTGTTCTTGACATAGGTCTGTTACGACGCTGTTCACGAAGCTGAGCAGCAAGAGACAATTGTTGTTGACGCACTAAGGCCAGTGCACGTGGGATACAATTATGTTGATTCACATCAGAGCCCAAAATATTTGTGAACTGCGAGTAATCAGAAGTAAGAATAGTAAGCACCCGCATCCAGTCATTATCATCCCAATGCATGGCATCATGCCTCAACTGCTCACGCCTCTGCTGTTGAAGGGCCTCTTCCTCAACTTTAGCTTGTTGATCAATCTCCTCTTGCAGTCGCTTTGCAGCCTCCTCCCCCAACCTGTCTTCCTCAATTTGTCTGCGAGTACGCTTCCTTGGAGGAGAGGGTGCATCTGTCATAGGGGCTTTCCCGTTGGGATCATGAGACGGACCAGCAGAAGTACCAGCAGAAGGACCAGCAATATCCTCCATCGGTCTAGGATCAGTGATAGGTGTGTAAACACCCATCCTTTTTACCACTTAATTACAATAATAACCGAGCCAAAACATGTATTTTATGTCATTTATGTCGGAATTATGTGTGGTTTGTGTTTTTGTTGTGATTTAGGACGAAAAGGTGAAAAGTGGAGAAAACACGGGCATTCACGGGCTTTTATCAAAGAAAAAGACGAAAGACGAAGTCAAGAAATCAAGAGTGCAAAAAGAACGGAAGTCCAAGACCAATTCTGAAGATTTATCGAAGAAAAAGTCAAAAGCCGGAAGTTTACTAAAAGCCAAAGAACTCAAGTCTTATTTGTTGAAGATATCACAAGACGAGAGTAGAAATCCCTAGACAAAGTCGTTAAAGTGAAAAGATTAAGAAGATTAAGGACTTAATCATGCAATTAAGGAAAGAAGAAAGAGGGGAGGAAGCTTCCTAAGCACCTACCTAATCTGCCCTATAAATAGATTAGGATTTCATTTCATTTTCTCTGGTTGGCTAATAGTGACAATTAGTTCTTCCACCTTTTAATTACCTTGTCATTTAATTTCATGTCCATTTAAATACATTGTCTTGCACCTTAAATACATTTAATTTCAAGTAAGTTTCATTTTAATTCTTGTTTATCTTTACTTTTATTGTTCATCTCCTATCTACCTTTCTTTAATCTTTAATCTTTATGTTTATTGTTCATGTTCATGTTCTTGAGTTTTTGTTAAATTGATTAAGTGGGTTTTGATTATTTTGATCACTATTGTTAGTTTTGTTGATTTGGATTGTTTGTTTATGGTTAGTAGATGTTTATTGATTAGTTTGATTTAATCTTGTGGTTGATTTTGATTAGTTTTGATTAGTTTCGTATTATTTTGTGCTTCCTTGTTCTTCGTTTTTCTGTTACTGTTCTTCCCCAGGTATTCCGAATCAGCAGCACATTCCGGATCAAGGTTTTGTTGAAAGTTGTTCCGAATCAAGGTTTGTGAAGAAAACATTCCGAATCAAAAGTCTTCATTCGGAACATTCCGGATCAGTGGAAGTTCCGAACCAAAGAAGTTTATTCGGAACATTTATTGTTCCGAATCAAGGTGGTTCATTCGGAATAAGTTCCGAACCAAGAAGAAGTTCCGAACCAAGGAGATTCCGGATCAAGGAGTTTTATTCGGAATAACTAATTATTCCGGATCAACACTTTCATTCGGAAGATTCAAAGTTCTGAATCAAGTGCTGTTCATTCGGAATATATTCCGAACGAAAGATTTGGGATTGTTCATTCGGAACATTTATTCCGAATCAAGAAGTTTGAGTTCATTCGGAATTTATTCCGGGTCAAGACTTTATTCCGGGTCAGCAAAACATTCCGAACCAAGGCTTATATTCTGAGTGAAGGATTTATTCCGGATAAGTGACATATTCCGAATAAATTCTTTATTCCGGATCAAGGGTTTTGGCTAATATTCCGAGTGAAGAAGAATCATTCGAACGAAGGTGACATTCCGGATGAGTGATTATTCTAAATGAAGGATTATTCCGGATAAGTTGTTTTCAGGTTCTTTTTAACTTTCAGTTTTTAACTTTCTGTTTTTAATTTTCAAGCTTTACTTTTCCCGCCTTTTTCCTTAGTCGCACTTTAAGTTTATTCGCCTTAGATTTATTTTAGCCTTGCCTTAGTTTTACGTTTTAATTGCGTTTTAAGTTTGCCTTAGATAGATTTAAGTTTGCGTTATTTACTTTTAGTGTCTTTTACTTTTCGTCACGCTTTTAAATTCTTGTCATTTATTTTAAATTAGTTTTAGATTTAAATTAACATCATTTTCATTTACGTCTTGCACATTTATTTTAAAACAACCAAAAATATTCTTTTTCACCAAAAACAATTGAGTCGCATTTTGAACCGGAAATCAATTCGTTAAGATACCGAGAAACAAACTTTTCAACTAGCAAAATCTATTATATTAAAATGGCGCCGCTGCCGGCTTTTTTCGTAAAGATTAACGGTTTTCTGTGAGAGACGCGTTGCTTTTTGGGATCCGTTCATTCGTGAGCGTTATTTTCTTGCTTAAAAATCTTCAAAAATCCAAAAAAATTAAAAGAGAGAAGTGCAAAAATCATCCTTGTGGTATGTCGAAAAATCGAATTACATCCTTCGTTAACTTTTTGGACAATGGCCATCCCTCCGTTAGTGCGCGGGGCACAATACATCCCTCATGGACTAACGGTGCAAATGTTTTCTCGTTAAAAATTAACAAAATCTAAAAGAGAGGGTATTCTTGTCTTTTTCCTTTCCTAGGGATGTATTGTGAACCTTATCATAAATAGTTTCAAAAAAAATTTATTTTTGAAAAAAATAAATTATTTTCAGAAAAAATAAGTTTTATTTTCTCGAAAAAAAAATTATTTTCGAAAAAAAAAATTATTTTCGGAAAAAAAGTTTTATTTTCTAAAAAAAATTATTTTCGAAAAAAAAAATTTATTTTCGAGAAAAAAAATTATTTTTCGGAAAAAAAGTTTTATTTTCTAAAAAAAATTATTTTCGAAAAAAAAATTATTTTCGAAAAAAAAATTATTTTCGGAAAAAAAGTTTGATTTTCTAAAAAAAATTTACTATCGAAAAAAAAAATTATTTTCGAAAAAAAAATTATTTTCGAAAAAAAAATTATTTTCGAAAAAAATTTATTTACGAAAAAAAAATTACTTTCGAAAAAAAATTTCTTTTCGAAAAAAAAAATTATTTTCGAAAATAAAATTTATTTTCTAAAAAAAATTAATTTCGAAAAAAAGTTTATTTTCGAAAAAAAAGTTTTATTTTCAAAAAAAAAAATTATTTTCGAAAAAAAAGTTTTATTTTCGAAAAAAAAATTATTTCCCGAAAATAAAACATATTTTCTCGAAAATAAAACTTTTTTTTCCGAAAATAAACATATTTTTTCGATAATAAACTTTTTTTTTTCCAAAATAAAACTTATTTTTTAGAAAATAAAACTTTTTTTTCCGAAAATAATTTTTTTTTTCGAAAATAAATTTTTATTCGAGAAAATAAAACTTATTTTTTCTGAAAATAATTTTTTTTTTCAAAAATAATTTTTTTTTTTTGAAACAATTTATGATAAGGTTCACAATACATCTCTGGGAAAGGAAAAAGACAAGAATACCCTCTCTTTTAGATTTTGTTAATTTTTAACGAGAAAAAATTTGCAACGTTAGTCCATGAGGGATGTATTGTGCCCCGCGCACTAACGGAGGGATGGTTGTTGTCCAAAAAGTTAACAAATGATGTAATTCGATTTTTCGACATACCACAGGGATGATTTTTGCACTTCTCTCAAATTAAAAATTGTTAAAAAATCCATAAAAATTAAAATTTTCAAAAATCCAAAAAGATTTTATTTTTATTGTGTATATATATTGTTTTTGTGTTTGGTTTCTTTTTCTTTTACTTTCGCAGGTGTATGCGTACTAGATCTTCTACTTATCAAGAGCCCGAGACTCAAGAAGATTTAAGTATGGCAGGTGTGAACAACCACAATAATCCACCGCACCTCAACAATAACAACAACAATGTTCTTCCACAGCCCGATCTTCGGACAATGGAGGAGCTTTGTCAACCTACCATGTTTGGACGAGGAGGACCGATTGCGCCGATGCAAATCACGACTCCGGAGTTTTCGTTGAAGCACCACATGATTCAGCAAGTGCAAACAAATCCTTTTCGAGGAATGCCTGATGATGATGCCAACAAACACCTCGACAAGTTCATTACTATTACCAAAGCATGAAGTTGCCCGGTGCCACAATGGATGTTCTACGCCTACGACTCTTCCCACATACTCTATCACATCACGCCGAGAAATGGTTTGATCGTCTTCCGAAGAATTCTATTCATACTTGGGATGACATGACTCAACGCTTTTTGTCGCGCTACTTTTCACCATCCATGGTCACGAGCCTTCGCAATCAAATCAGCGGTTTCATGCAAGACCCCGATGAATCTCTCTTTGATGCTTGGGAAAGATATAATGTTTTGATTGATCGTTGTCCAAACCACAACATGCTCCCTGTGACATTAATTGATACTTTCTATAACGGTTTGACTTTTCGTGATCGTGATACGATTAATGCAGCCGCTGGTGGCACATTTATGAAAAGAAGACCCGAGGAGTGTAGAGAGCTTATTGAGAACATGACTACTCACCACAAAAACTGGAATTCCTCCGCTTCTTCAAGGAACAACCCGAGAGTAAATGTTTCTTCTACTTCAGCAAGCCCCGATATGACCGAATTCACCCGCATGATGACCGAAATGAACAAAAATATCTTGCTTCTCGCTACAAACCAACAACAAGTTAAAGCGGTAGCACCTTCTTGTGAAACATGCGGCGGTCCTCACTCATACACTGATTGTCCTTCTACTCAAGGAAATCCGGAAAACGTGTATGCGGCTTATGGTAATTATTCACCGGAAAATTACCAAGCCCGACCTCAAGGGGATCGAAATTTGCTGAGTTACCGGTCCAACAACTACCTGTCACCCGGTTTTTCTCCTCAAAACCAAAACCTCAACAACAACTACAATAGAAGCAACCAAATCCCACCAAGAGCTTCTAATCCTTATCACCCACCCGCTCAACAAGCCCCACCCATCAATCAAGATGTTGAAGCTTTGATGAGAACTCGAGGAGAGCAAATCAAGAATCTACAGAGCCAAATTATCAATTTGAAAGGGGATATTACCAAGCAAGGGAATGACATTAGATCTGAGCTTCGAGATAATATTCAATCCTCCTTCAGCAATCAAACGAATGATTTAAAGAATATGCTGGCTAGTTTCTTGCCCACCACTCAACCCTCTTCTTCGAGTTCTCTACCTTCAAACACCGTCACCAATCCGCGAGCGAATGTGAGTGCTATTACTACCCGTAGTGGAGTTACCATAGTAGGACCACCTATTTCGCCCCCATCATCTACACCTCCTCCACCACCATTTATCCCTACTCCTCCTACACCTAGTAGTAGTACACCATTACCGTCTCTGCCTCGTCGTGATGAAGTACCCATCAAGAATCCTCCACCAACCCCACCTTCAACATCTCAACCTTTACCCGCTATACCTACACCTTCACCACCCAACCCAATATTCCTTATCCATCTCGCTTAGGCAAGGCCAGAATGCACACCAAGGATGACATTCAAGTGTCGAGTTATTTGAAGATGATCTCTCAAATGAATTTCAACATTAGCCTTGTTGAAGCACTTGTCCACATGCCGAAATTTGTCAAAGCATTCAAGGAATTGCTTAACAAAAAGGAGAAGCTGATTGAGCTCGCCAACACACGCTTAAATAAAAACTGTTATGCAGTTATTCTTAAAGAACTTCCGGAAAAACTTGGAGATCTCGGTCATTTTGTGTTGCCTTGCATTTTTAACAAAACCGAAGAATTTACTGTCCTAGCTGATCTCGGGGCCAGTATAAATCTGATGCCTTTAAGTGTTTGGACAACACTATCATTACCCGACCTTACTCTAACAAAAAAGACTCTTGAGCTTGCAAATCGCACTCTCGCTTACCCTGTTGGTATAGTCGAAGATGTGTTCATCAAAATTGGCACCTTTACTTTTCCGGTCGACTTTGTTGTTGTTGATTATGAAATGGACCCTCGTATTCCTTTAATACTTGGTCGGCCATTCTTGAGAACCGGACGAGCTTTAGTTGATGTTGCCGAAGGTGAATTAATTTTAAGAGTCGGGGATGATGCACAAGTTTTTAAAATGGGGAAGCTTACAAGCAAATCCTATGGACGAGAATCTGCGAATATGATTAATGTGATCGATGATTTTGTCATCTACAACAATCCTCTATTCGAGTCTTGCATTGATAATCCACTTTTTCAAGATGATGTGGATGATTCTCTCTCCAATTTAGACCCTTCACCCATATATGATTCTCCACCGATCTATGATGCTTATGATGATGATTCTAGCTTCGATGGAGATGATTTTGATGACTTTACTTCCGAGTATCCCGACATGCCCACGTATGATGATTTTGATGAGGTCGATACTCTTTCGAGTGATTCTTCACATGATGAAGATCCTCCGCCATCCATGCTTAATCCTACTTTGGATGACTACTCATTTGAGGAAGACTTTTCAACTTTTCTTAATACATACTTCCCTCATGAGAGTGATGCTCCTCCTTTAGATTTTGATGATTATCATCTTGATCCTACTTTGGATTCGAAGAAAATTCTTTCAAAGGAGAAGCAACCGGACGACACCAACATCCGCAGCACGTATGATTTGACACCTTTTTGTCCACCTTCTGTGGACAAGGTTGTGCATCTTCTTCGCGGATCATCTTCAAATTCCGTTGAGCCTGAGTGTTATTTTCCCCTAAAGGAAAAGGTGTTCGACCCCGGTATCGATATTCTTCAGCCATCTCAGTATCCATCTGATGAAATAAAAGGAAAGATTTTTGGACCTATTGAAGATATGCTTGCACCTCTTCATCCTTGCTCCCACCATGCTCCATCTTTGCTTAAGGGAACCTTGCCTACTCTTCTTTGGCTTGCCTTGTTCGCCTTAAGCTTTTGCTATTTGATGGACGAAAACTAAGTGTAGGGGAGACCCGTTGGTGTTTGCTATTTCTTCTCTTCTCATATTCAGGGATTCGCGTTCAATGATCCACTCTTGATGATTTTTGACGACCCGTGATTCCGTGTTTCCGTTTTCCCGGTTCTATCATAAACTCTTTTCGATTCACTATTTTATATTTTCCAATATTAAAATAGGAATCTCGTTAGTTGTCTTTTCCTTAGCGAGATTTAAACAAAGTGCACAATGTCCTAAGTGTAGGGGAGTTTACTCCCACATGCTTAAACATTGAGGACAATGTTTATATTAA
This sequence comes from Glebionis coronaria, assembly GCA_025667525.1. NCBI lineage: Eukaryota > Viridiplantae > Streptophyta > Magnoliopsida > Asterales > Asteraceae > Glebionis > Glebionis coronaria. Next base: position 193,921,041 of record CM046878.1, read on the forward strand.
GTGTAGGGGGGACTTCTATCGAAGTTAAGTGGTCTTTTCCTTGTATTTGTCCTCATTTTAACCGGAAAATCAATTTTTCGACATTTTTCAAAATTTTTGATCTATTTTGGCCAATTAGTTTTTCCCTTTGTATAGTTATTCTCTTTCCTTACTAGAATAAATTTTTAATTAAGTGGTTTTAATTTTCAAACGTTGTGAATCTTTTGACTCAACCCAAGTTTCCTTATCTAAGTTTACTCTAGCTAGTATCCTTAACGTGTTTAAGTCAAGTTTTGCTAGGCTTTTATGTAGGGAGCTATAAAACGTGAAAGTCTTAACTCTCACGGGTTAAGAACAAGAACTTTTCGCAAGTTCCTATAATTGATCCTAGAGAGTCGTTTATCAAGGGAACTTTAAAACGCGATTTCTAAACTTGAAAAAGTCTAAGAGTTTGCAAGATCCTATAGATGACTCGAAAACCCAAAACTTTGATTTAATAGGCTAAGCATCCACGAGTCTCAATCCTTGAGATTTTAAAATGTGGAGAACGAGAGATGATAGAGTCAATTATAAGTTTGGTATCCTTTCGTGAATTTATGTGAGTTAATTATGAGCCTATTCTCCCATCGCTTGCTAATAAATTTATCTGCAATAAATAAGGTTGTACGATTTGAAAAGTTACTTAGCTTCTAGCCCAAGATTGTTTAAAAGTTGCTCGGTATGGATTAGAGTTCATAGCCAAGGCATAACTTATTGAAGCGGGATGCAAAGATTGGCGAGTCCAAAAAGGTCCTAACAAGGCATGAGGGCTATATTTTGTTGCTAAAGATCCCAAGTGATGTGAAGAATCATTTATCGAAAATCAATATGAAGGATCGAGACACACGACGAAAAGCAAGTACTCCCAAAAGATCATGGAGAAGTCTATCCAAAAAGGCCCTAACAAGGTATGAGGATAAATAGATCCAAGTCCAAAAAGGAGGCGGATCGTTGTATATCAAAGTCCAAAATAAAGATTGGAGAAAAATGAAGAAGTCGTGGTCCAAATATGAAGAATCTCTCAAAACTTCAAGTGAAGAAATTCCTATTATGAAGAGAAGGCCATTATTTCATGAACGTCTCTCAAGATTTGAAATATGAAGTCGCTGTCAAATATCGGTCCGAGAAGGGTCTCAAATCGCGAAGCGAGTTATGCCAAGATATGAACTTTATGAGGTCCCGAGAAGCAGTTTTAAAAGATTTTGTCCTTTAGCTAACTATTTATTAAATCGTCCTACTTTATTTTCAGCCTAAATAACTATCGAAATAAGTCAACAATGCATCTTCGTGATCATTTAAGACAACAATAAAATATAAGAGATACACCTAGGAATAAGGGAGTCTAAGTAAATAATTGGCCCACATGAGTTCGTGTTAGTTTGCTAACTTATAATAACAATGATCTCGTTTTTAAGCTTGGTTTGGAGAAAGTGAAAACTTGAGGATGATGATCATTCATGACATTTCCAAAACCCGAAGGTATGTTTTTTTTTATTTCTTTACTTTCTTACTTTGAATGTTTATAATTTTCTATCTCTTTAATAAAGGCCAACGTGGATTGATTATGATGAAAAGTGTAATCGTGCTTTGTAACTAATGCATTGCATGAGGACATTGCAATGGTCAAGTGTAGGGGATTTGATAGGTGTGTAAACACCCATCCTTTTTACCACTTAATTATAATAATAACCGAGCCAAAACGTGTATTTCATGTCATTTATGTCGGAATTATGCGTGGTTTGTGTTTTTGTTGTGATTTAGGACGAAAAGGTGAAAAGTGGAGAAAACACGGGCATTCACGGGCTTTTATCAAAGAAAAAGACGAAAGACAAAGTCAAGAAATCAAGAGTGCAAAAGGAACGGAAGTCTAAGACCAATTCTGAAGATTTATCGAAGAAAAAGTCAAAAGACGGAAGTTTACTAAAAGCCAAAGAACTCAAGTCTTATTTATTGAAGATATCACAAGACGAGAGTAGAAATCCCGAGACAAAGTCGTTAAAGTGAAAAGATTAAGAAGATTAAGGACTTAATCATGCAATTAAGGAAAGAAGAAAGAGGGGAGGAAGCTTCCTAAGCACCTCCCTAATCTCCCCTATAAATAGATTAGGATTTCATTTCATTTTCTCTGGTTGGATAATAGTGACAATTAGTTCTTCCACCTTTTAATTACCTTGTCATTTAATTTCATGTCCATTTAAATACATTGTCTTGCACCTTAAATACATTTAATTTCAAGTAAGTTTCATTTTAATTCTTGTCAATCTTTACTTTTATTGTTCATCTCCTATCTACCTTTCTTTAATCTTTAATCTTTATGTTTATTGTTCATGTTCATGTTCTTGAGTTTTTGTTAAATTGATTAAGTGGGTTTTGATTATTTTGATTATTATTGTTAGTTTTGTTGATTTGGATTGTTTGATTATGATTAGTAGATGTTTATTGATTAGTTTGATTTAATCTTGTGGTTGATTTTGATTAGTTTTGATTAGATTCGTATTATTTTGTGCTTCCCTGTTCTTCGTTTTTCTGTTACTGTTCTTCCCCAGGTATTCCGAATCAGCAGCACATTCCGGATCAAGGTTTTGTTGAAAGTTGTTCCGAATCAAGGTTTGTGAAGAAAACATTCCGAATCAAAAGTCTTCATTCGGAACATTCCGGGTCAGTGGAAGTTCCGAACCAAAGAAGTTCATTCGGAACATTTATTGTTCCGAATCAAGGTGGTTCATTCGGAATAAGTTCCGAACCAAGAAGAAGTTCCGAACCAAGGAGATTTCGGATCAAGGAGTTTTATTCGGAATAATTAATTATTCCGGATCAACACTTTCATTCGGAAGATTCAAAGTTCCGAATCAAGTGCTGTTCATTCGGAATATATTCCGAACGAAAGATTTGGGATTGTTCATTCGGAACATTTATTCTGAATCAAGAAGTTTGAGTTCATTCGGAATTTATTCCGGGTCAAGACTTTATTCCGGGTCAGCAAAACATTCCGAACCAAGGCTTATATTCTGAGTGAAGGATTTAATCCGGATAAGTGACATATTCCGAATAAAGAATTTATTCCGGATCAAGGGTTTTGGCTAATATTCCGAGTGAAGAAGAATCATTCCGAACGAAGGTGACATTCCGGATGAGTGATTATTCCGAACGAAGGATTATTCCGGATGAGTTATTTTCAGGTTCTTTTTAACTTTCAGTTTTTAACTTTCAGTTTTTAATTTTCAAGCTTTACTTTTCCCGCCTTTTTCCTTAGTCGCACTTTAAGTTTATTTGCTTTAGATTTATTTTAGCCTTGCCTTAGTTTTACATTTTAGTTGCATTTTAAGTTTGCCTTAGATAGATTTAAGTTCGCGTTATTTAATTTTAGTGCCTTTTACTTTTCGTCACGCTTTTAAATTCTTGTCATTTATTTTAAATTAGTTTTAGATTTAAATTAACATCATTTTCATTTACGTCTTGCACATTTATTTTAAAACAACCAAAAATATTCTTTTTCACCAAAAACAACTGAGTCGCATTTTGAACCGGAAATCAATTCGTTAAGATACCGAGAAACGAACTTTTCAACTAGCAAAATCTATTATATTAATCAGCAGCAGCAGTAGGGATGCTTGATGGACTAGGAGGAACAGGCAAATCATCATACGGCTTATCAGCAAAAGCAACCCTAGCCAACAAAGTCAGACCATCCTCTTCAACATGCTCATCAGAATCAGAAAGCACACGCTTCTTCTTTTGGCGCCTCTATTGGGACTCCAATGCTTTAATCCTGTTCGCCAATGGAAGGACAAAGTCCTGGATGAGCTTGCGGTGCTGATTTAGATCATTCTCCAAAGAAACAACCCTTGCGTAATACCTGTGCATGAGAGCTAGCAAAGAAGTTAGTGAAACAGGTTCCTCCGCTTCCCCACCAAGAGGACTTGGATCGGGGAATGCATCATTGGGACCAGAAGCAACAAAGGGGTCATCGTCATGAGCATGAGAGCTAGATGGCTTCTCAGCAGAATGAGGAGCTGGACTAGAAGGGGGAGTATCAACAAATGGGGACTTATGTGGCAGAGAAGAGGGGGCAGCCTTGGAAGTGGATGGCATTTCTACCACCACTTCTTTAGTTGTCTCCTCCACCTCCACATGAGGCAAACCAGTAGCATGATGCTCCTCCTCCATAGGATCATTCCCTAATGGAAGTTCCTCCGCGGATTCACCAGCCGGAGGAATAACATTAGGATCCCCTTGGGCAAGGCCCATCATAACATCAGTAAGAGGCCTCCAAACACCCTTAAAACCAAGTGCCATATTCGAATACACCTTAGAACTAAGCTTAGGGGTCTCATATTCCTCCCTATTTCTAGGTAGGCACATAAGAACCTGTTGCAAGAACCTAGGGTACATTAAAAACTTCTTCCTAGAGCCAGTACTACGAAGGTTGAAAATCATTCCATCAAACAAGTAGCGAGAAAAGTTAAAGACACGACCCTGTGCAATGCAAATCAAACCAGTAGCCAAAGGAATGGGAAATGCATCCCAACTCCCAGACTTTGGACTCAAGCAATGAATCAAGAAGTGCACTAGAAGCTTCCATTGGGGGGAAAACCTATTTTTCTAGAAGTTAAACTTCCCCCCATGATTATAACCAAGATCAGCCATCCCATCTAATACCTCAGAATTGGGGATGGAGACAACACCACCTTCATCCTGAAGATGAAGAGCAGACCTAATAGAAGCTTCAGACACCACATATTAGCGTCCATCTATGGTAGCATGGAGCTCTAGTGGGCGTCCCCAAACATCCACAAGGTGGGCAGTTGCCCAGAACTGTTGAATAACACTATCATATACAATAGGGAAAACCGTAAAAGCATATATGAGGTTGGAAGCCTCAATAAACTCGATGATGTATGTGAACTCTTCTCGTTTAGGACCTTCTCCAAGATATGCCACCTTGTTATGATCAGGTTTGTATTGGAGAGCAACCATTGTTGATGATTGGAAGTGATGGAAGATGATTGATTGAAGAGGGAAAGAGTAGGAGCGTATGTGTGTGTTTTTGGTTAGGATGAATGAGTCAATTGTGAGATTTGACCATAAATAATGGTCATGTAACTGTTCAGTGACCCCTAATTATGTGGGTTGCCCTTTCAAAATTAAGTAATTAATGCAAAGGTAACCACTTGCCCTTTTACCATTATATGCAAATCCCAGTTACCAAAGTTAAATAAAAAGATATATACCAGAAGTAACTTGCGTTGACTAAAAGTCAAAACGCGTAAGGGTCAACACTAGGAGCACAAAGTGGTCAATGAAAGTCAACGAAGTGAACAGTGACCCAAACCGATACTAGAAGCCAACCATCAATGACATTGAAGGGTTTGTACCCACTAGGAGCTGAATACAGCCACTAGAAATGACCAAAATCCTCCACTGGAAGTAGCACACACCGCAAATACCCATGAAATCTGTTGTTAGAAACTACCATATGTTAGACTGTGTACTAAAATATGTACACTAAGCCTCCCCTCAATCCTAGGTCTCAAGGATTGACCATTCCAATGTGAACCACCAAGTGGTTGAACCGCGGACCATCAAAGGCTTTAGTCAATAAATCAGCAACATTATCATCAGTATGTACTTTAAGAACCTGTATCAACTTCTTCTCATTGGCATCCCTTATAAAGTGGTGCCTAATTTCAATATGTTTTGTTCGTTGATGAAAAACAGGATTCTTCACAATGCAGATAGTGCTTTGATTGTCAATGAAAATTTTGGTGTTCATAAAGTTGAACCCATAATCCAGCATTTGATTTTGTATCCACAAGACTTGTCCACAGCAACTAGCAGCAGCTACGTATTCAACTTCTGTTGAAGAAGTAGCTACTATCGTCTGTTTCTTACATTGCCATGAGATAAGTCTTCGACCCAAAAACTGACAACCACCAGTAGTAGACTTCCTGTCATTATTAGCACCTGCATAGTCATTATCACTATAGGCTTCAAGAACAAAAGGTGATTCTCTAGGATACCACAAGCCTAGCTTGGGTTGAGCCTTGATGTACTTGAAAATTTTCTTGACTTCATTCAAGTTAGAAACTGTTGGAGCCACCTGATGTCTAGAGCAAGCACTTACTGCAAACATAATATCCGGACGTGATGCAGTCAAATACATGAGTGAGCCAATCATTGACCTGTACATGTGAACATTTACCAGAGGATCTGGATCATTCTTGAGTTTGACTTTAGTGACTTCATAAGGTGTTGCTGCTGGTCTAAGAGGTTCCATGTCAAACTTCTGAAGGATCTCATGAACATACTTGTCTTGACTTATGAAGATTCCATCCGACTATTGCTTGACTTGAAGACCAAGGAAAAATGTAAGTTCTCCCATAGCACTCATCTGGAGTTCGCCCTTTATTAGTTGTTCAAACTCATCACACTATTCCTTCTTAGTAGAACCAAAGATAATATCGTCCACATACACTTAAACTAGGATGATGTCCTTGGTATTCCTCTTAAGGAATAGTATTTTTTCAATCGTGCCTCTTCTGTAGTCGTGTTTCAACAAGAAAGTGGAAAGACGCTCATACCAAGCTCTAGGAGCCTGATGAAGTCCATATAGAGCTTTGACCACCTTGTAGACTTTCTTTGGATGAAGTGGATCCACAAAGCCCTTAGGTTGAGTGACATAAAATTCCTCATCAATCTTGCCATAGAGAAATGCACTCTTGACATCCATCTGAAAAACCGTAAAGCCAACATAAGAAGCAAAAGCCAAAAAGAGACGAATGGCCTCAATCCTAGCAACAGGAGCAAAAACTTCAGTATGAATATTGCCTTCAAGTTGTGTGTGACCTTGTGCAACCAACCTAGCCTTATTTCTCACCACAATACCCCTCGCATCTTTCTTGTTTTTGAGAATCCATTTGGTACCAATTGCTTTCTTTCCATCTGGCAAGTCAACTAGGATCCAAACATTCTGAAACAAGAACTGCTGCATCTCCTCCTGTATAGCCTCCACCCAACTTTGATCCTCAAGAGCATGAGAGACTGATCTAGGTTACACCTGTGAAAGAAAACAAGCAAACAAACAATGAAGAAAGTGCGTGTGATTATTACGCTTTTGGTCCTCAATATAGCTTACAAGAGCATGATGATCAGACGTTGCTTTCTTATGCATTCTGCGAGTCTTGACAGTAGAACCAGGATCTCCAGTGATTTGAGTAGTAGGATGGTCTTTATGCGTCTGCTGAACATGATTAGAAGCTACATCCACTTCTGGTGCCAAGTTATTAAGATCCCTAACAATGTCATCATCATATGAAGCAGAGTCGAAAATGTCATCTATTGGTTGTTTATGAATATCATCCAGCTTAGTAGAAGACTTATTTTGATAGTTTCCCAGGTCAGAAGAACCAGAGAATCTAGTAGAGGAAGCAGGATCACTAACCGGACTACCAATAGGTGTTAAACTTGCACTAGGAGTAACATTAGGAGCACTAGGAGTAACTTGGACAGCAGGGGTACTCAAGGGAAACTCAAAGCCTCCTTGAGCAGCTGCTGTAGTAGCATCTTGTTGTTGCTTGAGCAATGTGTCAAGAGCTCCTTGGGAGTCCATAATGTCTGATGGAGAAGCATCACTAGGAGTAGCATTGGCATGTGGAGAGTCAGTGGTGGAATAGGATGGAACAACAAAAATATCATCCTCCTCATATGAGTCTGAAAAACTAGAATGAGCACCTGCACTATAAGTTGCAAACACTTGTGGACCTGCATCTTGGTTAGTTTTGAAACAAAAATATCCCAATGAGTCACTAAGATAATCAAGATCAAAATACCATTCAGGACCCTTGCCTTGTATGTTTGACTTCTCCTCAAAATACTTGAGATTAATAGTTTCAATGAATCGCTTGGCTTGGAGATTATAGACATGATAAGCCCGAGAGTGAGCTGAATATCCCACTATGTAAACTTCATCTGCCTTGCCATCAAACTTCCCCAAATAGTCACTGGTATTCAGAATGGTGACAGGACAACCAAATGGCTTCAAATGAGCAATGCTAGGTACTTTAGCTGTGAGTAGCTCATAGAGAGTCTTCTTGTGAGGATTGGTAATAGAAACTCTATTCAAGACATAACTTGCAGTATTGACAGCTTCTGTCTAGAACATGGTTGGAAGCTTGGAATCGGCAAGCATTGTTCTCGCAGCTTCTATTAGAGTCATGTTCTTCCTTTCTACAACACCATTCTGTTGAGGAGTCCTTGCTGTACTATAATCTCGTTTGATACCTTTGGAGTTGCAAAGTGATATGAGGTCTGCATTTTTTAATTTTGTTCCATTATCACATCGGATACCTTTCACCTTCCTGGACAGCTGATTTTCAATGAGTGTAGAAGTCCTTGAGAATTGAGTAGGTCTCATTTTTGGCAACCATGAAGAAAACCCACGTGAACCTGCTATACCCATCAGTTACCACAAGACAATATTGTTTGTGGTCAATGCTCCTAATGGAGGTAGGACCAAATAAATCCATGTGTAGTAGCCGCAATGGTTTAGTTATAAGACTGAGAGTAGTAATGGCCTTGAAGGATGCTTTATGTTGTTTGCCTTTGCTACATGCAAGGCAATTGATGTCATTTCTGAAGGTTTTGAGAGGTAAACCAGAGACCAAGTTCATATTTGCTAATTTGTGAATGGTTTTGAAGTATACATGTCCCATTCTTCTGTGCCATTTAGCGGCTTCATCTTCTGAGGCTTTAGCAACCAAACAAGCTAGTTGACCAGTAGGATTAACTTCATTCAGCTTGATACTATAGAGATTGTGTCTTCTAGGGATTCTGAGTAGAACTTGTGATTCATCTGGGAGCTTAAAGTCTTTGGATAACACCAGTGCATCAGTATCCGTAAAGAGGACAAACTGCTTCTTGTCACAAATCTGAGAGACAGAGATCAAGTTGAAGTGTTGAAGTGCTTCCACATAGTAGACCTGCTCAAAATTAAGGTTAGGTGTCTGAATCATTCCTTTTCTAGTGATCCTTCCTTCACCACCTCCAAAGTAGACCTTTCCGCCTTGAAATGGTACAAAGTTAGATAGAAGTCCTTTATTCCCTATCATGCTTCTAGAGCATCCACTATCAACAATTCCTAGAGTGAGATCTTGGTATGGAGTAACCTACAACAACAAGAAAAGAAATATGCAAAAGTTAGTGTCTTAAGGGGACCCAAACCTTTTCAGGTTTGAGCCTGCCTTGTGGATCTTTTGTAGATAGCCAAGAATATTGATGAGATCCACTGTTGTTCTTAGGTTTCCTATTCATCATATGGGTGTTATTGTTTGACCAAGAACAGCCTGCTGAGGGCTTAACAACAGTACCCAAATTTCCCAACCCAAAATACATTTGGTCTGAATTAAATGCATAATTCTGATTAAAGTTTTGAAAATAGTTGTTGGTTGGTCTATTATGGGTAAATCCATTGTTTCTCCAATGATCAGAAGCTGAAGGAGAGGTCCTTCTAGAAGAAAAAGATTGGGCACATGGGTTTAATCTTCTAGAAGAATATGGAGCAACTCCTGGTGGACCAGGAGCATGATATGCTTGATAAACAAAAGAAGGTTGATCATAAAAATCACAATATTTAATCAAATGAAATTTACTTCCACAAACAAAACATGTTTTAAACGACTTTTTATTCAAATGACATTGTTTCATACTGCCAAATTTATTACACACAACTCTAGGAGAAACAGTATTCCTAGGACTCAATAAACTAGAACTAGACATAGTTGAAGTAGAAGCAACTCTCTCTTCACTCTTCCTAGTACTAGTAGCAGCAGGGTCATTTGTCTTGGAGCTTGTAGGTCTTGACTCTTCACTTGAACCACATGATGCAGAGTCACTGGCTTTGTCACTGAAAGTACAAGAGACAAAGTCATTAGTATTAGTAGAGCTTTTTGGGGACTCATGCATCTGTGATCCATCCAAGTCATTATGCCTAAAAATGGGCATAAAAGTTCCTGTAAGAGGTGGAAGGACAATGTGCATTGATGTAGCTGGTTAAAACCTATTGTAGCTAGGTTTTCCCTCCTCCTCCTTGTCAGGATCAAAGACACTTGAAAAAGATAAATCAAACACATCTTCTGAATCAATATATTTATCAAATCTTAAACCTCTCTTAGTCCTACCAGACATGCTACTATCAATTAACTTTGAAAGATTCTTAGGTGCATTTTGCCATTTTCAAATCTTAAAAGTGTAGCATCCAATTTTTCCTTCATGTCTTGCTTATCCTTGATACTGTCATCTTTACCTTTTCGGTGTATTTAAGCATATTGGTTGTGTTTTCTGAATCAATGTTCAGAATTCTAATTTTATCTTCATATTCACGTTGTGTATCTTGAAGCCACCTCTTTTGTTGTTCCAATGTTTTTAAAGAATTCTTATATGCTTGAACATCTAAAAAATACTTATCATTTTGTTCATTTAATTCATTGTATTGAGACAACGGTTCTGAATATTTATCATGACAACCAAGAGGACAATGTTGTACCTGAGATGAGATACCCATAAGAGCAAATTCTTCTGCTTCCTCGGCATCAGACAGATTCCCAGCAATCATTGCAAACACGTCAGTAGAAGGTTCAACTGTTTCCAAGGTAGCATTCTGATGATCACTCTAGTTAGCCATAGAGTCAACATACACCAAAGCTTTCTTGTCATCCTTCACCTCCTGAATCTTGAAGGCTGAATACATGTTCTTCTCCTGGTCATTCTTGTTAGGGCATTCCTAGCAAAGTGACCTTGCTGCTGGCAGTTATAACATCTAACCTTGCTTCTGTCAAACCTTGCTGGCTCTCTTGGGTTGTAGTTAAACTTTCGACCGGCTTTCTTCTCAAACTTGTGAACCCGGAGAGTGAGAATGGCCATCTGCCACTTGAGATCCATTTCATCCAGGTCAAGTTTATCAATCTGTTTGAAGTCATCAATAGCAAGCTGCTGTTGTGGATCAACATCAGCAACAAAAGAGTGAAGAACAGCTTCTACCATGCTACCAGACTTGGCTTTTGGTTCAGGAGTAGAAGTATGCTGAGAAGACACAGTATAGCTTGGGCTACTAGCATAAGACATGGGACTAGATCCCATAGAACTCACAAATGCAGAGTTAGCAGGAGTAGGAAAAGAATCACTTGAGTATCCTCTTACACGAGGCTCAAAGGTTTTGAGCTATAAAACAGATCATCAAAATTAAGATAGTCAAGGTCACCTTTTGCTTTGAGAGAGATTACTACCTGATTCCATGAGTAAGGTATAGCTTTAAGAAACCTGGCATTGATATCTCCATTGTCAGGTTTAGACCTGAGTTGATTCAACTGGCTCAGTATCTTTTGGAACCTATCATACCCATGATGAATACTTTCAGTTTCAGAGATCTTGAATTCTGTGAATTCATCTCTCAGCATGGATCTGCGCATTTTCTTTGATTCCTCATTCCCTCCATGCCTTGCTTTTACTCCATTCCAAATATCTCTAGCATCATCCAAGTGATAAAAACACCCATGTGATCATCAAGAAGAGACTGAAGCAAAATAGTTTTTGCTTTGATCTCCTTCTGAACAGCTGTGATATCCTCATGAGTTTTAGGATCAAGAAGAATGATGTTACCATTCTTGTCTCTTCTAGTAAACCTCTTACTGTTTCCATTCTGAATAATCTTCCAAAGGTCTAGATCAGTGTTAGTGATCCAGCATTCCATCTTCATTGCCCAACTATCATACTCATCCTTTTTCAGCAGAGGAAATTTTCCATTTGTGTTGGAAACCATAACAACGATCTGCTGAGGTTGCTGTGTTTTAGGGGTGTTATCTTCTCCTGTTTGAGTGGAACTAGAGGCAGACATAATTAAACAAAGATGTTAGTAATAAGAAAATTGATTCTTCTTGTACAGAGACTCAACTAGGCTCTGATACCACTTGTTGGGTCCACTAGATGTGGATCTTGCAGCCTGTTAGGGATGGTGAACGACTTTTGTAATCACAAGTCTATTCACAGAGAGACTCTAGATAAATCACACAGTATAAGTGCGGAATACAAATACTATGAACAAGAAGAACAGAATAATTATAATTACTTGATCATTTACTAAGGATTTCTAATATTAATATGAACTAGAATAATGTTTGATGAAGGTGTGTCTAACCCTTCTGCCTAAGGTTCCTTTTATACTAAAAGGAAACCCTAATACATCAATAAACCAAAACGTGTAAAACTGATATGCATATCCTTTCCTAACATATCTCATGCATATCCTAACAGAATACTCAAAATAATAAAGTTTGACTTTCTAAAGACCAGGAGCACGTGTTGCTCCTACTACTACTAGGACAAGGAGGAACTACATACCTCCTAGTATACCTATTACAAATAACTATTCCAAAGGTCCTAACAAAACACATAAACAATATTAGCATACAACAGAGATAACACATCTTCATATTTTCAACGTGTAAACCAATAAATCACATATAAAGTATTCCTTTCATAGACATACAAGAGCTTTGCTTACACATATTTATAACATGTATATCAGTATCCATCTCTGTAGTCTGTATTATGTTCAAATTATAAATCAATTAATCAGACAATTCCCCTTCTGACACCGATCTCTAGTACAAATAATTACACATTTAAATTCAAATCATCACAATAAAACAAATTCATCCAAAGAAATATCAACCATTGTGTAGACCAAACACCATAAACGCAAATACTATACAAAATATAGAGATAAACATGAATGATAAGAAATCGAATTGAACAAACCCTTGAGTAACGAAGCATCTTCTTTCGCTTTTCCAACAATATCCATCGGTTCCATCCTTAACTCTGTAAACTCAACCAAAATCACTACTTATATCATTAGATATCCAATTCAAACATAGATCCGAATAACATCATCCAAACAAACAATATCAAAAGTCACAAAGCATACAACCACAAATAATATCAGATTTATACATAAAGATAACAAACTGAACAAAACGGATACCGCATATTGTATAATCATGGATCTAATAAAATAATCATTGATTAAAAAATACAATCACAAATATCAAAAATAATAATCATAACAAAGATCTGACCAAAGTCAAACAACATAATCACAAATTAAACCAAGGGGGTGTTTCTTTAAGCTATATGTGGCATAAAAGCTGATTTGTGTTTCGGCTTTGTTAATGTAAGTTATGCCTAAAAACGTTATTAGTGTTAACTAATCTTTCTTAGTTTTGATCACAACAAACCATACAACACATTTAGTGTAAAACACAAAATGAATTATTTAACTAACACTATCATCAAGGTAATAATCATATCACTAACCTTTCTTAATCATACTTAGTGATCATCAAAATGATTATCCTTAAAACTCACTTTTGTTAATATGACAAAAGACTTTTTAATAAACTTTCTTTTTTAGAAAATGTTTTATTAAAATGGAAAATGAAAATTTGAAAATAGCATATTCCAAATGTTGTTAGAATATCCTTTGAAGGATTCAAATACCTCAGATATTCCTACCCCACTAAAAGACAAAAAAACGAGCGTACTCTAGTGGCGGTACCTTAAGTACCTACGCGGTTCCTTAGCGATATGGAACCGCCAGGCGAGATAAGGTACCGCGCACAGCTAGTCGCTATAGATCCGTTATACTTTGTCTCCTTTAAATAGTGGGTCAAATCTCATTTTCCAGCAAGCCTCTTGGATGTTTTTCTCAGCCCTCTTTCTATTTTCTATAGCATAATCATTAGTAAATGATCACTTAAATTGTTAAGGATGTTTACATATGATTATCCTCTTGATCCCCTCCTTTACCTTGTCCAATGAGAAGATCACTCACTCACTAGTGTTGTGATAAATATGAATCTATGAGCTAGTCATATTCATCATGATACCCTTTTTGTTTTAGGTCAATCCATAGTATTTATGAATACTTAGACTAGTTGTGTTCATCCAAGTCATTTGTGAATACTTGGATTTGTTGTGTACATCCATTGCATATGTGTTTGCTTGGATTTGTGTTGTGTAAATCCAAGCTACATGTGTGTACTTGGATAAGTCTAGTTGAGTTGTAATAGATTTGATTAGTAGTTCTCACTAAACTATAAAGTGATGTGGTTGTGTCTTGTGAGTTCTCACTAAACTCTAAAGTGATTAGTAGTTGTGTTGTGTGAAGTTCTCACTTAGCTTCAAAGTGAAGAGTCGTGAAGATTGGTTCTAGCTTTCGATTAGAACTCCACATCTAGCCTTGTGTCGTAAAATGGTGAAGTAGGCAACGTCGTGAAGATTGGTTCTACCTTAAGATTAGAACTCGACATCTAGCCTTGTGTCGTTAAATTGTGAAGTAGGCAACGTTGTGTAGATTGGTCCTAGCTAATGATTAGGTCTCGACATTTAGCTTAGTGTCGGAAAATAATGTAAGCAACAATGTAAGGTTTTCTCCGCCGAGAAGGGAGCTTGTGGATATAGTGGAAATCTCGAGTAGGTGTACTCGAGGAGTGGAGTAGAAACGAGGAAAGAGCCTCGTTGTCGAACCACTATAAATCTTGGTGTCTTCCTACTAGGTTGTCTCCTTCCTTACTCTTTACTTATTTCATTATCATTACACTTACCTATTATCTTTGCTAGTGCATTTGAATTGAACCTAATCATTATGCAACTTAGCCTCAAGTAAAATATAGTTTTGATACAAACCAAATTGAAAGTAATTTAAATTTGGTCACCAATCGAAAAGAAACTATTCAACCCCCCCCCCCCTTCTAGTTTCTACAATTGGTATCAGAGCGATGGTCACTCAAGATCTTTGAAGTATATTGTACTTTGAAACTTGGATCGATCCATTGTATCCTCAAATTAGAAGGTCAAGTTGTACTAAAGTTTCTCTTTGGTCAAAACTATTTTATTCTTGAAAAATAGGTCCTTTAATTGGTAATATTACATCCCGCTTAGATTAGTAGCATTTATACATTTTAGATCTACTCTTGAAATGTATCTACTAGTTTGCATCTTGCTTTGTGTAGGTACTCATGAAGATCAATCACTTAATTGGTTGTGGATTGAGTTACTTGCACTTATAGAAGACTCATCTTCATTGATCTTTAACATCTTTGAATGATGATACCAAGATGATTGGGAATGATACTAGTCCTTGAAGACTTAGTACTCATCATAGTCATTGATTGGGCATAGCATTGATTCCTTGATGGATTGCTCTTTGTGGCCAAGGTACGCTTTCGTTCTTCCACACGCCCTTCGATCATTCTTTTGATCATTACTTGACTATGTGCTTCTTCTTGGCATCCTTGCCTTGACATTTGTTTGTGGTTTGTAATTCTTTCCTTTTATCCTCTCAAACCTTCATTGCTTGGATACTTGACTCACTATGGTGATGTAGAGTGAGTTAGTAGTAGCTTAAAGTATCAAGCATGATTTCCATGGTTTGCACCCATACGGTTAGTAGGCCATTTGTGGGAGAGAAAGTGAATTAATACCTCGCTCATATTTTGGTTTAGACTAAGACTATTATTGAAAGTGATCTTAGTCTATACTTGAATAATTGCTTTGTGTTTATTCATTACCAAAGTCGTTTAACGTTTCGCCGGAAAGGCACGTCTTAAACCACTATATATGACACAAGCTCTTCGTTACCACTATTTGAAGATTGTCATTAATCCCTTGAGCATTGGTCCTAGTCTTGATTCACTTCCATTGACTTCTTTCCACTTTACCGTTTTGCTACGAGTAGTCGTTTGTCCGTTTCGGTTCTTTTCGATCTTGATTTAACTCGTAGTCCTTCGTTAAGGCATATTGCTTAGTGTTATGATGATCCAATGATATTCTAAAAGGCTCATGATATAATTTTAAGTATTTTAGAAAAACTTGGTTTTTAAAATTTGGCGTTTTTCATAGATAAAAACCAGCCTCTGTAGGCGGTTCCTTATCTAGGCGGCTCAAACCCGCGGTACCTTATCGATAAGGAACCGCGGGCAGTAACTTTTGTCAGAGCGCCAGTTTGATTATTTTATTCTTTTTCAAACCAAACCCTCTCTCTCCCAAAAACACACAGCCGACGGGTTTCTTGTTTTCCACCATTGTTGAAGCTTCCAAAACCTTCAATCACTCAAATTAATTGATTCCAAGTTGTGGGTTTCACTCATCCTTCATCTAACATCAATTAATTGTAAGTATTTTCTTTCAATTTCATCTATTTTGTTCTAGGGTTCATCCTTTCATAATTGGGGATTTTTAAAATTGAAATTGAATTAAAACCTTAATAGGAATGTGGGTTGACATGGTTATTTTACTATGATTCCTTAGGTTCATATTCATTAAGATTTCACTAAAACCCACTTGTAGAACAAATTCGAATTTAGGCTAAATGATTTTGGTTATAAGATGGATTTGAGATGAACCCATGAACAAATAGGTAATGACATTGTTAATGCTTACCTAAAAACCTTGTTTTGAAAAACCAATGTTCTAGTCCATTGTTGATCCAACATAGTTCATATGTTCTTGATAAATAATGGAATAGCTTCATTGTGAGCATGAGAATGATAAGGATTCAATCCTTTGTTTGTCAAGAAATTGATATAACACATTCTCATATTTTTTATCTTTGATTTTATTTTTCATATAAGTGATTGGAGAAATATTTTCTTGTGTTTATTTAGGTACTAATCATGCCTTCACAATACCAAAAGGATCATCAACTCACCAAAAAGTATATGCCAAACCTTTCTGACTTTTGTCACTCAACTCACCTTGCCCATACTTTTTCATCTCTTCAATCTCGTTGCTTTCATGAGGGTAGAGTTGTCCAAAAGGATATCAAGGATTATGTCTACATCAAGTCCATGTTTGAAAACATTGGATTTGATTGTATGCTGAACATTAAGGAAGACATCTATCCTCGATTCTTATTGGAGTTCTTTAGCACATACTCCGTCATTGAAAACAACGATGGAATATTTGTTAGGTTCATCTTGAAAGATCAACTCATTCAATACTCTCTCGAAGTGTTTGGTCAAATTCTTGATGTCCCATTTGTAGGCACTTGTCGCTTCACGGATAAATGGAAGCTTAGTGCTCTCCTTGAATCCTACAATTGTCCTCCAAATGATCATGAGGAAATTGATCTTGACTTCATTGTCGACATTGTCTCCAAAAAGCGTAATCGACCCGTTAAGAGAAGCCTTCATACTAAGGTACGTTCGGTGAAACGTCATGAGGTTCTCTTAAGCGACCTTAATGATAATATGGTTCAATGGACCAATATCCTTAGGGAAAATGTGTTTTGTCTTGGTGGAAACCGGGATCATGTTCCGGCGTGTTTAGTGCATATGTTATATTGCATCTTTACCAACACCAATTACAATTTGGCATATTTTATCGCTCAACGGATCAATTATGCTATTCACAAGCCTAAAACAAACCTCCCTTACGCAATGCTTCTCACTCGCCTTTTTAAAAGGGTTGGCCGTGATTTTCCAAATCTTGATCTTTCTCAGTTTCAACCGGTCAAACGGGTCATGCTACCTATTCAAGAGGTATACAAGAGAAAGACAAGATCTGATCGTAAATCCGACCAACAAGAGTTCAATGATGAGGACATGGACATGCCAACAAGTGATGGTGATGGCATTGGCACAAGTGCTCCCATTGACTCTTCGAGTTCTTCTCACCACTCCACAAACTCATTCGTGGATGGTTTAGATGACATTGCTTCCCCTCCCCACCATTCCTCTAGTGAAGTTCCTAATAATCTCAATTTAGAGCAACTTTACCGTCAAAATCTTCGAACCCGAGGTGATTTGCATGAACACCGGATTGAGTCAAGAAAGGGAATCAAGTATTTGGGAAAAATGATCAAGGATTTAGGCAAGAAAAGGAGGTGAAGACTTTGAGTTGTGTCAAAGTTTGGTTATCATTTGCAACTTAAACATTTGCTTATTAACACTTTGGTTTAGTTGTTTATTAACTTATGTTACTTGTTTGGATTATCACTTATTTTGATCCTAAATGTTGCTTATGCTATGATGTTTGTGATTTACATAGCTTTGTGCATGCCTTTTGATAGTTAGCTTATTAGATTATGATCTGTAGTTAACTTTGGCTTGTGAATCTTTTGGGAAAAATCTGGGTTTATCAAAAACTGGAATTGAAATTTTTGAAAGCCCTCTGGTCGCGGTTCCATATCAACCCGCGCCTCCTTATCGATAAGGAACCGCCGGTCCTAGATAAGGAACAGCCGCCACTATTCCCGACAGCATCTTTTGCTTTACACTGTTTTCTTAATTCTGTGAAAACACTGCATGATTTTCTGTAATAAACTGCACATTTCCTAAACTAGGTTACCTAAATTCATTATTCACCTAAAATGATTTTAACCCATTACTAGTTTGGATCATCCCCTCACCCATTTAAACCCACCTTGTTAGTCATGTTCTTCACACATCAAAACATCCTTCCCTAAACCTTAAACCACCCTTAAACAACCATGGTTTGTACCAAAACCTCAAACACTTCCAAGACCAACACCCCAAGGAAAACACTTAATATTAGGATTAAGGTAGCCAAGCCTAACTCCTCACCCCTCCACACACCTAAGAATGAGATGGTTCCTATCCTCATTTCTACATCACCTTCCCCACCTCTTGCTCCATGCAAGACATCATCCACCCATGGTACTAACCACTCCATTGGTTCTACCTCCTCTTCATTCAACTCAAGAATGAATGAGCTCTCTTCACCCTTCACTCCAAGTGCACCCTTGGATGTGACCACACAACCCCAACCAATCCAAAGCATTCCTTTTGAGAATGACTTTGATGACACTTTGGTGACTTCACCATTTACCCCTCCAAATTCACCCATCTCACAAACCTTGGAGAATATACCTCCACACTCACCCATTTCCCATTTAGGGAACATGCCTCAACTCTCACCCACATCACCCTTGGAGAACATGCCTCCTCCACCTCCACCCAACTCAAACATTCCAATTTTGGGTGTTCCTCTTTCCCTCCTTTTGGGTGATCCATACTATGGGTTTCAACAAACACATGGTCCTAGTTGTCAATGTTGTCTTTACAACCACTACATCATCCATAATCTTAGGATGGATATGTTTGGACTACATAGGAGGTTGCAAGAGTTCTTGCTTGCCTTGTTCTCCATGCCTCCTCCTAGGAGATGAATGATAAGTTTTCTTAATAAGTGTTTTCAACAAAACCAAGCCAAAGAAGACTACTTATCTAGATTTAATGTTAAGCTAGCTTTGTATTAGTTAGTTTTTCCATTTGTCATTATATTTGCTTCCCTCATGAGTGTTTCATGAAGTTGTTCTATGGATTTAGCATTATGTGTTCCTATTCTTATGTGCACATTAATCAACTTTAATTTGAAATTAAAATTGAACC
The DNA here is from genome assembly GCA_025667525.1 of Glebionis coronaria. Taxonomy (NCBI): domain Eukaryota; kingdom Viridiplantae; phylum Streptophyta; class Magnoliopsida; order Asterales; family Asteraceae; genus Glebionis; species Glebionis coronaria. The sequence continues at coordinate 193,940,525 of CM046878.1, forward strand.
CTAAATCTATCACAACCTCTAAAAACATGACTAAAATTGGTTCAAAATGATATCTAAATTATTTTGTGATATTCTTTGTGAATGTGTTGCTTTATGCAACCCTAGCATAATTTGGTGCTAATAGAGGTAAATTTCCAAGATTTGTAACTTTTTGAAAAAGTCTTAGTTTTTCTCAAAAACCTGTAAAAACTTGGTTTCAAGTCTACTGGACGCAGATCCTTAAAGCCCCGCGGTTCCCTAGCGATATGGAACCGCCAGTCCCTTTAAGGTACCGCGGGCAGAAATCAGTTTTTGACGAATTTTTTGGTCAAAACTTTTAAAACCCTATACCCTGTCAAGATTCCTTGTTTACTCAAATTGACTAAACATTCCTTGACACTACGCTTCTTGTATTCAAATTCTTACCTTGATTACATTTTACTTATACCCCAACCTTGAGATTTCATTCTCACACTCTCACAATGCCTAACTCCTACATTCCTAACCTTGACATTTCTTTGTCACAACCCCACTCACCCAAAGCTTCCTCATCCAAGCTTTCAAAGAAACCGAAAATCTCGGTTCGACCTATTTGGGTTAAGAAGAATGAACCATCTTCCTCCAAACCACCCAAAAACCCTACCTTCTCTCCAATCAAGTATTGGAATGAGACTTATACCATAAACCCCATCACCGGAGCAAAAGAAAATGTTCCTCCACCACCTCAATCCTTCAATACCCCACAACTCAATGACCTTTCAACCTTCCCAAACCTCACAAGGTATTGTGAAAACATTCCCAAACCCATTACCCCACCACCACCAAACCCTAAGTTTGATGCCATACCCCCATCAAACGATTTTGTGTTGCATCATGGATCCTCGTGTTCTTGTTGTCGATTTCAACAAATTGAACTTGCTCATGTGTATGAGAAGTTAAATTTTCTTGAATTCCTCCTCACTCGACCTCCTATTCAAGTTTTCGTTCCGGTGGACAAAACTTCGAATGATGCATCGTCGTCTTCATAGAGTCTTTTATTTTTTTTAAGCAATCTTGGAAAATTATGACTATTAGACTAGCTTATGCTTAGTGGTTTACTTTCCATATTTATTGCTTTTAGATACTCATATTCTGTGTATGACTATCTACTTTGTTGTGTCTTTTCTTTTATGTAACCTTTGTGTTGTTTGTGTGTTATTTCCTTTAGTTCTATTTTGAGTTGATCATAGTTAATTTTTACAATTGCTTATGGGTGATTCCGTCAATTCTAAACTTTAAACCATTGACAAGCTTATCATCTTCATTGGATTGAAGTTTGATTTTGTCAATTACCTTTTTGGACAAACTTAGCAAAATACTTGCTTCTAATTTGAGATTTCTTCTCTCTCTCCCTCTCAAGTTACTTAGTAGGTAGTGATCATATATACATTGGTGTTTCTTTCCTTTCTACTAACCTTTGTGTAGCATGTCACCTTAGCTCACAAACTTGGTGCCCCAAGCAAGGGGGAGCAACCACCAAGGGGGAGCTACTAGCAAAGTTCGATGTTCTTCGAAGACTTGTGCTAACCTTTTTGCTACGACAAAGGGGGAGAAATGATAGTGATAAACTCGTTAATAATTCGATATTTTGTGTTTCTACGTAAATGTGTTTATCGTTTGTCGTAATCAAAAAGGGGGAGATTGTTAATGCAAGTGATGCCTAAAAACATTATTAGTGTTAACTAATCTTTCTTAGTTTTGATCACAACAAACCATACAACACATTTAGTGTAAAACACAAAATGAATTATTTAACTAACACTATCATCAAGGTAATAATCATATCACTAAGCTTTCTTAATCATACTTAGTGATCATCAAAATGATTATCCTTAAAACTCACTTTTGTTAATATGACAAAATACTTTTTAATAAACTTTCTTTTTTAGAAAATGTTTTATTAAAATGGAAAATGAAAATTTGAAAATAGCATATTCCAAATGCTGTTAGAATATCCTTTGAAGGGTTCAAATACCTCAGATATTCCTACCCCATTAAAAGACAAAAAACGGAGCGTACTCTAGTGGCGGTACCTTAAGTACCTACGCGGTTCCTTAGCGATATGGAACCGCCGGGCGAGATAAGGTACCACGCACAGCTAGCCGTTATAGATCCGTTATACTTTGTCTCCTTTAAATAGTGGGTCAAATCTCATTTTCCAGCAAGCCTCTTGGACGTTTTTCTCAGCCCTCTTTCTATTTTCTATAGCATAATCATTAGTTAATGATCACTTAAATTGCTAAGGATGTTTACATATGATTATCCTCTTGATCCCCTCCTTTACCTTGTCCAATGAGAAGATCACTCACTCACTAGTGTTGTGATAAAGATGAATCTATGAGCTAGTCATATTCATCATGATACCCTTTTTGTTTTAGGTCAATCTATAGTATTTATGAATACTTGGACTAGTTGTGTTCATCCAAGTCATTTGTGAATACTTGGATTTGTTGTGTACATCCATTGCATATGTGTTTGCTTGGATTTGTGTTGTGTAAATCCAAGCTACATGTGTGTACTTGGATAAGTCTAGTTGAGTTGTAATAGATTTGATTAGTAGTTCTCACTAAACTATAAAGTGATGTGGTTGTGTCTTGTGAGTTCTCACTAAAATCTAAAGTGATTAGTAGTTGTGTTGTGTGAAGTTCTCACTTAGCTTCAAAGTGAAGAGTCGTGAAGATTGGTTCTAGCTTTCGATTAGAACTCGACATCTAGCCTTGTGTTGTAAAATGGTGAAGTAGGCAACGTTGTGAAGATTGGTTCTACCTTAAGATTAGAACTCGACATCTAGCCTTGTGTCGTTAAACTGTGAAGTAGGCAACGTTGTGTAGATTGGTCCTAGCTAATGATTAGGTCTCGACATTTAGCTTAGTGTCGGAAAATAATGTAAGCAACGATGTAAGGTTTTCTCCGCCGAGAAGGGAGCTTGTGGATATAGTGGAAATCTCGAGTAGGTGTACTCGAGGAGTGGAGTAGAAACAAGGATAGAGCCTCGTTGTCGAACCATTATAAATCTTGGTGTCTTCCTACTAGGTTGCCTCCTTCCTTACTCTTTACTTATTTCATTATCATTACACTTACCTATTATCTTTGCTAGTGCATTTGAATTGAACCTAATCATTATGCAACTTAGCCTCAAGTAAAAGATAGTTTTGGTACAAACCAAATTGAAAGTAATTTTAATTTGGTCACCAATCGAAGAGAAACTATTCAACCCCCCTTCTAGTTTCTACAGGCTTATATTTGATAAGCCTCAATTTACGGCTTATATTTTAAGCCTCAATTTTCGGCTTATTTTGAGACTTGCAGGCTTATATAAGCTTATTATGATATGATAAACTTATATAAGCCCGTAAATCCTAAAATAAGCCGAAATCAAATAAGCTCGTAAGCCCACATATAAGCTTAAACACACACCCCAAATCAGATCACGTAAACCAGAATATCACAAATCTAAACAAAAATAACATAATCGAATACATAACATAATAACAGATCTGAACAATACCACCATTAATTTACATATTTAAAAATTATTAACCATATAATCATAGATCTGAATAAAATCATATAAGAGAATTAAAAACTAACAAAAAATATCATATAATCATTGATCTAAAAAAAAACCACAATATAATCAAATAAACTAACAAAATAACAAAAATTAACCACGTAAAGTCAAATAAATTAATAAAATAATCATATATTTGAAGAAAAACACAAAAACAATTAAATAAATTAACAAAAACACATCAATCAGAACCAATTAAATCTTAATAACATCGTATAACAACAGATCTAAACAAAAAAACCTTTAAAAAAGTATAGATCTAGAAACTCACATAAAAGAAGATCAAATAAACGGATCAACAAAACGACGTACCATCGTCATCGTCATAGACTAAACCATCATCGCTGCCCAATCATCCGAATCAACCATCGTCATCGTCATAGACTAAACCACCGTCGATGCCCAATCGACGTTGCCCAATCGTCGTTGCCCAATACATATAATTTGGTTGGTTATGTGGTAATAAGTTTTGTTAATGTGTTTGTATATGCTGAGAGTTGGTGACCACCGTGCGGGTATGGCAGTCATGATTAACTCTGGATTTTTTTCAAGTGGTTGATGGTTGATGTATTTTTTTGGTTCATATCTGTAATTTTCTTTTGTCAATGAAGAGTGATAAGGTTGGTATTGGAGTTGATGTCAATTAAATGTAGTTTTAGTAAGACCAATGTAAAGTGTATTAATTTTTAACCATTTTATATTTTCAACATTTAACATTCAACGTTTCTAAATTTAGTAATTTTTAACCATTAACATAGAGCCTTTATAAGATAGTAAAGATACTGAGAGGCTTAAAAAGGTTTAAATTTTTAAAAAAAGCTTATACATTGAGTAATTATACTGAAATGAGGTGTATACTAATATGAAACTAAATAGATTTAAGTTTATGAATTTTTTTTATTATAATTAAATGCATGTAACTCATTTAATATTTTATTAAACTAGACGAGTACCCGCGCATAGCGGCGGAATTTGGTTAGTGGCAAATAATTTACAGTATGCGATATTGTGGTAAGTGTTTCGTGTACGTTCAAAATAAAGCATGAAAAGATCAAACTGAAATTATAGAATGTTTTAACATATGACAATACAATGATAGATAAAATATTAAATAAACATGTATAAAAAAGCCTATAAAAACTTTTAGTAAAGCTGAAAGTAAAATATTACATCACAGATTATGAGCTAACTAATTATACACGTTACTCGTTACGTAAACCCTACATATTATATTAGTTGATAAACAATTTAGAAAACCGGGTTAATCCGAGTTTACCCGATGACTCGACCAGGTCGATTTAAAAACCGGGTTTCAAAACATTGAAAAATGGCATCGTTCATAACTTCATATGTTTATTTATTTTCGTTGCACGTCAATAATTCATCTCCAAATGACTTTAGTGTGTTCACATAATATAATTTATATATGCATTAAGATGTTTGAATTATAAATGTAGTATAGATTAGTGGGACCCACATTTTTCAACCATTCAACATTTTTAACTTTCAACCAAAGTGATACACCCTTTATAATGTAGTATAGATAAATGTAGTATAGGTTAATGGGACCCATATTTTTCAACCATTCAACATTTTCAACTTTCAACCAAAGGGATACACCATTTATAATGTATATAGATAAATGTAGTATAGGTTAGTGGGACCCACATTTTTCAACCATTCAAAATTTTCAACTTTCAACCAAAGGGATACACCCTTTATAATGTAGTATAGATATAGATAAATGTAGTATAGGTTAGTGGGACCCATATTTTTCAACCATTCAATATTTTCAACTTTCAACCAAAGGGATACACCCTTTATAATGTAGTATAGATATAGATAAATGTATTATAGGTTAGTGGGACCCACATTTTTGAACCATTCAATATTTTTAACTTTCAAACAAAGGGATACACCCTTTATAATGTAGTATAGATTAGTGGGACCATATTTTCAACAATTCAACATTTTCAACTTTGAACCAAAGGGATACACCCTTTATAATGTAGTATAGATAAATGTAGTATAGGTTAATGGGACCCACATTTTTCAACCATTCAACATTTTCAACTTTCAACCAAAGAGATACACCCTTTATAATGTAGTATAGATATAGATTATAAAGTTTTATCAAGTTTAATCTTACTGATAATAAGTTTATAAAATAAAAAATAAAAAATTTATAAACTTATTCAAAAAATTTACTTCAAATGACTTTTTATATTTATTAAAACATAACCTTATTACTATTTGAATATTAAAAAGCTATTTTATAACTATTTTTCAATAATAAAAACTTTGTAAAAGCTTTTTATAATTATTTAGCAAAACAGTTCGATACAAAGGCTATGTTTGGCACGGAGCGGTGGAGGAGCATTTTGAAGCGGTGAGCGGTGAGCAATAGCATTTTGATTTTCATTTCATGTTTGGCAAAATGAGCGGTGAGGTTTTTCATTTTTAATGATCGTTTGGCAAAGGAGCGGTGAGCGGTGAGATTTTTTAGGAAGGCTACTTTTTCCAATGCTTATTTGTGAAGCTGTGGCAAATGAGCAGTGAGCTGTGCAACTACTGCTCTCTCCTACTGCTCACAATTACTGCTCACTGCTACTGCTCACAGCTACAGCTCACTGCTCCTGCTCATAGCTCACTGCTCCTGCTCACTGCTCCTGCTCACTGCTCCTGCTCACTGCTCCTGCTCATTTAACAAACACACCCAAAATAGATTTGTGAGTCAAACTCAAACTTTTTGCTAAAATCTTTGCAAAATGTTTTTTAACTCCAATGTTAAGAGTGTGTTTATTGGAGAAAACTACCTTATCTTTTTAGAAAATTTTACTTTTAAAAAATAAAAAATAGAAAACATGTTTAATTTCATTTTTTTCTTTTTTTTTCAGAAATTGTGAAAATTTTATTTTTTAATTTTATATAAAAAACTAAGAAACTCCATATTACCTTTTCTATTTCTTTTCCCAAATAAAGATAAAACATGTCCACATACATATTTATAACCCTGTTTTAAGTTTTCGTTACTTTTTTAACGTTTTTTTTTATCAAATTTTATACATTTTTACATTTTCTCATATGTTTGTCAGTTTTTTTACGTTTCTTCATTTTTCAAGTTTTCGCTATTTTTTTAACGTTTTTGTCTCTTTTTTTTACGTTACGTTTTCATCTGGTGTTTTACGATTTAGTTAGCTTTTTACGTCTTCGTCGGTATTTCCAAGGTTTGGTCAGTTTTTTATATCTTCGTTAGTTATTTTTACGTTTTGATTAGTTTTTTCACATTTTTGTCAGCTTTTTACGTTTTCGTCAGTAATTTTACGTTTTCATCAGTATTTTTAAGTTTTTTTCTTCGATTTATTTCATTTTCGTCAGTATTTTTACGTTTTCGTCAGCATTTTTACGTTTTCATCAGTAATTTTACTTTTTCGTCAGTATTTTTATGTTTTCGTCAGTATTTTTACGTTTTCGTCAACATTTTTACGTTTTCGTCAGTAATTTACGTTTTCGTCAGTATTTTTATGTTTTCGTCCGAATTTTTACGTTTTCGTCTCCACATTTACGTTTTCGTCATATTTTTTTACGTTTTCGTCAGAATGTTTAAGTTTTCGTCCGAATATTTACGTTTTCGTCTTATTTTTTGATTTTTCGTCTGATTTTACGTTTTCGTCAGTATTGTTACGTTTTTGTCCGTTTTTTTACGTTTTTTCTTATATTTTACGTTATCGTCTGATTTTTTACTTTTTTGTCCGATTTTTTATGTTTTCGTCAGTTTTTTTATGTTTTCATCCTATCTTTTAAGTTTAAGTCAGGTTTTTTTACGTTTCCGTCTATTTTTTACGTTTTTGTCCGATTTTTTTACGTTTTAATCTAATTTTTGACGTTTTCATCAGCATTTTGACGTTTTCGTCAGTTTTTTTATGTTTTCGTAAGTAATTCTACGTTTTCATCGGTATTTTTAAGCTTTCGTCATTATTTTTACGGTTTCGTCCGATTTTTTTAACGTTATCATGTGTATTTTTACGTTTTCGTCAGTATTTTTACTTTTATTCCGTAATGTGCAAAAAATTCTGACCAAAATGTAAAAACGCCGATGAAAACGTAAAATATTCGGATGAAAACGTAAAAGTACAGACGAAAACTTAAACATATTGACGAAAACATAAAAATTTGGACGTAAACGTAAAAATACTGAGAAAAACGTAAAAATAGTGACGAAAACGTAAAAATAGTGATGAAAACGTAAAATTCCCGATGAAAACATAAAAATGCTCCCGGAAACATAATAAATCGGACGGAAATGTAAAAAAATTGGACGAAAACGTAAAACTGATGAAACCCCAAAAAATCGGACGAAAAACTTATAATACTGATGAAAACATAAAAAAGCTGATGAAAACATAAAAGAACTAACGAAAACATGAAAAAAGAAGACGGGAAAAAATAGACGAAAATGTAAAAAAACTAGCAAAAACGTGAAAAAAGGTTGATCATGAAAAAAATAGTTGAAAATAGTTTTGTCTAAACATTGTTCATTTTTTTAAAAAAATAAAAAATACCATTTAAACAGGTTTTCAAAATTTTCAACTTTACTTTAGAAAAGAAAACACTTTTCTTCTTTAGAAATCTAGAAGCAGTTTATGAAAAGGTTTTCCACAACTAAACAGTCCTAAAAAAATTTTAAAAAAGTTTTTTCAAATAATGAAGTTTTTCAAAAAAACATGAGTCTTACGGCATTAATATCGTGTACTATCTTTCATCATAGAATTTTAATATCGAAGATATATACATCTTTCCATAATATCACATATTAGAAATTGGGAAAATCACAAAAATACTCAATTTTTTAACCTTTCTTCACAAAATACCCATTTTTTCATCAAAAAACCAAAATACCCAAAAAAAATCGAAAAAACGAACAATCTTGCGAAATAGATAAAAAATCGAAAATTTTAGATATTTTAGATAAAAAATATCGAAACTTCTCGATATTTTAATCTGAAATTTCAAAAATTTTCGATTTTTTCTGTCTGTGCATTATGTCCGAGATCCCACTCCATAGTGTTGTCCGATATTGGAAAACCACTATAGTCGTCCTCTGACTATATTGGACAACACATACAGTCTGGGGATATATCGGACAACACACACAAAGTTACTGACGTGCTGATTTTCTTTGAACTTATTATCTGCTTATTGGATTACTGTAGTATTGTGTTTTTTGCTTGTTATTGACTCCCCACAACTCACTGGTTGTGGGGGTGCTCTCGGTTTCCAAGGAAACCACCAAACGAAGAAAAAAAGTGGCATATTTTTCTGTATATTACAAATATTTGTTATAGTCAATTGTAAAAGTACCTTTCAAAAAAGAAAAAAATTTGTAAAAGTATAATGAGAAAATGGTGTGCTTGACTTTTGGTTGACTATTGGTTACATTTAATTGATAATATGTATCTTCAAACTCAAGTGGACCTAATATTTACCTATGCAACTGTATGATTGCATTTTTATGGTTCGAAAACTAAAACTGAATTGAGTTAAAGATCATATAAGAAACGTTTATTACGAAAGCTTGATAGTTTTTATTAGTTGCTTAAATGATTATTCATATTAAAATCTTGCTAGTTTTTTAAAAAATATCAAAAAAAAATTTCGATTTTTGATTTTTGAAAAATATCAAAAAATTTAGATTTTTCCAAGAAAAATCGAAAATTTTAGATATTTCTTCAAAATATCTAAAATTTTGGATTTTTTAAAAATATCAAAATTTTTAGATTATTCAATAAAAAAAAATTATAGATATTATTTCAAAATATATAAAATTTTCGATTATTTTATCTATTTCGCAAGATTGTTCATTTTTGCGATTTTTTTGGGTATTTTGGTTTTTGATGAAAAAAATGGTATTTTGTGAAGAAGGGTTGAAAAATTGGGTATTTTTGTGATTTTTCATTAGAAATTTGGTTGATCATAGTAATCTGAGAGTCGTGTTAAACACTTTCAGATCAAAGTATTTCGATGATTGTATCGAAATTTTCATTCGAATAAAACTCAAAATCAAACTGAAAATGTGCTTTTGTGTAATATGAACAGAACCAGATAATCTTGAAGATATATGACAAAAAAACTGTCGAAGTAGTAACTGCCATTGCAATTAAACGACAGTTTCAAACGGGCAAAAACAGGTGTCACATTTTTTACCCGAATTATTGATCAACTAAATCAATCCATCACACTTAAATAATATTGGTAACACAAAATCACCAACATCATATGTCCTCAAATACCATAAAATTTCGCTTTTTTCGTAACACGAGAAAAATACTTAAAGACGATACTTATGATATGGGTCTCATGCCATCATTTGGTGTTTTCCCGGACAATTTAATGCGATGGTGGTGACTCGACGACACTAAAAACCGCGACATTTGATATGGAGTTCATGCCATCAAGTCTATGTTTCTTGGAACTCTTCTTGTCTGTTTGTTCAAGTTTATTAACGTACGGCGAGCATGAATTATACTATCTTATAAAAGGGTTTAAACCCTCTCTCTCCATTTAATATCAAAAAATTAAGTAGTACAACAAATACAACATAATGTACAACTTATTAGTGCAGCTAAGAAAATGAAATTTAAGTAATACAAGATTTTAATGCATATGTACAACTTTATATCTCTAATACATACAAAACATTTAATTATACTTAATTAGAACATAATTAATAATATAATTAAAACACCCCATCACCATAATTTACAAGCAAAACAACACATTGTACAAATCTTCTATATCATATTTTCTTCATTTTTCCTTGCAATCATATGTAGAAACTACTTTTAGGTTGATCTTCTCATTCAAATGTTCAAAAGATGTTTTGTCAATTCTTGCGTTTAATTAAGTTCTGAAAATAAAGATACACATTACATATTACATATACGCCACAAGTAATAATATCTCTATATCAAAATTACGTTTTTGAGACATGTTTTTAAGTGAAAACTATCGTCATCCATAAATTATTGATATGAAAGACGAATAACCGAATAACATTCACTCTCAAGAAAATTTAGTCATAGGATACCCGCCGCCGCTCGCGCGAATACCCTGCTAGTATTTATAGAAAAGTGTATGGTTTATGTTTGTTTTAAGAAAATGAGATTGTTTGTGTGTATTATGTTCCTTTACTAAGTAGTAAAAATTAAAACATTATCAAGTTTTTTTGGTTGTTTGTTTCTTTTCCTTCTTTGAACAAAATGAATATAAGATACGCGAGTATTCTCTGTTACTTATTTTCAAACTCGATGAATCCACTAACTTACGAAAAAAATTTAAAAAAATCCGAAAAAAAGTTCGTCGAAATTTACATATATCACTCGATAGAAAGATGATTTAATTCTTGTTACAATGGTGTATTTGTTGTCGCTTGACGATTTATTATATGCGAGATATTTAATTCTAAAAAAGTTATGGGAAGTGAATTTTGACAAACTTAACATAAAAACATCAAGCAAACAAGTGGAATTCGATTTAAATCCTATCACATAACATCTTAAGGTAAAAATAGTATGTCATGTACAATTAGTAGATAATTTTTGGCTTGTTACAATTTCGATTTAAAAACTGTGTTTCTCCAGCAACACTTGCAAGAAGTTGTAAAATCTTGAAGCTCTTGTTGTCGAAAGAAGCCTGAACCTAGTTACTGAAAAAAGATGAACAGGATCAAGCTAGAAAGACCATGTTCGACTCGTTTAGGAAATTTTGTAGGAAACGGTGTACACTTTTATTATATAAAATCGAATTTACAATAAAATAACAGAAATTAAATTGACATAATTTAAATAATAAAAAGTAATTAAGTAAAACAAGACGAGGCACATGTTTAACACGCTTCCCTTAAAACAGATTCGCCGTCTGTTTCCCAGGGTACAACCTCCAAGGCTGTTGTACAGCCGGACAAAACAAACTTGCCTGAAAGATCACGGAGGCTTGCGTGTTTTTGATCGACGAGCTGCTGGAAAAACTGTCTGGTAATGGAGTTAGAAAAAGCTGTGTTGTTTAACTGAATGAGAAGAGGTTATATTTATACTGAAAACTTGACTTGTTCTCAAAGAAAAATATATACCAAAGTCAGGAAAATCTGTTATAACTAAAACAGATTTCCTGTCTTTTTAAGACACAAAATATAATCTTTTTAAGACACAAAATATTCTGTGAATAACTTATGTATCTATTCCTAAAATATCTGCCCGCACAAGCAGGTCGCGCGCTCGTGCACAAGTTTAGCTTCGAACCCGTTTTTGGCCTAGATATCTCACTTTCTGCACCCCTGCGCGCGTAGGCGTGGGAGTAAAAAAACACAAATGAATATTATAGGGTAGAAATTAGGATTTCCTTATAAACATGTTTTCACTTCATGTTTCAAGCGACGTGGGACAAAATATTTTCCAAATATTGTGTTTCACGTGACTCACTTTGAGACACGATATCTCATTTATATAACTCCATATTGGACATACTTTAGCTCGTTGCGAAGCTCTCTTCGAGGAGAAGCAAAGCTACTAAGTACTACGAATATATATAACATATACATATATAAAATTATGTCCAAAGTATTGTAAAAACCATATTTTGCATAACATTTTCTAACAAATTTAGCTTCCTTGATTTAACATTATGGGTTCGAATTGTGAAACGATTATGTATCCGAATTTGATATACTATTTTACAATATTGTTTCTCCATGACAGTATGAGAACAAGTTGAGCCTGACTTGCATTCCAATACAAGTGTCTTAGATCTTGGTTTACAAGCTACTCATTATTTTCTAGACAATCAACTTCCATAGTCTAATCTTTGATCTTCAAGCTTCGTGTTGATGTCGGTTTCTATGTCCCAGCCATGCACAAATAACACGAGTACACGACCCACAATCACATCGCTTGCAAAAATAAGGACCACAATACGGAACACGTTACACATTCTAAAAAAAAGACAATGACCTTAATTTTCTACAAGAGCAAAAAACATGTCCCGGTATCAAGTCAATACGACCTGTCACATACTCGTATTATGTAAAGGCTGGCTCGTAACTGAAGAACAAGAAACCTTGATCAAGTCATAATGGAACCCACAGTCAGATTTTAGTTGTTTTCGCATCAAGTAAACGAGGAGACTAGAAATTGTTTAATGAGTTAGACATCTAGACATAGGATCTTTCTTTATTAACACAACATAGGAACACAAAATCTTGAAATCTTTCTTTAAAGTTTCCCAATTGAAATCCATACTCAACTAAGAAGTTAACTTAGTATTTATAATTCTCAGAATGCTGCTACAACCGTGTTATTTTGTATTTTGCATCACTAATAACAAGCGTCCATTCAGCGATGTCAAGAAGCTTAGTTTCTGCTTGTCTTTTTATACTATTTGTTATCACGAGATGTCACTTGCTAGGAGTTAATGGAGAAAAAAAGGTTCGGTTAAACATATATGCATTATTTGTATTGTTTTTTTTGGCTTTCAGAAGCAGATTTCTAAGGAGACGACTGTGATTGATCAATGATACACGCAGGACTATTACATTGTCTTCTTGGGTGATCAAGCGGCTAACCCGGAATCCAAGGCAAACACACACATTGGCATCCTATCAGCATTGAAAGGAAGGTATGTAGTAATCTGTAAACTAGTGCATCCCTTTTTGCAGATCAGATAAAAACTTTACAGCAATAAGGTGGCAATTTCAGTCCATTGACTTATGAATGGTTCTATTCTGCATATGTTGTATGCCAAATGGTTCAAATTATAAATCGGCTTCTCTGTACTATTAAAATTTTTGGAATCATATGTAGCTAAGTAATCATTAAAATGAATAAAATGAGTTTGGGCGTTGACCCCAACCTATTTCGACACATTATAAAAAATGAATGGTATTGACCCGTTGCATGTGTGTTGCAATATAGTGAGCTAGAGGCAAAGGCCTCACATGTCTACAGCTATACAAAAAGTTTTAACGCATTTGCAGCAAAGCTCTCAGACACAGAAGCCAGAGAATTATCAGGTACATTTCTCTGAACCTTATGTAGGCGTTTATGCAATATCTCGCAATGATGTTGTGGTTGTTACCATGTTTGTAAAGGTATGGATGGTGTGCAATCTGTCATCTTGAATCAGTATCGCAGACTACATACAACAAGATCATGGGATTTTATAGGATTGCCACAAACTGCACGAAGAAAGAAGTTTGAGAGTGACATCATAGTCGGTGTTATGGATACAGGTTAACAAGTTTCTAGTATAGTGTCTCTAACTCGGTTCTAATATAGAGGTCTTAAAAGATAAGACTGTTCGGTTTTTTAACTTACCAGGAATAACTCCGCAATCAGAAAGCTTTAACGATGATGGATTCGGCCCTCCACCTGCAAAATGGAAAGGATCGTGCCATCATTTCGCTAATTTTTCTGGATGCAATAAGTACAATATTAATATTCATATGTTCATATTAAATGATTTGACGCTTCAAGTTTTTATTTAATAAGTCATGCATATGTTTTCAAAGCAAGCTTATAGGTGCCAAGTACTTCAAGCTAGACGGAAATCCCGACCCTAATGACATACTATCACCAGTAGACACTGATGGACATGGGACCCACACGTCATCGACTGCAGCAGGAAGTGCGGTTCAGAATGCAGAGCTATTCGGTTTAGCCAAAGGCACAGCACGTGGGGCTGTGCCATCAGCTAGAGTTGCAATGTACAAGGTCTGTTGGGCTAGCTCAGGTTGCTCCGACATGGACTTGTTAGCAGGTTTTGATGCAGCCATTCATGATGGAGTAGATATTATATCAATCTCGATAGGTGGTCTAACTGGGACCTACACCAAGGACACTATATCAGTGGCATCATTTCACGCCATGAATAAGGGGATCCTCACTGTGGCCTCCGCTGGGAATGATGGACCTAGTTTAGGGAGTGTTTCAAATCATGCACCGTGGATTTTGACTGTGGCAGCCAGTGGGATTGATCGAGGGTTCCAGAGCAAAGTTGTATTGGGTAATGGAAAGACTGTATCGGTAAGTTCATACACGATGCCAAGATGGCAAGATTCCTACTCTAGGTGTCATAACAGATAGGGGGTTGAGATGTCAAACGGGTCCATTCGGTTAATGTCAAAAAAGAGTAACTTGTGTTAAGCACTTGCACTCATTGACCCAATTCAATTTTAGCAACATCTCCACATTTGACGCGTTATCACTAAATACAACCTAAATTGACCCGTTTCCCTGTAGTGGGTTGAAATTGGCACCTCTAATACCTAGGTTCTAATTAGGTTCCTAACACAGCATGTTCTTTATGCAGGGAGTTGGAATAAATGGTTTCAACCCAAAGCAAAAACTTTACCCTATCACGAGTGGAATAGATGTGGCTATAAACACAGAAAGCCAAGATATTGCAGGGTACTGTCTCTTACACATAAACTACGCACTAAATTGTTAATACAAACTAGACAATATATAAACGACACTATACTGATTACTATTTACAGGTATTGTATCGATGACACATTGGACCCAAGTAAAGTTAAGGGGAAACTTGTTCAGTGCAAGCTAGGAACTTGGGGTTCTGATTCAGTTATCAAAGGGCTAGGAGGAATTGGGACCATAATCGAAAGTGAAGTGTTTCTAGACACTGCCCAAATTTTTATGGCACCTGCAACAATGGTGAACTCTACGGTTGGTGAAACAATCAACAAATATATACACTCGACTAGGTAAGCCATGTATCATAAATGGGGCCACGCAAGCTGACTGGAACATATGTAGCAAGAATAAATGAGTAGTAATGATTTGGACTTTCTGAAATGCAGATCACCATCTGCAGTGATATACAAGTCTGAAGAAGTGAAGGTTGCGGCTCCTTTTATTGCTACATTTTCATCGAGGGGGCCAAATCCGGGAACCAAACACGTACTAAAGGTATACAAAAAACAGCATGACTCAAAACTACATTTATTCATGCACGTTTATAGCCATAATACTCTTACCCAAGTAATTTGTTTTATAATTGAACAGCCAGATATTGCAGCACCAGGAGTTGACATATTGGCATCATACACCCCTCTACATACACTCACAGGTTTGAAAGGCGACACACAATACTCAAAATTTACGATAATGTCTGGAACCTCTATGGCTTGTCCACATGTTGCCGGGACAGCTGCCTATGTTAAATCTTTCCATCCAGATTGGTCCCCTGCTGCAATAAAATCAGCTATTATGACTTCGGGTAAGTTCAAAAACCTTAAATACTTTGGGTAAAGGGTTTTTAACCCCGTAAAATAAAAACCTTAAATACTTAGACATAGATAAAAGGGTACATTTTTCCCGGTTTAGGCATTTTATATGTACATATGAGTCATTTAAAGATGAGTTTGTGTCCCGTTTGGGTCATTTTGTATCCTAAAACTCCGTAGAACCTGGCATTAAAACGTGAAAATATATATTCTAATAATAGTTGGGTTGTGTATAAATATGTTAGATTTATGTATGATTATAAGACTTGTATAGAAATTTAAGACCACTGCCTACAGAATGTCCGGAAGAGGCCTCAAAAGCATCTTCTAGTTACTCAAATGTACACAAACAAAAGTACCTTGGCTAAAAACGGTGAAACTGAAATTGCACTAAAGCTTTAAGCATAAACACATAACGAAATTCTCATGTAAAGAATGTGCAAGTTATTTTTCACTAGTGTGTCTTACTAAAGCTTACTTTTGTCTCGGCTTACATTAATAAAGCAAGACCAATGAGCTCAAGAGTTAACGAAGAAGCCGAGTTCGCCTATGGTGTTGGTCAACTAAACCCTAGACGAGCCATAAATCCAGGGTTAATCTACGACATGAACAACATGTCCTATGTACAGTTTCTATGTCACGAGGGCTACGATGGTTCATCAATCGCCTCTTTAATCGGTTCAAAGTCAAAGATTAATTGTGCTTCATTGCTTCCACCTCTTGCTAGTAAAGATGCCATCAACTACCCTACAATCCAACTCACTTTAAAGGCAAATATGACGACCACTACAGGGATATTCAGGAGAACGGTGACTAACGTAGGCCGAGCTAAATCTATCTACAATGCCACCATTAGAGCACCTAAAGGAGTGAACATAACAGTGGAACCAATGACACTCATCTTCTCGCATGCCTCTAGAATAAAAAGCTTTAAAGTCACAGTGAGTGCAAAATCCATGGCTAGCACGAAAGTCTTGGTTTCGGGATCATTAACATGGAGAAGTTGTGGGCATGTTGTAAGAAGTCCAGTTGTTGTTTACAATCCACAAGATTAGAGCTCATAAAGTTGGTGTTAACTTCTTGACGTTTTATATTTGTTTTGAGAATAGATTATGCTATATAAAAGTGCTTGTGATGAGGCCATGAGAGATTGAGGGTATCCCCTATTGTTTATGTAAATTGATGGAACATCTGTTATCACATATATATCATGTTGTTTTAGAATTTTTATTGACACCTAGTTGTATCAAATAAACGTAATAAAATGATACCAGAAACATCACACATTTATCGACCACGAAACAATAAAAGAGCATTAGCTGTACGAGATTGAAACCTGCCATGTAGAAATGAACACCAACTCAAATGATAATCATAAATTGTTAAAAATTACATCAGTTACTTTTTGAAAAAGTATGATAAATTCAGACTTCTCTTACAACTATAAACTGCGATTTTCTAACAACACTTCCAAGAAGTAGTAAAATCATGAAGCTCTTGTTGTCGAAAGAAACCTGGAACTTAGTTAGTAGAAAAACAACAGGATCGAGCTAGAAAGACCATGTTCGACTCGTTTAGGAAATTTAGATTATTTGATATAATATTATGGGTTCAAATTGGGCAATGATTATGTATCCGAATTTGATATATTGTTTTACCATATTGTTTGTTTCCATGACAGTATGAGAACAAGTTGAGCCTGACTTGCATTCCAATACAAGTGTCTGGATCTTGGTTTTGAAGCTACTCATTCTTTTCTAGACAATCAACTTCCATAGTCTAATCTTTGATCTTCAAGCTTCCTGTCGATGTCGGTTTCTGTGTCCCATCTTTATTTCTTCTGATGCACAGAAAAACACGACCAACAATCACATCGCTCGCTAAAATAAGGACCACAATATGAATCATGTTATATAGGAGAAAAATGACATATCCCGGTATCTAGTAAATACGTCCCACTGTCACATACTCATATTGAGTACAGGCGGCTCGTATCTGCAGAACAAGAAATCTTGATCAAGTTATAATGGGACCCACAGTCAGATTTGAGTTGTTTTCGCATCAAGTAAACGAGGAGACTAGACACTGTTTAGTGAGTTAGACATCTAGACTTTAGGATCTTTCTTTATTAACACAACATAGGAACACAAAATCTTGATATCTGTCTTTAAGGTTTCCCAATTGAAACCCATACTCAACTAATAAGTTGAGTCGGTATTTATAATTCGCATAATGCTGCTACAATCATGTTATTTTGTATTTTGCATCACTAATAACAAGCGTCTCCATCTAGTGATGTCGAGAAACTTACTTTCTTTTTATCTTTTTATACTATTTGTTATCACGAGATGTCACTTGCTAGGCGTTAATGGAGAAAAACAGGTTCGGTTAAACATATATGTATTCTTGTTATTGTTTTTTTGTGTGCACTCATAAGCAGATTTCTATGGAGACGAGTGTGATTGATCAATGATACACGCAGGACTATTACATTGTCTTCTTGGGTGATCAAGCGGCTGACTCGGAATCCAAGGCAAACACACACATTGGCATTCTATCAGCATTGAAAGGAAGGTAGTAATGAGTAAACCAATGCATCCCTTTTTCCAGATCAAATATTAGAGCAATATCACAGGTGGCAATTTCAGTCCATTGACATATAAATGGGTCGGTTTTGGTTATGTTTTATGCCAATCGGTATAAATAGGTTAATGCATATAAATACTCTAAGTTGGCTTATAAATGGGTCGGTTTTGGTTATGTTTTACACGACCCACCCATTTTGCCACATGTTGACACTAACGTAATAACATATGTGCTTTTCAATATAGTGAGCTAGAGGCAAAGGCTTCACATGTCTACAGCTATACAAAAAGTTTCAACGCATTTGCTGCAAATATCTCAGAAACAGAAGCTATAGAATTGTCTGGTTTGTGTGATCAAACCTTACGCAGACGTTTAAGCATTATTTAGAACTGATGGTTTGGTTGTTATTATGTTTGTAAAGGTATGGATGGTGTGCAATCTGTCATCTTGAATCAGTATCGCAGACTACATACAACAAGATCATGGGATTTCATAGGATTGCCACAATCTGCAAGAAGAAAGAAGTTTGAGAGTGACATCATTGTCGGTGTTATGGATACAGGTTAACAAATTTTTAGTATAGTGTCTCTGGCTCCATATAATGGTCTTACAAGATAAAACTATTCTGTTTTTTAACTTACCAGGAATAACTCCGCAATCAGAAAGCTTTAACGATAATGGATTCGGCCCTCCACCAGCAAAATGGAAAGGATCGTGCCATCATTTTGCTAATTTTTCTGGATGCAATAAGTACAATATTAATATCCATATGTTGTATTAAATAATTTTTTGCTTCAAGTTTTTATTTAATAAGTCATGCATGTGTTTTCAAAGCAAGCTTATAGGTGCCAAGTACTTCAAGCTAAACGGAAATCCCGACCCTAATGACATACTATCACCGGTAGACACCAATGGACATGGGACCCACACGCCATCGACTGCAGCAGGAAGTGCGGTCCAGAATGCAGAACTATTTGGTTTAGCCAAAGGCACAGCACGTGGGGCTGTGCCATCAGCTAGAATTGCAATGTACAAGGTCTGTTGGGCTAGCTCAGGTTGCTCCGACATGGACTTGTTAGCAGGTTTTGATGCAGCCATTAATGATGGAGTAGACATTATATCAATCTCGATTGGTGGTCTAACTAGGAACTACACAAGGGATACTATATCCATAGCATCGTTTCACGCCATGAATAAGGGGATCCTCACTGTGGCTTCAGCTGGGAATGACGGGCCTAGATTAGGGAGTGTTTTAAATCATGCACCGTGGATTTTGACTGTGGCAGCCAGTGGGATTGATCGAGGGTTCCAAAGTAAAGTTGTATTGGGTAATGGAAAGACTTTATCAGTAAGTTCATACACGATGCCAAGATTCCTACTCTAGGTGTCATAACAGATAGGGAGGGTGGGATGGCTAACGGGTCAAAATCAGTTCATGTCAAAAAAGAGTAAATTTTACTCCGTATTAACTATTAAGCACTTGAACTCATTGAACCGAATCATTTTTAGCAACATTTCCACATGTGACGCGTCATCGCTAATACAACCTAAATTGACCCGTTTCCCTGTAAATGGGTCGAAATTGGCACCTCTAGTTCCTAGGTTCAAATAAGGTTCTTAACACAGCATGTTCTGGATGCAGGGAGTTGGAATAAACGGTTTCCACCCAAAGCAAAAGCTTTACCCTATCACGAGTGGAAATGATGTGGCTTTAAACACAGAAAGCCAAGATATTGCAGGGTACTGTCTCTTACGTAATAAAAAGTAAACTCAATATAAACGACACTATACTGATTGTTAGTACTATTTACAGGTATTGCATCAAAGATGCATTGGACCCAAGTAAAGTTAAGGGGAAGCTTGTTCAGTGAAAGCTAGGAGCTTGGGGTTCTGATTCAGTTATCACAGGGCTAGGAGGAATCGGGACCATAATCGAAAGTCAAGTGTTTCTAGACATTGCCCAAATTTTTATGGCACCTGCAACAATGGTGAACGAGACGGTTGGTGAAACAATCAACAAATATATACACTCGACTAGGTAAGCCATGTATCATAGATGGGGCCACATAAACAGACAGGAACATATGTATCAACAATAAACGTGCAGTAATGATTCGGATTTTCTGAAATGCAGATCACCCTCTGCAGTGATATACAAGTCTGAAGAAGTGAAGGTTGCAGCTCCTTTTATTGCTACATTTTCATCGAGGGGGCCAAACCCGGGAACAAAACACGTACTAAAGGTATATAAAAATCAGCATGACTCAAAACTACATTCATACATGCATGTTTATTGTGTTAAGACTCTTACCAAGTAGTTTATTTTATAACGAAACAGCCAGATATTGCAGCACCAGGAGTTGACATATTGGCATCATACACCCCTCTAAAAACACTCACAGGTTTAAAAGGCGATACACAATACTCAAAATTTACGATAATCTCTGGAACCTCTATGGCTTGTCCACATGTTTCTGGGACAGCTGCCTATGTTAAATCTTTCCATCCAAATTGGTCCCCTGCTGCAATTAAGTCAGCTATTATGACATCTGGTAAGTTCGAAAACCTTAAATACTTCGGGTAAAGGGTTTTACCCCGGTAAAAAACCTTAAATACCTAGACATAGATAAAAGGACACATTTTTCCGGGTTTAGTCATTGTAATTTTATATGTACATATGAGTCATTTAAAGACGAGTTTGTGTCCCGTAGAACCTGACATTAAGACATGAAAAATAAATTCTGAAAACAGCAGGGTTGTGTATAAATATGTTAGATTTATGTATGATTACAAGACTTGTATAGAAAGTTAAGACCACAGGCTAGAGAATGTCCAGAACAGGCCTCAAAAGCATATTCTAATTACTCAAATGTACACAAACAAAAGTATCTTGGCTAAAACGGTGAAACTGAAATAGCACTAAAGCTTTAAGTAAGCATACCATACAACGAAATTCTCATGTAAAGAATGTGCAAGTTATTTTTCAGTAAAGTGTCTTACTAAAGCTTACTTTTGTCTCGGCTTACATTAATAAAGCAAGACCAATGAGCTCAAGAGGTAACCAAGAAGCCGAGTTCGCCTATGGTGTTGGTCAACTAAACCCTGGACGAGCCATAAATCCAGGGTTAATCTACGACATGAACAACATGTCCTATGTACAGTTTCTATGTCACGAGGGCTACGATGGTTCATCAATCGCCTCTTTAATCGGTTCAAATTCAAAGATCAATTGTGCTTCATTGCTTCCACCTCTTGTTAGTAAAGATGCCATCAACTACCCTAGCATCCAACTCACTTTAAAGGCAAATATGACTACCACTACAGGGATATTCAGAAGAACAGTGACTAACGTAGGGCGAGCTATATCTATCTACAATGCCACCATTAGAGCACCTAAAGGTGTGAACATAACAGTGGAACCAATGACACTCATGTTCTCGCATGCCTCTCAAATGAAAAGCTTTAAAGTCACAGTGAGTGCAAAATCCATGGCTAGCATGAAAGTCTTGGTTTCGGGATCATTAATATGGAGAAGTTGTGGGCAGGTTGTAAGAAGTCCAATTGTTGTTTACAATCCACAAGATTAAAGCTCGGTTTGCATAAAGATTAAATAAAGTTGGTGTTAACTTGACGTTTTATATTTGTTCTGAGAATAGTATGCAGCATTAACAAAAATGTCATGACATCAAATCCTGTATAAATTGTTGGAACATAATAAAATGATACCAGAAACATCACACATTTATCGACCACGAAACATTAAAAGAGCATTAGCTATACGAGATTGAAACCGGTCATGTAGAAATGAACACCACCTCAAATGATAATCATAAATTGTTGAAAATTATAGTTTTTGTTAACATATATACGTATAAAACAAAACTCAAGGCTAGCCACCCAACGGGCTTATTGGTGAAACTGTGTTCGTATGCTGCACAATAGCTACATAATATACCTATTAAAAAGTGACATCTCGAGCTGCAGCTGTAAGAAATTGGAACAATTTTTCAACACCTTTTTCAAGACCTGACGATTTGGGTATGCCTGAATCTTCCACCTATCAAATTTAAACATATATCAGACATTAATCCGCCATTCTTGTCCCAAACACCATCTCGAAAGGCGATGAAGTGAAAGCTGTGGGAAACCCCTTAAGTAGAATATAACTAACATCTACACACCTCCCATGTGACAGCTATATATTACGGAATAAATCAATTCTTTTGGCAGTTCACTACTTCACTTTGTTAGTTTTAAGTAAAAATTTTACCCAAAAAAGTTTCAACTATTTCAAATTCTTTTAGCAGTTCATCAGATTATTTGATAATAACCAACATTATGGATCATCATTGTTGATAATGAGTCCTTTTAAATTTGGGATAAAGATAATGTAGATTATTGAAATATAGCAAAAAACGGCTATAAATAGTTTAAAACTTTCCATATAGCCGAAACAATTTTATTTCTTTCAAAATGACCTGTTCTGAAACAAATTTCTACCTGTTCCCGACCCAATGTATTATTTATCAACTTACTTTTTCCAAGGGCTGAAACAAGATTCCTTCTATGAATAGATTGGATCCATGGTCATCAAAAGTAATTTCAAGTTCAACGATACTCCCATCGCTAGTGAACTGATACAATTCAGCCATATACAACGCATCAACATCTCTTCTATTTGCATGGTACACAGTAGAAGTTGTTGTCTCCCCTCTTAATCTGTATTTTATTTCTACATGGAATTGATGACTTATTGAGAGAACGCAAAGTACAAGGTTCACGGTGTACGTGATTGACGGGGACAAATACTGAGTCTTCACATGTACTTTGAATCCCTTACTGCTTGTTTGATAAAACCCTTCTGGAAATCTGCATTAGAAAGAAGAAGAAGCTAAAAATAATATATTAGTTTATACAAACAAGGTTCACGGTGTATGTAACAATAGGGATAAGTCCGAGGAGGAGGACAAGTCACCTTGACATATTAATAGACACATATCGAGGAGTGAAATCTTCATTTGGAATTAAGCAATCTTTCATTGATATCATTTCACAGTGCTTTTCTTCCTTATTAAGTGAAAACCACTGCATAATTAGTAAGTTGTGAATTAGTTTTGCTCAGATAACCTTTATAAATAGACATAGCCTATCAATTACCGTTTTGTAATTATTTAGGTGGATTCCTTTCGAGAGAATCTGTTTTAGTTCTTGAAGGGATCTATAGACGAGAGATTGTGAGGCAGCCTTGATTATGTGTTGGTACTCTTCAAACACCTGAATTTCCACCTATATACAACATATCCAAGCAAGTGAGCCAAGGGCCAGACCAGGACGTTAAGTCATCTTGTGCACAATTTTTTTTACGAATATACAGAAAATATAAATGAAAAACATGTACTCCTTTTGACACATTAGCGGACTAACTAAACAAGACGTGTATTTGTGCGACACAAAATTTTGGAGACCAGGTGGATTTCGGAAAAAATCGGGACTTGTAACAAAAACTTACACCAGGCGGCGAACATCCATCGGTTCCCGTGAACCCCCCAGGAACCCCCCCTAGTTCGCCCTGAGTGAGACATAGATTTATTAAGTGTCCTTTTTTTACATCTTTTATAAATAATATAACCGTTGACGATAAACTGCTTACTTTTTCTTCAGATGGTTGGAGCTCGATTCCTGCTAGTAGTAATCCGGCAGATCCTCCTTCAAATTCAAATTGAAGATCTACAGTTGTGTGTTGGCTTGTAAACTGATATAATGGAGCAATGAACCATCCATCTTGTCTTATATCCGTTGGGTAAATTATAAAAACTTTTTTCTCATCCTCCCCATCTATTTTGTATCTCAGGGGGTTATATTTATTGGCATCTATAGCATTGAATTTATATCGGAAGACTAGATTGAGCGTGTATAAGATTTGAGGTGTCAAGTATCGACCTCTCACACGTGCTTCGAATTTATTATAATAGCAGTAGCATCCCCCCCCTGGAAATCTGCATAAACAAGAATTAACAATGTCATCAGTAAATGCATACCTCACTCACTGTTCCAAACAAAAGGGATAGGAATAGGATAAGTCACCTTGAATTAACAATGTCATCATTAGACGGATGTTCAAGACTGTTACCTAAAACTTCAGTTGGATTCAGACATGTTTCAATGTAAATCCTTTCAATGTATTGCCCCTTCTCATTTATAGACACCCACTACACACCCATTAAATTTTGAATTAGTTATCGTGCTTACAATATAAGAACCAGGGCATAAATCTCTTAGATGAACATTTTTAGAAACATTTGAGATGTCATTTTTAACAAAGTGGGTCATATTGGTTCTATAAGTAAAAACACATGGTATTCTATGTATTTGAGTATATATATTTTTTTCGACAGAGATAGTAACAATTTACCCTTTTGAAAATTTAATAAAAAAACTCAAACAACACTAGCTAATTATTTACCGCTTTGCCCCCGTTAAGGAGGACCCATTGGGAAAGAAGCACTTCCGATTCTTCTGTAGGAGGTACCACACCTCCAACAGTCTCTTGGTTTGCACATTCCACCTATGAAGCATACACATATTGGACAATATTACTCGACCATGGAAGAAATATATGCCGTACTAGCTATATTATTCAAAGTAAATGATATAGATTACAAATAATTCGGCATTTGTCAGCTTACTTTTTCCAAGGGACGGAACTCAATGCCTTCTATGTAAAAGTCACCCGAGAGACCACAGTCTTCCAAGAAAATTTCAAGATCAATAATACTCTCCTCGTTGCTGGTAAACTGGTACAATTCTGACGCCAACAGTTTATTTTCTTTCTTATCTGCAAAGTGCACACTCGAAATTTTTTTCTGCCCTTGTAATTTGAACCCGATGCCTGCATGCTGTTGTTTCATATTCTCTATTTCACTATAATGGAAGACAAGGTTTAACCCGTATGTGACATCTGGTGACAGGAATAAAGGAGTTGTTACACGTAGTTTGAATTCCATTAGACGTGTTCTATAGCAGCCAACTGCAAATCTGCATGTACAGCAGCAAGGAATAATTACATTAGTGCAAATCTGACACGGAATTCGGAGTAGATTAGAAGCGAAAGGGGTTAAGATGAGCAGGAGATCAAGTCACCTTGACTTTTCGTTAGACGAGTATTGACCACAGTAATCTATATCTGGATCATCTGAAATCAGATACTCTTCTATGGATACCATTACATGATGTTCTCCCTTGTCATTTAATGCTAACCACTGTCCATAAAATAAATAGGTTTTAGTTACATAACTCGATTATTCATATGCGTCTGTGAATAGATCATTTGCAATCTTTAATTGGTGTTAATCATATAAATTCCACAAATAAGCTAACAATGTATATAGATCACAATTTACTCTCTTGAAAAAAGTTTATTAAAGAACATTCAAAGCAAGGGAGATAGTTACCGTATTTCCTCCATTAACGAGAACCCCTTCGGAGAGACGCCCTTTCAGTTCCTCTACGGACATGTACTTCACAGGAGATACCGCCGCCCGAACTATCTCTATATACTTCTTTGCCAGCGGATGTTTTAGAATCATATCATAATCTTCCTGCGTTCGAAGTGCAGCCTTAAGTTTTGACACAACCTCGGCCATCGTTGGCCGTTCTTTGCCAGATTTGTTCAGACATTGATATGCAATGTCTGAAAATATTTTTATAGAACTTGGATCTATATGTTTCATGTCCAGTTCTTTAAATATGATCTCTTCAAGTTTATTCTCTTGATAGCTTCTTTTCCACTTTTGGACAAAAACCCGCACCTTATTCTCACCTGTAATTTCATAGCACAGACTTCCACATAAAACTTCAAATAGCGTTACACCGAAAGAGTATACGTCCGAGTGTTCTGTAAGCGTGTATGTGTCGTGATACTCTGGATCTGTGTATCCAGGGGTACCTCTGACAATGGTAACAAGATTTGCGTTCTCAGGGCTTATTTTTGATAGCCCGACGTCGGCAACTTTAGCATTCCATTTGTCATCGAGCAGTATATTGCCACTTTTGATGTCACGGTGAATAACCATGTGGTGTGCTCCATTGGGATCATGAAGGTACCTCAGTCCCTCCGCGGCTTGAATGCATATCTGCAAGCGGCGTCTCCACGTCAGATCACGGGACCCTAGATGGAAGTCAAGACTTCCATGAGTTGCATACTCATACACGAGTATCATCTCATTCTGTTCTGTACAATATCCCAGTAGACCGATGAGATTATCGTGCTTGTATTGGGAAAGCATACTGATCTCTTTCAAGAACTCAGTTTCCCCTTGACCATATTGACGGTCTAGTCGCTTGAAAGCAACCATACCTCGCTCCTTGAACCGGGAGAGTTCTCCCTTATAAACCATTCCGAATCCACCACCTCCAAGATAGTTGTCCTTGTGGAAGGTGTTGGTGGCTTTTATTATCTCTTCAAATGGGATAATTTGAAGATCTTTATACTGCGTCATCATTGCATCCATTGTTGAATATGAAAAAAGATATAATCGAAACAAGGTTTTGAACTAAATTGCAAGTTCACTGAATGTATTTGCTGTAATTAGTCCAAAGGAAAGGCAAGCCTTTATATAATAGAAAGCTGAGAAATTAGGAACATAATTAGTTGAATTGAAGCATAGGTAACTAACATGGTTTAAAAGTATCACGGAGGCATTGATGTGTTATACATTACAGCACATGTGACAGATGCCCAAGTCAACTCTCTTATTGATTTGTGCGGGTAGTCATGTCTTTTTTTTTTAACATCATTTTATTGGTAGTCATGTCTATGTAGCTGGCATTAATCATTACTCAATTGCAGGCAAAGATTGCAATATTAAGCTCAGCGCAAGACTTAGCGTTAACTAGAGATATATGAGATAAAACACTAATTTTTCTTAATTGTGTGGTAAAACTGTTACATGAGTAATGAAATACAAGCTTAGGTTGAAATAAATGCTAAATTGCAGAATTTGGTTGAGTGGCCTGTAATCCTTCACTTGCATTCGTGTACTCACCGGGTATAGTCTGTTTCTCAGAAGTTGTATCATATTATGACCTTTTGATACATACTTCATAGTAATTTTTTATGATATGATGGTTTCTCGTGAACCTAATAGAAATCACGTTTGAACTTAATAACTTCTCATACGCAGGATGAAAGAAAATGTACTTTATTCAATTATCAGAAGTTTAACAACAAAGTTTACGGATGGAATTTCAGAGCAATACAAGTACAAATAGAACATGAGCAATCAAATCAGTCCTCATTCTTTCAGGCGTACTCTATCTCTATGTTGACACTTTTACCCGTCCTTCCAGATAAACTTTTTCCAGCATAATTTACTTTCTTATTCATAGTATATGCTTGATCATCATCTTGAGAATGAACTGCTGGGCGAATTTGGCTAAGTGAGAGAGCAGCTGCAGTATTGTCACTGGTATTAGCACCCAACTCATCAATCAAAGATGGGTTTTTAGGAGCTCCCACAGATTCAAAACCCGGCGCTCCTTCAATGCTATGACCAACACGGTCGCCAGTAACATCTGATCTCACTATCCGATCCTGAGCCATTGAAGAGATTGATTGAGGACGACTCTGACACACATGTAGTTGATCTTCACTCGGTGCTCCATCAACACGATGACCATCAGCGGTAACCAACCCAGGGTCGCCTGATCTCACTAGCCGATCTTGAGCGATCGATGAGATTGACTGAGGACGATTCTCATACCCGAGTGGTTGATCTTCACCCGAGTTGCTCATATTCGCCCTGATTGGGATGTCTGGAGCTCCTAAATTCATTTTGATCTTAAAGAAATTAAAAGATTTCTGATGGCTATTTTAGTAAATAAAAGATTATATATATATAGACATGAGAAACTGTTTATGAGTCGTTGATGAATTGTTCTTTACATGTCATTGAGCAAAGAGTATATAATAATCATTGAATCAATCATATTTAGAGCACATGGAATGTCGAGTTATAGGGTCGTGTTATAATAAAACAAAAGGTTTGTGTTAGCTAGATGTAATTCGTAATGTGCATTATGAAATTAAGTTCTCTGTGTGTATGTACGTAATTACATAATTATATGTGGTTCTTAACACAGTAAGGAACCTTTACGCGAACCATATAGAGGAAACATATAGAACTTTTTTAACCGGTAATTAACATGTAGATACATGATAATTCACGTAAAGGACACCGTAGGAATCACTGAGTACAGTTACACCAAGCCAACTCCAAAGTATAAAACTAACCACTGCATAGCTTGCATCCCATGCCTTAATATAGACAATTAAGCTATAAGAAAGATAGCAATTACTGCAGAAATCGTTCTCCCAAACACCCCTTAAGGTTTTAAGACTTACAGTTAGATACTTTCTTTCTGTTGAATTTGATCTTCCAAAATATCTTGAACAATTGCAGAGTCTTTAATTTCTATAGACACCAGTATAGATCTAATATCATCACAAATGTCCTCAAAAATTTGTTCCACGTTTCTTCTGCAACTATTAAACAGTCTCCTATTGTCAGAGATCTTCTTTGTCCAAGATCTTGGCTTTCCGTCTTATATCTTTCTAGTTTGTCAAGATAGATTTGAATTTGTGTAAAGATCTAGGCATGTCTAGTTCTTTATAATGATACATTGTAATTTGAATTGTTTATTAATGATAAATTCACCTTTGTAGCAAAACGTTTTTTTAACAAACACATAATTGTGGTTAACATGACCCTATAAGAACATTAGCTAGATGGCGCCGTTCGAGGTGTGGTGACACGTAAAGTATTTTTTTGTTCAAATATTTTTCATCAACAATTAGCATGTACACTCATGATATCTAGATATAAGAATTTACGGCGGTAACCTATTTTACTAAACAGAACTAGGAGAGTCTATGCATTAAAAATCTAGTATAGGCAGCTTTCAACCCGTTTGATCTATTTGAACTGTAACCTTTTAGCTAAAAAAATACATTACATTTTAACAATTCGGCCCGATAGAGATAGCATGTATCAAAATGTTATTCAAACTAAACGGGGATCTGTGCTAAATAATATTAGTCTTCACATGGCATTTTTAATATTTACACTACAATATTAAATCGGCCATTTACACTGGGCAATAGACAATAGACAATAATATATGTTGGATCTGAATGAAGTCTCATGAAAGGAACATGATTACATATATAAAATATAGTTCCAGCGAATCCCAGAGTTAAGGTCTGAACAATTAGTATATATGATAATTGTTTGTATACTCGTATTAAAGTTGGAATTATATCATGCCGAAAGTCAACACAAAGATTTTGTGTGTGTGCGTGTATCACATGAAAACATTAAAAAAAATGTTTGTGTCCAGGTTATTAGGACTAAACAAATAGTGATGAGTTGTTATCATGCAACCTTAAACACAATCTTCTGACCAATTATCGAAGTCAGGTCTCTGTGTGTTAAATAATGCCTGTGTCCAGACTCGAGATAACATAATCTTATCAAATAATAATGAATAGTGATAATCTGTTTTCAGTTAGAGTAAACAAATCGAGCGGTGGTTAGGATGTGACACTTAACGCGTTGCAATATTCAAGCTGTACACATGTACTTGATATACCTATGAAGCCTCCAGGATCTGAAATAGTGAAACCCCAGCAAAACTTCATGTATGCAAATACATAGCGAAAGAGAGTTATGTTTTACTTGATGAAGCGTTAAAAATAAAGCTCACAAAGCTGTCCACTAACTTCCTAGTAATCTTATAAATATGTTGAAAGTATATGGACTTAAAATTAATAGTCGTGAGATAGGATCGAACCCGGGATCACGAGATTGCACACATAACGTAAATGGTTAATTTATTTATTAAATATATTATATATATATTTATTAAATCAAACCAAAGCTTAACTAACGATCGTTAATAAATAAGAGTTAAGTTATAACGACCGTTATGGAAACTAATAGAAGTAAAAGAAGGAAAACAAAATTACGCAAACACCCCCTTGGGGGCTTGCGTCCGTCGGCCAAAGAGAGGAGGGGGCAAAGGGAAACTTTTGTTTCCTAATTCTTGTTTAATTACTTGGAGCCCAAGGATTGCCAAGGCTATATAAACAACCCCAAGGCCTTCATAATTTTTGTCTCTCCCCTTTTCTTCGCTTCTTGCGATCGCCACCCCCCACCACCTTAGGGTTTCGGTTGGTTTTCGATTTAGCTAAATATCTAGTCCTAATCCCTCTCTAGGGTTATTGGGTAGATAATCCATAAGCGCTGAAGCTCGGTTTGTTCGTGCTAGCTCACGGTTAACTCGCCGTATTACGTGTGTACAAGAGCGTGATATAATCTTCCTTTAGATTATATTCTTGGTGGTGTTCGTGATAAACCCTAGTTGCCGTTCGTTCCGTCGTCTTGTGGATCTTGCTAGGATAAAGGTATGTAACCCTAATCTTGATTAATATAATTGTGTTAATGATCTTGTTAATCGCTTCCGCTATGCGCTCTTTGATCCATATTAGGGTTTTAAATAATTGTTATGAACTCTATAAACCATCAGTGGCATCGAGAGCCGTTTTAACATGATTATAATTATCAAGATCTAAAGTTTTTAAACTAATATTGATTTGTGTTAAAAATTACATGTTGTTTTTTAGGTTTTATAAAAATTAGGGTTTTGTTTTCTATTGTTTTTTAAAAATCGACTATTGTCGAATTTTTTATAATTTTTTTTTTGTAAACGCTAAAATTACATGGTAATTAACTTTAGATGTTTTTGCATGAATTAATTGTTATGTCATGCGTGGTTACGATCCGTAGTTTTTTAATTGTTAAGAGAATGTGGGAGATCCGTAATAAACATGCATGTTTCTTACGGATCATATAATTTTGATTGTTATTTGCTTTATTTGATTCAAAGTTTTAAAATTAGGGAAGACTTTTTATGTTTATAAAAACCCTAGATTTGATGTTCTTTGAATAAATTGTTATGCATGCGGCTATTTGATTTAGTTTTTTTTGTACTACTTGTTTTCATACGTTTTTTATATTGTATGTTGTAAACAAGGGTAATTTTTTCCAAGAAAATAATATGGACTAAATCTTATCAAAATTAATGAATTGTTTTGAGATGTAAAATACATATGATTTGCGTTGATTAGAATTGCAATAGCAACTTAACGGCTACTCAATTTTGGCAAACTATAAAGTGGGTATAACGCACCGCTGGTCATGTACCCGGTTAAGGAATGAGGTGTTATGCTTCAGCGCTGACCAAATTCCCGGCTCGCCTGTGCGTCAAATTAGTATTGCCTACGGTTGTTATTGGTACAATTCTTTAAGGTTGATTTAACTACATTAATTCACATCCGAAACACAATGAATAAGGTTATTGCTTTGTACTATAACTAACGTTCTAGAAAAAGTACGGTGTGAATTTAGTTGTGTGTAAAATCTTTAATTGGTTTAACCAATACCTCAACTTGCAAGTATATGATGAACTTTTAGTCTCACCCAAAAAGTTTACTAAACGTTTTTATTAAACTTATGTTATGGAGATGTATGCATGCTTCTCCATGCATGATTAGGACACCAAAATCTATACCCTAAAATTTAAGTCATATGCCCTCTAATTGACGAACACTTGAAGTTAGAATTGTCGTCATATAAGATATCGGACGATGTTGTAATGGAGAGAAAACTTCATGACTGAATAAGATTGCACATGAAGGTTTTACGTTCTTTAGATTAGTCGACTTAATTGAGTTACTCAGTGAGAACTGGAAACTTAAGGCATAAAGAAGGGATAAAACATGTTTACAATGCAAATGATTTTGGCAATGTAAATCCCTGACATATCTAGAAATTGCAATTTGATTTGGCAATTATTGTTTGACAAGTTACTGTGTTGAATACACTTGTCACTAGCAGATCAACTGATGTGATAAATCTATGTCAATATGGATTCTAGTTTTTCAAGGAAAATACTATGGTTTTTATTACCGGGGTAATTTTATTTTCTTGAATTGTATTATCGAAAATACTAATGTTTGAACTTATTTCTGTAGAAATGGCTCAACCCAAAAACAATCTGACAATAAGCTCGGCGTTCAAAGCTTTCTTTGAACGGCCTGAACTTACTGGCCCTAATTTCAATGATTGGTACCGCTCACTAAGAATTGTTCTGAGAGCAGCGGGTACTATCAATATCTTGGAAACTCCTTTTCCGGAGGATCTTGCTGAAGGAGCAACTGATGCGGAAAGGCTTCAACACGCTGCTAACGTTAAGAAGCACCATGAGGTGGCTGCTGTAATGTTAGGAAGAATGGCTCCATCACTTCAAAGGAAGTATGAGCTAGCTTCTCCTCAGCAAATGCTTGATGAACTCAAGGCTGTGTATGAAACGCCGCAAGCTGTAGAGATCTATGATCTGGTTGATGCTCTACATAGTTGCAAGCAGGCTCCTGGAAAGTCCGTAAGTGCTTATTATATGGAGATGAGGGGTTATATGGAACAACTCATCGCACTAGGACAACCCTTTGATCAAAATATGGCTATTAACTTGATCAATAGGTCCCTTAATAAGGACTTCAATGATTTCGTTCGTAACTATAATATGCATTGCACGGGGAAGACAGTTAATGATTTGCATGCAATGCTCATTGACTTCGAAAAGGGTTTGAAAGATAAGGCATCCACTGGTACTCCTCAAGTACTTCTTGTACAAAAGGGTAGAGTGTCGAAACCAAAACCGCAAGGGAATAAGAAGCAGAAAGGCAAAGGCAAGGTTGATAAGAGCAAGCAAGTTGCGACTACATCAAAACCGAAGCAGAACTTTGCTAAGAAATCTCTGAAAGATGAGACTTGTCACCACTGCAAGATGACTGGACACTGGAAGAGGAATTGCTCTCTCTATCTCCATGAAATGGCAGAACATAAGAAGAAGGCTGAGCAAGCTGCTACAGCACCATCTTCTGGTAACTTATTTATGATAGAGTTATTTAATCTTTCATACAAATCAAACTCCTGGGTATATGATATGGGATGTGGTATTAACATTTGTAATACCCTGCAGGGATTTGAGTTGAAAAGGAGGCTTACCTATGGGGAACAATTTCTGCAAGTGGGCAATGGCGCACAAGCAGCGGTTGAAGCTATAGGAATATTTAAATTAGTTTTACCTTCGGGTTTAGTACTGTTTTTAAATAATTGTCATTATGCACCTACTATTGTTAGGGGTGTCATTTCCTTTTCTGGTATGTTGGATCTTGGATTTACTCACACGATTGATAATAATAGAATTTCTGTTTTCAAAGATGGTTTATTCTATTTTGATGCAATTTCTGTGAATGGTGTTTTTGAAATTAACATGCATGATAAAAATTCCAAGAGGAAAAATAATTCTGTTTTTAGCATGAATAAGAAGAGTAAGTTAGACAAGAACTCTTCTTATCTTTGGCATTGTAGGCTTGCCCATATTGGGAAGAATCGCATACAAAAGCTTCAACGTGATGGGCTTTTGGAAAGTATCAATGATGAATCATTCGATAAATGTGAATCTTGTATCTCTGGAAAGATGACCAAGAAACCTTTTAATAGAAATATTGAAAGGGCTACTGAACTACTTGGTTTGATACATACTGATGTGTGTGGACCACTTAGACATGTGTCAAGGAAAGGTGCTAGCTACCTCTTGACGTTTACGAATGATTATAGCCGTTATGGTTATGTTTATTTACTTAAGCATAAACATGAGGTATTTGAAACATTCAAGACGTTTAAAGCAGAAGTAGAGTTACAACTAGGAAAGAAGATTAAAGCTCTTCGTTCTGATCGTGGTGGTGAATATTTAAGTCAAGAGTTTAAAGATTATTTAAGTGAGAATGGAATTGTTCAGAAACTTACTTCTCCGTATACTCCACAACAAAATGGTGTATCTGAAAGGAGAAATAGTACATTATTGGATATGGTACGATCTATGTTTAATCTCACAACTTTACCATTATCTTTTTGGGGTTATGCTCTTGAATCTGCTGTTCGTATTCTAAATATGGTTCCCACTAAGAAGGTTGATAAGACACCATATGAACTATGGCATGGCAAGAAGCCATATTTGTCTTATTTGAAAGTCTGGGGTTGTGAGGCGTATGTGAAACGTGACTCTAGAGATAAACTCCAACAACGCTCAGTAAAATGTATCTTTGTAGGTTACCCTAAGGAAACTATGGGTTACTACTTTTATTATCCGGCTGAGAACAAAATAGTTGTGGCTCAGTATGGAGACTTCCTTGAAAATGATCTTGTAAATCAAGAATTCAGTGGGAGAAATTATGATCTTGAAGAAATTCAAGAAGATACATTGCCTTCTGAAAATACTAGCGAAGAAATTCCTGTAGAACCAGAAAGTTTGAGTGTTCCGCCGGAATTAATTCCTCCACGTAGGTCTCAAAGGACTATACGTGCGCCGGACAAACTATGTCTATACATAGAGGATGATGAGGAGGAAGTAGGGGATCTTGGTGAACCTGCTAACTATCGATTCGTAATGTCTGATCCAGAAAAGTCAAAATGGATAGTTGCGATGAATGAGGAAATGAAATCCATGGAAATCAATGATGTTTGGATTCTTGTAGATGCACCTAAAAATGCTAAAGTAGTGAAAAATAGGTGGATCTATAAGAAGAAAACTGACATGGATGGTGATGTACAATCCTATAAGGCACGTTTAGTAGCTAAAGGTTTTACTCAAACTTTTGGCATAGACTACGAGGAGACTTTTTCTCCTGTAGCAGACTTACGAGCTATTAGGATTCTCATAGCTATAGCAGCATACTATGACTATGAGATATGGCAAATGGATGTTAAAACTGCCTTCTTGAACGGTCGCTTAGATGAAGACATCTATATGCAACAACCGGAAGGGTATGTTGATCCTAAATATCCAAAGCGCGTGTGCAAACTTCAAAGATCTATTTATGGTTTGAAGCAAGCTTCACGACAATGGAATAAGCGATTTGATGAAGAAATCAAAAAGTTCGGATTTATTCAGAATCGTGATGAGCCATGTGTATACCGCAAAGCTAGTGGGAGTAATGTAGTGTTCCTAATTCTATATGTCGATGACATATTGATCATGGGAAGTAACATTCCAAGACTTAAGGAAGTTAAGGATTATCTTGGTAAATGTTTTTCTATGAAAGATTTGGGAGATGCTGCATATATTCTGGGAATTAAAATCTATCGAGATAGGAGTAGACGGTTAATTGGTCTTAGTCAAGATGCTTATATTGATAAGATATTAAAGAAATATAACATGCATAACTCTAAGAAAGGTTTCTTACCGATGGAGGTTAAGCATGAGTTAAGTCATGAGAAAGATGCATCATCACCTGAAGAGGTGGCTTACATGCGGAAGGTGCCTTATGC
The DNA here is from genome assembly GCA_025667525.1 of Glebionis coronaria. Lineage (NCBI taxonomy): Eukaryota > Viridiplantae > Streptophyta > Magnoliopsida > Asterales > Asteraceae > Glebionis > Glebionis coronaria. Next base: position 193,976,445 of record CM046878.1, read on the forward strand.
TTCGATAGTAGGATTTATTATGTATGCTGTAAGATGCACAAGGCCTGATGTGGCGTTTGCTCAGAACTTGGTCAGTAGATACCAACAGAATCCAGGAAAGTTCCACTGGACTGCTGTTAAGCATATTCTGAAGTATTTGAGGAGTACGAAAGATATGTTTTTGGTATTCGGGGGTAAACCAGACACAGAACTGAATGTAACAGGATTCTGTGATGCGTCCTGGCAATGTGATAAAGACGATACGAAGTCTCAGACGGGTTACGTGTTTGTCATCAATGGAGGAGCAGTTGACTGGAAGAGCAGTAAGCAGAAAACAATTGCTATGCATGCGACTCAATCCGAGTACATGGCCGCTTCAGAAGCCGCAATGGAAGCTGTTTGGATTAGGAAGTTTATTGGAGATCTTGGAGTGATGCCTTCAATTAAAGAACCTATTGATATATATTGCGACAATTCTGCGGCAATAATATTCGCCAATGACCCTGGAGTCATGAAGGGCGCCAGACACTTTAAACGTAGATATCACTACGTTCGAGAACAAGTGGAAGCTCGAGAAATAAAATTATAAAATTTCACACAGATGATAACGTAGCTGATCCTTTTACTAAGGCTTTATCTAGGCCAAAGGTAGTTAAGCATGCCAAGGCAATTGGGCTGCAACTAGCTAGCGAATTCATGCAATAAATCTGTTGATTAGTATTTGGATAAAGGATGTAAGACATTATTAAATTGATGAAATAAAGATTGGATTTCGTTTATTTTTCTGTTATTTGATTTTGTATCCTATTTTACATGTTTTAATCCGTGAGCATTTTGATGTTTCTAAATGTCCGTTGTCGATTAATAATATGGGAACATTATTAAACTAAGACAATTCAAAATGGTGACAGAGTATACTTGGAAGTATATTGGTCAATTTTGGATGATATTTGATGGATCAAATATTGGACTTATCCCAACTATGTGATTTTACTTTATGGATCTTTGTCATTAAGAAAATCATAAATAGTTATCCTTAGACCTGAGATACCAGAAAACTGCATTGAATGTAGTGCATTTCTGTGAGATAACCTAACGCTAAACGTAACTGGTAGTTATAAGGGTTATTTTCAGAAGTGTTGCAAAGTTCATGTGTTTTGCTTGTAGTCGAAATGAGATTTGTTTCCTTCAAATTATATTTGAAGTATAAATACAACTGGGCCCCTCGGGGGAGTAGTAAGATGTTTGTGTGGCCACACCCAAATATGTTTTGGTAATCTTGCTATATCCGTAAATGAGAAACAGAATAGTTAATGAAGGAATGACTGAGATCCATATCCTTATTAACAATGTATTTGAAATGAAAGGATAATAATAATGATGTAATCATTAAACGGTTCTTGTCCAGGAGACCTTACCCGGTTTGTACTAGTGACATTGCTAGTGTAACTAGACGCTAGTAAATGTGATCACAATATTAGAATTTTGTCCAAGTGGGAGCTGAAAGTATATGGACTTAAAATTAATAGTCGTGAGATAGGATCGAACTCGGGATCACGGGATTGCACACATAACGTAAAGGGTTAATTTATTTATTAAATATATTTTATATATATTTATTAAATCAAACCAAAGCTTAACTAACGATCGTTAATAAATAAGAGTTAAGTTATAACGACCGTTATGGAAACTAATAGAAGTAAAAGAAGGAAAACAAAAATTATGCAAACACCCACTTGGGGGCTTGCGTCCGTCGGCCAAAGAGAGGAGGGGGCAAAGGGAAACTTTTGTTTCCTAATTCTTGTTTAATTACTTGGAGCCCAAGGATTGCCAAGGCTATATAAACAACTCCAAGGCCTTCATAATTTTTGTCTCCCCCCTTTTCTTTGCTTCTTGCGATCGCCACCCCCCACCACCTTAGGGTTTCGGTTGGTTTTCGATTTAGCTAAATATCTAGTCCTAATCCCTCTCTAGGGTTATTGGGTAGATAATCCATAAGCGTTGAAGCTCGGTTTGTTCGTGCTAGACTCACGGTTAACTCGCCGTATTACGTGTGTACAAGAGCGTGATATAATCTTCATTTAGATTATATTCTTGGTGGTGTTCGTGATAAACCCTAGTTGCCGTTCGTTCCTTCGTCTTGTGGATCTTGCTAGGATAAAGGTATGTAACCCTAATCTTGATTAATATAATTGTGTTAAATTAATGATCTTGTTAATCGCTTCCGCTATGCGCTCTTTGATCCATATTAGGGTTTTAAATAATTGTTATGAACTCTAAAAACCATCATATGTAGCATAACCTTATACGTAATTATTATCATTATCTAAACAGCTTAGACGATAATCAACAAGGAAACAGAAAGGTAGTGTTGCAATCGTTAACACCAACAAACCTGAAGATCGATTTTGCGGAACCTAGAACACCTTAAAGAAGATCGCAAAGTTACAACAAAGACGAACGACACACTACAAAGGTACCCAAACGATAACTTTATTGATTAACGATTGATTACATAGAAATAATAGAAGATGCGGTGTGATTGAGCATCACCCCTCACTCCTTGTATAGGGTGAGGGGGTCGTTCCCTAGTCTCAATCGACTAGGGATTGAGCTTGAATCCACCCGGCTCAATCACAACATACCTAAAACAATGCTTATGTTAATAAGATAAATAATCCTAATCTATGTGCTAACTATTATTGGTAATAATGCTAACAATTTTCACCTTAGTACCAATACCAGTTAACTCCGACATCAAATATCTCCATGCAATACTTGAACTTCGGACCTGGAACCACCTTTGTAAACGCGTCAGCTGCATTATACTATGTGCCTATCTTTGCCACTTCAATCTCTTTAGATTCTACGATCTCCCTGATGAAGTGATACCTCACGTTGATATGGATTCGTCCTCTCATGAAATATTGCATTTCTTGAGAGATGAATTGCACCTTGATTATCAGAATTCACAACCACTGGCGTTAGGTTTATTCCCAGCTCGATTAGTAGACCTTTAAGCCCAATTATTTCCTTAACAGCTTATGTAAGCGCCATATACTCCACCTCTGTAGTAGATAATGCAACAACATGCTGCAGAGTTGCTTTCCAACTCACAACACAACATGTACCATAAACACGTACCCAATTATAACCTATCATTGTCGAAATCTTTAACATAATCGATATCCATGAAACCGTCAACATCCACGTGCTTTCCTTGATCTCTACCATATACTAAACCTACATCAACAGTGTCATTCAAGTACTTCAAAATCCACTTCACCGCCTCCTAGTGATTTTTACCTGGATTCGCCAAATACCTGCTCACAATGCTAACATCGTACGCAATATCCGGTCTAGTGCAAACAATCAAGCACATTAAACTACCTACGACGTCCGAATATGGGACCTTACTCATTCTTTCCACATCCCAGTCATTCGACGGACAATCCTTCAAAGATACCTTGAAGTGTGCTCCCAATGGCATAAATACCGACTTGCCATTATCCACTCTGTAGTTATTCAACATTTTCTTCACATATCCCGACTAAGACACCTTCAGGGTTCGGTTACCCCTGTCCTTGAAAATCTCCATACCAAGTATCTTCCTAGCTAGACCCAGTTCTTTCATATGAAACTCTTTCCGCAACAGTCCCTTATATTCGATCTCAGACTTGCTTTTACAAGCAATCAACATATCATCTACATACAACACTAGATATATGTACATACCTGGTGCAAACTCCTTGAAGTAAACACAGTTTTATAGCTGTTACGGCTAAACCCATTGCTGATCATACACACATTAAACTATTTGTACCACTGCCTTGGAGACTACTTAAGACCATAAAGAGATTTCTTCCACAAACATACCTTGTTGCCCGTTCCTTCTTCAAAACCAATCGGTTGCCTCATATAAATGGTGTCTTCAAGATTACCATGCAAAAACGACGTCTTCACGTCAAGTTGTTCCAACTCGTAATCTTCACAAGCAGTTAATGAGAGAATCACCCTAATAGATGTATGTCGAACAACTGGTGAAAATACCTCATTGTAGTCAATCCCTGCTCGTTGTGTAAACCCCTGAGCAACCGGCCTTACTTTGTACTTTGGTTTCTGAACGCCTTCAATCCCTTCTTTAATCTTATATAACCACTTGCAGCTTACCAGCTTCTGACCATGTGGTTGATCGACCAACTCCCAAGTATGATTCTTCTTTAAAGAACTCGTCTATTCCTCCATGGCACGAACCCACTCATCCTTTTCAGATGAATTAATCGCCTCTTAGAATGTGATTGGTTCATGTGTGTTTTCTTCCTTGGCAATAGAAAATGTGTTGGAAATCTGTTTTTCGTATTAAGAAAGTCTCGGTCACTCCATCAATATTGTAACACCCCATTTTGGTAAATGGAATGTCACACGTGATTATGGCGTGTCATCAAAGCATACAAGGATAATGTATAAAACATCACATGACCATAAAGGAAATACCGGAATCAAACATCGGTACCCCAAAAGTAGAACTCATCACACACAAACATAAGTACTGTAAATGAAAAGGACTAAACAATGTCCATGAAAATGAGTATCAAAGTATAAAGGAATGCATAAAGTAAAGAAGGCTAGGAAGCTTCCAATCCATATGCACATACGCTTAAAGTCTACGAGCGTCTCTGAGTACCTGCCGTTTTGGGAACATGAAAAGGAAAACGGTTGAGCATAACGCTCAGTGCATGGATATACAAGTAAAGCATGAATAACATAAGCATAAAAGCATGAAGCAGCGGAAAAGACTAAGTCCCGGATAACCTGGTATACCTTAATAAAACTGATTTTATAGTTTGAAAAGCCTTATGTTTATCTTATAAAAAACTGTTTAACATGTTTACCATTAGCCAATATAGGTCATGAATTATCAACATGCATGAATACTTGGAGGGGTGACCTCGTCATGCAAATTAGAGGGGCTGCCTCTAATTTAATATACTGGTTTGGGTAGGAGGGATCAACTCCTTGTGAAGGATGCAAGGCACACACCACATTCACCTGAATAATCTGCTGAAAACATGTAACTAGGATGCACCCATACGCCCCACCTGACAATAATAATATGGCCAAAAGCTGAAGGGACGCCACGAGCTATCACTCCGTCGTGGTGGAGTCATAACACTAGTGCCTCCAGTGTTATGGTTATGGTACCTCCATAACTAGGTGAAACTGGTCATGCATGTATATGGCTTTAGGTATCTAATTAAACATAAGCAATTCAAAAACATATAAAACATATACTGGGGAAAACAGTCGGCTGCATACGGGGGATCCTAGTAAGGAAGAATGTCCATACTGAAAGGACGGAGAATCCATACCTTGTGTCCAGTGAACGAAGAAGACGAACGGAAGAGAGTCCTACTTCGGTATCACTAATGCTACATAAATACATACGTGTATAAGTATCTGATTACTGAGTACGTAACTGGTTTTATATCATGTCTTAGCTTGTTTTATATGTTCATGTCATGTTTTACTAATTAAAGCTTAATACCGTGTTTATCATGTATTCTGTCTATTCTGATTAAGTATTACTTTTATTTCATGTATTATTATACTTGTTGTGTAATAATAAGCAACTTTCGAAAAATAGCAGGTTTCCTAAAATAGAAAGTTTCCAAAAAGAGAAAGTTTCCAAAAAAAGAAAGTTTCCAAAAATAGAAAGTTTCCAAAAATAGAAAGTTTCCAAAAAAAATAGATTTACTGCTTAAAATAGATAAGTTTCTAAAAATAGAAAGTTTCCATAAATAAATTAGCTACCTTAATTAAATAAGTTTCTAAAAATAGAAAGTTTCCATAAATAGATTAGCTGCCTTAATTAAATAAGTTTCTAAAAATAGAAAGTTTCCATAAATAGAAATAAGCTGGATTATTAAGCTAATTTTATAAGCTTAAATATTTATTGATTAATATTCTAAGTCATGTAATTAAATAGTATAGTTTATTAATTATTTCATGTAAATTAAATAAACTATAGGTTAAAGTATTTAATTAAATATAACATGATTCAATTAAATAAAGGTAAAAATACTTAGGTTAAAACATGTATTATTATCTATTAATAATATAACCTAAGTCATGTAAATTAATTAATTATAAGTCATGATTTCAATAATTAATTAATTATATAGTCTAATTAAAATGATAATTACTTAGGTTAAAACTCATGTATTAATAATAATATTAATAACCTAAGTCATGTATAAATTAAATTAATCATGTACATGTTTTAATTAATTTAATTTAATTCTTATAAAAATAAACTTGTAAAAAAGTAATTAACCTTATAAAAACAACCCATGAACCGAACCCGTGTTTTAATCTAAACATGTTGTGAACCGGACCGATTTAACCCAAGAACCGGCAAACCCAAATGCACCCTTGGTCTTGTCTAGCCATCGGCTAGCAAAAGTTCCCACCGGCTAGCCGGTGGTTCCCCTTGCTGCCGCGACATGGGGGTTCCCCTTGCTTTCCTTATTTAGCCACCGACATAAGCTGGTGATGGTTCTTGTTCTAGCCGAGACCCACCCGAGCAACAAACATACCCCGACCGAGGTCAGGGTTCCCTTTTCTCCTGCTGCCGAGACACAGGACGCCACACCGAGACCTTGAGGTCTCGGTTGGTGCGAAACATAACAAGCCGAGACCCCCTTGGGGCTCGGTTCCTTGCGTCGGCCAAAACAAACACCCCTTAACCATGATTTATTTTACCCCCATGTTTAATTACATGATTATTAACTTGTTATTAAATAACTCATGATTTCATGTGATCAATTAATCAAAACAATAAAAAGAAAAGGGTTTTAGGGTTTACCGATTACGTGAATCAAAGGAGAACGAACACCACTAACACCCTTGCAATAAATCAATCACCAAAAATCAACCAAACACACCCTTGGTGTGTGTTCTACCCGGCAGCCAAGAGAGAGAGAGAGAGCAAAAGAGATTTAGGGTTTTCTTGTTTTTTCTAATTTTTGTTATTATGAAACAAGTTTTCCCTTTATTTCATGTTTAGTAAAAAAATTGCATGGGCTTGGCCCTTGTGTTTTAGCCGCGGGTAGGGGGCCCACATGGGGTAACACAAATGTTTTCCGTGTCTAATATTATACTTGTTCTCGTGTTCGTGTTTTACGTGATTAAAATAGTTATCGTTCGTGTCTTATTATATTTGTTCATGATCGTAATAAATATACATAAATACGTAATACTAAGCTCGTGATTATTTACGTTCATGATTTCATGTTCGTATGTTCGTGATTATAACTATTATTGAAATAATTACCGTGTCTTAATACGTAATAAATACTTATCGTGTTATAACACGTACGTAATACTTGTAATTCTTGTTCGTGAAACGTAAACGTGCTATAAAATAAAAGTTCTAATCATGTATGTACGATCATAAGGGTACTATTCATGGTAAAAGCATGCGGGTTTTACAACTCTTCCCCCCTAAAAAGAATAATTCGTCCCTGAATTATAGATAAAGTAAACTGGAAAAGAAGAACATACCCGAATTCAAAATATGAAATGAGGGTAAGAAGCCCGGATAAACTCCTCTGTTTCCCAAGTGGCTTCCTGCTCGGTATGATCCCTCCAAAGGATTTTGACGAATGGAATCGTCTTCCTTCTCATGACTCGTTCTTGTCTGTCAAGAACTCGTTCGGGGTTCTTCTGTGAAAGTGAGATCTTCACGAATCTGTTCTAGTGGATACTGAACCATGTGAAGGGGATGATACTTGTACCCTCCGAGTAAGGACACATGGAAAACATCGTGTACATGAGAAAGCTGCGGAGGTAGAGCTAAACGGTAAGATACTTCACCGACTCGTTTAATGACATCAAACGGTCCGATGAATCGAGGACTGAGCTTCCCTTTGATTCCAAAACGTCTAACACCACGTGCCGGCGAAACCTTAAGGACAACGTGATCTCCTACGCTAAAATGTAAGTCCCTACGATGATTGTCTGTGTAACTCTTCTGACGTGACCGTGCTTCTTGCAGTTTCTGATTAGCTACCGCGACCTTCTCATTAGTAAGCTCTATCATTTCTGGTCCTTCAAGTGTTTGCTCACCAACCTGATCCCAGCAGATTGGGGCGCGACACTTTCTGCCATACAACATCTCGAAAGGAGCACACTTGATACTTGCGTGCCAACTGTTGTCGTATGCAAACTCCACCAAACAGATATAATCGTCCCATCACCCGTTCATTCCAACGCACATGACCTCAACATGTCTTCCAATGTCTGAAACGTTCGCTCCGACTGTCCGTCTGTTTGAGGATGAAAAGCCGTGCTAAGCTTAAGTTTTGTCCCCCAAGCTTTCTGCAGACTTTGCCAAAATCGCGAAGTGAACCGAGGATCTCTGTCTGAGACGATGCTGGATGGAGCACCGTGGAGTCTCATGATCTCTCTCCTATAAGTATCGGCGAGTTTACTGACCGAATCTTCCTTGCGGATCGGTATGAAATGAGCTGATTTGGTAAGTCAATCAACGATAACCCAAATTGCATCGTGCTTCTTCTTTGTCGGCGGAAGACCAGTAACAAAATCCATGGTGATTTTGTCCCACTTCCACTCTGGAATATCTAACGGTTGTAAAAGACCGCCAGATCGCTGATGCTCGATCTTAACTTGCTGGCATGTAAGACATTTGGAGACGTAAGTAGCAACATCCTGTTTCATACCACTCCACCAAAAGTACGGCTTGATGTCATGGTACATCTTGGTCGAACCAGGATGAATAGAGAATGGGGAGCTATGAGCCTCAGCTAACAATGCTTCCCAGAGTTCTTGGTCATCAGGAACAAAAAGTATCGTGCCCTGCCATAAGATACCATCTGCGTCTACTCGAAATTCTGTCTGCTTCTCCAAATTCTGAATTATCGCCCAGATTTCTCCATCATCTTTCTGAGCTTCCTTGATCTTAGAGAGTAACTCGGGTTCCACTCTAAGATTAGCCCAGTAACCGTGATGTCCACGTACCATGATCTCTATGTCTAGTCGCTCCAAGTCTCTTATAATTTCCTCCTCAATTTTAATGCCGTTTATCATTCCGGACTTTCTGCTAAGTGCATCTGCCACTACATTCGCCTTGCCGGGATGATACTGCAGATTAATGTCATAATCCTTGAACAACTCTAACCATCTCCTCTGTCTCATGTTTAATTCACTTGCTGATTGAAGATGTACTTCAAGCTCTTGTGGTCCGTGAAAATGTCACATGATTCTCCATACAAGTAGTGCCTCCATATCTTCAATGCAAACACGACTGCTGCAAGTTCCAAGTCATGCGTAGGGTAATTTTCCTCATAAGGCTTAAGCTGCCGTGAAGCGTACGCGATCACTTTCCCATAGGGGTGTGCAAGAAACCGAAAACCTAAACCTTAACCGAAAAAAACCAAAGAACCGAAACCTAAAAACCGAAACCGATTGAAAAACTGATAGGTGTGAAAATACCCATCCTTTTACCACTTATTTCTTGCTAAAACGAGACCAAAACGCGTATTTAATGTCATTTGTTTGAATTATGCGTGTTTTGTGTGTTTGTTGTGTTTTCAGAGCCAACCGGATTAATATTGAAGAAAACATGGGATTGCACGGGTTTTATCGAAGAAAAAGACGAAAAGACGAAGTCTATAGCCCAAGAGATGCAAAAGATTTGAAGTCAATGGGCCTATTTGAAGATTTATCGAAGAAAAGGACCAAAGATGGAAGATTTACATATGTCGAAGAAACTCAAGTCTATTAAATGAAGAAATTAAAAGACGAGTTGAATTTATTCGTCGACAAATCCCGAATCGAAATCGAAAACGTCAATTTTTCTGAAAAGACGAGAAGACAAAAAGAAAGGGAGAAAGCCCACTCACCAAACCAAGCCAAGCACTATAAATACTCCTCCCATTCACATTTTCAACAAGTTAATTTCTGTTATTTCATTTCCTGTTTCGTAGGAACCATCTCCCTTAAGGAGATTGGTGGTTTTCATTTTCTTTGATTTCTTCCACAATCTTGTAAGTTTAATCTTTCCATTTTGTTTGTTGAATCGTATTCATTAATACAAGTTTCCATTTAATCTTTCTTTCTTCTCTTGTTGATTCAAAGTTCTAAGTTTTTATTTTATTGGGTTGATCTTAAAAATTAAGTGGGTTTTATATTTTTGTTGTCTTGGATTGATGTTGGTCATAGGTAAATGATTAGTGGTTAAATTGGTTTAAGTTTTGATTAAAAACTTGGTGGATTTTGGGTTAAATTCATGTGTTAAACATTCCCCTGTTCTTCGTTCTTGTTACTGTATCTTGCCCAGATCCCGAATCAACTCCATATTCCGGATCAAGGGTTTTGTGATTTTATTCCGGATCAAAATTTTTGATTCAGAATATCTTTTATTCCGTATAAACTATTATATTCCGGATCAAGTTCTTTGGTTCGGAATACCTAATATTCCGGATCAACTATTTTATTCCAGATCAACTCCTATATTCCGGATCAAGTTTTATTCCGAGTAAACTAACTATTCCGAATCAAGCTTCTTATCATTTTATTCCGGATAGAAATTTATTCCGGGTCAAGCAAAGATTCCGGATCAACTCATTTATTCCGCATCAGTCAATATTCCGGATCAACCACAACATTCCGGATCAACTGTTATTCCGGATGAAGGCATATTCCGCATGAAGCAAACATTCCGGGTCAACACATATATTCCGAATCAAGATCATTCCGAATGAAGCAATTTTTTAGGTTATTCCGCATGAGTTGATTTATTCCGCATGAGCCAAATTTTCCAAATATTCCGGATCAAGCAAACATTCCGCATCAACTGTTTTTCCAAGTTTAGGTACTTTACTGTTTGATTTTCATTTTAGTTTTATTTTCAGTAATTGCTTTTAGTTTAATTTTATTACTTCTCGCACTTATCGTTTTAGTAGATATAGATCAAAGCTCCCCCTTTTTAGTTACCAAGAACAACAATTCCACTTTGAACCGTGATCGATTCGAGAAGATACCGAGAACGAAACAACGACATATACAATTGGGTACGAGCAACACAAACAAAGATCTTGCAACAAACCTTTTTATTAAGTAACCAAAAATCAGTTATTAAAAACCGATGGTTTGGTTTTTGCAATTTGAAAAAACCGAATCTTTTGGTTCGGTTTGGTTTTAGCATTAAATAAAACCGATATAAACCGAACCAATCTTTATAAACATGAGAATATATATATAAGTTCACGTCGAAGCTAATGGACGATGAATATGCTACGCTAGATTAATTCTATCATGTTTAATAACTAATCCTTGTTTCATATGCTTATTGAACATGACTAAATAATAAGTTTTCTTCTCGATTGTTTTTTAATTAGGTTTTTATCGTTGCTATTGTGTTGATTTATACACACAAATGGTTTTTTTAGGATTTTATATGATATTTTTTCCTTATTGTTAATGTTGTGTTTCTTGTTGTTATTGTTTATTTAAAGCTTTTAACGTGTCGGTTTATGGTATATTCAAAATCTACTTGTAAAAGCGAAGCTCGATAAATTATATAGGAACCAAAAAAACCGAAAAACCAAACCGAAAGTAAATCGAAAACCGAAAAACCAAACCGACACAAAACCGAAACCGAATGGTTCTTAAAAATCAGAAACCGAAATTTGTTGGTTCGGTTTCGGTTTTATACAAAAACCAAACCAAACCGAACCATGCTCACCCTTACTTTCCCATGTTGCATGAGAACACAGCCAAGTCCCTTCCCTGATGCATCACTGTAAATCTGAAATCCACCTGTACCAGATGGGAGAGTAAGAATAGGTGCAGATACGAACTTCTGCTTTAGGTCTTCAAAGCTATTCTCTCTTTCTTCAATCCAGACGAATTTCTCCCCTTTCCGTATCAGTTTGGTCAATGGTAGTGCTAAACGGGAAAAGTTCTCCACCAACCTACGGTAATAACCAGCTAAGCCTAGGAAACTGCGGACTTCAGTCGTTGATGTCGGCCTTGGCCACTTGGTAATAGCCTTAACCTTCGCTGGATCCATCGTGATTCCTTCTGCTGATACAATGTGACCTAAGAATGCCACCTTGTCTAACCAGAACTCACACTTGGAGAATTTAGCATACAGTTGCTTCTGGCGAAGAATCTGTAGTACTGTACGAAGATGGTCTTCGTGTTCCTCCTTGGACTTAGAGAATATCAGGATGTCGTCAATGAAGACAATGACGAACTTGTCCAGAAATTCATGGAAAATTCTGTTCATCAAATCCATGAACACTGCTGGAGCATTGGTAAGGCCAAATGGCATGACTACAAATTCGTAGTGGCCATAGCGTGTACAGAAAGCAGTCTTGGCGATGTCCTGCTCCGTAACCCGTAGCTGGTGATAGCCCGACCTAAGATCAATCTTGGAGAAATGTTTGGCCCCTTGGAGTTGGTCAAACAGATCGTCAATCCGTGGTAGTGGATACCTATTCCTGATGGTAATCTTGTTGAGCTCACGATAGTCTATGCAAAGACGCATACTGTCGTCCTTCTTCTTGACGAATAAGACCGGTGCGCCCCATGGAGATGCGCTCAGTCGAATAAAACCCCGTTCCAGAAGTTCTTGCAATTGATCCTTCAGCTCCTTTAACTCTATGTGAGCCATGCGATAAGGAGCCTTGGAAATCGGCTCAGTTCCTGGGATGAGCTCGATGTTAAATTCTACTTCACGTGCAGGTGGTATGCATGGAAGTTATTCTGGAAATACATCTGGGAATTCTAACACTATTGGCTGATTCTGAATTGATGGGGATTCAACATCCATGTCATGAACAGTAGCTAGATAACCCTCACAATCATGCGAAAGTAATGCATGTGCTTGCAGGGTTGATATGATTTGTACAGACCTTCCGGGTACGAACCCGTTGTGAATGTACTCTGGTGCATTAACATCACCGAAGATGACTCGATATGAATGGCAGTCTATGGTAGCATGATGCTTGGATAGCCAATCCATGCCTAAAATCATGTCAAAATCATTCATGTCCAGCAGAAGTGCGTCAACAGGACGAATCTTGTCGTCAAACTCTAGGGGAAGGCTCTTATACACATGGGTTATGCGTACAGAGTCTCTCAAAGGCATGGAAATACTCAGTATGTTCTCTAGTGGCATGGGGAGTATCCTAACATTCTTGACATAAGCAGTAGAAATGACCGAGTGAGTGGCACCCGTATCAAACAGAACACATGCAGCTTGACCATACATATACAAGATTCCAGTGATGGTACCTGTAGACTTGTTGGCCTGATCGCGAGATGTCGTGTAAATGCGTCCACTAGTAGGAGGCGGCTTGGTATGAGCATGTCTTGATGTACCCTCCATCTCTCCCTTGCGGCAATCCTTCATGCGATGGCTAGGAAGACCACACTTGTAGCATGCGTCGCTGTCACGGCGACATGGCCCTGGGTGCCTACGGTGGCAAGTAGAGCAAAGAGGATGAGTATATCCTCCAGCAGGTGTCCTGACTGGCTGTGAGCCTGATAAGAACAATATACATGAGACATGATAAAAGGTACAAAGGACAATGCGGATAAATCGTAAGATGGGATACCAGTGATAGCTGGACGGTTAGGCTGTGAACCTCTCTGGTTCTGGTCCCTCCCGTTACCATGATTCCTGGTAGAAGATTTGCTAATGTGTCAGAATTAAGAATTATAACATGTAACCATAAGAAAAATGAGTAAGTATAAGGACCTGCTGCTGTTAGAGTGTCCAGCGTTGCTACGGTAATTATCATTACCGCCACGCCTATCCATAGAAGAACGGTCGTGAGTTAGACCATTTCCCTTGGGCTGAGTAGGCTGATGCTGAGTAGCCGGCTGAGACCGGTCCTCAGTCTTCTGCCTCTTATCGGGTCTCTCTGCTTCCCCGAACTCATCTCTTTCCTGCAGCATCTCTAGCTTACGTGCTGCATCAGACACTTGTGCTACCGTGTTAAACGTAGCACACACCAAGTTGTTTGCGACCGATGTACGAAGAGCCCACCTGAAGTGGTGTGCTTGCTCTTCAGGAGTACCTGCTGCTGCACCAAGAAAACCAGCCAAGCGAAGAAAGCGCTGCATGAACTAGTTGCTATTCTCCCCAGCTCTCTGTCGGATTCCATGGTACTCTCTCTTCAGCTTGTCTTGCTCAGCCTTGGGAAAGAACTGTCCCATCACCAAATCCCTGAACTGAGCCCAAGTCAAACCAGCCAACCAATTATCACCTCCCTCAGACTGCTTCAGTGCCATCCACCATGATAGTACATCACCTTCAAATCGGTAGCAAGCCAACCTCGACTTGAAGACGGGGTCACAACCCATAGCATCGAAGATCTTCTCAATGTGAGCCAACCAGCTTTCAGCTTCACTGGGGCTATCTGTTCTCGCGAAAGCTCAAGGGCAGAGCTTATTGAATCTCTCCAGCCATGTGACCAATGTTGCTGGAGGAGGATGAGGAGGTACTGGGTGTTGCTGCTGGTTGTTGGCAGCCTGAACCTCAGACCTGATTTCGTTCCTCAGCTGAGGAAGCATAGCTTGCATTGCAGCTTGGATTTCTACATTGAGTTGTTCCTGCTCGCGTGTGAGAACCATCTGACAGTATAACATAAAATACATGATTAAACTAATTAAAACATAAACTATATACATGAAAAAAAATTTGTACCAATAAATCATGAGAAAAATTTTATGCAGAAAAAAACTAGTACATGAATGCATGATGCAGTTTTATGAAAACTTTTGTATGCGCGAGAGTGAACGCCTATGGTCAGTTCACTCAAAACAAAACACATGTCGAGGGGACGACAATGGGTCGGTCCCAAATTTAAAAGTTTCGATAAAAGCACATGCGACTAAATAGGGCCAGTCCTGTACCAACCATTACTTAGTCTAAACCTGCGACAATGACATATATATGTATGCATGAAAATGATGAATGCATGAAAACCGATTGTCAGTTCTAGTAAGACCATAGTGACTACCCACTAATCATAGGTCGTGTTTTGAGAGCCCACAGGTCGAAGCCTTGGCTCTGATACCATAATTGTAACACCCTATTTTGGTAAATGGAATGTCACGCGTGATTATGGCGTGTCATCAAAGCATACAAGGATAATGTATTAAACATCACATGACCATAAAGGAAATACCAGAATCAAACATCGGTACCCCAAAAGTAGAACTCATCACACACAAACATAAGTACTGTAAATGAAAAGGACTAAACAATGTCCATGGAAATGAGTATCAAAGTATAAAGGAATGCATAAAGTAAAGAAGGCTAGGAAGCTTCCAATCCATATGAACGTACGCTTAAAATCTACGAGCGTCCCTGAGTACCTGCCGTTTTGGGAACATGAAAAGGAAAACGGCTGAGCATAACGCTCAGTGCACAGATATACAAGTAAAGCATGAATAACATAAGCATAAAAGCATGAAGCAGCGGAAAATACTAAGTCCTGGATAACCTGGTATACCTTAATAAAACTGGTTTTATAGTTTGAAAAGCCTTATGTTTATCTTATAAAAAACTGTTTAACATGTTTACCATTATCCAATATAGGTCATGAATTATCAACGTGCATGAATACTTGGAGGGGTGACCTCGTCATGCAAATTAGAGGTGCTGCCTCTAATTTAATATACTGGTTTGGGTAGGAGGGATCAGCTCCTTGTGAAGGATGCAAGGCACACACCACATTCACCTGAATAATCTACTAAAAACATGTAACTAGGATGAACTCATACACCCCACCTGATAATAATAATATGGCCAAAAGCTGAAGGGACGCCACGAGCTATCACTCCGTCGTGGTGGAGTCATAACACTAGTGCCTCCAGTGTTATGGTTATGGTACCTCCATAACTAGGTGAAACTGGTCATGCATGTATATGGCTTTAGGTATCTAATTAAACATAAGCAATTCAAAAACATATAAAACATATACTGGGGAAAACAGTTGGCTGCATACGGGGGATCCTAATAAGGAAGAATGTCCATACTGAAAGGACGGAGAATCCGTACCTTGTGTCCAGTGAACGAAGAAGACGAACGGAAGAGAGTCCTACTTCGGTATCACTAATACTACATAAATACATACGTGTATAAGTATCTGATTACTGAGTACGTAACTGGTTTTATATCATGTTTTAGCTTGTTTTATATGTTCATGTCATGTTTTACTGATTAAAGCTTAATACTGTGTTTATCATGTATTCTGTTTATTCTGATTAAGTATTACTTGTATTCCATGTATTATTATACTTGTTGTGTAATAATAAGTAACTTTCTAAAAATAACAGGTTTCCTAAAATAGAAAGTTTCCAAAAAGAGAGTTTCCAAAAACAGAAAGTTTCCAAAAGTAGAAAGTTTCCAAAAATAGAAAGTTTCCAAAAAAATAGATTTACTGCTTAAAATAGATAAGTTTCTAAAAATAGAAAGTTTCCATAAATAGATTAGCTGCCTTAATTAAATAAGTTTCTAAAAATAGAAATTTTCCATAAATAGATTAGCTGCCTTAATTAAATAAGTTTCTAAAAATAGAAAGTTTCCATAAATAGAAATAAGCTGGATTATTAAGCTAATTATATAAGCTTAAATGTTTACTAATTAATATTCTAAGTCATGTAATTAAATAGTATACTTTACTAATATTTCATGTAAATTAAATAAACTATAGGTTAAAGTATTTAATTAAATATAACATGACTTAATTAAATAAAGGTAAAAATACTTAGGTTAAAACATGTATTATTATCTATTAATAATATAACCTAAGTCATGTAAATTAATTAATTATAAGTCATGATTTCAATAATTAATTAATTAATTATATAGTCTAATTAAAATGATAATTACCTAGGTTAAAATTCATGTATTAATAATAATATTAATAACCTAAGTCATGTATAAATTAAATTAATCATGTACATGTTTTAATTAATTTAATTTAATTCTTGTAAAAATAAACTTGTAAAAAAATAATTAACCTTGTAAAAACAACCCATGAACCGAACCCGTGTTTTAATCTAAACATGTTGTGAACCGGACCGGTTTAACCCAAGAACCGGCCAACCCAAATACACCTTTGGTCTTGTCTAGCCGCCGGCTAGCAAAAGTTTCCACCGGCTAGCCGGTGGTCCCCTTGCTGCCGCGACACGGGGGTTCCCCTTGCTTTCCTTATTTAGCCACCGGCATAAGCCGGTGGTGGTTCTTGTTCTAGCCGAGACCCACCCGAGCAACAAACATACCCCGACCGAGGTCGGGGTTCCCTTTTCTCCTGCTTCCGAGACACATGACGCCACACCGAGACCTTGAGGTCTCGGTTGGTGCGAAACATAAAAAGCCGAGACCCCCTTGGGGCTCGGTTCCTTGCGTTGGCCAAAACAAACACCCCTTAACCATGATTTATTTTACCCCCATGTTTAATTACATGATTATTAACTTGTTATTAAATAACTCATGATTTCATGTGATCAATTAATCAAAACAATAAAAAGAAAAGGGTTTTAGGGTTTACCGATTACGTGAATCAAAGGAGAACGAACACACTAACACCCTTGCAATAAACCAATCACCAAAAATCAACCAAACACACCCTTGGTGTGTTTTCTACCCGGCGGCCAAGAGAGAGAGAGCAAAAGAGATTTAGGTTTTTCTTGTTTTTTCTAATTTTTGTTATTATGAAACAAGTTTTCCTTTATTTCATGTTTAGTAAAAAAAATTGCATGGGCTTGGCCCTTTTCTTGTCTTTTAGCCGCGGGTAGGGGGCCCACATGGGTAACCCAAATGTTTTCCATGTCTAATATTATACTTGTTCTCGTGTTCGTGTTTTACGTGATTAAAGTAGTTATCGTTCGTGTCTTATTATATTTATTCATGATCGTAATAAATATACATAAATACGTAATACTAAGCTCGTGATTATTTACGTTCATGATTTCATGTTCGTATGTTCGTGATTATAATTATTATTGAAATAATTATCGTGTCTTAATACGTAATAAATATTTATCGTGTTATAACACGTACGTAATACTTGTAATTATTGTTCGTGAAACATAAACGTGCTATAAAAGGAAAGTTCTAATCATGTACGTACGATCATAAGGGTACTATTCATGGTAAAAGCATGCGGATTTTACAAATATAGTTATAGGCTCGTAGTATATGTTTCATTGTTATTTACATTAGCCCGACCCATGAGCATGTTCATGGGTCGGAAGCCCAAGTCCACTAAGGGACTTGGTATATAAACCCCTTTCCACCATGGAAAGGGGTGTTGGTTGTTTATTTCATTTACACATAATACAAGCTTTCTTTTTTTCTCTCTCTAGTTTCCGTCTCTAGAAAAACAACAACCCTCTTGATTAGTTCTAAGATTATCATTATTCTACAATTGGTATCAAGAGCCATGGGATGATATAAGGTTTTTTGTTGTG
The DNA here is from genome assembly GCA_025667525.1 of Glebionis coronaria. Taxonomy (NCBI): domain Eukaryota; kingdom Viridiplantae; phylum Streptophyta; class Magnoliopsida; order Asterales; family Asteraceae; genus Glebionis; species Glebionis coronaria. The sequence continues at coordinate 193,994,940 of CM046878.1, forward strand.
TTAGTTTTAGTTTTCATGCTCTTTTAATCAAGATATATCTGTGTTTTCAAATTTTTTTTGTGTTTTTCATCACAAAATCTTTCTTACAAATTGCCTACATAGTTGTGGTAGGGATTTATGATATTCATATCGGTGATTTTCATAAAAAAGTTGGAATTTTTGGCTTGATTTTTGGGTAAAATCAAAAGGTACAAAATTTTTTTCTTATTCGGGAAAACATGGTTTTACAAGTCGGATTACTAGGGTTTTGCAATATTCCAGATTGAGTGTGGTTCGTCATATTCCGACTTAGCTCAGTACTACAGATTCCGAATTAGGTCATTGACTCACATATTCCGAACTAGGTCATTGCCTCACAGATTCCAAACTAGGTCATTGACTCATTTTGTGACAATCCGTCAATTTATAATTGATATTTTATTCTCGAATATTATTTAAAAACATTATTTTAATGCTACAATATGAACTCAAATATTTTTGGGAAGAAATTTGGATTTACGTCTTGGAGTAGCATCGACTACGTCTAAACCGGAGGATTCAACGTTACGTGCTTACGTTTACGTACACCGTCTTTGGTGACAGTCCGACACTTCAGAAAATAAATTTATCCATGAATATTATTTTGGAGTTTTAAATTTGTGTTGGTTCATAAACTCAAAAATTTACGAGAAGAAACTAGGACTTACGATTTTATCTTAACGTCCTTTACGACTAAACCGGAAACCTTAGGATTACGTATTTACGTTTTCGAACTCCGTTTTTGATGAAACAATTTTTATTGGATTCGTTTTGTGACGTAGATTCATAATTTATAAAACGGTTTTTCGTAAAACGACCCGAGGGCACGCAAATCAAGGAAACTAGAATCGAGGAGTACCCGTAAATAAATGGGATGAGACAAGTGGGACACTTGTCCCACCCCACTCCAAAACCGGCCATTAACTTAGCTAGTACACCATGAGGTGTCACAACCTCATGAACAAACACACACTTGTTCATTTAGCTTACCATTTAAGCTAACTTTCAACTAGCAACATCAAAACCATCAACTAAAACCACACACTCTCATTTCTTACATGCAATCAACTCACAAACTCTCTCTCTCTAGCAAAATATGCCGTCCCATATTTCTCTCACAAACACCCTCATTTGATCAAAAATCAACCACAAAATCTCATGTTATTCATATACATGTTGATGTCCTTTTGAAGCCCTATTGATTGGTGCAAGTTATAACATCCAAGGAGGAGTTTTCATGGAGTAGGAGGGCTGATTTTCCACAATGTTCTCATGAAGAATGATGGTCATGAAGATGGTCTTGGTGCAACACAAGTTTCTCCATCAAAAATCCATGTTTTGATCAACCTACATCATCATGGTGGTATAAAGATTGTCCTCCTCATCTTCTTGTTATTTTGATTATGTACACATGTATTTTTTTCCTATTGTATATATTTATGATGATTATATGATGATAAAAATGTTATGTGGGGATTTGTTGTTGATAATCATGGATAAAAAGGTGAAAAACCATAAGAAACAAGGTTAAAATCTTGGTTAAATTTGATGGCTGTATAAAACAGTAAAGAAGTAAGTCATAAACTGATAAAATGATGAAGTGTAATAGATTTACAGTAAGCTATGGGTCTTGTACACATGTGAGAGTTGGCCATGCAATGGAATCAAAATAATGAGTGAGATATGATCAAAACAAGTTTAGGGTATAAATCTGAAGTTACTGTTTTGGACGATTTTTATAAAATACTTAAAGGATGATTCAACAGTAGCTATAGAAGAGTTAAATGTAGCACATATCATTTAGTTTATGTGATAAAAATTTGAGCTTCTATCTCCATATAGAACTCAAGATATGGCAGTTTTGGTGAAGATGAAGTTAAAAATCAGATTTTTGGAAATTAAAGAATAATACTATTATATAAGCACTCACATTTTAATATATAAAAAAATGTAAAATAAAAACCCACTAACTTATAAAACATATTTATATAAATATATATAAAAGGTTAAACAAATAGATAAATTATATAAATGGTGGTGAAATAATGTTTATAAGTAATAAAAACTATAAACATGATTTTTACGACTTTTTCGGCTATCGCCGTAAAATTAATGTTTTTGTTAAATAAAACATAGATGGTTGGACCCGTCTAATGTAAACTTTATAAAACTTATATACTGATATATAAACATGTATAACAAGTAAAAACCGATAAAACCCGAACTATAGGGCATACGGACATTAACGAGCCAAGTAAACATATTGGACTAATACTTGGGCTAATAATTGGACTAAATAAGATAAACACCCATAAAAAGAACTTATTGGGCTTAACCCATTTGGGCCCAACTTGAAAGTGTATGTACTGATAATAAAAGCACAAAATGGATTAAAATAAGTTAAATAACTTATAATAAGCTCGTTGGACCTAAAACACGTAAATAGGTAAGACGAGAAAACTAGTATAAAAGTTATCAACCCGTAACTCTAAAATGAGTAAACGAGAATATGTAAACCCACTTGATCATCATATATATATATAATCATCATATGTATACATAATTGATATTTTTATAAAGTCATTGGACAAACATCTAAGACCGAGTATTATTTGTCTAGGTTTCCGTGATTGAAGCACGTACCGTACGTCCGAATTGCCGATAACCCGCCTTCCCACATCAACGTGAGTTCATAGCCTCGCACTCTTTTAAATGTTTTTATAAATGTTTTATAAACCCGCGAGGGAGATAACATGTTAGTTTTTTTATAAACTTAGGACACCATTTGTCCCGATTGTTTGTTTATTAATTTGGACCCGTATGATTGAATGACCCGATGGTATGACCCGATAAATGATTAAAGGACCCGATAGATGAAATTAAATGGATTATTAAAGTTAGGTTATGTCACTAAAAGTCCCATTAGCATGAATTGTGAACTACCGGGATTTGGTAGACGCTTATGCATTTAATAGTACTATTTGGGGACGATCACCCCAGTTCGCGCCTTGACGGTTGATCCCCGTCGTGCCACATTGATTGGTAAGCGAATTTATGTATGAGAAGATTTCCATAGCGTGACCTTTGTGACGACACGCTACTTTAGATGGGCAAAATTGGTATCGGGTTAGCTACCCGTTGTTGGTTTAGTAAGGTAACAATGTCATGCGGCTTATAATAATCCGAATTAACAAAATAATAATAGACGCTCCGAATTACGATGTATTGCCTGACTAGCAATACAGGGTCATACTATTGATATTATGATTGTATTTTGGTTTTCATAACCATATTCATATAACGGTTTTTATTTGATTTTATACAACGTCATAAGACGTATTGTATGATGTTTTTACGACATTGGCTCGTATAATAATTTTTAAGGCAAATGCCTATATTATGATTTTTGATAAGGATTTGTATAAAATGACTTTGGCTATTTTATGGCCTATTACAAAGATTTGTATAATATGATTTTGGCTATTTTACGGCCTATTACAATGATTTGTATGAATTGATTTTTGGTACTAATTTTATACCAAAGTTATATTGATGGAATTTACTAAACTCTATGAATTCACTCGGCGTTATCGCTGACCTTTTCTTTTAACATGTTTTATCTCAGGTACTTGAAGGTAATTCTCGGGAAGACGACAAGAATTCATGGCCCGCACTTAAACAATATTTTTCCATTCAAATACTTTGTAAAACTTTGTATGAAATACAATGACTTGGGACCGATGTAACTTTGATATTTATGAATGGAAATGATTTAATATTAAACGACGCGATTTTTATGCGTTGTCTATGATGTGAGTAATGTGCTATCCCGTAACACCAACTAGTCTTCCGCTGTACTATGTTGTATAAATTTGGGGGTGTTACAGTTTGGTACCAGAGCTCTCGTTATAGAGAACGAAAGATTTTTAAAACCAAGGTTTTGAATAAAACATTTCAAAATCTTTTAACTATAAACATTTTTCTAAAAATGTCTAAAAATCTTTTGACTATAACGGTGCCGAAGAATTCCCGAGTTACCGACAAGGCCAGACTGAGAAGTGTTATTTTAATATAAATATATAACTTGGATTATATATATGATGTAATTTGATTACATGACTGTTTGATGATTATTTTGATTTTTATACGAGGTATTTATACGACGTCGATTGTCACAAGAAACCCTAAATCTCCTAGTAAATTAATCGAAGCTATCCTCGTAGGAATTCTAGCTATCCTAGATCTAAACCAAGTTGTGGATATTTATGATCCCGACAAATGGTCGATATTCGTAGAATTGTAGATATTAGTTGATTGTGATATTAAGAAAGAATTGGCGAGATTAAAATTGATATCGATGTCATGACGATCTTTCCTTATAGAGTGGAGTTTGACAAAATGTTACCACCTAGAAAGATGTCAACTGATTCGTTGTCATCCAATTCTTAGATTTGAAATCGAAAGGGTGAATGTTGCACTTGAGGCTGTTATTGGAACCATTACCCAAAAGCCTCATGCCACTAATACCTTTCCGAGAAGTCTAGTTGAATGATTAAGTCATTTTATATTAATGACTCATTTGATAATTGTTGTTGTAAGAGATATAGGATTGGAATTAAGTGTTGATTCATATCGAGCTTTATTGCCCTTTTAAGGTTTATAAATAAGGCTGAAAGTATTGGAAGAATGAAGTAGGATATCGCATTGAGTATAAGTTGATTGAAAACTTGAATAAAGTAAATTTTAACCTGTATGGAATATGAGATTGATAAGAGGAAGTCGTTAAGTCTCATGATTGAATTATAGGATTTTTAATGATTATAAGTTTGTGTTAAAGGGTTGTTCCTAGGCCATTGTCCACTAACGAGGATGCCCAGTGTCCAATAAATAAATTGAAGAAATCTTCTTCTAAATTGGGACCGATGGATCTTCCGGGACATGTGGAACACCTAATGACTCTTGTAGATTAGTATTCATTGTGGTATCTTTTAAAAATAATCCCTAACTTAACTGTGACATCAGTTGGTAGGATGAGTTCTGAGAATTGTATGACATAGTGACACGTAATGTGTTACGGTGCAATTCGACTTGTTTGTGATTAATGAAAAGACTACCCTTGATTGCTAAATTCTACATGTATCGATGTTATCTATCTCTTATTGCTTCATCTTAATGTTCGCATTAGTAATGCAACCATTGAACAAGTACTCATCTTGATTTGAGTTACGTTGTGAATCATTCTTCGTGAGTGCCATCGAGGTCATGAACCTCATGATGACTTGGCTAAGCTCATTTCCTATCTTACTGTAGTTAGTTCTTGGTGAACAAGCTTTCATCACTCTTTTGCAGATCACACATTGTTTTTATAAAGTTAAAACGGTATCCTTTGAGAAAATTTAATTTTCATCACAATAAGGATTATTCAAAGTAAGATTTATAAGTGATTAATATCAAAATGAAGTTGTTTAAGAGATGCTTTGGAAAACTTAATTGTTTTCATAACAAAGAAAATCTTTGTAAATTTATTCTTGATTCTTATTTAAGAATTAAGCATGAAAATGTTTTTATTATAAACATGACGATAAAATCTTGACGAACCAAGTATTGCATCGTTAATCTTGAAATTGTATATAGTTGCGCGCCTACATACAATTTGGAATGGACCATGCAAGGCTGATTAGTAGTCACCATAAAAACTGATTAATAAACGCTACATTTTCTTCGAAGATTGTGAAAGATTATATTTTATGAGATCTGCAAGAAGTGAAAAACAGGGACATAGTGTTAGGGACACCTACATATGTGCCTGTGGCATCTATTCTTCTGAGTCGAATTTACTCATCTTTGGAAATTGTCTTATTTGACAATTGACAATTCCTTCTTGAACAATTCTCCCGTAGTGAGATTCTTAGGAAAGTATCTGATTACCGAGTGTTGATACCCGACTGGATGTATTGACGTTCTTATCATTTCTTATGATTTGATTTCATTTGAATGACCTGGGTAACGATCCGAGGAGCTTTCGAATGCGTACTCAAAACATGGGATATATTCATATTCGTTAAATGTTTTCGTTTGTATCTAATTTGAAATTCTCTCGCGTAGATTATGCGTTGACCTTACTCTTTTAATAGTAGTTGTGTATCCTAATATCCCTGAATTTGTGAAGGATTATGAATTATTATTAGTCTTTTGAGAAGTTCACATCTTATCGACGACAATAAAACTGGAAAGTTGATAGTGCTAGTATAATGGATTGATTGATTATGACATGACGACATTGTCTTAATTGATGGGAACTCGAGTAGAATTCCCCTAAATGATAAGATGTTGATTATCAAAAGTGATCTAAATAATTCTTGATGGATGATTATCCTGTATTTAGACTTAAAATTATACCGTGAATGGTTGTGAATTAGTCATAGATATTATAATCTAGAAAGAACATAAAAATGAAGGTATTAAAAAGATAATTCTGTTATTTGAAACTTTAGGAAGTATTTGTTGGTGAATTACCTAGACTTTCGCCATTAAGGCAAGTTGAAATTGGTATTGATTATATTCCCGATGCTGCACCTGTGGCTTGTGCACTGTACGTCAGCACCATCTGAATTTAAGGAATTACCGTACAACTAAGAGAGTTGTCGGAGAAAGATTTTATTATACCAAGCCTGTCATCCTGAAGAGATATGGTGTTATCTTTCCTTATATTTATAGATTACTGTGACTGAGTAAATTGACAATCGAAAGCGATATCCATAACTCGAAATGGAAGATTTGTTCGATCATTTACAAGGTTCTAGTGTATGTTTTAAAGATTTGATCCACGGCATGGTTATCATCAACTTCGCATCTGCAGAAAGGATTATGTATTCCAATCGCTACATCCTGTACTTGTAATGAAAATTATGAGTTTCACGTGATGTCGTTTGGATTGACCGATGCACATGTAGTATTCATAAAATTGGTGAATCACGTGTGTAGGCTGTAATTTGATAACTTCATGCTTGTGATCATTAGTGACCATTTGTTTGTTTACAAGAATAAGAATGAGGTTAATAATTAATTATAGATTGCCCTGAACTGGCTGAACAATAAAAACCGGTACCCTAAATATTTAACACGTGATTAAAGACTTGAATCTTTACATGATTTAACCATGTGATTAATAGATAATGGAAGCTATATTGACTTTTCAAAAAAAAAAAAAAATTTTTAGAACCATTAACGCTTAGGGATTAAAAACTTAATCCTTTACATAAAATGACCGTTGGATTAATAATGGTAAGATGTATGCATATAGACTCTTCAAAATTGAGAGCCCTTTTAAGACATTGGATTTTACCAAAAAGAAATGGAAATATGTTTTGACAAATGTTTTAACAAAGGATTTTTAAGGGATTATTCCCTTATACACAAACCATTTAACTAAACTTCTGTTTAGGGGTAAATGTTTGTGTATACCTCAAGATAACTTAAGAAAGAGTGAGTAAACCATTTATACCATAACCTGAAAACTTAAAACGACAATTTTTGCTTTTCAACTAAGAAAACTTTGACCAAAGTATAAACAAAAGTTTTCCGAACATTTACGAATCTTATTAATTATTTTCGATAAATCAACGAAAATCTTGTTAATTAAACTCAAATTTATTTTGAACATTTTATATAATTGGTCGAACTAAGAAATTTAAAATCTTTACGTTCACGTTTCATAAAAATTGAATATTTATTATTTAATTAGTTGTAATAATTATCGACGCTTTAAACGTTGGATTGAGAAAAACTGATAAAAATGATAGATAAGACAAAACTGAAACTTAGAAAATATGAAGAAAGTAAACGTAATTACTGACGCATAATATAGAAGGAATATCTGAGTGAATTGTGGACATTATAATTATATCATCATGAGAAGTGAATATTGATACCGACGCATTATGTAGAAAAGATAAAGAACCAGTTAGAACATGTTCCTTAATAATGAACGTGCAAAATAAATTGCCGAACAATTTAAAAATAAACAATGGTTGTAAAAAGGATAATATAGATAATAAAAAGGGATTCGTGACTAATATGAATCATTAAGATTGAGAAGCCGATAGCGTTAAATGTATAAAAGACCACTTGTGATTGTATAAAAATGGAGATAGTGAGATATAGTTATGTTGGAATTTGTAAGTATAAGTATTCTATTTATGTCATTTCTGACTAGAAGTATCTTTGACTGAAGATGTTGTACTGATGGCAATTATGGAGGCAGACATCGCCTCATACATTAGTAAACGTCTAGCTATTGCAAAGGTCATCATCTGAATTTAATTCGATTTGGGACATCGTCGACAGACTGACCAAATCTGCTAATATCATTCTCGTTAATGATAAATGCAAAAGAGTTATGTAAACATAGCATGCCTGTATCGATCATCTATATCAAGATCCTCGCTTCGCATCGAATTTCTAGAGATTTGCTCAGAAATCATTGAGAACGAACCTTGATGAGAAGTACTATGTACCACCCCAAATCGAAGGGACGAGGTAAAGTAACGATACAAGGTAATATAAGTGCTGTTTTGTGTTTGAATGATTGACCTTTGGTAATGAACCGTATAATCGTTTTCCTTTGAAGAGATTATCATTGATAATCATCATATTAGGATCGAGATCGAATCTTGTTAAGATTTAGAAATTAGAGCATCTGTGAGCAGGAGTTGAGATGAAGACACCCGACATACACCCATTGTAAGTTGAACATGTCTTTTAGATTTAAGGTTTCCTATGATGGCGAACCTATCCTTGCAAAATACCCGACCCGCGAGATCTGAAATGATTATTGAAATTAGGATTTGATTATTAACTGCCGATAGTGGGCAAGAGGTTATGTGAATGTGAAATGTAGACCTTGAAGTGCCAAATGGGTAGCGAAGTTATGCCACAATTTTTAACCTTGGAAAAAGATGAATTCATGATCTGACAAATCATGGGATATAAGTCCCCGTTGTATGGGACCATTGAAATGATGTAAAAGTTGGGATTGAAAGGCATATAAGCTGGATCTACCCTAGGACTTCAAGAACCGCGTGAATTATGTTTCGTAAATCGAACTTGATGGAATATCTATCAAGTGAAAATCTGATTGTTCTTAGTAAAGCTTAGATCGGCGAAAAGTTGCATTCATCAGAAACCCGTGAACATCATGGATAGAGAAAGTAAGTCAACATTAAGCCTGATCTTATTCCCGTAGTTATGTTTGATGAAACTCGCGTATTATAATGAATTGCACTTGTGAGAAAGGACCGAATGTGGAGGAAATACCCACATGGCTTTCACTCTATAAGAAGCGAGTAGTAAGGTAAGATGATCTTTGAGGACAAAGATCCTGTTTAGGGGTAAATGCTGCGACAATCCGTCAATTTATGATTGATATTTTATTCTCGAATATTATTTAAAAACATTATTTTAATGCTACAATATGAACTCACATATTTTTGGGAAGAAATTTGGATTTACGTCTTGGAGTAGCATCGAATACGTCTAAACCGGAGGATTCAACGTTACGTGCTTACGTTTACGTACACCGTCTTTGGTGACAGTCCGACACTTCAGAAAATAAATTTATCCATGAATATTATTTTGGAGTTTTAAATTTGTGTTGGTTCATAAACTCACAAATTTACGAGAAGAAACTAGGACTTACGATTTTATCTTAACGTCCTTTACGACTAAACCGGGAACCTTAGGATTACGTATTTACGTTTTCGAACTCCGTTTTTGATGAAACAATTTTTATTGGATTCGTTTTGTGACGTAGATTCATAATTTATAAAAACGTTTTTCGTAAAACGACCCGAGGGCACGCAAATCGAGGAAACTAGAATCGAGGAGTACCCGTAAATAAATGGGATGAGACAAGTGGGACACTTGTCCCACCCCACTCCAAAACCGGCCATTAACTTAGCTAGTACACCATGAGGTGTCACAACCTCATGAACAAACACACACTTGTTCATTTAGCTTACCATTTAAGCTAACTTTCAACTAGCAACATCAAAACCATCAACTAAAACCACACACTCTCATTTCTTACATGCAATCAACTCACAAACTCTCTCTCTCTAGCAAAATATGCCGTCCCATATTTCTCTCACAAACACCCTCATTTGATCAAAAATCAACCACAAAATCTCATGTTATTCATATACATGTTGATGTCCTTTTGAAGCCCTATTGATTGGTGCAAGTTATAACATCCAAGGAGGAGTTTTCATGGAGTAGGAGGGCTGATTTTCCACAAGGTTCTCATGAAGAATGATGGTCATGAAGATGGTCTTGGTGCAACACAAGTTTCTCCATCAAAAATCCATGTTTTGATCAACCTACATCATCATGGTGGTATAAAGATTGTCCTCCTCATCTTATTGTTATTTTGATTATGTACACATGTATTTTATTTCCTATTGTATATATTTATGATGATTATATGATGATAAAAATGTTATGTGGGGATTTGTTGTTGATAATCATGGATAAAAAGGTGAAAAACCATAAGAAACAAGGTTAAAATCTTGGTTAAATTTGATGGCTGTATAAAACAGTAAAGAAGTAAGTCATAAACTGATAAAATGATGAAGTGGAATAGATTTACAGTAAGCTATGGGTCTTGTACACATGTGAGAGTTGGCCATGCAATGGAATCAAAATAATGAGTGAGATATGATCAAAACAAGTTTAGGGTATAAATCTGAAGTTACTGTTTTGGACGATTTTTAGAAAATACTTAAAGGATGATTCAACAGTAGCTATAGAAGAGTTAAATGTAGCACATATCATGTAGTTTATGTGATAAAAATTTGAGCTTCTATCTCAATATAGAACTCAAGATATGGCAGTTTTGGTGAAGATGAAGTTAAAAATCAGATTTTTGGAAATTAAAGAATAATACTATTATATAAGCACTCACATTTTAATATATAAAAAAATGTAAAATAAAAACCCACTAACTTATAAAACATATTTATATAAATATATATAAAAGGTTAAACAAATGGATAAATTATATAAATGGTGGTGAAATAATGTTTATAAGTAATAAAAACTATAAACATGATTTTTACGACTTTTTCGGCTATCGCCGTAAAATTAACGTTTTTGTTAAATAAAACATAGATGGTTGGACCCGTCTAATGTAAACTTTATAAAACTTATATACTGATATATAAACATGTATAACAAGTAAAAACCGATAAAACCCTAACTATAGGGCATACGGACATTAACGAGCTAAGTAAACATATTGGACTAATACTTGGGCTAATAATTGGACTAAATAAGATAAACACCCATAAAAAGAACTTATTGGGCTTAACCCATTTGGGCCCAACTTGAAAGTGTATGTACTGATAATAAAAGCACAAAATGGATTAAAATAAGTTAAATAACTTATAATAAGCTTGTTGGACCTAAAACACGTAAATATGTAAGACGAGAAAACTAGTATAAAAGTTATCAACCCGTAACTCTAAAATGAGTAAACGAGAATATGTAAACCCACTTGATCATCATATATATATATAATCATCATATGTATACATAATTGATATTTTTATAAAGTCATTGGAAAAACGTCTAAGACCGATTATTATTTGTCTAGGTTTCCGTGATTGAAGCACGTACCGTACGTCCGAATTGCCGATAACCCGCCTTCCCACATCAACGTGAGTTCATAGCCTCGCACTCTTTTAAATGTTTTTATAAATGTTTTATAAACCCGCGAGGGAGATAACATGTTAGTTTTTTTTATAAACTTAGGACACCATTTGTCCCGATTGTTTGTTTATTGATTTTGGACCCGAATGATTGAATGACCCGATGGTATGACCCGATAAATGATTAAAGGACCCGATAGATGAAATTAAATGGATTATTAAAGTTAGGTTATGTCACTAAAAGTCCCATTAGCATGAATTGTGAACTACCGGGATTTGGTAGACGCTTATGCATTTAATAGTACTATTTGGGGACGATCACCCCAGTTCGCGCCTTGACGGTTGATCCCCGTCGTGCCACATTGATTGGTAAGCGAATTTATGTATGAGAAGATTTCCATAGCGTGACCTTTGTGACGACACGCTACTTTAGATGGGCAAAATTGGTATCGGGTTAGCTACCCGTTGTTGGTTTAGTAAGGTAACAATGTCATGCGGCTTATAATAATCCGAATTAACAAAATAATAATAGACGCTCCGAATTACGATGTATTGCCTGACTAGCAATACAGGGTCATACTATTGATATTATGATTGTATTTTGGTTTTCATAACCATATTCATATAACGGTTTTTATTTGATTTTATACAACGTCATAAGACGTATTGTATGATGTTTTTACGACATTGGCTCGTATAATAATTTTTAAGGCAAATGCCTATATTATGATTTTCGATAAGGATTTGTATAAAATGACTTTGGCTATTTTATGGCCTATTACAAAGATTTGTATAATATGATTTTGGCTATTTTACGGCCTATTACAATGATTTGTATGAATTGATTTTTGGTACTAATTTTATACCAAAGTTATATTGATGGAATTTACTAAACTCTATGAATTCACTCGGTCTTATCGCTGACCTTTTCTTTTAACATGTTTTATCTCAGGTACTTGAAGGTAATTCTCGGGAAGACGACAAGAATTCATGGCCCGCACTTAAACAATATTTTTCCATTCAAATACTTTGTAAAACTTTGTATGAAATACAATGACTTGGGACCGATGTAACTTTGATATTTATGAATGGAAATGATTTAATATTAAACGACGCGATTTTTATGCGTTGTCTATGATGTGAGTAATGTGCTATCCCGTAACACCAACTAGTCTTCCGCTGTACTATGTTGTATAAATTTGGGGGTGTTACACATTGATTCTGAATTAGTTCAGTGATTCACAGATTCCGAATTAGGTCGTTGACTCATAGATTCCGAACTAGGTCTTTGACTCACAGATTCCGAACTAGGTCATTGATTCACAGATTCTGAATTAGGTCGTTGACTCATAGATTCCAAACTAGGTCTTTGACTCACAGATTCCGAATTACTTCATTCCCTCACAGATTCCGAACTAGGTCAGTGATTCACAGATTCCGAACTAGGTCAGTGATTCACTGATTCCGAACTAGGTCATTAATTCACATTCCGAATTAGATCATGTTTTGGACTTGTAATTTTTATTGGAAGAATTCTACATCAACTCACAACAAATTTCACAACCTTATTTCATTGCTCGATCAAAAGATAATATTTTTTCCATCAAGTATTCAAAAAATGAATCCTCATTCATTTATGCCTACAATGACATCGCTTACCGATATTTCCATCATTTTGGGTACCGATACTCGCCCACCGTTTCTCATCAAAGACTTATTTGAAGCATGGCAAGGTCGCATGAGAACTTACACATGGGTAAACCCAATGGGAGACTTATGGTTCAATCCATTGAAAAAGGTCCACTCGATTGGGGAGAAGTTACTGTTGACAATGTGACACGGCCAAGGTTGTTTCATGAGTTAACGGATGCTAACAAACTCATTGCCGATGTAGATGAAAGGGCCGTTCAGACAATACTTCAAGCTCTTCCACCCGATATCTATCGAATGGTAAGTGAACACACAGTGGCAAAGGATCTTTGGGATCGCTTAACTGTTTTGTTACAAGGGACTTCACTAACTAAGCAGAAACGAGAGTGTCAATTGTATGACTTGTTTGATAGGTTCACATACATTCCAGGGGAAACACTTCATGACTACTATTGGCGTTTCACTACTTTGATGAATGATTTGAACGTGTATAATCTAAGGATTGCTCAGTTTCAACTAAACACCAAGTTCTTGAACACGTTACCCCAAGAATGGAGCAAATATGTCACGGATGTTAAAATGATTCGGGATTTGCACAAGTCAAATTTAGATCAACTCTATGCTTTCTTGCAGCAACACGATAAGCACGTGATCCAAAAACGCATCTCTCAGGGATCTTATCAAGAACCATTGGCATTAATGGTAAATCATCCAACTTTGTCATATCACAACTCTCCGTTTTCTTTGGGACACCAATCTTCCTATCAACCATTGTATCAAACTCCTAGTTTTCCACAGTATTCGATCTTGCCACAACCACCTACATCTTATCAGCAACAATACAAGCAACCAGCAATATCATCACAAGGAGACTCACATCATTTACCTTATGCTTCATAACCATATTCACCTTATCAACCTCCAACAAACCATGCCATCACTTATCAACAACATGAGGCTCCTCAACCCCATTACTCACAACATGTTAGTGCTCCTTCAAATCAATTTGTAGCTCAACCAGCACCAGTATTCTATTGTGATGATGAGATTCCAGTCCCTGAGTTTAGATAAGGGGATAATCCTACTAATATACTTGCTTAAATGCCTGCTTACATCACTCAAGCATTGAACAAACGAGGTTATAGAGGACCATCTCCAACAAACAATCAGTTGAGGAACTCTTCTAACTCTCGACAACAAGCTACAATTCAAGATGGCAGAGTTACGGTGCAACCACTTCAGGGGAGACAATGTTCATCTAATACTGGTGCACGTCCTTCTAACACTGCTGCTACAAGGGGTAATAACACTGGCAAAATGAAGTTGATCATATGTTATAACTGCAAAAGGGAAGGGCACATGGCTCGAGAGTGTAAGCAGCCCAAGAGGAAAAGGGATAGCACATGGTTTCAGGAGAAGATCTACTTGGTTAATGCTCAAGCCCAAGGACGAGAGCTCGATGAAGAAGAGTTAGCATTTCTCGCAGATCCAGGAGTTGCGGACACTGACGTACTCACAGCAGCCATCACGAACAATGCCGCATATCAATGTGATGATCTTGATGCATACGACTCTGACTGTGATGACCTCAATACCGCCAAGGCAACTCTCATGGCAAATCTTTCACTTTATGGAGCTGACACAATCTCTGAGGTACCAAATACTGCCAATGCTACTAGTATTATACCTTATCAAGTTGAGCAAGTGTCTGAGTATCCGAAATAGCCTCCGGTGGTTAGTAACTCAAACGAGGAGACAAAAAATGATAGCAATATCAATGCAAGTCCCCAGACTTTGAGTGAAACACAATCGAGAGCTATTACGTCTACAAATTCGTTTGCTCAACAAGATTTGGTTATGGTGTCGGCATCTATGCTTGGACAAATGAATAATGCGGTACTTGAAACCCTCAGTGTTAATCAGACATTATCTGCCGAGCTTGCTTTGTATAAGGAAAAGGTTAAAACCTTGGAATTAACTCTAGTGACCACTACCTTAACCAATCCTGAATTTGATAGGTTTAGGAAAGTCCAAATGGATAATTTTCTAGAAATTGAGAGTTTAAGAGAAAATCTTTCGAAAGAACTTAAAGAAAAAGAGTCAGTCATTAATAATTTTCAAAAACTACAAACGGATTTCAAAATTCTCGAGTCTAAAAGGGTTGAAACGGAAATTAAGGCGTCTGAGAAAGTTAAAAAGATTGAAGTTTTGCTTTTAAAACAATATTCTACTTCACATTTAGTACACTTGTTTCATTCTTCTTTTAAAGAATTCACTCTATCGCGTCTAATAGACCTACCACCTAACCCGGTGTATGCACATCAAGCATTTAACCACAACCCACAACTTTATGATGCAACAAAGTTAGGATTGGTCTTAGATCTGATTGTGTTTTCAAATGAATCTGAGAGTATGTCACTACATGAAGAGAATCGGTCAAAAGTAATTTTTACATATCCTGAGTATGATTATGCACAGCTTAATGCAGAGTATGCAAAAACAGATCTTAGAATTCACTTTAATATGCAAAAGGAATTTATCCATACACCAACTTACATGCCTACTAGAGAAAGCCTTAGTATACTTCCTACACTTGTTAATTCGGACGAACCTAAGGAAATTCCAAAGAATCTTCCACCGGTAAGTACGGTATTGCTAAGCTTGGAAGAGATTCAGTGATACCTAACCGGATTTGACAAGGTCATCAAGGAATGTACGACTTCAATGGCTCAAACCGCTGGAGAATGGGCTTTCGAACACATGAAAATGGTGTTTGAGAAAGAGATCGTTCCGTTTGTAGACAATATTAAAGAGGGATTTTTAGACCTCGGGGATAATCTTAATTTCGAAATGGGTGAAGTTTGAAAAGTTTTCTATGAAATGGATGATGCTTATGAGCAACATCTAATTGAGAAAGAAAAGACTTTGTCTGAATATGACCGATTCTTGGAACATATAGTGTCTCTCGAAGTGATGCAAGTTGTTACTATTGAGTTTGCTTTTGTGATGACATCTGATATGAATAAATGTGATGATGTGCATGATATATCTGTGAATATTGTTGAACCTGTGAATAATGTAGATAATCATTCTTGTCACGAATCTAACGCTAAATTTTTAAAGCTTTAAGATCCTTATAACTCACTCTCAAAACTTTTTGATGAGCTTCAACAACATTGTATATCTCTTGAAATTGAAAATCAATCTAAAAATGAAACTCTTTCAAAAACAAATGTTTGTGAAAACTCCGTTGAGACTAGTGACAAGATGATTCAGGTGGTTCAGGCATTAGAGGAAGAAATTATGAGACTTAAGAGAGAATGCGTAGCAGAGAAATTGGAACTAGAGGCTTTAGAGATTAAAAATCATGCCCTAGAAGATATAATTACTTCTATGCTGGGGGAGTTTGATAAAGTAAAGCAGGGTTTTTCAAAAATTTTTGGTTCGTTAGAAGAACGCTTCGCTATTAATGCGGCAGAGCAAAAGTTAGTCGTTGACCAACTGAACCATAAGTGTGAGGAAATCTCTGACTTAAATATTCAACTCATAGACAAAAACATGGTTTTGGATGAATTAAAGGAGACACTTCAACTCAAAGGACAAGAAGTTGTTGATAATCCAGCTACAATCTCTGCCCCGACCTCTAGTGCTCCAAAAACCAACAAGGTGGTGATCACTAAGAACCCGTACAATAAGAACAATCCACTATCATATAAGTTATATATGGAGCATACAGTTAAGCACGCGGATCTTGCTAGGGATGTGGTAGATGATCTTTATGAACTTGATCCTATGAATAGTCACTATTACTCTGCTCATGCTTACATTGAGAAGGTACAACAATGCTTAGAGCATTTAAATTACATAGGACAACCAGGTTCTGCACCACTTAAACAATAAACCCCCACCATTGCCATGACTCCATTCAATAAGAATCCAGGATCTAAGCCTATATTAAACACACCCATCAAGGCTAAATCAAAATCTGTTACTAATGTTCCCTTGGCTTCTACAGGAGTAATTGTATCTACTAAGGCTAAAGGATCTCAAGACAAGAAGAATAGGGTCAAGCCTTCCACTAGTAGGATTGCGAAGAAGAATGTAGAAGTTCACCCTAGGAATGTTATTTCAAATTTGAATAAAAAGAATCATGTAACTAAGACTAAAGGCCCTGCGTTTGTGCAGCAGCCTAAGCAAAATGTGAATTATAATTTGCGATGTTGGAATTGTAATGAATGCATGTTTTCTCAGCGTCATGATTTATGCCTTGTTGATCACGTGAATGAAATGTATGCAATTAGGAACAATCTTGAATGGATTCCAACGGGGAAGAAATTCACCCAAGTTGGTGGCAATGGAAACCCACTGGTAGGACCTTCACTGCTAATGGAACTATGTGCCCTTTAACTAGGATCACATCCACGGAAGTTAGGTCTCAGCGTCCTTTTAATAGGAACACTAGCACTAAGAAATGGAAAAAGCGCCCTTTAACTAGGTCTGCTCCCACTATTGTGCCTACCAGTGAAGAAGTACCTCAGGATCTTAGACAACTAGAATCTAAGCCGACATCTAGGAAGAAAATTTGGAAGCCTAAGAATTCTTCTATTAGCAAATCTAAGATAAATATATATGTACCTGCTAACACAGAGGAACTACTAGATTCTGATACATCATCTTTGTCTGATGATATTTTCAGGTGGTCCAAATCATCCTCTGGTACTTGGACTCTGGATGCTCAAAGCATATGACCGGAGACCGCTCGATGCTCAGAAATTTCGTCAGCAAGTTTCTAGGAATGGTGAAATTCGGCAACGACCATATTGCGAAGATCATGGGTTACGGTGAATATCAAATTGGGAATGTTACGATTTCAAGGGTATATTATATGGAGGGACTTGGTCATAATTTATTTTCAGTGGGACGATTTTGCGATTCAAACCTTGAGGTTGCTTTTTGACAACGTACTTGCTTTATTCGCTGATTGTAGTGTTTTACTACTCTTTAGGAAAAGAGAGTAAATAGGGAAAGTATCGAGTGATGATTTAGGAAAATCAAGCACTAATGACCCTTTATGGTGTGAAAGTTCGTTTCCCAAGGAGGTATATGTGTGTGAAAAACTTGTAAAATGTTTGTGATTAATGATTGGTTTAGAAGGGGATGAGAAAAGAAGATGACAAAAACGTGAAATTAATACTACGACGACAAAACGTAAAACCGTAAAAACTACAAAAATAAAAATTAATTCTAAAAATTACCAAAAATTCACCAAAAATCAAAATTAATAAACTAAGAGTTTACTAATGATCAAAACTTTTTCAAACCTTTTAAATAATTAAATATTCAATTTTTAAATGCTAATTAAAGCCCTAAAAATCAAATAAATTATCAAAAAACCCAAATAAAGATTTTTTAATTGGTAAACCTAAAATGACCTAAAAAGATTAAAAACTATTTTTAGAAATTTTTAAACTAATAAAAACTATTTAAAATGATTTAAAAACTATTAAAACTTAAAATAATTATAAAAATTAATCTAGAAGTGATAAAATTATTCTAAAAGTTGCTAAATTCCTATTTTAATGTATTAAAGCTAAGAAAAATGTAAAAAGTTGGAAAATGTGAAATTTGAAAAATAATAATAAAATAATATTAAAATAATATTAAAAAACCAAAAATTATAAAAAATTCTAAAAACTTGCAAACTAGTTTATTTTAACCTAAATAAACAGAAAATCAAAGTGAAATGACTAGAATACCCCTATTGGGCCCTCAAATGGGCCAAAACAAAAAACAGTCAACCTAAATGGGCTTTTTAGCCCAAAAAGTCAAACCTGGCCCAATTGACTTGGAAAAGCTCTATCTGACTCAAAATTTGATTCGAAACACAAAACTCTAAAGGCCCAAAAGCTGAATGTGAGCTTATCACAGCTTAATAAGCAAACAACTTATCCTTATTGGGCTTTTTAGCCCATTAAGCAATAAGCTAATGCCATAAGCTCTAATTTGACACACAACCTTCTTTTAGGATGCTTATGAGATCTGTAAAAAGAAATTTTGAAAAAGCACACTCAATAAGCCAGAAATAAGCAAGGTAATATTTCACTAAAAGACAAAATAGTCATTTTTGAGAAATAAGGCACCTCAGAACTTGATTCAACTTGCAAAAGATCACAAATGGACTCAATAAGCCAAAACAAGCAACAAAATTCCAATAAGCAAAACCAATAAGCCAGAATAAGCCAATAAGCACTTATGAAAAAGTCAATTAAGTTGGTTTTCTAGTCAAACCCTAAAGTCAACCCACCAAATGCTCCAGTATGAACAAATGGGTCAAATAATGAGCACCTATTACAAAATCCAAGTTGTTGCTGGTTAAAATAAGCTATTATGGCTTATTGATAAGCTGAAACCCAAAATACACTAGCAGTGGTAACTAGCAGGGGAAAGGAGTTCCCACTGCTTTGACTATTTGACCAAGCTTTTTAGAGAGATTTAGTTGAATTCAATTGGAAACAAGGGGACCCTTGTGATCAGTGAATCACAAAGAGTCAATAGCAACAAGAAAATCCAAATTTGGTTCACACAATAAGCCACAAATGATCAAACAGTCACCAGATCATACACATACATGGAAATAAGCAGTTATGCACTTAATAAGCAGTTTTAGCATGAATAAGCCAACCAAACTTAACAGGATGCATACACAAGCTATATTAACTATGAATAAGCACAAATAAACTTAAATCAAACACTGAATCAAAGTAAACAACAAGATCAAAGCATATAAAGTTACTGATGAACAAGGTGCATATGCAAAAACTATTTGCTGATCTAATTGACACTAGATCCAATTTCAAGCCTCAAATCCTACTTCCCTGGTGTAGTTAACCTAGATTTAACACTTGTTAACCCTAGTCTATGATTAGATCTAGGTGTCCCCTAAATTTCAGTCAATTTCACCAAGTAAACAAGATTTTATACCCAATTTATGAATCTATGTGTTTCAAGCCTCAAAACCTGCAAACAGATAAACATTAGCACCCAATAAACAGATACCAACACTTGCAAACACAACACCACCTCTTAACAAACCACAAATCCAAATCATGCAGTTGACCCAAACACCCCTTAAAAACCTGTTTTCACAACTTTTCAAAGGATCATCCAGATTCAAACCACAAATCAAACCTCAAACACTTAAATATCATCAAACAACACCAGATTAACAATAATCAACCACCAAATCATAGATTCAAGCACAAACAAGCCAATATCACAAAATTCAGAAAAATAAGAGAGAAAATGAAAAGGGAAGAAGATGCAAACCTCCAAGACCTACATCCAGGCCCTGGATTGTTTGAGCTGAGGTACTAGCAGAACAAGTACCAGCTTCCAAGCTGCTAAGAAGAACAAACCACAAAGGTGAGATCAAATAAACCAAATTTTCTGATTTTTTTGAAGCACAAGCTTTATCACTTAAAACCTTGCCTCAAAAACCTTCAAACATGTAAATGGAACTCAAAATCAGGCTATTCTAACACCAACTTTTAATCAAACACAAAAGAGAATTCAAAATTTTATGAAATTCAAATTTTATTAACTTAAAAAGGAATTACAAATATTGATAGCCTAAAACTGGAACAAAGGGACTCTCACATGTTGAGGTCTCCTTTTATAGGCAAATGCCAAGCTAACACTATTCACAAACCCTAGAACTGAATTCCCTAAAATGCCCTTGAGTCTTCTAGACGTTTTGATGGAATGTGCTGTCCAAATTGATCTTGGCTGTTCATTTTAGCTTTGGAATGAAGCAAGGATCCTTAGCTGTTGATTTGGAAATGTCCGATAACTTGGAGGGTAATGTATGATGTGATAGGTAGACGGGTGAATGGGTGGGACCCCTTTGGTGAGTGGAGATGAGGGTTTTTGGTGTGGGATAGGTTTCTGGGCATGTGAATCAAGCATGTGCCTGGGTAATTTGTTTTTACCCTTTGTTTTAAGTGAAGTGGTAACTAGGTTCTTGGGGTGAATAGTAAACTTTTTGATCCGTTTTTATAGGAGTGGAAATGTGTTCGGCGCATTTTCATGTTTGAATGTTTCACTTTGGCCATTTCAGTCCTTGTTCTTTGGGAAATAATGTAAAACGTGTATTTCAGCCAACAAAACTTACATCCCTTTGTTAATAACTTTCATGACTTGACAATTTTGGCACCAAACTTTGGAAAAAGGTTTCAAAGGGTTGTTTTTGCCATTTTGAGATAATTCAAGGGCTGATCTTGGACATTGTTGATCTTCAAAGGTCTTCAATATAACTTTGACTTTATGAGGGACCATAATTGGTAATTTAGAATTGTTGAGGGACTAAACTTGCCATTTCTTCAAAGTTGAAGGACCATTTGTGTAATTTTGACAAACTTAAGGGACCAAACTTGTAATTATCAATATACAAGGGTTTTAAGTGTCATTTCTCCATTCAATGAGGATCAATCTTGCATGTCTTCAAGTCTTCAAGGGTATTTGTTGAATATTTCATGATCTAGGGCCCGGTTCTTTGTACGGCTTCGTTTCTCGTGTCCGTTTTTCCTTGTTTCTTGTGATCTTTTGTCTTTTTCACGATATCCATACCTAAAATACACAAGTAAACAAACACAAGCATATATATGGTATTTTATGACATTTTTATGCATTTAAAGTCCGAAAAGAACGATGAGATCATGTATAAATGCCATCTCATCACTCCCCCATATTAAGCCATTGTCGTGCCCTCACGCAATGCTAGAATAAAGTATCTAAGCATCACCAAAGTTCAATTTTATTAACCTTTATTGAAGAGTAAAAGACTTGCAACATACTACGAAGATGTGTAAAGACATAATGTATGATTTTCATCACAAACGTGACTTTTAGGGTCAAAGAATAAAAAAAAGTAAATGTCCCTTAGAGTAAACTTCGTCATCCTTGATTGTCATACATTCCATGCTAAGTGCAAAAACGAGATCATTGTTGGTACAAGTCACAATGCTAACACTACTCATACGTCCAAATTATGTAATACTTTTTCTCCCTGCAATCCTAGTTATTATAAAAGGAAATGGGTTACTAGCATTTTTTAACTATTTGTCATGGATCACAAGTGATTCATATTGACTTATTTGAGTAGTTATTAGTCCGAAAGCAAAGTAGCACGATTTAATCGATAGTTAGCCGAAGGACAAAATCTTTTAAAACGGCTTCTCGTGTATCTCCTTAAGTTCATATCTTGGCATAACTCGTTTCATGATTTGAGACCTTTCTCGGACCGATATTTGGCATGTACTTCATACTTCAAATCTTAGGAAGACGTTCTTGAAATTATGGTCTTCTCTTCTCATATTTGGAATTTCTTCACTTGACGTTTTTGAGAGATTCTTCATATTTGGACCACGACTTCATCATTTTTCTTCAATCTTTACTTTGGATTTTGATATACAACGATCCGCCTCCTTTTCGGACTTGAATATATTTATCCTCATACCTTGTAAGGGTCTTTTCGGATAGACTTTCTCCATGATCTTTAGGGGAGTAATTGCTTTTCGTCGTGTGTCTCGATCCTTCATATTGATTTAGGAATAATGATACTTCACATCATCTTGAATCTTTAGCAACCAAATAGGGCTCCTCATGCCTTGTTAGGGCCTTTTTGGATGATCGCCAATCTTTGCGTCCCGCTTCAATAAGTTATGCCTTGGCTATGAACTCTATTCAACCCCGAGCAACTTTTAAACGATCTTGCGCTAGAGGCTAAGTAACCTTTCAAATCGTATGACGTTACTTATTGCAATTATGATTTATTCCTAATGCATTGATCTTATGGGAAGAAAAAGCCACAATTAAAAACATATGAGTTTTTGAAAGAACATTTTCATGTTCTACGTTTAGCATGATCACTTGTCTAACTCTATCATTTCTCGTTCTTCACTATATAAAGACCTCTAATTAAAGAGACTCGTGAATACTTAGCCATGCAAGTCAAAATTAAGCCAAATTTGGATTAGCTTTCATTAAGACTATATCAAATTAAAGTTTTGGGTTTTCAAGCCACCTATAGGATCTTGCACTTTCTTGGACTTTTTCAAGCTTAGAGAATGCATTTTATAGTTCCCTTGATAAGTGACTTTCTAGGATCAATTATAGGAACTTGCGAAAAGTTCTTGTTCTTAACCCGAATGAGCTAAGACTTTCGCGTTTTAAAGCTCCCTATATAAAAGTCTAGCAAAACTTGAATTGAGCAGGTTAAGGAATGTAAATGGCTCCAAATGCCCATCAAGTCAAAAATTAACTCTTATTCTACCCAACGGAAAATATACATTCGTGTCTTAAAAACACTTATTAAAACTAAGAAAATTTTTAAAATTTGGCCATTTTTAGCCTTATTAGCAACCAAAAAACATTAAAAGTTGGAAAACGTGAGGGCGTAGCAAAACAAGTACCTATTCACCCCCATACTAAAAGTAAACATTGTCCTCAATGTTTCGAGTCTAAAGGTGGAGCACCCCCATACTAGAGACGAAGAATCGAATGCTTAGGATCTAGCATGGAAAGGGTGATCAACAATATATCTAAAGCCGTTTATTAAGTATGCTAAATGATAATTGTTAGAACAATAAAGGATATGTCATGGATTCGTGAAAAACTTCTTCAAGCAAACGATGGAGGCTCACGTAAACGAACACGAGAGTCTTCATTCGTAGATGATGATGATGATCTAGATAACACAATCACAAACAACCACGAGACAACGAGTTGGAAGGGTACAAGTCCCCTTATTAGTGAATAGTAAGCATAAAGGATAAGCATGGGATCTCCCCCACGAGGCACCTCATTTTTGATTACCGAGTCATGAGCTCGACTCGATCCCCTCAATGCTAATTATCATTGGGGAAGGTGACTTGGTCGAGGGCAACCATTGAAGGAATTTCCCCACCAAAGTAGTGCTTAAGCCTATGTCCATTCACCTTGAAATTAGGACCATCATCTTGAGCTAGCTCGATGGTCCTATAAGGAAACACTTGTGTAATGGTGAACGGACCCGACCAACGAGATTTTAATTTCCCGGAAAATATCTTAAGTCGAGAGTTAAAAAGTAACACTTGATCACCAACGTTAAAAACCCGGTTTTTAATCTTTGAATCATGAAACTTTTTAGTTTTTTCTTTAAAAGTTAATGAATTTTCATAAGCATTGTCTCTTAATTCATCCAATTCATTCAATTGTATTTTCCGGTGATCTCCCGCGGTCTTCAAGTCAAAGTTTGCATGCTTAAGGGCCCAATATGCCTTGTGCTCCAATTCAATGGGCAAATGACAATTCTTCCCATAGACTAACTTATAAGGAGTGCAACCGATAGGTGTCTTATAAGCGGTCCTAAAGGCCCATAAAGCGTCATCGAGTTTGTCGGACCATGAAGCACGGTTTTCTCCAATTGACCTCTCTAAAATCCTTTTCAAAGCTCGGTTCGAAACCTCGACTTGCCCACTCGTTTGCGGGTGATAAGCCGTAGAAAGACGATGAGTAACTCCATATTTCTTTAGAACCTTTTCGAATTGGTCATTACAAAAATGGGTTCCACGATCGCTTATAATAGCACGAGGGGTTCCGAACCGAGAGAATAGTTGCTTCAAAAACTTTACTACCACACGAGCATCATTAGTAGGCAAAGCCTTAGCTTCCACCCACTTAGAAAGGTAGTCCACCGCGACGAGGATATATTTGTTGCCATGAGACGATGGGAACGGCCCCATAAAGTCTATTCCCCATATGTCGAAAATCTCACACACTTGAATTATGTTTTGCGGCATTTCATCACGTTGAGACGATTTTCCTTGACGTTGGCACGAATCACACGACTTTACAAGTGCGTGTGCATCACGATAGATAGAAGGCCAAAAAAAGCCGGCATCGAACACTTTCTTAGCCGTGAGATTAGCACCGTGGTGACCACCCGTGGGTCCCTCGTGACAAGATCTAAGGATAATAGAAGCTTCGGCACCAAACACACAACGTCGAACGAGTTGATCCGCACAAACCCAAAAGAGATAAGGGTCGTCCCAAAAATAGAACTTGACGTCACGAAAGAATTTTCGCTTTTGTTGTGTCGTCATACCCTTGATTATGAAATTGCCCGCATGGTAATTTGCAATGTCGGCAAACCATGGGGTGGTGTCTTTAGAATTCACTACACCGAGAGTCTCGAGAGGAAATGTTTCGGTGATTTCCTTGTTCTCGAAAACATCTTTGTGAGGATCTTCTAGACGAGAGAGATGATCGGCCGCTAGATTATCGGCTCCTTTTTTGTCAAGCACGGTGACATCAAATTCTTAGAGGAGGAGCATCCAACGAAGCAATCTCGGCTTAGCATCTTGCTTAGCTAAGAGGTACTTGATAGCCGAATGGTCGGTATACACGATGCTTTTAGTTAAGACGAGATAAGGTCGGAATTTCTCAAAAGCATAGACTACGGCAAGGAATTCCTTTTCCGTTATGGTGTACTTTAATTGAGCATCGGTCATCGTCTTACTAGCATAGTGGATAGGACGGAAATGTTTGTCATAACGTTGCCCTAAGACGCCCCCTATAGCATAATCACTTGCATCGCACATGATTTCAAAGGGTAATTCCCAATTAGGAGCAACAAGAATGGGAGCTTCGGTAAGTTTCCTTTTGAGAGTTTCGAAAGCTCTAACACAATCCTCATTGAAATTAAAAGGAGCATCCTTCTCGAGAAGGTGTGTCATAGGTCGAGAGATTTTCGAAAAGTCCTTGATGAAACGACGATAAAAGCCCGCGTGGCCTAGGAAACTCCTAACTCCCTTAACGGTTTTGGGATGAGGTAACTTGGCGATGACGTCTACCTTAGCTTTATTGACCTCAATCCCCGCTTTCGACACCTTATGTCCTAAGACGATTCCTTTTTTACACATAATGACATTTTTCCCAATTAAGCACAAGATTGGTTTCTTCACAACATTTTAACATTTGCTCGAGATTGGATAAACACGACGTGAACGAATTGCCAAACACCGAGAAGTCATCCATAAACACTTCCATCGATTTCTCGATCATATCGTGAAAAATCGCCATCATACACTGTTGAAACGTACCCGATGCATTATAAAGTCCGAAAGGCATCCTACGATAAGCGAACGTTCCATAAGGACACGTAAAGGTAGTCTTCTCTTGATCACGAGGGTCGATAGGTATTTGAAAGTAACCGGAAAAACCATCTAAAAATCAATAGAATTCATTTCCCGCGAGTCGCTCCAACATTTGATCCATGAAGGGCAAAGGAAAGTTGTCTTTACGAGTGGTGTCATTCAACTTTCGGTAGTCAATACACACCCTCCAACCGGTCACAACACGAGTGGGAATTAACTCGTTGTTTTCATTAGGCACAACGGTCATTCCTCCCTTTTTAGGGACACAATGGATTGGGCTCACCCATGGGCTATCGAATATAGGATAAATCATTTCCGCGTCAAGGAGTTTAAGAACCTCCTTTTTTAATGACATCGTGAATTTTGGGATTCACCCTTCTTTGACTTTGAATTGCGGGTTTGTAGTCCTCCTCCATTAAAATCTTGTGAGTACAAAATTTTGGGTCAATACCCTTAATGTCGGAAATTTTCCACGCAATTGCCCCTTTATGAGCCTTAAGAACTTTCAAGAGCTCGGTTTTTCATCATTAGCAAGACCTCTTGCAATAATAACCGGCAACTTGTCATCTCCTTCCAATAATGCGTATTCAAGGTGAGAAGGAAGATCTTTCAATTCAAGGATAGGTGGTTCCTCGATTGAAGATTTTGGTTCAACACTCATAACTTCCATCGGCGGAAGAAATGGTGGAATAGAATTATCATCACTAATCAATACCTCATCTTCATTGTCGATTTCATTTGAAGTGAGATAGCCTCCTTGGAATGGAGTGAGATTTGGTGTAGAATTAGCAAGAATCGGATCCAAAATAGTGGGATTGCCACTTGACGAGCTATCGGAAAAACCTAACACTTCTTGTGAAAACTCATCGCAAACCACATCAACGATGTCAATGTGATTGATGGTAGCGATTGCATAAACATGAGAAGGTTTCAAGTTTTGAGTATCGTTTATAACAAGTTCCTCTTCGTTGAATCTCAAAGTGATAGTTCTCGCATGAACATCGATAAGCGATCTCGAAGTGTCTAAAAATGAACGACCTAAAATTAGAGGAACTTGAGGATCCGTGGGGATGTCAACTACTATAAAATCAACGGGATAGTAGAACTTCCCCACTTTCACGAAAACATCTTCGGCTACTCCACATGCTAAAATTGTAGAATGATCGGCCATCTCGATAGACATGTTCGAAGGAATGAGAGCCGGAAGCGAAAGCGATTTCCATATGGAAAATGGCATTAAATTAATGCTCGCACCAAGATCGGCCAAGGCGAGGCATTCTTTCATATCTTGTATGTCACAAGGAATGAGAAACTTTCCGGGGTCACCAACTTTTTCCGGTATGCGGTTAAGATAAACCGAAGAACAATTAGCAAGCTTTGAAAGCTTTTCCTTATCGCTCATCATACTTTTAAAAGTGGAAGCGAAACGAGGCATATACAACAACGCGTCGGCTAAACTCACATCAAAATGCACTTGTTGAAACATTTTTATAAAAAGCTCGATTTGTTGTTTGTTACATTCTTGCAATTTCTCTTTGTTTCGTCTCGAAGGGTAAGGTAAGGGTGGTGTGGGTTGGACATTAGGCAACGGCCTTGGAATCTCGGGTTCCACAATTGGTATTGGTTCAACCGTAGGTGTGGTTTGAGCGGTACTTCGTGGGATTGTAATGTGCTCCTTTTCGACCATCACCTCGGGCTCTTTCTCGATTTCCTTCTCCGTAGAAGTACTTGGACGAGAGATTGGTTCCTTGAAAGTTTTACCACTTCGTGTAGTAATAACCTTCATTTCTCCCTTCGAGTTTGCAATGGTATCACTAGGAAGACCACCCGAGGAAGAGGGTTTACACATGATTGCTTCAAACATCTTAGCCATTCGGTCCTCAAATTTTGATTGCCTAGCATCCGCTTTTAACAACTCTTGCTTAATCTCATGTTGTCCTAATTCTATCTTTTGTTGGTTTGTTGAAGACGTTGGACATTTCCTTCCATTTTATTTGCATGAGTTTTAAGTTCATTAGCAAGTTCATTTTTAATCTCGTTTTTCAACTCGGATCTTAAGCTAATCATCTCACGTTGCATGTTATCAAATTTAGCATCATTTAATTTAGCATAATCCAAAAATTCTCCTTGAAGATTTTTAGTGTGAGCATTTTGAAAACCTTGTGTAGTGTTTTGAAAATCACGGTTTTGGTTTTGATTAGTGACTTTTCCATTCCCATTTTGATAATTCCCCTTGTTGTAGTTACGTGAATTGCCTTGGTAATTACCACCTTGGTTGTTGTTTCGATAGTTATTAGCATTTTGATTTGGTGGAGCTTGATTTAGGTGGGAACCTTGACCGTTTTGGTTGTAAGTTCCCGTTGCTACATAAGCACTCGAAGTGTTACCATCCGCGGTAATGCACTTGGAAAGATCATGAGCTCCACCACAAGACAAACAACTCTTAGCAATCGCTTTAACCGAAGCGGAATTTGAAGCTTCTTGAGCTTTCCAATGGGACATAAGATTAGCAAATCTATCAAAAAACCGATTTTCCTTATTAGCTTCATCATGTAAGGCATTAATGCTACGAGACGATGACGATGATGACGAACCCAAATTGGCAACACTCGGTGTGTTACGAGGGCTATAAACCTTAGATCTATTCTCGATGATTTGTAAAGCCTCATTGGTCGTCTTGCACAAAAAATTACCACCCGCGGCGGCATTCAAGTAATCTCGTTCATGGTCATTAAGCCCATTATAAAAAGTATCAATTTGATGTAATTCCGAAAAATCATGGTGTGGACATTCATGTAACATTTCTTTAAAGCGTTCCCATGCCATTGAAAAACTCTCATTATTTCTTTGCACAAATCGTGAAATCTTATTTTTCAAATGTGTTGTTTTAGATGGTGGAAAAAACTTGTTCACAAACTTAGAAACGAGATCACCCCATGTTAAAATCGAATTTGGCGGTTCTTTCTCAAGCCAAATTTTTGCGGGTCCATCTAACGAGTATGGAAACAACATCATCTTAATGGCGTCATGTGGAACATCCTTAAACTTGCTAGTAGCGGTGAGACGATTAAAATTCCTTATGTGATAATGCGGGTTGTCTTTCTCATGACCTCTAAACTTATTTGCTTGCAACATCGACATTAAACCCGTCTTAATCTCGAAATTCTCCGCTAGGATGGCGGGAATCACAATGGCCTCTCCAAAACCCTCGGTGGGTGCTTGTAGCAACTCCATCATAGTACGATTAGCCATGACGACTTCTTGTTCTACAATAGGTTCAACAATTGGAGGTTGTTCTTCAATCAACGTCTCTTGATTGGCTTGCTTTTGAAGACGTTTACGAGCTCGTTTTGCTTCATTACGAGTGATCATAAACTTCACGAAGAATGGGAGGTGAGCAAAGAAGATTCTTTTTGGGTGTTTTGTAGATTTTCAATTTTTTTGTGTTTTTGATTGTATTTAATTTTTTTGGATTTTGGTGTATCTTCGTAGACAACAATCTACAAAATCTCTCCTCGAATCAAACTCTTGATTAAAGAAGCCTCAAAGGAATGAAAACGATCACGTGGAGTGAACGCCTTCGAATGACTTTAGAACTTTGGTGAAAACCAAATTGTTCAAGAGGGTTTAATCACAAAGAAACCAAGCAAATATATTATACGTAATAATACTTTGGGCGGCAAAACCCTCGATTAGCCTTCAATCTCAAAATACTCACAAGCAAGCGGGGAAACGAGGCGGCGCGAAGCACTTAAGAGCCTTTTTCCTTAGGGTATATTTTATAATACCCGCCTTATACCCACCTTATAGTTCGTATTTTTCAAAATCGAGCTTCACGAAAGTATTTATCTATTTTTGCCTTTTTCTTTTTGTTTGAGATTCGAATACAATAATTAGGAGATCAAATCCCAATTAAGGTTGTGTTTTCACACTTTTGGAGATATTGTTTATTTGTTGTGATACTTAATGCAATATAGTAATAATATTTTCACAAGAAAAACCAAGAAAACCGATAATACGTATTAGTAGATTTCTACTAATACAAATACTATTTTGGTTAATATTAAAAACAACAATGCAAATTAATCACGACACACCTCCCCGGCAGCGGCGCCAAAATGATTGTAGTATTTTACTACTCTTTAGGAAAAGAGAGTAAATAGGGAAAGTATCGAGTGATGATTTAGGAAAATCAGGCACTAATGACCCTTTATGGTGTGAAAGTTCGTTTCCCAAGGAGGTATATGTGTGTGAAAAACTTGTAAAATGTTTGTGATTAATGATTGGTTTAGAAGGGGATGAGAAAAGAAGATGACAAAGACGTGAAATTAATACTACGACGACAAAACGTAAAACCGTAAAAACTACAAAAATAAAAATTAATTCTAAAAATTACCAAAAATTCACCAAAAATCAAAATTAATAAACTAAGAGTTTACCAATGATCAAAACTTTTTCAAACCTTTTAAATAATTAAATATTCAATTTTTAAATGCTAATTAAAGCCCTAAAAATCAAATAAATTATCAAAAAGCCCAAATAAAGATTTTTTAATTGGTAAACCTCTAAAATGACCTAAAAAGATTAAAAATTATTTTTAGAAATTTTTAAACTAATAAAAACTATTTAAAATGATTTAAAAACTATTAAAATTTAAAATATTTATAAAAATTAATCTAGAAGTGATAAAATTATTCTAAAAGTTGCTAAATTCCTATTTTAATGTATTAAAGCTAAGAAAAATGTAAAAAGTTGGAAAATGTGAAATTTGAAAAATAATAATAAAATAATACTAAAATAATATTAAAAAACCCAAAAATTATAAAAAATTCTAAAAACTTGCAAACTAGTTTATTTTAACCTAAATAAACAGAAAATCAAAGTGAAATGACCAGAATACCCCTATTGGGCCCTCAAATGGGCCAAAACCAAAAACAGTCAACCTAAATGGGCTTTTTAGCCCAAAAAGTCAAACCTGGCCCAATTGACTTGGAAAAGCCCTATCTGACTCAAAATTTGATTCTAAACACAAAACTCTAAAGGCCCAAAAGCTGAATGTGAGCTTATCATAGCTTAATAAGCAAACAGCTTATCCTTATTGGGCTTTTTAGCCCATTAAGCAATAAGCTAATGCCATAAGCTCTAATTTGACACACAACTTCTTTTGGGATGCTTATGAGATCTGTAAAAAGAAATTTTGAAAAAGCACACTCAATAAGCCAGAAATAAGCAAGGTAATATTTTACTAAAAGACAAAATAGTCGTTTTTGAGAAATAAGGCACCCCAGAACTTGATTCAACTTGCAAAAGATCACAAATGGACTCAATAAGCCAAAACAATCAACAAAATTCCAATAAGCAAAACCAATAAGCCAGAATAAGCCAATAAGCACTTATGAAAAAGTCAATTAAGTTGGTTTTCTAGTCAAACCCTAAAGTCAACCCACCAAATGCTCTAGTATGAACAAATGGGTCAAATAATGAGCACCTATTACAAAATCCAAGTTGTTGCTGGTTAAAATAAGCTATTATGGCTTATTGATAAGCTGAAACCCAAAATACACTAGCAGTGGTAACTAGCAGGGGAAAGGAGTTCCCACTGCTTTGACTATTTGACCAAGCTTTTTAGAGAGATTTAGTTGGATTCAATTGGAAACAAGGGGACCCTTGTGATCAGTGAATCACAAGGAGTCAATAGCAACAAGAAAATCCAAATTTGGTTCACACAATAAGCCACAAATGATCAAACAGTCACCAGATCATACACATACATGGAAATAAGCAGTTATGCACTTAATAAGCATTTTTAGCATGAATAAGCCAACCAAACTTAACAGGATGCATACACAAGCTATATTAACTATGAATAAGCACAAATAAACTTAAATCAAACACTGAATCAAAGTAAACAACAAGATCAAAGCATATAAAGTTATTGATGAACAAGGTGCATATGCAGAAACTATTTGCTAATCTATTTGACACTAGATCCAATTTCAAGACTCAAATCCTACTTCCCTGGTGTAGTTAACCTAGATTTAACACTTGTTAACCCTAGTCTATGATTAGATCTAGGTGTCCCCCAAATTTTAGTCAATTTCACCAAGTAAACAAGATTTTATACCCAATTTATGAATCTATGTGTTTCAAGCCTCAAAACCTGCAAACAGATAAACAATAGCACCCAATAAACAGATACCAACACTTGCAAACACATAACCACCTCTTAACAAACCACAAATCCAAATCATGCAGTTGACCCAAACACCCCTTAAAAACCTGTTTTCACAACTTTTCAAAGGATCATCCAGATTCAAACCACAAATCAAACCTCAAACACTTAAATATCATCAAACAACACCAGATTAACAATAATCAACCACCAAATCACATATTCAAGCACAAACAAGCCAATATCACAAAATTCAGAAAAATAAGAGAGAAAATGAAAAGGGAAGAAGATGCAAACCTCCAAGACCTACATCCAGGCCCTGGATTGTTTGAGCTGAGGTACTAGCAGAACAAGTACCAGCTTCCAAACTGCTAAGAAGAACAAACCACAAAGGTGAGATCAAATAAACCAAACTTTCTGATTTTTTTGAAGCACAAGCTTTATCACTTAAAACCTTGCCTCAAAAACCTTCAAACATGTAAATGGAACTCAGAATCAGGCTATTCTAACACCAACTTTTAATCAAACACAAAAGAGAATTCAAAATTTTATGAAATTCAATTTTTATTAACTTAAAAAGGAATTACAAAGATTGATAGCCTAAAACTGGAACAAAGGGACTCTCACATGTTGAGGTCTCCTTTTATAGGCAAATGCCAAGCTAACACTATTCACAAACCCTAGAACTGAATTCCCGAAAATGCCCTTGAGTCTTCTAGACATTTTGATGGAATGTGCTGTCCAAATTGATCTTGGCTGTTCATTTTAGCTTTGGAATGAAGCAAGGATCCTTAGCTGTTGATTTGGACACGTCCGATAACTTGGAGGGTAATGTATGATGTGATAGGTGGACGGGTGAATGGGTGGGACCCCTTTGGTGAGTGGAGATGAGGGTTTTTGGTGTGGGATAGGTTTCTGGGCATGTGAATCAAGCATGTGCCTGGGTAATTTGTTTTTACCCTTTGTTTTAAGTGAAGTGGTAACTGGGTTCTTGGGGTGAATAGTAAACTTTTTGATCCGCTTTTGTAGGAGTGGAAATGTGTTTGGCGCATTTTCATGTTTGAATGTTTCACTTTGGCCATTTCAGTCCTTGTTCTTTGGGAAATAATGTAAAACGTGTATTTCAGCCAACAAAACTTACACCCCTTTGTTAATAACTTTCATGACTTGACAATTTTGGCACCAAACTTTGGAAAAAGGTTTCAAAGGGTTGTTTTTGCCATTTTGAGATAATTCAAGGGCTGATCTTGGACATTGTTGATCTTCAAAGGTCTTCAATATAACTTTGACTTTATGAGGGACCATAATTGGTAATTTAGAATTGTTGAGGGACTAAACTTGCCATTTCTTCAAAGTTGAAGGACCATTTGTGTAATTTTGACAAACTTAAGGGACCAAACTTGTAATTATCAATATATAAGGGTTTTAAGTGTCATTTCTTCATTCAATGAGGATCAATCTTGCATGTCTTCAAGTCTTCAAGGGTATTTGTTGAATATTTCATGATCTAGGGCCCGGTTCTTTGTACGGCTTCGTTTCTCGTGTCCGTTTTTCCTTGTTTCTTGTGATCTTTTGTCTTTTTCACGATATCCATACCTAAAATACACAAGTAAACAAACACAAGCATATATATGGTATTTTATGACATTTTTATGCATTTAAAGCCCGAAAAGAACGATGAGATCATGTATAAATGCCATCTCATCATTCGCGATCTTGCAGGAAATGATTTATTAAAAGGTTCTCGAGGGGATAATCTCTACACACTGTCCATTCAAAACATGATGGCCGCCTCTCCTGTATGCCTTCTCTCCAAAGCATCTAAGACCAAGTCATGGTTGTGGCATCACCGGTTATCTCATCTTAACTTTGATGCTATAAACCATTTGGCTAAAAACGAACTTGTTCGTGGTCTTCCAAAACTTAAGTTCGACAAGGATCATTTATGTTCCGCGTGTTGTTTGGGGAAAAGCACCAAGAAATCATACAAACCTAAAGCTGAAGACACCAACCAAGAACCACTGTATCTTTGCACATGGATCTTTGCGGGCCAATGCGTACGGTTAGTGTGAGTGGTAGAAAATACATCCTCGTCATGGTGGATGATTTCTCAAGATTTACATGGGTTAAGTCTTTAGCAACCAAGGATCAAGCACCAAATTATATTATTACTTTCTTAAAGATGATCCAAGTACGTCTTAATGCTACTGTTCACCGCATTCGCACTGATAACGAAACTGAGTTCGTTAATCAAACTCTACGAGACTATTATGAAGAGGTCGGTATTTCACATGAAACTTCTGTTGCTCGTACTCCACAACAAAACGGTGTCATAGAAAGACGTAACCGTACACTAATGGAAGATGCTAGAACTATGTTGATTTATGCGAATGCTCCTTTATTCTTATGGGCTGAAGCAGTGGCAACTGCATGTTATACCCAAAACCGCTCCATCATTCGTAAGCGCCATGTAAAAACTCCATATGAGCTACTTCATGGACATAAACCTGATATTTTATTTCTTCATGTGTTTGGTGCACTTTGTTATCCAAATACTAATAGTGAGAATTTGGGCAAACTTCAACCGAAGTCTGACATTGGAATTTTCATTGGTTAATCACACGCAAAGAAAGCTTACCGAATTTATAACCGTCGTCTTGGCAAGATAGTAGAAACTTTGGATGCCGATTTTGATGAGCTGACAGCGATGGCTTCTGAGCAACACAACACTGAACCCGCACTTCATGAGATGGGAACCGGTACAATTAGTTCCGAATTAACTCCCAACAATCCTACTTCTCCATCATTTACACCACCTACAAGGCCCGAGTGGGATGAGTTATTTCAACCTATGTTTGATGAATTCTTTGATCCACCTAGTGATGATTCTTCAGCACCTGCAGTAGTAGCTCCGATTCCCGAAGTTGTTGCTCAAGATAATGGAAATCAGTCCGAGGCATCTACTGTCACTATTGAACCAGATGCCCCATCCCCCACCAATTCACAAACTACACCTGAATCATCACCCTCACTTGTTCCTAATGATGTTGAAGAAGATTACTATGATCACGATTTGGAAATTGCTTACTTACAAGAGCTTCCATTCTTTGGTTCACAAATACCCGAAAACCCTAACGGTGCGTCTACCTCAGAGGAAGCTCCTGCAATCGTTCACTCCCGACCACCACGGATTGAAAATCACAACACCAAATGGACAAAGGATCACCCAATCTGCAATATTATTGGTGACATCGATCGACCAGTCTTAACACGCCACCAACTCCAAGAACATGCATTATATTGCTACTTTGATGCATTTATTTCCGATATTGAACAAAAAAATTGGCAACAATCCATGACAAAATCATCTTGGATTGAAGCCATACAAGAGGAACTTAATGAATTTCAACGTCTTGAAGTGTGAGAATTAGTTCCTTTACCCAACAACGTTGAAATCCTTACATTGTTGTGGGTATATAAGGTTAAACTCGATGAGTTAGGTGGAGTGCTAAAGAACAAAGCTAGATTGGTTGCTAGAGGTTACAAACAAGATTTGGGTATTGACTTTGAAGAATCCTTTGCTCCTGTTGCACGATTGGAGGCGATCAGACTATTCCTTGCCTATGCTGCTCACATGAACATGACCGTCTACCAAATGGATGTTAAGACGAAATTTATTAATGGTGAAATAAGGGAAGATGTCTACGCAAGCCAGCCGAATGGATTCGTCAACTCAGAGTATCCTAATCACGTGTACAAGCTCAAGAAGTCTCTTTATGGGTTGAAACAAGCTCCACACGCGTGGTACGATCTCCTTTCGTCGTATCTCATCTCGAAAGGCTTCTCCAAAGGCAACGTGGACCCAACATTATT
This sequence comes from Glebionis coronaria, assembly GCA_025667525.1. Classification (NCBI taxonomy): domain Eukaryota; kingdom Viridiplantae; phylum Streptophyta; class Magnoliopsida; order Asterales; family Asteraceae; genus Glebionis; species Glebionis coronaria. The sequence goes on from CM046878.1 coordinate 194,031,551, forward strand.
TATTCTCAAGGAAGACAACGACATGATACTGGTACAAATTTATGTTGACGATATAATATTTGCTGCCACTACTCAAAGGTTGTCTGACCATTTTGAGAAAATTATGTCCACACATTTTAAGATGTCGATGATGGGAAAAATTTCATTTTTCTTAGGGTTGCAAATTTCTCAAAATCCCAGGGGCATCTTCATTAATCAATCCAAATTTGCTCTTGAATCACTAAAGAAGTATCGTTTTGAAAATTGTGACCCCGTGGATACTCCAATGGTGGAGAGATCCAAGTTAGACGAGGATAAGGAAGGGATAGCTGTCGATCCTAAACTTTACCGTGGAATGATCGGCACCCTTCTTTATCTGACTGCTAGCAGGCCTGATTTGCAATTTGCTATATGCATGTGTGCCCGGTATCAGGCTTGGCCTACCGGAAAGCACTTACATGTTGTGAAAAGGATCTTTCGGTATATTAAAGGAACACTTCATCGTGGTCTGTGGTATCCGAAGGATTCCTCTATTGCACTAATATCATATGCAGATGCAGATTATGCTGGGTGTCAAGATACTAGACGTAGCACTTCTGGCAGTGTGCAACTTCTTGGAGATAGATTTGTTAGTTGGGCATCCAAAAGGCAGAAAAGCGCTGCGATATCAAGTACAGAGGCTGAATACATTGCTATGTCCGGTTGTTGTGCTCAAGTTCTTTGGATGAGATCACAATTAACTGACTACGGTCTTGGATTCAATAAAATCCGATGTACTGTGATAACAAAAGTGCAATTGCCCTTTGCTGCAACTACGTTCAACATTCCCGGGCGAAGCACATTGACATACGCTACCACTTCATCAAAGAGCAAGTGCAAAATGGAGTGATCGAACTGTATTTTGTCAACACTAAGTATCAGCTGGCTGATATATTCACAAAAGCCTTAGATCGAGGACGTATCGAGTTTTTATCGAAAAGCTAGGCATGAAATCATTCTCACCAGCGACACTTAAGGAGTTGGCAGAAGAATCTGTAGAATAGTGGTGGTAAACTATTCTAGAGTATCCTTTTATCGTGATCTTGTATATTATCGTATATATATAAAAAACCACCAAAAGCAAAATACAAAATATAAAATATACAAAATCCATAAAAAATATAAAATCAAGAAAAACCAAAAATATTTTTTCATTTTAAATCGGGCATGTATTTTAGTACGGTAATATTTACGGCCTTAGAAATGTCGATTAAAATTGACAGGGCGCCATAAATAGAGTCCGTATAAAAGTTGTACATAATTTAAAACATGCCCATATGGCTTGTAGTTATTTCAGACTGCACCCCGTTTTTCGCATTAAAGTCACGTATTTCTTCCGAAAACGTTGGCTCACAACAGGAATTAATTTTCTCGGGTATGATTTACTTTAAAACCATACAAGGGATCAAGTTTACTTTATAACTTGGTCTAACACAAATCTGTGTACGTTTCAGTGCACTTATTTTGTAAAAATAAGAGAAATCTTATTGCCACCAAGAATCGTTCTTTTAAATCATTAAACAGAAAATGCTTTCATTGGTATTCGACTCCTTAAACAAATACTACAGCTCTTTAAATAGAAAACGGGTCAATGTTTAAGGGGGAGAAAATCTTAAATCATTTTTGTCATCAATATATTGTCTTCCAGAATCTTTCTTAGAAAAATAAACAGTTAAATGTTGTTCATCATGTGTTTGTCAAGTATGTGGTATTTGGATATGCTGAAGACTGTTTCTCGCACTTTTGATTGGACCTTAGAGATTAGAGATTAGTGCGTTGATTGGTTGTGTGTGCTTAATAGTTAAAAGAATATTTAAGTTTCAATGTACATTAAGTATTCCCTTAATAAACGTTAAACTAAAATAGTTTTTTTTAACTAAAATGAAAAATGAAAGAAAAAGAAGGGACAAAAGTGTAAAATCGGATAAAATTGACTTTAGGTCAAACAGGTACACCGCCCCGCTTTTCTTCCTTATTCGTTTCACTGTTACACAAAACCTAAACCCTTTGCCGCCATTTTCTTCCAAGTTTTTTTCAACCAAGATCTCGCTTTGTTTTTCGTTCATCAAACCTAAGGTAAATCGGCTTTACCTCTTTGTTTAATTAAAAGATTCCAACAGGTCAGGTTAGGGTTTAATTAGATCAATTAATTTGATTGAATAACAAGGGGTTTTGGTATGGAAATACATAGAATCTTGCGTTGATTGTTTTTAATGCCCAAACACCTGCGTTGATTGTTTTTGTCTGTTGATAATCAGTAAACAGCGAACTTATTCAGACTTAGGTTGGGTATCAATGGATTCTGACTTATGCGTGGCTTAAGAATATCCCGACTTATGTTGCAGACTCACTAAAATCCGAATTAAGTTAGTGATTACAAGGATTCCAACTTACGTTGAAAACGCATATATTCCGACTTAGGTTGAAAATGTATGTATTCCGACTTAGGTCACAAATGTGTGTATTCCGACTTCGGTCACAAACGTGGGTATTCCGACTTAGGTCACAAATGTGGGTATTCCGACTTAGGTCACAAACGTGGGTATTCCGACTTAGGTCACAAATGTGTGTATTCCGACTTAGGTCACTGTAACACCCCATTTTGATAATGGAATGTCACGCATAATTATGACGTGTCATCAAAGCATACAAGGATAAATGTATAAAACATTACATGACCATAGGGATAACCGGAATCAAACATCGGTTCCCAAACATAAGCCCAAAACATAATAAAGCAAAAGAAATGAATGAAAGACTAAGCAAGCATAACTATATGAAGGCAAAACAGAAAAGAAGTCTATAGCAACTTCCATCCTATGCACGTCCTCCAAATGCTCGAGTCTTTCCTAGGGTACCTGCCGTTTTGGGACATGGAAAGGAAAGTAACGGCTGAGCAAAACGCTCAGTGCACGGATATAGACATAGTATGAATGACTAAGCATAATAAAGACTTAATAGCAGCGGAAATGTATAAGTCCTGGAAAACCTGGAACATGTTCATAAAACTGGTTTTATAGTTTGAAAAGCCTTATGTTTATCTTATGAAAACTGTTTAACATATTTTACCATTAGCCAATATAGGTCATGAAAATCCACTGTGCATGAATACTTGGAGGGGTGACCTCATCATGCAAATTAGAGGGGCTGCCTCTAATTTAATATACTGGTTTTGGGTAGGAGGGATCAGCTCCTTGTGAAGGATGCAAGGCACACACCACATTCACCATGAAATCCTGACTGAAAACATGTAACTAGGATGCACCCATACGCCCCACATGATAAATATAATATAAATGGCCAAAAGCTGAAGGGACGCCACGAGCAATCACTCCGCCGTGGTGAAGTCATAACACCAGTGCATCTAATGTTATGGTTATGGTACCTCCATAACTAGGTGAAACTGGTCATGCATGTATATGGCTTTAGGTATTCTAATTAAACATAAGCAATTCAAAAATATATAAAACAAATACTGGGAAAACAGTTGGCTGCATACGGGGAATCCTAATAAGGAAAGAATGTCCATACTGAAAGGACGGGAATCCGTACCTTATGTCCAGTGAACGAAGAAGACGAACTGAGAGGAATCCTACTTCCGTACCACTAATGCTACATAAATACATACATGAATAAGTATCTGCTTACTAAATACGTAACTAGTTTTATGTCATGTCTTAGCTTATTTTATATGTTCTTACCATGTTTTACTGTTTTAAGCCTTAAACTGTGTTTATCTTATATTCTGTTTACTCTTGATTACGTATTTCTGGTATTTCATGCATTATTATACTTACTGTGTAATAATAAGTAACTTTCCAAAAATAGCAGGTTTCCTAAAATAGAAAGTTTCCAAAAATAGAAAGTTTCTAAAAATAGAAAGTTACCAAAAATAGAAAGTTTCCAAAAATAGAAAGTTTCCAAAAATAAAAAGTTTCCAAAAATAGAATTACTGCTTAAAATAGACAAGTTTCTAAAAATAGAAAGTTTCCATAAATAGATTAGCTGCCTTATTTAAATAAGTTTCTATAAATAGATTAGCTGCCTGAAATAAATAAGTTTCTAAAAATAGAAAGTTTCCATAAATAGATTAGCTGCCTTATTTAAATAAGTTTCTAAAAATATAAGTTTCCATAATTAGAAATAAGCTAGTTAAATAAGCTAAGTATATAAGCCTAAGTGTTTTCATGATTATTTTCTAAGTCATATGATATAATGTATAGTTTATTAATTATTTCATGTAATTAAATTAAACTATAGGTTAAAATATTTAATTAAAGTATAACATGTTTTTAATTAAATAAAGTTAAATACTTAGGTTAAAACATGTATTATTATTTATTAATAATATAACCTAAGTCATGTTAATTAATTAATTATAACCATGGTTTTTAAATAATTAATTAATTATAAGTCTAAAAATGTAAAAATACTTAGGTTAATAATTTCATGATTTTAATAATTAAAATAACCTAAGTCATGTTATTAAATTAATCATGTCATGTTATTAATTTAATTTTAACATAAGATCATAAAAAAAAATCTAAACATACACCGTGAACCGGATCTTGACTAAGAACCATGAACCGAACATGAAATCGACACCATACCCCGAACCAAGTCAGGGTCACCCTTGTCTTGATGCTGCCGTGGGACCCACACTAACCAACCGGGGCCATATGGTCTCGGTGGTGGTCATGTAGCCAAACCGAGACCCTCTCGGGTTCGGTTTAGGCGCGGCCAAGAACAAAACACCCCTAAAACATTACTTTTTGATTTATTCCAAATCCAATTCCATGTTAGATCTATGATTTAATTATGTTTTTAAGAAAAACATATCATGTTGTTAATTATTAAAAGATCAAATCAAAAGAAAAGGGTTTAAACGAATTACCGAATGCGTGGATCTAAAGAATGATGAACAAACGCGAACACTAGCAATAAATCCAAGATCCAAGATCAATCAAACACCCCTTTAGTGTGTTTGAAGGTGGCGGCCAAAAGAAACAAAAGAAGGAGGAGGAGAGCTTTTTTTTAGGTTTTTGTGAAAATCCTCTGTAAAGTGAAAATGAGTAGTGTTTTTCCCTTAACCCCCTTCTTTAGTAAATTTTGATGGGCTTGGCCCATCCTCCTTCCTAATTTCGTGGCATATGGGCCCACATGGGTTAACCCGATCATTTTCCGTGTCTAATTAATAAGTGTGTTCTCGTGTTCGTGTTTTACGTGTTTGTTCGTGTTTATTTGTGTTCGCGTTTTGTGTGTTCTCGTTAAATAATTACCGTGACCTAATATATTTATTCGTGTTCGTAATATATATATATATAGACGTAATTAATATTAGCTCGTGATTTAATTACGTTCATGATTTTATTATCGCATGTTCGTGATTAATTATTGTTTAAATAATTATTGCGTGTTCGTGCGTAATAAATACTTATCGTGTTCTAACACGTACGTAATACGTAAAATCCTAACACGTAAACGTAATCGTACTCTAAAAGGAAAGTTTTAATCTAGTACGTACGATCTTAAGGGTACTATTCACGATAAAACATGCGGGTTTTACAACTCTTTCCCCCTAAAAAGAATAATTCGTCCCCGAATTATAGGTAACCTAACTGAAAGAGAAACATACCCGAATCAAACTAAGAGGGTATGTAAGATAATTGAACGTGCGGGTTTCCTGGCAGGAGGAACGCGGAATGTGACATGTCTTGGAAGGACATGGAACTTGACGTGACTGAAAGGACATATCTAGTTGATAAGAGAAAAACGGATAAAAGTCCGGATGAACTTGTCCGTTTCCAAGTGGCCTCCCTCTTGGAACGGTTCCTTCAGAAGATTCTGAAACTAATGAGAAATCTTGGTCCTCTTGACCTTGACTTGAAATACGAAGAAGTTCTTGGTTATCAACGGAAGGTAGATCCCCTAAATTCGATCGAGGAAATTAAGAGTTAACGTGCTAGGGTAACTGAAACGTTACGATGCAAGACAATCTGACTTAACTGATAATTAGAAACGATGCGCGAGACATAAAAAAACGTAGTACGTGAAAATTTTTGAACGTGATACGTGAAAATTTTTGAATGTGCTACGTGAAGATATGGCGAGTGTAGTATGAGTAAACATATCGTGATCCATGATACGTGTAACATATCTTGATCATGATATGAGGAACGTGGAATGAACATGACATGTGTAACATATCGAGATCATAGAATATAATGGCGGTAACGCCAAACGCTGCAAGGCGAGACATAGAATATGACGAGAAACGTCTATATGATGATGGAGAGTTATACTAAACTTGGGTCTGGTCTCTCAAGTTCTTGCAAAACTTCCCAGAACGAAATGAAAGTAACATCGTAAGTCCAGATAAGATCATGAACGTGAAAGTATCATGAGCGCGAGCGCGAAAGCAAGACGTGGAATTAGAATGAAGACGTGAAGTAAATAAAGAGCACAATTGCGAATCTTTGTCTGACCCGATAGCTGAGGGATTACCAAGTGGTCGGATGAGCCTTGGCTGGAACATGTCCGATCAATCTGTTGGTTCTGCAATCCTTGCGGATGTAAGGATTCTGCAGACTTGATCAAACTGTTTGCAATAACCCAGATAGCATCATGCTTCTGCTGAGTTTGCGTTAATCTGGTAACCAAAATCCATGGAGATCTTTTCCCTTTTTGATTCACAATTTCAGATGATGAAAACATCCCAGTCTATTGGTGTCCTATCTTAACTTGTTTGTATGACAGGTATGAAGATATGAACGTAACTGTATCTTGCTTCGTAGAACTTGATACATAGGAGTTTGCGAAACTCAGAGTCTCTAAATCTAGACTTCTCCTAGCGTAGGATTTTCTAGAACACCTAATGTAGTGTAGGGTTCTCTCCTTTACGCATAAGCTGAGTCATGGTAAGATTAACCGTAGGAACCCATGTGATTTAGCGTGTCACTATAATCAAACAGAATTGATATTGGAAAAATTTATAGGGTAAAATTTCTCTTGTCAAGAATTTGCAACATATTGCAGATATAGTATTACTGTTCTTCTCTAGGCTTAAAGGAAATCAGGTTATCCTCAATGAAGACGCTGATGAATTTGTTTAGGAGTTCATGGAAACTCAATTTATTTAGTCCATAATGCTGTTGGAGCATTGACGAGACTAATTCAAAATCATAAATCTAGCATGACCGAGTCGTGCACGAATAGCAGTCATGGACATGTCCTGCTCTTTCACTCGTCATTGTTGGCAGCATGATCATGAGTTCGATCTTGGAAAAGTGATTAACACTATAAGGTCGATTGGACATGTTGTCTATACGTGGAGGAGAATAACGGTCATGAATGGTGATTTGTTTATAAATCGACGGTAGTCAAGACATAATCTTATGTTACCATCCTTCTCCTTGTAGGTTCTTCTGGAATGTATAGGAAGATTTTGGAATAAATCATCTGGCTATGCGTAAAAGACTTAACTGGTCGTGTCTTACTGACAGCTAGAAAATTTTAGCGACCATGGCTAACAACGCACATGCTTGTAAGCATAGATAATTTGTACAGATTTTCCCGATGGAAAATCAAGCTGAATGTATTCAGGAGCCTGAACATTACTGTACATAATTATAAATCGTAGCATGGTGTGCTGTTCATAGTACCTAATTAGGATAAAATTTATCTCGTGTCTGTCCGAGGAAATGCGTTAGCAGCTTGGATCTCATCATTAAGCTAAAGGTAAACCTTCGTATATGTGGGAATACGAAAGGCGTCCTTCATGGTCATGAATCAATGATTTATGGTTACAAGAATGAAAGTGACATCAGCAACGTGACAGTTCTCACTGATGCGCTGCTAATGGTATTGAAATTCTTGTGGCCTGATTAATACATGGCACAACAAAATTGATATACCCTTGGAGGGTACCCTGAATTTCTTAGAAAAGTTCCATAGTTGGACGTGAGTAATGTGTCTTGACTCGTTTCTTGGAACTATAAGCATGACATATGTCTTGACTGGTGTCTTGACATATGTCTTGACTGGTGTCTTGACATGTGTCTTCAGAAAGTATACGTGAGACATGTGTCTTGACTGATGTCTTGACATGTGCCTTCAGAAAGTATACGTGAGATATGTGTCTTGACTGATGTCTTGACATGTGTCTTCAGAAAGTATACGTGATACATGTGTCTTGACTGATGTCTTGACATGTGTCTCGAGACGTAATTCCATAAAACTACAATATTAGGTTAATATGCCAGACTTGGCGGATCGATTGGACTACTGATCATTTGTATGTCTGATCACGTCCGCGGCCGAAGCCTTGGTTGCGATTTCTAGGATAGTTGCTGTCATAGTAGTGGTTACTATCGTCCTGTCTGTCAGTTCCATGATGGTCATTCTCATGACCGTGATTCATGTAACTATTCAGCTGAGTGGCCGGCTGGTACCGGTTTGCACTCATATGGCTGAAATGACAGCTAAATGACGTGTGACATGTAACTAAGAATTTGGGACAATGATTGATAAAATCGTCTGATGGTGAAGTATCTTCTCGTCTAATAGCTTTGCTTTGACGCCTTTGTCTTCGTCTCGTAGGATCTTCAGGTTGTGAACAGCATCCGCATCTCGTAGCGTCTCCGAACGTCAGCAGCATCAACCTTTAGTAACATCTCCCAGTTATGAGCGGCATCAGCAATCTTGTAGAATATCAGTAATTGAAAATACGCCTGAGGTGATTCAGAATCGACTAGCGAATACTCGTGAAGTATTGCAAGTGAAACACACATGGATTAAGGTACGTGTAATACATATGAAATATGGTACGTGGAGTACACGTGGAATGCACATGAAATGATCGGTATGGGGTCGATCATTTATCATGATTTAAGGAAAGTATATCGGTTAAACGGTTAGGAAAACCATCATAATAACCTGGCAATGCCAGTATATACCTCATTCTGGTTGCATAGAGAAACGCTAAAGTGTGGTTACACAAAATTTAACGATGATTTGCCTGACAGCATGATCATTGAAAACCAACCATGACTATCATGAAAGCAGAATTCAATGAAATCCAACAATGTCTTGCGTGAGATCATAAATAACAAAAGAGGCGTAAGACGTAATCAACATGAAGACGGAATTATCATGAAGGAACATAAAACGATCTATCATAAAGGAGTGTATAACATAATCAGCATGAAACCAAAGTTAAGCATGACAGTATGAAAACATACTTGACATAAAAACATAGTAACTTATGAGGGGACATGAAAAAATTTTATGTCAATAAATCATGAGAAAAATTTTATGCATGAAAACAGTGCATGAATGCGTAATGTTAGTTTATAAAAACCTTTTATATGTGCGAGGGGACGCCTATGGGTCGGTCCCAAAACAAAAGACATGGCGAGGGGACGTCTATGGGTCGGTCCCAAAGTTAAAAGTTTCGATAAAAGCACATGCGACTAAATAGGGCCAGTCCTGTACCAACCGTTACTTAGTCATAATCCCTGCAACAATGATACATGAACATAAATAAATGAAACTTATCTGTCAAAACTTATCAGAATTTTTTTTTATGTGACTAATTATGAACTACTGGGGTTCAGTCCACATAGTCACAGTTCACGAGGAACATTATGCATGAAACAATGACACATAAATAAATATGAATGACGGTTGTCCATCCATATTAGTAAAACAATATCGATGAAAACATCAAGGTTAAAACCTCAAGGTGCTGAAAACATCATGGTTAAAACAACAATGCGCTGAAAACATAAATACGTAGAATAACAGACGTCGGCTTAGGAAGCTCCTGGTGACTACCCACTAGTCACAAGTCAAGTTTTAGAGCCTACAGGTCGAAGCCTTGTCTATGATACCATAATTGTAACACCCCATTTTGATAATGGAATGTCACGCGTAGTTATGGCGTGTCATCAAAGCATAAAAGGATAAATGTATAAAACATTACATGACCATAGGGATAACCAGAATCAAACATCGGTTCCCAAACATAAGCCCAAAACATAATAAAGCAAAAGAAATGAATGAAAGACTAAGCAAGCATACGTATATGAAGGCAAAACGGAAAAGAAGTCTCTAGCAGCTTCCATCCTATGCACGTCCTCCAAATGCTCGAGTCTTTCCTAGGGTACCTACCGTTTTGGGACATGGAAAGGAAAGTAACGGCTGAGCAAAACGCTAAGTGCACGGATATAGACATAGTATGAATGACTAAGCATAATAAAGACTTAATAGCAGCGGAAATGTATAAGTCCTGGAAAACCTGGAACATGTTCATAAAACTGGTTTTATAGTTTGAAAAGCCTTATGTTTATCTTACGAAAACTGTTTAACATATTTTACCATTAGCCAATATAGGTCATGAAAATCCACCGTGCATGAATACTTGGAGGGGTGACCTCATCATGCAAATTAGAGGGGCTGCCTCTAATTTAATATACTGGTTTTGGGTAGGAGGGATCAGCTCCTTGTGAAGGATGCAAGGCACACACCACATTCACCATGAAATCCTGACTGAAAACATGTAACTAGGATGCACCCATACGCCCCACATGATAAATATAATATAAATGGCCAAAAGCTGAAGGGACGCCACGAGCAATCACTCCGCCGTGGTGAAGTCATAACACCAGTGCCTCTAATGTTATGGTTATGGTACCTCTATAACTAGGTGAAACTGGTCATACATGTATATGGCTTTAGGTATTCTAATTAAACATAAGCAATTCAAAAACATATAAAACAAATACTGGGAAAACAGTTGGCTGCATACGGGGAATCCTAATAAGGAAAGAATGTCAATACTGAAAGGACGGGAATCCGTACCTTATGTCCAGTGAACGAAGAAGACGAACTGAGAGGAATCCTACTTCCGTACCACTAATGCTACATAAATACATACATGAATAAGTATCTGCTTACTAAATACGTAACTGGTTTTATGTCATGTCTTAGCTTATTTTATATGTTCTTACCATGTTTTACTGTTTTAAGCCTTAAACTGTGTTTATCTTATATTCTGTTTACTCTTGATTAAGTATTTCTGGTATTTCATGCATTATTATACTTACTGTGTAATAATAAGTAACTTTCCAAAAATAGCAGGTTTCCTAAAATAGAAAGTTTCCAAAAATAGGAAGTTTCTAAAAATAGAAAGTTACCAAAAATAGAAAGTTTCCAAAAATAGAAAGTTTCCAAAAACAGAAAGTTTTCAAAAATAGAAAGTTTCCAAAAATAGAATTACTGCTTAAAATAGATAAGTTTCTAAAAATAGAAAGTTTCCATAAATAGATTAGCTGCCTTATTTAAATAAGTTTCCATAAATAGATTAGCTGCCTGAAATAAATAAGTTTCTAAAAATAGAACGTTTCCATAAATAGATTAGCTTCCTTATTTAAATAAGTTTCTAAAAATAGAAGTTTCCATAATTAGAAATAAGCTGGTTAAATAAGCTAAGTATATAAGCCTAAGTATTTTCATGATTATTTTCTAAGTCATATGATATAATGTATAGTTTATTAATTATTTCATGTAATTAAATTAAACTATAGGTTAAAATATTTAATTAAAGTATAACATGTTTTTAATTAAATAAAGTTAAATACTTAGGTTAAAACATGTATTATTATTTATTAATAATATAACCTAAGTCATGTTAATTAATTAATTATAACCATGGTTTTTAAATAATTAATTAATTATAAGTCTAAAAATGTAAAAATACTTAGGTTAATAATTTAATGATTTTAATAATTAAAATAACCTAAGTCATGTTATTAAATTAATCATGTCATGTTATTAATTTAATTTTAACATAAGATCATAAAAAAAAAATCTAAACATACACCGTGAACCGGATCTTGACTAAGAACCATGAACCGGACATGAAATCGACACCATACCCCAAACCAAGTCGGGGTCACCCTTGTCTTGATGCTGCCGTGGGACCCACACCAACCAACCGGGGCCATATTTTAACACCCCCAAATTTATAAAATTTGATACAGCGGAAGACTCGTTGGTGTTACGGGATAACACATTACTCACATCATAGACAACGCTTAAAAATCGCGTCGTTTATTAATAAAGCATTTCCATTCATAAATATCAGATTTACATAGGTCCAGTCATATTATTTCATACAAAGTTTTACAAAGCATTTGAATGGAAATTATTGTTTAAGTGCGGGCCATGAATTCTTGTCGTCTTCCCGAGAATTACCTTCAAGTACCTGAGATAAAACATGTTAAAAGAAAAGGTCAGCGATAACGCCGAGTGAATTCATAGAGTTTAATGAAATCCATCAATATAACATCGGTATAAAATTATTACCGAAAATCATTTTGTACAAATCTTTGTAATAGGCCATAAAATAGCCAAAGTAATTTTATACAAATCCTTATCAAAAATCACAATATAGGCATTTGCCTTCAGAACCATTATACGAACCAATGTCGTAAAAATATCATACAATACGTTTTAAAATGTTGTATAGATTAAATAAAAACCGTTATATGAATATGGTTATATAAAACCAAAACACGAACATAAATTCAATAGTAAGACCCCGTATTGCTAGTCAGGCAATATATCGTAATTCAATGCGTATAGCAGTATTTCGTTAATTGGATTATTATAAGCCGCATGACATTGTTACCTTACTATACCAAACAACGGGTAGCTAGCCCGAAACTCAATTTACCCATCTAAGTTAGCGTGTCGTCACAAAGGTCACGCTATGGAAATCTTCTCATACATAAATTCGCTTACCAATCAATGTGGCACGACGGGGATCAACCGTCAAGGCGCGAACTGGGGTGACCGTCCCCAAATAGTACTATTATATGCATAAGCGTCTACCAAATCCCGTTAGTTCACAATTCATGCTAATGGGACTTTTAGCGACATAACCTAACTTTAAAATCCATTTCATTTCATCTATCGGGTCATTTAATCATTCATCGGGTCATACAATCATTCGGGTCCAAATCAATAAACAAACAATCGGGACACATGGTGTCCTATTTTATAAAACTAACATGTTATCTCCCTCGCAGGTTTATAAAACATTTCATAAAAATATTTAAAAGAGTGCGAGGCTATGAACTCACGTTGATGTGGGAAGGCGGTTATCGGCGATTTGGATGTACGATACGTGCTTCAATGACGGAAACCTAGACAAATAATACTCGTCTTAGACTCTTGTCCAGTGACTTTATAAAAATAACAATTATGTATACATATGATGATTATATATATATGATGATCAAGTGGGTTTACATAATCCCTTTTACTCATTTTAGTGTTTATGTTTTGGTAACTTCTTATTAGTTTACTAGTTTTACCTATTTACGTGTTTTAGGTCCAATAAGCCTATTATAAGTTCATTAACTTGTATTAATCCATTTCATACTTGTATTATCAGTATTTATACTTTACATGTTGGGCCCAAATGGGTTAAGCCCAATAAATAAGTTTATAAGTGTTTTAGCCCATTTTGTTGTATTATTAGTCCAATAACGTTAACTTAGCCCGTTAATGTCCGTATGTTATATAGTTCGGTTTTATCGGTTTTTACTTGTTATATATGCTTATATATCAGTATATGAGTTTATAAAAGTTTACATTAGACGGGTCCAACCGTTTAAGTTTTATTTAACAAAAACGTTAATTTTACGGTAATAGCCGAAAAAGTCGTAAAAATCATGTTTATAGTTTTTATAACTTTTAAATCTTATTCAACTACCATTTTTATAAAGTGTCCATTTATTTAACCTTATACATATTTATATAAATTAAATTATAAGTTAGTGGGTTTTAATTCACATTTTATACTATATTAGTTTGAGTGCTTATATAATACTATTAAACATTAATTTTTCAAAATCTGATTTTTAGTTTCATCCTCACCATTTTTATCATATCTTGAGTTCTATAAGGAGATAGAAGCTCATTTTTGGACACCATAAACTACATGATATGTGCTACAATTAACTTAGTTTTAGCTACTACTTAATCCAACTCTAAATATCCCTAACAGTCCGTCCAAAACTGACTATTCAGATTGGTACTTCAATTTTGTTTTAATCATATCTCACTCATAGTTTAACATGTGGTTAGTTACTGTTTTTATACAGCCAACTTATTAAGCAAGATTTTAACGTTTTTACATATGGTTTTCCATCTTTTTAACCATGTTTATCAACACCAAATCCCCACACAATATTTTTATCATCATATATTCATCATATACATATACAAAAGGGAAGAAAATACAAGATTACATAATCAAAATAACAAGAGGATGGGAAGAACAATCTCTATACCACCAAAGTGATGAAAAGATGGGGTTGATGATGAACAAGACTTGGTTTTGGGTAACCAATCTTATGAGATATCAACATCACTTCTAGGATCACCAAGTATTTGTAGATTCCTCCAAAAATCAGCCCTTTTTCTTCATGAAAACTCCTTGAGAAATCAGCCCTTGGACATCACCAAATCTTCTCCTTGGATGTTAAAATCACCACCAATCAATAGAGCTTGAAAAGGGCTTTATCATATGTGAATAACATATGATTTAATGGTTAAATTTGATCAAATGAGGGTGTTTAGGGGTGGTTCTTGGACGAATTTTAGAGAGAGAGGGAGGAGAGTTGTGCGAGATTTGCATGGAGTTGAATAAATGAAGTTGTTAGTTTGTGTTGAGTGGTTTTGTTGTGCATGTAGTTTGTGTAAGTAGCTAGGACAAGTGTCCTAGCTTACTTAGTAAGCTTTGACACATCTTAGATGTGTTGGTGAAGTTTTGGCCTCCCATTTGTGGGGTGAGGCAAGTGTAAACTTGTCTCATCCCACTAATTTACGGGTACTCCTCGACTCTAGTTTCCTTGATTTGCGTGCCCTCGGGTCGTTTTACGAAAAACGTTTTTATAAATTAAAACGAATCTAATAAAAATTGTCTCATAAAAAACGGAGTTCGAAAACGTAAATACGTAATCCTAAGGTTTCTGGTTTAGTCGTAAAGGACGTTAAATTATAATCGTAAGTCCTAATCTCTTCTCGTAAATTTGTGAGTTTATGAACCAACACAAATTTAAGATCTCAAAATAATATTCACGGATAAATTTATTTTCTGAAATGTCGGACTGTCACCAAAACGGTGTATGTAAACGTAAGCACGTAACGTTGAATCCTCCGGTTTAGACGTAGTCGATGCTACTTCAAGACGTAAATCCAAATTTCTTCCCAAAAATAAGTGAGTTCATAATATAACATTAAAATAATGTTTTTAAATAATATTTGAGAATAAAATATCAACCATAAATTGACGGATTGTCACAGCATTTACCCCTAAACAGGATCTTTGTCCTCAAAGATCATCTTACCTTACTACTCGCTTCTTATAGGGTTAAAGCCATGTGGGTATTTCCTCCACATTTGGTCTTTTCTCACAAGTGCAATTCATTACAATACGCGAGTTTCATCAAACATAACTACGGGAATAAGATCAGGCTTAATGTTGACTTACTTTCTCTATCCATGATGTTCACGGGTTTTTGATGAATGCAACTTTTTGCCGATCTAAACTTCATTAAGGAATAGTTAGACTTTTACTTGATAGACATTTTATCAAGTTCGATTTACGAAACTTAATTCACACAGCTCTTGAAGTCCTAGGGTAGATCCAGCTTATATGCCTTTCAAAACAATCTTTTTCATCATCTCAATGGTCCCATACAACGGGGACTTATATCCCATGATGTTCCAAATCATTAATTCATTTTCCATGGTTAAAATTTTTGGCATAACTTCGCTACCCATCTGGCACTTCAAGATCTACATTTCATATTCACATAACCTCTTGCCCATTACCGGCAGTCAATAATCAGATCCTAATTTCAACAATCATTTCAGGTCTCGCGGGTCGAGTATTTTGTAAGGTTAGGTTCGCCATCATAGGAAACCTTAAACCTAAAAGACATGTCCAACTCACAATGGGTGTATGTCGGGTGTCTTCATCCCAACTCCTGCTTACAGATGCCCTAATATATAAATCTTAACAAGATTCGATCTCGATCCTAACACGATAATTACCAATGATAATCTCTCCAAAGGAAAACGATTATACGGTTCATTACCAAAGGTCAATCATTCAAACATAAAACAAGACTTCTAGTGTTTTGTATTATTACTTTACCTCGCCCCTTCAATTTGGGGTGGTAAACAGTACTCTCATCAAGGTTCGTTCCCAATGACTTCTGAGCAAATCTCTAGAAATTCGATGCGAAGCGAGGATCTTGGAAAAGATGTTCGATACAGGCACACTATGTTTACATAACTCCTTTAAATACAGAAGAGTCAATTTCTTCATCAAGAATCTATCATTAACAGGAATGATATTAGCAGATTTGGTCAGTCTGTCGACGATGACCCAAATCGAATCAATATTCAGATGATGACCTTTGTAATAGTTAGATGTTTACTAATGTATGAGGCGATGTCTGCCTTCATAATTTTCTATCAGTACATCTTCTTCAGATAAAGATACTTTTAATCATAAATGTCATGAATAAAATACTTATACTTACAAGATTCCAACATAACTATATCTCACAAACCTCCATTTTTAGGCAAACTCAAGTGGCCTGTTATACATTTAACGCCATCGGCTCCTCAATTCTAATGTTTCACATTAGCCGCGAACCCCCTTTTATTATTTATATTATCCTTCTTATAAGCATCGGCTATTTTTAAATTGTTCGGCAATTTATTTTGTACCATCATTACTAAGGAACATATCCTAATTGGTTCTTTATCTTTTCTACATAATGTGTCGGTATCTAAATTCACCTCTCCTGATGATATAATTATCATGTCCACAATTCACTCAGAAATTCTTTCTTCATATTTTCTAAGTTTTAATTCCGTCTCAACTGTCATTTTTATCTGTTTTACTCAATCCGACATCTAAAGCGTCGATAATTATTACAATTAATTAAATAATAATTATTAAATTTTTATGAAACGTAAAGGTAAATTTGAATTTAATTAACAAGATTTTTGTTGATTTGTCGAAAATAATTAAAATAATTATTAAGATCCGTAAATGTTCGAAAAATCTTTGTTTATACTTTGGTCAAAATTTTCTTAGTTGAAAAGCAAAAATTATCGTTTCAAATTCCAAGTTATGGTTTAAATGGTTTCCTCAATCCCTCTTAGGTTGTCTTGAGGTATACACGAACATTTACCCCTAAACAGGAGTTTAGTTAAATGTTTTGGGTTTAAGGGAATAATGTAACACCCCACTTGGATAAGTGGACCGTTACGTGTATTTATGGCGTGTCATCAAAGCATAAGGTAAATGTCCTAAAACATTAACTGACCATAAAGGAAATACCGGAATCAAACATCGGCAATCCAAACATAAGCCCAAAACATGAAAAGTAAAATACTGAAGGAAAGGACTAAACAATGTCCAAATAAGCGGAATAATGTAATTACACAAGTAAGAAGTCTGGATAGCTTCCTTCTAAAGGCACATGCTCTCAGAATCCTTAGAGCGTCCTGGTGTACCTGCCGTTAGAACATGAAAGGAACTACGGCTGAGCATAACGCTCAGTGAACGGATATAGCATGATAAGAATGTACTGACAGTAATGGAATATAAGGCAACAATGAAGCTATAAGACTGATATAAAACATGTGATAGAACTCTGCATAAAATCTGAGAAACCTGATTCATAAATACTGAAGCTGAAATATAACTATTAATTTTGAAAACATGCATTTACTGTATTTTAATTGCCAGAGCTTATATAGGTCACGTGCTGTAACAACCGTGCATGAATAACTAGAGGGGTGACCTCGTCATGCTGTAGAGGGGTGACCTCTAAATAACTGTGCTGGGTGGAGGGATCAACTCCAATGTGAAGGATGTAGAGCACACACCACATTCACCCTGATAACTTGTAACACATATAAGCCTAGGATGCATCCATACGGCCCACTAATAATACTGATAAAATGGCCAAGCTGAGCTGAGTGGGACGATGCAGGATATCACTCTCCTGCATGTGAGTCACGACACCGGTGCCTCTAGTGCCGTGGTTACGGTACCTCCGTAACTAGTACATAAACTGGTCGTGCTTGTATATAATGCTCAGGAAATTTATTTAGTTATTAACATGATTACTGATAAACTTAAACATATACTGGGGAAAAAAGACATTTGGCTGAAGACGGGGAATCCTAATCATGCATAGAAAGGAAGTCCTTACTGACAAGACGGAAATCCGTACCTTATTTCCAGTAAGCAGTGAGAGATATGGACAACAGAACTGAACCCCTCCAAACTTCCCGTGATCTTAAAATTAAAATGACGTACATTCAGAAACTCGACTGAGTCACTCATCAAATAATCTACACCAAGTGACTATTATTAAAAAAAAATTAATTAAAAAAACTTTAACTTACATCTTACTACGTAGTCATTTTATACATTTTGTATACAATAATTGTATGGACTTACCTTACCATTTTAAATTTAAACCATTCATATGACGTAATGTCAAAACACGTCACATAAAATGGTTAAACTAATGCAATTATCAACACCACCTGCGATCATCTTCTTTACATATTTTTTATAGCCATCAGTTATAAGTTAAACAATCAGATCATCAACTACGTTAAAAAAACAATACGTTGTTTCGTGATCTTCACTATCTCGTGCATAAAGGTTATTTCAAATTTTAAGTTGGTCTTTGTCTATTCATTATATATAACTGGTTAGATAGCCTACACTTGTTAATATAATTTGCTTGAATATGAAACCTGCATCATTACTACGTTCATACCATTTTGACATATGGATTTCAAGAACAACTAAATTATTTAAGACACATGAAATTTTTGTTTGGAATCATCTACGATGATTGTCATGATTTCGACATTCAATAACATGGATCGAAGGATTACCTCTAAGGAGAAACGACAGACTTAATTTGGCTCGAACAATTACGAACACGGGAACATAAGCCCAAGAAGTAACTCAAAACTCTAGCATTTCCCATCCTTAATTATTAGCCAGTAACTGTGACATGAACCCGAACTCGAACAAGTCGTATTCAGCCCACCTAGGACTCGATCAAAACACGAACATGTCAAGAATCGTAGCTTAATTCGAAAACTCTTGAACATGAACCTAAAACCCATGCTAAAGAACTCGAGCAAACTCCAAGAAATGAGATATGGATTTTGAAGGATTCTCTCTGTTTCATAGTTTACTTTGGGGATCAGGGTTATTATTTACTATGAGAGGGCGATGCGGTGATTGGTAGGGTTTACCATTTATAAAATGGCCATGAGTCGAAAAGTCAGGGTTTCAGTTTGGAGTTACTTTTGGCCCAATTAATGATATAACAAGTTTCTTTCTTTTTAAAATATTTTATTGGTAATTAAGATTTGGATACTAATATCAACTTTAGAAAGGACAGAGCATGATTTGTTTCTTCTTTGAATGAGTAACGAATAATACCAATAATTTAAAATTGTGGCTAGCTAACTCTCAGTATTATAAATGTGCAATAAGGTGTGTCTTAATTAACAATCGAACATTAAGGGGAAAAGATATTGTTTGCCGGACAATTCTCATAATTTGGTGCTCATCCATTTAGTCATAACAAAATAATTATAAGATAAAGTTCTAATATCAAATGCCTATTATTTAAACTTTAAATCATATCCAAAATGATTAAATAAAATATTAACCAAATTTTTGGGTTTTACAATTCTTCCCATCTAAAAAAAACAATTCGTCCTCGAATTAAGGATACGACCATACTGGGTTTTACAATTTAACATCCCGCCTACTCAGACCACAATATTGTCCGCTTTGCCCGTAAGCTCACGGCTTTGCTTTGTGGCCCTCTTGTGAAGACTTCCCGGCAGGTCACCCAAGCCAGTACTACTCTCCCATGAGCACGCTTAACTGCCAGTTCCTAAGAACCCCACTTGCAGTAGATCACAAAACGCGTTGTGTCATTAGAAGGCAACTGTTATCTTATGAACCATGGATCGAAGGATTACCTCTAAGGAGAAACGACAGACTTAATTTGGCTCGAACGATTACGAAGACGGGAACATAAGCCCAAGAAGTAACTCAAAACTCTAGCATTTCCCATCATTAATTATTAGCCAGTAACTGTGACATGAACCCGAACTCGAACAAGTCGTATTCAGCCCACCTAGGACTCGATCAAAACACGCACATGTCAAGAATCGTAGCTTAATTCGAAAACTATTGAACGTGAACCTAAAACCCATGCTAAAGAACTCGAGTAAACTCCAAGAAATGAGATATGGATTTTGAAGGATTCTCTCTGTTTCATAGTTTACTTTGGGGATCAGGGTTATTATTTACTATGAGAGGGCGATGCGGTGATTGGTAGGGTTTACCATTTATAAAATGGCCATGAGTCGAAAAGTCAGGGTTTCAGTTTGGAGTTACTTTTGGCCCAGTTAATGATATAACAAGTTTCTTTCTTTTTAAAATATTTTATTGGTAATTAAGATTTTGATACTAATATCAACTTTAGAAAGGACAGAGCATGATTTGTTTCTTCTTTGAATAAGTAACGAATAATACCAATAATTTAAAATTGTGGCTAGCTAACTCTCAGTATTATAAATGTGCAATAAGGTGTGTCTTAATTAACAATCGGACATTAAGGGGAAAAGATATTATTTGCCGGACAATTCTCATAATTTGGTGCTCATCCATTTAGTCATAACAAAATAATTATAAGATAAAGTTCTAATATCAAATGCCTATTATTTAAACTTTAAATCATATCCAAAATGATTAAATAAAATATTAACCAAATTTTTGGGTTTTACAATTCTTGCCATCTAAAAAAAACAATTCGTCCTCGAATTAAGGATACGACCATACTGGGTTTTACAATTCTTCCCCTCTAAAAAGAAAAATTCGTCCTCGAATTAAAGGTAATAAGCTGATGAAGTTATAAGAACTGAAAGAACACGTAAACTAAAAGACAAATAAGCTGAAGGATAATTTGTCTTCTAATTAAGATATAATGCTGCTGGTAGGTATGAACCTGACATGATTGAATGATCATGTAACGCGACATGGCTGAAGAGGACATGAAACGTGACATGACTGAAAGGATTTAACTGGATTTATTAAAGGAAAAGGAATGAGAGGTCCGGATGGACTCCTCCGCTTCAAGTGGCCTCCCGCTCGAAACGATTCCTTCAAAGGTCTAAACATAATAAAAGAAATCTTGTTCCTGATGACATTGTCATGATGATGCTGAATAGTTTCTGGTTCCATACTTAAAATGGATTTTCTGAATCTGATAGAATGGATAAGTTATAGCATGTAAGGTACATGAAACGGTACGTACAATTATCCTGAAAGATAACATTTATATCTTTGTGCAAGATGTTGGAAACGTATAGGGACGAACTACGTGAACAATTGTGAACATGCTACGTGAGCAATTGTGAACTTGGTTTGCGATCATCTGATGATGAACGCTGGGCATGGAATATATATCATGAATGAGATACTTGAAACATATTGGGAACGTGATACTAGAACATGTCATAATCGTATGCTGAATGAGGAGGGAATGCCAAACGATACGGCCTGAGATGTGAAACGTCTGCCTGGTTATGGAAAAGTTGTGCTAAACTTGGGTCTGGTTCTCAAGCTTCCTGTAACCGTATTTGGTAATAAACTGTGAAACGCGTGTCGTGAGATGGAACACGAACCTGAACGTGAAGAGCTTCATAAATGCGAAGCGTGAATTTAAATCATGAGAAATCATAAACATGAACTGAAGCAGCATCATACAGTGAATGAGACTTAAACGTGAAAGTGAAATTGAATGTGAACGTAAGCATACACGTGGTCGTGAACCTAAACGTGCGCGTGATTCGAGAACGTGAAATCTTTATCTGATATACGTCTGATTGAATATCTTGAAATCGTACGATTTACCGCTAAATTTTTTGTAGGTTCGCTACTGCGTAATCCTCCCGGTTGAAAGAAAATAAAAACGCAGGTTGATTACATGGTTGATGATGACTTAGATAGTATCATACTTTTTCTGATTCAGGGGTAACTGATAACAATTTCATGGAATTTCGTCTCATTTCTGCTCAGAAATTCATAAGGATTGTAGTAACTCACTAACATGACGGTGTCCTATCTTGAACATGCGGCATGTCAGGCATCTAGATATGAACATGGCTGCATCATGTGTGATAATGCTTCTATAAAAATTTTACCAGGGATTATGGGATATTCTGGTGAAAATCTGGTTGGATAGTCATGGAAGAATTTTTTTTAGTGAGAAGTGTCAGCAATTTCTGTGGTAGCAGTCAATTGAGTTCTAGAAAATTTTCGTACTTCGTTCACAGGCGTCGGTCGGGACCATCAGGTGATGGCCTTCACCTTCGTAGGATTGTCTGAAATTTCTTTCTGCTGAAATAGGGTGGTTCAGAAATGCCACTTCGTTCAACTGAAATTCACATTTGGAAAGCTGCTTTCTCCTATCGGAGAATCTGCAGGATCGTGAAAAGATGATCCTCATGTACTTCTCTTAGAATTTAACAGATCAGAATGTTATCAATGAATATACTGACGATTTTGTCTGAGAACCCATGAAGAAAAAAAATTTATTCCTAATTTCATACTATAGCTGGAGTATTAGGGAGACTATAACGTGTGCAACAACAGTCTGGAAAAAATTCTCATGTTCTTTCTCTCACCATTGCTGGTGGCATAATCAGGAATTGTTCTGGAAATGTTTAAGACATCATAGCAGATCAGAGAAACCTTCCATACATGAGATGAACATCGATTATGAATAGTGATCTTGTAAAATTTTCGGTGATCGATATATGATCTCATGTTACCAGCCTTCTTCCTGATTGTAGAATATTGATAACCTATGAATCTATGAAGTAGGTTGATGTTTTCTAGTGAGAGAAACTAGAGAGAGAAAGTGAGAGAAAACTATGTGTTATTTTATTAAATGGAACTTTCAAATGAACAACAACCAACCCCTTTCCAAGGAGGAAATGGGTATTTATACCTCCAAGCAACATTGGGCTTGGGCCGGTCCATGACAAGCCCATGGACCGGTTCTTACTTAACTTAATAAGCATACTCTAACTACGAGCTATTACAATCATAAATAATATTGTGGAGTGACCAATACTTCTAATATACGTAAAAACATATTTCTAACAATCTCCCCCTAAGGGAGGTCACTCCACGTTACAAAGTTCTAAACCTAGCATACTATACTAAGTCTTCGTTCTTTAGCTCGTAGTCTTTTCATCTTTTCTTTCTTTTGTTGTGAATATGTTGTTTTAGGCTTTGGCTTGAGAGCATTGTTCTTTTGGCCTTTCACGTGCGATCTTTGCCTTCTTGTGAATTTTGCCTCCTCGTGACTCCATGTTCCACACACTTATGTCTTTTTCTTGAATTCTCGAAAGCTTCAGAGTTTGTTACAGCGGAAGACTTCATCTTGTACTTTCTTGAATTTTTTGCTGAACTTTGATGCAGAAAGACATAAGCATGTGGAAACGACTTCTACAGGTACACCGCAACACCACCGTCTTTAACTGGTACACAGCAACGCCACCGTCTTCAACAGGTACACAACAACGCCACCGTCTTTAACAGGTACACAGCAACGAAACGAATAAAATGGCTTTGAACATTTTATTCTAATTCGGTAGCATTTTACCTCCGGTCGATGAAGACCGTTGGACGATATTGGATATCGTACCCGTGACGGATAGTTTCAATTAAGTAACTTCCTGACAGGATTTCGCGGGTAAACCCGTTCTCTTTATTCGACCGTCCAAAGCTGACTGCGAACATAAAGAGTGAATCACTTGGATAAATTATCCTTGTGATTTGAAGCCGTCAATTCATGAAACCTGGAACAAGTGAATTTCAATTAAGATTTTCACCATCGTTGCTTTCCAGTTGTCACGAGCTCAATTCATAAAGAATCTTGCACGTCACCTACCAAGTGCTGTTTGATGTTAACACTAGAAGGATTTCCACTCATCACTGTGATCAATAAAGAGTCACTCTGAGTGTTCTGGCAAGATCATATGATAATGCGTAGAGGCCTAGAACGAGTTTAAGTTCAATTAAGAATTAAAACACTGTTTCTTTCCAGTTTTTCACAAGATTGGTTCTAAAAGAACCGCACGTGTAACCTACCATGAGCTTGTTTGATGTTGGCTCAAGCAGGATTTCCATCTTCATTGTAATACTTACGTATTACTCGGATGTTCTGGCAATATTACAGAAATACTGCGTAGGACTCATGAAAATCTCTTACTTTTCACAGTGTGTGAGAAAGCAAGGAATAAATGGAAAGTGTCCTAATGAGACTTTTGATGATCTCTTGGCTCTAGACTCGATAGTGTGTTTTGATTTAGTGAGCGATGGCTGGAGAGGAGTGCCACCTTTTCAATACCAGTCTATTCGGAGTGAATAAACCAATAGATAACGTGTTGAAATCCGTGTGATTAAAACAAATACCTTTTGAGAGATATTTGAGTTAGCTGGGAAGGGTTGTGCATTGCATCACTGGGTCCATGATGTCTTTCTTCAATATCGAGAATCATTAACAAAAATGACCTCAATAGCATATGTATTGACCCGGTTTCTGCCTAAAGTTGTAAGGAGGGCTTCTTTCTTTACACCCTTTATCTTTACATTTCTTTTTCATTCTTCAACCCCTTCAGTACTTACCAATACATCATCACTAGCACCTTGTTGTGATTGTTCCAGTGCTAGCATCAGTAATTAGTCGGTACTCAGCTACGTTCACATTCTTTCTCCATCTTTCCTAGGACTTCTAATTCTATCTAGGGAATTGTCCTTGGGAAGATTCCATCGGCTCTGATGAATCATTGGACTAAACCTATTCCTACCACCCTTTTGTCACCACATTCGTCGTGAATTAAGCGTGTTTTGGGAAGAAATTGCCACCATGAAAAATCATTGAAAATCACCTAAAGTACTTGTGATATTGAAGTCAAAAGTTTCGTACCTTAGGTGTTTTTGATCATCAAAACTCTCCCTAATAAGTGTGTAAACACTTATCCTTTTGCCACTAAAATCAAGGAAAAACAAGACCGAATCATGTGTTTTACATCTTAAATGTCGAAATTACGCGTGGTTTTGTGTTCTTGTGTTTAAATAGGTACAAATGATCAAAAGAAGAGAAAACACGGGATTTCACGGTCAAATGTCGAAGAAAAGTCAAATAGAGATGAAGTCAAAGTCAAAAGGTCAAAAGTGTGCCAAGATCACGAAAACCGGCTAAACCGCCACGAGCTTAAAGTAAAAGATCGAGAAAACCGAAATCGAGCTCGATTCTATCGGATTAAATATTTTTGAAGATATTCGAGCAAGTGGGTCCCACATTTGGGTATTGGGCTTAATAGCCCAAGAACCATTTTTCCTTTATGCAATAGACGGATTAAGTGTGTAATCATCAAAGCCCAATAACCATTCACACTTTAAAAAACGGATGGGCCAGGCCCAAAGTTGACAAGAAATGAAATAAAATGAATAAACTATGGTTTTTGGGCCAAAGTGATGAATAAGAATGAACGGGTGAAAAAGAGTTAAAAAACCTGGTCAAAGTCAAATGTTTATCCCAAAACATTTACCCCTACACGTGTATATCCCTTACACACGGTTCAACCTACCTAACCCTCCCCACTTTGCATTTGTTTTATTCTTCCCATACTATTCGATACAACCAAAGAAAATGCACACACCACTCACTGTTTTCTCTCATCCAAAATACACAGCCATCTCCCATCACCCAAACCCTAAAAATTGGGGGTTTTCCACCAATTGATGTCTAAGGCGCGTGTCCTTCACATACACCAATTAAATTCCCCCTTTTATCGGAGGTGCACAACTGGTGGTCCGCATCTTCTTCCAACGTGGCAATCCGAGTGAAAAAAGGCACTTATCAGCCGTTAGATGAAGAAATTGAAGAAAGAGAAGATATATGAAGGATTAAACGGCCATGATCAAAGAACGTGAGCACCAAGGCATTTGGGTTTTCCTATAAAACCCCATCTCACATGTAATGGAGGATAGCTTTTTCTTTATTTTTCTTAGTTTTTAATTAATTTTAGGAGTAGATTAAATTAGTTTTAATTTTCTGAAAATTAGTTTTAGGATTTAAAATTGTAATTTTAATTTCCAGTATTGTAACTTTTTAGATATTAATGAAAAGTTTATTTTTAATTCATATCATCTCATTTTAAATTCTGTCAAGGTTTTTTAATATGTTTTTCTTTCTTGTTACTATTCGTATATTATTATTATAAAAAAAAATAAAAATATATATATATATTAAAAAAAAAATAAAATAAATACTGTTCGAGGCTTGATGTTTGGTTCGAGAGATGAAGAAGATGATGAGAACTTGGGTCGAGATTGTGGCACTGATTGATTAACGGTGGTGTTTGTTTATTCGTTAAGGAGGCACAGCGCCTACCTTCATCCCAAAGGCTGTCTCCACAAGGTTTCATCTCTCTTTTATTTTTATTGTTAATTTTAGTTAATATAATCTGGTTAAGAATTTTAGTATCTGCTCATTTGGTTTTGTTCATTTTTGCTTACTGATTGGTTAAGATTTTTAGCATCTCTCTTATTTCTTTTTTAACTGTTTAGATTTCGTGTTGCGTTTGGATCTGCTTAAGATAGTTTTAGAATAGATTCGCTTTTAAATGTCTACTGCTTATTTGATTTAGTTTATTTATGATTGTTTCAGCTTTCCGGTTAGAATTTGGATTATTTAATCTAGCTTATTTCTAATAAGTAGACTTATTTAGGTTATTTGTTTTTAGCTTATCGGTTTTATGCTTATATCCTAGATTCATTTTTGGTTTATAGCTTATTTGCTTGCTTATGTTATCTCTTCTTGTTTAATATAGCTTTTATCAGTTGGCTTACTCGATTGCTTATTGTGTTTAGTTGGTGTCACTTTGTGGTATCGGCTTATTTAATTTGCATGTGCTTTAGTTGTTTGCTAATTTGTTTAGGCAGTTATAGCTTATTTGGGTTTTGACTGTCTTTGCTGCTATCTGTATGTTTACTTGTCCAGTTAAAAGCTCCAAAAAAAATATTAGCATAAAATTAATGTTTGGGCTGGGATTCGACCCTCAGACCCCTCGCTAACTAGCCAACACGCCTAACCATCTGTTCTTGTCTCTCTTTTGTGTATCCATACGCAAAGTCTAATTAATATAGGTTAATTGAATTCGGCCAGTTTTCTTATTTAAATTGAATACACGTTTTAATTTTATCTATTTTAAAGTTTTAATTATAGTTTTTCTTTTTATTCAGTTTTATAAAAATAATAAAAAGACAAAAAAAATATTTTATTTACTTTCTTTAAATTTTAAATTAGTTTTAATTTACTTTTATTTAAAATAGATTTACTTTTATTTTTAAATTTAAATTAGTTTTAAATATTTTTATTTCAAATTTACTTAATTGAGTTTTCATTTCATTTATAAGTTTTTAAAGTTTTCATTTAACAATTTAAAATTTTAGATTTCAAATAGTTTTAATTAAGTTCATATAGTTAAAATAGATTTCAATTAAAGTTTTTTTTAGATTAATTAGATTTAAATTTTAAATAGCTTTTATTTTAAATAGTTTTTAAATTAGTTTAAATATACCAAATAGATTTTACCAAAAACAAAGTTAAGTCGAAACGTAAAACCGGAAATCAAATTCGAGTCGAATCGAGGAAAAACGAACTTAATTGCAAAACATATAAAATCCTAGTTTCAAAATGGCGCCGCTGCCGCTTCGCTCGTACGATTGACGATTTTTCGTGAAGACGTTTGGATTTTGGGATCCGTTCTTCTTGAACGTTAATTTTCTTGCACAAAAAATCAAAAATACAAAAAAAAATCAAAAACATAAAATACAAAAAAAAAAACTTAAAAAAATCACAAAAGCAATTTCTTTCCTAAGAATTGCACCAAAAAAATTAAAAAATCCAAACGTAATACTTTTTCCTAAAAGTATTACACCAAAAATATTACGTATTAGTGTTAATTTTTAGTTCGATTTCTTTCGATTTTTCTTGCATATATATTTTTTCTAAAAAATACAAAAATATTCTTCTTTATCCTCTATTGTGTTTAATTCTTTTTCTCAACCCCTCTTATTTATAATTCTTCATGGATTTGTCTTGTGTTCGGTGTGGGAGACCATGGCTCGGTTTTCCAATATGTCCATGGTGTACTTGTGTGAAGTGTGGTTCCGATATCGACAATACACAATTTGGATTTTGTCCATTGTGCAATTCTAGAAATTCGTACTTCTCCTCTTACACAAATTTCTCCCCTCCTCCCGTCTATGACGATCCCTATCCTCAACATGCACCGGGTTTTTCTCAATACCCGTGTTGCAATCATTGTGGGGGCCCTCACGATACTTTTTATTGTCAACCGATGAATTATGAGCCACATCCGTGCTATAATTCCGGTTTTCAAAATTTTGAACCCCTACAAAACTCCGTCGTTCATCAACCTTCTTTAAGGAACAAAGCACTAGTTTTGATGAAATTCTCGAAAGCTTAAGACAAATCAAAATTAGCTTGCATGACGAAAGACAACAAGAGCAAGCATCTACTCTTAGTGTTTCTACTCCTCCTCTTGTGCGTTCTTACTATTTTGATGACGATGAGACTACTATTTCTTGGAGTGATCTTTGTGCTCAATGTCCTAGTGCAATTGTAATTCCTTCTCTCAATATCCCAAATGCATCTAAGGATCTTGATACATCGAGTGAGATTAGCGATTTTGGGCTCAACAAGTTATTTGATGAAGTTTATGATGTGCCGACTTTTGCTGAGCTTACGGACACGGTCGTTCTGCTAGTCTATGATCACATACTCACAAATCCAAAAGCGAAAATTGATTCTTCCAATAAGAGTTCTATATGTGGTGAGTATGATGATTTCGTCTTCGAGCCCGAGATTAAGGAAATTATCGACCGAGAGCTAGCTCTTTTACCTCCACTTCCACCTACAAGTGAGATCGATTTTTCCAATATCGATGCCGAGCTTGATGAGTTGGAACGTCTTATTTTTAATAATGACGAACCAACTCACATGACCACGCATCCAATTCTCGAGGAGTTACCTAATAAACACTCCTCTAATGAGAATTACGTTTACCACATTCGTGCGGATTTAACTTATCAACAAATCCCACAAATGAATGATGGTTTCGTACTTGATCGTAATCTCTTCGAGAGAATTTCTAAAATCCTCAATGAGGGGAACGACAAACCTTTGTTTGACGAGCCTATCTATGATTAAGAAATCGAAGAGATTCACGTTCATGAGGATGATTGCTTTGACCCGGGAGGTGACATTGACCATTCTTTGATTGATACCTTTACGGCTTTGCCGCATAGTGACCATCCTATGTCTTTGGGGGATGACAATTTGTCTCCTTTACCCACCCCACCTCCCGTGGATCAAGACTTCACTTACTTTTCTTATGTCGAGAGGACTTTTCTACCTTTCATGACTTATCCTCCTGCCTCTCATTTATTATGTTCCTCCGGGACCGAGGATAAGATTTTTGATCCCGGTATAACATTCGAGGCTTCCCCATGGACCATTTAATTCGGGGTCGAGTCAGGATCGTGACTCGGTTAACAAAAACAAGCGCTTCTAGGGAGGCAACCCGATGATCTATTTTTCTATCTATTTTCTAGAATAAGTGTAGGGGGGAGCCGTGTAGGTTGTTTTGTGTGTTGTGATTGTGTAGGTACATGTGCTTTGATGATCCACTTTAGATATTTTGACGAGACCCGTGTTCCCGTGTTACCCATGTACCCGATTCCTTCGATAAGTTTTTGCTTTTGTGATTCATACTTGTATATAAATAAACTTGAATAAATGTAATCACTTTAGTTGTCCCTTCCTTTGCTCGATTTTAAACAACGTACTCAATGTCCTAAGTGTAGGGGAGTTTATTCGCCCACATGCTTAAACATTGAGGACAATGTTTATGTTAAGTGTAGGGGGGCCTTCTATCGAATTATAGTGGCCTTTTCCATGAATTTGACCCCATTTTACCGGAAAATTTTAAATTTTTTTTAACGTTTTTCAAAATTTTGATCTATTTTGGCCTAGTAGTATTCTTTTTATTTATTTTCTTTCCTTTTATTATCGCATCGTAATAATTTCCATTTCAAAAATAAATTCAAATAAATAAATAAATAAATAAAATGGTTTTAATAAGTTTAGATATCTTTGATATATTAGGCCCGTCGTGAATATTTTGACTCAACCCGAGTTTACTTATCTAAGTTTACTCTAGCTAGTATCCTTAACCATATGGACCTTAATTGGTTTATTAGGCTAAGCATCCACGAGTCTCATTCCTTGAGATTTTAAATTGTGGAGAACGAGAAATGATAGAGTTGATTATAAGTTCAGTATTCTTTCATTAACTTATGTGAGTTAGTTATGAACTTTTTCTCCCATCACTTGTTAATAAATATATTTGCAATAAATAAGGTTGTACGATTTAAAAGGTTACTTAACTTCTAGCACAAGATCGTTTAAAAGTTGCTCGATATTAATTAGAGTTCATAGCCAAGGCATAACTTATTGAAACGGGACGCGAAGATTGGCTTATCCAAAAAGGCCCTAACAAGGCATGAGGATACCCGAGTCCAAAAAGGCCCTCATAAGGCATGAGGATTCACTTTTTGCTAAAGATCCTAAGATGATGTGAAGATCATTAATCCAAATCAATATGAAGGATCAAGACACACGACGAGAAGCAATTACTCCCCTAAATATCATGGAGAAGTCTATCCAAAAAGACCCTAACAAGGTATGAGGATAAATAGATCCAAGTCCGAAAAGGAGGCGGATCGTTGTATATCAAAATCCTAAATAAAGAAGAGGATAAATGAAGAAGTCGTGGTCAACATTTGAAGCATCTTTCACTCCTTATGAAGATGTGAACCAAAATGAAGAGAAGATTTCAAGATCGTCTCTCAAGATTTGAAGTTTGAAGTACAAGCCAAATATCGGTCCGAGAAAGGTCTCAAATCGTGAAACGAGTTATGCCAAGATATGAACTTTATGAGGTTTCGAGAAGCCGTTTTAAAAGATTTTGTCCTTTAGCTAACTATTGATTAAATCGTCCCACTTTATTTTCGGCCTTAATAAATTATCGAAATAAGTCAAAAATGCATCCTCGTGATCATTCAAAACAAAAATAAAATATAAGAGATACACCGTAGGAATAAGGGGGTCTAAGTGATTAACTAAACCACATGAGTAAGTGTTAGTAGTGCTAACTTGTAATAACAATGATCTCGTTTTTGAGCTTGGTATGGGGAACGTGAAACTTGAGGGTGATTAATATTCATGACACCAAAGCCCTAATTGAAGTCTTAGATTTCTTTACAAGTTTCTTCCATCTAATATTTTCAAGTGAATAAAATTGTTATCACTTTTGTTTCCTTTTAAGTTTTTATCTTTTCGTCATTAAATTAGTAGTAATAGTAATAAAGGCCGAGATGGATTAATTATGTGAAAAATGTAACTTATGCTTTGAAATAATGCATTGCATGGGGTCATTGCAATGGTCAAGTGTAGGGGATTTAATAAGTGTGTAAACACTTATCCTTTTGCCACTAAAATCAAGGAAAAACAAGACCGAATCATGTGTTTTACATCTTAAATGTCGGAATTACGCGTGGTTTTGTGTTCTTGTGTTTAAATAGGTACAAATGATCAAAAGAAGAGAAAACACGGGATTTCACGGTCAAATGTCGAAGAAAAGTCAAAAAGAGACGAAGTCAAAGTCAAAAGGTCAAAAGTGTGCCAAGATCACGAAAACCGGCTAAACCGACACGAGCTTAAAGTAAAAGATCGAGAAAACCGAAATCGAGCTCGATTCTATCGGATTAAATATTTTTGAAGATATTCGAGCAAGTGGGTCCCACATTTGGGTATTGGGCTTAATAGCCCAAGAACCATTTTTCCTTTATGCAATAGACGGATTAAGTGTGTAATCATCAAAGCCCAATAACCATTCACACTTTAAAAAAACGGATGGGCCAGGCCCAAAGTTGACAAGAAATGAAATAAAATGAATAAACTATGGTTTTTGGGCCAAAGTGATGAATAAGAATGAACGGGTGAAAAAGAGTTAAAAAACCCTGGTCAAAGTCAAATGTTTATCCCAAAACATTTACCCTTACACGTGTATATCCCTTACACACGGTTCAACCTACCTAACCCTCCCCACTTTTCATTTGTTTTATTCTTCCCATACTATTCGATACAACCAAAGAAAATGCACACACCACTCACTGTTTTCTCTCATCCAAAATACACAACCATCTCCCATCACCCAAACCCTAAAAATTGGGGGTTTTCCACCAATTGATGTCTAAGGCGCGTGTCCTTCACATACACCAATTAAATTCCCCCTTTTATCGGAGGTGCACAACTGGTGGTCCGCATCTTCTTCTAATGTGGCAATCCGAGTGAAAAAAGGCCCTTATTAGCCGTTAGATGAAGAAATTGAAGAAAGAGAAGATATATGAAGGATTAAACGGCCAGGATCAAAGAACGTGAGCACCAAGGCATTTGGGTTTTCCTATAAAACCCCATCTCACATGTAATGGAGGATAGCTTTTTCTTTATTTTTCTTAGTTTTTAATTAATTTTAGGAGTATATTAAATTAGTTTTAATTTTCTGAAAATTAGTTTTAGGATTTAAAATTGTAATTTTAATTTCCAGTATTGTAACTTTTTAGATATTAATGAAAAGTTTATTTTTAATTATTATCATCTCATTTTAAATTCTGTCAAGGTTTTTTAATCTGTTTTTCTTTCTTGTTACTATTCGTATATTATTATTATAAAAAAAATAAATATATTAAAAAAAATAAAATAAATACTGTTTGAGGCTTGATGTTTGGTTCGAGAGATGAAGAAGATGATGAGAACTTGGGTCGAGATTGTGGCACTGATTGATTAACGGTGGTGTTTGTTTATTCGTTAAGGAGGCACAACGCCTACCTTCATCCCAAAGGCTGTCTCCACAAGGTTTCATCTCTCTTTTATTTTTATTGTTAATTTTAGTTAATATAATCTGGTTAAGAATTTTAGTATCTGCTCATTTGGTTTTGTTCATTTTTGCTTACTGATTGGTTAAGATTTTTAGCATCTCTCTTATTTCTTTTTTAACTGTTTAGATTTCGTGTTGCGTTTGGATCTGCTTAAGATAGTTTTAGAATAGATTCGCTTTTAAATGTCTACTACTTATTTGATTTAGTTTATTTATGATTGTTTCAGCTTTCCGGTTAGAATTTGGATTATTTAGTTTAGCTTATTTCTATTAAGTAGACTTATTTAGGTTATTTGTCTTTAGCTTATCAGTTTTATGCTTATTTCCTAGATTCATTTTTGGTTTATAGCTTATTTGCTTGCTTATGTTATCTCTTCTTATCTAATATAGCTTTTATCAGTTGGCTTACTCGATTGCTTATTGTGTTTAGTTGGTGTCACTTTGTGGTATCGGCTTATTTAATTTGCATGTGCTTTAGTTGTTTGCTAATTTGTTTAGGCAGTTATAGCTTATTTGGGTTTTGACTGTCTTTGCTGCTATCTGTATGTTTACTTGTCCAGTTAAAAGCTCCAAAAAAAAATATTAGCATAAAATTAATGTCTGGGCTGGGATTCGACCCTCAGACCCCTCGCTCACTAGCCAACACGCCTAACCATCTGTTCTTGTCTCTCTTTTGTGTATCCATACGCAAAGTCTAATTAATATAGGTTAATTGAATTCGACCAGTTTTCTTATTTAAATTGAATACCCGTTTTAATTTTATCTATTTTAAAGTTTTAATTATAGTTTTTCTTTTTATTCAGTTTTATAAAAATAATAAAAAGACAAAAAAATATTTTATTTACTTTCTTTAAATTTTAAATTTGTTTTAATTTACTTTTATTTAAAATAGATTTACTTTTATTTTTAAATATAAATTAGTTTTAAATATTTTTATTTCAAATTTACTTAATTGAGTTTTCATTTCATTTAGAAGTTTTTAATGTTTTCATTTAACAATTTAAAATTTTAGATTTCAAATAGTTTTAATTAAGTTCATATAGTTAAAATAGATTTCAATTAAAGTTTTTTTTTAGATTAATTAGATTTAAATTTTAAATAGCTTTTATTTTAAATAGTTTTTAAATTAGTTTAAATATACCAAATAGATTTTACCAAAAACAAAGTTAAGTCGAAACGTAAAACCGGAAATCAAATTCGAGTCGAATCGAGGAAAAACGAACTTAATTGCAAAACATATAAAATCCTAGTTTCACTCCCCCTTAACACGTGCTTTACACATATTAAGTTGGATAATCGTTAAGTCTTTTTCATCTTTTAGCCAAGTATCATTTAAATCTCCTTAATCCCATTTTCTTCCCTTATCCAAAATGTTAACCATTAATATTTGGGATATTGAATGGATTAACCGGTCTTTGGGTAAAAATGAAATCGATGTTTGGCCATAGAACATGTTCATGCTCTCCCTTAAGTTAATAAGGGATATTTGTAGTGCTTTAGTATGATACATTTTGAAAGATTTAGAATCTCGTGAGAAATTCTTGAAAAATTATCATACCTTAACACTACATCAAGCCGTACAAGCACAATATTCACAAATATACATATTCACAATTAAAACCAATATAAAGTGGACCTGAAATGTACGACCCATTAGATGTATCGTTGCAGTAGCTTGTGGTGCACTAGATATGGTCTACCACCAACGAATCTTTCCAAGCTCCTCATCAATCTACGTTCACTTAGCTTTTGATCAATCTTCTTGATCACATAATTCGCCATCTGCCGATAACCCTTATGCCAATCCTCAGTCATCTCTGGTAAAGTCCCACCCGAATTAAGATGCTCCAACTTTCCTCTGACTTGTAAAAGAGTCCCATCACTATACTTATAAAGCTCACCCACCCTCATAAACTTCATTAACCCTCGACTTTTCAAGTAGAAAATGCCGCAATTCGGGACAGAAATGCCGGTATAGGGACATCTATCTACATGTTGAGGTAACACTTGATTCACTGGACGGGTTAGGTTAAGCTTCCTTTGATAGCTTTCGACTCCCAACTGAAGATCTTCAACTCGTTTCTTGATAACAACGCTTCGTGTGAACATACGAAGTGCTGTATTCAAGGCAATGATGTCTTCTCGAGGAATATGTGTGAGTTGATCACGGGTCATCATAAGCAACATATCTTCGATATCCTCAAGGCGAATGATAGAAAAATATCCCTGCTGGATTTTGTATTCTCTGTCATCCTCCCTTTTCAGACGAATCTCCGTCACATGATAATAGCCATTCTTGGCTTCAGTTTTCATCCCTAAAATACTGGAGATGCGGATAACGGATCTAACGTTGCTTCCTGAATTGACTAAGCAGCAACCCCTGTACGCCCTTCGAACTCGTTCGTCCCAGTGTGATGCACCTATGACAACATACATATCATAATTACGATTTACCTTTGGGACCCAGAGTCGGTTTACCTTTTCCTCAATAAAGGGTATTGTCCCCCAGTTGGCAGCTTTCAGCAAGGTCAGGGAGGTTGCGTACTTCGATGAACCCTTGAGGAGATAATCAAGATCATTGGTGACGAAGAAGTCAAGAGCAATCTGATTATCTTGAGAAGGATCAAGTGGAGGTGGAGCTCTTTCGGATTCATGAAGACCTGGCCGTTGAACGGTGTTCAGAGCTTTTAGGATCTCATCGGCATAATACTCGAACTCCATTCGGGTTAACCGGGTTTTGGCACGAATTCTCTTATCCTTCAGCGCTTTCTTCACCAACGACGAAGTAACCGAAGTCTTATACTCATGAGCCAGAAATGCACATAAGTCAATCGGACTGCGGATACGGAGATATAAGACATCTTTGTCAGCGTCTGTGATTGGATCATATTGCACCGCTGCCGTGATCCAAGCCTGTGGTGGTGCAGTCTCGTCAATCTCCAACGTGTCTGCCCAATCCCGTGTGCTTGACTCAGGAACAGTAGATTGTGGTTCTTGTTGTAGAGAAGTGGAAACGTGAACATCTGCTGGTTCTGATTCAGGCATCTCGGCGGTGTCATGAACGGGTGAGTGTTGTGCAGCTTCAGGTTCAGTTACCGATTCTGCAATCACAGGAGCAAGAACAACAGAACTAACAGGGTTAGTGGTAACAGGTATAGATACAACGATAGATGTACCAGGAATCGATGACGCTATAGTAGCATTCACATCGTGGCGCCACTTGGATCGTCTGGATTCCGTGGAAGTAGATTTTTCCTTTGCTGCTGCATCTTTCTTAGACTTGGTTCCAGACTTAGCAGGTTTCTTTGAGCTGGCAACCTTATCCCCCTTTTCAGGCTGTTTACCCCCATCATCATTCTCATTGTCATCTTCGTTGCTCCCCTTAGCACTCTCCTCATTACCATCACCACCATCATTACCATCATCATCATCATCATCCTCATCATCATCATCCTCATCATCATCATCATCCTTATCATCATCACCACCATCATCATCTTCTCCTTCTTCTTCTTCTCCTTCTTCTTCTTCTTCTTCCTCTTCTTCTTCACCAGTACCCTCTTCTTCTTCACTTTCTTCCCTTTCTTCCTCAGGGAGAATGTGGTAGGGTACCACACTTCCAAACGTCTTGAACAACCGATCATCCTCCATGATAGCGTCATTCAGGGATTTATAGAGTGTCCGTTGAATCTTAGATTTATCAAACGATCCAAGTTCCCTCATACGAGCTTTGAGGATCTTCTTTAGCTCAAAATCCGTCAAGTCATAGGCAATTTTGTAGGCGGATTTAGAAGGATTGGATGACTTGATCATCAAGTTATCAACAGCGAGTGTCTTCAACTCATCACGCAGTTTAGGCATAATGGATTCAACGGATTTTTTCACTCTCTCCTCAATAGAAGCTTCAAGAGTTTCTTTCTGCTCCTTGTAGTTATCCTTAATAGCTCGAAGTCTCGTAAGTCGTGCTTCATACCTATCAACTTCAGCCTTCTTAACCTGAGCTAGTTCTTTTGCATGAGCTTTTCGCGTCAATTCCATCTCTACAGCGAACTTAGCAAGCATCTCTTCTTGGGCTTTTCTAGATGCTTCTTCACTTTGAACTCGTCTATGTAGCTCTTGGCGAAGTTCATCCATCTCTCTTTTGTGATTATCCGTATGTTTATCCAACATTTCAGCCATTACCAATGCAGCCATTGTAGACGTTGCAGAGCTGCTCTGGGTTGATTGAAGAGGCTCGGTTGTTACTACGGTACTAAGGATGGGAGTTATTGGTGGTGGAAGAAATGGTGTTGAAACCGGTCTGGTTGGTAAGGGATGTATTGGTGGAGGTTGAGTTGCTAAAGGTTGAGTAGACACCATGATTGTAGGAGCACCGGACTCCTTTTCAACACTTGCTGAAACAGGGATTGATGTCTCCTTCGAAGTGGAATACCTTTCAGGTGATCCAAACTCAAAAACATCCTCTGGCTCCTCGTACTCTTCTTCAATATTTACCTGTGCACCCGAACCACTACCTCCCGTATCTTTCTTACTCTTTTCAATAGCTATCTTCATCATTTTTCTCTCCGTCTTGTCAAGAGTAGGATCGACATCAACATCCTCTTCGTCATGTAGAACTAACTCATCAGCCAAACCCTTTCCCTTCTTAGCGACGGTCTTCTTCTTTTTGGCTTTGGGTTCAGGTAAAGCTGTTTGCTTCCGTTTACCTTTGCTCTTAACCGTGGTAGATGAGTCTTCACCTGCTTGAATGCTTGCTCGTTGATTCTCAATTTCTTGTAGCAAGTTCTTGTAATCATCAGATGCGAGAATCTCATCTGTCAGCAGATGACTGGGAATGGGACCAGGAATAACCATATTCGAATGCGTCTCCTGCCTTAAGTCTACCAAATCATCATCATCCATCGTGTGATGACGACTACCTGCACGCTTGGCAATGGAAGCATCGTTTTCCATAAAGTAATGTATAATCAGCTTAATGAACCTAGGGTACTGGTAACTTTTAACCTTACCCTTCGTGTTAGTGAAGAGTTGAAAAGTAAACTCTTCCCACAACAATGATGCATAGTCAATACCCATACCTCTGTATACCCCATAAAATAGCTTGATGATCGGTGGACGAACAGCATCAAATCCAGTTGTTTTAGGTGTGAGACATCGACTTAGAATCCCAAAAATAGCTTTCAATGGTTGACCAACTTTGGCAGTAGTAAACTCAGACACGGTACGTATGTCAGGACATCCCATGGCAGTGAACATTTCCATTATCTGATCCTTAGTCGGGTTTGCTGAGAATGATAGGCCTTTGAGTGACGGCCGAAATCCAAAGATCTTCCTGAAGTCTGACACATTAAGCGTCTGCTGCTTGTTGTCCAAGGAAAATGTGATTTTGTTCGACGTCCTCTCCTTGGTAGCACAGAACTCGTAAAGGTAGTCATAAGGCACTGAAGCACTTCGCCTTAGCGCATGCTTGAGTTTAGATTTATCAAGTATGGCTGAACCTACCTTAAATCCGTTATGGGTATAATGAGATACCTCCTTCAAACGGAAGTTGTTTGGAAGAAACTTTAGAGACTTGGCTTCGGCAATGGCGGTGGCTCTGGCGTCTTGTATTTGTTGTACTGTTGGGTTAGTCATCGTTTCTGCTTAAGATAAAACACAAAGGTTGATACATACAAAAAATGAATATCATTATGATTGTATTCCTCAGCATTAAACATATGACCTAATCCCTTAAGCTTGCAAAAAAAAAAACACTCAAACATCCTTCATTCAGAATAAGCATTTAATTCAGCATAAACCTCTATCCGGAATAAACATGACATGGTGGAATAAACATACTATGCGGAATAATTATCCTATGCGGAATGCCATGCCTACCCGGAATAATCATCCTATACGGAATAAACAACCTATGCGGAATAGAACTTCTATTCTGAAAGATCTGTTTATGCGGAATAAAAATTCTATTCTGAAAGATCTGTTTATGCGGAATAAAGTTCTATTCGGAAAGATCTGTCTATGCGGAATAAAGTTCTATTCGGAAAGATCGGTCTAAACGGAATAAATTTCTATTCGGAAAGATCAGGCAATGTGGAAAAATTTCTTTATTCGGAAAGATCTGTCTATGCGGAATAAAATTCTTTATTCGGAAAGTTAGGCCTATGCGGAATAATTTCTTTATTCGGAAAGATCTGTCTATGCGGAATAAATTCTTTATTCGGAAAGTTAGGCCTATGCGGAATAAAGCTTCTATTCGGAAAGATTATCCTATGCGGAATAAAGCTTCTATTCGGAAAGATTATCCTATGCGGAATAAAGCTTCTATTCGGAATGTTCCTTCTATTCGGAATAATCCTCCTATTCGGAAAGTTTATTCTATTCTGAATAAGTGCCTTATTTGGAAAGTCCATCCTATTCGGAATGTTTAATCAGTTATGATTTTTCTAATTAGGCACTAATTCGTTTGATTCAAGTGTTCTAAGGGCCATATTAGTTCAATTCGTGCTATTCCGAATCAATCCCAGGCAAAACCCCCAATTAATTAAACCCTAATTCAAGCAGTAACTTAGTTCGATTGATTTCAATTAAAAGGAGTTAATTAACTTGAATTGCATGAATGATTAAACCGATTTGATACCTTTTGAAGATCTTGATCTAGAAGATGTTAGATTTTGAGATGTTTTGTTTGAATTCGTGTGTTTGTGTGTGTTTGTCAATGGCGGACAAAGAAAGGGAAACAGAAGAAAGAGTGAAAGAAGAAAACGGGGGGGGGGGGGGGGTGATGATTGACTAGGTCAAACTTTTCACAAGTTTGAAACATGGTCACATTTAACCCCTCACTTTTTCTTTTTACTTCAATCAACATTCTTTTGTTTACCAAGTTTTAATACTTGTCATTTTTGACCTTATCTTATGGTAAATTCCCGAGCCTTAGTGATTAACCTATCTTAACAAACGCACAAATCTATTCATGACAAACTTAAAAGCAACAACAAGACAAATGCCAAAGTAATCCAACCATTAACCATTGAGCTTTTTGAAGATCTTTTTGATGTGAAAGATGATGTAACATTTTCTCCCCCTTAAACGATGACCCGTTTTCTATTTAAAGAGCTGTAATCATTGTTTAACGAGGCACATGATGAAAACATTTCCAATTAATATCTTGAAAAGTTTGATTCGTGGTGGCAATAAGATTTCTCTTATTTTGACAAATTAATGCACTGAGACGTACACTAACTCGTGTTAGACCAAGTTGTAAAGTAAACTTGATCCCTTTGCATGATTTGGCTTGTAAATCATGCCCGAGAAAATTAATTCCCGTTGTGAGCCAACGTTTTCCAAGGAGATACGTGACTTTAATATGAAAACCGGGTTGCAGTCAGAAATAACTACAAGCCATTATGGGCATGTTTTAAAAATGTACAACTTTTATACGGACTCTATTTATGGCGCCGTGTCAATATTGATCGACATTTCTAAAGCTGTAAATATTACCGTACTAAAAGACATGCCCGATTTAAAAACGAAAAATATTTTTGGTTTTTCTTGATTTTATAATTTTTATGGTTTTTCTAGGTTTTATATTTTTTATGATTTTTGTTGGTTTTATATTTTTGTATTTTTCTTTTGTGGTTTATATATTTACGATAATATACATGATCACGAACAAAGGATACTCTGAATAGTTTACCACGACTATTCAGCTGATTCTTCTGCCAACTCTTTGAGAGTCGCTGGAGTGAATGATTTCATGCCAAGCTTGTCGATCAAAAACACGATTCGTCCTCGATCTAAGGCTTTGGTGAACATATCCGCCAGCTGGTACTCAGTAGTGACAAAATATAGCTCGATCACTCCGTTCTGCACCTGCTCCTTAATGAAATGGTAGCGAATGTCTATGTGCTTGGCCCGGGAGTGTTGAACATAGTTGCAGCAAAGGGCAGTGGCGCTCTTGTTGTCACAATACATCGGGATTTTGTTGAATCCCAAACCGTAGTCAGTTAATTGTGATCTCATCCAAAGGACTTGAGCACAACAACCGGACATGGCGATGTATTCAGCATCCGTGCTAGAAATTGCAGCGCTTTTCTGCCTTTTTGAAGACCAACTGATCAATCTATCTCCAAGGAGTTGCGCAGATCCAGAAGTGCTATGCCTCGTGTCTTGACATCCAGCATGATCGGCATCTGCGTATGATATTAAAGCAATAGAGGAATCTTTCGGATACCATAGACCACGATGAAGTGTTCCTTTTAGATACCGAAAGATCCTTTTCACAACATGTAGGTGCTTTTCGGTAGGCCGAGCCTGATACCGGGCACACATGCATACAGCAAATTGCAAATCAGGCCTGCTAGCAGTCAGATAGAGAAGGGTGCCGATCATTCCACGGTAAAGTTTTGGATCGACAATAGTCCCATTCCTATCTTCATCTAACTTGGATTTCTCTACCATTGGAGTGTCCACGGGGTCACAATTTTCAAAGTTATATTTCTTTAAAGATTCAAGAGCATATTTGGATTGATTAATAAAGATGCCTCTGGGATTTTGAGAAATCTGTAATCCTAAGAAAAATGAAAATTTTCCCATCATCGACATCTGAAAGCGTGTGGACATTATCTTCTCAAAGCGATTTGACAATTCTATGTTAGTGGCAGCAAATATTATATCATCAACATAAATTTGTACTAGAATCATGTCGTTGTCCTCCTTGAGAGTGAATAGAGTGGGGTCCACCTTGCCTTTGGAGAAGCCTTCCGAGATGAGATATGTTGAAAGGAGATCATACCACGCGCGTGGAGCTTGTTTCAACCCATAGAGAGCCTTCTTAAGCTTGTACACATGATTAGGAAACTCCGTACTAACGAACCCATCCGGTTGACTAACATAGACTTCTTCCCTTAGTTCACCGTTCAAAAATGCCGTCTTCACATCCATTTGATAGACGATCATGTTCATATGAGCAGCATACGCAAGGAATAGTCTAATCGCCTCCAATCTTGCCACAGGAGCAAAAGATTCTTCAAAATCTATACCCAAGGCTTGTTTATATCCTCTAGCAACCAATCTAGCCTTATTCTTCAATACTACACCCATCTCATCAAGTTTAACCTTATAAACCCACAACAAAGTAAGGATGTTGGCCTTGTCAGGGAGAGGAACTAATTCCCATACTTCAAGTCTTTGAAACTCACTTAGTTCCTCTTGCATGGCTTCAATCCAAGATGATTGAGTCATAGCATGTTGCCAGTTTTTAGGTTCAACTTCGGAGAGAAATGCATCAAAGTAGCAATAGAGTGCACTTTCTTGTAATTGATGGCGTGTAGAGACTGGTCGATCTAGATTACCAATGACATTCCTAATTGGGTGATCTTTTGTCCATTTGGTGCTATGTTTTTCAATCCTAGGTGGTCTGGAGTGAACAATAGAAGGAGCTTCTTCTGAGGTAGACGCGGCTGAAGGGTTTTCAGGTATCGCTACACCAAAGAAAGGAAGCTCTTGCAGGTGAGTATATTCCAAATCGTGATCAATAGAATCCTCTTCCACATCATTAGGCACAAGTAGGGGTGACGATTCAGGTGTAGTTTGAGAATCACTTGGTGAAGGTGCATCCGGTTCAATGTGAATTTAAGATGCATTAGATAAAGTTTCATTTGCTTGAGCAACAACTTCAGGGATTGGAGCTATCACTACAGGTGCTGGAACTTCATCATTTGGGGGATCAAAGAATTCGTCAAACAACGGTTGAAACAGTTTATCCCACTCGGGCCTTGATGGTGGTAAAAATGATGTAGAAGTAGGATTATTGGGAACTAATCCGGAACTAATAGCACCGGTTCCCATCTCATGAAGCGCGGGTTCAGAGCTGTGTTGCTCAGAAGCCATCGCTGTCAGCTCATCGAAATCTGCGTCCATAGTTTCTACAATCTTGCCAAGACGACGGTTGTAAATTCGGTATGCTTTCTTGGACGGTGAG
This sequence comes from Glebionis coronaria, assembly GCA_025667525.1. NCBI lineage: Eukaryota > Viridiplantae > Streptophyta > Magnoliopsida > Asterales > Asteraceae > Glebionis > Glebionis coronaria. The sequence goes on from CM046878.1 coordinate 194,074,797, forward strand.
TAACCAATGAAAATACATATATCGGCTTTCGGTTGAAGCTTACCCAAGTTCTCACTATTAATGTTTGGATAACAAAGAGCACCAAACACATGAAAAAATGAAACATCGGGTTTACGGTCATGTAGAAGCTCATAAGGTGTTTTTCCATGGCATTTCCGAATGATAGAACGGTTTTGGGTGAAACATGCAGTAGATATAGCCTCTACCCACAAGAACAATGGAGCGTTCGCATAAATAAGCATAGTCCTAGCAGCTTCCATAAGTGTACGATTTCGTCTTTCAACGACACCGTTTTGTTGTGGAGTGCGTGCAGCAGATGTTTCATGTGAGATACCAACTCCTTCATAGTAATCACGAAGAGTCTGGTTGACGAACTCTGTTCCATTGTCTGTACGAATACGGCGGACAGTAGTATTCAAACGTACCTGAATGAATTTCAGAAAAGTGATGATAGCCTTCGGTGCTTCATCCTTTGTACGTAGAAATCTAACCCATGTAAACCTGGAGAAATCATCCACAATAACCAGAATGAATTTCTTACCGCTCACACTTTCAGTTCTCATTGGCCCACAAAGATCCATATGCAAAAGATGAAGTTTTTCTTGATTGGTGTCTTCAGCTTTGGGCCTGTATGATTTCTTGGTACTTTTCCCCCTTGAACATGCGGAACATAAATGGTCCTTGTGAAATTTAAGCTTTGGAAGACCACGAACTAATTCGTTTTTAGCCAGATGATTAATAGCATCAAAGTTGAGATGAGATAATCTGCGATGCCATAACCAAGACTTGGTCTTAGATGCTTTAGAGAGAAGACATACTGGAGAGGCGGCCATCATGTCTTGTAGGGACAACGTATAAAGATTTGCACCACGAGAACCCTTCAACAAATCTTTTCCTTCCAAGTTGCGGATGAAACATGTATGTTGTCGAAAAGCAACCTCTAGGTTGGAATCACAAAATTGTCCTACTGAAAATAAGTTATGACCAAGACCTTCTACATAGTATACCCTTGAAATCGTAACGTTTCCAATCTGATATTCACCATACCCCATTATCTTTGCTATATGATCATTCCCGAATTTAACCGTACCAAGAAACTTGCTGACGAAATTTCGGAGCATCGAGCGATCTCCGGTCATATGTTTTGAACAACCGGAGTCCAAATACCACAGGATGATTTGGACCACCTGAAAATATCACCACACGAAGACAATGTAGAGGTATCAGAATCTGAGTGTTCCTTGTTATTAGCAGGTACAGATTTAATAATCTTAGATTTGCTAACTCTAGGTTTCTTAGATTTCCTAGCCTTCTTCTTCCTACTTGATGGTGTAGATTCTAGTTGGCTTAAATCCTGAGGTATTTCTTCACTGATAGGCACTATAGTGGGGGCTGACCTAATTAAAGGACGCTCAGACCAAACCTCAATGGATGCATTCCTAGTTAAAGGGCACATTTTTCCATCTAATGTAAAGGTCCTACCAGTGGGACGCCATTGCCAGCCAACTTGGGCACGAGTTCTACCTGTTGGATTCCATTCAAGACCATTCCTAATGGCATTCATTTCATTCACATGATCAATAAGACATAAATCATGACGTTGGGAAAACATACATTCATTACAATTCCAACAATTCAAATTAGAATTCACGAATTGTTTAGGCTTCTGCACAGGCGCAGAGCTTTTAGTCTTAACATGATTCTTTTTATTTAAAACTGAACTAACATTCCTATGGTGAGCTTCTACTTTCTTCTTTTTGGCACTACTAGTGGAGGACTTGATCTTATCTTTCTTGAGTGGCGATCCTTTAGCCTTAGTAGTCTCTTTTACTCCTGTAGAAGGCAAAGTGGGAATATTAGCAACGGATTTTAAACGTGCCTTACTTAATGGTGCCAATGACGGTTTTGCTCCTGGGGTCTTATTAAATGGAGTTACAGCAATGGGCCTATTAGTAAGTAGTACAGAACCTGGTTTACCTATGTATTGCAAATATGCTAAGCAATATTGAACTCGCTTAATATATTCATGAGCCGAATAATAGTAGCTACTTGAGGGATCTAAGGCATAAAGATCGTCTAAGATATCCCTAACAAGATCTACATGCTTAATGGCATTCCTCATATAATCATCGTAGGTAACCTGGTTTCTCTTATGAAGCGGGTTCTTATAAAGCACTACTGACTTGGTTGTTGGAGCACTAGTGGACGGTGCAGAGTCGGTAGCTAAGTTATCAACAACTTCTTGTCGGGTGAGAAGAAGTGTCTCCTTTAACTCGGCCAAAACCATGTTTTTGTCAATGATCAGGATATTTAAGTCAGATATTTCCTCAGACTTTTGGTTCAGTTGTTCAACATAATATTGTTGTTGTGCCGCATTAAAAGCGAAGCATTCTTCTAGTGAACCATAAAGAGCGGAGAGTCCCTGTCTTGTCCGATCCATCTCCCCTAGAACAGACGAAAGTCTAATTTCTAAGACCTGGTTTTTAGACTCTGCAGCCTCTAGTTCCAATTTGAGTGTTTCATTTGATGACACATCTCTCTTCAATCTCATAATCTCTTCCTCTAATGCCTTAACAATTACAATCATCTTGTCACTCGTCTCAACACCGTTTTCACAACTATTTGTTATCAAAAGATCCTCATTTTGAGTTTGTTGTTTCAGTTCTAAAGATATACAATGTTGTTCTAGTTGATTAAAGCGTTTTGAAAGTAAATTGTAAGAATCTTGTAGCTTTAAAAACTCAGCGTTAGATTCGTGACAAGAATGATTGACTACCTCATTTACAGTATCAGCAACATTTACAGAGAGATCACTAACATCATCACATATATTCACAACATCACAATTAATCATAGCGGATGTAAGCTCATTCGAATAATTAACATTTACAGTTGTAAGCACATCACACGAAATTACTGCGGACAAGAATCGGTCATATTCGGTTAAAATCTTTTCTTTTTCAATTAGTTGTAGTTCGTAAGCGGTGTCCATTTCATAAAACACTTTTTGAACTTCACCAATTTCAAACACAAGATTTTCCTTAAGAGATGCAAAAGTTCCTTTTAGACTTTCGACAAACGGATTGATCTCATTTTTAAACACCTCGTTCATATGTTCGAAAGCCCATTCTCTGGCGTTTAAGCCATTTGAAGTCGTACATTCCAAAATGACCTTGTCAAAATTAGTAAAGTATTGATTAATCTCTTGCAAGTTTAACCATACAGTGCTAACAGGTGGAAGATCCTTTGGAATTTCCTTAGGACCTTCCATATTGACAAGTGTAGGAAATGTACTAGAGTTTTCTTCATCTAATATGTAAGTTGGTGCTGTGATGAGATCTTTGTCCATATGGAAGCGAATTCTAAAATCCGTTTTTGCAAGCTCCTTATTCATTTTAAAATAATCACACTCGGGATATTTTGCAGAATTGTATGACCGATCCTCATCAACTAGATCCTTACTTGTTCGATCATCGAAAATAACAATCGGGTCTAAGACCAATCCTAATTGGGTTGCATTATAAAGTCTAGGACTATGTCTTAAAGCTTGTTTTGCATACCGTGGGTTAGGGGGAAGGCCTTTTTGACGTGATAAGTTAAATTCTCTAAACGAAGCATCAAATAAGTGTACTAGTTGAGAAGCAGCGTATTGTCTTAAAAGAAAATAATCTAGACTTCTAATCTTATTAGCAGCATTAATCTCCATTTCATTCTTCTTAGACTCGAGTGATTCAAAATCGGTTTGAAGTTTTTGAAAATTAGTGACCACTAACTCCTTTTCTTTAAGTTCATTAGACAGATTTGCTCTTAAGTTTTCAATTTCTTGCAAGTGACCCATTTGTTTGTTTCGAAAGTGATCATATTCGGGATTTGTTAGAACACTAGACGAAGGCACTAATTCCAAAGTTTGAACTTTCTCGTTGCTTAAGGCAAGCTCATCAGACAAATTCTTATTCTTAGCTAGGGTTTCTAAGAGTGCAGCATTCATTTGGTTAAGTAATGTAGCAGGAACCATGACCAAATCTTGTTGAGCAGGAGTATGCATATTCGAAATGGCTCCCGGTTGTGATTCACTCAAAGTCTGGGGACTCACATTGATATTACTATCATTGATTGTCTCCTCATTTGATAGACTCACCACCGAAGACTCATTCGAATCAGCACTCTCTTGCACAACTTGATGTGGTTGAATACTAGCATTAGTGGTATTATCGGTGGTATTAATAAGTACCTCAGATCTCTTTTCTGGCCCTAAGCTGGAGATAGTTGCCATAAGAGCAGCCTTTGTAGATTGAAAGTCATCACAGTCTGAGTCATACGCATCAAGATCATCAGCTTGGTAAGCTGCATTCTGTGTAGTGACAACGTCTTGTTTAGCAATCCCTGGATCAGCAAGAAATGCAAGCTCCTCTTCATCAAGTTCCCTTCCTTGTGCCTGAGCATTCACCAGATAGATCTTCTCTGCAAACCATTGTCCATCCCTTCTCCTCTTGGGTTTCTTGCAATCCCTGGACATGTGTCCTTCTTCCTTGCAGTTGTAGCATGTAATCATTCTCAACTTGCCCGTGGAATTAGCCCGTGGAGGATTGTTGACCATTGGAGCAGGATTGACTGTGCGAGCATTGGTGGTTGATGTAGTAGGTCTCCCCTGATAAGGTTGAATAGGTTGAACCATTACCCTGCCATTCTCAATAGTAGCTTGTTGACGAGAATTGGATGAATTCCTCAACTGATTGTTGGTTGGAGCTGATCCTCTGTATCCTCGTTTGCTTAAAGTCCTTGTGAGATAAGCAGACATAGTGGTTAACACTTCAACTGGGTCAGCTCCTTGTTTGAATACAGGAATGGGGACTTCCTCATCATCACAATACATTGCTTGGTCTTGATGAGCTGCATAATCACTAGAAGGAATACTCATTTGATCAGGGTAGCTTGTTGGATATGCTGCATTCTCTTGATAAGAAGAATATGAAGGCTGAGCATAAGGTGCAATGTTTGCTGGGTGAAGTTGTGAAGCATACTGTGGTGAAGGTGCATTAAACCGATATTGTTGCTGATGTGAGGTGGGTGGTTGCGGTAGAATCGAGTATTGGGGGAAGGTAGGTGTCATGTAAGGTGATGGATGATAGGCTTGATGTCCCAAGATATAAGGTGTGTTGTTGTGTGACAAGCTTGGTTGATTCGCCATCAAAGCTAAGGAATCAGGGTACATACCTCGAGGAGAACGGTGCATAATCACATGTTTCTCATGCTGCTGAAGAAAAGCATAGATTTGATCTAAATTGCACTTATGCAAATCCCGGGTTAACTTAACATCGGTAATATACTCACCCCATTCAGCTTGAGGTAAAGTATTCAAAAACTTGGTGTTAACCTAGAATGGAGCAATCACGAGATTGTATACATTCAGATCATTCATTAGAGTAGTGAATCTGAAGTAATAGTCGTGTAGCGTTTCCCCTGGGCTGTACGTGAATCTATCAAACAGATCATACAACTGACATTCCCTTTCTTGTTTGGTAAGAGACGTACCTTGTAGCAACACCTTTAGACGTTCCCATAAATCCTTGGCAACCGTATATTGACTTACCATGCGATAAATATCATGCGGAAGAGCTTGGAGAAGAGTCTGTAGAGCCTTTTCATCAGCATCATTAATGAGTTGTTGTGCCGGTGTGAGTTCTTCATATTCTCTTGGTCGAGACATGTTATTCGCCACAATGGTACCATAGTCGAGTCGACCATTCAAAATCGATTTGACCATAAGCCTTCCGTATGTTGGTTTGCCCTTCAGATATTGCATCATGCGGCCCTGCCATGCCTCAAACACCTCTTTAATAAGCATCGGTGGACGGCTATCAGTTCCCGTTATGATTGAGATATCCGTAAGAGATGTCATTTGAGGCATTAATGAACTCGGATTCATTGTGATCACTTAAGAGACTCAAAGATTATCGGTTGATCGAGCAGTGAAGAAAGGTTGAGAATTTGTGTTGTGTTGGTTGAAATCAAGATTAAATCCACTAAAGATCGTCGAAAAAACTCAAATACCCCTTAAACTTGCTTATACGGAATAACCCTAACTCAGAATAAATCCTATTCGGAATAATCCCTATTCGAAATAACCCTATGCTGAAAAACCCTTATACTGAATAACCCTATGCGGAATAACCCTATTCTGAAAATACCCTATTCGGAATAGACCCTATGCTGAATAAACCTTATGCGGAAAAATCCTTATGCGGAATAATTCTTCAATTCGGAATGTTTGGCTAGTGGCTATTCGAAAAATCTTTGCTATTCGGAATGATCGGCTATTCGGAAAGCTATTCGGAAAGTTTGGCTATTCGGAAAATCTTTGCTATTCGGAAAGATCGGCTATTCAGAAAGCTATTCGGAAAGTTTGGCTATTCGGAAAATCTTTGCTATTCGGAAAGAATTGGCTATTCGGAAAAAACTTTGCTATTCGGAAAGAATTGGCTATTCGGAAAATCTTCCTATTCGGAATGTCTATTCGGAATAATATGGGAATATTAGTTCGAGACTCAGACCAGCACTTTTCAATCCGATTTTTTGATCAAAACCACAAAAAGTTTTATGATTTTTACCAAAATAAGCTAAACCCAATCCTTATCAATTAATCCCAATAACAAAAACACCAAAAACAACAAGATTCAAGATTGATTTTTTCTAAAGATCACTAATTCATTCAAAAACTAAAAAAGCAACACAATCCTTACCTTAAATCACCCCATAGCTCTGATACCAAATGTAGAATATTGATAACCTATGAATCTATGAAGTGGGTTGATGTTTTCTAGTGAGAGAAACTAGAGAGAGAAAGTGAGAGAAAACTATATGTTATTTTATTAAATGGAACTTTCAAATGAACAACAACCAACCCCTTTCCAAGGAGGAAAGGGGTATTTATACTTCCAAGCAACATTGGGCTTGGGCCGGTCCATGACAAGCCCATGGACCGATTCTTACTTAACTTAATAAGCATACTCTAACTACGAGCTATTACAATCATAAATAATATTGTGGAGTGACCGATACTTCTAATATACGTAAAAACGTATTTCTAACACTGATAGACGGAAACGATGCACTTCCTGGTGGTGCGCTAGGGCGAATAAAGCCTCGTGTCGGTAATTCTTGCAGCAAATGCTGTAACTCTTTTAACTTCACTGAAGCCCTAAAATAAGGAGTTTGAAAACATTGTACTTGAGGCAAGCCCTATGTTAAACCCTGTCTTGTGGTTAGGAAGGAATTTCTGGAACTATAGAATAAAATCTGCTGATCATAAATTCAAGGAACTTCAGAGGTGGATTATAACTAGTGGCTAGAAATTCTTCGTAGCTATGGACTGATAAGTCACTCGCTTGTAATGCAGAAACAATTTGTACTGATTTTTCTGGCAAAATATAATGAATATATATGGGATTTAGTAAGACGGATCTCGTCGTTAACTGAAAGGAGAACTTAATAAACACGGGGGGTACTGTGGCGACTTTCACAGAATGTGTTCTTTTGTAACCTCACAGAATGAATACTGCGTGTCTAACCTGAATAATACTCCAGTGGTGGTAGCTGAATTTTTAATGGTCTGATTTATGCATGGCATGACAAAATGGGTAACTCCCTTGGAGGATACACTGAATTTCTGGGGGCATGGTTTACCAAACATACGGAGTTATGAGTTCTGACTCGTACTTTGAGAAGATATTCGTATGACACGTACCATGACTGGTGTCATGATGTGTGTCTTCCGAAATAATACCTGAGACCCTTGTCTTGACTGATGTTTTGATATAGGTTCTAGTGGTTGAATCTGGACAAGGCTGAAAATTTTGGTAACTACTAGGATTGGCTGACCGGTTAGACTACTGACCTCTTGTATTTCTGGTCACGTCCGTTCCGGAGTTCCGTTGGTTACTGACTGATTAATTATAAGCACGGTGGTTGTCACTACTGCTTTATTTTTCCATTTATGACGGTCATCATCGTGACCGTGATTCATGTAACTATTCTGCTGAGTGGCCGGCTGAGTTCCGATTCCCACTCTTTTGAATGAACGGTTAGCTGAGTAACGTGTGACAGCTAACTGAGGAAGTAAGGCATGGAATAGAATGGTAGTGTCCGATGGTTGAAATTTACTCTCGTCAGAAATTTCAAATTTATGTTTGTCGTCTTTGTTCAGAAAAGTCTTCATATAATACACAACATCACGATCTTGGAGAAACTTCAAATATCAGCATCAGCAACATCAGCATTTGTGAGGTCTTCAAAGTGTTAGCAGCATCACTATCTGATAAAATCTTCAACTCACGAGCAACATCAGCATCCGGTAGAATATCGACAAATGGAAACGCCTGAGATAACTGAGGATCGATTAGCAATATCCATGAAGTAGGGTACCTGGAGTACACCTGGACTACTGTACATGAAGTACAAAATGAATACTGCACATGGAACATATCTGAGACACTGTACGTGGAGTACACGTGAAATATTGTACATGGAGTATAACTGAGACACTGTACATGGGGTACACATGGAATACTGTACATGGAGCTGGTGGAAATTTTATGGGATGATCGATACTGGTGTCGCTTGTCTGACATTATCAAAGAAATAAAATGATTTAAACGGTAGTAGGCTGAACTAAAATGGTTAACATGATAGGCTGATAATTTCTGCGTAGACTTAATGCTGATTGTATAGAGGCTAAAAAGTATGATTAAATGGAGTTTCATCAACGTTCAGTATAAAGACATGATTGATAAAGACCAGAACATGATTTATCATGAAATAATATTTTACTGTAATCCTTCTGTATCTTAGCATGAAACATTATCATTCTGTTGAAAACATAATCCTTGTAAGGAAACATGAAACTGAATCCGCCTGAAGGCGACATCAGCTTGAAATTGTGAAACTGGATTGTTACAAAGAACATAAGAGTATGATCAACTGAGTTTTAACAACAACTGGCGTGGATGGCTATAGTTCAATCCACAGAATTCGAGGAATAAAATATGTGACTAAGTATGGGCGATCTAGTTCGATCCATACTTGTCAAAACTTCATGGGAACTGTCATGTATAGAAATTTACCATCTGGGACTAAACATGGTTGATTGTAGTCCAATTCATACTCGTCAGAATTTATAAAATATCATGATATGTGCAAAGGTGAACATCTATGGCTCCGTTCACAAAACATCATTTGACTGAAAAGCATGAAATTCGATCTGAACATTGGTGAACGTATATGGGCTGGTTCACCAAGTAATATTCGACTGAAAACATGAATCTGACATGAGTAAGGATAAACGCATATGGTCAGTTCATCTATACAAAAATATGAACGGTCAAGGGTGAACGCCTATGGTCAGTTCACCAAAACGAAAATTTGCTAAAAAGCACATGCGACTAAATATGGCCAGTTCTGTACCAACCTTTTACTTAGTCAAAACTTTAAGAAAACTGACTGGTAAATGAAGAAAACTGACTGAATAATCCATGAGAAACACGAAAGATAACGACGCCAAAATCTGAGAAGTTCCTGGTGACTACCCACTAGTCACATGTCAAGTTTTAGAGCCTACAGGTCGAACCTTGCGCTCTGATACCATAATTGTAACACCCCACTTGGATAAGTGGACCGTTACGTGTATTTATGGCGTGTCATCAAAGCATAAGGTAAATGTCCTAAAACATTAACTGACCATAAAGGAAATACCGGAATCAAACATCGGCAATCCAAACATAAGCCCAAAACATGAAAAGTAAAATACTGAAGGAAAGGACTAAACAATGTCCAAATAAGCGGAATAATGTAAGTACACAAGTAAGAAGTCTGGATAGCTTCCTTCTAAAGGAACATGCTCTCAGAATCCTTAGAGCGTCCTGGTGTACCTGCCGTTAGAACATGAAAGGAACTACGGCTGAGCATAACGCTTAGTGAACGGATATAGCATGATAAGAATGTATTGACAGTAATGGAATATAAGGCAACAATGAAGCTATAAGACTGATATATAACATGTGATAGAACTCTGCATAAAATCTGAGAAACCTGATTCATAAATACTGAAGCTGAAATATAACTATTAATTCTGAAACATGCATTTACTGTATTTTAATTGCCAGAGCTTATATAGGTCATGTGCTGTAACAACCGTGCATGAATAACTGGAGGGGTGACCTCGTCATGCTGTAGAGGGGTGACCTCTAAATAACTGTGCTGGGTGGAGGGATCAGCTCCAATGTGAAGGATGTAGAGCACACACCACATTCACCCTGATAACTTGTAACACATATAAGCCTAGGATGCATCCATACGCCCCACTAATAATACTGATAAAATGGCCAAGCTGAGCTGAGTGGGACGATGCAGGATATCACTCTCCTGCATGTGATTCACGACACCGGTGCCTCTAGTGCCGTGGTTACGGTACCTCCGTAACTAGTACATAAACTGGTCGTGCTTGTATATAATGCTCAGGCAATTTATTTAGTTATTAACATGATTACTGATAAACTTGAACATATACTGGGGAAAAAAGACATTTGGCTGAAGACGGGGAATCCTAATCATGCATAGAAAGGAAGTCCTTACTGACAAGACGGAAATCCGTACCTTATTTCCAGTAAGCAGTGAGAGATATGGACAACGGAACTGAACCCCTCCAAACTTCCCGTGATCTTAATATTAAAATGACGTACATTCAGAAACTCGACTGAGTCACTCATCAAATAATCTACACCAAGTGACTATTATTAAAAAAAATTAATTAAAAAAACTTTAACTTACATCTTACTACGTAGTCATTTTATACATTTTGTATACAATAATTGTATGGACTTACCTTACCATTTTAAATTTAAACCATTCATATGACGTAATGTCAAAACACGTCACATAAAATGGTTAAACTAATGCAATTATCAACACCACGTGCGATCATCTTCTTTACATATTTTTTTATAGCCATCAGTTATAAGTTAAACAATCAGATCATCAACTACGTTAAAAAAACAATACGTTGTTTCGTGATCTTCACTATCTCGTGCATAAAGGTTATTTCAAATTTTAAGTTGGTCTTTGTCTATTCATTATATATAACTGGTTAGATAGCCTACACTTGTTAATATAATTTTCTTGAATATGAAACCTGCATCATTACTACGTTCATACCATTTTGACATATGGATTTCAAGAACAACTAAATTATTTAAGACACATGAAATTTTTGTTTGGAATCATCTACGACGATTGTCATGATTTCGACATTCAATAACATGGATCGAAGGATTACCTCTAAGGAGAAACGACAGACTTAATTTGGCTCGAACGATTACGAACACGAGAACATAAGCCCAAGAAGTAACTCAAAACTCTAGCATTTCCCATCATTAATTATTAGCCAGTAACTGTGACATGAACCCGAACTCGAACAAGTCGTATTCAGCCCACCTAGGACTCGATCAAAACACGAACATGTCAAGAATCGTAGCTTAATTCGAAAACTCTTGAACGTGAACCTAAAACCCATGCTAAAGAACTCGAGCAAACTCCAAGAAATGAGATATGGATTTTGAAGGATTCTCTCTGTTTCATAGTTTACTTTGGGGATCAGGGTTATTATTTACTATGAGAGGGCGATGCGGTGATTGGTAGGGTTTACCATTTATAAAATGTCCATGATTCGAAAAGTCAGGGTTTCAGTTTGGAGTTACTTTTGGCCCAGTTAATGATATAACAAGTTTCTTTCTTTTTAAAATATTTTATTGGTAATTAATATTTTGATACTAATATCAACTTTAGAAAGGACAGAGCATGATTTGTTTCTTCTTTGAATGAGTAACGAATAATACCAATAATTTAAAATTGTGGCTAGCTAACTCTCGGTATTATAAATGTGCAATAAGGTGTGTCTTAATTAACAATCGGACATTAAGGGGAAAAGATATTGTTTGCCGGACAATTCTCATAATTTGGTGCTCATCCATTTAGTCATAACAAAATAATTATAAGATAAAGTTCTAATATCAAATGCCTATTATTTAAACTTTAAATCGTATCCAAAATGATTAAATAAAATATTAACCAAATTTTTGGGTTTTACAAATAATCTATTAAAAATTTCTTTGACAAAATATCTGTCAAAACATATTTCCATTTTCTTTTTAGTAAAACCCAAAAGTCTTAAATGACTCTAATCTTTGAAAAGTCAATATAGATCCTATTATCTTATTAATCACATGGTCAAATCATGTAAAGGATTAAGTCTTAAATCACATGTTAAATATTCAAGGTACAAGTTTTCATTGTTCGGCCAATTCAAGACAATCTATAAATAATTATTAACTCCTTCTTATTCTTATAAATAAACAAATGGTCCTTAATGATCACAAGCATGAATTTATCAAATTACAGCCTACACACGTGATTCACCACATTTATGAATGCTACATGTGTATAGTCAATCCAAACGACATCACGTGAAACTCATAATGTTCATTACAAGTACTGGATGTAGTGATTGGAATAGATAATCTTTTTCGCGGATGCGAAATTGATGATAACCATGTCGTGGATCAAATTCCTGAATATACACTAGAACCTTGTAAATGATCTAACAAATCTTCCATTTCGAGTCATGGATATCGTTTTCGATTGTCAATTTACTCAGTTCACAGTAATCTATAAATATAAGGAATGATAACACCATAGCTCTTCATAATGACGAGCTTGGTAGAATAAAATCTTTCTCCAACAACTCTCTCAGTTGTACGGTAATTCCTTTAAATCAGATGGTGCTGACGTACAGTGCACACGCCACAGGTGCATCGCCGAGAATATAATCAATACCAAATTCAACTTGCCTTAATGGCGAAAGTCTAGGTAATTCACCAGCAAATACCTCCTAAAGTTTCAGATAACGGAAACATCTTTTTAATAAATTCATATTAGGTTCTTTCTAGATTATAATATCTATGACTAGTTCATAACCATTCATGGTATAATTTCAAGTCTAAATGCAGGATATGGTCACCTATCGGGAATTATTTAGATCACTTTTGATAATCAACATCTTATCTTTTAGGGGAATTCTACTCGAGTTCCCATCAATTAAATGTCGTCATGTCATAATCAATCAATCCATTCTACTGGCACTATCAACTTTTCAGTTTTATTGCCGTCGATAAGATGTGAACTTCTCAAAAGACTAATAATAACTCATAATCCTTCACAATTCAAGGATATCTGGAGACATAACTAACCTTAAAAAGAGTAAGGTTAACGCATGATCTACGCGAGAAAATTTCAAATCAGATACAGACGAAAACATTTAACGAATATGAATATATCCCATGTTTTCATAATTTGAGTACGCATTCGAAAGCTCCTCGGATCGTTACCCAGGTCATTCAAATGAAATCTAATCAAAAGAAATGATAGGAACGTCGATACATCCAGTCGGGTATCAACACTCAGTAATCAGATACTTTTCCTAAGAATCTCACTACGGGAGAATTGGACAAGGAAGAATTGTCAATTGTCAAATAAAACAATTTCCATAGATGAGTAAATTCGACTCAGAAGAATAAATGCTACAGGCACATATGTAGGTGTCCCTAACACTATGTCCTTATTTTTCACTTCATGCAGATCTCATAAATTTTAATCTTTCACAATATTCAAAGAAAATTTAGTGTTTATTAATCAGTTTTATGGTGACTAATAATCAACCTTGCATGGTCCATTCCAAATTGTATGTAGGCGCGCAACTATATACAATTTCAAGATTAACGATGCAATACTCAGTTCGTCAAAATTTTATCATCATGTTTATAATAAAAACATTTTCATGCTTAATTCTTAAATAAGAATCAAAAATAACTTTACAAAGATTTTCTTTGTTATGAAAACAATTAAGTTTTCCAAGGTATTTCATAATCAACTTTATTTCAATAATGATTATTTATAAGTCTCACTTTAAATAATCCATATAGTGATGAAAATTAAATTTTCTCAAAGGATACTGTTTTATCTTTATAAAAACAATGAGTGATCTGCAAAAGAGTGATGAAAAGTTGTTTACCAAGAACTAACTACAATATAATAGGAAATGAGCTTAGCCAAATAATCATGAGGTTCATGACCTCGGTGGCACTCAAAAAGTATAATCCACAACGTAACTCAATTCGAGATGAGTACTTGTTCAATGGTTGCATCACTAATGCGAACATTAAGATGAAGTAATAAAGGATAGATAACATCGATACATGTAGAATTTAGCAATCAATGGTAGTCTTTTCATTAATCACAAACAAGTCAAAATTGTACCATAACACATTATGTGTCACTATGTCATACAATCCAAGAACTCATCCTACCAACTGATGTCTCAGTTAAGTTAGGGATTATTTTTAATAGATATGATGAGACTGTATTTATACATAGTCTCATCGTCCAAATCGGGCTTAAAACGCTGAAAATATCGTCAAAATACCCAAAAATATGCCTGTGTTTGTTCATTGTGTATTTCAGGTACGGATATCGTGAATTCACCAAAAGATCAAAGGAATCAAGCAAACGAACACGGGAAACGAAGCCGCACAAAGAACCAGGCCCAAGTCATGATTTTCCATTGAAGTCCTTTAAGTTTGAAGATTGACAACTTTAGTCCCTCTACTTTGGTAGATTTGTCATATTTGCCCTTGTGAACACTCTATTTACACATTGTGTCCCTAATATTTCAAGTATTTACATTATTGGCCCTTGGAATGAAGTCAAATTGCATCAAAGGTCCTTATTATAAAGTTTGTGCCATTTTCAGCAAGTTGACTAAACTTGTATAAAGGAAAAAGAAAGTTTTGGGCTATTTAATAGGAAGTATCAGGTTACAAGGAGTCTAGGGGGCATTTTGGGCAGACAAGCAATCTCCTCACACCCACTCACATCACGCCACATGTCCCACTACACCAAATCCACCAATCAACACTCCTTTTTACCCCACGTCAGCTTTCCACTTGATTTGTATTAAACTGATTATAATCAGTTTGGAGGCAAACAAAGATTTTAAAAATAATTAACCCTAATCCTAATCTATCACAACTATTTACCCACCTTCAACCTTTAAACCCTAAAAATAACCCAGGATTAATCACCCACGGATCTTAACCAAAAATCTAATTAAATTTGGGGGTTTTAATCCTAACCCCACACCCAACACAAAACCCAACCCAGAAAGTGACCTCTCACACTCTTGTCCCCTATCCAGTCATCATAAGTCACGGGTTCAACACCCTTTGCTGACTAGAAGACCAGATCAACGGCTCCAATCACTTTTCTTCCTCCCCAAGATCGTTTGAAGACAGCTGTATACTCAACATCATCACATGGGTTCCAATTTGACCAAGACCAAAGGGTATCCAAGGAAATTCAGCAACTAGGGTTTTGCTATTATATTTTTTTATTCATGTAATCTAGAAACTTCAGTAGTGTAGTATAAATAGGGGTGTGTTGTGCCCCTATTTTCTTTGGTTCCAGTTTTATTGTAATTTTTTTTACAAGTAATGATAATGAAAGTTTCTGATTTTGCAATGCTACTGAGTTCCCAAGTTTCATACTTGATTTAGTTAATTGTTATCCTTCTTGCAGATTAGTGTAAAAGGTTTCATAAAGGTTTCATTTGTTCAAGGATTTTGGTGGCAAACGTTTTTCTTTTCTTTTTCAAAAACTCAAATCCAAGATAACTGTGGAAGTGAAAGTGGAAGCTGTTATCTTGGATTGTGAGTAACATTAGTTAATCTCAGTTGGTTAAAAAAAAGGGTTTCAAAGATTGGTTCCAAAGGATTTAAAAAAAAAATCAAGTTTTCAATTTTTCTTTTAAAGTTATAAGCAATAAGCTAGCTTAACCAATAAGCTCAGCTTATTGCTCATAACTCTTGTGTAACAGGTCACTATTTTTGTTGCTTTTTCTTGGCAGGATACAAAAGTTCCCAAGTATTCAAGATATCCATTTTTTGAAGACATTTGGGGGTGTTTGGGACTGCTGTGGTCCCCACCCTGTTTCTCTACACCAGCAAGCTTTTTACAAGCTCACATAAGCTCCATTAAGCTCAATCAAAACCTTTTGGAAGGCATTCAGCCAAGGTTAGGGCTTGAACCCCATAAGTCACGTTTTTTTTTTGAGATTTGTGTGAATTCATGTGATTTTGTGAAAATCTGTGTTTGTGTTTATTTCTCTGCTTGATTATGCTTAATATAGGTTTGTGTGCATGTTTAGACCATAGGAAATCAGTTTAGTTTGCTTTTGATTAGTCTTTGTTTGAAAAATCAAGTTTCTGAAATTTAAGGTGGTGTTTGGATTTGCAGTTTAGCTAGGAATTTGTGAGAGTTTGTGGCTTGAGATTAATCTATAAATGCTTAGGTTGCGAATGTTAGTAGTTTTCTGTCATAAGTAGTTAATTTAGACTAGAACTGAAGGGAAGTGCATTCTTAAAATAGAAAATCATAGGTAAAATCTGTTTAACCTTTTTTCTGCCAGTTTTGTGCAAAGGCAACTTTGAATTTTGGCAAGGTAGTCAGTGATTAGGCTGGTATAGGGTTGCATTAGCTTTTATGTGATTTGGTCACCTTGTATGCAAGTTTGGAGCCTTTAAAATTGGTCTTTGTGCATGTGACTAGCCCTAAAATCATCACAGCCTACCCACAGCCCCCTAGTCTCTACAGCAACTGTATTTTGCCCATTTGCGTGTTTTTTTTGCTTTGGACTTGTGTTTTTTAGAGCTTATACTGACTCCCCACACTTCCATGAGTGTGGGGGTGCCTTTGTTTCCCATCAAAAGCCAAAAACAAGCAAGTTACAAATCAAAAGGTCCACATACCTGTTTTTATCATTGTCAGTGGGAACCAAGTTCCCACTGTTTGTATTAAACTTACCACTGCTCAGCTAAAAGACAGAAGTGAGCAAGTGTCACTATCAAGTTCTTTGTTTTTTGTCTTTTGTGGTGTTTTTTAGGAATTAGCACCCCAAACTTTTTGCATTATTTTTCTTATTTTATTTCTGATTTTTCAGTATAATTTATTTACAGTTACTGTTCATTTAGTATTTTTTAGGTTTAATTGTTATTTTTAATTACTTTTAAACTTTCTGTTTTTGTCTTTTAGTGGTAAAATTCAGTATTTTTTAGTTTTAAAATTTTTCTTAGATTTAGAAAATTATTTTAAGCTTTTTAGTTTAAAAATATTTCACTGTTCACTTTTTTAATTATTTTTTAAATTAAATTAGGTTAATTAGGGTTTTAATATTAAACTGTTTTGTCTTTTAGTGCAAATTTTTACTTTTTTCAAACTTTTTCAATTTTCTACTGTTCATTAGTGTAATTTAGGATTTTTAAAATTGTCAAATTATTTTTAACATTATTTTATTATTTTTTAGGATTATTTTAATTTAAAAATAGTTTTTAGTGATTAAAAAATAGAAAAATAGTTTTGAAAATTTAGGAAAAATACTTTTTAGTCTTTAGATAATATAAGTAACTTATTTGTTCAATAAAATTATATTTTGGACATTTTGTTAATTATATTTGATTTTAGGGCTTTAATTAGCATTAAAAATTGAATATTTAATTAATAAAAGGTTTTAAAATATATTTGTTGGATTTTATTCTTATTTATATTATTTTAGACTTAGTTTAATCATTTAATTAATTTTTAGGTTTTATTTTCAATTTCGTCACGTTTTACGTATTTACGTTCGCGTTTTACGTTAATTCGTCGTAGTTTAATCGTAGCATAACTCGTCTTTTAATTTTTCTCTTCTAAAACAAAAACGTCACTAATCCAAACATTGTTATTTTATATATTGGCACATTAATACACACACCTCCTTCGAGAACGAACCCGCATTTATTCGGTTTTACGTTTTTCCTAAAGCGTGCAACTTAATACTTGCCGCACTTATACGTTGTTTTCCTAAACGCGTATTTCTACACCTATCATTTTGGCGCCGCTGCCGGGGAGGTGTTTAGTGTGCCATTATTATTAGTATCGTGTTTGTGTGAGTAGTGCGTTTTTGCTTTTCATTTTTGGAAAGCGTACATAAACGTACATACTCATTTTTGTTATTTTTCATTACTATATTATAGTATCCAAATAAAACGTGTTTAATTTTCCTAAATTAAACACACAACAATCTTTTACTATATTGTAGATATATTGGTTTTGATTTTTTTGTGAATATATTATTAATATATTGTACTACGTAAGAACAATAAATATACAAGTACTCCAAAAGCGTGAAAACGCAACCTTGATTCGGGATTTCATCACTCGATCATTGTATTCGAATCCAAAGCAAAAGTTTAAAGGCAAAATAGATAAATACTTTCGTGAGGCTTAATTTCAATTAACACAAACTATAAGGTGGGTATAAGGCGGTTGTATTTCACAACCTAAGGGAAAAAGGCTCTTAAGTGCTTCGCGCCGCCTCGTTTCCTCCGCTTGCTTGTGCGTGTTTTGAGAAAGAGGGCTAATCGAGGGTTTGCCGCCCAAGTATTATCTACGTATATTATATTTGCTTGTGTTTTCAAGATTAAAACCTCTTGAGCGTTTTGGTGTTCCACCAACGTTCTAAAGTCATCGGAGGCGTTCACTCCACGTGATCGTTTTCATTCTTTGAGGCTCCTTTAATCGAGAAAGTCGATTCGAGGGGAGATTTGTAGATTTGTGTCTACGTAATACATTCAAAAATCCAAAAAAATTAAAAACCAATCAAAAACCAAAAAAATTGAAAAAATCGAAAAACCGCAAAAAGAATCTTCTTTGCTACCACCCATTCTACGCTTAGTGAATGCGCACTCGATCAAAGGATTATTCCAATTCTAGCGAAGCTTCGAATCGACGCAATCGTAATCGAAGGAATCGACGACGTAGACGAGAATTAGAAACCGACGTTCCTAATATCGTTGTTGAAGAAACCGTAGAGGAGATGGCCGATAATCGTTCGATGATGGAATTGCTCCAAGCGCCCACCGAGGGTTATGGAGACGCGATCGTATATCCCGCTATCGAAGCGGAGAATTTTGAGATTAAGAGCGGAATGCTTTCGTTAATCCAAGCTACGAAGTTTCGAGGTCGTGAAGCCGATAATCCTCACGACCATATTCGGAATTTTGATCGTCTTTTAGCCACGAGCAAGTTTAAGAACGTCGACACCGATGTCGTCAAGCTTATGCTTTTTCCGTACTCGCTCGATGGTGTCGCCAAGGATTGGTACGAGAAAGAGCCACCTAATTCCATAGTTACGTGGAAGGATCTCGTTTCCAAGTTCGTTAATTATTTTTTCCCACCGTCTAAGACAACGTTTTTCAAAAACGAGATTACGAAATTTGAGCAAAAACCGAATGAATCTTTTAGAGACGCGTGGGATCGCTTTAAGGAATTGCTTAGGCAATGTCCTCACCATGGTTTTTCCGAGTTGAACCAAATCGATACGTTTTACAACGGTCTTAGTTTTCACGAACAAGACTCGTTGAATTCCGCTGCCGGTGGCAACTTTTTGTGTAAAACTCCGAAAGATGCATTGATAATTATCGAAAACCGATCCAAGGTTTACCAACTCCGCAACGCACCGAGTGTTGCCAATGTCGCCAATGTTAGTAGTTTTAATCGCGACATTGAGAGAGTTGATGCGAAAGTCGACAAGTTGACGAATGTGTTTACGTCTTTTCTCGTTGAGATGCAAAAGAAAGACGCTCCCGCTACGGTGAAAGCGGTTGAGGTTTCGTGTACGTTTTGTGGTGGACCTCATAATTATTACGAGTGTGCGGCTACGGATGGCCAAACGTCGAATGTGAGTGCGTTAAATGGAAACAACAATTTTCAAAATCAAAATAACTTGGGTCCACCACAACAAGGCAATTATAACCAAGGCAACAATTTTCAAAATCGAAACAATTTTCAAGGAAATAATCAACAAGGAAATTTTTCGAATCAAAATCAAGGAGGTTATAATCAAGGTCGTAATATAACTTGGCAAAATCGAGACAATAACCAAAACTCGAATTTTTCAAACAACAACAATCAAGGCAACAATTTTTCAAGTGGTAATCAAGGAAATTTTCAAAGAAACAATCAAAACCAAGGGAACTTTAATTCTAATCAAAATAGTTCGTCAAACGATTTTCAAAATTACATGAAAACGAATGAGGCTAATATGAGACGATTAGAAGGAGAAATTGGTACTTTGAAAAACGATTTTTCTAATACTTTGAAATTGCAAAACACGAAGATTGAGCAAGGGCAAATTGATATAAAAAAGATGTTTTCGGCCATTATGAACAAAGCCTCGGGTTCGTCATCAAGTTCGTTACCTAGTGACACCGTTGCAAATCCGAAAGAACAATGCAACGCCGCCTCGTTTCGTGAGAAAGGTCGTGTGATTACCCCTAACCTTGAAGGATTCCGTGTTGTTTATCCCTCTCAACCCTCGACTTCTAAGACGTCATCTTGTTCTAAAGTCGATGGGGTGAACGTGGCGACCAAGGAAAAGAGTGCACACCCTCGTGTACCTCAAATTCCATCCACGGTTCAAAAAGAGAGCTTTGTCGACCTTACCAAAGTAACCCTTGAAGAAACTTGTGCATCGATCCTTCTTAAAAAACCCAAAAGGCGTATGCCGAGAAAGGAAAAGGATCCGGGCCAATTTCTATTACCTTGTGATTTTTCCGAGATTGAGGGATGTTTAGCCCTTGCCGATTTAGGTGCTAGCATCAATCTCATGCCTCATTCTCTTTGGAAATTGATGAGATTGCCTTCACTTACCCCCACAAACATGACAATCGAGCTTGCAAATTGTACACCTTTAATACCAATTGGAATAGCCGAGGATGTCTATGTTAGGATTGGAAAGTTTGTTTTTCCCACGGATTTCGTTATATCCGATTACGAGTGTGACCCTAAATGTCCCATTATTTTAGGCCGACCATTCTTATCGACGGCTCGAACCGTAATCGACGTTCACGAGGGGAGACTTACTATGAGATATGGGGATGAGAAAATAGACTTTTTCGCTAGAAAATCCCAAGGATTTAATGATAATGAAAAAACCGAGGTTTCAAAACCTAATGCTTCAAATTCTAATGGTTTCAAAATGTTTACTTTAGCGGAAAGAATGAAGCTTGATGCATGTTTTGAAATAATTAAGAAAAACGGTTTTAAAGATGATGATTTTAATGATAAAGAATACGTGTACCTAATTCAAAAGGGTATGTGAAAATTTATGGATGAAAACTCACTTTGGGATGTTTTTAGCGAAACAAGTGAAACACCAATTCCGAAAGGCGACGTTAGTGCCATCACGACAAAGACCAATATGGGCTCGTCTTCACCACTTTCGAAGGACCACGTCTTTGAGGCTTCAACTTCTAACTCCATCGAAGTGCCTCCTTTGCCTAGCTCAACACCCGTTGAGGCGAAAGGTTTTATCGACATCGATCCTCTCGTCTTAGAAAAGTCACCTAAGCATAGTCATTCGACTTGTAAGACCATGGTTGTGAGTGCTCACATCGACTCTTTCTTTGACGATGACGATGGCGATTTTGCCGAGCTTGATCACGTACTTCGAAATCCACATGCTATTTTTGATTCTCCTAAGAAGAAACATGTGAAGTACGATGATTATGAGTTTGATCCCGAGATTGAGGAAATCATTGAACGAGAGCTAGCTCTTATGCCTTCACTCCCACCTACGAGTGAGGTTGATCTTTCCAAAATCGAGGATGAACTTAATGAGTTGGAACGTCTTATTTTCGATGAAGAACCAACTCATGTGACCACTAAGAATCCCATTCTCGAGGAGTTACCTAATCAACACTCCTCATTTGAGAATGACGTTTACCACATTCGTGAGGATCTAACTTATCAACGATCCCCACAAAAGAATGATGGTTTCATGCTTGATCGTGATCTCTTCGAGAGAGTTTCTAAGATACTCAAGGAGGGGAATGACAAACCATGGTTTGACAAGCCTATCTTTGATGAAGAAATCGATGAGATCGACGTTCATGAGGATGACGAGTATGTTGACCCCGAGGGGGCGGTGTTCTTTATTGACAAACGTTTTGAGAACTTATATAATCCGCCACCCCCTCCTACCAAAGACTTAAATGTGAGGATTTTTAGCGCGACTAATTTTGAATTTGACACGCCAAATATTTTCGACATTATCAAATCGGGTTTTCATAAAGAGTTTTTGAACGATGAAAAAGGAAAGGATTTTTAAAATGTTTTAAATGATTTTTCTACATGTTTAACTCCGTCATCACCACGTTTCATGAGTGCTACCACCTCGTCTACTCCTTTTGACGATGGTTGGTGTGGTTTTAGTGTGGGGGAAGCCCCAAATGTTCCCTCACATTTCTCCACTGAGGACGAGATTTATGATCCCGAAATTGCTTGTAAAGGGAAATCTCGGTCTTCCACCGATGCAATAAATGGAGAATCTTTTCGTTTGCTTGGTGTGAGTCTACCTCGAGTAGCTCATAAGTTTGCCTTACCCATTGCCCCACCTTTCTACTTCTTATCTCTTTTCTTCTACCCCATTGGGGTTTGTGTTGGAGTAGCGTTGTTTCATCTTTCATCCGAAAATGAAGACGCTATCTTTGACCCCGGTATATGTTTATCGGGTTTTTAAAGTACTCCATGTACTTTTGGGCCTTGTTTATCATGTAATCCCCACTAAAAATGACCAAACCAAGATTATCCCTAAATGATCACATTTATTGGGATTCGAGTCGAGCTTTTGACTCGGTTATCAAAAACAAGGTGCCTCGTGGGGGATTCTCATGCTTATCCTTGTACATATTATCGCTTTCTTAGTTAACGTAATGAGGGGACTTGTGCTCTTCCAACTTTTGTTTCGTGGTTGTTTGTGATTGTGATTTATTAGGTTCATCGTCATTATTGAAGCCTCTCGTGTTCGTTTTACGGATCACTCGAGCTTCGATCGTTGCCTTTGGAGATTCCGATATCCGATGATATCCTTTTATGTTCTAACGTTTATCTTAATAGCATAATTCATAAACGGCTTTTAGGTTATTCGTTTTACCCTTTCCATGCTCGAGATTAAGCATTCGACTTCGTCTCTAGTATGGGGGTGTTTACACCCCTAGACTCGAAACATTGAGGACAATGTTTAGTTTTAGTATGGGGGGTGAGTAGATACTTCACCTTGCTTACGTCACCACGCTATCCAATATTCATCCTTTTGTTATCGTTTTGTTGCAAAATAAGGCTAAAAATAGCCAAATTTTAAAATTTTTCTAAGTGTTTAAGACACGAATGTAGGTTTTCCGATGGTGAGAACGAGAGTAATTTTTGACTCGACCGTGCGTGTTGAGCACTTAGCTTCGACTCCTTAACTTTTTAGGCTAAGTCTCTTAAATGAGGACGAGAAATGATAGAGTTATTTATAAGTCTCGTAATCGTCACGATCTTATGTGTAGTAATTATTAGCTTATTCTCCCAACGCTTTTGCATAATAAATTGTTAATAAATATTGATTTAGCGGTTTAGTCACTATTGTTGGTTTCTAATTTGTTTTAGTAGCTTCCATGTAATTAAATTGGGAAAACATTAAGGTATCGCCAGCGTCACGGTTTTGAAGTATTGGCACCCGAATAATCGAAAGCTTCACCTAATAATAAGATTTCAAGTGCTCACCTAAATTAAGCAAAAATTTGAAGCTCACAAGGCCGAAAAATCTATGCCCAAATTGAAAGTGAACCAAGCCTTAATCTTCGAAGCTTTAAAGATCCAAAATTCGCTTTAGCGTGAGGATATACGTCTTTGGCTAATAAAACCACCGATGAGGCGGATAATAAAAGGCAAGGCAAGACCGAAGTCATAATAAAAGCTTCATGGCGAAGTTGAATAAAAGATGGAGGTAAACCAAAGATAATAAGGCCCTTCCGTTAGGGGGCGTATAAAAGTCTTGGTAATAAGTCTCATGTTCAAAACCGTTATAAAACCGTGTTTATCGATCCTTCTTGTTGACTTAATTTTTTGACATCATTGTCTATTAGGATGAATTATTAATTTAATGATTTTGGTTACACCGTTAAGTTTCTATTTTTAGACTTAATCTCTATTCACGCATAAGTCAATGATGTATCCTCGTGATCATTAAGACAAAAATAAAATATAAGAGATACCAAGTAGGAATAAGGGAGTTTAGGTTCGTAATTAAAACTCATGAGATGTGTTCGTGTTGCTAACTTATAATAACAATGATCTCGTTACACGCTTAGCATGGAATTGGGTGAAAATCAAGGACGACGAAATTATTTCTAACGAAGCATTTACGTGTTCTTGTTCTATGATCCTAAAAGTCACGTAATCGTGATGAAAACTTTACATTATGTCTAAAACACGTGTAGTAGTTTATTTAAATTTATGTCTTCAATAAAAGTCATCATAAAATGAATTTTGGAACTGCTACGATACTTAATTCTAGCATTGCGTGGGGACACGGAAATGGTTTAGTATGGGGGAGTGATGAGACTGTATTTATACATAGTCTCATCGTCCAAATCGGGCTTAAAACGCTTAAAATATCGTCAAAATACCCAAAAATATGCATGTGTTTGTTCATTGTGTATTTTAGGTACGGATATCGTGAATTCACCAAAAGATCAAAGGAATCAAGCAAAAACGAACACGGGAAACGAAGCCGCACAAAGAACCAGGCCCATGTCATGATTTTCCATTGAAGTCCTTTAAGTTTGAAGATTGACAACTTTGGTCCCTCTACTTTGGAAGATTTGTCATATTATACCCTTGTGAACACTCTATTTACACATTGGGTCCCTAATATTTCAAGTATTTACATTATTGGCCCTTGGAATGAAGTCAAATTGCATCAAAGGTCCTTATTATAAAGTTTGTGCCATTTTCAGCAAGTTGACTAAACTTGTATAAAGGAAAAAGAAAGTTTTGGGCTATTTAATGGGAAGTATTAAGTTACAAGGAGTCTAGGGGGCATTTTGGGTAGACAAGCAATCTCCTCACACCCACTCACATCACGCCACGTGTCCCACTACACCAAATCCACCAATCAACACTCCTTTTTACCCCACGTCAGCTTTCCACTTGATTTGTATTAAACTGATTATAATCAGTTTGGAGGCAAACAAATATTTTAAAAATAATTAACCCTAATCCTAATCTATCACAACTATTTACCCACCTTCAACCTTTAAACCCTAAAAATAACCCAGGATTAATCACCCACGAATCTTAACCAAAAATCTAATTAAATTTGGGGTTTTTAATCCTAAATCCACACCCAACACAAAACCCAACCCAGAAAGTGACCTCTCACACTCTTGTCCCCTATCCAGTAATCATAAGTCACGGGTTCAACACCCTTTGCTGACTAGAAGACCAGATCAACGGCTCCAATCACTTTTCTTCCTCCCCAAGATCGTTTGAAGACAACTGTATACTCAACATCATCACATGGGTTCCAATTTGACCAAGACCAAAGGGTATCCAAGGAAATTCAGCAACTAGGGTTTTGCTATTATATTTTTTATTCATGTAATCTAGAAACTTTAGTAGTGTAGTATAAATAGGGGTGTGTTGTGCCCCTATTTTCTTTGGTTCCAGTTTTATTGTAATTTTTTTTACAAGTAATGATAATGAAAGTTTCTGATTTTGCAATGCTACTGAGTTCCCAAGTTTCATACTTGATTTAGTTAATTGTTATCCTTCTTGCAGATTAGTGTAAAAGGTTTCATAAAGGTTTCATTTGTTCAAGGATTTTGGTGGCAAACGTTTTTCTTTTCTTTTTCTAAAACTAAAATCCAAGATAACTGTGGAAGTGAAAGTGGAAGCTGTTATCTTGGATTGTGAGTAACATTAGTTAATCTCAGTTGGTTAAAAAAAAAGGGTTTCAAAGATTGGTTCCAAAGGATTTAAAAAAAAATCAAGTTTTCAATTTTTCTTTTAAAGTTATAAGCAATAAGCTAGCTTAACCAATAAGCTCAGCTTATTGCTCATAACTCTTGTGTAACAGGTCACTATTTTTGTTTCTTTTTCTTGGCAGGATACAAAAGTTCCCAAGTATTCAAGATATCCATTTTTTGAAGACATTTGGGGGTGTTTGGGACTGCTGTGGTCCCCACCCTGTTTCTCTACATCAGCAAGCTTTTTACAAGCTCACATAAGCTCCATTAAGCTCAATCAAAACCTTTTGGAAGGCATTCAGCCAAGGTTAGGGCTTGAACCCCATAAGTCACGTTTTTTTGAGATTTGTGTGAATTCATGTGATTTTGTGAAAATCTGTGTTTGTGTTTATTTCTCTGCTTGATTATGCTTAATATAGGTTTGTGTGCATGTTTAGACCATAGGAAATCAGTTTAGTTTGCTTTTGATTAGTCTTTGTTTGAAAAATCAAGTTTCTGAAATTTAAGGTGGTGTTTGGATTTGCAGTTTAGCTAGGAATTTGTGAGAGTTTGTGGCTTGAGATTAATCTATAAATGCTTAGGTTGCTAATGTTAGTAGTTTTCTGTCATAAGTAGTTAATTTAGACTAGAATTGAAGGGAAGTGCATTCTTAAAATAGAAAATCATAGGTAAAATCTGTTTAACCTTTTTTCTGCCAGTTTTGTGCAAAGGCAACTTTGAATTTTGGCAAGGTAGTCAGTGATTAGGCTGGTATAGGGTTGCATTATCTTTTACGTGATTTGGTCACCTTGTATGCAAGTTTGGAGCCTTTAAAATTGGTCTTTGTGCATGTGACTAGCCCTAAAATCATCACAGCCTACCCACAGCCCCCCTAGTCTCTACAGCAACTGTATTTTGCCCATTTGCTGTTTTTTTTTGCTTTGGACTCGTGTTTTTTTATAGCTTATACTGACTCCCCACACTTCCATGAGTGTGGGGGTGCCTTTGTTTCCCATCAAAAGCCAAAAACAAGCAAGTTACAAATCAAAAGGTCCACAGACCTGTTTTTATCATTGTTAGTGGGAACCAAGTTCCCACTGTTTGTATTAAACTTACCACTGCTCAGCTAAACGACAGAAGTGAGCAAGTGTCACTATCAAGTTCTTTCTTTTTTGTCTTTTGTGGTGTTTTTTAGGAATTAGCACCTCAAACTTTTTGCATTATTTTTCTTATTTTATTTCTGATTTTTCAGTATAATTTATTTACAGTTACTGTTCATTTAGTATTTTTTAGGTTTAATTGTTATTTTTAATTACTTTTAAACTTTCTGTTTTTGTCTTTTAGTGGTAAAATTCAGTATTTTTTAGTTTTAAAATTTTTCTTAGATTTAGAAAATTATTTTAAGCTTTTTAGTTTAAAAATATTTCACTGTTCACTGTTTTAATTATTTTTTATAATTAAATTAGGTTAATTAGGGTTTTAATATTAAACTGTTTTGTCTTTTAGTGCAAATTTTTACTTTTTTCAAACTTTTTCAATTTTCTACTGTTCATTAGTGTAATTTAGGATTTTTAAAATTGTCAAATTATTTTTAACATTATTTTATTATTTTTAGGATTATTTTAATTTAAAAATAGTTTTTAGTGATTAAAAAATAGAAAAATAGTTTTGAAAATTTAGGAAAAATACTTTTTAGTCTTTAGATAATATAAGTAACTTATTTTTTCAATAAAATTTTATTTTGGACATTTTGTTAATTTACTTGATTTTAGGGCTTTAATTAGCATTAAAAATTGAATATTTAATTAATAAAAGGTTTTAAAATATATTTGTTGGATTTTTATTCTTATTTATATTATCTTAGACTTAGTTTAATCATTTAATTAATTTTTAGGTTTTATTTTCAATTTCGTCACGTTTTACGTATTTACGTTCGCGTTTTACGTTAATTCGTCGTAGTTTAATCGTAGCATAACTCGTCTTTTAATTTTTCTCTTCTAAACCAAAAACGTCACTAATCCAAACATTGTTATTTTATATATTGGCACATTAATACACACACCTCCTTCGAGAACGAACCCGCATTTATTCGGTTTTACGTTTTTCCTAAAGCGTGCAACTTAATACTTGCCGCACTTATACGTTGTTTTCCTAAACGCGTATTTCTACACCTATCGAGATACCACAATGAATACTAATCTACAAGAGTCATTAGGTGTCCCACCTGTCCCGGAAGATCCATCGGTCCCAATTCAGAAGAAGATTTCTTCAATTTATTTGTTGGACACTGGGCATCCTCGTCATTGGACAATGGCCTAGGAACAACCCTTAACACAAACCTACAATCAATTCAAACCTTATAATTCAATCATAGAACTTAACGACTTCCTCTTAACAATCTCATATTCTATACGGGTTAAATTTTACTTTATTCAAGTTTTAACCAATTTTATACTCAATTCGATATCCTACCTCATTTTCCAATACTTTCAATCTTTATTCTTAGACCTTAAAAGGGCATTAACAGCTCGATATGAACAACACTTAATTTCCAATCATATAACTCCTACAACAATAGTTATCAAATGAGTCACTAGTATGAAATGACTCAATCATTTAATTAAACTTCTCGGAAAGGTACTAGTGGCATGAGGCTTTTGGGTAATGGTTCCATTGACAGCCTCAAGTGCAACATTCACCCTTTCGATTCTCAAATTTAAGAATTGGGTAACAACGAATCAGATGACATCTTTCTAGGTGGTAACGTTTTGTCAAACTCCACTCTATAAGGAAAGATCGTCATGACATCGATATCAGATATAATCTCGCCAATTCTTTTTCAATATCACAATCAACTAATATCTACATTTCTACGAATATTAACCATTTTGTTGGGATCATAAATATCCACAACTTGGTTTAGATCTGGAATAGCTAGATTTCCTACGGGAATAGCTTCGATTAATTTACTAGGGGATTTAGGGTTCCTTGTGACAATCTACGTCGTATAAATACCTCGTATAAATATCAAAATAATCATCAAACAATCATGTAATCAAATTACATCACATATATATATAATCCAAGTTATATATATATATATTAAAATAACACTTCTCAGTCTGGCCTTGTCGGTAACTCGGGAATTCTTCGACACCGTTATAGTCAAAAGATTTTTAGACATTTTTAGAAAAATGTTTTATAGTTAAAAGATTTTGAAATGTTTTATTCAAAACCTTAGTTTTTAAAAATCTTTCGTTCTCTATAACGAGAGCTCTGGTACCAAACTGTAACACCCCCAAATTTATACAATTCGATACAGCGGAAGACTCGTTGGTGTTACGGGATAGCACATTTCTCACATCATAGACAACGCTTAGAAATCGCGTCGTTTATTAATAAAGCATTTCCATTCATAAATATCAGATTTACATAGGTCCCAAGTCATATTATTTCATACAAAGTTTTACAAAGCATTTAAATGGAAATTATTGTTTAAGTGCGGGCCATGAATTCTTGTCGTCTTCCCGAGAATTACCTTCAAGTACCTGAGATAAAACATGTTAAAAGAAAAGGTCAGCGATAACGCCGAGTAAATTCATAGATTTTAATGAAATCCATCAATATAACATCGGTATAAAATTATTACCGAAAATCATTTTGTACAAATCTTTGTAATAGGCCATAAAATAGCCAAAGTCATTTTATACAAATCCTTATCAAAAATCACAATATAGGCATTTGCCTTCAGAACCATTATACGAACCAATGTCGTAAAAATATCATACAATACGTTTTAAAACGTTGTATAGATTAAATAAAAACCGTTATATGAATATGGTTATATAAAACCAAAACACAAACATAAATTCAATAGTAAGACCCCGTATTGCTAGTCAGGCATTATATCGTAATTCAATACGTATAGCAGTATTTCGTTAATTGGATTATTATAAGCCGCATGACATTGTTACCTTACAATACCAAACAACGGGTAGCTAGCCCGAAACTCAATTTGCCCATCTAAGTTAGCGTGTCGTCACAAAGGTCACGCTATGGAAATCTTCTCATACATAAATTCGCTTACCAATCAATGTGGCACGATGGGAATCAACCGTCAAGGCGCGAACTGGGGTGATCGTCCCCAAATAGTACTATTATATGCATAAGCGTCTACCAAATCCCGGTAGTTCACAATTCATGCTAATGGGACTTTTAGTGACATAACCTAACTTTAAAATCCATTTCATTTCATCTATCGGGTCATTTAATCATTCATCGGGTCATACAATCATTCGGGTCCAAATCAATAAACAAACAATCGGGACAAATGGTGTCCTATTTTATAAAACTAACATGTTATCTCCCTCGCGGGTTTATAAAACATTTCATAAAAACATTTAAAAGAGTGCGAGGCTATGAACTCACGTTGATGTGGGAAGGCGGTTATCGGCGATTTGGATGTACGATACGTGCTTCAATCACGGAAACCTAGAAAAATAATACTCGTCTTAGACTCTTGTCCAGTGACTTTATAAAAATAACAATTATGTATACATATGATGATTATATATATATGATGATCAAGTGGGTTTACATAATCCCTTTTACTCATTTTAGTGTTTATGTTTTGGTAACTTCTTATTAGTTTACTAGTTTTACCTATTTACGTGTTTTAGGTCCAATAAGCCTATTATAAGTTCATTAACTTGTATTAATCCATTCAATACTTGTATTATCAGTATTTATATTTACATGTTGGGCCCAAATGGGTTAAGCCCAATAAATAAGTTTATAAGTGTTTTAGCCCATTTTGTTGTATTATTAGTCCAATAACGTTAACTTAGCCCGTTAATGTCCGTATGTTATATAGTTCGGGTTTTATCGGTTTTTACTTGTTATATATGCTTATATATCAGTATATGAGTTTATAAAAGTTTACATTAGACGGGTCCAACCGTCTAAGTTTTATTTAACAAAAACGCTAATTTTACGGTAATAGCCGAAAAAGTCGTAAAAATCATGTTTATAGTTTTTATAACTTATAAATCTTATTCAACTACCATTTTTATAAAGTGTCCATTTATTTAACCTTATACATATTTATATAAATGAAATTTATAAGTTAGTGGGTTTTAATTCACATTTTATACTATATTAGTTTGAGTGCTTATATAATACTATTAAACATTAATTCTTCAAAATCTGATTTTTAGTTTCATCCTCACCATTTTTATCATATCTTGAGTTCTATAAGGAGATAGAAGCTCATTTTTGGACACCATAAACTACATGATATGTGATACAATTAACTTAGTTTTAGCTACTGCTCAATCCAACTCTAAATATCCCTAACAGTCCGTCCAAAACTGACTATTCAGATTGGTACTTCAATTTTGTTTTAATCATATCTCACTCATTATAATGATTACATTGTATGGCCAACTCTCACATGTGTACAAGACCTAATAATTACTGTATATTGATTCCACTTTGCCATTTTATCAGTTTAACATGTGGTTAGTTACTGTTTTTATACAGCCAACTTATTAAGCAAGATTTTAACCTTTTTACATATGGTTTTCCATCTTTTTAACCATGTTTATCAACACCAAATCCCCACACAATATTTTTATCATCATATATTCATCATATACATACACAATAGGAAAGAAAATACAAGATTACATAATCAAAATAACAAGAGGATGGGAAGAACAATCTCTATACCACCAAAGTGATGAAAAGATAGGGTTGATGATGAACAAGACTTGGTTTTGGGTAACCAATCTTATGAGATATCAACATCACTTCTAGGATCACCAAGTATTTGTAGATTCCTCCAAAAATCAGCCCTTTTTCTTCATGAAAACTCCTTGAGAAATCAGCCCTTGGACATCACCAAATCTTCTCCTTGGATGTTAAAATCACCACCAATCAATAGAGCTTGAAAAGGGCTTTATCATATGTGTGAATAACATATGATTTCATGGTTAAATTTGATCAAATGAGGGTGTTTAGGGGTGGTTCTTGGACGAATTTTAGAGAGAGAGGGAGGAGAGTTGTGCGAGATTTGCATGGAGTTGAATAAATGAAGTTGTTAGTTTGTGTTGAGTGGTTTTGTTGTGCATGTAGTTTGTGTAAGTAGCTAGGACAAGTGTCCTAGCTTACTTAGTAAGCTTTGACACATCTTAGATGTGTTGGTGAAGTTTTGGCCTCCCATTTTTGGGGTGAGGCAAGTGTAAACTTGTCTCATCCCACTAATTTACGGATACTCCTCGATTCTAGTTTCCTCGATTTGCGTGCCCTCGGGTCGTTTTACGAAAAACGTTTTTATAAATTATGAAACAACGGCACAAAACGAATCTAATAAAAATTGTCTCATCAAAAACGGAGTTCGAACCGTAAATACGTAATCCTAAGGTTTCCAGTTTAGTCGTAAAGGACGTTAAATTATAATCGTAAGTCCTAATCTCTTCTCGTAAATTTGTGAGTTTATGAACCAACACAAATTTAAGATCTCAAAATAATATTCACGGATAAATATATTTTCTGAAATGTCGGACTGTCACCAAAACGGTGTATGTAAACGTAAGCACGTAACGTTGAATCCTCCGGTTTAGACGTAGTCGATGCTACTTCAAGACGTAAATCCAATTTCTTCCCAAAAATAAGTGAGTTCATAATATAACATTAAAATAATGTTTTTAAATAATATTTGAGAATAAAATATCAACCATAAATTGACGATTGTCACACATATGGTCTCGGTGGTGGTCATGTAGCCAAACCGAGACCCTCTCAGGTTCGGTTTAGGCGCGACCAAGAACAAAACACCCATAAAACATTACTTTTTGATTTATTCCAAATCCAATTCCATGTTAGATCTATGATTTAATTATGTTTTTAAGAAAAACATATCATGTTGTTAATTATTAAAAGATCAAATCAAAAGAAAAGCGTTTAAACGAATTACCGAATGCGTGGATCTAAAGAACGATGAACAAACACGAACACTAGCAATAAATCCAAGATCCAAGATCAATCAAACACCCCTTTGGTGTGTTTGAAGGTGGCGGCCAAAAGAAACAAAAGAAGGAGGAGGAGAGGTTTTTTTTAGGTTTTTGTGAAAATCCTCTGTAAAGTGAAAATGAGTAGTGTTTTTCCCTTAACCCCCTTCTTTAGTAAATTTTGATGGGCTTGGCCCATCCTCCTTCCTAATTTCGTTGCATATGGGCCCACATGGGGTAACCCGATCATTTTCCGTGTCTAATTAATAAGTGTGTTCTCGTGTTCGTGTTTTACGTGTTTGTTCGTGTTTATTTGTGTTCGCGTTTTGTGTGTTCTCGTTAAATAATTACCGTGACCTAATATATTTATTCGTGTTCGTAATAAATATATATATATATATGTAATTAATATTAGCTCGTGATTTAATTATGTTCATGATTTTATGATCGCATGTTCGTGATTAATTATTGTTTAAATAGTTATTGCGTGTTCGTGCGTAATAAATACTTATCGTGTTCTAACACGTACGTAATACGTAAAATCCTAACACGTAAACGTAATCGTACTATAAAAGGAAAGTTTTAATCTAGTACGTACGATCTTAAGGGTACTATTCATGATAAAAGCATGCGGGTTTTACAGTCACAAACATGGATTCCGGATTAGGTGCGAAATGACACATTCCGACTTAGATTAGAATTGATGCATTCCTACTTAGGTTAGAAATGCTATATTTCGACTTGTGTGGGGAATGACATATTCCGACTTATGTGTGGAATGATCTATCCCGACTTATGTGCATAATCATGTATTCCGACTTATGTGCATCATCATGTATTCCGACTTAAGTATTGACTGATGTATTCCGAATTGTGTGTGGTCTGATGTATCCCGAATTATGTGTGGTATGATGTATCCCGAATTATGTGAGGAATGATGTTATTCCGACTTATGTCTCACATAAAGTATTCCGACTTAGGTTGGATATGACTTATTCAGACTTAGGTTTGAGATAATTTATTCCGAATTATGACTTGGTTTTTTGATTGATATGCTTGTTTTGGTTTCTATATTATTTTAGGTAATACTTGTATGGTGTTTTAGGTGCCACTTATTATGTTGTCAAGGAAAATGAAATAGGATGCCTTTAAGGTTTATACTACATGATATATATCTCTTGTGTATCAATGTGTATGTTTTATCTTAAGCAGATTTCATGGCTCGCACTCAAGAGCAACAAATTCAACTTGACAATGAACTAGTACCAGAAGATGAACATTCAGAATAGCTATCAAAATCAACGATTGAAAGAAGGTTTCATTCCATCACAAGCAACATTCAGAATAGATATCAAAATCCTTGATCTCACACCGATCAAATCTGCACTACGGATTTCAGCAAGTGTTCCAGAAATTTACATGCATGAGTTTTGATCATCTATCAAACCCATCACAAACACAAAGTTTTCCTTCAACATCAGTTGTCAGAAGAAGGAATTTCTCTTAAACAGTTTCATGAAATCTTGGAATTTCCTCTTCCTAAAGGGAAAACATATGCTCTTGTTCCAGACTTAAAACAAATAACAGATCTGATTCTTTCTCTGGGTTATGATGGAGAACTGCCAAACATATCCAAGTTTAACACCTCTAGACTTGGACAACCCTGGAAAGCAATCTTTAGTATCATTATCCGATGTTTTACGGGAAAATCTAGAGGTCTCGATTCTATGAGACTTTCTCAGGCTCGTATTTTTTATGGAATCTACAAGAGACTCGATTTGGATTATGCTTCTCTCATATGGGAATAATTTCATTATCAAGCCTTTAGAAACGTTAAGAAGAAATCTGATCACTTTCAGTTTCCACGATTCACAAAGCTTATTATCAACTATTTCATGCAAGCTGATGAAGCTATAGATCGACGTGGAGGATTCTTTGTTAACTCAGAAGATGATGATTTCTTCATAGTACACATGAGACAAGAAGGATTTAAGATTGTTTACTCAGGTATTCCTGCTCCTGTTCCGGATAATATGTTGAATGACAAAATCAAAAAGAGTGCTTCATATAAGACCCTTCTGAAAGAAAATGAAGAACATTCAAAGAGAGTAGAATTGGGAGAATTCACTGCAGAGGTCAAAGCACCAAAACCTAAAGGCAAAAGGAAGGAAAATGATTCCTCAGAAGTTGATACACCAACACAAGACAAGGGCAAAAGAACAAGAACAGTGTCTTTATGGGAGAAAAAGGCCAAGGGAAAGAAAACACTTCTCTCGGATGAAGACTTGATTGAAGACATTGACGAACAACAACTGCCGTTGACTAAGAAACAACAATCCAAGCAATTGAAGAAGGCTTTACTACAAAGTAGAAGGGAGAAGGGAGGTAGTGGATCGAAACAGACAAAGAAAGTCGACTTGCCTGACATTGCTGAATTTGGAGAACCAGATGATTATGAGGACGAACCAGTTCAGGAAGAAGAAGATGATCAACAATACGAACAACAAGATACGTTCATTGATGATATTCAACCAGAGACAACATATACATGGAACATCCACAAGGAAAAGAGTGTTACCAAATCCTCGTCTTTATCAGATCCAGTAGGTAAGTACTTGAACCTTAACTCTCTTGAATCTGAAGTTACTAACACTGATCTTTCAACAAACCCGAACATGGTAAATGTCCCTGTAACTGAGGCCACACCATCAGTACTCAGCACCATTGTAACAAATCATGTCACACCTACACAATCAACTGCTCATCCTACACCATTGCTGGCATCTCCACCCGTCACCCCAGATTTTATGCAAATCATCGAACAAAGCTTGAAGGCTCAAGAGGATAAGACTATTCTAGTTACAGAGCAATTAGAATCTTCAAAGACAGCCTATGCAAAGGAACTCGCTAGTCTTCGTGATGAATTAGCAAGCAAGAAAGATTTTGAAAAAGAAACCGACCAGCTTCGAAAAGAATTAACAAGTCGTCAACAATCTAAAGAGTCAATAAGAGCAAGTCTAGAAGCTAAAGCAGAAAGGAAGCAAGCATCAATTCAACGTCTTCGCGCACTCAGAAACAAATACAAAGAAGAGAAAGAAGAACTTGTTCAAGCTAATGCTACACTGATTGAATCAATCAATGAAAAGGTTCAAGAATCTATTGAAACCGTACTCCCTCCTCTGCGAGATGAACTAAAAGACATCGCTGCAAGCAAAATGATGATCAAATCTTCTGACACTCAGACGTCCGACTATCTCATAGCTCAAAGGCTCACATACTACGAGTTGAAGAAGCTGTTGCATGCTAGGATGATTCAAATCGGGTCTCACAACCGAACGCCAGAACAACAAGCACTTCACAAAGCTTTAAAGGCGGCAATAGATCAAGACACCAAGATATTTGCAAAACATGGCACCGTCGTCCCATACAGCTGTCTCATTCTAGAAAAAGATGATGAAGATGAGGAGGAGTCAGACAAACCCGATGAATCCTCTGAAAATGAAGATGACGATGATGATGAAGATGACAATAATGATGATGGTGACAATGATGATAAGGGTGATCGTAACGATGATGATGATGATGACAACATGGACGAACAAATACATGATGAGGATGAACCAGTGAATGACGATGAAGAGGAAAAGAATGAAGAAGAGACAGAGGATGATAACAACAAAGATAAGTCAGATGTTGAAGGGGATCAAACTTCAGGAAAAGGTGACAAGTCTCAAAAGGATAATGTTACTGAAGATCAAACAACTTCAACAGCCGAGGAAACTCCAGAATCTGAGTTAACTCCAACCGGCAAACGCACCAAACACCGTCATGATGTTGATGCTAATCTGACATCGGGTTCACTTCAATCATCTCCAGTTATCACATCTACATCCCCACCACAACAACTACCCATCCGAGAACCCGATCAACCAATACCTGAAAAGTCTGAGTTTACACTAGTAAAGGACATTCCACGTACTCAGAAAATTCGAGTAATTTTTCAGAATCGAGCTCCAAAATCTGCGCAAGGTCGTGATATTCCAGAATCGAGTGAACCGACATGGGTGGATACAATAAATGTAGATGAAAATGCACCCGAGCAACCTTGGGTTACAGAAGCTGCTAGCATTCGTCCGCTAACTCAAGAAGATGAACCAGATTTCTCCCAAATCCTCAACAATCCCATCGACTTCTCAGCATATCTAATCTACAGGTATGGAACTGACAACATAATTCCAGCGATGGTAACTCGAGCTTTTCATGATCCCACCATCATTCCTACTTCAAGAATCAGTAGAATGGAGGCTGAATACAATGCGAATGAGCTTTTGAAAGCAATTAATCTTCCTCAACGAACATGTCGTCACAGGCCAGAAAATGCTCCTCTCCCGATAGCTGACGCTGACAATCAAATTATACGTGATTTCTTTGTCTGCCATGACCTTGATTATTTGGTAAACGACGCGAACAAGTATGCGACCTCATTAACTTTGGTCAAAGCTGCAACTTGGGGGTCAATACCATGGATTGAGGAAAAGGTTGATCGTCTATGGGTAAGGAAATTAATTCCTGAGTATGATCATTATGTTGAATTGGGTGCATCACATTAGGGAGAAACCATACAGAAAGCTTACAGCTATGCATGTGGCTTCAAATCAAAGAATCCAGTAGTATCCGAGTTCAGAATCAAAGCCATTTTAGGAGTAAGGATTGGACCCAAAGTCGGCTATCATCATATAACCGAGATCATATTAAAAAGAGAAGACGACAACTACTACTCCATCATGGAAGGAGACTTTCCAGATCTTCCTCTTGTTGACATTGAAGACATGTTACTGTTGATGACTCAAGGCACACTCAAACACTTGGACACTGAAGACGACATTGCCCTGAATTCAGCTCTACGAATGTATACTCATCATCAAGAAGAGAGTTGAAGACTTGCAACTTGGCGTTGAGAGTTATCAGAAGAAGCTGAACCTCACTGCTCCATACACTGAGGTTCCTGATATTCATCGCGACAAAAGTCCCTACACAAGAACTACAAAACTGGTTCCAGGCACTTTCTACTTGAATGGATCCGGTGAGAAGAAATTCCTGAGAATAGTGGAACTTTCCAAGTTTAGTGACGGGACTCTTCAACAAGTTCGGGACACATTGATTCAGCTCAACAGAACCAAGAGGCATCCTAAAGTTACCGTCCAGTGGCACAAAGGGTACAAAATAAGTGCTAACTACCTAATCAAAAAGATTAATGAAAAGCTGAGGGAAAGACGGTTAATGAGGAGTCTTGAACGATTCATTGGTGGTAGACCATATGGAGCGCACCACAAGCTAATGCAACGATCCATCTAATGGGTCGTACTATCTCAGATCTACTCCATATTTTTTAATTTGTGAATATGTAAATATTGTGAATATTGTGCTTTTGTGGCTTGCTGTAGTGTGAAAGTATGATAATGTTTCAAGAATTTCTCACGAGATTCTAAATCTTTCAAAATCTATCATACTCAAGCACTACAACTAACCCTCATTAATTTGAGGGGGAGCATTGATATGTTCTTTGGCCAGAAACTGATTTCATTTTGTTACCCAAAGACCGGTCAATCCATATATATCAAAAATATTAATGGTTAAAATTTTGGATAAGGGGAGAAAA
The DNA here is from genome assembly GCA_025667525.1 of Glebionis coronaria. Classification (NCBI taxonomy): domain Eukaryota; kingdom Viridiplantae; phylum Streptophyta; class Magnoliopsida; order Asterales; family Asteraceae; genus Glebionis; species Glebionis coronaria. The sequence continues at coordinate 194,113,436 of CM046878.1, forward strand.
TGGGATTAAGGAGACTTGATGATATATTTGGCTAAACATGAAAAAGACTTCAAGTATAAACCAACTTAATATGTGTGTTGCACATGTTAAGGGGGAGCATTTTTGATGAACAAAAACACTTAAAGATACAAAACTTTGATATTTATATCACAAGTATCTTAAGTGAGTTTTCAAGGATTTTTCCTGGTGACAAGTACTTACCCAAAACACACTTAATTCACGACGGATGTGGTGACAAAAGGGTTGTAGGATTAGGTGCTAGTCTAATGATTCTTCCAAGAACCGGAGGAATCTTCCCAAGGACAATTCTATAGTTAGAAAATAGAAATCCTTAGGAAAGATGGAGAATAGACTGTGAACGTAGCTGAATGCCGACCAAGTACTAATGCTAGCACTAGAGCAATCAAAACAAGGTGATAGTGATGATGTATTGGTAAGCATTGAAGGGGTTGAAGAATGAAAAAGAAATGTAAAGATAAAGGGTGTAAAAAAAGAAGCCCTCCTTACAACTTAGGCAGAAACCGGGTCAACCTGAAGACAAAGTATCATGGACCCAGTGATGCGATGCACAACCCCTCCCAGCCAACTCAAATATCTCTCAAAAGATATTTGTTTTAATGTCACGGAGTTCAACATGTTATCTATCGGTTTATTCACTCCGAATAAATTGATATTGAAAAGGTGGCAATCCTCTCCAGCCTCCGCTCACCAAAACAAAAATGCACTATTGAGTCTAGAACCACGAGATCATCAAAAGTCTCATTAGGAAATAATTTTAAAAACAAGAAATATTTTTATGAGTCCTACGCAATATTCTTGTAATATTGCCAGAACATCTAAGTAATACGAAAGTGTTACAATGAAGATGGAAATCCTGCTTGAGCCAACATCAAACAAGCTCATGGTAGGTGACACGTGCGGTTCTTTAAGAACTAATCTTGTGATAACTGGAAAGAAACGATGGTTTAACTCTTAATTGAGATTAAACTTGTTCCAGGGCCTCTACGCATTATCCAAGTGATCTTGCCAAAACACTCAGAGTGGCACTTAATACAAGATATTTTCTCGTATGAAAGTTCGTTGTTCCAGTCTTTTCGAATTGATTACCAGTTGAAAGTGCAACTCAGTCGTCTTTGGTGGATAAAATAAAAGGGTGTCGTTGTCTAAAACTAATTAAAAGAAAAGGCGTCGTTGAGTAATTAAAATAAAAATAAAGCTAGAAAGGATTAAACTAAAAATAAAGATTCCTAAAAATAAATGACGAGAAATTAAAATGTAAATAAATGAAAACTTGGAAATAAAACACTTTTAAAAATAAACTAAAATGAACAAGTAAATATAAAGCTAAATTAATTGGCGGGAAAAAATAAGTTCAAAAATTAAATTTAAATAAAAACTATTTAATTTCGCAATTATATAAAAAACTAGAATTAATTTCGCAATTAAACAATAATTCCGCAATCCTTAAAACTGAACAATAATTTCGCAATGTGGACATGTATTAATTTCACAATATTGAAGAAGATTGATTTCGCAATGAATGAAAGATTCCACAATGCTAACAAATGAAGGATTCCGCAATTAAACATTCCATAATTCCGCAATCTGAAACATATGAATTCGCAATCCCAAAATTTGCGCAATTCCGCAACTTTGGACATACAATTCCGCAATGCTAGATTCGATTTCGCAATAAATAAAAAAAGGAAGATTTCGCAATTCCAAGGATTCGATTTCGCAATTACTTGAAGAGGAAGATTTCGCAACTTTGGGTAAAGAACAATTCCGCAATTATGGAAAAATTGCTAAATTGAATCTGCCATTCCTAAAAAATAGGATCTTGGATTTAGTTTGATTTTAAGCACTTTTTAAGCAACTTTTTAGGGACAATAAGCACACAAGAACACCAATAAGCTACCAACAAGCTAGGCAAATGATAAAACTTATAAATCCTTAACATGTAGATCAAGAAACATGTAAAGAAAGAAACTTTAGGTGGCGTGTAGAATAATAAAGTGAAAAAGATGATGAACACAAGATCATAACCAACAAGAAAGATTAAAAAGATGAAGATTAAAACAAGATTAAACTTAAAAAGGATAACTTAGATTAAAACAAGAAAGAAAGAAAATAAAAGATGAAGTTTTTCTAGTGAGAGAAAGTTAAGCACTTTCTCTCTCTAAAAATTTAAACTACAAAGGAAAAATGAACTAGCTAACACCCTCCTAATGACACATTAGGAGGGTATATATAAGAGGTGGGGAGGTGCATGTGTTGCTTCCTTCTTTCTTTCTTCTCGACTCGACTTGATTTAAATTCTTTGTCTTTCTCGACGTCTTGGGATTTGTCGATATAAATTGAACTCGTCTTATAATTTTCTTCTATTATTTAGACTTGGTTCTTCGACTTCATTAAACTTCCGTCTTTAGACATTTTCTTCGATAAATCTTCAGAATAGGCCTTGGACTTCCCTTCTTTTTGCACTCTTGATCTATTGACTTCGTCTTTTCTCGTTTTCTTCAATAAAAGCCCGTGATAGCCCATGTTTTCTTCCTTTTTCATATTTGTATCCTGAAGCACAATAAAAACACAAACCAAACATAATTCCGACTTTTACGACATAAAATACACGTTTTGGTCTTGTTATTATTAGAAATAAGTGGTAAAAGGATAAGTGTTTTCACACTTATTAAATCCCCTACACTTGACCATTGCAATGCCCTCATGCAATTCATTAATTTTAAAGCACGATTTATATTTTTCATCATAAATAACCCACCTTGGCCTTTATTAAATACTAAACTTTAAGGAAACTAAAAATATAGAAATATGTACAAAAAAAGTAAAGAAATCAAAGACTTACATTGGGGTTTTGGTGTCATGAATGTTTATCATCCTCAAGTTTCACGTTCCCCATACCAAGCTTAAAAACGATATCATTGTTATTATAAGTTAGCAAACTAACACGAACTCATGTGGCCCAATTATTTACTTAGACTCCCTTATTCCTAGGTGTATCTCTTATATTTTATGATTGTCTTGAATGATCACGAGGATGCATTGTTTGACTTATTTCGATAGTTTATTTAGGCCGAAAATAAAGTGGGGCGATTTAATCAACAGTTAGCTAAATGACAAAATCTGTTAAAACTGCTTCTCGGGACCTCTTAAAGTTCATATCTTGGCATAACTCGCTTCACTATTTGACACCTTTCTCGGACCGATATTTGGCAGCGACTTCATACTTCGAATCTTGAGAGACGTTCTTGAAATTATGGTCTTCTCTTCATAATAGGAATTTCTTCACTTGAAGTTTTTGAGAGATTCTTCATATTTGGACCACGACTTCTTCATTTTTCTCCAATCTTTATTTTGGACTTTGATATATTTATCCTCATACCTTGTTAGGGCCTTTTTGGATAGACTTCTCCATGATCTTTAGGGGAGTATTTGCTTTTCGTCGTGTGTCTCGATTCTTCATATTGCTTTTTGATAAATGATTCTTCACATCACTTGGGATCTTTAGCAACAAAATGTAGCCCTCATGCCTTGTTAGGGCCTTTTCGGACTCGCCAATCTTCGCATCTCGCTTCAATAAGTTATGCCTTGGCTATGAACTCTAATTAATACCGAGCAACTTTTAAACGATGTTGTGCTAGAATCTAAGTAACTTTTCAAATCGTACAACCTTATTTATTGCAAATATATTTATAGACAAGCGATGGGAGAAAAAGATTATAATCAATTCTCATAAATTCATGAAAGAATACCAAACTTATAATTGACTCTATCATCTCTCGTTCTCCACAATTTAAAATCTCAAGGAATGAGACTCGTGGATGCTTAGCCAATTAAATCAAAGTTTTGGGTTTTCAAGTCATCTATAGGATCTTGCAAATTCTATTAGACTCTTTCAAGTTTAGGATTCGCATTTTAAAGTTCCATTGATAAATGACTTTCTAGGATAAATTATAGGAACTTGCGAAAAGTTCTTGTTCTTAACCCGTGAGAGTTAAGACTTTCGCGTTTTAAAGTTCCCTATATAAAAGCCTAACAAAACTTGACTTAAACACGTTAAGGATATTAGCTAGAGTAAACTTGGATAAGTAAACTCGGGTTGAGTCAAAAGATTCATGACGTTGAAAAATTAAAACCACTTTATTAAAAATTTATTCTAGCAAAGAAAGTAAATAACGATAACAAAGGAAACACTACTATACTACTAGGCAAAAATAGATTAAAATTTTTGAAAAATGTCGAAAAATCAAATTTTCCGGTTAAAATGAGGACAAATTCATGGAAAAGACCATTTACATCGATAGAAGTCCCCCTACACTTGATATAAACATTGTCCTCAATGTTTAAGCATGTGGGAGTAAACTCCCCTACACTTATGACATTGTGCACTTTGTTTAAATGTTGCTAAGGAAAGGACAACTATAGTGATTTCAATGTGAAATATATAAGATATGAAATATTGAATCACGAGAGTTTAGGATAGAACCAGGAAGACGGGTACACGGGATCACAGGTCGTCAAATGTCATCAAAAGTGCTCCTTTGAAGCTTCAATCCCTGCACATCATAAGAAAGAAAACAACAAACACCTACGGGGGACCCCCTACACTTATTATGAAAACGGGTAAAAAGGATAGATCAACGGGTTGCCTCCCGAGGAGCGCTTGTTTTTGTTAACCATGTCACGAGCCTGACTCGACCCAGAACTAATTCAAGGGAAACGTGGTGTGGGATGGAATCATCTCATGAGAGATGTCCTCACCAAAGTACAGCTTCACACGCTGGCCATTCACTTTAAAATTAGGCCCATTTGGCCGAGAAAGCTCAATGGTGACATAAGGGAAAACTTTGGCGACGGTGAATGGACCAGACCAAAGGATCTTCAGCTTACCCGAGAAGATCTTCAACCAAGAGTTAATGAGTAAAACTTGATCACCAATGTGAAACTCTCGGTTCTTAATCCTTTCATCATGAATGATTTTGGTCTTCTCCTTGTAGATCAATGAGTTCTCATAAGCTTGATTCCTCAGTTCATTTAGCTCGTTGAGTTGAATCTTCCAAAGATCACCGGCTTTGTTGATGTCAAAATTGGCCCACTTCAAGGCCCAATACGCCTTATGCTCTAACTCAATAAGGAGGTGGCATGCCTTCCCGTACACAAGACGATATAGAGTGCAACCAATAGGCGTCTTATATGCGGTAAGGAAAGCCCACAAAGCATCATCTAACTTATCGGCCCACGAGGCACGATGCTCTCCCACAGTTCGCTCTAAAATTCTCTTCAATCCACGGTTAGATATCTCGGCTTGAGCATTTGTTTGGGGAATGATAAGCGGTGGAAAGACGATGATTAACACCGTACTTAGCCATGACTCTAGCAAATTGATCATTGAAAAAATGAGTCCCGCGGTCACTGATAATAGCACGAGGAACATCGTATCGAGCAAAAAGCTGCTTCAGAAAGTTCACAACCACCCTCGCATCGTTCGTAGGGAGAGACTTAGCTTCAACCCATTTGGATACGTAGTCAACGGCTACGAGGATGTACTTGTTCCCTTTGGATGATGAAAATGGCCCCATAAAGTCGATGCCCCATACGTCAAAGATTTCACATTCTTGGATGAAATTTTTGTGATCTTGCCTTGTCTTCGCGGTGTAATTAGGACTAAAGTGACCACCGGTGGGTCCTTTATGGCAAGCTTCAAGGATTAGTAAAGCTGCCAGCCCATCAACACACCGACGAATGACAAGATCCGCACATTGTTTGAAAAGGTAAGGGTCGTCCCAAAAATAGTGTTCAATGTCTTTAAAGAACTTTTTATTTTGTTGGGACGTTAGCCCTTCCTTGAGAATTCCACCCGCTAAGTAGTTTGCAATGTCCGTAAACCACGGGGTGTCATCAAAATTGGAATTGATAGACATTAAGGCCTCAAGGGGAAAAGAGTCATTGATCTCTTGATTCGGATGATCCCCTTGATAAGGATCCTCAAGTCTACTTAGATGATCCGCGGCTAGGTTTTCTGCTCCCTTTTTGTCACGAATTTCAATTTTAAATTCTTGAAGGAGCAAAACCCAACGAAGAAGCCCTTTGTTAACAAGTACTTCAACGCGGAATGGTCAGTATAGACAATGGTGGTGGAAAGAACAAGATAGGGGCAGAATTTCTCAAAAGCATACACTACAGCTAAAAGCTCTTTTTCGGTAGTGGTATAATGCAATTGAGCCCCAGTCATTATCTTGCTAGCATAATGGATTGGTTGGAAGTGTTTGTTCACTCTTTGGCCCAAAACCGCTCCAATAGCAAAGTCGCTAGCATCACACATCAATTCAAAAGGTAACTCCCAATTAGGGGTAACCAAGACCGGTGCCTTAGTTAGTTTATCCTTAAGAAGATTGAAAGATTCGAGACACTCTTTAGAAAAGATAAAAGGAGTATCTTTTTCCAAGAGGTGGGTCATTGGGCGAGCGATCTTAGAAAAATCTTGAATGAATCGATGATAGAAGCCCGCATGACCAAGGAAACTTCTCACACCCTTCACGGTTGAAGGTGGAGGAAATTTAGCAATAGCAACGACTTTAGCACGGTCAACTTCAAGACCGGCTTTGGAGATTTTATGTCCAAGAACAATGCCTTCTTTTACCATGAAATGGCATTTCTCCTAATTAAGAACGAGACGAGTGTCTTCACACCGTTTAAGCACACGTTCTAAATTGGCAAGGCAAGTAGAGAAAGAATCACCATAGACCGAGAAATCATCAATAAAGACTTCCATAGTTTCTTCAACCATGTCATGGAAGATAGCCATCATACACCTTTGAAAAGTCCCATGAGCATTGCATAAGCCGAAAGGCATTCTTTTGTAAGCAAATGTTCCATAAGGACAAGTGAATGTGGTTTTCTCTTGGTCTTTAGGATCAATGGGAATTTTAAAATACCCGAAGAAACCGTCTAAGAAGCAATAATAGTCATTACCCGCTAAACGATCGAGCATTTGATCCATGAAAGGAAGAGGGAAATGATCCTTGCGAGTGGCATCATTGAGTTTGCGATAGTCTACGCAAACACGCCAACCCATGACAAGTCGAGTGGGAATCAACTCGTTGTTTTCATTGGGAACAACGGTTATTCCGCCTTTCTTAGGCACGCAATGGACGGGACTAACCCATGGCGAATCCGAAATAGGGTAAATCATTCCGGCATCTAGAAGTTTGATAACCTCTTTCTTGATGACGTCATGAATTTTAGGATTAACCCTTCTTTGGCTTTGGATTGCGGGTTTAAAGTCATCTTCCATGAGAATTTTATGAGTACAAAAGTTCGGATCAATTCCGCGAATGTCGGAAATTTTCCAAGCAATTGCCTTCTTATGATTCTTCAGCACGTCGATAAGTCAAGATTTTTCGTCTTCTTTCAAGTCCTTAGCGATGACGACGGGTAACTTCTTATTGTCTTCAAGGAACACGTATTCGAGATGAGACGGTAAATCCTTAAGCTCTAAATATGGAGGATTGTCGATGGAAGGCGTAGGCAAATTCGGTTCATCGATAGAGATATCCTTAGGAGACGGTGGAGAAATATGGTCCTCATTGAGAAGTTTCTCAATGGTACGAATGTCTTCTTCCCAATCGGTGGGAGAATCGTCATATTGTAAGTCCACATCCCCTAAAGTTGCTTCAAATTCTTTCAAAAGGTAATCACTTTCTCCAAATGGAGTTAATGATGGAGCAATAGAGGCAACGGTCTCAACAATGGGTAGAGAAGAAGAACCACTTTTGCAAGCTTCTTTGAAATGCTCTTCACAAGCCTCATCAAGAACGTCAATGAAATTAACGCTCTCGTTTTCATAAGGTTGCTTAGAAAGCTTACCCATGTTGAAAACGACTTTGTCGTCACCAACTCTCATGATTAATTCACCCGCGGCTACATCAATAAGAGTGCGACCGGTCCTCAAGAATGGACGTCCAACGATTAATGGAACACGGGGATCCACCTCGTAGTCGACAACAACTAAATCGGCGGGGAAAGTGAACTTGTCAACTCCAACGAACACATCCTCGGCTATCCCCATCGGATAAGCAACCGATCGGTTAGCTAATTCCATTTTCATATGAGTGGGGACTAGCTCGGGTAAAGATAATTTCTTCCATACGGACAATGGCATAAGATTGATACTCGCACCGAGATCCGCCAAAGCCATACAATTCTCTACACCCGGAAAATTACAAGGAATAAGGAATCAACCGGGATCTCCAAACTTAACTGGAAGTTTTCTCAAAAGAACGGCAGAATAATTCTCATTTAATTGGGTATTGGTGATGTCGAGCAATTTTTCCTTATCACTTAAAAGATCCTTAAACATCTTATCATATTTAGGCATGTGAGCGAGAGCCTCAGCAAAGGAGATGTTGAAATTCAGTTGTTTAAACATTTTAAGAAAGTTAGAAACCTGAATATCATCCTTGTTCTTCAACTTCTCTTTCCTCAACCTTGAGGGATAAGGTATATTGGGTTGAGATGAAGGCTTTGGAATGGAATTCTCACTCACATCCTTGGGTGGTGGAGGGGTGGAGGTGGAAGGTGGAGGAACCGGTTATGGAACCGAAGGTGTGGTATAAACTTGAGGTATCGGTGGAACATAAGGTGTAGACGAAGGCATAACGGGTGGTATATCACAAGTAGAAGGAATCTCAGGTCCTTGGTTAGTTGGGGAAGAAGAAGGTTCAACGATGGTCTTACCGCTCCTAGTAGTGATGGCATTAACGTTGGCCCTAGGATTGGTCACGGTGTTAGAAGGGAGAGTACCTTGGGGTGGGCCTTGGGGATTAATGGCTTGATACATTTGCATAAATTTCTTATCACTCGATTCTTGCATAGCATACATGATTTTCTCATGTTCACTCAACTTATCAGTCAACTTTTGAAGAACCAATTCCATTGAAGGTGTATTCGTGTTTTGCCCTTGATTTTGAAAACCTTAGTTTGGATATTGTTGTTGATAAGCGTTGTTATTATTAAAACCTTGGTTAAAGTTGTTATTTTGAAACCCTTGGTTTTTCCCATTAAAAGCCCCTTGATTTTGACTATGAAAATTCCCTTGATTTGAGTTATAATTCCTTTGATTATTAGAAGAACCCCCTTGGTAGTTACTTCTTTGGTCTTGGTTCCTTGGTGGGTATTGTGTGTTGTTCAATTGAGGTGGTGATGGTCTATTATGGGATTGAAAACCGGGTGGTGAAAGGAAGTTGTTCGAACGATAACTGAGCAAATTACGGTCACCTTGAGGACGTGCTTGATAGCCTCCCATCGAAAAGTTACCGTTAGCGGCATACACATTTTCTGGATTGTCATGAGTAGAAGGAAAATCGGTGTATGAATGAGAATCCCCGCAAATCTCACAAGACGTTGCTACAGCTTTAGCTTGTTGAAATTGGTTAGTAGCTAAAAGTTGCATATTTTTGCTCATTTCGACTATTGCGCGGGTCATTTCGGTCATATCAGGGTTTGAAGAAGTAGAAGAAACATTGACTCTCGGGTTTGATCTTGAGGATGCGGATGAATCCCAATTTTTGTGGTGAGTGGTCATGTTCTCTATAAGCTCTCTACACTCCTCAGGTCTTCTCTTCATGAATGTACCACCGGCGGCAGCATTAATCGTATCACGATCATGAAAAGTTAAACCATTGTAGAAGGTATCAATCAAAGTAACGGGGAGCATGTTATGGTTCAGACACCGGTCGATCAAGACATTATAACGTTCCCAAGCATCGAAAAGCGACTCATCAGGTTCTTGAGTGAATCCACTGATTTGGTTGCAAAGACTAGTGACCATGGATGGTGGAAAGTAGCGCGACACAAATTTTTGAGTCATGTCATTCCATGTATGAATTGAGTTTTTGGGAAGACGATCAAACCATTTTTCGGCATGGTGGGATAAAGTGTGTGGAAAGAGGTGAAGGCGAAGAAATTCCATGGAAGCACCGGGCAGTTTCATGCTTTGAGTGACGGTGAAGTATTTGTCGAGGTGTTTGTTGGCATCATCATCTGGTAATCCGCGAAAAGGACAAGCATTTTGAACTTGCTGGATCATGTGATGCTTCAACGAAAACTCAGGAGCTGTTATTTGCATCGGCGCAATCGGTCCTCCGCGTCCGTTCATAGTTGGCTGACAAAGCTCCTCCATTGTTCGTAAGTCGGGTTGTGGGCCATTGTTGTTATTGTTCATGTTGTTATGAGGTGGGTTGTTATTATTGTTATGCACACCAGCCATATCTAAATCTTCACGAGTCTCGGACTCAGAATAAGATGAAGATCTAGTACGCATACACCTGCAAAAGAAAAAGATACCAAAGAAGCAGAGAATATATATGTACTTGTAAAATAAAATCTTTTTGGTGCATAACTTTGGAAAAGAAATGCTTTTTATGATTTTTTAATGTTTTTGTATTTTTGAAATTTTTTAATTTTTATGGATTTTTGAAAAATTTTAAGCAAGAAAAATAACGTTCACGAGTGAACGGATCCCAAAATCCAACGCGTCTCTCACTAAAAACCGTTAATCTTAACGAAAAGAGCCGGCAGCGGCGCCATTTAATACAAGGATTTACCAAGTATAAAAATAAAGTTCGTTATTCCAGTCTTTTCGTATCTAAATCGTCACGAGTCCCCGGCAGCGCCATTTAATACAAGAGATTTTCTCGTATGAAAGTTCGTTGTTCCAGTCTTTTCGAATTGATTACCAGTTGAAAGTGCGACTCAGTCGTCTTTGGTGGATAAATTAAAAGGGTGTCGTTGTCTAAAACTAATTAAAAGAAAAGGCGTCGTTGAGTAATTAAAATAAAAATAAAGCTAGAAAGGATTAAACTAAAAATAAAGATTCTAAAAAATAAATGACGAGAAATTAAAACGTAAATAAATGAAAACTTGGAAATAAAACACTTTTAAAAATAAACTAAAATGAACAAGTAAAGATAAAGCTAAATTGATTGGCGAGAAAAATAAGTTCAAAAATTAAATTTAAATAAAAACTATTTAATTTCGCAATTATATAAAAAACTAGAATTAATTTCGCTAATAAACAATAATTCCGCAATCTTTAAAACTAAACAATAAATTCGCAATGTGGACATGTATTAATTTCGCAATATTGAAGAAGACTGATTTCTCAATGAATGAAAGATTCCGCAATGCTAACAAATGAAGGATTCAGCAATTAAACATTCCATAATTCCGCAATCTGAAAAATATGAATTCGCAATCCCAAAATTTGCACAATTCCGCAACTTTGGACATACAATTCCGCAATGCTAGATTCGATTTCACAATAAATAAAAAAAGGAAGATTTCGCAATTCCAAGGATTCGATTTCGCAATTACTTGAAGAGGAAGATTTTGCAACTTTGGGCAAAGAACAATTCCGCAATTATGGAAAAATTGCTAAATTGAATCAGCCATTCCTAAAAAATAGGATCTCGGATTTAGGACGATTTTAAGCACTTTTTAAGCAACTTTTTAGGGACAATAAGCACACAAGAACACAAATAAGCTACCAATAAGCTAGGCAAATGATAAAACTTATAAATCCTTAACACGTAGCTCAAGAAACACGTAAAGAAAGAAACTTTAGGTGGCGTGTAGAATAATAAAGTGAAAAAGATGATGAACACAAGATCGTAACCAACAAGAAAGATTAAAAAGATGAAGATTAAAAAAATATTAAACTTAAAAAGGAAAGCTTAGATTAAAACAAGAAAGAAAGAAAATAAAAGATGAAGTTTTTCTAGTGAGAGAAAGTTAAGCACTTTCTCTCTCTAAAAATTAAAACTACAAAGGAAAAATGAACTAGCTAACACCCTCCTAATGACACATTAGGAGGGTATATGTAACACCCCCAAATTTATACAACTCAGTACAGCGGAAGACTCGTTTGTGTTACGGGATAGCACATTACTCACATCATAGACAACGCATAAAAATCGCGTCGTTTAATAATAAAAGCATTTCCATTCATAAATATCAAAGTTAAATCGGTCCCAAGTCATTACATTTCATACAAAAGTTTTACAAAGTGTTTGAATGGAAAATATAGTTTAGGTGCGGGCCATGAATTCTTGTCGTCTTCCCGAGAATTACCTTCAAGTACCTGAGATAAAACATGTTAAAAGAAAAGGTCAGCGATAACGCCGAGTGAATTCATAGAGTTTAATAAATTCCATCAATATAAATTTGGTATAAAATTAGTACCAAAAATCAATTCGTACAAATCATTGTAATAGGCCGTAAAATAGCCAAAATCATTTTATACAAATCTTTATAATAGGCCATAAAATAGCCAAAGTCATTTTATACAAATCCTTATCGAAAATCATAATATAGGCATTTGCCTTAAAAATCATTATACGAGCCAATGTAGTAAAAACATCATACAATACGTCTTATGACGTTGTATGAAAACAAAAACCGTTATATGAATATAGTTATGAAAACCAAAACATAAACATAATATCAATAGTATGACCCTGTATTGCTAGTCAGGCAATACATCGTAATTCGGAGCGTCTATAAGTATTTCGTTAATTTGGATTATTATAAGCCGCATGACATTGTTACCTTACTAAACCAACAACGGGTAGCTAACCCGATACCAATTTTGCCCATCTAAAGTAGCGTGTCGTCACAAAGGTCACGCTATGGAAATCTTCTCATACATAAATTCGCTTACCAATCAATGTGGCACGACGGGGATCAACCGTCAAGGCGCGAACTGGGGTGATCGTCCCCAAATAGTACTATTAAATGCATAAGCGTCTACCAAATCCCGGTAGTTCACATTTCATGCTAATGGGACTTTTAGTGACATAACCTAACTTTAATAATCCATTTAATTTCATCTATCGGGTCCTTTAATAATTTATCGGGTCATACAATCGGGTCATTCATTCACTCGGGTCCAAAATCAATAAACAAACAATCGGGACAAATGGTGTCCTATTTTATAAAAACTAACATGTTATCTCCCTCGCGGGTTTATAAAACATTTTCATAAAAACATTTAAAAGAGTGCGAGGCTATGAACTCACGTTGATGTGGGAAGGCGGGTTATCGGCAATTCGGACGTACGGTACGTGCTTCAATCACGGAAACCTAGACAAATAATAATCGGTCTTAGACGTTTGTCCAATGACTTTATAAAAATACCAATTATGTATACATATGATGATTATATATATATGATGATCAAGTGGGTTTACATATTCTCGTTCACTTATTTTAGTATTATATGTTGGTAACGTTTATACTAGTTTACTAGTTTTACCTATTTATGTATTTTAAGTCCAATAAACTTATTATAAGTTATTTAACTTATTTTAATCCATTTTGTACTTATATTATCAGTACTTAAACTTTACAAGTTGGGCCCAAATGGGTTAAGTCCAATAATAAGTTTATAAGTGTTTAAGTCCATTTTTGTTGTATTGTTAGTCCAATAACGTTAATTTAGTCCGTTAACGTCCGTATGTCTTATAGTTCGGGTTTTATCGGTTTTTACTTGTTATACATGTTTATATATCAGTATATAAGTTTTATAAAGTTTACATTAGACGGGTCCAACCATCTAAGTTTTATTTAACAAAAACGTTAATTTTACGGCGATAGCCGAAAAAGTCGTAAAAATCAAGTTTATAGTTTTATAACTTTATAAAACTTAATAAGTTACCATTTTTATAAAATGTCCACTTATTTACCTTTTAACATATTTATATAAATAAAATTCGTGAGTTAGTGGGTTTTAACTTTACATTTTATACAATATAATTTTGAGTGCTTATATAATAGTATTATACTTTATTTTCCAAAAATCTGATTTTTATCTTCACTTTCACCAAAACTGCCATATCTTGAGTTCTATATGGAGATAGAAGCTCAAATTTTTATCACATAAACTACATGATATTTGCTACATTTAACTCTTCTATAGCTATTGTTGAATCATCCTTTAAGTATTTTCTAAAAATCGTCCAAAACAGTAACTTCAGATTTATATCCTAAACTTGTTTTGATCATATCTCACTCATTACTTTGATTCCATTGCATGGACAACTCTCACATGTGTACAAGACCCATAGCTTACTGTAAATCTATTCCACTTCATCATTTTATCAGTTTATGACTTACTTCTTTACTGTTTTATACAGCCATCAAATTTAACCAAGATTTTAACCTTGTTTCTTATGGGTTTTCACCTTTTTATCCATGATTATCAACAACAAATCCCCACATAACATTTTTATCATCATATAATCATCATAAATATATACAATAGGAAATAAAATACATGTTTACATAATCAAAATAACAAGAAGATGAGGAGGACAATCTTTATACCACCATGATGATGTAGGTTGATCAAAACATGGATTTTGATGGAGAAACTTGTGCATAGCCAAGACCATCTTCAAGATCACCATTCTTCATAAACTCCTTGTGGAAAATCAGCCTCAAGACTCCATGGAAACTCCTCCTTGAATGTTATAACTTGCACCACTCAATAGGGCTTCAAAAGGGCATCAACATGTATATGAATAACATGAGATTTTGTGGTTAATTTTGATCAAATTAGGGTGTTTAGGGTGAGCTATGGACGAACTAGAGAGAGAGTTGAGAGGAAATTGAGTGGTATTGCATGAGTGAATAAGGAGAGTGGTGAAAAGTTGATGGTTTTGAGGTTTGGTTAGCTTACCATGTAAGCTTACTTACATGTGTAAGTTTTAGCTACATGGTTGCCACATCTTGTGATGTGGTGGCTTGTTAGTGCCGTCCCATTAAGCTAGTGGGGTGGGACAATGTATTTTGTCCCATCTCACTAGTTTACGGGTATTTCTCGATTCTAGTTTCCTCGATTTGCGTGCCCTCGAGTCGTTTTTCGAAAAACGTTTTTATAAATTATGAATCAACGTCACAAAACGAATCCAATAAAAATTGTCTCATCAAAAACGGAGTTCGAAAACGTAAATACGTAATCCTAAGGTTTCCGGTTTAGTCGTAAAGGACGTTAAAATAAAATCGTAAGTCCTAATCTCTTCTCGTAAATTTGTGAGTTTATGAAACAACACAAATTTAAAACTCCAAAATAATATTCGTGGATAAATTTATTTTTCTGAAATGTCGGACTGTCACCAAGGACGGTGTATGCAAACGTAAGCACGTAACGTTGAATCCTCCGGTTTAGACGTAGTCGATGCTACTCCAAGACGTAAATCCAAATTTCTTCCCAAAAATATGTGAGTTCATATTGTAACATTAAAATAACGTTTTTAAATAATATTCGAGAATAAAATATCAACCATAAATTGACGGATTGTCACAGCATTTACCCCTAAACAGGATCTTTGTCCTCAAAGATCATCTTACTACTCGCTTCTTATAGAGTTAAAGCCATGTGGGTATTTCCTCCACATTCGGTCTTTTCTCACAAATGCAATTCATTACAATACGCGAGTTTCATCAAACGTAACTACGGGAATAAGATCAGGCTTAATGTTGACTTACTTTCTCTATCCATGATGTTCACGGGTTTTTGATGAATGCAACTTTTCGCCGATCTAAACTCTACTAAGAACAGTCAGATTCTCACTTGATAGATATTCCATCAAGTTCGATATATGAATCATAATTCACGCAGCTCTTGAAGTCCTAGGGTAGATCCAGCTTATATGCCTTTCAAACCAATCTTTTACATTATCTCAATGGTCCCATACAACGGGGACTTATATCCCATGATTTGTCAGATCATGAATTCATTTTTCCAAATTTAAAAATTGTGGCATAACTTCGCTACCCATTTGGCACTTCAAGATCTACATTTCACATTCACATAACCTCTTGCCCACTACCGGCTGTCAATGATCAGATCCTAATTTCAACAATCATTTCGGGTCTCGCGGGTCGGGTATTTTGTAAGGATAGGTTCGTCATCATAGGAAACCTTAATCCTAAAAGACATGTCCAACTCACAATGGGTGTATGTCGGATGTCTTCATCTCAACTCTTGCGTACAGATGTTCTAATATTTAGATCCTAACAAGATTCGAATCCTATCACGATGATTATCAATGATAATCTCTCCAAAGGAAAACGATTATACGGTCTATTACCGAAGGTCATTCATTCAAACATAAAACAACACTTATATTACTCTGTATCGTTACTTTACCTCGTCCCTTCGATTTGGGATGGTACATAGTACTCTCATCAAGGTTCGTTCTCAATGATTTCTGAGCAAATCTCTAGAAATTCGATGCGAAGCGAGGATCTTGATTTAGATGTTCGATACAGGCACACTATGTTTACATAACTCTTTTGCATTTATCATTGACGGGAATGATATTAGCAGATTTGGTCAGTCTGTCGACGATGACCTAAATCGAATCAATTCAGATGATGACCTTTGCAATAGCTAGACGTTTACTAATGTATGAGGCGATCTCTGCCTTCATAATTGCCATCAGTACAACTTCTTCAGACAAAGATACTTCTCGTCAGAAATGACATAAATAGAATACTTATACTTACAAATTCCAACATAACTATATCTCACAATCCTCTATACTTAGGCAATCACAAGTGGTCTTTTTAAACATTTATCGTTATTGGCTTCTCAATTCTAATGGTTCACATTAGCCGCGAACCACTTTTTATCATTTATATTATCCTTTTTACACACATCGTTTATTTTAAATTGTTCGGCAATTTATTTTGCACCTTCATTTTTAAGGAACATGTCCTAACTGGTTCTTTATCCTTTTTATATAATATGTCAGTATCTATATTATTCTCATGATGATGTAATTATCATGTCCACAATTCACTCAGTTATTCTTTCTATATTATGCGTCGGTAATTACGTTCACCTTTCCTGATAAAATAAATATCATAACCGTATTTATTCAAAATTCTTTCTTCATATCTTCTATGTTTTAGTTTCTTCTCAACTATCATCTTTATCCGTTTTACTCAATCCGTCGTCTAAAACGTTGATAATTATCATAATTAATTAAATAATTATTAGTTAAATTTTTTTTTTGAAGCGTAAAAGTTTTAAATTTCTTAGTTCGACCAATTATATAAAATGTTCAAAAATAAATTTGAATTTAATTAACAAGATTTTTGGTTGATTTATCGAAAATAATTAATAAGATTCGTAAATGTTTAAAAAATCTTTGTTTATACTTTGGTCAAAATTTCCTTAGTTTGAAAAGCAAAAAGTGTCGTTTCAAATTTCAAGTTATGGTATAAATGGTTTACTCAATCCTTCTTAAGTTATCTTGAGGTATACACAAACATTTACCCCTAAACAGAAGTTTAGTTAAATGGTTTGTGTATAAGGGAATAATCCCTTAAAATCCTTTGTTAAAACATTTGTCAAAACATATTTCCATTTCTTTTTGGTAATATCCAAAGTCTTAAAAGGGCTCTTAATTTTTGAAGAGTCTATATGCATACATCTTACCATTATTAATCCAACGGTCATTTTATGTAAAGGATTAAGTTTTTAATCCCTAAGCGTTAATGGTTCTAATCTTTGGAAAGTCAATATAGCTTCCATTATCTATTAATCACATGGTTAAATCATGTAAAGAATTAAGTCCTTAATCACATGTTAAGTATTTAAGGTATAGGTTTTCATTGTTTAGCCAATTCAGGGCAATTTATAACTAATTATTAACTCATTATTATTCTTATATACAAACAATTAGTCCTTGATGATCGCAAGCATGAATTTATCAAATTACAGCCTACACACGTGATTCACCGAATTTATGAATGCTACATGTGCATTGGTCAATCCAAACGACATCACGTGGAACTCATAATTTTCATTACAAGCACCGGATGTAATGATTGGAATAGATAATCTCTTTCGCAGATACGAAGTTGATGATAACCATGCTATGGATCAAATCTGCTAGAACCTTGTAAATGATCGAACAATTCTTCCATTTCGAGTTATGGATATCGTTTTCGATTGTCAATTTACTCAGTCACAGTAATCTATAAATATAAGGAAAGATAACACCATAGCTCTTCAGGATGACAAGCTTGGTATAATAAAATCTTTCTCCGACAACTCTCTCAGTTGTACGGTAATTCCTTTAATTTAGATGGTGCTGACGTACAGTACGCAAGCCACAGGTACAGCACCAAGAATATAATCAATACCAAATTCAACTTGCCTTAATGGCGGAAGTCTAGGTAATTCATTAACAAATACTTACTAAAGTTTAGATAACATAAACATCTTTTAATACATTCATATTAGGTTCCTTCTAGATTATAATATCTATAACTAGTTCACAACCATTCATGGTATACTTTTTAAGTCTAAATGCAGGATATGGTCATCCATCACGAATTATTTAGATCACTTTTGATAATCAACATCTTATCATATTAGGGGAATTCTATTCGAGTTCCCATCAATTAAGACAATTTCGTCATGTCATAATCAATCAATCCATTCTACTGGCACTATCAACCTTCCAGTTTTATTGCCGTCGATAAGATGTGAACTTCTCAAAAGACTAATAATAATTCATAATCCTTCATAATTCAAGGATATCAGGAGACACAACTAACCTTAAAAGAGTAAGGTCAACGCATAATCTACGCGAGAGAATTTCAAATCAGATACGGACGAAAACATTTAACGAATATGAATTTATTCCATGTTTTCATAATTTGAGTACGCATTCGAAAGCTCCTCGGATCGTTACCCGGGTCATTCAAATGGAATTAAATCATAAGAAATGATAAGAACATCAATACATCCAGTCGGGTATCAACATTCGGTAATCAGATATTTTTCCTAAGAATCTCACTACGGGAGAATTGGACAAGAAAGAATTGTCAATTGTCAAATAAGACAATTTCCACAGATGAGTAAATTCAACTCAGAACAATAGATGGCACGGGCACATATGTAGATGTCTCTAACATTATGTCCCTATTTTGCACTTCTTGCAGATCTCATAAAATTTAAACTTTCACAATCTTTAAAGAAAATGTAGTGTTTATTCATTAGTTTTATGGTGACTACTAATCAGTCTTGCATAGTCCATTCCAAATTGTATGTAGGCGCGCAACTATATACAATTTCAAGATTAACGATGCAATACTCAGTTCGTCAAAATTTTATCATCGTGTTTATAATAAAACATTTTCATACTTAATTCTTAGATAAGAATCAAGAATAAATTTACAAAGATTTTCTTTATTATGAAAACAATTAACTTTTCCAAGATGTTTTATAAACAATTTCATTTCGATAACAATCACTTATAAATCTCACTTTGAATAATCCTTATAGTGATGAAAATTAAATTTTCTCAAAGGATACTGTTTTAACTCTATAAAAACAATGTGTGATCTGCAAAAGAGTGATGAAGAGTTGTTCACCAAGATCTTAACTACAATATGATAGGAAATGAGCTTAGCCATTTAATCATGAGGTTCATGACCTCGATGGCACTCAGGAATACAAAGAGAATAATCCACAACGTAACTCAATCCAAGATGAGTACTTGTTTAATGGTTGCATCACTAATGCGAGCATTAGGAAGAAGCAAGAAAAGATAGATAACATCGATACATGTAAGATTTATCAATCAAAGGTAGTCTTTTTCATTAATCATAAACAAGTCAAATTGTACCGTAACACATTACGTGTCACTATGTCATACAATTCTCAGAACTCATCCTACCAACTGATGTCACAGTTAAGTTAGGGATTATTTTTAAAAGATACCACAATGAATAAAATCCTACAAGAGTCATTAGGTGTCCTGCCTGTCCCGGAAGATCCATCGGTCCCAATTCAGAAGAAGATTTCTTCAATTTATTTGTTGGACACTGGGCATCCTCGTTAGTGGACAATGGCCTAGGAACAACACTTAACACAAACCTACAATCAATTAAATCCTTATAGTTCAATCATAGAACTTAACGACTTCCTCTTAACAATTTCATATTCCATACGAGTTAAATTTTACTTTATTCAAGTTTTAACCAATTTTATACTCAAGTCGATATCCTACTTCATTTTCCAATACTTTCAATCTTATTCTTCGGCCTTGTAAAGGCAATACAATCCCAATATAAATCAACACTTAATTTCCAATCCTATTAGCTCTTACAACAACAATTATCAAATGAGTCGTTAATATGAAATGACTTGATCATTCAACTTAGACTTCTCGGAAAGGTATTAGTGGCATGAGGCTTTTGGGTAATGGTTCCAATAACAGCCTCAAGTGCAACATTCACCCTTTCGATTTCAAATTTAAGAATTGGATGACAACGAATCATATGACATCTTTCCAGGTGATAACGTTTTGTCAAACTCCACTCTATAAGGAAAGATCGTCATGACATCGATATCAGATTTAATCTCGCCAATTCTTTTTCAGTATCACAATCAACTACTATCTATATTTCTACGAATATCAACCAGTTGTTGGGATCATAAATATCCACAACTTGGTTTAGATCTTGGATAGCTAGAATTCCTACGAGAATAGCTTCGACTAATTTACTAGGGGATTTAGGGTTACTTGTGACAATCGACGTCGTATAGATACCTCGTATAAAAATCAAAGTAATCATCAAACAATCATGTAATAAAATTACATCATATATATATATATAATTATAATAACCCGAACTTTAAAATCAACATTTAGACCGAGATCTAATCTTATTCCTAGTAGTCAGATCAATATTTATTACCCGACTTTTATTTATCATGTTCGTTCTACGAATAATACTTAATTTTCGACTAACCGACAAGGTTAGGGATTTGACATATCGTATACGTGTCATTTATTATTTATCGTCAAAGTCTATGTCCGTCGTCGACCGTAATATTGTCTTTATGACATAAGATATTTTATATTGTCGTCGTTTTAGTTCTTCGTTTTACGAGCGTTATTCGTTATTTACATTAAGCCTTTAGGCAACAATCGTTTATATAACGCGTTAACGTATTTTAAATAATAAGCCCTCATTTATATATCGAAATATAAATGTTCTCTGAATGCCAATATTTTTATTTATATATTGGGCGTTTATTTTTCGTGTTTAACGCATATCTTTTAAATCGCGTAACTTTAAAAATATCGGCATTCGATATTATCCGCTTTATTAATATATAAATTAAATGTTATACGAAGCTCTTTCACCTTTTGTCATTAAACGGAACCTTGAGTAATCATAAGACGTGGCAAATATCATCTACGTGTCTAAAAGCCCCATCATTTCATTCCATCTATTTCATGACAAAGAATAACACACCCAATATCTCTTTTGTATCCTCACTTGACGTCAAATCCTTTACAAACACTATTCTTAAAATTTTCACTAACTATTGCATCATTCATGAATATTATAAGTTATAGTCATTAGTCTTTATCTCATTTAGAACAACAACAAAAAAAAAGCATCGTCGTCATCTTCAGTTGAGGAACTTGGGGCTGATTTATTAAGGGATTTTACAAAGGTCATGAAACTTGGTTAAAAGTAACTTTGGTGGTTTAATTGTATCTTCTATTTCCACTTTTCTTGTAAGATATCTTCTCTCTACCTTTATATATTTATTTTGTCTAATTTTTATAATAATCTTGCATGTTTAGTTTCTATATTATCTTTAGATTTGTATATTTTACTAAATATTATGGAAATTTTGGACATTTTATATGGATTATGAATCAAAGAAATTAGTTTAAACAAGCCTTTGATATAGATGTAGTTTTTGGATTTGGACCATAAGAATTTCGAATAGTAGCTAAAACGTGTTATATGGTAAAAGTCAGCAGGTTTTGAACCTATAAAATAATATAGGAGGATGGCCCTGTGTTTTGTGGCGATTTCGCCGGGTAACTTGTCCCGTGACGATACTCGATACTCGGACAATGAGATATGGCTAAAATACGACACTAGATCAGAACCTGACCTGCTGTAAAGATGGACTGTTTACTCAAATATTTCGTATATCAACATATGAATATGCAAAACTAAAAGTTGTAGATAAAATCATGAAGAACTAGAATCAATTGGATAGTCCACCAGTTCTTTACGGTTTAGAAATGGCGGCCAAAACGGTGAGAACGAGATTGACAGCCAAAAACAGCCAACTCTTCTAAGTGTTAAACTGGGTAAATGAGCTATGATAAATATAAATTAGGGGTAATTAAACTTTTAATAAGTAAACTACATAAATTAATAATGGCTTTGGTAAAAATAACTCATGTATATTATTTACGGTTTAGGAGAAGCGACGTAATCTACGAGGGATGTCGGGAAATTGTAAGAATTGGACTATATTAAATTAACGTTTAACGCGACGATTTTATAAAAACCGAAGTGGTATGACCTACTTATCGGGAATTAGAGACCCATTTACATACTGATAATTAGAATACCCGAGACTCGACCAACGTGAAATATTAAGTGGACATTGTTTGGAGGCGTTTTAGGACCCGAAAAGCATATAAAGTGGACTTGGGTCATAAAAGCCCAACATACACTTATAATGGCTATTGAGTCATTGTTGGACCTGAGATTAATAATGTATATGGATTTCAATACTCACTTTAGAATGGGATTAGGTCACAGGAACATGTAATGGGCCACTAATGAGCCTTATTGGGCTTAATTATCATAATTGGAAATACATGATAAAGTATTATCAAAAGTCTTATGAAAAGTTTTACAAAACTTATACAATATCCAAACTTTCTATAATGAACTATTTACATATATGTATGACTTATTTATGGTCCCGAACCTAAGACGCCTTTCGTCATTATTAGGTCTCGTTCAGTTATATGTCGACCGTTCGGCATCTCGTTCTCGATTAATGAGCGATTGATATCTCGTGAAGTCGTGTATCGACTATTGAATGTTTGGTCCTCGATGAACGTGTGATAGCTATATCAGGTGAGTTCATAGCCTCGCTTTTACTGCTTTATATGTGTTTATAAACCCGCGAGGGGGAATACATGCTCTTGGTATAAAAATATGATGTTTATATATATGATTTGAGAGAATACATGTTTATGAATTAAACATGTGGTTTGCTATATGCTTTGAACGAATACATGTTGTAAATGAATGTAAGATGGTTGATTAAATGCTTTTGAAAGATGAACACAAGCATTGATTGTATTGATTGGGAACCGCTATTTGGTAAGTGTTGTATTGCCAAAATTTGGAAAGTCCCTATAAACCCATGAACCGTTAACTACCTATGATGGGTAGGCGCTGGTACAGACGGATGGATCCATCGGGGATGGCCCCCACCTGGGCAGGTCGCACCTGTGGGTTGGAGGCTCAGCCAGGTGTGTTGTATTAGAAGTAAGGGGGTATTCGGCAAAATACCTGACTAGGGCATTATTATACTTAAGGCTTCAGTGTCATGGCTTAGTAGAATAGCGTGGACTTTGGGTATTGCATGTGTTGCACTATCGACAGTGGATGAGATTCTTGTGTTCAAAAGCTTTACGGTTTATAACCCATTATTGTTTATTTAAAAACCTATGAATTCACTCAACCGTTGTGTTGACATTTTAGCATGTATTCTCAGGTGTATAGGTTTAAGAGCAGCTGGAGCATGGAGTCGCGCAGGACAAAGTAAAGGCAAAACGAACAATTTCCATTCGATACATTTAACAAATCATTACTTTTATTAAAGTTTGAAGTAGTTGTTGGGACCTCTTTTTATTGAACTCTGATTTTGTCGAATGGTTTATTTTATAAAACGTCTCTTGTGAGGTCGTTTTCTATGACTATGTGTGATGTGCTATGAAGTAACACCCAATGTTGATATTCCGCTGCCTTGTGAAATTGAGGGTGTTACAGATTGGTATCAGAGCACTAGTTATAGCGAACTAGGTCATTTTTAAAACCTAGACTATAACTGCTCTTTCGTAAAATTGTTTAGTTGCCTTACAAAGTATCCGCGCGCTCATGGCTCCTTGAAACCAAAGCTTGGTTGTGATATTGTGATCATGTGTGTATGTAGAAATGTCTGTATGTATATTGAATGTATACACTATGGTATTTAAGGGCATTGTGCATGAAGCAATGAGCCTTACGTGATTATCGTACATTTTATGATACGACTTTATAGAGAGTTTGGCCTCGCCGCCAATCACTTTTCTCGATAATTAATTTATTATCCGAGTATGAGAATTAAACTCGTTTGATAATTTGGGTACGTATATATTGTTTCGTAATTGATCGCATATCGACTCATTTGAACTTGATTATTGTCATCGTATCGTGATGTGCCATTTTAGGACATCTCCTTTTGAAACATAATTGATAAACATATTATTTTATTTATGTACTCCTTATGATTTTGAAGAATCATTTCTTCAAGGAGACATCTTCTACGTAATAAGACGTTTAATTTATTGTGTTTGATTACGTTTTGTTGGCGAAAAGGAGGATGCCAGTGTTGGACCTAAAATATATATATACCCAATCAACTATATATAAATTG
The DNA here is from genome assembly GCA_025667525.1 of Glebionis coronaria. Lineage (NCBI taxonomy): Eukaryota > Viridiplantae > Streptophyta > Magnoliopsida > Asterales > Asteraceae > Glebionis > Glebionis coronaria. The sequence goes on from CM046878.1 coordinate 194,138,010, forward strand.
GGTACAACAAAGATATGCTCATAGTAGTCATTAGTTGAGCAACTTAAAATTTTGTATTTAAATGGAATGGGACATTTAAATATAGAGAATTTAAATCGCCCAACTATGTGTCGTTTAAGGTTCTCTTATTGAAATGGATTGGGACATTTGAATAAGAAAGTTTTAAACCACTGGACCTTCGATTGTCGATGGTTTCTTTATTCAAATGGTATGGGACGTTTGAATATAGAAACCATGGAGTAAGTTTGACACCCTATACTTTTCTTGGCATTTAATTTGGTTATGATATCGTGTTTTCTGACAGCATTACTGAGTAGGATGATTTATAATCGTCTTGTTAAAATAAATTGGGACGCCTTTTTATTTGAGCAAGAAAGTTATAAGTTCCCGAACCATAAATTTATAATTCTTGTTTACATCGATTGGGACGCCTTTGGATGTAAGCAACAAATTATAAATAAATGGGCTCAAGAGTGCTTGACTTGGTTTGTGATTATTTTTGTATACGGATGTATTTCTTCGACTCATGTTTTGTTGGTACGAATCGTTCGTTTTCGTCGTCATTATGGTTATTATTCATTATCGTCTATGTACGAGTAACTCGTTAGACTTCTCTCGAGTTATGATTTGTCTTCATGGATCATTTCTAATGTGTTCTGATTATCGTGGCCTTGATAAGCTAACCATTAGCAACCGTCACCCGTGCCAAGAACAGATGACTTGTTTAATCGACACTAGTTGTGTACTTGTGGATTGAGTGAAGTTTAATTTATCACTGAAAAGTCATCGTGAATGAAACGATTCTGTAATTTTTCTTGTCATTATCGATGATTCATCGAAGAGTTTTTTTTCAAACGTAACGAGAAAATAATTAGGGTATGGATCCGTTTGGGAGCACCCTGTAATAACATTTGGGTATGGATCCGTGTGTGAGCACCCTCGGATGACAAAAATATATTTGGATATGCATCCATGGCTATTAGACCCGGGAATATTGTTTAATTTGCAAACGTTCCTTTGACTGGAGTTATCGGAAAATCCAGTAAAATATTCTTACTTATCATGGCTTGGCTATTTAATAAGCATGAGTTAAATTGATTGAACTTATTGATTTGGCATGGCTTGGCTATTTTGCAAGCATGTCGTAACGTGATATATGTGCTTAGTGATGTCTTTCGTGTTTGATTTGGCGATAGAGTAATGTATACTCCGAATGATTTCCGTACCGATGAATTTTCTTTTGACGAAATAGGTTTGCATGTTTGAGATCATGCAATTGGGTGGTTTTGTACGACTAGCAATAATTATCTCGTTTTGAATATTTTGTAAAGTTTTTGATGGAGTTATGTACTATCCATGTGAACTTCATTTTATAACGTGATCTCTTCTATTTAGACTCTTGGACCATATGTTTAAAATGGATCGATGTGATCAGCGATAGTTTTGAATTGATTGTCGCATTGTAGATTTTTCAAACTCATACTTGTCGTATGTACTTTTTCGAACTCATATCAACTGCTTCAAGTTTAATAAGCTAGTAGTAATATACCTTGAAGCACTTCCAAATATTTACAATATGTTAATTTTTTAGCTTCCAATGGCTTCTCCTTCGAGTTATGTATTCATCTCTCTTTATAAGGATTGGAACATCATTCAAACCGTACATTTTTACGTGTTATGTATACTCGTTGCTTTGAGTTCTGTTCATTCAACCTTCGTTGGAAACCCAACGATGACTCGTCTATTCCTCATATCTTCATCATTTAACCGAAGGCAATTAAGACAAATTAAACGCCGAGACGTCGCTTCCTAAAGGGGTAGCTACTATAATAACCCGAACTTTAAAATCAACATTTAGACCGAGATCTAATCTTATTCCTAGTAGTCAGATCAATATTTATTACCCGACTTTTATTTATCATGTTCGTTCTACGAATAATACTTAATTTTCGACTAACCGACAAGGTTAGGGATTTGACATATCGTATACGTGTCATTTATTATTTATCGCCAAAGTCTATGTCCGTCGTCGACCGTAATATTGTCTTTATGACATAAGATATTTTATATTGTCGTCGTTTTAGTTCTTCGTTTTACGAGCGTTATTCGTTATTTACATTAAGCCTTTAGGCAACAATCGTTTATATAACGCGTTAACGTATTTTAAATAATAAGCCCTCATTTATATATCGAAATATAAATGTTCTCTGAATGCCAATATTTTTATTTATATATTGGGCGTTTATTTTTCGTGTTTAACGCATATCTTTTAAATCGCGTAACTTTAAAAATATCGGCATTCGATATTATCCGCTTTATTAATATATAAATTAAATGTTATACGAAGCTCTTTCACCTTTTGTCATTAAACGGAACCTTGAGTAATCATAAGACGTGGCAAATATCATCTACGTGTCTAAAAGCCCCATCATTTCATTCCATCTATTTCATGACAAAGAATAACACACCCAATATCTCTTTTGTATCCTCACTTGACGTCAAATCCTTTACAAACACTATTCTTAAAATTTTCACTAACTATTGCATCATTCATGAATATTATAAGTTATAGTCATTAGTCTTTATCTCATTTAGAACAACAACAAAAAAAAAGCATCGTCGTCATCTTCAGTTGAGGAACTTGGGGCTGATTTATTAAGGGATTTTACAAAGGTCATGAAACTTGGTTAAAAGTAACTTTGGTGGTTTAATTGTATCTTCTATTTCCACTTTTCTTGTAAGATATCTTCTCTCTACCTTTATATATTTATTTTGTCTAATTTTTATAATAATCTTGCATGTTTAGTTTCTATATTATCTTTAGATTTGTATATTTTACTAAATATTATGGAAATTTTGGACATTTTATATGGATTATGAATCAAAGAAATTAGTTTAAACAAGCCTTTGATATAGATGTAGTTTTTGGATTTGGACCATAAGAATTTCGAATAGTAGCTAAAACGTGTTATATGGTAAAAGTCAGCAGGTTTTGAACCTATAAAAATAATATAGGAGGATGGCCCTGTGTTTTGTGGCGATTTCGCCGGGTAACTTGTCCCGTGACGATACTCGGACAATGAGATATGGCTAAAATACGACACTAGATCAGAACCTGACCTGCTGTAAAGATGGACTGTTTACTCAAATATTTCGTATATCAACATATGAATATGCAAAACTAAAAGTTGTAGATAAAATCATGAAGAACTAGAATCAATTGGATAGTCCACCAGTTCTTTACGGTTTAGAAATGGCGGCCAAAACGGTGAGAACGAGATTGGCAGCCAAAAACAGCCAACTCTTCTAAGTGTTAAACTGGGTAAATGAGCTATGATAAATATAAATTAGGGGTAATTAAACTTTTAATAAGTAAACTACATAAATTAATAATAGCTTTGGTAAAAATAACTCATGTATATTATTTACGGTTTAGGAGAAGCGACGTAATCTACGAGGGATGTCGGGAAATTGTAAGAATTGGACTATATTAAATTAACGTTTAACGCGACGATTTTATAAAAACCGAAGTGGTATGACCTACTTATCGGGAATTAGAGACCCATTTACATACTGATAATTAGAATACCCGAGACTCGACCAACGTGAAATATTAAGTGGACATTGTTTGGAGGCGTTTTAGGACCCGAAAAGCATATAAAGTGGACTTGGGTCATAAAAGCCCAACATACACTTATAATGGCTATTGAGTCATTGTTGGACCTGAGATTAATAATGTATATGGATTTCAATACTCACTTTAGAATGGGATTAGGTCACAGGAACATGTAATGGGCCACTAATGAGCCTTATTGGGCTTAATTATCATAATTGGAAATACATGATAAAGTATTATCAAAAGTCTTATGAAAAGTTTTACAAAACTTATACAATATCCAAACTTTCTATAATGAACTATTTACATATATGTATGACTTATTTATGGTCCCGAACCTAAGACGCCTTTCGTCATTATTAGGTCTCGTTCAGTTATATGTCGACCGTTCGGCATCTCGTTCTCGATTAATGAGCGATTGATATCTCGTGAAGTCGTGTATCGACTATTGAATGTTTGGTCCTCGATGAACGTGTGATAGCTATATCAGGTGAGTTCATAGCCTCGCTTTTACTGCTTTATATGTGTTTATAAACCCGCGAGGGGGAATACATGCTCTTGGTATAAAAATATGATGTTTATATATATGGTTTGAGAGAATACATGTTTATGAATTAAACATGTGGTTTGCTATATGCTTTGAACGAATACATGTTGTAAATGAATGTAAGATGGTTGATTAAATGCTTTTGAAAGATGAACACAAGCATTGATTGTATTGATTGGGAACCGCTATTTGGTAAGTGTTGTATTGCCAAAATTTGGAAAGTCCCTATAAACCCATGAACCGTTAACTACCTATGATGGTAGGCGCTGGTACAGACGGATGGATCCATCGGGGATGGCCCCCACCTGGGCAGGTCGCACCTGTGGGTTGGAGGCTCAGCCAGGTGTGTTGTATTAGAAGTAAGGGGGTATTCGGCAAAATACCTGACTAGGGCATTATTATACTTAAGGCTTCAGTGTCATGGCTTAGTAGAATAGCGTGGACTTTGGGTATTGCATGTGTTGCACTATCGACAGTGGATGAGATTCTTGTGTTCAAAAGCTTTACGGTTTATAACCCATTATTTTTTATTTAAAAACCTATGAATTCACTCAACCGTTGTGTTGACATTTTAGCATGTATTCTCAGGTGTATAGGTTTAAGAGCAGCTGGAGCATGGAGTCGCGCAGGACAAAGTAAAGGCAAAACGAACAATTTCCATTCGATACATTTAACAAATCATTACTTTTATTAAAGTTTGAAGTAGTTGTTGGGACCTCTTTTTATTGAACTCTGATTTTGTCGAATGGTTTATTTTATAAAACGTCTCTTTTGAGGTCGTTTTCTATGACTATGTGTGATGTGCTATGAAGTAACACCCAATGTTGATATTCCGCTGCCTTGTGAAATTGAGGGTGTTACAATAATCCAAGTTATATATATATATATTAAAATAACATTTCTCAGTCTTGGCCTTGTCGGTAACTCGGGAATTCTTCGGCACCGTTATAGTCAAAAGATTTTCAGACATTTTTAGAAAAATGTTTTTAGTTAAAAGATTTTGAAATGTTTTATTCAAAACCTTGGTTTTTAAAAATCTTTCGTTCTCTATAACGAGAGCTCTGGTACCAAACTGTAACACCCCCAAATTTATACAACTCAGTACAGCGGAAGACTCGTTTGTGTTACGGGATAGCACATTACTCACATCATAGACAACGCATAAAAATCGCGTCGTTTAATAATAAAAGCATTTCCATTCATAAATATCAAAGTTACATCGGTCCCAAGTCATTACAATTCATACAAAAGTTTTACAAAGTGTTTGAATGGAAAATATAGTTTAGGTGCGGGCCATGAATTCTTGTTGTCTTCCCGAGAATTACCTTCAAGTACCTGAGATAAAACATGTTAAAAGAAAAGGTCAGAGATAACGCCGAGTGAATTCATAGAGTTTAATAAATTCCATCAATATAACTTTGGTATAAAATTAGTACCAAAAATCAATTCGTACAAATCATTGTAATAGGCCGTAAAATAGCCAAAATCATTTTATACAAATCTTTATAATAGGCCATAAAATAGCCAAAGTCATTTTATACAAATCCTTATCGAAAATCATAATATAGGCATTTGCCTTAAAAATCATTATACGAGCCAATGTCGTAAAAACATCATACAATACGTCTTATGACGTTGTATGAAAACAAAAACCGTTATATGAATATGGTTATGAAAACCAAAACACAAACATAATATCAATAGTATGACCCTGTATTGCTAGTCAGGCAATACATCGTAATTCGGAGCGTCTATAAGTATTTCGTTAATTTGGATTATTATAAGCCGCATGACATTGTTACCTTACTAAACCAACAACGGGTAGCTAACCCGATACCAATTTTTCCCATCTAAAGTAGCGTGTCGTCACAAAGGTCACGCTATGGAAATCTTCTCATACATAAATTCGCTTACCAATCAATGTGGCACGACGGGGATCAACCGTCAAGGCGCGAACTGGGGTGATCGTCCCCAAATAGTACTATTAAATGCATAAGCGTCTACCAAATCCCGGTAGTTCACAATTCATGCTAATGGGACTTTTAGTGACATAACCTAACTTTAATAATCCATTTAATTTCATCTATCGTGTCCTTTAATAATTTATCGGGTCATACAATCGGGTCATTCATTCATTCGGGTCCAAAATCAATAAACAAACAATCGGGACAAATGGTGTCCTATTTTATAAAAACTAACATGTTATCTCCCTCGCGGGTTTATAAAACATTTTCATAAAAATATTTAAAAGAGTGCGAGGCTATGAACTCACGTTGATGTGGGAAGGCGGGTTATCGGCAATTCGGACGTACGGTACGTGCTTCAATCACGGAAACCTAGACAAATAATAATCGGTCTTAGACATTTGTCCAATGACTTTATAAAAATACCAATTATGTATACATATGATTATATATATATGATGATCAAGTGGGTTTACATATTCTCGTTCACTTATTTTAGTGTTATATGTTGGTAACGTTTATACTAGTTTACTAGTTTTACCTATTTATGTATTTTAAGTCCAATAAACTTATTATAAGTTATTTAACTTATTTTAATCCATTTTGTACTTATATTATCAGTACTTAAACTTTACAAGTTGGGCCCAAATGGGTTAAGTCCAATAATAAGTTTATAAGTGTTTAAGTCCATTTTTGTTGTATTGTTAGTCCAATAACGTTAATTTAGTCCGTTAACGTCCGTATGTCTTATAGTTCGGGTTTTATCGGATTTTACTTGTTATACATGTTTATATATCAGTATATAAGTTTTATAAAGTTTACATTAGACGGGTCCAACCATCTAAGTTTTATTTAACAAAAACGTTAATTTTACGGCGATAGCCGAAAAAGTCGTAAAAATCAAGTTTATAGTTTTATAACTTTATAAAACTTAATAAGTTACCATTTTTATAAAATGTCCACTTATTTACCCTTTAACATATTTATATAAATAAAATTCGTGAGTTAGTGGGTTTTAACTTTACATTTTATACAATATAATTTTGAGTGCTTATATAATAGTATTATACTTTATTTTCCAAAAATCTGATTTTTATCTTCACTTTCACCAAAACTGCCATATCTTGAGTTCTATATGGAGATAGAAGCTCAAATTTTTATCACATAAACTACATGATATTTGCTACATTTAACTCTCGTATAGCTATTGTTGAATCATCCTTTAAGTATTTTCTAGAAATCGTCCAAAACAGTAACTTCAGATTTATATCCTAAACTTGTTTTGATCATATCTCACTCATTACTTTGATTCTATTGCATGGCCAACTCTCACATGTGTACAAGACCGATAGCTTACTGTAAATCTATTCCACTTCATCATTTTATCAGTTTATGACTTACTTCTTTACTGTTTTATACAGCCATCAAATTTAACCAAGATTTTAACCTGTTTCTTATGGTTTTTCACCTTTTTATCCATGATTATCAACAACAAATCCCCACATAACATTTTTATCATCATATAATCATCATAAATATATACAATAGGAAATAAAATACATGTTTACATAATCAAAATAACAAGAAGATGAGGAGGACAATCTTTATACCACCATGATGATGTAGGTTGATCAAAACATGGATTTTGATGGAGAAACTTGTGCATAGCCAAGACCATCTTCAAGACCACCATTCTTCATAAACTCCTTGTGGAAAATCAGCCTCAAGACTCCATGGAAACTTCTCCTTGAATGTTATAACTTGCACCACTCAATAGGGCTTCAAAAGGGCATCAACATGTATATGAATAACATGAGATTTTGTGGTTAATTTTGATCAAATTAGGGTGTTTAGGGTGAGCTATGGACGAACTAGAGAGAGAGTTGAGAGGAAATTGAGTGGTATTGCATGAGTGAATGAGAAGAGTGGTGAAAAGTTGATGGTTTTGAGGTTTGGTTAGCTTACCATGTAAGCTTACTTACATGTGTAAGTTTTAGCTACATGGTTGCCACATCTTGTGATGTGGTGGCTTGTTAGTGCCGTCCCATTAAGCTAGTGGGGTGGGACAATGTATTTTGTCCCATCTCACTAGTTTACGGGTATTTCTCGATTCTAGTTTCCTCGATTTGCGTGCTCTCGAGTCGTTTTTCGAAAAACGTTTTTATAAATTATGAATCAACGTCACAAAACGAATCCAATAAAAATTGTCTCATCAAAAACGGAGTTCGAAAACGTAAATACGTAATCCTAAGGTTTCCGGTTTAGTCGTAAAGGACGTTAAAATAAAATCGTAAGTCCTAATCTCTTCTCGTAAATTTGTGAGTTTATGAAACAACACAAATTTAAAACTCCAAAATAATATTCGTGGATAAATTTATTTTTCTAAAATGTCGGACTGTCACCAAGGACGGTGTATGCAAACGTAAGCACGTAACGTTGAATCCTCCGGTTTAGACGTAGTCGATGCTACTCCAAGACGTAAATCCAAATTTCTTCCCAAAAATATGTGAGTTCATATTGTAACATTAAAATAATGTTTTTAAATAATATTCGAGAATAAAATATCAGCCATAAATTGACGGATTGTCACAGTATATATAGGAGGTGGGGAGGTGCATGTGTTGCTTCCTTCTTTCTTTCTTCTCGACTCGACTTAATTTAAATTCTTTGTCTTTCTCGACGTCGTCTTGGGATTTGTCGATATAAATTGAACTCTTCTTATAGTTTTCTTCTATAATTTAGACTTGGTTCTTCGACTTCATTAAACTTCCGTCTTTAGACTTTTTCTTCGATAAATCTTTAGAATAGGCCTTGGACTTCCGTTCTTTTTGCACTCTTGATCTTTTGACTTCGTCTTTTCTCGTTTTCTTCGATAAAAACCCGTGATAGCCCATGTTTTCTTCCTTTTTCATATTTTTATCCTGAAACACAATAAAAACAGAAACCACGCATAATTCCGGCTTTTACGACATAAAATACACGTTTTGGTCTTGTCATTATTGGAATTAAATGGTAAAAGGTTAAGTGTTTTCACACTTATTAGCACTCTTTAGTGTTCACAATGAAGAGTGGAAATCCTTCCAGTGTCAACATCAAACAGCACTGCGGTAGGTGACAAGCAAGATTCTATTTGAATCAAGCTCGTGACAACTAGAAAGCAACGATGGTGAAAATCCTAATTGAAATTCACTTGTTCCAGGTTTCATGAATTGACGGCTTCAATCATAAGGATTTTTAATCCAAATGATTCACTCTTTATGTTCGCAGTCAGCTTTGGACGGTCGAATAAAGAGAACGAGTTTACCCGCGAAATCTTGTCAAGGAGATCTTTAATTAGAGCTACCTGTCACAAGTACGATATTTATTATCGTCCAACGGTCTTCAGTGACCAGAGGTAAAATGCTTCCGAATTAGAATAAAATGCCAAAGCCATTTTATTCGTGTCTTATTATGTTGCTGCATTTGAAGACGGTGGCGTTGCGGTGTACCAGTTGAAGTTGTCCTCACATACTTATTCCTTCTGCATCAAATATTTCAGCAAGTTCAAGAAAGTCTGACCTAAAAGTCTTCCGCTGTATCGACTCTGAAACTTTCAAGAATTCAATAAAGGATAAGTGTGTGGGACATGAAGTCACGAAGAGGCGAACATAACAAGAAGATAAAGATTGCACGTGAAAGGCCAAAAGAATATGTTCCAAGCAAAAGCCTGATGTTTTTCAACACATATTCACAAAAAGAAGAAAAGTTAAAGAAGAAAAGAGAAAGTGGACTACGAGCTCAAGAACGAAGATCTAACATGCTAGATTAGGACTTTGTAAATTTGGAGTGACCTCCCTTTGGGGGAGATTGTTGGAAATACGTTTTTCGTATTAAGAAAGTCTCGGTCACTCCATCAATATAGTTATAGGGTCGTAGTATATGTTTCATTGTTATTTACATTAGCCCGACCCATGAGCATGTTCATGGGCCGGAAGCCCAAGTCCACTAAGGGACTTGGTATATAAACCCCTTTCCACCATGGAAAGGGGTGTTGGTTGTTTATTTCATTTACACATAATACAAGCTTTCTTTCTTTCTTTCTCTCTCTAGTTTCTCTCTCTAGAAAAACAACAACCCTCTTGATTAGTTCTAAGATTATCATTATTCTACAAAACACATAAGCCGTAATATCATCTTCTTCACTAGACCTTGATGATCTAGACAATGATACATTACCTTTACTCCTATACCTTGTAGGTACATTAATGTTTCTCTTAGCTCTATCTTGCACCAGAACATAGTTGTCCAGATTCTGTTGAGGTCTTGCATCTTCTGCATCTTCATCCAGATTCTCATATTCATTCCTTGGATTTACCCCAATGTGAGGATCCACAGTTGGTTTGACCCGACTGCCCTGAAGTTCCACCTCAAACTCAATGTCCTTCCCAGAATATGCAGCACCAGCACCCTTGAGAGTATCATTATACATAAGGCTCGCATTAAACACCACATTCATGCTTATGATTTTCTCCAGTTTAACATCATTCAACCTCCATAATATGTATCCCTTCACACCCTCAGGATACCCCAAGAATATGCATTTTATACATCTAGGCTTGAGTTTCCCTTGATTCACGTGTGAATAAGCAACGCAACCAAATATCCTCAACATCTCGTATTTCGCCGGATGTCCTGACCATAAATCCATAGGTGTCTTCTTATCCAATGTTGTAGATTGAGACCTATTGATCAGATATGCTGCCATCATCGTTGCTTCATCCCAAAACAAATCAGGCAAACCAGAATGAATCAGTAAACACCTAACCTTGTCCAAGATCGTCATGGTCATTCGTTCAGCTAGACCATTCTGTTGCAGAGTTCCAGCAACTGTCAAATGTCTTGTTAGCCCTCTCTCCTTGCATAAGTTATTAAACTCCTGATTACAAAACTTTGAACCATTATTCGTTCGTAGTTTCTTAGTCTTCTACATGCCTGGTTTTCCACCAACTTCTTCCACTCCTTGAACTTGTTGAACGCCTCATTCTTGTATCTAAGAAAATAAACCCAAACCCTCCTCGAATAATCATAAACAATCTATAAGAAGTACCAAAAACCATGTAGAAACTAGAAGGGGGGTTGAATAGTTTCTCTTTGATTTATGTCCTAATTAAAATTTCTTTCAATTAGGTTTGTCCCAAAACTAACTTTTACTTGAAAGCTAGTTTCATAATGAATAGGTTCAATTCTAATGCATTAACAATGACAAGTAGTAGTTGTATGCAACGTAATAATGTAAGTAAGTAAAGAGCAAGGAAAAAAGCAACCTAATAGGGAGACACCAAGATTTATAGTGGTTCGGCAACAAATCTTTATCTTTCTTCCTACTCAACTCCTTGAGTACACCTTACTCGAGATTTCCATTATATCCACAAGCTTCCTTCTTGGCGGAGAAAACCTTACAACGTTGCTTACATTATTTTCTGACACTAAGCTAAATGTCGAGACCTAATCTTAGCAAGGACCAATCTACACACTTCGTCTACTTCACTATTTTCCGACACAAGGCTAGATGTCGAGTAATCGAAGGCTAGAAACAATATTCGTCTCCCATCTTCTTTTTCGACACAAGGCTAGATGTCGAGTTCTAATCGAAATCTAGAACCAATCTTCACAACTCTTCACTTTGAAGCTAAGTGAGAACTTCACAATACACATCCACACATCACTTTATAGTTTAGTGAGAACTAACACACAACACTTACAACTCAATAGAACATATCCAAGTATACACATGTAAGTTGGATTCACACAAGACAAATCCAAGTATACACATATACAATGGATTTACACAAGACTAATCCAAGTATTCATAAATACATTGGATTAACACAACTAATCCAAGTATACACAAATATATTAGATCTACACAAGACTCAAATAAAAATGATGAACATGACTAGATCTAAGGTAGGTTGATCTTCATCAAGGCTTCATTTTTAATCATATCACACGTGTGTGAGTGGTCTTCTCTTTGGACAAGTAAAGAAGGGGATCAAGAGGATAATCAAGTAAACATACTTAAAACATTAAGTGATCATTTATTAATGATTAGGATTTAGAAAAGAGAAAGAAGGCAGAAAGAATGTCCAAAAAGGTTCATGGAAAATGCATATTTGATCTACTATTTATAGGATACAAAAGTCAACGGCTTTCTACCTGCGGTTCCTTAATTGTCCTACGGTTCTTTATCACTAAGGAACCGCATAGCTATTTAAGGAACCGTGGGTAGTAGAATCCGCTCCTTTTTGTCCTTTAGTGGGGAAGTAATATCTGAGGTAAGTTTTACCTTCAAAGGATATTCCTATGGCATTTGGAATATGCCATATTCAAATTTACATTTTCCATTTTAAAACATTCTCTTAAAAAGAAAGTTTATTAAAATATTTGTCACATTTGACAAAATGTTAGTTTTAAGGCTAATAAATTTTTATGATCACAAAACATGATTAAGATATGTCTGTGCAATACCTAAATGATTATTACATTGATAATAGTGTTTGCTAAATAATTCGTCTTACGATTGTCTTTGATAATAAATGTCTTTTTAATTTGTCGTGATCAAAACTAAGAAATATTTGTTAAAACTAATAATGTTTTTAGGCATCACTTGCATTAACAATATCCCCTTTTTGATTATGACAAACTATAAACTCATTTATGTAAAATACAAAATTATTCGAATTATTAACAAGTTTATCACTATCATTTCTCCCCCTTTGTCGAAGTAAAAAGGTTAGCACAAGTCTTTGAAGAAGAGAAGAATCGACTTTGCTAGTAGCTCCCCCTTGGTGTTTACTCCCCTTAGCTCGGGGCACCAAGTGATTGAGCTAAGGTGACATGCGACATACAAAGGTTAGTAGAAAGAAAAGAAACACCAATGTATATATTAGTCACTACCCACTAAATAACTTGAGAGGGAGGGAGAAAAGAAATCTCAAATTATAAGTAAGTATTTGCTAAGTATGTCCAAGGAGGGTGTTTTCAAAAAATCAATGTACAATTGGTGGAATAAAGGTAGAAAAGAAACATTCATACCAATTGTATTGATAATATGTCAAAGGGTTAGAAACTTATAATTGTTGGAATCACCCAAAATAATTGTAAATTTTAACCATGATCAACTCTCAACAATATGTGTAATAAAGAATTAGCGAAAAGAAATAACACACATAACAATCATATTATAATAATATGAAAGAATATACAAGAGAAATATTCATACACACAATATGAATATTAAAACAACAAATAAGGAAAATAAACAACATAAGCATAAAGTACTCTAGTAGTGATAATCCTTCAAGATTGATTAGGTTTTTATTTACTCAAACATTAAAACACAAAATGGGCTATAATTGAAAAAATAAGACGACGAGGCATCATTCGAAGATTTGTTCACAGGAAAAAATACTTTGAGAGGAGGTCGAGTGAGAAGAAATTCAAGAAAATTTAGCTTGTCATACACATGAGCAAGTTCAATTTGTTGAAGTTGACAACAAGCACACGAGCTTCCATGATGCAAAACAAGTTCGTTTGATGCGGGAGGACCATCAAAATGAGAAGGTGGTGGAGGAGAAGGAGAAAGTGGATAAGAAAGGTTTTCACAATGCCTAGTGAGATTGAGGAAAAAAGAAAGGTCATTGAGGTGAGGTATGTTGCATGGTTTAGGTGGTGGTGGAAGAGCTTCTCTTTATCTAGTAATTGGATTGATAGAGAAAGTCTCATTCCAATACTCAATAGGAGACAAAGAAGAAGTCTTGAAAGGTTTGGGAGAAGAGGATTCATGATGATCCTTGTTCTTCTTGATCCAAACGGGTCGAACCAAGATTTTCGGTTTGTTAGAAAGATTAGAAGAAGAAGCTTTAGGTTTAGAAGATTGTGACAAAGAGATGTCAAGGTTAAGATTAGAAGAATTAGATATTGTGAGGGATGCGAAGAATAACTTTTAAAGAAAGTAGACAAGGAAAAGATTTAAAATTAAAACAAAAAGTTTCAAGGAATGTTTAGCCAAAATTAGCAAACAAAGAATCTTGAAAAATATTAAGGTCAAAGAAGAAGGACAAAAACGAGCCAAAAAGTGGCTGATGTCTGCGGTTCTTTAAATGAACCTGCGGTTCTTTAATTATAAAGAACCGTGCGGCATTTAATGAGCCGCCTACAGTGGACATGAAAAATCAATTTTGCAAAGTTTTGAGAAAAATAAAGACTCTTTCAAAATTTAGCAAATCTTGGATTTTTACCTCTATTAGCACTAGATTATGCTTTGGTTGCACAAAAGGCAACACACTCACAAAGAGTATCTTGACAAAGGGTGACAAAATATTTAGATAATATTTTGATCCAATTTAGTCAAGTTTTAGAGGTTATAGTAGATTAAGGTTCAATTTTATTAAATTGAAGTTGATTAATTTGAGCACATAGGTTGAAACACACAAAGACTTAATCTATTAAACATCAAACTTAAAATGTCAAACTCCTTAATGTGAGGTTATAGTATATTTTGTTTCCAGGTTGTTGTATTTGCATTTGTTAGGAACATTGTAAGTAATTCTGTATGTCACCACATTGGGGGAAGATTGTTAGCCTTAAAATGTGTGCGACTAACGGAATTACATTAGTTTCATAGCCGGGACTTGCAGGGACTAATATTGTCATATGTAAAGTGCAAGTCCCGGGCTATATAAACCCCTCCATACTTCCATGGAGGGGTGAGGCTTATCATTTCTTGTTCTCCCTTTCTCTCACTAGAATAAAACACACACTTTTATTCTTACTTGTTTCTCTCACTAAAATTGCTAAACACCACTTCTATCCTCCCCGACCTCCGGATCTTTTACCCGTGTTATTAGTGAATCCTTGTTTAACAATTGGTATCAGAGCTAACCGGGGGTCTTTCGTGTTTTTGTCTCACGTTTTGTGTTCGTGTTTGTGTGTCGGATTTATTTTGTTTTGGTACGTTTTTTATTGTCTTTGAATAACTTTTTTACACATCACCACATCATCCATATCTCTTTTCCATTTCATTTCTTATCAGTCCATTTATTACCATTTTTTAATCAATAACCTGTTCTTGGTTTCATCAATATCCTCTGTCCTTTTTTTTATTCTACCCGTTTTTTTTTGTTTTTTGTCCCATAATACTTAACTAATCATTTATTGGGGAAAAGGACAAAAATAACAAATATGGCAAGATCCAATATTTTCGGCTGTATAACCCTACTCAGATGGCTCATTCTGATGGTGAGTTACGATGGGGTGACACTGGCTACGATGGTGACTTCTGGATTAGATCGCATTGATTGCGATTGATGATTACGATGAGTCGATGCGATGAGTCGTTGCGATGGACTCATGTTGCGATGGAATATAGTTGACTGCGATGGGTTCCGTTGACTAGACTGCGATGGCATTATGTTTATTGACATTGCGATGGGTTAAGACTTACTTGAGATGACTGGTTATTTTGGTTAGAAAGACATGAGACTCATTGACATAAGTTTTATTTCTGAAAATATTTTTGACCAAACCAGGAGTTCATCACCACACCGAGTCAACTCAGTGAGTCGAGATCAACACCAAAACCAGTATTTTTCACACCATCCTTTTAACTCCCATCAACACCAACTTTATCAAACTAACCCTTCGACACCTAAAACCCATCTCAACTAGACTCATTAAAACAGAAAGTGATCTCAAATTCATTTCATTTTATTCATGCATGCCATGATTAATAGCTCGAAACATGAAATCATCATCGATCTTGCTGGGTGTACTGTTACATATTCGAAAATTAAAGAAATAATATTAACAAGACTGTTATATTCAATATTTGGTTCGATATTAATGCAAATGAATTAAATCATCATACAAACCTACCTGAGATCAATATAATTGATCTTGAATCCGCATCTTTTCATCATTATATGGTTCATACTCCATGTTAAAAGTGGTTTATGATTCTTTTGTGGTATAATTGATCGTTGATTATATGGATATGGGTTTGATATACACTTGATTGATGCGTCTTCAAAGAGACTCAAATGATAAGATAGGAGATTTCATTGATGGGTTGATGAGGTCAGTTTCTAGAAGGGATGAGAGTTTGGTATGAATGGGGGCGGAGTAAAAGATGAAATAAGATTAGGTTAACTGAGATAAATTAGGTATACACGGATTATATACATCTAAGGATATGGCCTTAACAGACCCGGGTTGGGATCACAATGGTGCTGGCCCGATTCGTGGCTATTCGGTTGTGGTGACACTGTATATGATCTCGTTTATGGACCATATATAGCACACATATGTTGGGGGCTGAGTTATAAAGGCATTGAAGGAACGTGTCTAAAATATCCATCGTAGTGCTAGGTCTTGAAATTTGATACCAAAGTGAGTTGGGCAGATTATATTAATTGGTCCGGATAATGGTTATATGGCGTCTACTCACTCATTTCAATCATAGAAAACCCTCATTTTAAAAACCTATTTCTCGAAAAAGTTTTTTAACGACCTCACCACGGAGGTCGATCCGCGCATCAGTTGGGTATATGATTGATTTGGGCTTCAAAAATCAATTTTACTAGACGACGTTGACGACCTCTCTTTCTCTAGTCATCGTTGGTTCCCTAGTTAACGACACTCACTCTTACTTAACACACAACAACAAACACGAAGACAAAAACAAACAAACACCAAAACGATCCTTTATGATTTACTGAAATTGTCAAAAACGGCTACTCAATTCATCATTGAGCCTCTTTCACCCCTTCTATCGATTGATGATTCGCTTCAGCATTTATGATTGAGACTTGATTTATCTAGTTTCCAATGTCAAGGGGTGAATGGTCGACGACATGGACAACTATCACTTAAGGAGTTACGTTGTAGTGCTTAGTGTCACACTCACCGAGAGTTGTGGATACTTCAAGAGGTATTCTACATCTTATACCTCTCTATTTATGTATAATATTATAAGAGACGTTTCTCTGCACCGTTCGTCAATCATCACACGTGCTAAACGTAAGTAACAAATTTAGGGGATTGCACTTAAGTTTCAAGTTTGGAATATCAGGTTTACTTCACCCTTGGTCACTACAGATAGCCGAAAGAATACGAGTTTGGTAAGTTTAGCCAGAGAGTACAAGAGTAGAGATGTGATCAGCAAACAATTCTCACGAGCAACTTGAGCTACAGAATGTTAACAAATATTACTGCTTTAGACACGGACTTCTCACGATTCTGATTGTACTCGTCAGATGATGCTATCGAGTGTTCTTAACCATCATACTTTTGACAAGAATGCTACCGAGTGTTCTTAACCACCATACTTTTGACAAGAATGCTACTGAGTGTTCTTAACCACCATACGTTTGACAAGAACGCTACCGAGTGTTCGTCACCATCATACTTTCGACAAGAACATCTCGCGATTTTGACCGTACACGTCAGATGATGCTTCCGAGAGTTCGTCACCATCATGGGGGAAGAACGTGTACTTTGGAGACTTAGTTCCCACTCTAAAGTACTTAGTTCAACTTCCAGGGGGAAGCATTCTACAAGCGTGAGAAGATTTGTTGCTGATTTCTTACATGTTCCCCCAAACACATAATCATGAAGACCAAAAATGTCAAGGTAGCCGTTACTTGGTGGGGTTTACTTCTTCTTCTACAAAATTCCGCTGTGCACTTTAAATGTCAAAGTAGAAGATTGATCAAGCTACAGATTCTGCTCAAGACAGGGATTTTGGTTTGGGGGGAAGCTGATTCAGAAGCTTCATAAAAAAGAAGTCTATGAAGAAATCCTTTCAAGACATGTGGTATGAATTGGGGGGAAGTTAATCCAGTTCATACATGATACAATGGTTCCCCAACAAGTAAAGACAAAGAGGATTCAAACTGGGGTATAAGTCTTTATAGAAGACTTGAAGACAACGGTGTCATCCTCAGCATTGGAAGCAAACCTAATACTGTCATATTTTTGTTGTATTTGCATTTGTTAGGAACATTGTAAGTAATTCCGTATGTCACCACATTGGGGGAAGATTGTTAGCCTTAAAATGTGTGCGACTAACAGAATTACATTAGTTTCATAGCCGGGACTTGCAGGGACTAATATTGTCATATGTAAAGTCCAAGTGCGGTTTTCCCGACTAACCTATTACAATACAAGACCATTTAACGACTAAGATGACCTATTACATTCTTGTTCGACTATATAAAATATAGGGCTAACACATCTCCATGAAAAACTCATGAAGGAAAAATAAATACAAGAAATGAAATAACAACTAACTATTACAAAGTTATCTAATGTTCTTGGTTTGGTAGACTTCTTTGGCTTGATTTTCTTTTTAAAACATTTTTAGAAAATCATCATTCATCTCCTAGGAGGATGAGCATTAGTGAACAAGGTCAACAAGAAATCTTGCAACCTCCTATGAAGTCCAAACATCTCCATTCTTAGGTTTTGAATGATGTATTTGTTATAGAGGCAACATGGACAATTAGAGCCATGAGCTTCTAGGAAACCAAAGATGTATGGATCACCCATGAAGCGAGAAATGGGAACACCCAAAATTGGATGTTAGAGGGAGGAGGAGGCATGGTGTCCAATGGTGAAATGGGTGAGTTTGGTGGGGTGAAAGGAGGAGTAACCAAAGGCTCAACTATGTCATTCTCAAAGGGAATGCTTTGGAAAGGTTAAGGGTTCACATCCAAGAGAGGACTTGGAGTGAATGATGAAGACAACTCATTCATCCTGGATGAATAAGAGGTAGAACCATGTGAATGGTTAGTACCATGAGTTGAGCTAGTCTTTCATGGAGCAAGAGGTGGTGAGGGTGATGAAGAAATGATAATAGGGGATATCTCATTCTTGGGTGTAAGAAAACATGAAGAACCTAGTTTAGGCAACTTGATCTTAATCTTAAGGTTTTTTTGGAAGAAGAGGGGTTGGAGGAGTTTGAGGATCTTTTGGACACCATGGTTGTGTGTTTAGGTTTAGAAGAAGGCTTAGAGGATGAGGAAGAAGAATAACCAAGAGAGGTTTAAGAAGGAGAAGGGATGATCCAAACTAGTAATGGGTTCAAATTCATTTTGATGAATAATGAAATTAGGTAGGCTAAATTGAGGAAAGCTTGTTTTTAGCAAAAATTTCATCAATGTTTACAAAGATTTAGAGAAAACAGTGTAAAGCAAAGATGCTCTCGATCACACAGCCTGCAGTTCCTTAAACGAAGGCATGGTTCTTTATAGATAAAGAACCGCCCATAATTAAAGAGCCATAGGCAGAGGGCTTAAAAAGGTGGTCTTTCAGCAATTTTCAACCACCCATATATTATACAAAGGTTTAACAAGCCAAAGTAGATTACTAACCAAATTCTAGATAGCTAACTAGCACATATTTTGCACAAAGTCGTGTAAATCGAAAATGCGATAACATGAATATATTAGGATTAAAATAGTAAATAATCCAAACACAAAGTATTAGTTAAACAAACCTAAAGTCTAAATGAAAGAAACATAAACAAGTCTAATGAAAAGGAAATAATCCAACATGTTAACAAACATGTCAACAACCTTGCATCAAACCCATAAGCTTCACTTCATCATCACTTCTTTTTATTTCCAAAGCCCTTGATCATTTCCCCTAAGCTCTTAAAAGCACCCTTGAATCTACTTGATGATCATACAAGTCACCCCGAGTTTGAAGATTTGAACGATAAACGAGCTCAAGTCCAAAATTTTCCAGAAGAGCACTAGTAGCATAGTGAAGAGGAGGAACAATTTGGTCTAACCCGTCCATGAAAGTGTTCATTGATGGGTGGAGTCACTCGAAGTGCTAACCAGAGCACTAGTAGCTACATCATCACCATCACTTGGTGACATAGGAACGTCCTTATTGTCGGACTCTTGAGGGTCATTTCTTCTCTTCCCTCGATCACTCCTAGGCCTTCGTGGTTGCACCTTTTGAATAGGAAGCATCAGACGATTGACCGGTTGAAAGCGAGTGAGATCGAGTTCGAGGAAGTCTCGACCAACCCTTTTAAAAAGGAGAGTGAGGAGTATGGCATAGGGAAGGTTTGTTATTGGTCTATAAAGAGCACAGTTGATTCGTCGAGCGATATAATATGCAAGATTGTACTTGGTGTTGGTAAATATGCAATATATCATATGTGTCATACACGCCGGGATATGATCCCGGTTTCCACCAAGACAAAACACATTTTCCCTAATAATGTCAGCCCGTCGAACCATACACTCATTAAGGTCGCTAACGAGTATCTCATAACAATTTGAAGTTCGCTTGGTAGAGTGGATACTTCGTACAATGGATCAACCACGTCCTTTGGTGATGACTTCAAGGATGAGGTCAAGGTCCAACACATCGGTGTCATATTGATGGTTGTCGACACCCTCATTTAAAGCATCATTTCTTCGCGAATCCGTGAATCGACATTGACCAACATATGGCACACCAAGTGCCTCGCCAAATTCATCGAGAAAGTATTGGATGAGCTTTCCATTGATGATGAACTAAACAAATATTACATTATCATTGGAGGATAAGGGAATATGTGCTAAATAACTCCAAGAGGAAGTGAGGATAAATGACTTGATATAGTAAAAGCGTACACGTTTCTAGGAAAAACGCGTATAATGGGCAAGTATTAAGTTATACGATTTAGAAAAACCATAAAACTGATAAATGAAAGTTCGTTCTCGAAGGAGGTGTTTGTGTTATGTGCCAATATTATAAAATCAAGTTTGGATTAGTAACGTTTTTGGTTGTGAGAAGAAAGAAAATTGATTAACGAGTTACGCTAATTTTGCAACACCCCATTTTGGTAAATGGAATGTCACGCGTGATTATGGCGTGTCATCAAAGCATGCAAGGTAAATGTCTTAAAAACATTAAATGACCATGAATGGAAATACCTGAAACAAACATCGGTAGTCCAAGTATAAGCTCATCACACACAAACATAGGTACTGTAAAGGAAAAGGACTAAACAATGTCCAAAGAAATAAGTAGCAAAATGTATGATGAAATGCATAAAGTAGAGAAGTCTAGATGGCTTCCAATCCATATGCACGTACGCTTAAAGTCTACGAGCGCCCTTGAGTACCTGCTGTTTGGGAACATGAAAGGAAAACGGCTGAGCATAACGCTCGATGCACGGATATACAAGTATAGCATGGAGTAATATAAGCATAAAAGACTAATAGCAGCAGAAATGTATAAGTCCTAAGTAACCTGGAACATGTTCATAAAACTGGTTTTATAGTTTGAAAAGACTTATGTTTTTATGTAAAATCTGTATTAATTAGCCAATAGCCCATATAGGTCATGAGGTTCCACCATGCATGAATATTTGGAGGGGAGACCTCGTCATGCAATTAGAGGGGTTGCCTCTAATTAAATAGTCTGGGTAGGAGGGATCAGCTCCTAGTGAAGGATGCAAGGCACACATCACATTCACTCTAATAAATACTAGTAAAACATGTAACTAGAATGCACCCATACGCCCCACATGATAATATAATGGCCAAACTTAAAATGGGCGCCACGAGCAATCACTTCGCCGTGGGGAAGTCATAACACTGGTGCCTCCAGTGTTATGGTTATGGTACCTCCATAACTAGGTGACACTGGTCATGCATGTATATGGCTTAGGCTCTTAATCTAACATAAGCAATCAAACATATAAAACAATACTGGGAAAATAGTTGGTTGCAAACAGGGAATCCTAATAAGGAAACAATGTCCATACTGAAGGGACGGGAAATCCGTACCTTATGTCCAGTGAACGGAAAAGACGAAAGAGTGGAAGTCCTACTCCGATCTCACTAATGCTACATAAATAGGGGACATGTATAAGTATTCTGTTTACTGAGTACGTAACTGATTATATCATGTCCTAGCTTGTTTTATATGTTCTTGTCTTGTTTAACTGATTTTAATATTATGTTGTATGTATCATGTATTTTAAGTATTCTGGTAAAGTATTACTTGTAATCTTGTATTATTATACTTGTTGTGTAATAATAAGTAACTTTCTATAAATAGCAGGTTTCATAAAATAGAAATTTTACAAAAAATAGAAAGTTTCTAAAAATAGAAAGTTTCTAAAAATAGAATGTTTCTAAAAATAGAAAGTTTCCAAAAATAGAAAGTTTCCAAAATAGATTAACTTCTAAAAATAGATCAGTTTCTAAAAATAGAAAGTTTCCAAAAATAGTAAGTTTCCTGAATTTGAATGTTTCCATATTTGGAAATAAGCTGAATTATTAAGCTAATAATATAAACATAAGTTTACTGATTAAATAACATAAGTCATGTGATTATTGGTATATTTATTAATAATATCATGTTAATTAAATAAACTATAGGTTTTATGATTTAATTAAATATAAGCATGATTTAATTAAATTAAGGTGTATAAAATACTTCGGTTAAACATGTATTAATATTATATTAATTATAACCTAAGTCATGTTTATTAATTAATTATATTCCATGTCTTAAATAATTAATTAATACTACAGTCTAAATTAAATAAATAAAATACTTAGGTTAAAACATGTATTATTTCATAAATAATAATTAACCTAATTCCATGCTTAATTAAATTAATTATAGCCCATGTTTTAATTAATTTAATTTTCTTGTTAAAATAATATACTTGTAAAAATAATCATAACTTGTAAAAATAAAATAGCTTGTAAAAGTTAGTCATGAACCGGACCCGTGTTTTAATTTAGACATAATGTGAACCGGGCCGAATTCTCTTGAGAACCGGACCAAACAAACACCCCCCTTAACAGTGGCTAACCGGCTCAGCCTGTAACACCTCATTTAATAGGATATAGTGCTATAGTAAATTATGGCGTATCATCAAAGCATGCAAGGTAAATGTCTAAACATTCATGACCATAAATAGAAATACCAAAATCAAACATTGGTAGCCTAGTAACTCACACACAAGCAATATAAGTACTGTAAATGGAAAGGACTAAACAATGTCCAAAAGAAGTAAAGTATGATAAAGTAGGAATAAATTCATAAGGTAAAAGAGGCCGGATAGCTTCCTCCAAATGCACATACTCTGAAGTTCCTACTTGCGTCTTTGGGTACCTGCCGTTTGGGAACATGGAAAAGTAGACGACTGAGCATAAATCTTAGTGCACGGATATACAATAAAGCATGGAAAACATATAATATGGAAGCATATAAGGGATATAAAGCATGAATGGCAGCATAAATGAATAAGTCCTGGAAAACCTAGTTGTCTGTCATGTTAACTAGTTTTAGTTCTGAAAACATAGCTTATGTTACTTATGAAAATCTGTATTAGTTAATGTATCATAATAGCCAATATAGGTCATGAGGTCAACAACGTGAATGAATACTTGGAGGGGAGACCTCATCATGCAATTAGAGGGGTTGCCTCTAATTAACTGGTAAGTGGGTAGGAGGGATCAGCTCCTTGTGAAGGATGCAAGGCACACACTACATTCACCATGAAATCTTGACTGAAACATGTAACTAGGATGCACCCATACACCCCACATGATAATATAATAATATAATGGCCAAATAACTGAAAATGGACATCACGAGCTATCACTCCGCCGTGGTGAAGTCATAACACTAGTGCCTCTAGTGTTATGGTTATGGTACCTCCATAACTAGGTGAAACTGGTCATGCATGTATATGGCTAAGGTAACTAATATAACATAAGCATTTAATCTGTAACTACTGGGGAAAACAGTTGGCTGCATACGGGAAATCCTTATGAAGGAAGAGATTGTCCTTACTGAAGGACGGGATATCCGTACCTTATGTCCAGTAGAAGCTAAGGAAAACGATGAAGACTAATCCGCCTCGACGGATAACACTACATAGGAAACATGGACGAGTATGAGTTGTCTGAATTTCATGTATTTTATTGGTTCCGTGTGTTATTAGCTTGATATACGTATCCTGTCATATTTTACTGTTTACTGTGTTTAACTATACTTATTATGATGTTCTATTGAGTATTATTCATGTATTAGTGTATTATAATACTAGTATTGTAATACTAAGTAACTTTCCAAAATAGCAGGTTTCCATAAATAGTAAGTTTCCAAAAATAGAAAGTTTCCAAAAACAGAAAGTTTCCAAAAATTGAAAGTTCCCAAAATTAGTAAGTTTCCATATTTAGAATTAAGCTGAATTGTAAATAATAAGTGAAGTTAAATTAGTGCAATACAAGTCATGGTTATAGTTTAATAATTAAATAACTGGTTAATATAATTAAACTATACGTTTTATGATTTTAATTAAAATACATGTTTAGTATAAATACCTTAGGTTATACATGAATTAATTTAAATAAATTAATTAACCTAAAGTTTAACATGACATGACTTATAAAAATAGTTTTTATAAAAACCCGAATCCCAAGCTCGTGTTTTAATTAAGCCGAATCAAATAAGCTATAAACAAGTCCCACTGAGACCTTGGAGGGGTCTCGGTTGACACTCCTTAATTTAACAAACATGTAAACATACACCGACCTAATGTCGGGGTCCCTTTGGTCTCGGGTCCGAATAACAAAATCAACCGAGCCCATAGGGGGTCTCGGTGGTGCCTCGGTGCACACAAACCAAAAACACAAACACACCCCGACCCTTGGTCAGGGTCCTTGCTGCGTCCGAGCCATGAACAACCCAAGCCGAGACCTTTAAGGTCTCGGTGGTGGTGAATAAACACAAGCCAAGCACCCCTTGGGGTCTCGGTTGTCTCGGCCGAACCAAACCACACACCAAACCAAACCCCGTGACGATTAATTAATTATTGCCACATGGTTTTATTACTAGTTCTTGAATAATTAATTAAAACATGAAAATCATAAGAAATTAAATATAATGAAAAGGGTTTTGATTATACCAACGTGTGTAGAACGAATAGATGATCACGAACAAATAACAAGTAGCAAAAATCGCCCGGTTCTTCCCTTTTCTTTGATGTAGCCGGCAGCTATGGTAAGACAAGGAGGAAGAGGACAAAATTTTATAAACCTAAAAATAATGAAGTTATTTTCCTCCTGATGTTTTTATTAAAACTGATTTTAGGCCAAAAGGCCCACGCGGCCTCCTTTCTCTTGCTTTAGCCGCGGCATAGGGGCCCACCAAGGGTAAACCCGTAGCTTTTCGTGTGTTAAATAATTAACGTGTGTGTTCGTGATTTATTATTCATGATTTTGATATTCGTGATCGTGTCACGTTTATAATATTAACAATTGTTCGTTATTTATTATCGTGACACGTGTATTATTATTATAAAGGGAAAGTTTAAATTTTTATAGTGTTTTCGTAAGTTATTGTTCAGGTATACTGTTCATAGGTTTTTAATGCGGGTTTTACACAGCCGGTTGCCACTGCCCATGCGAATACACCACCGGTTGCAGCCGATGGTTCCCACTGGTTAGCCTCGGCTAGCCTCTGCCTTAACAAGGTTCCCATCGGCTGTGAGCCGGTGGTTCCCCCTGTTGCTGTTGCGTTGGCCCTGCTAGACCAAAATCGCCACCGGCTTAAGCAGGTGGTGTTTCTTGTTGCTACCAAGACCAAGACAAACCAAAAGGCCACCCCGACTCGCGTCGGGTTCCTTGTTTCGCCCTGCTGCTGAACCACAAAGACTACACCGAGACCCAAAGGTCTCGGTTGTGGTCACACGAGAGACACCGATAGCTTCGGCTCTCGGTTTGCGTGTGTCAGCCGAACCAAACCAACCCGGATCCATCTTTTATTTTTCCCCCATGATTAGTTTAACATGTTTACATTCTTGTTTTTACAAACCCCATGATTACATGTTCTTAAATAAATAAAAGAATCAAAATAAAAGGATTACGGATTATCGAATGCGTGAAACAAAAGGAGGACTAACACGAACATAATCACTATAATTTAATCAACCAAGATCAACAAAAACCCTCTTGTGGAGCTCCTTAGGCCGAAGGCTAGAGAGAAAAAGGGAGGCTAGGGTTTTGTAATTTTTATAACACTCTATTAAATGAAAACATGTTTCCCTTTTTGTTTATTTTAATAAAACCAAAAGTGGGCTTGGCCCTTTTGTCTTTGGTGTCCGCGGCATATGGGGCCCACAAGGGGAAACCCGAAGTTTTTCCAGTGTCTAATATTTTATGTGTTCGTGTGTTCGCGTTTTCGTGTTATGTTATACTTAGTCATTCGTGTTATAGATAAATACTTGTTTGTAACGATATTTATCTTATTATAATATGTAAGTACGTAATTACATGTTCGTGATTTTTATGTTCGTGATTTCATGTTCGTGATTATAGTTATTATTGTTAATAATTATCATGTTCTAACACGTACTTAATACTTATCGTGTAATAACACGTACATAACTTCTGTAATTAATAATCGTGACACGTGTTCATGCTATAAAAGGAAAGTTTTTATATGTACGTACGTTTACAAAGTGTACTGTTCATGGTAAAAGCATTCGGGTTTTACAACTCTTCCCCCCTAAAAAGAATAATTCGTCCCTGAGTTATAGGTAAAGTAAACTAAAAGAGGAACATACCCGAATTCAAAACTTGAAGTGAGGGTAAGAAGCTCGGATAGACTCCTCTGTTTCCCAAGTGGCTTCCCGCTCGGTATGATCCCTCCAAAGGATTTTGATGAATGGAATCGTCTTTCTCCTCATGATTCGTTCTTGTCTGTCAAGAACTCGCTCGGGTTCCTCTATGAAGGTAAGATCTTCACGAATCTGATCAAGTGGATACTGAACCATGTGAAGAGGATGATAATTGTACCCCTTATGTCGCGACACATGGAAAACGTCGTGAACGTGAGAAAGCTGCGGAGGTAACGCTAAGCGATAAGTGTTGGTCCCTAATAATTCGATAGTACTTGTTATATTAAGTAATAACTATTACTTTGACTCAAGTGTGTTGTTTTAACATTAGATAAGAACTATGAAAGATTAAAACAACAATACCAATATACTTTTCAACGTATAGACTTTTATTAGAATCAAATAAAGAATCTATAACCCACTTTGTTTTCGGAATAACAAAGTGGTTGAATGACAATAGGGTTTGATCTCCTCTACTTAAACGTTTAACCAAAGTTAAACTCTAAGCTCCAATCTAAATGTTCATATGAATCTTTGGCTATATGGTTTAGTTGGTATCGAGAGAGAAAGGTTTTCCAGAGCTTAAGCTCTTGTATTGGTTACATTTCTCTCACAATGTACACTCCTTTATATAGGTAGTGTAAGTTAGGGTTTGCAATTTGCATGTACCAATGCATGAGTTTATCCAGTGGGTGGTTGATGCCCATGCTGGATAAACAGTACAAAGTACTTAATAAACTATTCTAAAAAAGATAAAGGTTGTACTTATATCTAAGTATACAAGCAACCTACTTTGACTTAAAGTAATCTTTTCCCGCCTAATGCAAACCATCAGAATACTGAAGAGTCTTCAGTATCCTAGAAGAGATCGACATCATTCAGTTTGGTATTGTCAAGCCAAACTGAACTGAAAGCCCTTCTTCAGTCCTTGTTCTTCAGCAACTAGACCACCTAGTATTTGAAGCGAAGACTCCTTTGTCTTCTAAGTTCACTGGAAGGGGAGTGCTGAACTTTCTTCAGCTTTAAAGTATTCAGTAGGAACTTTGTTCCTCTGGTTATCCATCAGCAGACTAGCCTTACTGCTGAGCATGAAACACTTAGGGGGATTTTATATTCAAATCCTAGAGTTGCTTTAGGGTCATTAAATAGTGACCCAAAAATCTCCCCCTATTTGGATATACAAATAGCCTAAGTCTAATGTCAGTAGTAAGTGAGCATAACAACTTCTTCTTACTTGCACTGAACAATTAATAACTTATAAACATCAGATAATCATTTATTCAACAACATTACAAATTACAACAAAAATTACAAATGATTATTCACTTCTCCTTAGGCCTAAGTTCTTCAATGATGGAAGTCTGAGTTAATGGATCTGAGTTTCTGTGGTCTAATATAGCAAGCAAGCACATGCTGAAGGTTTTAGCAGCATCAGAAAGTCCTGGACCACCATGAAGAGAGTAAAAGATCCTTTGAACATTCAAGAGAAGTTCATTGTTCATTTCATCAAGATCACTTACGCCCACGAAGTCTTGACATTCTTGATGATTGAACATAATCATTCCTAGTTCTGGTTCATCCAATACATGACTAGGGAGATGATTTTGAAACTGAACAAGGTCTTTGTATTTCTTTGTAGTGACAAAGATGTCACCAACTTCAGGTTGTATCAGATTTTCCCTTTTGTTCAGCTCCAGTATTGGATCTTGATCTTCCAGAGAAACTTGAGTGTTGATGTTCAGAATTTCACCTAGTCTTTCATGATTTCTCATATAGTGCTCGATTCTGGTGCGAACTTCATCCCATCTCTTGAATTTCCTTTTCTCAATTATCACAATCATTTCCATCCCTTCAGTATAAGAAAGTTATTTTCCTTGAAAGTTTTGAAGTATCTCATCAGTTCCATCACCCCTATAGAACTTGAGATGGATGTCACCTTTGTTGGTCAACATATCAACATTGGTGATTGGTGAGATGTTTCTTCTGTTGAGTCTTGTTATACAAAACTTTTCATATAACACTTTCTTCTTGAAGACACTTTCTATTTCAACTCTTCCAATTTGCTCAAACAAGCTTAGCTTTAGATCTCTTAGTTTTTCTTCTTGCTGAAGCTTGTATAACTTGTCAAGTTCTTCCTGAGTGGCCACTCTAGCGCTGATCAGATGATCATTTAGAGTAAGATCTTTGTTTTTGGGTATTAAGGGAGGTGAACCTTGCATATCATCATCTTTGGCTGATGACTCCCCCATACCCTTTGTTGGGCTCTTTTCAGTGATGGGTGACTCAATGGATTGTTTCTGATCCTTCTTTTGGGCATGTTTCTGAAAGAGCTGCTGGATTGTGTTTTTCTCCCCCTTAGCAAAAGACTGCCAACAGCTTCTGATGACCCTTCAGCAGGGAAGAAGCTACAAAGATGATCAAGAGTGGTAGTTACCTTGGACAGCATGGCTGGAACAGGTTCAAGGGCATTTAGCTTCTGCCGAACCTCTTCAGAAATGGTAAACTTTTGTTTCTCCAGCAACGCTACTCTATCTTTGATCTTGGACACAGAATCACATAGGGTATTAACTTGGACAAGAACTGGTGTGAATTCTGGTGGAAACTCCATGGAAGCACCGTTGATGGACTCCATTAGAGAGGACATCTCTTGCTTTAAGAAAGTAGTGGTGGTCACATCTTGGACTAAGGGCTTTAAAGCAGCAATGATGACATCCTTAATTTGTTCAGCAGAAGGAGGAGGTGGTATTGCTTTGATAGTTGAGACTTCGTTGTCAGCAAGCACCTTTTCTTCCTTCAGTCTGGCAACCTATGATTGAAGAATCAACACTTGATTGGTTAATTCTTTTACCTGCTTAGTTCTTGGGGAAAGTGGTTTTTGTGTTGCATCAGAAGGTTCTTTATCACTGTCATCTAGATTGACTAGAATTCTCTCATTGGACCCAAGTTCTTTTTCCAGATCATCTCCAAACATACTGACAACAAAAGTAGGCAAGTGTCCCACCTTGGCTCCAGTGGTGAGATGCACTTCCTTAGAAATCTTTGCAGCATCATTATAAGTGTGTCGATCAGTTTCAATCCCTTCACCACCAGGTTTGGTTTGACCTGATGGATCCTGAGAAAAAGTCCCTGATAAGTTTAGATCAATGATAATGTTTTTGGTTCCTTCAGTAGAACCCTGTTGTGGGGGAGCTACATCATTAGAAATAGATAGGCCAGGGTCAGCATCAGCTGTTAGATTTGCTGACACATCATTCCCTGATGCAGACTCAGAGTGACAAGTGATAGAAATTGGTAATGAAGTATGTATTCAGAATGAAAGTACTTACCAATGCTGACTCCACACTACTGAGCTGAGGGTGAGCTCCATCTTCACCCTTCTCTCCTAAAGAAGTTGAGAGATGGGTTGCTTGTTGGGCCTCTTTATGCATATCCCCTCCAGCAGAGACTGAAGGTGATGGCTGGCTGGGGTTCTTGTCCTTGGCCAGGGACTTGGTCTTCTTCAAAGCATGGCCTTGGGAATCATCATCAATCTTCTTTGAGGAAGATTGTGTGAGGGTTTTTCTCTTTCTGGACGCACGTCTAACCTTCTTGGTATTAATTGACGTTTGCTTCTGACGAGGTCCAGATGAAGCTCTAGGATTTTTGCCTTGTAGATCCCCTTCTCCAGTTGGAGAAGTGTCTTTGGGAGCTTTTTACACTACTCGACCATCTGCTGAGCAGATGTCCAGCATGAGTTGTGTAAGAGGAGGATCAATTGTGCTGACTGGAATGTTCCAGCGAGTGAGATCAAAGGGCTTAAAAATTAGGTTCTCTCCATTGATTTTTGAAAATTCATTTCCAAGATGGTTAGCAAAGAGGAGAGATAGAAATCTGGTGTACACAACGTTTTTCTCTCTAGTCTTTTTCTCTAGCTTCCCATAGAGATCTTCAAAAATAAGCCTCCCAAAATCAGCTTTGACCCCCTTGCCCAGACAGTATAAAATGATAGCATCTTTTTGGTTGATCTGGTCAAGGCCTCCAGTTTTCCCCCCAAACATTCAATAACAATGGTCATCAATAATTTCCATCTTGGTGGCAAAGCACTTCTTTTTAACCCCCCTTTTTTAGAAATTTCTTCAGTATACCCAATTTCTTTAAAGAAATTTTTAACAACCATAAAATCATCAGGTATTGCTTCATACTCATTATGGTTTTCCAAATAATCTAACCCCAATTTTTTTAAATGATTTTAACCCAAATCTACCATGAATCCCCATCGTGGTAGAATCAAACTCAATAGACTTCTTGTTGTTAGAAGCCTCTGATGTAAACCAAAAATCTTTTAGCACATTTTGAAACATCATACCAGGATCTTCAAATAAAGCATACCTTAAAACACTTTTGGTTAGATAAGTTAAAACTTGTTCCCTAGGAACAGACTTAATGGATTCAGGTTTAAGCAAGGTGATGTTGTTTGGTTTGAAGAAGATGTCCTCAATGGGATAGTTAACATGAGTGGATGGTTTAAGAGTGATTTTGGTAATCTTGGGGTGGAAGATGATTCAGCCATTTATGTTTCTGTGTGTGTTTTGAAAGAGAGAAAGGTTGTGTGTTTTGGATGAAAAGATTTGTAAGCGTGGAATGAAATCCAATTGGTAGGAATTATATAAAAACTTTAACTGATTTGTAAAAAGTTTTTAAAACCATTTGAAAAAGTTATAAATCTTTTAGGGTTTCTTTTGAACATTTGGCACAAACTTTATCATTAATATTCTGCAAAAAGGTATGATTTTCTGTTGCTTTGAACAGTGAAACGCCCCATGTGTCAGGGAGTTGTTGACTATGGATGGAGACGTTTGAAATTTCCTTAATTAACAAAGGACACCTTTTTGAAAGAATGTTTGTTTATTCACAAGAAACTTAATGCCATTAACTCTTTTGAATCACATGATTGATAGGTTTTAAATGTTGTTGCTCAGATATACTAAAGCTGATGGCAATACTTGTGAGCTTCAGTGCGTTAGATGAGGCGACAAAACCCCATATACATATCCACATAAGTGAACAAGACATATGACATTGCACGCTCCTCTACTCAGGCCTAGCTACTCAGTTGTATTAAAATTTGTTCAGCATTGCTGAAGGAATCTTTTGATGACTAGTGATTACTTGTTCAGCTTCAGTGAATCAGATAAGGCGACAAAACATCATATACACAATCACATAAAGTGAAATAGACACATGACATTGTACACTCCTTTACTCAGACAAATTTACTTAACATTAATCAAATTCTTTTATGAAATGCT
The DNA here is from genome assembly GCA_025667525.1 of Glebionis coronaria. Taxonomy (NCBI): domain Eukaryota; kingdom Viridiplantae; phylum Streptophyta; class Magnoliopsida; order Asterales; family Asteraceae; genus Glebionis; species Glebionis coronaria. Next base: position 194,170,114 of record CM046878.1, read on the forward strand.
GAACCTTCAAGCTTCTTCAGTACATGCTGAAGGTTCAGATTTTGTATCATCAATGTTCATCATACCAAGCTCCATTGTCAATCTTTTGAAAGTTGGTTCATCCAATGGTTTGGTGAATATATCAGCCAATTGGTATTGAGTGGGGATGAAATGTAATTCAATGTCCCATTTCCCAATGTGATCTATGATAAAGTGATATCTGATATCAATGTGTTTTGTTCTTGAGTGGAGGACTGGATTATTGGATATTACAATAGCACTAGTGTTATCACAAAAGATTGGTACCTTTTCATATTCTATGTCATAATCAGCCAGTTGGCTTTTCATCCAAAGAACATTGGCACAACATCCAGAAGCTGCCACATATTCAGCTTCTGCTGAAGACATGGCAACTGTTTGTTGCTTTTTAGCACTCCAACACACAAGTTTGCCACCTAGCAATTGGCAGGCACCATAAGTGCTTTTTCTATCCAAATTGCAACCAACATAGTCAGAGTCTGAGTACACCTTTAGATCAAAACCTGAGGATTTGGGGTACCAAAGACCTAGACTTGGTGTACCTTTTAGGTATCTGAAGATTCTCTTTACAGCAGTAAGGTGTGATTCCTTTGGATCTGCTTGGTATCTTCCACAAAGGCATGTAGATAATTGAATGTCAGGTCTGCTTGTAGTTAAGTACATGAGTGACCCAATCATACCTCTATACTGAGTCTCATTGACTGATTGTCTAGTGAGATCAGGTCCTAAGTTGTTAGGGGGTACTGTAGAAACTAGAGGGGGGTTGAATAGTTTCTAGTTAGTTTTTAAAACATTTCGGCTTAATCCACTGTGCGCGGTTCCTTATGTCTACCCGCGGTTCCTTATCAATAAAGAACCGCCGGTCCACTTATGGAACCGCCGACAGTGGACGATGCCATTTGTTGCATGTTAAACTTTGACAATTCTTTGTATCAAATTCTCAATCAAGCTTGACTAGATATGAGATGTGTTTGATTGAAGGATAAATACTACAAGTAAGTAAACACACAAACACATGAAATCAAGAGTACATCAAGCAATAGTCTAAACACTAAGCACACACGTACTAAGCATAAGATTTTCCGCAACTAGGATGTTTAGACTAAGTGATATACACTTGACCATAATCTAAACACGAAGCACACACGTACTAAGCCTTAGATTTTCTGCAACTTAGATGTTTAGATTATGAGATGCACACAACACACAACATATAAATACATCTATAATAGTAAAGACATAAATGTAAAGGGAAGTACCGACACGATGATTTATAGTGGTTCGGTCACAAAGCTCCGCTTCGCCCTACTCCACTCCTCGAGTACACCTTACTCGAGAGTTACTTCACTAGTCAACAAACTCCTTAAGGTGGAGAAACCATACACAACGTCGCTTATCAACTTTCTGACTCTAAGCTAAAAGTCGAGTCCTAATCTTAGGTAGGACCAATCTACACAACGTCGCCCACTTTACCATTTAACGACACAAGGCTAGATGTCGAGTTCTAATCGAAAGCTAGAACCAATCTTCACGACTCTTCACTTTGAAGCTAAGTGAGAACTTCACACAACACAACTATTAATCACTTTAAAGTTTAGTGAGAACTCACAAGACACAACCACATCACTTTAGAGTTTAGTGAGAACTACCTAGACACAACCACATCACTTTAGAGTTTAGTGAGAACTACCAAGACACAACCTAATCTACCCACTAGTTATGTTTTATAGCCCAACATAACAAACCTTGTGTTTTATGGCCTAAACACATAAACCATATAGATCTAAGCACACAACACTTAGATCTATAACTCTAACACTATATCCAAGTACTAACAAGACTTGGATCTACACAACTAACACCTAATCCAAGGATACCCATCACTTGGATATTCTACCCTTGCAAACACATCCAAGTGTACCCAACAATTGGATCTTCTACATATACATAGTAGGAAGACTAAAAACATAACTTAGATCTATAGAAGGAAAAATCTTCATCATGTAGTGAACCCAACACATCATGGTAATGATAGTGTTCTTCTCTTTGCACTTGAGAGGATGAGGAGATTGAAGATTAAATCACATCTTAAACATGATTAATCAAAACTAACTAATCAAGGATCTAAGATGGTTTTTGAAAGAAACTGTGCAAAAAGGGTTGAAAGAAAACCTGGAAATGATCCACTATTTATAGGACAACATTGCAACGGTCAAAAACACCCGCGGTTCCTTATCTCTACCCGCGGTACCTTATCAATAAGGAACCGCGGGTTCCTTTAAGGAACCTCCGCGTCAGAGTCCGTGCAAATTTGTCCTTTAGTGGGGATATGCCATCTGGGGTAGTTTATACCCTCAAAGGATATTCCTTTGGCATATGGAATATGCCAAATTCAAATTTCCATTTTCTTTTTAATAAAACATTTTCTTAAAAATAAAGTTAATTAAAATCTTTTGTCACATTTGATTAAATGTGAGTTTTAAGAAAATATTAATCCTTGATCACTTAGTTAGGTTAATGACATGTTTGTACATACCTTGAGTGATTCATGCCGAATGCGATCTTGGAGGTGTCGAGAGAAGTATACAAATGTATTCTTGAGTGTTTACGAGTACCTTAACATTTTACATAATGTACTGCGAATTATACGTTTGTCATCAACAAAACATAAAGAGATTATATTGACAAAGCATCGTAATGTTTGCACTAACAATCTCCCCCTTTTTGATGATGACAAACAAGTAAACCGCAACACATATTAAAATGCATAAGTTACTCGTTTACACTTACTTCTCCCCCTTTTGTCGAATCAAAAAGGTAGTCAACGTCTTGAAGAAGAGAAGAATCAACGTCGAGAGAGCACACGTCCAAAGTGATAGTCATCATAAACCCATCACCCAAAGATATTGATCTTGCGTCATCCTAGTGAAGTCTTCAATCACCATATGTTAACTAACTCCATGCATAATAAAATGCTTATCTTCAAGATTCCAAAATTCATTACTAACAAGATATTCGATGAATGATCGCAAATGTAATGACTTGAACTCTTTCAAATGCTCCCCCTTGATATGAGCTCCCCCTTGCTTGAGGCACCAACAAAGCAAGAATAGTGACGAGCTACAAAAATGGGTTAGAAGTGTCCTACAAAACAAGGTTAGTAGACAAGAGCATATATAAAAAGAGATGTCACCCAAACGGGGATGATAAACAAGTCGTTTGCACAAACAATGACAAGCAAAGAAGTGTGCATGCGATGCTATCAATCCAAAAACAAATCAAAGGAGAGGATCTTGACAAGATCATTTCACAATTGTAATGATAATATGTCAAAGGGTAAAAGGCTTAGAATTTTTTGGAATCACCCAAGAAAATTCAAGATTTAACCATCAACTCTCAAAAAAAACAAGGAGAGGATTTTGAGGAAATCAATTCAAAATTGTTGGAGTAGAGGTAGAAAAGAAACATTCAAGAATTTAAAGATATCATCTCAAGGGGTTAAAAACTTAGAATTGATGGAATCACCCATACCAATTGTAAATTTTAACCGCAATCAACTCTCAAAAAGAGGAACCAAAAATATCTCAACCTAGAGAAATGTTTGACCAAAAAAAATAAAGGAAAACCAAAAGCGGATAAATCGACGCTTTAAGAAAAAATCGGGATATAGGACATTATAGGCAAAAATGCGTATGAATGTCGACACCAAATGGTGTTTAGCATACGATAAACTACATGCTCAATGTTTCATAGCTCTTCTCAATCATTATGGATGTTCAAAGAACAATTACATGATGAGGAAAAGGTAAGGCTCGACTCAACTTAGTTTAGAAAGACTAGAAGAAAGAGACTCGACTTAGAAGAGCATGATTAAAATGAATTGAGAGAGACTCAAAAAAGAAGTTAAGGATAACTTCAAAAATTAATTCATGAATACAATACCTTAGAAGGTGATAGTGAAATCCCGAAAGAAAATTAGAGAAGAAACTCAAAAGAAGCTCAAGAAGACATGAAGAGTTAGTACAAAATCTAACACACAATCAAGTAAGCACATAGGATAATTCATGCAATGCCTTATGAAGTCTACAATAAACCAATGTAGAGAAGGAGCACAATTAACACATATGGCATGCAAGAAACAAGATTACTTAAAAAGAGAAGACTAAGTAAAACATGTTAGCCTGTAGCATTTAAGGACATGCATGAGTTAGAGACATCTAAGAGATATTATATCGGAATTGCTTGACAAAGACAAAACCTTTATAATAAGCATGCATTCATTAACTAATCAATTAAGCATATAACATACGGATAAGCAAGAAGATATATAAGCAAGTAGCATACAAGCAAGTCATCTATCTAGATATCACAAATCAAGCTACAAGAAATGTAAATCTCCAAGAAGATTCCTAATATTTATCAGTTTAAGAAAAGGACTCAAAATAAGAGAAAAGAAAGAAACATAATAGCAACAAGATCTAAGACTCAAAGAAAAATCATGTTGAAAAACATGAAAGGAAATACAAGAGAATAAAGATCATACAAAGATGTAAACAAAAAACAAGCCTAAAACTTAAGCATAATTTTAATCTTAGTTACACTAGAATCCTAAGATTTACTTAAATTAGATGTCTTAGCAATAAGCAATCCACATGCTTAAATGAAAGACAAGGGTGGTGGCGGAATTTGGTGGGGTGAAAGGTGAAGTCACCAAGGGTTCAACAAAGTCATTCACAATGGGAATGCTTTGGATGGGTTGAGGTTGGGTAGTCACATCCAAGAGAGTACTTGGAGTGAAGGGTGAGGTTAGCTCATTCATTCTAGATTGGAATGAAGAGGAGGTAGAACCATGAAAATGGTTAGTACCATGGGTTGAGGTAGTCTTGCATGGAGCAAGAGGTGGTGAGAGTGATGAAGAGATGAGAATTGGAACAATCTCATTCTTGGGTGTGTGAAAGGGTGAAGAGATAAGTTTGGGTAACTTAATCTTAATTTTGAGGAGCCTCTTTGAAGAGGAGGTATTGGATGAATTGGAGGTTCTTGTAGAAACCATGGTAGTAATGGGTGGTTTAAGGGGTAAGGATGAATGGTTTGAGGTGTGAAGAACAAGGCTAACAAGGAGGGTTTAAAAGGGTGAGGGGATGATCCAAACTAGTAAAGGGTTAAAAAGGGAAAGCCCAAGATATTTTGGGAGTGATCAGAGGTTTGAAACAAAGATTCCAAAGGGTGTTGGAACAATTGGGAAGTTTCAGAAAACCCGAATTTGAGAGCTTCTGCGCGCGGTTCTTTGTCTCCACCGGCGGTTCCATATTGATATGGAGCCGCGGTCTATTTAAAGAACCGCCTACATAGGCTAGGTTTAGGTGATGAAGGAGGATTTTCCAATTCAGCAAATCCTAATGTTCTAGTCTAACTTATCATAAAGTCATGCTTAAGAGCAATAAAAACTAGTACACACACAAAGGAAAGACACATAGGTTCAATTAGCACGTAAGAAGAAAGCTAAGAAAAACCTAATGGCTACAAAAGAAAAAGACTCCTAATGACATACAAAGTTCATCAAAGTAAACTATCATTAGTCATATATAAGAAGAGCCATTTAGCCAATTTAGAGAATGAGTATGAGACTATCACTAGAGGTGCTCAATTAAGGCTAAACACGACCATTTTTACGAGTTATACACCAACTCAACTTCCCACATGGAATTAATTCAACCGTTAGGTCAAATTAGGATCCTAGTGCATAAATTCTCTAGTAGTCATTCTCAAGTTAGACAAAATGTAATTCCAACATTTGCCTAATAAAGTTTAGCAAGGATGAAACTTGCATGGCGACACAATGCATGACCTAAGGAGGGTTAAGAATGTACCATTGCATATCTTGTCAAACAAGTCTAGTTAAGGTTATTTACCTTAATAGAACTTGAGGCCAATAACTTTGAAGTGTATAAACAAAGTTTACACAAACCAAAGGAACACTCTTGATTGGTCTTTCGGAAATGACACATTTATAAATTGCATAGCAATGTAAATTACTTGAGTATTTCAGATGAAACATCCAAGTTATCAAACTGACTCTATTGTGCATTATAAGTAATTATTAAACAAAATATGTCTAACAATTTGAACAAGTAGATTCAATATAACACCATCAACACAAGTGTGAGTTATGATCTGATGTATATTATTAATAAACCACATTTATGTCTACACTAAAAAACATGTCAGTTATATTCGATAATGATACCAATCATAGTTTGAATAATGCATTGATATTTAATCGAAATCTTTCTTGATTCCCACAAACACCCTTTTAAGAGAAAATAGCTAAGATTTTCAAAGGGTGTTTCATGTTTTATAGTGAGACATTTATCTACTTGAACTAATAACACAATGATCGAGTAAGACGACCTAAATCAATAGATTTGACAAGCTCCCAAAGCTTTCAAACCTAAAAGTGTTAAAGAACATCCCGAGGTATACAAGATGTTTATGTAACATTTGTAAACTAAGAGATGTTAATCCTATATGCAATGCACACATAATGTTGCAACTAAAATGCAAGAAATCTAGCATACATCCTAATTAGGAAAAACTAGATACTAACAAATACCAAGCAAGGCACAAGAGACTAGACATATAAGCAATACTACTACAAATAGCAAGGAACACTTAATAATTTCTACATATAATAATAACACACAAGGAAACACATATAAACAATTAGCTTAACACATAAAAGCATTCGTCCATGTTTTGAGTGTTAGATACAACAAAGTATTCATAGCTTGATTTTATTTGAAAATAGTCTTTGACCCATTTGAAATTTAATTAAGTTTAACACTTTGTAAATATATCAATTTTCAAAGATATATCATCAAGAGATGTCCAACTTAACAGAAAAGAGTAAAACACAAGTTTTACGACAAACCGACGCTCAATACTTTGGACAAAGTATGGAACTTAGAAACCATCCAAATTTTAAAGTTTGAATAAAGGTTTCGAAGCATTTTTAATTGAAATAAAATTCAATTACGTTTGAAATGACGGGTGGCACGACTTCTACGGACTTACGGTTGATTTTATATGATTTTTTAAAGTTTTCAAAAATCTGAGTCAGACTGACTGCGGTTCCTTATTGATAAGGATCCGCGGGGAACAATAAAGAACCGCGGTCAGAGGACAAAAAATGAGTTTTTGGCCAAAATCATTTGGTAACTTTTTGGAAGGACTTAGGACTCTAAAAAATCATTTTAGACACATAGAACTCGTATTTTAGAGTTAATTATGACACAAAAGATTTTTATACTTCCAAACATGAAAAGATTTAATTCAAGCTATTATACAAAGTTTATTTAACACCAAAACTTGTATGAATAAAACAACAAAACACATTTCATAAGTAATCACTCTTTATGAACAATTTGATACAAAGATCGTCTCTATTTTTAAAAACCGTTTTCATTTTTAAAAACCATTTGTTTTGAAAAAGAGAGCAAAGATCGATTCAAGCTTTAAAGTACAATATACTTCAAAGATCTTGAGTAACCTCGCTCTGATACCAATTGTAGAAACTAGAAGGGGGGGTTGAATAGTTTCTAGTTAGTTTTCAAAACATTTCGGCTTAATCCACTGTGCGCGGTTCCTTATGTCTACCCGCGGTTCCTTATCAATAAAGAACCGCCGGTCCACTTATGGAACCGCCGACAGTGGACGATGCCATTTTTTGCATGTTAAACTTTGACAATTCTTTGTATCAAATTCTCAATCAAGCTTGACTAGATATGAGATGTGTTTGATTGAAGTATAAATACTACAAGTAAGTAAACACACAAACACATGAAATCAAGAGTACATCAAGCAATAGTCAAAACACTAAGCACACACGTACTAAGCATAAGCTTTTCCGCAACTAGGATGTTTAGACTAAGTGATGTACACTTGACCATAATCTAAACACGAAGCACACACGTACTAAGCCTTAGATTTTCCGCAACTTAGATGTTTAGATTATGAGATGCACACAACACACAACATATAAATACATCTATAATAGTAAAGACATAAATGTAAAGGGAAGTACCGACACGATGATTTATAGTGGTTCGGTCACGATGCTCCTCTTCGCCCTACTCCACTCCTCGAGTACACCTTACTCGAGAGTTACTTCACTAGTCAACAAACTCCTTAAGGTGGAGAAACCATACACAACGTCGCTTATCCAATTTCCGACTCTAAGCTAAAAGTCGAGTCCTAATCTTAGGTAGGACCAATCTACACAACGTCGCCCACTTCACCATTTAGCGACACAAGGCTAGATGTCGATTTCTAATCGAAAGCTAGAACCAATCTTCATGACTCTTCACTTTGAAGCTAAGTGAGAACTTCACACAACACAACTACTAATCACTTTAAAGTTTAGTGAGAACTCACAAGACACAACCACATCACTTTAGAGTTTAGTGAGAACTACCTAGACACAACCACATCACTTTAGAGTTTAGTGAGAACTACCAAGACACAACCTAATCTACCCACTAGTTATGTTTTATGGCCCAACATAACAAACCTTGTGTTTTATGGCCTAAACACATAAATCATATAGATCTAAGCACACAACACTTAGATCTATAACTCTAACACTATATCCAAGTACTAACAAGACTTGGATCTACACAACTAACACCTAATCCAAGGATACCCATCACTTGGATATTCTACCCTTACAAACACATCCAAGTGTACCCAACACTTGGATCTTCTACATATACATAGTAGTAAGACTAAAAACATAACTTAGATCTATAGAAGGAAAGATCTTCATCATGTATTGAACCCAACACATCATGGTAATGATAGTGTTCTTCTCTTTGCACTTGAGAGGATGAGGAGGCTGAAGATTGAATCACATCTTAAACATGATTAATCAAAACTAACTAATCAAGGATCTAAGATGGTTTTTGAAAGAAACTGTGCAAAAGGGTTAAAAGAAAACCTGGAAATGATCCACTATTTATAGGACAACATTGCAACGGTAAAAAACACCCGTGGTTCCTTATCTCTACCCGCGGTACCTTATCAATAAGGAACCGCGGGTTCCTTTAAGGAACCTCCGCATCGGAGTCCGTGCAAATTTGTCCTTTAGTGGGGATATGCCATTTGAGGTAGTTTATACCCTCAAAGGATATTCCTTTGGCATATGGAATATGCCAAATTCAAATTTCCATTTTCTTTTTAATAAAACATTTTCTTAAAAATAAAGTTAATTAAAATCTTTTGTCACATTTGATTAAATGTGAGTTTTAAGAAAATATTAATCCTTGATCACTTAGTTAGGTTAATGACATGTTTGTACATACCTTGAGTGATTCATGCCGAATGCGATCTTGGAGGTGTCGAGAGAAGTATACAAATGTATTCTTGAGTGATTACGAGTACCTTAAAATTTTACATAATGTATTGCGAATTATAAGTTTGTCATCAACAAAACATAAAGAGATTATATCGACAAAGCATCGTAATGTTTGCACTAACAGGTACCATTGGAGTCTTTACTGAAGCACGATTGATATCATACTTCTTTAGCAGATCCTTGACATATTTTTCTTGATTGATGGAGATGCCTGGGTCAGATTGTTTAATCTGAAGACCAAGGAAGTATGTGAGTTCTCCCATCATACTCATCTCAAACTTGCTGGTCATAAGCTTAGAAAATTTTTTGCAAAGTTTCAAGCTTATAGAACCAAAGATTATGCCATCCACATAAATTTGTACCAAAATGGTGTCAATTTTAGATTTATAGATGAACAAGGTGCTATCTATTGTTCCTCTAACAAATTTATGTTCAATGAGAAAAGTTAAAAGAATTTCATACCATGCTCTTGGAGCTTGCTTCAGTCCATACAAATCTTTGTAAAGCTTGTAGACATGATTTGGGTATTTACTACTCTCAAAGCCAGGAGGCTGGGTAACATAAACTTCTTCTTTTAGGTCACCATTTAGGAATTCACTTTTGACATCCATTTGGTAGATGGTGAAGTTCATGTAAGTGGCATATGCAAGGAAGATTCGTATGGCTTCCATACGTGCAACTGGAGTAAAGGTTTGATCAAAATCAACACCAGGCTCTTGATTGAATCCTTGGGCCACCAACCTAGCTTTATTTTTGGTTACTACATTGGTTTCATCTCTTTTGAGCTTGTAAACCCATTTAGTGCCAGTGGTAGATTTACCATATGGAAGAGGAACCAATTTCCAGACTTTGTTTCTTTCAAATTGATTGAGTTCCTCTTGCATGGCATCCACCCATACAGGGTGTGTGAGTGCTTCAGAAACCTTTGTAGGTTCAATTTATGAGAGAAAATTTGCATAAAGACATTCTCTAGATGAAGCAGCACTCAGTTTCTTTGCCATAGATCTAGTGACTCTACCTTCACCAGGATTACCTATTATGTTCACCAGCTGTATGTGACTATTTTGAGTCCAAGATTTTTGTGGAGCTGGAGAATAGGTATTGGTATCATGATTAGAGCTAGAACTTGGAAGTCCATGACATGGAAGTATCTTCTGAAGGATATTCAGTGGACAAGGGTTCAATCATTGGAGGACTTCCTTCTTGGTTAGAAGAAGCATATCCAAGACCTAATTCCCTAGAGATGATAGAAGAGCTTTGAGCAAGGGGCTCAGATTGTTCTTCAGCAGCTACATATGATTGATCATTTTGATCATGTGTGTCAGCATGTTGATTATTTTAAGACTGACCATTTTGGTCATTTGTGTTTCCTTGCTGATCATTTTAATCATTTTGAGATTGATCATTATTTTATTGAAAGCCATCAGTATGTGATACTAAAGGATTTCCTTTTGGAGGACTTGTCATATCTTCAAATGGATCAATATGAGGGACTGGGTTGCTTGTTTGATATTTTTGAGAAGGCTCATAATGATTGAATTCATGAGATGGATAATTGTGAGATTCATGTATATGAAGTTCATCATCTGATGGATTTGAAAAAGTGAGAGCTTCAGAACTTTCATTGAAAGTGATGTGATAGGTTTCTTCAATACATTGTCTTCTTATGTTAAAGTCTCTGTATGCTTTAGATACTAGGGAGTATCCAAGAAAATAACCATCATCAGATTTTTCATCAAGCTTTCCAAGGTGATCCTTGTGATTGTGAATGAATACTGGACACCCAAACACATGTAAGAATGAAATGTTTGGAATTATCCCCCTGAAGACTTCATAGGGAGTCTTCATGTGTCTCTTCACAATAATGGATCTATTTTGAGTGTAGCAAGTAGTGGCTACAACATCAGTCCAAAAATGCTTAGAGAGAGCAGATCCAGCAAACATTGTTCTTGTTGCTTCAATCAAAGTTCTGTTCCTTCTTTCAGCCACACCATTTTGTTTAGGTGTGTAAGGAGATGAGAAATTTTGGGAAATTCCTTTGTCATCACATAATTTGATCCGTGAGTGACTTCTGAATTCAGTGTCATTGTCAGTTCTGAGTTGTTTGACATGAGTGTCATTTTAATTTTCAACTCTTTTGATGAGTGACATAATGGCATCTGGTGCATGTCTTTTCTTTGTCAGAAAATATACCCAGGTGTACCTTGAGTACTCATCAACAATGACAAGTGTATATTTTTCATGACAAATGGCCCTAGGTGATACTGGGCCATATAAGTCCATGTGAACCAAATGAAGACTTTATTTGATTGAGAAAATTTACTTTGTTTTGAAACAGGCCCTATGATGCTTGTAACACCCCCAAACCGGGTATCACAGTGGTGGATCGATGAGCAAATAGCTTACAAAGCACAGATCATAATTATATGATTTTTGAAATACAATTGATGTAAACATTGATTTAGTACAGTCGTTTAAATCGTTGAATAACATTTGTTATGAATATCCCAGTAAAAGATAATCCCCCGTCATTCTTATGCTCCTAAATGATGCTCAATCCATGCTCAAATAATCTTGCTAAATAACCTGGGAAAAACATGCTTAAAACAGTCAACATAAAGTTGGTGAATTCATAGAGTTTTGTAAAATCATAGTTTAGGATTTTAAGTTGTCCTACATGGTATTGTTCAGTATTTGATATAAAAGTCAAATTTAAAGTCTCCAATTATTCCATTCCTTAATGTACTAAGCAGTGCAAAATCAAGTTCAGTAAGTTTTACTAAGCAGAGCAAGATTAGGTTTAGTACCTCCTATATTTCCATTTCAGTATTTTACTAGGTAGTGTAAAATAATCAAGTTTAGCATATCCAATATTTCCATTACAGTATTTTACTAAGTAGTTTAAAATAATCAAGTTTAGTATATCTAATACTATCATTACAGTATTTTACTACACATGGCAAAATAATCAAGTTTAGTAAGTTTTACTAAGCAGTGTAGAGTAACCAAGTTTAGCATTTCTATTATTCCCATTTCAGTATTTGCTAAGTAGTATATGATTTAGTTTAGTAACGCAAACCTTATAGATAGTAGCAATGCACAAAGCATTTCTACAAAAGATAATTACATTTTCTATTACTCGAAACTAAAGCTTAACCTTCCATAGTTCTCAACAGATGAGAACGTAGTGTCCTACAAAAAGACACCCAAACCTAGTTCCAACATGGTATACATCTGTTGTCCCGGCCGAGGCACAATGAGCATGACTCACCCAGATGGGGATGGTCAATCCCAAATAGATCTATTTATAACATTGGGCGATTTACAACAATTTAATAGTTTCTATAATAGGCAATCGTAATTAAGAGTATCATTCAATTTGCGTTCTATAGAATAAATATCTATCCTATTGTTTAAACAGATTACAATTTAATTTACGTTCTATAAACTAAACATCTACCAATCATATTGTCAAAACAGGTTACAGTTTAATTTACATTCTATAAATAAATTATAGTCATATTGTCAAAACAAGTTGTAGTTATTTAATAGCATGTCTCCCCCTCGCGGGTTTGAAAATCATAAAAGATTTAAAAAGCGAGGCTATTAACTCACCTGTATAATACAGCTCAAGGATGATCAAATATACAATCACAAAGCACACTGTACATCAAATACCTAAGAAATTAAGTATGTCTCAGTATATGCATAAATAATAAATGCATGCAGTCTAATTGGTCATACGTTTATTTGTGTCCTTAATATATCACAGTATATTTAATTATTAAATATACTGTTATGAAGATGGTCAAGTGTGCATGTTGTCCGTTTACTGTTTAAAGTTAACGGTGGTAACCTTTTAAAGTTAATTAGTGGTAACTTCATAGCTAGCAGTGGGAACTGTATAGCTAATCAGTGGAAACTGTTTAGCTAACAGTGGAAACTGTTTTAAAGCTAACAGTGGGAACTGTATAGCTAAAAGTAGGAACTGCATAGCTAACAGTGGGAACTTTTGGTAGTTTAATACTAACAGTGGCAAGTTTTAAATGGTCAGTTGGTAATATATAACTAACATTGAGAACATTACAACTATCAGTGGGAATACTACATGCATGTCTACATCTTACAACATAAACATAAGTATACCCTTATCGTTACAACTCCAGATCTAACATGCTAGTCATTATCAGCAGTCCCAAACGCCCCCTAATCAGCATGCATGTCATCAGCAGTCCCAAACGCTCCCTTATACCTGCTGTTAATCCCAAACAGCCTCTTAACCCTTCATGCAGTCCCAAACGCCCCCTAATCAGTAGATCCAAACACCCCTGAAGCTATGTAACAGCAGATCTTGGTCCCAAACGTCTTGCATGTCGCTTCCGACAGCAATTCCGAATAGATTCGTATGGATCTACGCTCATCCGATGCACCTTTATGTATTATACTGTCCAAACCAAACACCCCTTTATGCTGTTTGTTAAACAGCAAATCCAAACGCCCTAGATGGGTTTGTGAATGCAGAAACAAACACCCCCAACAGAGATGATGATCTCGTGGTGGTGGGTCTGTGGTGGCTGCATGCCACGAAGGTGGTGCACAACAGTGGCGGCTGGCGGCCTGGTGTTTATTGGCCACGAAATTGGTGGTTGGACGTGTTGGCCGTGAAGATGGTGACGTGAGGGGTGGAGGAGGGTGGTGGTGATGATGGCAGCAGGTGGCTGCACGACTACATGCAGTGATGAAGGATGGTGGTGGCTGTGGTGATCCTTGGATCTGGTGGTGGTGGCTGACGGGCGGGTGGCTGCTGGTGGAGAGCAGCGAGGACGGTGGTTGATAAAGATGGTGCTACGATTGTGGCTGCATGGCGGCTGTGGTGGCCACTAATGGTGGCGGGTACATGGTGGTGGCCACGGCTGAGGATGATGATGCCGTGATGGTGATGGGGCCACGAAGGAGGAAGAGGGTGGCGACTAGGGCATGAATCCGAGACAAACACCCACATAGGGGTGGCGGCCGAGATGTTTTGTGGTGGCTGGAAAATGTGGCTGCTGCCACATATGTGTGTGTGTGTGTGTTGAAGATGGTGGCTAGGGTATGGGTTATGAGGGTGAAACCCTAATGCACCTATATATACCCATTGAAAGTTATAAAAGCCATTTGCCAAGTTCATTATAGTTTAGTGCTAGTGTTGCAATTATTTTATAAGGGCCTAAAGTGTAACTTTCTTTGTACGTTAGTTAATAAACGTTACGGGACTCGTTCGTGGTTTATAAAATTTGATTCATCTTACGAGAATCACGTCATTGATCTAAAAATCATTTCTCCAATAAAATGGAGTATTTATATTACTTATAAACACGAATAACGTGTTCGATTATCTAAATTATGATAATTTATCATTTATCATTTTAATAACGTATGTATCATTTTGATAAATATACTTCTCATTTAATCTCTCTGTAGATAAATGAAATATTAACAATTTTCAAATCGTTTATCAAGTATCTCTCGACAATAATTTATGTAATTATATTATTCAATTGTCGGTACTCAGGTTGTACGACTTTTGTCAAATTTTCAAATCCAATGATTTTTGTATTGCTTCAAAATAGGTTTTGAAGTATACTTCGTTATTATTTAATGAACAAAAAATCTCGGGTTTTACACCATCCACATGCCACCTTGAGTTTCGTCCTCGAAACTCGATTACTATTACTAGGTTGAGAAATGATCTAGGATCATTGAGTAGACTTTTATTATATTTTTCTCATGGTAAAATCATGGATTTTACAGCACCACCCCGTTATTTTAGCTTCTTCCTCGAAGCTATTAAAAACTTTGTCATCTGTTAGGGTATAGATGTCATAGATCTTTAAGGTTCATTTTAGACAAGCGCAGAAACGAATGGTGCCAACAATGTAAAGAGATAGTTATTCGGATTGCTCTATAAGTTCGACTGAGAAGTATCTAGGTGCTGCTTCCACTACGGATGAACGGAAAGCAACGCAAAGAGATCTTTTTCCATGTCGCTCTATACATCCGATTGTGCAGTATTTGGATGCTGCTACTACTACGGATGGATAGTATTATCCAAAGGTTTGACCTTCAATCCGACAAAGCGGTAGAAGCTCGCGGAACAATTAATGATTATTAAGAGAGGACAAAATAGGAAGTTGTCAACTAGGAAAAGTCAATGTAGGGTCAACTACGCTTAGTTGGTTAAGCTCATTACGATAGATGTTCATTTGGAAAACCTACAAGCCAGGATTTGAGGTCGGAGAGGGTTCCGGAACTAGACATGCTGATCCTGTTCAAGTTCAGAGTGCTTCTCTGGCCGTGAGCCAGGAGCAGGACATGACAGACATCCACAGCTTGTTGATAGCAGGCCAGGTGGGGTACACTGTCATGCATGAGCGCATAGACTCTCTCTCTTGGACCATATGGGTAGATACCCAGATAGCACGAGGTTTTTGGGCCACGAGGCCTTGCAGTGGTTGTTAGAGGAGAAATAATTCCTCTATCGGCATATTCACACCTTGGAGGGGTCTTCAACATAAGACCAACTCTTCTCTTACTGCACAAGGTCAGTCTTTGCCCACCTTCTTTGATCTTGCAGTTGTTTGTCATGATGGAGTGACAGTAGAGACCGTCTACCTTCTAGGAGTCGTTGGCCGACTGCGGTCCCAGTTGCTGATTGTACTCAGTTTGCTTAAGGAGTCCTGATTGGCTTATACAAGCATTGCAGAGTACTCTTTCAGCACCTGCAGCCTTACCAGCCGTATCAGTACTAGCCCTATCTAGCAGACCTGCTGGGAAGGATTTGAGTAGATGTACTAGATCTTTTGTACATCATGATAAACTTTCGGGTTGTATTCCAGCTATCATGCACAATTCAGGTGTCATTTGAAGTTTAAGAAATCATTTGTCAAAACTCAATGTCTTGTGATGGGACATTGTAAAGGTAGTTTATTACAATATGGTACGATGAATGATAACATTAATGAAGCCGGTGTTGTGTGTAGAAACCCAAATTATAGGGGTTTTACACCACCTACCCGTTATTTTAGTTTCGTTCTCGAAGCTAAAGATAAAGTTACTTGTTCAGGGAACAAGTGAGAGCACTTTTTCTTGAACGTGTAGTCTTGTGAACTCGAGTTCTAAGTTTACAAGGTTGGATTGACTAGGACAAACTCGTCCTAAGTCTTGGTTTTTCTTAGATGTGCCTCCGGATCCCCAGTGTGTCTTGATGAGTGTAGGTAACAGTTCATTAATGTTTCTACTAGTTCTTCAAGAGATTTTTAAGTCTATTAAGCTTTAATAGGCTTATGCTATATCGAGTTAGAAATATAGTTTTGGCTGGTACCGCTCTTGCGTCAAAAAATTTCACGCGAAGGGCTTCCCGATATACTTCTAACCTGTGGAAAGAAAACATTAGTTTGACACTAAAGCTTCACTCAGCGAAATGGCTAAGATTATTGCTGATGGTGATTGGGTAGGAAGTTGCAAAGAAACTGCTTCAAATGTGGCTGAGCTGGGGCATAAGTTGCATAGAAGAGAAGTACTTCAGATGATGGAAATCAAAGAAGATACCAAGAATAAAGAAGTGTGCATCCCTGGTGAGATGCTGAAAGGGTCATGCCTCTACTGTTGGTGATTCCAAAATTTGAACAAATTTCGACTTCTAAAGGGAGGAAGTCATTCATTCCAAGGCTTGTTAGACAATGGTATTGTCGAACTAATTGGATCCGAAGAGGAAGAAGATTTTCCAAAAGAGTATTGGACACCCATTATCGCTTTTTGGGAGATGACAACATAACCCTACAAAATACACCCATTGAGAGTTGGGCATGTCTTTTATGCTTGGATCTGTCTTCCTTGTCGATTTTAGAAATGCGAGCTTAGAAGATTGGGCATCCTCTTACCAAGTATTTCTGGTCTTTGGTACAAGAGATGACACTAAGTCTAGTGTCGATAAAGTCTGTGTTATCGTCTCCTCGAATGATCGAGGGTTCGTTTCCTCATGGTAGATGAACCAGCTTTATTTTCTGTGACATCCCAAAGGGGTCAAATGAAATGGAAGTGAGCACTCCCAAAAAGGGTTCAAAATGCAGCGGAAAGAACACTCCTTGAAAGGGGTCAGATGCAGCTGATGACGTATAGTCCCCAGTCGGGTCATGGACATGGACATGGCTCATGGGTACTACACGTATCCGGCCCATCACAGATGGGTGGAATAATGTCATTCAGGCTTATGGGCTTGGATGAACAGTAACCGCACACATGTGTGCGGCCCATGGCCCGGTGCAGCCGACATGGCCGACATAGGGTTAGACAGAATAATATTCTGTCTAGGAATATCTTTATCCCAATAAGAGAGTATATTCACTACCAAGATTAGAAGATAACAATCATTCTAAACCTGGTGATTATCTCTTCCTTGGGGCCGAAGCATCAGTGGAACCCCATTAGGGTTTCACTGCCTATAAAAGGAACCCTCAAGGGTTCCACAAAGGTATTACGACTTGTACTCTAAACTCACATAAACCTTAAACCGATTACTTACTCTCACGCGGGAGTCTAATCGTGGGAAACATTCCCACGGTAAGCCTAACGCGTGCTGTTTAGTGTGCAGGATCCCAACCAAACGATTCACTTGGTGCAGGAGCCGGAGCCCAGCCAACCCGAATTAAGCCTAATTCGGGCCTAGCAAGGATCAACCAACTTTTGCATCAACAAGTTGGCGCCATCCGTGGGACCCATAACACTAAGCTAGAACAAAACCTCATCTCGAATTTCCAATGACGAAGGGGCATTCGCAAGCTAACCCCAGGAACATGAATCCCGGGAACCAGAAGTCCCAAGGGGAAGGGATTCTCATCCCCAACCAATCACCTAGCCGCCTTGCAGGCGGGCCGGGTAACCGTAGCGGTTTTCAGCCCATGGGGGTGACGAGCACGATCTCGATTACACCCCCGCCTACTTCAACCCTGGACAACCCTGATCCGGGGAGTGCGCCAAACCCTCCTAACAAGGAACCGCGCAGACCCTCGACGGAGGAAGAAGTGGAAGTCCTACCACTCAGTGAGGAGGATCTTACTCGAGTTCTCACGCAGAACTTCGAAAGGATCGTCCCAGGGATCGCATCAAGGTTGAATCTGGGGAGGAACCTCCAAGCCAGACTCAACTTTGGTGACACCGGACCAACCACCTCCTCCCAAAATCAGAGGAAAAGGAGAGCTCGGCCTCAGAAGCAGGGTACCTTCGAGGAAACCCCTCAACCCTGGAATGTGTTTGAGCGCATAGGAGACCGCCTTATACAGGAATTAACGTAGTCTCGAGAAGGAGAAAGGTCGGATGGCTCACCCGAGCGACCAGATCGAGAGCTGGCCAGAACCACACGTCGCCCGAGTGTGTGGGACAGGATGAACACTGGGAAAAAGGCTCCTAGTTCATCCCAAAAAAGTGGTCCCTATGCAAAGGATGGGGCACCACCGCCGTCCCCGGACCCGTCTGGAGAGGACTCAGATGACCATCCGCCTAAGCGTCACCGACCTAGGCGCACCCCTCCACCACCGCCAAACAATGATGGGTATTATGATGGTCCTTACTATCGAGATGCAGAAGTGGAGGATCTTTCGCGTCCATGGTGTGAACCATGGGATGACCCTAGGCTCACCCGGCCATGGGCGGATCCCAGGGAAGACCCGTTCACCCTCCGCATAAGGAACTATTCTGAGGACACCAAGCGTCGCATGCCGGCGTGTATCAAGACTTATGATGGGTCCGGTGATCCGGTGGATCACCTTAAAGTATTTGATACGCAGGCTAAAATCGAGCGATGGCCCATGCCCATATGGTGCCAAATGTTCAATTCGACCTTGATTAGAAACGCCCGTGACTGGTTTGAGGCACTCCCCCCACGGAGCATTGATAGTTTCACGGAACTACGCACTGCGTTTGAGAACAATTATACTCAAAGGAAGAAGTATAATAGGGATCCGGTCTCATTGGCAACTGTCAAGCAACGGCCGGGAGAGTCCACAGAAGCCTTCACTGAGCGCTTCAATGATGAGTGCACGCGCACAAGAACCATGCCAGAGCTCCTGAAAATCTCTGACTACATGCACGCCATAACAGACAGAGAACTGATCAGGCGCCTCAATGACAAGCGTCCAGAGAGATATGATGACCTCATAGAAAGGGTCAGAAATTTCATAGAGGGAGAAACAGCTGTTGCCGTGGCCTACCCATCCCGAGGAAATGGGTACCGGTCAAATGACCAGTCCTGGAGACAGTCGGGCAGTCAAGGTAATCAGAACAATAACAAGGGTTCAGACTATAAGAGCCAAAGCAAAGGCGGACGGTCGGACGATAAGTTCACCCCCCTAAAGATGTCCTACCGGGAGATCTTGCTGACAGAAGGGGCGAACTTTCCAAGGCCTCCCCCAATGACCACTCCCCCGGAACGTCAGCAAGGAAGTCACTTTTGCGAGTTCCATAATGACAAAGGCCACGGCACGGAGGAGTGTATCCAGCTCAAGAAGCACATTGAGTCGCTGATCAAATCAGGCAAACTCAAGCACCTAGTTAAGGATTGGAAGGATGGGAAAGACAACAACAAGAAGTATGATAAGAAGGATCCCCAAAAGGACAAACCTTCAACCATATACATGATCCAATCCAGACAGCGCCGCACGAGGCAGAAAATTGGCCAAAAATTTTCACGCGGCAGGGAGATCTCATTCCCTCCCATCACAGCAAGCGATGTGTTTGATGCGCCTCTCACTATTGAGATAAGCATTGGAACACATAATGTTCGTCACATGTATGTGGACGGAGGATCGTCAACAGAGGTACTATATGAACACTGTTTCGTGCAGTTATGCCCAGAAATAAGAAGCCAATTAGTACCGGCCACGTCGCCGCTTACTGGCTTTAGTGGAGACACTATCTGGCCGATAGGGCAATTACGTTTGCTTGTGACCATTGGGAATGAATGACATTCCACTACGGCGTGGATGAACTTCATGGTGATACGCTCACACTCTCCATACAATGGAGTCATAGGCAGACCAGGCATTTTGGCTATCCGGGCAGTACCCTCTACGGCACACGGAATGATCAAATTCCCCGTTGAGGGGGGAATCGTTACTATTTACAACACAGTCGTACCAACATCCTAGTGTCACACCGTGACAACACCGGCTCCACCTGTCCCACCCAAGGATGGATCACCACCTCCCAATTGGAAGGTGGCCATTCACCCTGACTATCCGGAACAGGAGGTATCCATAGGAGGGGCGCTCTCGGATAACGGCAAAAGGGCCATGTGCTCTCTTTTAAGTGCAAACCTAGACATATTCGCATGAGAGCCAAAACATATGACAGGTGTGCCACGTGCGATAGCAGAGCATAAGCTCTAGATCCGCCAAGGGTACCAACCCATCAAGCAAAAGAAGCGCGGCCAGGCGCCTGAGCGCAGCCAAGTAATATTGGAGGAAGTACGAAAACTAGTGGATGCAGGCATCATGCGCGAGGTATACTACCACGAGTGGTTGTCCAATCCGGTCATGGTCAAGAAGCATGACGGAAGTTGGCGCATGTGTGTGGATTTCACGGATCTAAACAAGGCCTGCCCACAGGACTGTTACCCGTTACCGGAAATCGATTGGAAGGTGGAGTCTCTATGTGGGTATCCTTTTAAATGCTTTTTGGACGCGTATAAAGGGTATCATCAAATCCAGATGGCGGAGGAGGATGCAGAAAAAACGGCGTTCCATACGAGCCAAGGCGTGTATTGCTATACGAAAATGCCGTTTGGACTGAAGAACGCCGGTGCTACATATCAGCGGTTGGTGGACAAAGCTTTTGAATCACAAATAGGCCGCAACTTGGAAGTCTATGTTGATGACTTGGTGATAAAAAGTCACACGGAGGAGGCACTCCTCCGAGACGTCCAAGAGACATTCGACACTCTGAGAAGGATTAACATGAAGTTAAATCCAAAGAAATGTACGTTTGGAGCAACTGAGGGGATGTTCCTCGGATATTTGATTGATCCAAACGGCATCAAACCTTGCCCAGAGAAGACGGATGCAGTGATACAACTGCCGTCCCCGCAGACACGGAAGGAGGTGCAATCCTTAAATGGGAAGTTAGCCGGACTGAATAGGTTCCTATCTAAATCCGCAGAGAAGTCATTACCCCTACTTAAGACACTCAAGAAGTGCATTAGGAAGGGAGACTTCCGGTGGACGAAGGAAGCCGAGGAAGCCTTCGGCCAACTCAAGCAGCATCTTGCATCTCTCCCTATGCTAGTAGCTCCCCGGCCAAAGGAGGAACTCATTATGTACCTCTCAGCTACTCATGGCGTAATAAGCGCGGTACTTATGAAGGATAGAGATACAGTACAAACTCCGGTCTACTTTATAAGTAGAACACTACAAGGGCCGGAATTGAATTATTCCTCCATGGAAAAATTGGTGTTAGCACTAGTGTTTGCTACAAAGCGGTTGCGCCGGTACTTTCAGGCGCACCCAATTGTGGTCATTACGGATCAGCCAATCAAGCAGGTTATTTCTAGACCGGACGTGGCAGGGAGGCTACAGAAATGGAGCATCCTGTTGGGGGAGCACAATATATCTTACAGACCAAGGACGGCTGTTAAAGGCCAGATTTTGGCAGATTTCCTGATCGAGAAGCCGGATGAGGAAGGACCAATCATTAAGCAAGACGAGATCCCAACGGAACCTTGGGTGTTATTCACGGATGGATCCTCGTGTACGGATGGGTCCGGAGCAGGTCTCATCCTCACAAACCCAGAAGGAATGGAATTCACGTACGCCCTCCGTTTTGAGTTCACGGCCACTAACAACGAAGCGGAATATGAAGCATTAATTGCGGGTTTAAAAATCGCTGCTAGAATGGGGGTCCGCAACCTTGAGGCCTACGTGGACTCACGGCTTGTCGCGAACCATATTCTAGGTGGGTATGTGGCTAAGGAGGACAACATGGTCAGGTACTTGGAAAAAGTCAAGTCGCTAATTGCGACTTTCAGTAAGTTTTCCATCAAGAAGGTGCCAAGGGGCGAGAACAAGAAAGCGGACGCTCTTAGCAAGATCGCATCCACAAGCTTCGCTCACTTGTCTAAACAAGTCTTGGTGGAGATACTCAAGGAGAAATCTATAACGGAAGGGGAGGTTGCCGCTATAGTTGAGGAGGAGGGACCAACATGGATGACCCCAATCATCAACTATTTGACTAATGAGACCCTTCCAGACGAGGAAAAAGCAGCAAGGCGTATTAAAAGGAAGTCGCAGCATTTCGAACTTCGAGAAGGCATCCTTTACAAGCACTCTTTCTTGCAGTCGTGGCTGCGGTGTGTTGGACCACGCTAGGCAGCTTACGTGATCAGTGACATACACGAAGGGTTGTGCGGCATGCATGTAGGCCCACGATCCGTGGTGGCTAGAGCCTTGCGAACAGGATATTATTGGCCTACCATGCACAGAGACGCGCGTGACATGATCCGCAAGTGTAATGATTGCCAAGTGCATAGGCCAGTACCGCGGCACCCGCAGCAGGAGCTTACACCTATCACGTCCCCATGGCCATTTTCTAAGTGCGGAATTGACATCGCAGGACCATTTCCTGTAGCTGCGGGGGGGGGGGGGGGGGTTAAATTCTTGATTGTTGCAATGGACTACTTCACACGATGGATAGAAGCCAAGGCAGTTAAGTCTATCACAGGCAAGCAGGTCAAGAAGTTTGTGTGGGAACACATTGTGTGCCGTTTTGGTCTACCAGGAGAGATCATCTCGGACAACGGCAAGCAGTTCACGAACAACCCATTCAAAGATTGGTGTGCATCATTAAACATCAAACGACGCTTCGCATCTGTTAAGCATCCACAAACAAACGGCCTTGTCGAACGAGCAAATAGAAGCTTGGGGAATGGCATCAAGGCGCGTCTGGATGAACGAAGTGGCAAATGGGTCGATGAGTTATCACATGTGCTATGGGCGCATAGAACTATCATCAAAACAGCCAACGGGGATACTCCATTTGCATTGGCCTACGGAACTGAAGCTGTTATTCCAGCAGAAATAGGAATGCCTACCATCCGCACAGCGGAGGTTAACGTCGTCACGAACGACGAACAGTTGCGAATAAACCTGGATTTGTTGGAAGAAAAAAGGGAAATAGCAGCCATCAATGAGGGTAAGTCCAAGGCTAAGATGAAGGCTTATTATGACGCCAAGGTCAAGGGTGTTTCCTTTCGGCCGGGAGACTACGTCTATCGTGTTAACGAGGCAAGTCGAGCGGAGAACACAGGAAAGTTGGGCCCCAAGTGGGAAGGACCGTATGAAGTCACTGAAGCCTTGGGGCGAGGCGCGTACAAGCTACATGACATGGATGGCCGCGACCTAGAGCGCACATGGAATATTTCCAATCTCAAAAGGTGCTATCTCTGAAAGCTACGGCTTCCGCATGGGTACTTCGCTATATGCGGTCTTAATAAAGAACCATGCGGTTTTATCTGTTTTGTTTTTTATTATGTTTGTTTAGATTCTTTTCTTGTTTTTTAGGACTTGTCATTATTGTTCAAACAAAAGTGTAAACGTTCTAATAAAATGTCGTGGTGCCTAGCTAGCTCCACGGCTTGTTTCGTGCAAATCATTTTTTAGAGTTTTTGTTAGTTGTATGAATTTTACTTATATTATAATATGTTATGTTTTATTCATATGCATTCTTCCAAAATTACTGTACATGTACTATACGCCTCCAGGCGGGGTAAGAGGATTAAGTGAACCTACTAATTCAACTTGTCGCGTAAGAGAGATGCAACCCCAGCCGCACGGACCATGTGTCCTTACTAGACACCTTACTCACAAGATGTTGGGGTAAGTTTCATATGCTGTAGCCACACGGTGCTCCGCATAGCAAAGACGCACGTCGCATGTCTAGTAAATTATAGACTTGTATGTATTTTCTTTCTTTGTGTGTAAGACGTGATATATCATGCAGTATTGTGCTACAATATTTCAACACAAGTAAAAATACACAAGTTTCCAAAATATCAAAATTGCAGTGGTCACTCACGGACTTATATACAAAACACAAATGTTGTTAGCCGTGTACATGCACGGACGAATAGGAACAATAAATATTCAAAGGGTTACAAACCAAAAGTGTCTGAAAGGGATCTTAAGTAGGAGCATCCTACATAGCGGGGAAAAACTTACCAATTTCTACTTGCTCTTCGACCAGACACGATAACCATTCATCACTTTCTTTCCGCTTCTGGGCTTGAGCCGCAGTCCTCTCCAGCGCCACACTTAAGGGTTCTTCGGCAAGCACGATTCTGGTTACGTCCTCGTATATGGGGAGTGTCAGGTGGCTGGGGGATGGAGTAAAGGAAGCACTGGAAGACGTGCTAAGACTGAGCTTTTCCATAATTTCAATATTTGGCGCATCTTTGGTGGCTTCCAGCTCATCCAAAAATGGATAGTGCAGATTTTGCATCGCGGCCATGGAGGCAGTCATTTTGCTAGCAGCTTCAGGATTAAAAAAGGCATGGTTGGTAACGTCCTTCCCTTTCGTGGTCAGCTCAGCGGCCTCAACCATTCCCTCGTGCCGTCCGTGGTCAATACCATCAGACACAAGGTTGGAGAATTGTTGCACAAAGTCCGGGGCCTCTAGCACCTTCATGACGGCCAGGCGTGCTCCATGCCCAACCATCCACCTACGGCCGGTAATGGCTGTTATCAGTTGGGGGCATAATTGTTGGGACATACAGATTTGATGATTACAAAACCTATAGGCAGAGATGAAGACAGAAGAAACAATAAGGACCTAATATGTAATATTAGGTTAGCTTTGATAATAAGCTAGGGTTGTGATGTAACCCTAGTACCTCTGTTATATAAAGAGGATTAGGCACACATGGTTATTCACTGATTGAGATACAATGTAAACTAAAGGTGTGTGTGCGTCCTCCTGGTGTCAAGCCTATAAGGCACCAGGAGCTAGTAGTTATTAGTATTTTATGAATAAGAAAGCCTTGTTCATAACTTTGATTGTGTTCTTTATTATATTCCGCTGTGCTTACAATCATTGTTATCATATCCCAGATGAGTCTAGATCCTCAGACCCAACAAGTGGTATCAGAGCTTGTTGGCTCTCGATCTGGTTGATCTACAAGGTTTTCATTATTTTCTGTTTTTATATAAATAAAGTTGCTGATCTAGGGTTTTTCCCAACAAACCCTAGATGATTCAAATATGTTGCTGCTGTTACTATCATGTTGCTACTAGTTATTTGATAATTGCTGGTGGTTGTATGATCTTGTTGCTGATTCGTGCATGATGTTTCTAATGTAGAAGGTACATGAGGCTGCTGTTCTTAATGCTTAGGGTTTGTTATAAAATCCTAGATTCGTTTTTTTATAGAGGCAGCAGGTTTGTTTGGTGTTGGTGTTCCTGCTGATCTAGGGTTTTTTCCAACCCTAGATGATTTTTGCTGCTTGGTAACACAATTTCTGAATGATTTTAGGGTTTTGATATATTTCATCTAAACCCTAGATTGATTATTCTTATTGCTGCCAGAACTCTACAATGATGAACAACCTGATATTCGTTATTAGGTATTTATTCAACCGTGTGTACTTGTGTTTGTATGTACGGCAGTATTGGCAGCAGTAGGGAGTAATTATGTTCTATGATTGTTTGATTGAAGTGAAGCAGCAGGCTGTACGATTGGTGATCATGTGAAGCAAAGTACTCTAAATACGATTCAGACATCGGGGTCCCCAGCATAAAAGAGACGTGATATAGAATGGGTTGAGATGGAAGTGAGTACTGCTGATTGTTCACGTGTCTGAAAGAAACCAGAAAGGGACGTGTGCTTGGTATATTAAAGGACGTGATTGGCATGGTTGATGATGGTCAGAGGCTATAAACAAAATCATCAGTTGGGTATGGTACGTATGGACTTTTTCTGTGCTATTTTTATGGGAATATATTCATTTCTCTTTTTGGTTTGAAATTCGTTATTTATGGCTGGTAGTCCAAATAATGGACAGACGTGTGCATCTTGAGCAAATATGGGCAGTTGTTTAATTTCTCATAAACAAACGTGGGAGGCTTGTAATACCCACGAAATTTCAGCCTTTATATTTTGATATGGGAACAATATTTACGGTTCTATATGGAGTGCATACAAAATCATATGGAAACAGTTGGGTTATATTTGGACGCTCTGTGGGTTTTGATACAGTCCAAGACGTGTGAAATCATATTCCTGATTTTATGGACAACATCGTGGGTACATATACACAGTATAATATGGTCTACAATGGTCAAACGTATGAAGCTGCTACTTCTTAGGGATTGCTTCTTAATTCCTAAAATAGATTATTCACCTATTTTCGTGTTTTTATTTATGGGCTGGATGGATTCTCTATTTTGGACGTGATATTCATTGGATGAAAAGGTCCACAGATGTGATTAAAAACAGTTATGGCATGCATGATTTCCGAAGGTTTTATTGCCTGCGTGATTTTTGGAGGTAAATGCACATTTATAGGACTTTGTTTCTTTCCTTCTAAGACGTGTGTTGTGCTGTCCATGGAAGATGTATGTTGCGTATTTTATGGGATACTAGAATGAAACGCGTTATTGGCTAAAAAGGTGGGAAAATATACATTATATATGATTTAAGGGGAAGCATAGTATCTACTTATGAACGTCATATATAATGCTACAGTTATGAGAATGTGAGATTCATGTGTGGGTCAATAAGTGATTCCTATTGTTTAGGGATTATTTTTTCTTATTCCGTAAATACCTCCGTAAATGACGTGGTCTTTTGAAGATACAGTTTGGTTTTAGGAGGAAAATAAGGAAAAGATTATATTTGAACGTGGGAGATAATGAGGAAGTATATTGAACGTTTGCTGGTATGGTCTCATCTATTTCAGGCATTTCTTTCTTTGTCGATTGGTTGATTTCTTATTAAATATGGGATATACATTTTGGACGTAAAGAAGAGCTGATCACGTTTGTGTTATTATATGGGTTATGTGATATGGGCTGAATAATGTATTAAACATGTTGGACTAAAGTTTGTGACTGCAAATCAGCAACGGTATTAGTGACAATTCTTGTGTCACTAAAAGTTTGGAGGGAAGATATTGTTGATATCAGCAACAGCTTTCATAACAGCTTAGTGACAGAATGTGTGTGTTAAAAAAAAACAAAAAATATATATATATATATATATATATATTATATATATATATATATATATATATATATATATATATATATATATATATATATATATATATATATATATATATATATATATATATATATATATATATATATATATATATATATATATATATATATATATATAGAACGGGGTTCGAGATGCTACTGGTAGGTTTTCGTTACTGCTAGTCATTCTTACTGGTGAGCCATGGTTCCTTCTGGTCATTGAAGTTGCTGCTTGATTACTTCTTTGATGTTGTAGTTGAGTTTCACAAATTTGTTTCTTATTATATCAGCATTTAGCTGAGCAATACACCTTGTCTTTGGACTAAATATATTGTTACAGCTTACAACTGGCTAATAGTTGTGAAGGTTAGCAGTTCCCATGTACCAAAAACTGTTGGTGAGCAATACACCTTGTCATTTTGATCAAAAATATATCATTTTGACTAAATATATTGTTATAGCTAACAGCTGGCTCATAGTTGTGTGGTTATCAGTTCCCGTGTACCAAAAACTTGATAAAATGCATGATATAAGACATAAGTTTGGGCAGGTTCCACTTCTTCATCAAATTGGTTCTACTTGATTTTCTTCATCAGTGATCACTCCAAGGTACCTATCGGATTGGACATGCACTTCTTCAGGGGAAGCATACATGGATCGAGGGGAAGCTTAGTGGATTCCTACTAGTCGGTTCCTACTGGTCGTTTCTACTGGTCGCTCCTACTAGTCGCTCCTACTGGTCGCTCCTACTGGTCGCTCCTACTGGTCGTTACTACTGGTTGTTCCTACTGGTCGTTACTACTGGTCGTTACTACTGGTCGTTCCTACTGGTACGTTATGTTTTCTTCTGGTGGTTTTGCTGGTTCCTGCTGTTCGTTATAAAAAAAAAAGAAAAAAGAAAAAAAAGAAAAAAAAAGAAAAAAAAAAGGGGGAGTTCATCTTGACGGGGGGTATAGATCGTTTCGGAGATTCAGTTTATGCTATAATTCTTAACTGGAACAGTTACACGCTCTTTTACAAATATTTGGGGGGCATATGATACCATACAGTTCATGATATGATCATCACAAAATTAGCATGATCATAAGCATCGAGTGGTTTCTGGTTGATCCGTCAGAGCTCACTGAGACTATCGGCCATTGCATGTGATCGCCATGCATATATTGACTACAAGAATTATTCAAAGACATTTTATTACATGATATTGTAATAAGCATGTCTTTTTCATACTGAAAGACGATATGATCTATGCCACTGAGTTCAAGATTCAAGAGATGGTTAGTATGATTGTTTATATACTTAACCATCTACATGCATCACTTAAGGGGAAGCGTCTACGAGTTGCACAAGACCCTATTTGCTAATTACAAAAAGGGGAAGAATAGTTAGACGTGCCGCTTATTATCGTGATGACATGTTCGAGCATTGTTTCTTCATGCACATTGTTTTGTAATATCAAATAGGGGAAGATTGTTGGGACATACAGATTTGATGATTACAAAACCTATAGGCAGAGATGAAGACAGAAGAAACAATAAGGACCTAATATGTAATATTAGGTTAGCTTTGATAATAAGATAGGGTTGTGATGTAACCCTAGTACCTCTATTATATAAAGAGGATTAGGCACACATGGTTATTCACTGATTGAGATACAATGTAAACTAAAGGTGTGTGTGCGTCCTCCTGGTGTCAAGCCTATAAGGCACCAGGAGCTAGTAGTTATTAGTATTTTATGAATAAGAAAGCCTTGTTCATAACTTTGATTGTGTTCTTTATTATATTCCGCTGTGCTTACAATCATTGTTATCATATCCCAGATGATTCTAGATCCTCAGACCCGACAATAATACATTGTCACGCTCAGCAGTGAGGGCATCAATCATCAACTCTTTTTGGGCAAATGCCTCTTTCAGTTCTTGGATGACCGCCCTCTCATCAGCAAGGTCCTTTTGTACTTTTCCATGTTTTGGACGGCCAGGTGCGCGTCCTCTAGTTTCTGGTTAAGCACGTCTACTTGGCTGGAGTACGAGTGGGCAGAAGCTTCCGCCGTGGCTACCAATAAGGAAAAAACGTGTTAGCACATTCCTTTTGTAATATGGGTGGCGTGGCACGAATATGTACCTTGGTGGTTGCAGCATCTAGTTGTGACTCAAGGTTGGATACTTGCTGGTCGTATTCACTCGCGCGGGCTGACTGTTTTTTAATGGTCGCCTCGGCATTGACCAGTTGGGATTGGAGGTCGGCAATCTGAGCTTCATTATCTTCAATCATTTTCTCCCTCCGTCCAACTTTCATCTTGAGAGAGTCAACATGCCCAAGCGCGGCTTCAAACCTAACCCTCATCGAGGTTCCCATCGCCATTTGGTGTACCAGAGTGCCATTGTACTCATCCGCCAAGTCTGCATGAATGAGCGAGTTTACCTCTTGCACCAAGCTTGGTGGTATGCAGTTGTTGAGGTACTCCCGGCACTCATCAGCGTTCCTCAGTCATGACGCCGTGGTAATATTCCATACTGGGTTGAATGGTTGAGGGGCGCCGGACGTGGGGAAGTCTTGGGAGGCTATGGGTGAACCGTCTTCAAATACAGGGCCGGACCTTGTGGGGGCCGTGGGGTTTTCTTCCATTGCTTTTCCTTTCCCCTTATCAACTTGGGTGTCAGAAGGAGGCGCGGCACCAGTGTGGTTGTCCCTGTGAAACAAGTATTACGAAATATCTTAAGTATTGCTTACAAGGAAACTTGTCATTCTTACATATTAAGATGGGTCTTACATATTGTTTCTTGCTAATTCGGAGGCGGTTGGGGCAATCTGAGTGACGGGATCGACATGAGCGGCCCGGTTAGCCTCGAAACCCTGGGTAGCACTCCCGACAGATTGATACAAGGGGTGGTCTTCTCGAAGTCTCTTGGCAGGAGCATTGTGTTCGCCAATCTCGACTGAGGCAGTCCCTCTCGCACGGTTGCTTCTTTTTCGGGTACGCCTGGCGACGGGCTGCGTTACTGCTTCGTCGATCTCCTCCTCGACTTCTTCTTCTTCCTCTTCTTCCAGGTTGACATGTTGTTGTACTTCATCATCATCATCGCCCATCAGTCGGCGAATGCTGGAGGTGGTTAGTTCAATATTGTCCCCCTGTTGTTCCCTATGTGGTGAGGAGGGCCCGGCTCCTCCTTCATTCATCTGGTTATCACCATCGCCGTTGTCTCCATGCTCCTCCTCGTCAGAATGTGGATCAGGCACGGCTTCCAAAGCAACCGTCACGGGTCGGGTGTGCTCAAGAAGGGGTTGTTCATTTTCACGGAGAGGACGGAGACCTTCCGGCACAAGCTTCGGATCGCCCTGGCGCAACAGTCCAAAAAATTCATTTCTGTCCAGCACAAAACAACATATGTTAGTTATTAATCAAATACATGTATACATTTTTTTGGCGTACGGATGATTAGCCTACCTTCGCCCTGCCTTCTCCAAAAAACGGGATACCTATTGGAAGGACCAAAGTAATTACGACTAATCCCTAGCAGACATAGGAATGATTCGGGAAGGTTTCTATGGAACCCAGTCCTATTCAAATCTAACTCTTGGGAATGACGGGGGTTGTATGTACTTGTGTGCGGCTTGGGGTCGTGAGGGATCCTAGTTCTGATGGTATAATCGCCCGGCCATACCACTGCGTCAATAAAAAAATAGTGATCATACCAATTTTTCAATGAATCCATTGGTTTGTTGTGCGATTGGGGACTGTTGGAGGCTCGTTTCTTAAAAGATACCCAACCGTTTACTATGTTGGGAACATAAAAGAGCCGGAATAATTCTACAGTTGGGGGAATTCTCCTAGTACGGCAAAGAATCTCGAATTGGCTAATCTTACAGGCACCTATGCAGTGGAGCTGACTAATGTGTACATCATAATATCCTAGCAGATCTACAAGAAAGTGGGTGAAAGGGATGCGATAATTAGCCGCATCAAAAAGGCGAGTATACAGGCCTATCTTACCCACCGGAGCCTCAGTTATGAGGTCTCCGGCGCCAGGAAGTGAGGGGTGTAGGTTGGTAGGGATGAAATAATTTGTACAAAAATGGTTTAATTGGTCTTGGGTCATGACATTCAGCACGGATCCAATGGTAGGGCTGTTTCTATGAGTCATTACTAAAAAAGAGTGTAAGGACGTGGTGTTCTAACCTGCGTGTGAAGGGATCCGTGCGTGTTTGGTTCAAAGCTAAGAGGAAAGCTTTAATGGCAGAAATGGAGGTTATAAACTGTGTTTCACACAGCCGTGGGGGTGGCTTATTTATAGGGTTGCCTCATGGGTCACAACCTGTTGGATGTGTGACACGTGTCTGCCACTATTCTTAATCGTGTGGCTAGGGGGCAAGTGGCAAGTGAAACGTCAGGTGGGACCCACGGGTCATATCTGATTCAAACGTTTGCACTGCTCAAGGTTCTGACTGTCTGCACTTTTGTCAGTCAAACAAGTCAGATGAACAGTTGTTCATGTCGGGTTATGCGGCTCTTACGTAAGACTTGACATTTAATGATATATTTAATTTGTCTCGGTTGCTATATGCGGTTGAGATATTGATGAGATAACTTCTTAAGCCAGGTTGCCACGTGCGGCCAATATAAATTCTTGGGCAATTTGTCATTTACTATGGTTTCCTTGGTACGTCCGGGGAGCATCTTTGTAGTCTAGAGGTTCCACCTACGGTTGTAACAACTAGACTGGGGGGACATGATGACGTATAGTCCCCAGCCGGGTCATGGACACGGCTCATGGGTACTACCCGTATCCGGCCCATCACAGATGGGTGGAATAATGTCATTCAGGCTTATGGGCTTGGATGAACAGTAACCGCACACATGTGTGCGGCCCACGGCCCGGTGCGGCCGACATGGCCGACATAGGGTTAGACAGAATAATATTCTGTCTAGGAAAATCTTTATCACAATAAGAGAGTATATTCACTACCAAGATTAGAAGATAACAATCATTCTAAACCTGGTGATTATCTCTTCCTTGGGGCCGAAGCATCAGTGGAAGCCCATTAGGGTTTCACTGCCTATAAAAGAAACCCTCAAGGGTTCCACAAAGGTATTACGACTTGTACTCTAAACTCACATAAACCTTAAACCGATTACTTACTCTCACGCCGGAGTCTAATCGTGGGAAACATTCCCACGGTAAGCCTAACGCGTGCTGTTCAGTGTGAAGGATCCCAACCAAACGATTCACTTGGTGCAGGAGCCGGAGCCCAGCCAACCCGAATTAAGCCTAATTCGGGTCTAGCAAGGATCAACCAACTTTTGCATCAACAGCAGCGGAAAGTAGGCACCCTCAAAAGGTTCGGATGTAGCTGAAATGGACACTCCCAAAAGAGTCAAATGCAACGGAAGTGGACATCCCCTAACGCGGTCTAATGCAGTGGAAAAGATATTTGGGTTAAGGATAAGCCAAAAATCAAGAGCACAATGCTATGATCCAAAAGAGATGAATACGAGTCTTCTTAGGTTTCTAGATGGTGATGTAATAACATCAATTATGAGTTATCTTAATGATAAGATACTACTAGAGGAAATCACGAGTCAAAAAGGGATACGTACATAGTCGGATACATAAAATAATATCAATAACGAGTCATGTCGAATACATTTAAGCCCATGTGATTATAAATTTCTATTTACATCGATAAGCGTCCTTATCCATGTAAGGTGAAATTCATAACTCCGTTCGGTGACCTATGATTTCTTTATTCAAATGAACAAGCATCCTTACTCGTTTCAATAATGATTTCATAGCCCACCTTACCTAAATATCTCGGCAAGGCTTATTATTTAGGATAAATATAATGTCTAAGATAATAGATATTATTAAGATACTTTACAGCCCGTTTATTTAAAACTTTCATCTTTAGGCATCCCATTCCACCTTGATACGAATTTTATAAGTAAACTTCTGGTTCGCTGGCTTATGATTTCACCTTTAGACGTCCCATTCCGTCTAAAGACGTAATCATAGTTAACTTAGGATCAAGAGTCTTAGGTCCCATATATAAAATATAGAATCATAAGTACCTTGATTTTGGGTTCCACCGCATCATTTAAAGATGCAAATTTTATCCAAATAATACCACATGATATTATTAAAAGTAAATGTATGTGAGTCACTAATAAGTCGTGTTCCATAGGTATACGTACAAAATCATAAGCGAGAGAAAATACATGTTGACGCGCGATAACGTGCGCAAGAGTACGCATCAAACAAGGAGTTCATATGTATAATATAATATAATAATATATTACAATCATAAGCATAGGCATTATATCATATAATTCCTTCTAATAAGGTGTATATATATATATATATATATATATATATATATATATATATACATAACGACAAGTTTAAACATTTAATAAAATGTAGTACACGAGATAATGCTCCCTAGTCTGTTGTTAAATGATCCAACATGTACTGTTGTTGTAAATCCGGTTTCCTTAAGTGGTCCGTCAGTTATCCTAATAGTCAAAATAGACTAACCGGTTCCTATTCATCGAATAACTATGTAAAGATAGTATACTCAAGTTTTAATACATTAAATGAAATAAAGATTCTAGGGTTTGCTTGAGTTTCGATTATTGGCAAAACAAGTCCCTCCATATTTTACCAAATGTACACTTTCTGGTTCTTAACAGCTTTAGTCCTTAGGGCTTCTAGTATTTTCGGGAGATGGCGAAAATAGTCCCTCTATTTAACATTAGGTTTTATAACTTCCAATAAGTGGCGAACTAACCCTTAGGGCTTCTAATTGTTTCGGCTGATTACACCATTAGTCCTTAGAGTCATAAAATGACAGTTTAACTTCCAAGAATTTACAAAGTGGTCCTTAAGGTCTAATAAGTCATGAATGGCATTTATTAATCCCTACACTTTCAAATATTTACAATATTAGTCCTTTTAATTTCTGTTTTATCAAGACAAGTTTCAAATGTCATGGTTTTAATCCATAAGTCTTATAAACTAACATTCTTAGTCTAAAAGTTTTTATAAATTATTTTTGGTATAAAAAAACTTTATTCAAGTATAACATCACTAAGTGAGCTTATTAAATGTGCCAAAAGAGTTAACGGGCTTCCCAAACCCTTATTAAGCTTACAAGATCCATTAATAATTTTATAGCTAAGGACTTCTTAATGGGCCCTATTACATTTTTAGATCCATTAATATTTCAAGATTTGCTAAGTGGGCTCACAAGGCGCTAAATGGGCCTATTCAAGTTTTGGGCTATTGTTACATGGTCTTAAGTAGTCTATTAATAGTATTAATCATTTATCTAGGTGTGAAGTTTATGAAACCTTACAAACTTATTACTGGTTTATAAAGATTAAGTCAAGATCTCCAAAGAAAAATTTATAAAATCTAATTTTAGATTTTTCCCCAACATTTTATTAGATTTTTCAATATTTATAAAATCTAATTAGGTTTACTAAAGATTTATAAAAACCTTGTTTAGATTTCCCCCAAAACTTTGCAAGACGCATATTATTCAGTTATATTTTTATAAAAATAAATTTAGATTTTCCAAGATTGAGTAAAATAGATAGATCTATTTAGATTTTTAGAGATTTAAAAATCTTCTTAGATTTTCTAACGAGTTCTAGAGATTCTGTTAGATTTCCAAATGTTTCCAAAGATTTTATTTAATTTCCATTTAAATATTTCCAATGGTTTGTTATGTATTAGATTGTTCGTGGTTACAATGCATTGTTCAGGCCATCATACTTTAGAAGCCATTCTATAAACGTTTGAGGAGCGAGGGCACTTTAAATTGTAAACCCAACCACTCAGTTAAAACGTAATATCGAGATGGAACATCTTTAGTATAAAGCTCCCTACTAACATGGCATGTTTATTTGTTTTATTAAGCAACTTGAGTATTTAATATTTCTATAATAAATATTAAATAGTCATAATACGTAAATACGTACAGAGTTATCATATAATACAATCAACATATATCAATGCATATAATAATGAATGCGCACTTACATCATATAGTATGCATGATCTCTATGCTATATGCTTTCTAAGTATCCAAAAAAATATCCCCAAAAGTTTTTTATAAAGTTATAGTCTAGCTTTTAAATAAAAGAAAAATATTTTTATTCTTATTTTATTTAAAAATTTATCTGGTTCGCTATAACTAAAGCTCAGATACCATTCTCTGTAACACCCCCGAACCGGGTATCACAGTGGTGGATCGATGAGCAAATAGCTTACAAAGCACAGATCATAATTATATGATTTTTGAAATACAATTGATGTAAACATTGATTTAGTACAATCGTTTAAATCGTTGAATAAATTTTTTATGAATATCCTAGTAAAAGATAATCCCCCGTCATTCTTATGCTCCTAAATGATGCTCAATCCATGCTCAAATAATCTTGCTAAATAACCTGGGAAAAACATGCTTAAAACAGTCAACATAAAGTTTGTGAATTCACAGAGTTTTGTAAAATCATATTTAGGATTTTAAGTTGTCCTACATGGTATTGTTCAGTATTTGATATAAAAGTCAAATTTAAAGTTTCCAATTATTCCATTCCTTAATGTACTAAGCAGTGTAAAATCAAGTTCAGTAAGTTTTACTAAGCAAAGCAAGATTAGGTTTAGTACCTCCTATATTTCCATTTCAGTATTTTACTAGGTAGTGTAAAATAATCAAGTTTAGCATATCCAATATTTCCATGACAGTATTTTACTAAGTAGTGTAAAATAATCAAGTTTAGTATATCTAATACTATCCTTACAGTATTTTACTACATGATAGTTGTAAAAATTAGCACTTGTTTAGGAAAACAAGGCAATTAGGGTAAGTATTAACGAGTAGTTTAGGAAAACCACAAGTTATGACCCAATGAAGTGAGTTCGTTCTCGAGGAGGCAAGTGTGTTGTGCAATGAATTGATTTTGATAATGATTTGTGATTATATTGTGAAAAAGGAAATAGAAATGGGGTGAGAAGAGAATGACGGTTACGAAGACGGATCGAGCTAAGACGAAAAAGGCGTTCACGTAAAACCGTAAAAAGCTACAAATTAAAAATTTTAAACTTAAAATTAATTAAAAGCTAAAACTAAGTCTAAAGTAATATAAATAAGAATAAAAATCCAATAAAAATATTTTTTAACCTTTTATTAATTAAATATTCAATTTTAAATGCTAATTAAAGCCCTAAAATTAAATATAATTAATCAAAATGTCCAAAATATTATTTTATTGAACAAATAACTTACTTATATTATCTAAAGACTAAAAAGTATTTTTCCTAAATTTTAAAAACTATTTTTCTATTTTTAAAACACCAAAAACTATTTTTAGATTAAAATAATTATAAAAAATAATAAAATAATGCCGAAAATAATTTGACACTTTTAAAAATCCTAAATTACACTAATGAACAGTAGAAAAATGAAAAAGTTTGAAAAATATAAAATTTTTCACTAAAAGACAAAACTGATAATAAATAAAACCCTAATTAAACTAATTTATTTCTAAAAATTAAATAAAAAGTGAACAGTGAAAACTTTTTGAACTAAAAATCTTAAAATGTTTTTCTTAATCTATAAAAATTGTTAAAACTGAAAAATAAAACTTTTTCACACTAGAAGACAAAAATCAGAAATTAAAAAGTTAATTAAAAATAGCTATTTAATCTAAAAAATATTAAATGAACAGTAAATTAAAAACTAATTAAACAGAAAAATCAAAATTAAATTAGAAAAATATAGAAACTAGTTTCAAACCCTAAATCCTATTTTTGATCACTAAAGACAAAAAATCCAACTTTCTGATAGTGACACTTGCTTTGTTTTGTCTGCTTGTATAGCAGTGGTAAAATTTGTGCAAGCAGGGGGAACTTTGTTCCCACTGCTAGTGCAAAAATATGGTCTGGTGGATTTTTGAGCTTAGGAAAGCTATTGGCTTGCTTATTTTTGTAAAACAAGGCACCCCCACACTCATGGAAGTGTGGGGAGTCAGATTAAACACAAAAACACACAAGTTCTTCACAGAAATCACACACAAATTGCACAAGAAGTTACTGATTAAGCCTAAAGGTTTCTGATGAATAGTTGACTGATTCAATTTGCACAAAAATGGATTTTGAAGCCTCAAATTTTGCACACAAAGATACCAAATAGCATACAAGCTATACACAATCCTTAAAGGACCTAATATCTAGCAGCTTTCAAGATCTAATGGTCAGATATGCTTAAAATCTGGCAGAAAAGTGGATGGACTGTTTTCATGTCATTTTCCAAATTTTATCATGCAAACTTCTGATTTAAACACACAAAACCAACAAGAATAATACACTTTAACCAAATAGACCAAAGAGAGTGAGTGAGAGTGGTTATTAACAGGTTTATAAAGCTTTAAGCCCCTAAATCCCTAATCCCAAACACCCTTTAATATCTAAAAACCAAAAATTATCAAAGCAAACCTATTCAAATCTACTCAAATCTGATTTCAACAGCTTCTAACATGCATACAAGCAACTAGTGAGCATAATCAAACAAATAAACAATCACTTAAACAGATTTCCAAAATCACGTAAATCATTTAGATCACAAATTTTGAAAACTGAAACAAGGTCAAGAAAGCTACCTTGTTGGACCTACAATCCAGGTCCAACAGTGGCTGAAAAGCCACCTCCTTACAAGCCCGGGCTTGTGCTGATCCTTGGAAAAACAGTCAAGAGCTCAAAGTACTTTCCTGCTAAGAACAAGGTAGAAACAATATAACCAATATTTCTGATTTTTAAAACTTTTTTTAACCTTTTTCACAAACTTCTCTCAATCACTTTTCCTTTCAAAACACTTAAACAAACACTTAAAAACCTGGAAAACCAATTTCTTGGAACAAGATTTTACCCAAAAAATCACCTTTTTCAGAAACTTGAAATTACTTTTTGAAAACTCAAAAACACTTCAACAAATAATTTTGGAACTCAGAAATTTGCATTAACAAGACACCAACTTTTGGAAATAAAAAGGGATTACAATTTAACAAAATACCAACTTTTATTAAAGCAAAAAGGAATTACACAAGAAAATGCAAAATTCTAGAACAAGGGCTTACACAAGTTGTAAGCTCCTTATATAGGAGTAAAAAGAAGCTTCTAGTCTACTTTGCTAAACATAAACCCTAACAGCTGGAATTCCAAAAGTGCCCTTGTGAAAAATTCAAATCCTTGGTCAAATATTGTTGCCCGTGACTTCTTTGGTGTCATGTGAAGATGCCAGCTGCATATGTTTGATCTTGGTCGTTGAAAGGAGAGTAAGGACCAAGGAATCCATCTTAACCATTGATATGGTCGGGTATTGGGGTTTGGGGAAAATGACGGGTGCAGGGGAGGGACCCACAAGACACATGGGTGTGTCTTGGTCATGGTTCTGGTGACAAAGACACAAATTAGCAATCTGGAAATAATTAGGCAAAAACCCTTTGTTTTAAAGAAGATTGATACTGGGTAAATTAGGGTTCTTGGGGTGTTTAAGGAGTTGGTTAATCTGTTTTGGGGGTTAATGATTTTTAAATAAATGTTTTGGTGGGAAATTATAAACTGATTAATATAATCAGTTTAAGCCGTGAGTGGGGTGTGACGTGGGTGGGGAGGATCAGGTGGTGGAGTGTGATTGGTGTTGGAGGATGACATGGCAGGTTGATTGGTGGGGAGGAGTTTGTGTGTCTGGCCAAAATAGTCCCCCATCTCCTTTGTTTTGTTTACTTTGTATTAAATAGCCAACAACTTGAATTCCTTTGTTAACAACTTTAGGCAGCTTGTCAAATTTGGCACAATATTTTCTCAAACTTAAAACAAGGACTTTAAATGCATAACTTGCATTCTTCAAGGGCCATTCTTGTAATATCTTCAAACATGGAGGACCTTTCTTGCCAAATGATGATTTCTTCAAGGTCTTTCTTTGCCAAATCTTCAAAAATGAGTGACCAATGTTGACAATTCTTCAAACTTCAAGGTATTTTTTGGAAATTCTTGATTCGGGTCCGGTTCATTGTGAGGCTTCGTTTCCCGTGTCCGTTTTTGATTGATTCTTATGATCTTTTTTGTCATTTCCTCAATATCCGTACCTAAAATACACAAGCAACAAACAGGAGCATATATTTGGCAGTTTTAATGATATTTAATGCATTTTAAGCCCGATTTGGACGATGAGACTATGTATAAAAGCAGTCTCATCACTCCCCCGTACTAAACCATTGCCGTGCCCTCATGCAATGCTAGAATAAAGTATCGTAGCATCTCCAAAATTCATTTTTTTCACTTTATTGAACGATAAACTAGCTACACTACTACTATTTCTACTACTACTTGCGTTTTAGACATAATGTATGATTTTCATCGCAAAATGGGACGTTTAGGTTCATAGAATAAGAACACGTGAATGCTTCGTTAGAAACAATTTCATCGTCCTTGATTTTCACCCCAATTCCATGCCAAGCGTGTAACGAGATCATTGTCATTATAAGTTAGTAATGCTAACACTACTCATTGTTGATCCCAAACTTAGATCGATTAAGCTTTGTGTATACGAGATTAGATCAAGTACTACACGTAGAGAAACCTTTGCTTATGAATAAAGTAACAAAGTGTTATGCGGAATTAACACTTGATCTAAAACACAAAGATGTTAAACAAACTTTCACTTGTATTAGAATGATTCTTGTTGATTACAATGAAAGAGGTTTAACTTGCGAATACTTATGAAAACTAATATATGACTTTAACCTAAAAGACCTTCTTTTATAGAACAAGAAGTCTTGTACAATAAGCTACGAATCAACTATTCTAGGTAAAGATAATAATAGAAAATACAATGTTGTGCTTATCTTTACCATACACAAATAAAGAAACAAATAAACAAAAGATACGTATGAAGATATTCCATCAGTGTCAATCTTCAAGGCTGTCAGCGTTGACTTCTTCAATGTCAACACTTGGCTGTCAGCGTCCAATGTCATCCTATCAGCGTTGACATTCTTCTTATCAGCGTCTAGTGAACTGACCCATATTTTATTCCCAACAATCCTCCCCTAAACTTGATATCCATTCCAATGATCAAGTTTCTGAATAAAAACTTCAAGGATTAGGAGGAATCTTGCAAAAACTTCTTATGTTGGTGATAAACATATCTGATCAAGTCTTTGGCCACGTCACTAGTATAATCAATCTCCAAGGGTGTCTCTAGCATCTTCTCCAACACTTCTTTGGACAAGAAATAGTCAGCATCCACAAGTAAATACTCTGAAAACTTTGTAGAGCTCATATGAAATACACCACAAGTAGAATAAAGCCTCCAATGAAGATTACTGAGATCATCTTCAAGATCCTTCCAAATGGCAGGATCTGCTTCTTTTGGACCACACAAAGTCATAAATGTGTTCCAAAGTCTTATTCCATTTGCTGAAGTAGGTGCTTCAGCAGTATACTTGGCCTCTATCAATCTCCATAGATGCACCAAGTCTTCCCTGTCTATGCTTGCAAATATAGAAATAACTGAAGTGAAAGTATGTACCTCCTTTCCAAACCTGCCAACCTTCCAAAATCCACACTCATCTTCATCAAAACTGATGATTGGATTTCTGTCATCTAGAGGTACTACATTTACCAAATCTGAAGCTTCCAATGGAGAAAGCTTGAGATGCTTCCTTATAACACCTTCAGTTGGAAAATACACATCCATGTCTTTAGGAAATTGGAAAGGATCTCCTTTCTTCACTGGTCTTTGAGCAATCCTCATTTCCTTTTGAATCTGCATTTCCTCAGCAAGCTCTTGTTTCCTTTCTTCTGAAAGAAACTTGTAGACATTTTGTTCTTGCACCTTCCTCCAAATAGGATGTGCCCTATACTCTAACTCCTCAAAAGATAAGGCCAGCAACTTCTTGGATGTCCAGTTAGGCTGATGACATCTAAGAAACTTATAATACAACTGCCTTCTATCTCTTTTGAGCCAGGTCTTGACCTCTTGTGCATTAAACCTCATAATCACCTTTATGTCATCTTGTACCCTGAGAAGTACTTCCAACCCCCAAATTTGATCTGATAAGCTCATTCCTGGGTTGTCCATAACCTTGTCTTCCCAAGCATGGTACATTCTGGTGATTTCTGGTAGGTCCCAATCAATCTGATTCTTCAACTCACTCAACCTTTCCTTTGCTAGCTCATCCCCATATTCAAGCCTTTCTGGATCTTCAATAATTTGAATACTTGAATCTGAGCTATCACCTTCTTTATCATCACCACTTTCTTCCTCACTCTCAGAAACAACAAATGGTGATCTTCTACTCCTCTTCAAATCTCTTTCCAAAAGTTGTGCAGCCAACTGTTCATCAAATGCAATTTGTGCTGCATCTTTCTTTGGAACATCTTCTTCAATCAAAATACCTTTACCTTTGTCTTTTGGGTCAATAATAGGTAAAGTAGAAGAAGAAACCTGTGTGGACACATCTTTAATGATTGTTGATGGCTGGAATACATCAACACCACCTGCAACTTTATCAGCATTCAAGTTACTCCTATCAGCGCTACGATTACCTTTGTCAGCGCTCAAACCTGTATCAGCGCCCAATGTTTCTTTGAAAGTTCCTTCCAAGTTTAATGGTGTCACCTTGGATGTATCAATAACTGGGTGCTTCTTCAAGTTGGTGAGTGCTTCAGCAACCTGTAAAGATTCACTAAATTGTGAACTCTTCTCTGAACTCTTCTCACTAGCTGTATGAATCAGCTCATCCTCCTCATCCTCTTCATCCTCCCCTTTGGAAGATTCCTCCATTAGACTCCTGCTACTTGGATTCTCCAAAACAGTTACACGCTCCCTCAAAACTTGGAGTTCACGTCCCTGTTTGTTGACAATTTGTACAAGGCTGACATTTTGCTTTTGCAAGCTAATGACAGCAGCCGTCAATTCAATTATTGTCATAGGTTCCAATCTGCCCTCAGCTAGAATGGGAATTTGACCTCCCAAAATAGAATCATCGGGCATGTATGAG
This sequence comes from Glebionis coronaria, assembly GCA_025667525.1. NCBI lineage: Eukaryota > Viridiplantae > Streptophyta > Magnoliopsida > Asterales > Asteraceae > Glebionis > Glebionis coronaria. The sequence continues at coordinate 194,212,895 of CM046878.1, forward strand.
GTCTTAATGATGTTGGGACTGTCTTGACCAGCATCTAAGCCTGTGTCAATAGCCCCAGCCTCACCCATGTCACCAGCCACACTTGTGGAGGTGGTTCTCTCTGCTACAAGGCTAGGATCACTAGAGGAGAACACTCCAGTAACCCTTTCGCGTTTATTCAACCTAGATTGTAATGGGGTGGAAGATGATGTAGATTGTGTGGGTGTTGGTTGGTTAAGGGGTGTTTGGGATTGTGCAGGGATTGTATCAGTGTTGGGATTGGCTGTGTCAGCGCCCACATTGTGAGTGTCAGCGCTGGGTTGGTCTATGTCCATGTTTTCTGGTGAAGGTAATGGTTCATGAATAGGCTCAAGTTGGGGTTCAGGGTCTGGTTGTGGTTGTGGTTGAGCAGCCGGGATTACTTCAAGCATGGGTTGGGTAAGAGGTATGGATTCATTTGTGGAGCTCATTTTAGCAAAAATGGTTTTCTGTTGTTTAGGGATCTCATAAAAAGTGTCATGATCCCTAGAACAATACTCTTGTAAATCAAAGACCATTTGCAAAAATCTAGGGTAAGCCAAAGTCATTTTACTTCCCTTATTTTTACACATCCCTTCAAAAATCATTTTTGAAAAATTATACTTAAGCCCACGTGTTATACAAACCAAAGCACTTGCAATTGACCTGTTTATTTCATTAAAAGAAGTACATTTTGGACTTAAGCATTGTAAAAGGACATGTATCAAATATTTCCAGTCAGAGGGAAATTCCTGCTTATGATATTTATTTAAAGTGACATCAGCAGGAATAGGATAACCCAATTCCCTAAGACCTTGTTCTATTGTTGCAATGGCAAGGGTAGTCACACCATCAGCGTCATCAAGACGCAAAGCTTGGCGAACCAATGCTTCAGTGACCACCCATGTTCTTCCATGAACAGTAGATGTTAATGTGGTCACTCCATTAGCTGTTGTGGAACTAACAGTGTTCCAAAACTGTCTAATGTGTGCGACAGGGACTAATGGTGTATGAGAAAGTGCATACCTCAATGAAGATGCATTTAAAAATGCCACCATTTGTGAATACTGAGGAAACAAATCATCATCAGCAATCAAGTAAGCTACCATATTGTGTTGGCTCTTGAACTCCAATGTTAAATTCTTTGAGTTGAATTTGGGTGCCATGGTGAAAGCTGTTTAGTTTATGTGAGATGGGAAAAAATCTAGGAGAAAAATGTTAGACAAGAAAATATGAATACCCAGAATAAAAAGATTAGCCAAATTTATAGGAGAGATGCATGATTTTGATTGGTCAAAAATGAGGCGGTCATATTCAAAGAGCAATGATGAAAATATTGAATCAAATATAACTTATCTCATGCATTAATTAAAAGTAACAACTCCCCAAAATTACGGCCAAAGATTAGTCAAAAATAACAACTGGGTAGGGCCCACTAGGTGTCAACGGTAAAAAATAGCCCATCAGCGCCCAACGGCTATATTTTCTTGTCAGCGTTTGCCTAAAGCCTTGTCAGCGTCACGATTGGACGTAACAACGTTTGGAGAAAAACTTGTCAGCGTCTAAAAATAAAAATATTTAAAAAGAAAAAGACCTTAACAAAGTAATTTATCCTAAGGGAAATATCTTACAAGTTGATAATAATTACTGGGCGGCAAGCACTGTCCATTTATGCACACTTGCATAAGCAAGATAGACACAAATGTCCTCTAGAGTCCCTTGCTAACCAAAATACTTACCAACAAAGTTATTTCACAAAATTCTTTGTAACTCCCAGGTAAACCCATAACCAAAGTATTCCCAAGTCTCCCATCAGACCACAACCAATTCTAGGCCAAAAATGTCTTGGCAGCATGCATAGTTTATCAACTTTGCATGCTACAGTGCCTCATGGTTTAGTAAAACTAACCCATAATCACCTGTGGACACAATCTAGAATTGTGATGAGAGTATTATAAGAATACCCAATAGTCCTAAAGGTTCCTTAAACCTCCCCTCAAACTATGATACATGAGTTCTCAAAATATATATGAACATTAAAAATTTATGTCAAGATAGGAATATAAATATTCCAACCATCATCCATAAACAAAACATGTCCAAATAGCTCTTCAAAGATCCATAAGCAACTCTGTATCCAATGGCATAAAGCTACCACCTACCTACACATTTAGATGAAAACTACAAAGGAACACGAATTAAAACAAATGGGATGTTCATTATATTAATAACAAACATCCACTAGACGTGTATACATTGAATCCCACGTCTAGTGCGACACACACTTTAGGTTTACATTGTGAATGAATGATATGAATAAAACCTATGACCCTTGGTTCCTTTTATAGTGTAAGGATTAGGGTTTACAAGAGATAAGAATGAATAAACAAGTAAATCTTCTATTTAAATAAACTTATGCAGAATATCTTTTGCATGTTTATCTAAATAGAAGCTTCCATTAGCTTCTTTTGTCTACGTTTTGTCAATGCTTGAATTGCATGTGACAATGCTTGATTCCATCAACGCCTAGATTGTACATGTCAACGCCTGGAATGCTCTTGTCAACGCCTAGACAAATACTTCACGTTTTCTTCATTTTTGAGTTTCTGCCACATCAACTTTTTGACCCAACAATCTTCCCCTAGTTGATAGTGGCAAAACTCTATGTGTATCTCTTGTAAGTTGTACATGATCTTCAAGTTGCTTCCCCTCAAGTGTAGCACGTATTTTCTTCCCCTTTTTGTCACATCAACAAGGAAGTAAACAATGTTGCAATCTTTGAAGATTCTCCAAATGTAGGCTCTATGTAATGATCCTGAAGAAAAATAAATAAAGTATTCTTGATGTAGAAGTAAAATAACCCAAACTTATGTTCCATGTCTTGTACTATCCACGTGACTAAGAACTTATATCAGACCAATTATAAGTAGACCTCGATCCCTTGTCAATATTCTCATCCTATGTGAGACACTGAGCACGATAATGTAACTCTTTCAAGTGTTATGACAAGTCTTCATCACCAACCATGTAAGCACGAACAAGTTACCTTGAAAGTTAGTTGTCATGCTAATTACTTTCAAGATATGATAGAACATAACCTCGCGAAAATCTTCTTCAAACATCAACTTACCATAAGAATTCTTCCCCTTAAGCTAACACCTCTTCATGATGAATTTAAATGAAATAACATCGTCATACCATATGTAAAAGTCCAAATATGGATAACTCTTTTGCAAGGCTATCCCGATTACATAGTTTAAAATATCCATCAAATCCACACGAATAGTTGCCAACTCGCATTAAGATCACTAATTCCTTTTAAAAATATCCGAGCCATAAATATCAACATGATATTCTAAATTAAAACGGAGATTCCATGTACCTTTGTGTGTAAATTCTCCTTTTTGTATGCTTAAAACGTACCAGTTTTCTCAAACAGCAGCAATCAGTGTGTTACCCGAGATCTTTCTTTGTCCAATATCCTTCCTTGTGTATTGCCCGATATCAGACAACACGTATCAGCGTTTGAAACTCATATCTCGGACAACACTGTCAACGCTGTCAGCGTTGACTTATTCCTGTCAGCGTCGAAACCCTTCCTGTCAGCGCCTCAATTACAAACGTCAGCGCCAACCTTAAATCCTGTCAGCGTTCATTCTTTTCAGCGTCAAAACTTTGTCAACGTTGCTCCAAGATTTTGACAACGTCAAAATAAGTCCCATCAGCGCTGAAAAATGGCCATGTGAACACAAGTATAGATCTCATGTCATGCTTGTACTCCTTTGATCGTGTAAACACACGAATCGAATTTGCAATATAATTCAACCAATAAGATCTTGCAAACCGTGTGAACACAAGATCTACAACCAATAGGATTTGAAGGCTCACGAGAATACAGTGGAATAACAAGTAGATGATTGTAGCACCATGTGAACAATAGATAGCCATATAATAAACGAGCACCTCATACAGTCGTGTGAACGCATCGATTTCCACCAATAAGAAGCTTATTCCCATGTAATAACCATGGAATAGCATGTAGTGGATTCGAATGTTAGGGTTTTGTTCGCAGATCTTCACGTTACTGGCTTTTAGGTGATCGTGTGAACGCTCTTCTATACCTCCAATCAAAATCGAGCAACCGTGTGAACACTCGATCTCTTTCATTATACACATGACTAATTTATTCGTGTGATACACAAACAATTCATGTAACCGTGTGAATGCAAGTTTGAAGACCAATGAGAAACGAATGATGAACTTTAGCCACAAATCTGCATTAACCTTCACGTCTGTAACAGCGATCTAGGGTTTGGAACTTTGAGCATTGAAACCCTAATTAGGGTTTGTAAATTAACCTTAGATCGTGAATCTTCACACGTTATAACAGCCACGAACACCATAACATTCTGCTTTCTAGGTAGATCTAGGGTTTGAGAAACCCTAGTTCATGATTTTATGTGAAAGCAGAAAACTGAAAATCACTCATCAGTCAACTTCGACGCTTAATAACTTTTGCCTGGGGATAAAACTTGACAATCCCTCTGGTGGATGTTTAGATCTATGTATGTAGAACACACATCTAAAATTTCGTGACGATCCAACGGTTCAATCAAAAGTTATGACCTTCTGAATACTGCTGCGCACACAAAAACGTCCAGAAAAACTCAATACGAATTTTTCTTCTTCACCATACACGAACACCTCGTCGGACCTAGATATCAAGAGCCTTAGGCTCTGATACCACTTGTTGATCCCAAACTTAGATCGATTAAGCTTTGTGTATACGAGATTAGATCAAGTACTACACGTAGAGAAACCTTTGCTTATGAATAAAGTAACAAAGTGTTATGCGGAATTAACACTTGATCTAAAACACAAAGATGTTAAACAAACTTTCACTTGTATTAGAATGATTCTTGTTGATTACAATGAAAGAGGTTTAACTTGCGAATACTTATGAAATCTGATATATGACTTTAACCTAAAAGACCTTCTTTTATAGAACAAGAAGTCTTGTACAATAAGCTACGAATCAACTATTCTAGGTAAAGATAATAATAGAAAATACAATGTTGTGCTTATCTTTACCATACACAAATAAAGAAACAAATAAACAAAAGATACGTATGAAGATATTCCATCAGTGTCAATCTTCAAGGCTGTCAGCGTTGACTTCTTCAATGTCAACACTTGGCTGTCAGCGTCCAATGTCATCCTATCAGCGTTGACATTCTTCTTATCAGCGTCTAGTGAACTGACCCATATTTTATTCCCAACACTCATATGCCCTAATCACGTACTTATCCTCCCATTATTCCTAAGTTGTATCTCTTATATTTTATTTTGTCTTGAATGTTTCACGACGATACATTGTTTGACTTATGCGATAATAGAGATTTAAGTCTAAAAATAGAGTCCTAACGGTGTAACCAAGACCATCAAATCAATAACCCCTCCTAATAGACAACGATGTTAAAAAATTAAGTTGACAAGAAGAATCGATAAACACGGTTTTATAACGGTTTTGAACATGAGACTTATTACCAAGACTTTTATACGCCCCCTAACGGAAGGGCCTTATTATCTTTGGTTTACCTCCATCTTTTATTCAACTTCGCCATGAAGCTTTTATTATGACTTTGGTCTTGCCTTGCCTTTTATTATCCACCTCATCGGTAGTTTTATTAGCCAAAGACGTATATCCTCACGCTAAGGCGAATTTTGGATCTTTAAAGCTTCGAAGATTAAGGCTTGATTCACTTTCAATTTTGCATAGATTTTTCGCCTTGTAGGGCTTCAAATTGTTTGCTTGATTTAGGTGAGCACTTGAAATCTTATTATTGGGTGAAGCTTTCGATTATTCGGGTGCCAATACTTCAAAACCGTGACGCTGGTGATACCTTAATGTCTTCCCAATTTAATTACACGGAAGCTACTAGAAAAGACGAGAAACCCAACAATCCTAACTAAACCGCTAAGTCAATATTTATTAAGAAAAAAATATTTACATGCGAAGGGAGAATAAGCAAACAACGAGAACACATGAGTTTTTGAAAGAATACGAGTACTCTACGTTTAGCATAGTAACTTATAATTAACCCTATCATTTCTCGTCCTCATTTAAGAGACTTAGCCTAATGTGTAGTTAAGGAATCAAAGCTAAGTGCTCAACACGCACGGTCGAGTCAAAAATTACTCTTATTCTCGCCATCGGAAAACCTACATTCGTGTCTTCAAACACTTATAAAACATGAGAAAATTTTTAAAATTTGGCCATTTTTAGCCTTATTTTGCAACAAAACGATAAACAAAAAGATTAACTTTGGAAAGCGTGAAGGTTTGCCAAGGCAAGTATCTATTCACCCCCCCATACTAAAGTTAAACATTGTCCTCAATGTTTCGAGTCTAGGGGTGCAAACACCCCCATACTAGAGACGTAGTCGAATGCCTAATCTAGCATGGAAAGGGTGTAACCAATAAATTAATAGCCGTTTATGAAGTGTGCTAAAAACCTAAGGTTAGAACATCAAAGGATATATCATTTGGATATTGAGAAAGTCTTCAAAGCAAAAGATCGAGTGCTCCCATAAAACGAACACGAGAGGCTCCAATCGTGAAGATCATGATCTAAAAACCACAATTCACAAACAACCACGGAACAAAGGTTGGAAGGGCACAAATCCCCTCACATTAAACTAATTAGAAAGCAATAATTTGTACATGGATAAGCATGGGTCTCCCCCACGAGGCACCTTGTTTTTGATAACCGAGTCAAAAGCTCGACTCGAATCCCCATAAATGTGATCATTTAGGGATTATCTTGGTATGGTCAATTTTTAGTGGGGCTTACATGATAAACAAGGCCCAAAAACAATCGGTATAAAGGACTAAGTCCTTTGATGGTGTAAAATACCAGGATCGAAGATGGCGTTCTCGTTTTCATTGGAAAAACAAATCAACGCCACTTCATCGTGTGTCAACACAAACCCAAAGGGTTTCAAGAAAATAGATGAGAAGAAATAGAAGGGTGGGACAATAGGTAAGTCATAAAAACATTGAGCTACTCGAGGTAGACTCGCACCAATCAAATAGAAAGATTTTCCATTTATTGCATCGGTGGAAGACCGAGATTTCCCTTTATAAGCAATTCCGGGATCAAATATCTCGTCCTCGGTGGAGAAAGGGGAGGGAACATAAGGGGCTTCCCCCATACTAGGTCCACACAAAGCATCGTCAAAAGGAGAAGACGAGCTTGTAGCACTCAAAACACGTGGTGATGACGGAGTTAGAATTGTAGAAAAATCTTTTAAATCCAATTTAAAATCTTTTCCTTTTTCATCTTTTAAACTTTCCTTGTGAAAACCCGACTTAATTATGTCAAAAATATTTGGCGTTTCTAAAGCAATGTTAGTCACACTAAAAATTCTCACATTTGAAAACCGTTTTGGTAAAGGTGGTGGTAAGTTCTCAAAATGTTTGTTAGCAAAGAAAACTCCCCCATCGGTATCAACACATTCATCATCCAAAGAATCATTCGTGATTGGAATCTTAGGCTTAACACTCTTAACCTCCACCGGCGGAGGGGACGGAACTTCATTTTTATCATCAACTCCTAAAACTCTTTTTGAAATCCTTTTACAAATGTTTTTGATGGGATTGACATTGTACAAAGACGTGATAGAATACACATGAGAAAGTGTGGAGTTTTGAGTTGCATTAATGACGAGTTCTTCCTCATTGAAACGAAGAGTGATTTTCCTAGCATGCACATCGATAAGTGCTCTCGAGGTATCCAAAAATGATCGACCTAAAATTAGAGGAACTTTAGGATCGATGGGAATGTCAACAACAATAAAGTCTACGGGATAGTAGAACTTTCCAACTTTCACGAAGACGTCCTCGGCTACTCCACAAGCTAGAATCGTAGAATGATCGGCCATCTCGATTGACATTCTTGAAGGAGTGACATTGGGAAGATTGAGCGATTTAAAAATCTCAAGAGGCATCAAATTAATACTAGCACCAAGATCGGCCAAGGCGTAGCATTCTTCCATATCTTGTATAGCACATGGGATTAAAAACTTGCCAGGATCACCGACTTTTTGAGGTATGCGGCTAAGAAAAACCGAATAACAACTAGACGATTTTTGCAATTTCTCTTTGTTATTCAACATACTTTTGAAGTTCGCGGCAAATCGAGGCATCATGACTAAGGCGTCGGCAAAACTTATATTAAAATGCAAGTCCCGAAACATTTTCATAAAAAGTTCAAATTGATAATTATTTCGTTCTTGTGCCTTTTCCTTGTCTCGTCTTGAAGGGTAAGGTAAGGGTAGTGTGGGTTGGGGCATAGGCATCAGCCTTGGAATCTCGGGTTCCACTATTGGTATTGGTTCAACCGTAGGTGTGGTTTGAGCGGTACTTCGTGGGCTTGGAATTTGCTCCTTTTCGACCACCACCTGGGGTTCTTTCTCTTTTTCCTTCTCCATAGAAGTACTTGGACGAGAAATGGGTTCTTTGAAAGTTTTACCACTACGAGTAGTAATAACCTTCAATTCTCCTTTCGGGTTCACGATGGTATCACTAGGAAGACCACCCGAAGAAGAAGGTTTACACATGATAGCTTCAAACATTTTTCCCATTCGGTCTTCAAACTTAGATTGCCTAGCATTCGCTTTTAACAATTCTTGCTTAATCTCATGTTGACCTTGCTCTATTTTTTGTTGATTTTGTTGGAGTCGTTGAACATTTCCTTCCATTTTATTAGCATGAGTTTTAAGTTCATTAGCAAGTTCGTTTTTAAGCTCGTTTTTCAACTCGGATCTTAAGCTAACCATTTCACGTTGCATATTATCAAACTTAGCATCCTTTGCCTTAGCATAATTCAAAAATTCTCCTTGAATATTTTTGGTGTGATCATTTTGAAAACCTTGAGTGGTAGTTTGAAAATCACGGTTTTGGTTTTGGTTTGAAATTTGCCCATTTCCACTTTGATAATTACCCTTGTTGTAGTTACGTTGATTGCCTTGATAATTACCACCTTGATTGTTGTTTCGATAATTATTAGCATTTTGATTTGGTGGAGCTTGATTTTTGCGAGAACCTTGACCGTTTTGGTTATAAGTTCCCGTGGCTACATAAGCACTCGAAGTGTTACCATCCGCGATAATGCACTCGGAAAGATCATGAGCTCCACCACAAGACAAACAACTCTTAGAAACCGCTTTAACCGAAGCGGAATTTGAAGCTTCTTGAGCTTTCCAATGGGACATAAGATTAGCAAATCTATCAAAAAACCGATTTTCTTCATTTGCTTCATCTTGCAAGGCATTAATGCTACGAGACGATGACGAGCCCATTTTGGCAACACTCGGTGTGTTACGAGGGCTATAAACCTTAGACCTATTCTCAATTATCACCAAAGCTTCCTCAACCGTTTTACACAAAAAATTACCACCCGCGGCGGCATTTAAATAATCCCTTTCATGATCATTGAGTCCATTGTAAAACGTGTCAATTTGATGCAAGTCGGAAAAACCGTGATGAGGACATTCATGTAACATTTCCTTAAACCTATTCCAAGCCGTTGAAAAACTTTCATTTGATTCTTGTGAAAACTTTGAAATCTCGTTTTTCAAGTGCGTAGTCTTAGAGGGCGGAAAAAATTGGTTCACAAACTTTGAAACGAGATCCTTCCACGTCAATATAGAATTGGGTGGCTCTTTCTCTAACCAAATTTTAGCAGGCCCCGCTAAGGAATACGGAAAAAGCATCATCTTAATCGAGTCATTTGAGACATCCTTAAATTTGCAAGTGGCGGTAAGACGATTAAATTGGCGGATATGGTTGTGGGGATTGTCCTTCTCATCACCACGGAATTTGTTGTTTTGGATCATTGACAACAAACCCGTTTTCACCTCAAAATTCTCCGCAAGGATAGCGGGAGTCACAATAGCTTCTCCATAACCCTCGGTGGGTGCTTGAAGTAACTCCATCATAGTTCGATTCGCCATGGTTGGTGCTTCTCTTACAATGGGTTCGTCAATAGGAGACTCCTCACTAGAAAGATTTGGAGTGGGAGTTTTGTTCTTTCGTTTACGTGCACGTCTTGCTTGATTACGAGTTAGAATAAACGTCACGTACAACGAGGGGACGAGCAAAGAAGATTCTTTTTGGTGTTTTGTATTTTTTCAATTTTTTTTGTGGTTTTTGATTGTATTAACCTTTTTTGGATTTTGGTGAATGTATTAGGTAGACACAAATCTACAAATCTCCTCCTTAATCAAATCTCTGGATTAAAGAAGCCTCAAGGAATGAAAACGATCACGTGAAGTGAACGCCTTCGATGACTTTAGAACGTTGGTGGAACACCAAAACGTTCAAGATGGTTTAATCAATTAAATCCAAGAAAATATATATGATATGTAATAATACTTTGGGCGGCAAAACCCTCGATTAGCTCTCAAAATCAAATACTCACAAGCAAGCGGGGAAACGAGGCGGCGCGAAGCACTTAAGAGCCTTTTTCCTTAGGATATATTTTATAATATCCGCCTTATACCCACCTTATAGTTTGTATCTTCAAAATCGAGCTTCACGAAAGTATTTATCTGTTTTTGCCTTTTTCTTTGGTTTGAGATTCGAATACAATGATTGGGTAATGACGTCCCAAGTCAAGGTTGTGATTTCTCACGTATTTGGAGTACTTGTGAATTTATTATTCTACGTATACACTATAGTAATACTATTCACACAAAAAACAAAAAACCGATAATACGTACTAGTATAGTGTTACTAATACAAATACTAATTATGGTTAGTATATAAAAACAACAATTCCAATCAAAACACAACACGCCTCCCTGGCAGCGGCGCCAAAATGATAGTTGTAAGATCACACTCTTTTAGGAAAACCACAAATTTAGCACTCGTATGATTTGTGATTATATTGTGAAAAAGGAAATAGAAATGGGGTGAGAAGAGAATGACGGTTACGAAGACGGATCGAGCTAAGGCGAAAAAGGCGTTCACGTAAAACCGTAAAAAGCTACAAATTTAAAATTTTAAACTTAAAATTAATTAAAAGCTAAAACTAAGTCTAAAATAATATAAATAAGAATAAAAATCTAATAAAAATATTTTTTTAACCTTTTATTAATTAAATATTCAATTTTAAATGCTAATTAAAGCCCTAAAATTAAATATAATTAATCAAAATGTCCAAAATATTATTTTATTGAACAAATAACTTAATTATATTATCTAAAGACTAAAAAGTATTTTTCCTAAATTTTAAAAACTATTTTTCTATTATTAAAACACTAAAAACTATTTTTAGATTAAAATAATTATAAAAAAAATAAAATAATGCCAAAAATAATTTGACACTTTTAAAAATCCTAAATTACACAAATGAACAGTAGAAAAATGAAAAAGTTTGAAAAATATAAAATTTTGCACTAAAAGACAAAACTGATAATAAATAAAACCTAAATTAAACTAATTTAATTCTAAAAATTAAATAAAAAGTGAACAGTGAAAAATTTTTGAAGTAAAAATCTTAAAATATTTTTCTTAATCTATAAAAATTGTTAAAACTGAAAAATAAAACTTTTTCACACTAGAAGACAAAAATCAGAAATTAAAAAGTTAATTAAAAATAGCTATTTAATCTAAAAAATATTAAATGAACAATAAATTAAAAACTAATTAAACAGAAAAATCAAAATTAAATTAGAAAAATATAGAAACTGGTTTCAAACCCTAAATCCTATTTTTGATCACTAAAGACAAAAAATCTAACTTTGTGATAGTGACACTTGCTTTGTTTTGTCTGCTTGTATAGCAGTGGTAAAATTTGTGTAAGCAGGGGGAACTTTGTTCCCACTGCTAGTGCAAATATATGGTCTGGTGGATTTTTGAGCTTAGGAATGCTATTGGCTTGCTTATTTTTGGAAAACAAGGCACCCCCACACTCATGGAAGTGTGGGGAGTCAGATTAAACATAAAAACACACAAGTTCTTCACAGAAATCACACACAAATTGCACTAGAAGTTACTGATTAAGCCTAAATGTTTCTGATGAATAGTTGACTGATTCAATTTGCACAAAAATGGATTTTGAAGCCTCAAATTTTGCACACAAAGATAGCAAATAGCATACAAGCTATACACAATCCTTAAAGGACCTAATATCTAGCAGCTTTCAAGATCTAATGGTCAGATATGCTTAAAATCTGGCAGAAAAGTGGATGGACTGTTTTCATGTCATTTTCCAAATTTTATCATGCAAACTTCTGATTTAAACACACAAAACCAACAAGAATAATACACTTTAACCAAATAGACCAAAGAGAGTGAGTGAGAGTGGTTATTAACAGATTTATAAAGCTTTAAGCCCCTTAAATCCCTAATCCCAAACACGCCTTAATATCTAAAAACCAAAAATTATCAAAGCAAACCTATTCAAATCTACTCAAATCTGATTTCAACAGCTTCTAACATGCATACAAGCAACTAGTGAACATAATCAAACAAATAAACAATCACTTAAACAGATTTCCAAAATCACATAAATCATTTAGATCACAAATTTTGAAAACTGAAACAAGGTCAAGAAAGCTACCTTGTTGGACCTACAATCCAGGTCCAACAGTGGCTGAAAAGCCACCTCCTTACAAGCCCGGGCTTGTGCTGATACTTGGAAAAACAGTCAAGAGCTCAAAGTACTTTCCTACTAAGAACAAGGCAGAAACAATATAACCAATATTTCTGATTTTTAAAACTTTTTTAACCTTTTTCACAAACTTCTCTCAATCACTTTTCCTTTCAAAACACTTAAACAAACCCTTAAAAACCTGGAAAACCAATTTCTTGGAACAAGATTTTACCCAAAAAATCACCTTTTTCAGAAACTTGAAATTACTTTTTGAAAACTCAAAAACACTTCAACAAATAATTTTGGAACTCAGAAATTTGCATTAATAAGACACCAACTTTTGGAAATAAAAAGGGATTACAATTTAACAAAATACCAACTTTTATTAAAGCAAAAAGGAATTACACAAGAAAATGCAAAATTCTGGAACAAGGGCTTACACAAGTTGTAAGCTCCTTATATAGGAGTAAAAAGAAGCTTCTAGTCTACTTTGCTAAACATAAACCCTAACAGCTGGAATTCCAAAAGTGCCCTTGTAAAAAATTCAAATCCTTGGTCAAATATTGTTGCCCGTGACTTCTTTGGTGTCATGTGAAGATGCCAGCTGCATATGTTTGATCTTGGTCGTTGAAAGGATAGTAGGGACCAAGGAATCCATCTTAACCATTGATATGGTCGGGTATTGGGGTTTGGGGAAAATGACGGGTGCAGGGGAGGGTCCCACAAGACACATGGGTGTGTCTTGGTCATGGTTTTGGTGTGGGTTTTGGTGACAAAGACACAAATTAGCAATCTGGAAATAATTAGGCAAAAACCCTTTGTTTTAAAGAAGATTGATACTGGGTAAATTAGGGTTCTTGGGGTGTTTAAGGAGTTGGTTAATCTGTTTTGGGGGTTAATGATTTTTAAATAAATGTTTTGGTGGGAAATTATAAACTGATTAATATAATCAGTTTAAGCCGTGAGTGGGGTGTGACGTGGGTGGGGAGGATGAGGTGGTGGAGTGTGATTGGTGTTGGAGGATGACATGGCAGGTTGATTGGTGGGGAGGAGTTTGTGTGTCTGGCCAAAATAGTCCCCCATCTCCTTTGTTTTGTTTACTTTGTATTAAATAGCCAACAACTTGAATTCCTTTGTTAACAACTTTAGGCAGCTTGTCAAATTTGGCACAATATTTTCTCAAACTTAAAACAAGGACTTTAAATGCATAACTTGCATTCTTCAAGGGCCATTCTTGTAATATCTTCAAACATGGAGGACCTTTCTTGCCAAATGATGATTTCTTCAAGGTCTTTCTTTGCCAAATCTTCAAAAATGAGGGACCAATGTTGACAGTTCTTCAAACTTCAAGGTATTTTTTGGAAATTATTGATTCGGGTCCGGTTCATTGTGCGGCTTCGTTTCCCGTGTCCATTTTTGATTGATTCTTGTGATCTTTTTTGTCATTTCCTCAATATCCATACCTAAAATACACAAGCAACAAACACGAGCATATATTTGGCAGTTTTAATGATATTTAATGCATTTTAAGCCCGATTTAGACGATGAGACTATGTATAAAAGCAGTCTCATCACTACACATGGCAAAATAATCAAGTTAGTAAGTTTTACTAAGCAGTGTAGAGTAACCAAGTTTAGCATTTCTATTATTCCCATTTCAGTATTTGCTAAGTAGTATATGATTTAGTTTAGTAACGCAAACCTTATAGATAGTAGCAATGCACAAAGCATTTCTACAAAAGATAATTACATTTTCTACTACTCGAAACTGAAGCTTAACCTTCCATAGTTCTCAACAGATGAGAACGTAGTGTCCTACAAAAAGACACCCAAACCTAGTTCCAACATGGTATACATAATAAGTGTGAAAACAGGTATCCTTTTACCATTTATTTCCAATAATAACAAGACCAAAACGTGTATTTTATGTCGTAAAAGTCGGAATTATGCGTGGTTTGTGTTTTTATTTTGTTTCAGGATAAAAATATGAAAAAGAGAGAAAACACGGGCCATCACGGGCTTTTATCGAAAAAAAAAGATGAAAGACGAAGTCAAAAGATCAAGAGTGCAAAAAGAACGGAAGTCCAAGGCCTATTCTGAAGATTTATCGAAGAAAAAGTCTAAAGACGGAAGTTTAATGAAGTCGAAGAATTCAAGTCTAATAGAAGAAGGAAATTATAAGACGAGTTCAATTTATATCGACAAATCCCAAGACGACGTCTAGAAAGACAAAGAATTTAAATCGAGTCGAGAAAACAAGAATAAAGAGAGAAGACACAAGACTCTCCCCTCCTCCTATATATACCCTCCTAATGTGTCATTAGGAGGGTGTTAGTTAGTTAGTTAATTAATTTGTCTAGTTTTATTTTTAAGTGTGTTCTTAATTTTCTTCTCTCTAGTTTTTCAAGCTTATCAAACCTTCATTAATCTTGTAATCTTTGATCTTAATCTTCAATATAATCAAGCTTATTTCTTAATTCTCATTCTACCTTTCTTAGTAATCTATTGTTTTGCTTAATTAATCATGTAGTTGGTTTTATTTAGTTGATGATGTGATGTTTTGCTTATTTGATTGTGCTTATTGAGTTGGTGTGTTAAAAGTTTTTTTAGATTAAGGTGCTTATTGCTTAATTTTTATGTTTATTAGTTTTTAAAATAAGTTGATTTTTGATAAGTTTAATATTTTTATAAAAGAAAATTGATTTTAAATTTTTGCTTATTAAGTGTTTTTAAAAGTTTTCAAATTGTGTCTTATTAGCTTTTCCTAAAAACTAACCTGGTAAAAGTTTTGGTAAGTGCTTATTGAGGTTTTGCTTATTTGTTTTAATTCGGGTTTTAGAAACCCTAACTTTCCGAACTAAATAGTTTACCAGCTTATTCCGAATTACGTTGAGTATTCCATTTTCCGAATTACATCCAACTTGTCTTATTCCGAGTTACATCCAATTTCCATATCCCGAACTACTTAAGTTTTGGATTCCGAATTACTGTGTGTTTCAAAATTCCGAGTTAAGTCAAAGTTTGCATAGTCCGAGTTACGTTCAAACCAGCATATTCCGAACTACACCTAATTCTTAGATTCCGAACTACATCAGGACCATATTCCGAATTAGATCATTGATAAATATTCCGACCTACATCCAGTTTTAATATTCCGAACTACGTCCTTGTTATCATTCCGAATTAAGTCAAAACTCCCATTTTTCGAATTACGTCCAAATCACCATATTCCGAACTACTTCCAAAATCATATTTCGAGTTACTTCAGAAACCTATATTTCGAATTACTTTGTGGTCCATATTCCGAGTTACGTCAAGGTCCATATTCCGAGTTAGTTTATGCATTTTTAGATCCCGAATTAGGTTGGATTTACTTTATTCCGAATTACCTTAAGGACTTGCATTCCGAATTGTGTACAAGAGTGAGCATTCCGAACTATATTAGGAATCATCATATTCCGAATTATGTTCAGTTTCTATTTTCCTAATTATTTTCAAATCTTTATTTTTCCCGCCTTTTCCACTTAGCTTTATTTTCAATTTATTTTAAGTAAAGTTTTCATTTTTATAAAGTTTTAATCTTCAAATTTACTTTTTAAAGTTTTAATTTTTCGTCATTTATTTTTAAACTCTTAAATTTTTAGTTTGAACTTTTAAAGCTTTCATTTTTGGTCAACCAACTTTACATTTTTATTTTTATTTTAAATTAGATAATTTCTTTTTAGTCATTTTTACTAAGTTCTACTGTGCAACATTTATACTGGAAAGCAATCAAGGTTAGAAGTTCTCTTTTATTTTTAATATCTTTTATATTTTTGTTATTTGTAGACTTAGTTAACCAAGCTCCCCATTTTTAGTGACCAATACCAACAATTCCACCATTAACCGTGATCAATTCGATTAGATACCGAGAACGATATCGAGTACACAAATGCTAAGCAAAATACCATTCATTAAATGGCGCCGCTGCCGGCTCTTTTCGTAAAGATTAACGGTTTTTAGTGAGAAAAATTTGGATTTTGGGATCCGTTCTTTTGGGAACGTTATTTTCAAGCACAAAAATTTTCAAAAATCCTAAAAAATATAAAATTTTCAAAAAATCCAAAAACAATAAAAAAGATAAAAAAAATCAAAAATATTTTATTTCCTTTTTATGCGTACTCGATCTACGTCTTATCCTGAGCCCGAGACTCTTAGAGACATAGATATGGTCGGTGTGCATAAAAATAATAACAACCCACCCCACCCCAACATGAATAATAATAACAACAATGGTCCACAACCCGACCTATGCACAATGGAGGAGCTTTGTCAACCAACCATGAACGGACGCGGAGGACCGATTGCGCCGATGCAAATCACGGCTCCTGAATTTTCATTGAAGCATCACATGATCCAGCAAGTTCAAAACGCTTGTCCTTTTCGCGGATTACCGGATGATGATGCCAACATACATCTCGACAAGTTCATTACCGTCACCCAAAGCTTGAAACTTCCCGGTGTTACTATGGATTTCCTTCGCCTACATCTCTTCCCACACACCTTATCCCACCATGCCGAGAAATGGTTTGACTGTCTCCCTTAAAATTCTATTCATACATGGGATGAGATGACTCAACGTTTTTTGTCGCGCTTCTTTCCACCCTCCATGGTCACTAGCCTTCAGAACCAAATTAGTGGATTCACTCAAGAAAATGATGAATCACTTTTCGATGCTTGGGAACGCTACAATGTTTTGATCGACCGTTGTCCAAATCATAACATGCTCCCCGTCACTCTCATTGATACTTTCTACAACGCTCTCACTTTTCGTAATCGTGATACGATTAATGTCGCCGCCGGTGGTACTTTTATGAAAAGGAGACCGGAGGAGTGTAGAGAGTTAATTGAAAACATGACTACTCACCACAGGAATTGGGATTCATCCGCATCCTCAAGATCAAACCTGAGAGTCAATGTTTATTCTACTTCTTCCAACCCTGATATGACCAAAATTACCCGCGCAATGGTCGAAATGAGCAAAAATATGCAACTTTTGGTTACTAACCAAAATCAACAAGCTAAAGCTGTTGCTATTTCTTGTGAAACATGCGGTGGTCCTCATTCTTACAATGATTGCCCCTCTACCCAAAGCAATCTTTGTGAAAACGTTAACGCGGCATACGGTAACTATTCCACGGAAGGCTATCAGGCTCGCACTCAAGGAGACCGTAACTTGCTAAGTTATCGTTCCAACAACTTTCTATCTCCACCCGGATTTCCTCCTCAAAACCAAAACCAAAACAATTTTAACTGCAATAATCAAAGCCAACCTCAAGCTGCTAATCAATATGAATCCCAAAGAAATCCATATCCACCTCAAGGAAATAATCCAGCTTACCAAGCCTCACCTCTCAATCAACCCACGGCATTGAACCAAGACCTCGAAACTTACATGAGGACCAATAGAGAGATGGTGACGAATCTTCAAAGCCAATTCATTAACTTGAAGGGTGACATGGCGAAACAAGGGAACGATATTCGACCCGAGCTAAGGAATGACATGGCGAAACAAGGGAATGATCTTCGAGCCGATATGAGAAACTCTATGAGCAGTCAAACGAATGACTTAAGGGATATGATGGCTAGTTTTTTCCCAAGTAATCAAGCCTTTGGTTCGGGTTCTCTTCCGAGTAACACCGTTGCTAACCTAAGAGGGTAGATGAAAGCAATCACCACTCGAAGTGGAAAAGGTTATAAGGAACCCGAGATTCCTACACCTACTCCCGTAATTATGACTAAGGAAAAAGAACAACTTTCCCCAACTCCTTTACCTTCCAACCCCACCCCTCCACCAAGAATTCCATTCCAAAGCCTTTATCTCAACCCAATATACCTTATCCCTCAAGGTAGAGGAAAGAGAAGTTGAAGAACAAGGATGATATTCAGGTTTCTATCTTTCTTAAAATGTTTAAACAATTGAATTTCAACATCTCCTTTGTCGAGGCTCTCGCTCACATGCTGAAGTATGCTAAAATGTTTAAAGATCTTCTCAGTGACAAAGAAAAGCTTCTTGATATCGCCCAGACCCAACTTAATGAGAATTGCTCCGCAATGCTCTTAAGGAAATTACCAACCAAACTTGGTGACCTGGGTCGTTTCCTCATTCCTTGCAACTTCCCCGGGGTAGAGAATTGTATGGCCCTAGCCGATCTAGGATCTAGTATAAACTTAATGACATTAAGTGTTTGGAAACAATTATCTGTCCCCGAGCTAGTCCCCACACGAGTGACATTGGAATTAGCTAACCGTACGATTGCTTATCCGGTGGGGATAGCCGAAGATGTCTTTGTCGGTGTCGACAAATTCACCTTTCCGACGGATTTTGTTGTCGTTGACTACGAGATAGACCCCCGTGTTCCATTAATCGTTGGACGTCCATTCTTGAGGACCGGTCGTACTCTCATTGATGTAGCCACGGGCGAATTAATCATGAGAGTTGGTGACGATAAAATCGGGTAAGCTTTCTAAGCAACCTTATGAAAACGAGAGCGTTAATTTCATTGACGTTCTTGATGAGGCTTGTGAAGAGCATTTCAAAGACGCTTGTAAAAGTGGTTCTTCTTCTCTACCCATTGTTGAGACCGTTGCCTCTATTTCTCCATCACTACCTCCATTTGGAGAAAGTGATTTCCTTTTGAAAGAATTTGAAGCAACTTTAGGAGATGTGGACTTACAATATGACGATTCTCCCTCCGATTGGGATGAAGACATTCGTACCATTAAGAAACTTCTCAATGAGGACCATATTTCTCCACCATCTCCTAAGGAAATTTCTATTGATGATCCGAATTTGACTATGCCTTCCATCGAAAATCCTATGGATTTAGAGCTTAAGGATTTACCGTCTCAACTCGAATACGTGTTCCTTGAAGACAATACGAAGCTACCCGTCATCATCGCAAAGGACTTGAAAGAGGATGAAAAGTCGAGCTTATCGACGTGCTGAAGAATCTTAAGAAAGCAATTGCTTGGAAAATCTCCGACATCCGCGGAATTGATCCGAACTTTTGTACTCATAAAATTCTCATGGAAGATGACTTTAAACCCACAATCCAAAGCCAAAGAAGGGTTAATCATAGAATTCATGGCGTCATCAAGAAATAAGTTATCAAACTTCTCGATGCCGGAATGATTTACCCTATTTCGGATTCGCCATGGGTTAGTCCCATCCATTGTGTGCCTAAGAAAGGCGGAATAACCGTTGTTCCCAATGAAAACAACGAGTTGATTCCTACTCGACTTGTCACGGGTTGGCGAGTTTGCATAGACTATCGCAAGCTTAATGATGCCACTCGCAAGGATCATTTTCCTCTTCCTTTCATGGATCAAATGCTCGAGCGTCTAGCGGGTAATGACTATTATTGCTTCTTAGACGGTTTCTCCGGGTATTTTCAAATTCCCATCGATCCTAAGACCAAGAGAAAACCACATTCACTTGTCCTTATGGAACATTTGCTTACAAAAGAATGCCTTTCGGCTTATGCAATGCTCCCGGGACTTTCCAAAGGTGTATGATGGCTATATTCCATGACATGGTTGAAGAAACTATGGAAGTCTTCATGGATGATTTCTCGGTCTATGGTGATTCTTTCTCTACTTGCCTTACCAATTTAGAACGTATGCTCAAACGGTGTGAAGACACTCGTCTCGTTCTAAATCGGGAAAAATGCCATTTCATGGTAAAAGAAGGTACTGTTCTTGGTCATAAGATTTCCAAAGCCGGTCTTGAAGTCGACCGCGCTAAAGTTGAAGTGATTGCTAAATTACCTCCACCTTCAACCGTGAAGGGTGTGAGAAGTTTTCTTGGTCATGCGGGCTTCTATCGTCGTTTCATTCAAGATTTTTCTAAGATCGCTCGCCCGATGACCCACCTCTTGGAAAAATATACTCCTTTTATCTTTTCTAAAGAGTCTATTGACTCTTTCAATCTTCTTAAGGATAAACTAACTAAGGCACCGGTCTTGGTTATCCCTAATTGGGAGTTACCTTCTGAATTGATGTGTGATGCTAGCGACTTTGCTATTGGATCGGTTTTGGGACAAAGAGTGAACAAACACTTCCAACCAATCCATTATGCTAGCAAGACAATGACGGGGGCTCAATTGAATTATAACACTACCGAAAAGGAGCTTTTAGCTGTAGTGTATGCTTTTGAGAAGTTCTGCCCCTATCTTGTTCTTTCCACCACCATTGTCTATACCGACCATTCCACGTTGAAGTACTTGTTAACAAAGAAAGATTCTAAGCCAATACTTCTTCGTTGGGTTTTGCTCCTTCAAGAATTTAAAACTGAAATTCGTGACAAGAAGGGAGCCGAAAACCTAGCCGCGGATCATCTAAGTAGACTTGAGGATCCTTATCGAGGGGATCATCCGAATCAAGAGATCAATGAATCTTTTCCCCTTGAGGCCTTAATGTCTATCAATTCCAATCTTGATAACACCCCGTGGTTTGCGGACATTGCAAACTATTTAGCGGGTGGAATTCTCAAGGAAGGGTTAACGTCCCAACAAAAGAAAAAGTTCTTTAAAGACATTGAACACTATTTTTAAGACGACCCTTACCTTTTCAAACAATATGCGAATCTTGTCATTCGTTGGTGTGTTGATGGGCCGACAGCTTTATTAATCCTTGAAGCTTGCCATAAAGGACCCACCGGTGGTCACTTTGGTCCTAGTTACACCGCGAAGAAAGTGTTCGACTCTGGATTCTATTGGCCCTCCATTTTTCATGACGCTCATGAAATGGTTAAACATTGTGATGCTTGCCAACGCCAAGGCAAGATCACACAAAAAGATGAGATGCCTCAAAATTTCATACAAGAATGTGAAATCTTTGACGTATGGGGTATCGACTTTATGGGGCCATTTCCATCATCCAAAGGGAACAAGTACATCCTCGTAGCCGTTGACTACGTATCTGTTGGGAATAAATTACGGCCAGATCACTTGAGCGCTGACAAGAACAAATCAAGCGTTGACAGGAAAAAAGCAAGCGCTGACAGCTCAAGCGTTGACAAGTTAAAGTCAAGCGTTGACACATTGAAGACAAGCACTGATGGAAGATATAAGCTACACGTTTATTATATTCTAAAATACTTCTAGTAAGGATAGAAACGACAATGTATTTTCTATGTTTATCTTTACTTAGAATAGTTGATACGTAGCTTATTGTACAAGGCTTCTTAGTCTATAAAAGAAGGCCTTTAGGTTAATGTTTAGTATCAAGTTTTATATAAGTTTTCATTCGTAAACATCTTTCATTGTAAGCAAGTTCGACATTCATAATCAAAGTGAAAGTTTTGTTTACATCTTGTGTTCTTGTTTAAGTGTTAAATTCCGCATAACACTTAGATTCACAAAGCATATAACAAAGGTTTCTCTACGTGTTATACTTGATCTAATCTCGTATACACAAAGCTAATCGATCTAAGTTTGGGATCAACAAGTGGTATCAGAGCTGGTTGAGGAACTTTTGATCTTTGAAGAACACCAGAACGATATACGAACACCAAAACCCTAATTTTCTCAGAAACCCTAAAAACACCAAAACCCTAACAACATCATGTCTGAAGCAATAACCACCTCCAATTCACCCTTACCAAACATCAGGATTCCCATGCTTGATGCAACCAACTTTGACTTATGGAAGTTCAACTTTGAACAATATCTGGGGATCTATGACTACACACTCTGGGAGATTATTGAATATGGAAACTCATTCAATAAGGCTAAAAAGATTCTTGATGCCATTAGTCAAAGAACAGCTGTTGAAGGATGCCCTGAAGAGGATAAGAAAGAAAAACCTGGAGATGGTAGAGCTGTAGGTGCTGAAGATATTGCAAAGAAAAGGGTTGACATGAAAGCCCTAAATATTCTGAAAGTCTCTTTGGGACAAGAAAACCATCACAATCCCAAACACCCCTTAACCAACCCACATCTACCCATTCTTCCACACCATCTTCCACACCACCTGAATATAGGTTGATAAAACGCCAAAGGACTACTGGAGTGTTCTCCTCTGGTGGTCCTAGCCATGAAGCAGAGAGAACCACCACCACAAGTGTGGCTGGTGACCTGGATGAGGCTGGGACTATTGGTTCTGGCTTAGATGCTGGCCAAGGCAGTCCCACCATCATTAAGTCCTCATCCTTGCTTAATGAACCTGACTTGGGAGGTCAAATCCCCATTTCAGAAGAGGGCAGTCTGGAACCAATGACTCTTTTGGAATTGACGGCAGTCTGCATTAGCTTGCAAAAGCAAAATGCAGACTTAGTACAAATTGTCAGCTCACAAGGCCTTGAACTCAAGCAATTGAGGGAGAGGATTGTTGTTTTGGAGAGTGATCATGCTAGGAGGGGTATGGAGGAGTCTTCCAAAGGGGAGGAAGATCAAAGAAATCTGAGTGATAAGGGCAGCCAAGATGGTCAATCAATGGATGTTGCTGAAGCCCTTACAACTTTGAAGGAACAACCAGGTTTTGATACGTCCTTAATCTCTCCAACCAATCTAAATTTATCATTTACAGCTATGTTGAGAGAGGTTACACAAGGCGCTGAGGGAAAATATTTGAGCGTTGACAAGACAAATTTGGATGCTGATAGAAGTATTTTGGGCGCTGATAGAGGAAATTTGGGCGTTGACAGACCTGCACATGAAGGTGATGTATTCCAGTCATCATCTATCATCAAAGAAGTTTTTGCTCAGGTATTACCATCTACCTTACCAACCATTGCACCATCAGATAAGGGTAAGGGTAAATTGGTAGAAGAAATTGTTCCAAAGAATGCAGCCCAAGTTGAATTTGATAGAAGATTGGCTGAACAAATGATGGAACAAGGTGAAAAAGAAAAGTCACCAGTTGTTGTGACTTCTGAAGAAGAAAGTGATGGAGCTAGCTCAGACTCAAGTGTGATGATTATAGAACCAGAAAGGCTTGAGTATGGTGATGAGCTTCCTAGGGAAAAGTTGAGAGATTTAAAATTGCAGGTGACTTTGACATGCCAGAGGTGGTTCAGATGTACAATTCTTGGGAAGAAAGCTGCATGGATAATCCAGACTTGACCATTTTAGATCAAATATGGGGTTTGGAGCTTCTTCTTAGAGTTCAGAAGGATTGTAAGGTGATTTTGAAGCACAAGGCAAGCAATATTCTCTCTGAGTTGAAAAGGGATAGAAGGGAGCTCTACTTTATGTTGCTCAGATGTCATGGAGTTGGATGGACACATCAGAAGTTGAAGGCTTTGACATTTGATGAGTTGGAACATAGGGCTTATCCTATTTGGGTGAGAGTGCAGGAAGAAAACACTCTCAGACTTCTTTCAGATGAAAGAAAGGAGCAACTTGCAGAAGAGATGGAAATCAAGAAAGCTATGATAGTTCCCAGGC
Organism: Glebionis coronaria; assembly: GCA_025667525.1. Classification (NCBI taxonomy): domain Eukaryota; kingdom Viridiplantae; phylum Streptophyta; class Magnoliopsida; order Asterales; family Asteraceae; genus Glebionis; species Glebionis coronaria. The sequence goes on from CM046878.1 coordinate 194,236,982, forward strand.
CAGTGAAGAAGAGATTTACACTTGAGTTTCCAAAAGATATGAATCCACTATATCCAAGTGAAGCAGTTATTAGAAAGAGCCTCAAGCTCTCCCCATTAGAAGCTTCAGATATGGTGCAGGTGGTACCATTAGATTCCAGGAATCCAATTGTGAGTTATGATGAGGATGAATGTAGATTCTGGAAGATTGGCAGATTTGGCAAGGAGGTACACACTTTTACCACTCTCATATCTTTATTTGCAAGTTGTGATAGAGAAGACTTGGTGGACCTTTGGAGGTTGCTGGAGACCAAGTATGAGGCTGAAGCACCAACTTCAGCTAATGGAATAAAACTTTGGACCACATTCAAAAGAATGTGTGGGACAAATGAGGAAGATCCTGAAATATGGAAGGATCTTGAAGATGACCTCAGTGGTCTTCAATGGAGGTTATATTCAGCTGCTGGTGTACCATTTGAGTTCTACAAAGTTTGCTGAGTATCTACTTGTGGATGCTCAGTATTTCATATCCAAGGCTGTTTTGGAAAAGATGAAGGACACCCAGCTGGAGATAGATTATACAAGTGACGTGGCAAAGAATTTGATCAGATTTATTTATTACCAATATGAGAAGGTTTGTCAGACTCCTCCAAGTTCTTAATGCTTATTCAGAAACTTGATCATAAGAGTGGATATCAAGTTTAGGGGAGGATTGTTGGGAATAAATTAAGGCCAGATCACTTGAGCGCTGACAAGAACAAATCAAGCGTTGACAGGAACAAAGCAAGCGCTGACAGCTCAAGCGTTGACAAGTTAAAGTCAAGCGTTGACACATTGAAGACAAGCATTGATGGAAGATATAAGCTACACGTTTATTATATTCTAGAATACTTCTAGTAAGGATAGAAACGACAATGTATTTTCTATGTTTATCTTTACCTAGAATAGTTGATACGTAGCTTATTGTACAAGGCTTCTTAGTCTATAAAAGAAGGCCTTTAGGTTAATGTTTAGTATCAAGTTTTATATAAGTTTTCATTCGTAAACATCTTTCATTGTAAGCAAGTTTGACATTCATAATCAAAGTGAAAGTTTTGTTTACATCTTGTGTTCTTGTTTTAGTGTTAAATTCCGCATAACACTTAGATTCACAAAGCATATAACAATTCGTGATACCAATTGTGGAAACCTTGGTTTCCGGATCTTTTAAGCTACTAGGAATGCATCATATTCATATGATTATACAATCAAAGCAGAATTAGAACATGACACATTAACAAGGTGTTTAGGCACGAATAACATGAATTAAAACAAAAGGGATGTTCATTATATTAATAACAAACATCCACTAGACGTGTATACATTGAATCCCACGTCTAGTCGACACACACTTTAGGTTTTACATTGTGAATGAATTGAATAAATAAAACCTATGACCCTTGGTTCCTTTTATAGTGTAAGGATTAGGGTTTACAAGAGATAATGATGAATAAACAAGTAAATCTTCTATTTAAATAAACTTATGCAGAATATCTTTTGCATGTTTATCTAAATAGAATCTTCCATAAGCTTCTTTGTCTACATTTTGTCAATGCTTGAATTGCATGTAACAATGCTTACATTGCACACAACAATGCTTGAGCCATCAACGCCTAATTAACTCTTGTCAACGCCCAAATTAGTCTTGACAACGCTTAGACAATAACTTCACGTTTTCTTCATTTTTGAGTTTCTGCCACATCAACTTTTTGACCCAACAATCTTCCCCTAGTTGATGGTGGCAAAACTCTATGTGTATCTCTTGTAAGTTATACATGATCTTCAAATTGCTTCCCCTCAAGTGTAGCACGTATTTCTTCCCCTTTTTGTCACATCAACAAGGAAGTAAACAATGTATGCAATCTTTGAAGATTCTCCAAAAGTAGGCTCTGTGTAATGATCTTGAAGAAAAATAAATAAAGTATTCTTGATGTAGAAGTAGAATAACCCAACCTTGTATTCCATGTCTTGTACTATTCACGTGATGAAGAACTTATACTAGGCAAATTATAAGTAGACCTCGATCCCTTGTCAATATTCTCATCCTTTGTGAGACACTGAGCACGATAATGTAACTCCTTCAAGTGTTATGACAAGTCTTCGTCACCAACCATGTAAAGCACGAACAAGTTACCTTTAAAGTCTATGGCACTTTAAGATATGATAGAACACAAATTCGCGAAAATCTTCTTCAATCATCAAACTTACCATAAGAATTCTTCCCCTTAAGTTAACACCTCTTTATGACGAATTTTAATCTTCATATCATATGTAAAAGATTTTAGATGGATAACTCTTTTGCAAGGCTACCTCGATTACATAATCAAATCCAATAAATTTCCTCACGAATTGTTGCTAACTCGCTTTAAGATCATTAATTCCGTTTAAAAATATCCGAGCCAAAAATATCATCATGATATTCTAAATTAAACGGAGATTCCATGTACCTTCGTGTGTATAATCCTCCTTTTTGTGTGCATAAAACATACCAATTTTCTCAAACAGCAGCAAACCTTGTGTTGTCCAATATCCTCTTCTGTCCAATATCTTGGTCAGATGTATTGTCCAATATCGGACAATACCTATCATCATTGAAGTTCATATATCGGACGAAACTGTCAACTCTATCAGCGTTGACTTATTCTGTCAGCGTCAAAATGCATCCTGTCAGCGTCTGAATTACAAACGTCAGCGCTAACCATAAACCTTGTCAGCGTCCATTCTTATCAGCGTCAAAACATACTCTGTCAACGTTGCGTTCACTCTTTCTTGTCAACGTTGCTTCAAAACTTTGTCAACGTTGCTCATTCGTTTAACCAATCAAAACATTCTCCTCATGTGAACACAACTTAATCAACGAAATAACTTCCAAATATGTGATCCTCTTGACCGTGTGAACACACAAAATCTCCACCAATGAGAAGATCCTCATCGTGTGAATGCAACTTTGTTCCACCAATTAGCAGCCTAGAATTATGTGAATATAAGAGTTCGACCAATCAAATGCATCATGTGAACAAATCAATCGTGTGAATGCATAAGTTGCTGTGATCTCTTTGCTGCTCAAAACACTCGTCCATATGTTGCTGTGATCTTAGTTGGTCGTGTGACCACAAACGTGAATACCACACCATCAACTTTTCAATCGATCTAGGGTTTAAGGTCAAACCCTAAAAATTAAATCACAGCTTCGATCCTTCCATCATAACAGTCATAAGCTACATAATATTCTGCTTTTCATGTAGATCTAGGGTTTGAGAAACCCTAGGTCATGATATTATGTGAAAGCAAAACATTAATACCTTTAAACAACAACCTTCGACCTTGAATAACTTTTTCATAAGGGCTCAGATCGAAAATCCCTTCGGTGAGACTCTAGACACAAGTGCCAAGAATCTACAGTCCAAAAATCACGAAGATCCAACGGTTAACGAAGGAGAAAACGTGTTTTGAACATGGCTGTCCACAGAAACTGCATACACTCTGCTGCTGACTTTGACGCCTAATAAATTTTGCCTGGGGATAAAACTCGACAATCCCTCCGGTGGATGTTTAGATCTATGTATGTAGAACACACATATAAAATTTCGTGACGATCACGGTCCAATCAAAAGTTATGACCTTCTGAATACTGCTGCGCACACAAAAACGTCCAGAAAAACCCTAGACGGATTTTTCTTCTTTTCACCATACACGAACACCTTGTTGGTCCTAGCATCACGAGCCACGAGGCTCTGATACCAATTGTGGAAACCTTGGTTTCCGGATCTTTTAAGCTACTAGGAATGCATCATATTCATATGATTATACAATCAAAGCGGAATTAGAACATGACACATTAACAAGGTGTTTAGGCACGAATAACATGAATTAAAACAAAAGGGATGTTCATTATATTAATAACAAACATCCACTAGACGTGTATACATTGAATCCCACGTCTAGTCGACACACACTTTAGGTTTTACATTGTGAATGAATTGAATAAATAAAACCTATGACCCTTGATTCCTTTTATAGTGTAAGGATTAGGGTTTACAAGAGATAATGATGAATAAACAAGTAAATATTCTATTTAAATAAACTTATGCAGAATATCTTTTGCATGTTTATCTAAATAGAATCTTCCATAAGCTTCTTTGTCTACGTTTTGTCAATGCTTGAATTGCATGTAACAATGCTTACATTGCACACGACAATGCATGAGCCATCAACGCCTATTTAACTCTTGTCAACGCCCAAATTAGTCTTGACAACGCTTAGACAATAACTTCACGTTTTCTTCATTTTTGAGTTTCTGCCACATCAACTTTTTGACCTAATAGTATCTAAATGGGTTGAAGCAAAGGCTCTCCCTACGAACGATGCGAGGGTGGTTGTGAACTTTTTGTAACAGCTTTTTGCTCGATTCGGTGTTCCTCGTGCTATCATCAGTGACCGCGGGACTCATTTTTGCAATGATCAATTTTCTCGAGTCATGGCTAAGTACGGTGTCAATCACCGTCTTTCCACCGCTTATCATCCTCAAACAAACGGTCAAGTCGAGATATCTAACCGTGGATTGAAGAGAATATTAGAGCGTACTGTGGGAGAGCATCGTGCCTCGTTGGCCGATAAGTTAGACGATGCTTTGTGGGCTTTCCGTACCGCATATAAGACGCCGATAGGTTGCACTCCATATCGTCTTGTGTACGGGAAGGCATGCCACCTCCGTATTGAGCTGGAACATAAGGCGTACTGGGCCTTAAAGTGGGCCAATTTTGACATCAACAAAGCCGATGATCTTCGAAACATTCAACTCAACGAGCTAAATAAACTGAGGAATGAAGCTTATGAGAATTCATTGATCTACAAGGAGAAAACCAAGATCATCCATGATGCAAGGATTAAGCACCAAGAGTTTCATGTTGGTGATCAAGTTTTACTCTTTAACTCTCGCTTGAAGATCTTCTCGGGCAAGCTTAAGAGCCGTTGGTCTGGTCCATTCACCGTCGCCAAAGTTTTCCCTTACGACACCATTGAACTTTCTCAACCAAATGGGCCTAATTTTAAAGTGAATGGCCAGCGTGTGAAGCTGTACTTCGGTGAGGACATCTCTCGTGAGATGATTCCATCCCTCACCACGTTTCCCCTGAATTAGTTCCGGGTCGAGCCAGGCTCGTGACTCGGTTAACAAAAACAAGCGCTTCTCGGGAGGCAACCCGTTGATCTATCCTTTACCCGTTTTCATAATAAGTGTAGGGGAGCTACATAGGGTTTGTTGTCTTGTTTCTTATGATGTGCAGGGATTAAATCTTCAAAGAGCACTTTTGATGACATTTGACGACCCGTGATCCCCTGTACTCGTCTTCCCGGTTCTATCCTAAACTATCGTGATTCAATACTTCACATCATATATGTTCACATTGAAATCACTTTAGTTGTTCTTTATTTAGAAAGATTTAAACAAAGTGCACAATGTCCTAAGTGTAGGGTATTTTACTCCCACATGCTTAAACATTGAGGACAATGTTTATATCAAGTGTAGGGGGACTTCTATCGAAGTAAGTGGGCTTTTCCATGAATTTGTCCTTATTTTAACCGGAAAATTTAATTTTACGACATTTTTCAAAATTTTTAATCTATTTTGCCTAGTTGTATAGTAGTATTTTTCCTTTGTTATCGTCATTTACTTTCTTTGCTAGAATAAATTTTTAAATAAAGTGGTTTTAAATTTTTCAACGTCATGAATCTTTTGACTCAACCCGAGTTTACTTATCTAAGTTTACTCTTCGTAGTATCCTTAACGTGTTTAAGTCAAGTTTTGCTAGGCTTTTATATAGGGAACTTTAAAACGCAAAAGTCTTAACTCTTACGGGTTAAGAACAAGAACTTTTCGCAAGTTCCTATAATTAATCCTAGAAAGTCGTTTATCAAGGGAACTTTAAAACGCGAATTCTAAGCTTGAAAAAGTCTAAGAAGTTGCAAGATCCTATAGATGACTTGAAAACCCAAAACTTTGATTTAATTGGCTAAGCATCCACGAGTCTCATTCCTTGAGATTTTAAATTGTGGAGAACGAGAGATGACAGAGTCAATTATAAGTTTGGTATTCTTTCATGAATTTATGTGAGTTGATTATAAGCTTTTTCTCCCATCGCTTGCTAATAATTTATTTGCAATAAAAAAGGTTGTACGATTTGAAAAGTTACTTAGCTTCTAGCACAAGATCGTTTAAAAGTTGCTCGGTATTAATTAGAGTTCATAGCCAAGGCATAACTTATTGAAGCGGGATGCGAAGATTGGCGAGTCCGAAAAGGACCCAACAAGGCATGAGGGCTACATTTTGTTGCTAAAGATCCCAAGTGATGTGAAGAATCATTTATCAAAAATCAATATGAAGGATCGAGACACACGACGAAAAGCAAATACTCCCCTAAAGATCATGGAGAAGTCTATCCAAAAAGGCCCTAACAAGGTATGAGGAGAAATAGATCCAAGTTTTAAAAGGAGGCGGATCGTTGTATATCAAAGTCCAAAATAAAGATTGGAGAAAAATGAAGAAGTCGTGGTCCAAGTATGAAGAATCTCTCAAAAACTTCAAGTGAAGAAATTCCTATTATGAAGAGAAGACCATAACTTCAAGAACGTCTCTCAAGATTTGAAGTATGAAGTCTCTGCCAAATATCGGTCCGAAAAGGTCTCAAATCGTGAAGCGAGTTATGCCAAGATATGAACTTTATGAGGTCCCGAGAAGCAGTTTTAAAAGATTTTGTCCTTTAGCTAACTATTGATTAAATCGTCCCACTTTATTTTCAGCCTAAATAAACTATCGAAATAAGTCAAACAATGAATCCTCGTGATCATTCAAGACAATTATAAAATATAAGAGATACACCTAGGAATAAGGGAGTCTAAGTGAATAATTGGGCCATATGAGTTTGTGTTAGTTTGCTAACTTATAATAACAATGATCTCGTTTATAAGCTTGGTTTGGGGAACGTGAAACTTGAGGGTGATAAACATTCATGACAACCAAGGTGGGTTATTTATGATGAAAAATGTAAAACGTGCTTTGAAATTAAAGCATTGCATGAGGGCATTCCAATAGTCAAGTGTAGGGGATTTAATAAGTGTGAAAACACTTATCCTTTTACCATTTATTTCCAATAATAACAAGACCAAAACGTGTATTTTATGTCGTAAAAGTCAGAATTATGCGTGGTTTGTGTTTTTATTGTGTTTCATGATAAAAATATGAAAAAGGGAGAAAACACGGGCTATCACGGGCTTTTATCGAAGAAAAAGACAAAAGACAAAGTCAAAAGCTCAAGAGCGCAAAAAGAACGGAAGTCCAAGGCCTATTCTGAAGATTTATCGAAGAAAAAGTCTAAAGATGGAAGTTTAATGAAGTCGAAGAATTCAAGTCTAATAGAAGAAGGAAATTATAAGACGAGTTCAATTTATATCGACAAATCCCAAGACGACGTCGAGAAAGACAAAGAATTTAAATCGAGTCGAGAAAACAAGAAGAAAGAGAGAAGAGACAAGACCCTCCCCTCCTCCTATATATACCCTCCTAATGTGTCATTAGGAGGGTGTTAGTTAGTTAGTTAATTAATTTGTCTAGTTTTATTTTTAAGTGTGTTCTTAATTTTCTTCTCTCTAGTTTTTCAAGCTTATCAAACCTTCATTAATCTTGTAAACTTTGATCTTAATCTTCAATATAATCAAGCTTATTTCTTAATTCTCATTCTACCTTTCTTAGTAATCTATTGTTTTGCTTAATTAATCATGTAGTTGGTTTTATTTAGTTAATGATGTGATTGTTTTGCTTATTTGATTGTGCTTATTGAGTTGGTGTGTTAAAAGTTTTTTTAGATTAAGGTGCTTATTGCTTAATTTTTATGTTTATTAGTTTTTAAAATAAGTTGATTTTTGATAAGTTTAATATTTTTATAAAAAAAGTTGATTTTAAATTTTTGCTTATTAAGTGTTTTTAAAAGTTTTCAAATTGTGTCTTATTAGCTTTTCCTAAAAACTAATTTGGTAAAAGTTTTGGTAAGTGCTTATTGAGGTTTTGCTTATTTGTCTTAATTCGGGTTTTAGAAACCCTAACTGTTAGGACCTTTGGAATAGTTATTTGTAATAGGTAGACTAGGAGGTATGTAGTTCCTCCTGGTCCTAGTAGTAGTAGGAGCAATATGTGCTCCTGGTCTTTAGAAAGTCAAACTTTATTATTTTGAGTATTCTGTTAGGATATGCATGAGATATGTTAGGAAAGGATATGTATATCAGTTTTACACGTTTTGGTTTATTGAGGTATTAGGTTTTCCTTGTAGTGTAAAAGGAACCTTAGGCAGAAAGGTTATACACACCTTCATCAAACATTATTCTAGTTCATATTAATATTAGAAATCCTTAGTAAAGGATCAAGTCATTATAGTTATTCTATTCTTCTTGTTCATAGTATTTGTATTCCGCACTTATACTGTGTGATTCATCTAGAGTCTCTCTGTGAATAGACTTGTGATTATAGAATTCATTCACCGTTCCTAACAGGCTGCAAGATCCACATCTAGTAGACCCAAAAAGTGGTATCAGAGCCTGGGAGAGTCTCTGTACAAGAAGAATCAATTTTTCTTATTACTAACATCTTTGTTTAATCATGTCTGATTCGAGTTCTACTCAAACAGGAGAAGATAGCACCCCTAAAACACAGCAACCTCAGCAAATCATTGCTACGGTTTCCAACACAAATGGTAAGTTTCCTCTTCTGAAAAAGGATGAGTATGATAGCTGGGCAATGAAGATGGAATGCTGGATCACCAACACTGATCAAGATCTTTGGAAGATTATTCTGAATGGAAACAACAAGAGGTTTACATGAAGAGACAATAATGGTAATATTATTCTTCTTGACCCTAAAACTCATGAAGAAATCACAGCTTTTCAGAAGGAGATCAAAGCAAAAACTATTTTGCTTCAGTCTCTTCCTGATGATCACATGGGTGACTTTTATCACCTGGATGATGCTAGAGAGATCTGGAACGGAATAAAAGCAAGGTTTGTCAGGAATGAGGAGTCAAAGAAAATGCGCATATCCATGCTGAGAGATGAATTCACAGAATTCAAGATCTCAGAAACTGTAGGTATTCATCAAGGGTATGACAGGTTCCAAAAGATACTGAGCCAGTTGAATCAACTCAGGTCGAAACCTGACAATGGAGATACTAATGCAAGGTTTCTTAGAGCCTTACCCTACTCATGGAATCAGGTGGTAATCTCTCTTAAAGCAAAAGGTGGGCTTGACTATCTTAATTTTGATGATCTGTTTCATAAGCTCAAAACATTGAGCCTCATGTGTGAGGATACTCAAGTGACTGTTTTCCTACTCCTGCTAACTCTGCCTTTGTGAGTTCCATGGGATCTAGTCCTATGTCGTATGCTAGTAGCCCAAGCTATACTTTGTCTTCTCAGCATACTCAACATACTTCTACTCCTGAACAAAAAGCTAAGTCTGGTAGCATGGTAGAAGCTTTTCTTCACTCTTTTGTTGCTGATGTTGATCCACAACAGCAAATTGCTTGTGATGACTTCAAACAGGTTGATAAACACGACCTGGATGAAATGGATCTCAAATGGCAAATGGCCATGCTCACTCTCCGGGTTCACCAGTTTGAGAAGAAAGCCGGTTGAAAGTTTAACTACAACCCAAGAGAGCCAGCAAGGTTTGATAGAAGCAAGGTTAGCAAGGTCACTTGGCTAGGGAATGCCCTAACAAGAATGACCAGGAGAAGAACAGGTACTCTGCCTTCAAGATTCAGGAGGTGAAGGATGACAAGAAAGCTTTGGTGTCTGTTGACTCTATGGTCAATTGGAGTGATCATCAGAATGCTACTCTGGAAATAGTTGAACCTTCTACTGATGTGTTTGCAATGATTGCGGGGAATCTATCTGATGCCGAGGAAGCAGAAGAGTTTGCTCTCATGGGCATCTCACCTCAGGTACAACATTGTCCTCTTGGTTGTCATGATAAATATTCAGAATCGTTTTCTCAATATAATGAATTAAATGAACAAAATGATAAGTATTTTTTAGAGGTTCAAGCATATAAGAATTCTTTAAAAACATTGGAACAACAAAAGAGGTGGCTTCAAGAAACACAACGTGAATATGAAGATAAAATTAGAATTCTGAATATTGATTTAGAAAACACAACCAATATGCTTAAATACACTGAAAAGGTAAAAGATGACAGTATCAAGGATAGGCAAGACATGAAGGAAAAATTGGATGCTACACTTTTAAGATTTGAAAAATGGCAAAATGCACCTAAGAATCTTTCAAAGCTAATTGATAGTAGCATGTCTATTAGGACTAAGAGAGGGTTAGGATTTGATAAATATATTGATTCAGAAGATGTGTTTGATTTATCTTTTTCAAGTGTTGATTGTAGGAAAATTACACCTCTTGTTTAGGAAAACAAAAGAGAGTAAATGAGCGGTAAATATTAAGTGATGATTTAGGAAAATCAAGCACTAATGACCCTTATGAAGTTCATTTGCCAAGGAGGTATATGTGTGTGAAAAACTTGTTAAATGTTTGTGATTAATGATTGGTTTTAGAAGGGGATGAGAAAAGAAGATGACGAAGACGTGAAAATAATACTACGACGACAAAACGTAAAACCGTAAAAACTACAAAAATAAAAATTAATTCTAAAAATTACCAAAAATTCAACAAAAATCAAAATAAATAAACTAAGAGTTTACCAATGATCAAAACTTTTTCAAACCTTTTAAATAATTAAATATTCAATTTTTAAATGCTAATTAAAGCCCTAAAAATCAAATAAATTATCAAAAAGCCCAAATAAAGATTTTTCAATTGGTATACCTCTAAAATGACCTAAAAAGATTAAAAACTATTTTTAGAATTTTTTAAACTAATAAAAACTATTTAAAATGATTTAAAAACTATTAAAACTTAAAATAATTATAAAAAGTAATCTAAAAGTGATAAAATTATTAAAAAAGTTGCTAAATTCCTACTTAAATGTATTAAAGCTAAGAAAAATGTAAAAAGTTGGAAAATGTAAAATTTGAAAAATAATAATAAAATAATAGTAAAATAATATTAAAAATCCAAAAATTATAATAAATTCTAAAAACTTGCAAACTAGTTTATTTTAACCTAAATAAACAGAAAATCAAAGTGAAATGACCAGAATACCCCTATTGGGCCCTCAAATGGGCCAAAACCAAAAACAGTCAACCTTAATGGGCTTTTTAGCCCAAAAAGTCAAACTTGGCCCAATTGACTTGGAAAATCCCTATCTGACTCAAAATTTGATTCTAAACACAAAACTCTAAAGGCCCAAAAGCTGAATGTGAGCTTATCACAGCTTAATAAGCAAACAGCTTATCCTTATTGGGCTTTTTAGCCCATTAAGCAATAAGCTAATGCCATAAGCTCTAATTTGACACACAACCTTCTTTTGGGATGCTTATGAGATCCGTAAAAAGAAATTTTGAAAAAGCACATTCAATAAGCCAGAAATAAGCAAAGTAATTTTTCACTAAAAGACAAAATAGTCGTTTTTGAGAAATAAGGCACCTCAGGACTTGATTCAACTTGCAAAAGATCACAAATGGACTAAATAAGCCAAAACAATCAACAAAATTCCAATAAGCAAAACCAATAAGCCAGAATAAGCCAATAAGCACTTATGAAAAAGTCAATTAAGTTGGTTTTCTAGTCAAACCCTAAAGTCAACCCACCAAATACTCCAGTATGAACAAATGGGTCAAATAATGAGCACCTATTACAAAATCCAAGTTGTTGCTGGTTAAAATAAGCTATTATAGCTTATTGATAAGCTGAAACCAATTTAACACTAGCAGTGGTAACTAGCAGGGGAAAGGAGTTCCCACTGCTTTGACTATTTGACTAAGCTTTTTAGAGAGTTTTAGTTGGATTCAATTGGAAACAAGGGCACCCTTGTGATCAGTGAACCACAAGGAGTCAATAGCAACAAGAAAATCCAAATTTGGTTCACACAATAAGCCACAAATGATCAAACAGTCACCAGATCATGCATAGACATGGAAATAAGCAGTTATGCACTTAATAAGCAGATTTAGCAAGAATAAGCCAACCAAACTCAACAGGATGCATACACAAGCTATATTAACTATGAATAAGCACAAATAAACTTAAATCAAACACTGAATCAAAGTAAACAACAAGATCAAAGCATAAACAGTTACTGATAAGAACATGAACAATATGCAGACAAGTTTGCTGATCTATTTGACACTAGATCCAATTTCAAGCAGTCAAATCTCTTCTCCTAGTGTAATTAACTAAGGTTTAGCACTTGTTAGCCCTAGCCTAAGCTTAGATCTAGGTGTCCTCAAAATCCTAGCCAATTTTACCAAATAACCAAGATTTAATACCCTATTTTATGAATCTAGGTGTTTAAACCCTCAAAACCTGAAAACAGATGAACAATAGCACCCAATAAACAGATACCAATACTTGCAAACACAAAACCACCCCTTAACAAACCAAATTCCAACTTATGCAGTTAACCCAAACACCCCTTAAAAATTTGTTTTCATAATTTTTCAAAGTATTATCCAGATTTCACCCACAAATCAGACTAACAACACCTCATAAACATCAAACAAAGCCAGATTAACAATAATCAACCACAATATCACAGATTCAAGGACAAATCAACAAAAATCACAAATATTCAGAAACTTAAAGAGGAAATGAAAAGGGAAGAAGGTTCAAACCTCCAAGTCCTACATCCAGGCCTTGGATTGTTTGAGCTGAGGTACTAGCAGAACAAGTACCAGCTTCCAAGCTGCTAAGAAGAACAAACCACAAAAGTGAGATCAAAATAAACCAAACTTTCTGATTTTTGAAACCCAAGCTTTATCAACTAAAACTTTGCCTCAAAAACCTTCAAACAAGATTATGGAACTTAGATTTTAGCTTATCAAACACCAACTTTTATAAATAACAGACAAGAACTCAAAATTTTCAAAAATTCAAACTTTATTTCATAAAAAGGAATTACAAAAATTTAAAAGCTAAAATCTGGAACAAAGGGACTCTCACATGTTGAGGTCTCCTTTTATAGGCAATTGCCTGGCTAACACTATTCACAAACCCTAGAAGTGAAATTCCACATTTGTCCTTGAGGTCTTCTAGACGTTTCTTGGTTGTGAGCTGTCCAAAATGATCTTGGCTGTTAATTTTAGCTTTGGAACGAAGCAAGGATCCTTAGCTGTTGATTTGGACACGTTAGATAACTTGGAGGGCAAGTAGTCATGTGATTGGTTAAACGGGAATTGGGGGTGGGGTCCATAGTGAGTGGGATTAAGGGTTTTGGTGTGGGATAGGTTTCTGCACATGTGAATCAAGTGTGTGCAAAGGGAACTGATTTTTACCCTAAGTTTAAGTGGAGTAAAATCTGGGGGTGAAGAAGGGTAAACAGTGGTGATTTTGATCCGATTTTGGGGGAAGTTGTGTGTTTGGCGCGTGTTATGGGTTTGAATGTTTCACCTTGGCAACTTAGGTCCTTGTGTTTTCAGAAAACTTGTAGAACGTGTTTATCAGCCAACATAATCCATTTCCTTTGCAAATAACTTTCATGACTTGGCAGTTTTGGCACAAAACTTTGGAAAAAGGTTTCAAAGGGTTGTATTTGCCATTTTGAGATATTTCAAGGGCTGATCTTGGACATTCCTGATCTCCAAAGGTCTTCAATGTATCTTTGGCTTCATGAGGGACCATAATTGGCAATTTAGAATTGTTGAGGGACTAAACTTGCCATTTCTTCAAAGTTGAAGGACCATTTGTGTAATTTTGACAAACTTAAGGGACCAAACTTGTAATTATGAATATACAAGGGTTTTAAGTGTCATTTCTTCATTCATTGAGGATCAATCTTGCATATCTTTAAGTCTTCAAGGATAAATGTTGGATAAATCATGAATTAGGGCCCGGTTCTTTGTACGGCTTCGTTTCTCGTGTCCGTTTTTCCTTGTATCTTGTGATCTTTTGTCTTTTTCACGATATCCATACCTAAAATACACAAGTAAACAAACACAAGCATATATATGGTATTTTATGACATTTTTATGCATTAAAAGCCCGAAAAGAACGATGAGATCATGTATAAATGCCATCTCATCACTCCCCCATACTATGCCATTGCCGTGACCTCACGCAATGCTAGAATAAAGTATCTAAGCATCACCAAAGTTCAATTTTATTAACCTTTATTGAAAAGTAAAAGACTTGCAACATACTACGTAGATGTGTAAAGACATAATGCATGATTTTCATCACAAAAGTGACTTTTAGGGTCAAAGAATAGAAACAAGTAAATGTCCCTTAGAGTAAACTTCGTCATCCTTGATTGTCATATATTCCATGCTAAGTGCAAAAACGAGATCATTGTTGGTACAAGTCACAATGCTAACACTACTCATACGTCCAAATTGTGTAATACTTTTTCTCCCTGCAATCCTAGTTATTATAAAAAGAAATGGGTTACTAGCATTTTTTAACTATTTGTCATGGATCACAAGTGAGTCATATTGACTTATTTGAGTAGTTATTAGTCCGAAAGCAAAGTAGCACGATTTGATCGATAGTTAGCCGAAGGACAAAATCTTTTAAAACGGCTTCTCGTGTATCTCCTTAAGTTCATATCTTGGCATAACTCGTTTCACGATTTGAGACCTTTCTCGGACCGATATTTGGCATGTACTTCATACTTCAAATCTTGGGAAGACGTTCTTGAAATTATGGTCTTCTCTTCATATATTAGGAATTTCTTCACTTGACGTTTTTGAGAGATTCTTCATATTTGGACCACGACTTCATCATTTTTCTTCAATCTTTACTTTGGATTTTGATATACAACGATCCGCCTCTTTTTCGGACTTGGATATATTTATCCTCATACCTTGTAAGGGTCTTTTCGGATAGACTTTCTCCATGATCTTTAGGTGAGTAATTGCTTTTAGTCGTGTGTCTCGATCCTTCATATTGATTTAGGAATAATGATACTTCACATCATCTTGGATCTTTAGCAAAAATAGAGCTCCTCATGCCTTGTTAAGGCCTTTTTGGATGATCGCCAATCTTCGCGTCCCGCTTCAATAAGTTATGCCTTGGCTATGAACTCTATTCAACCCCGAGCAACTTTTAAAGGATCTTGCGCTAGAGGCTAAGTAACCTTTCAAATCGTACGACCTTACTTATTGCAATTATGATTTATTCCTAATACATTGATCTTATGGGAAGAAAAAGCCACTATTAAAAACATATGAGTTTTTGAAAGAACATTTTCATGTTCTACGTTTAGCATGATCACTTGTCTAACTCTATCATCTCTCGTTCTTCACTATATAAAGACCTCTAATTAAAGAGACTCGTGAATACTTAGCCATGCAAGTCAAAATTAAGCCAAATTTGGATTAGCTTTCATTAAGACTATATCAAATCAAAGTTTTGGGTTTTCAAGCCACCTATAGGATCTTGCACTTTCTTGGACTTTTTCAAGTTTAGAGAATGCATTTTATAGTTCCCTTGATAAGTGAATTTCTAGGATCAATTATAGGAACTTGCGAAAAAGTTCTTGTTCTTAACCCGAATGAGTTAAGACTTTCGCGTTTTAAAGCTCCCTATATAAAAGTCTAGCAAAACTTGAATTGAGCGGGTTAAGGAATGTAAATGGCTCCAAATGCCCATCAAGTCAAAAATTATCTCTTATTCTACCCATCGGAAAATATACATTCGTGTCTTAAAAACACTTATCACAACTAAGAAATTTTTTATAATTTGGCTATTTTTAGCCTTATTAGCAACCAAAACAAAACATTGAATGTTGGAAAGCGTGAGGGCGTAGCAAAACAAGTACCTATTCACCCCCCATACTAAAAGCAAACATTGTCCTCAATGTTTCGAGTCTAAAGGTGGAGCACCGCCATACTAGAGACGAAGTGTCGAATGCTTAGGATCTAGCATGGAAAGGGTGATCAACAATATATCTAAAGCCGTTTATTAAGTATGCAAAAAGATAATTGTTAGAACAATAAAGGATATGTCATGGATTCGTGAAAAACTTCTTCAAGCGAACGATGGAGGCTCACGTAAACGAACACGAGAGTCTTCAATCATAGATGATGATCATGATCTAGATAACACAATCACAAACAACCACGAGACAACGAGTTGAAAGGGTACAAGTCCCCTTATTAGTGAATAGTAAGCATAAAGGATAAGCATGGGATCTCCCCCACGAGGCACCTCGTTTTTTATTACCGAGTCATGAGCTCGACTCGATCCCCTAAATGCTAATTATCATTGGGGAAGGTGACTTGGTCGAGGGCAACCATTGAAGGAATTTCCCCACCAAAGTAGTGCTTAAGCCTATGTCCATTCACCTTGAAATTAGGACCATCATCTTGAGCTAGCTCGATGGTCCCATAAGGAAACAATTGTGTAATTGTGAATCCCGACCAACGAGATTTCAATTTCCCGGAAAATATCTTAAGTCGAGAGTTAAAAAGTAACACTTGATCACCAACGTTAAAAACCCGGTTTTTAATCTTTGAATCATGAAACTTTTTAGTCTTTTCTTTAAATATTAATGAATTTTCATAAGCATTATGTCTTAATTCATCCAATTCATTCAATTGTATTTTCCGGTGATCTCTCGCGGTCTTCAAGTCAAAGTTTGTATGCTTAAGGGCCCAATATGCCTTGTGCTCCAATTCAATGGGAAAATGACAATTATTCCCATAGACTAACTTATAAGGAGTGCAACCAATAGGTGTCTTATAAGCGGTCCTAAAGGCCCATAAAGCGTCATCGAGTTTGTCGGACCATGAAGCACGGTTTTCTCCAATCGACCTTTCTAAAATCCTCTTCAAAGCTCGGTTCGAAACCTCGACTTGCCCACTCGTTTGCGGGTGATAAGCCGTAGAAAGACGATGAGTAACTCCATATTTCTTTAGAACCTTTTCGAATTGGTCATTACAAAAATGGGTTCCACGATCGCTTATAATAGCACGAGGGGTTCCGAACCGAGAGAATAGTTGCTTCAAAAACTTCACTACCACACGAGCATCATTAGTAGGCAAAGCCTTAGCTTCCACCAACTTAGAAAGGTAGTCCACCGCGACGAGGATATATTTGTTGCCATGAGACGATGGGAACGGCCCCATAAAGTCTATTCCCCATATGTCGAAAATCTCACACACTTGAATTATGTTTTGCGGCATTTCATCACGTTGAGACGATTTTCCTTGACGTTGGCACGAATCACACGACTTCACAAGTGCGTGTGCATCACGATAGATAGAAGGCCAAAAGAAGCCGGCATCGAACACTTTCTTAGCCGTGAGATTAGCACCGTGGTGACCACCCGTGGGTCCCTCGTGACAAGCTCTAAGGATATTAGAAGCTTCGGCACAAAAAACACAACGTCAAATGAGTTGATCCGCACAAACCCGAAAGAGATAAGGGTCGTCCCAAAAATAGAACTTGACGTCACGAAAGAATTTTCGTTTTTGTTGTGTCGTCATACCCTTGATTATGAAATTGCCCGCATGGTAATTTGCAATGTCGGCAAACCATGGGGTGGTGTCTTTAGAATTCACTACACCGAGAGTCTCAAGAGGAAAGGTTTCGGTGATTTCCTTGTTCTCGAAAACATCTTTGTGAGGATCTTCTAGACGAGAGAGATGATCGGCCGCTAGATTCTCGGCTCCTTTTTTGTCAAGCACGGTGACATCAAATTCTTGGAGGAGGAGCATCCAACGAAGCAATCTCGGCTTAGCATCTTGCTTAGCTAAGAGATACTTGATAGCCGAATGGTCGGTATACACGATGCTTTTAGTCAAGACGAGATAAGGTCGGAATTTCTCAAAAGCATAGACCACGGAAAGGAATTCCTTTTCCGTTGTGGTGTACTTTAATTGAGCCTCAGTCATCGTCTTACTAGCATAGTGGATAGGACGGAAATGTTTGTCATAACGTTGCCCTAAGACGGCCCCTATAGCATAATCACTTGCATCGTACATGATTTTAAAGGGTAATTCCCAATTAGGAGCAACAAGAATGGGAGCTTCGGTAAGTTTCCTTTTGAGAGTTTCGAAAGCTTTAACACAATCCTCATTGAAGTTAAAAGGAGCATCCTTCTCGAGAAGGTGTGTCGTAGGTCGAGAGATTTTCTAAAAGTCCTTGATGAAACGACGATAAAAGCCCGCGTGGCCTAGGAAACTCCTAACTCCCTTAACGGTTTTGGGATGAGGTAACTTGGAGATGACGTCTACCTTAGCTTTATCGACCTCTATCCCCGCTTTCGACACCTTATGTCCTAAGACGATTCCTTGTTTACACATAAAATGACATTTTTCCCAGTTAAGCATAAGATTGGTTTCTTCACAACGTTTTAACATTTGCTCGAGATTAGATAAACACGACGTGAACGAATTGCCAAACACCGAGAAGTCATCCATAAACACTTCCATCGACTTCTCGATCATATCGTGAAAAATTACCATCATACACCGTTGAAACGTACCCGGTGCATTACAAAGTCCGAAAGGCATCCTACGATAAGCGAACGTTCCATAAGGACACGTAAACGTAGTCTTCTCTTGATCACGAGGGTCGATAGGGATTTGAAAGTAACCGGAAAAACCATCTAAAAAGAAATAGAATTCATTTCCCGCAAGTCGCTCCAACATTTGATCCATGAAGGGCAAAGGAAAGTGGTTTTTACGAGTGGCGTCATTTAACTTTCGGTAGTCAATACACACCCTCCAACCGGTTACAACACGAGTGGGAATTAACTCGTTGTTTTCATTAGGCACAACGGTCATTCCTCCCTTTTTAGGGACACAATGGATTGGGCTCACCCATGGGCTATAGGATATAGGATAAATCATTCCTGCGTCAAGGAGTTTAAGGACCTCCTTTTTAATGACATCGTGAATTTTGGGATTCACCCTTCTTTGACTTTGAATTGCTGGTTTGTAGTCCTCTTCCATTAAAATCTTGTGAGTACAAAATTTTGGGTCAATACCCTTAATGTCGGATATTTTCCACGCAATTGCCCCTTTATGAGCTTTAAGAACTTTCAAGAGCTCGGCTTTTTCATCATTAGCAAGACCTTTTGAAATAATAATCGGTAACTTGTCATCACCTTCCAAGAATGCATATTCAAGGTGAGAAGGAAGATCTTTAAATTCAAGGATAGGTGGTTCCTCGATTGAAGATTTTGGTTCAACACTCATAACTTCCATCGGCGGAAGAAATGGTGGAATAGAAGTATCATCACTAATCAACACCTCATCTTCATTGTCGATTTCATTTGAAGTGAGATCGCCTCCTTGGAATGGAGTGAGATTTGGTGTGGAATTAGCAAGAATCGGATCCAAAATAGTGGGATTTCCACTTGACGAGCTATCGGAAAAACCAAACACTTCTTGTGAAAACTCATCGCAAACCACATCAACGATGTCAATGTGATTGATGGTAGCGATTGCATAAACATGAGAAGGTTTCGAGTTTTGAGTAGCGTTTATAACAAGTTCCTCTTCGTTGAATCTCATAGTGATAGTTCTCGCATGAACATCGATAAGCGATCTCGAGGTGTCTAAAAATGAACGACCTAAAATTAGAGGAACTTGAGGATCCGCGGGGATGTCAACTACTATAAAATCAACGGGATAGTAGAACTTCCCCACTTTCACGAAAACATCTTCGGCTACTCCACATGCTAAAATCGTAGAATGATCGGCCATCTCGATAGACATGTTTGAAGGAATAAGAGCCGGAAGCGAAAGTTATTTCCAAATGGAAAATGGCATCAAATTAATGCTCGCACCAAGATCGGCCAAGGCGAGGCATTCTTTCATATCTTGTATGTCACAAGGAATGAGAAACTTTCCGGGGTCACCAACTTTTTCCGGTATGCGGTTAAGATAAACCGAAGAACAATTAGCAAGCTTTGAAAGCTTTTCCTTATCGCTCATCATACTTTTAAAAGTGGAAGCGAAACGAGGCATATACAACAACGTGTCGGCTAAACTCACATCAAAATGCACCTGTTGAAACATTTTTATAAAAATCTCGATTTGTTGCTTGTTACGTTCTTGCAATTTCTCTTTGTTTCGTCTCGAAGGGTAGGGTAAAGGTGGTGTGGGTTGGTCATTAGGCAACGGCCTTGGAAACTCGGGTTCCACAATTGGTATTGGTTCAACCGTAGGTGTGGTATGAGCGGTACTTCGTGGGATTGTAATGTGCTCCTTTTCGACCATCACCTCGGGTTCTTTATCGATTTCCTTCTCCGTAGAAGTACTTGGACGAGAGATTGGTTCCTTGAAAGTTTTACCACTTTGTGTAGTAATAACCTTCATTTCTCCCTTCGGGTTTGCAATGGTATCACTAGGAAGACCACCCGAGGAAGAAGGTTTAGACATGATTGCTTAAAACATCTTAGCCATTCGGTCCTCAAATTTTGATTGCCTAGCATCCGCTTTTAATAACTCTTGCTTAATCTCATGTTGTCCTAATTCCATCTTTTGTTGGTTTTGTATAAGACGTTGGACATTTCCTTCCATTTTGTTTGCATGAGTTTTAAGTTCATTAGCAAGTTCATTTTTAAGTTCATTTTTAAGTTCGTTTTTCAACTCGGATCTTAAGCTAATCATCTCACGTTGCATGTTATCAAATTTAGCATCATTTGCTTTAGCATAATCCAAAAATTATCCTTGAAGATTTTTAGTGTGAGCATTTTGAAAACCTTTTGTAGTGTTTTGAAAATCACGGTTTTGGTTTTGATTAGTGACTTGTACATTCCCACTTTGATAATTCCCTTTTTTGTAGTTACGTGAATTGCCTTGGTAATTACCACCTTGGTTGTTGTTTCGATAGTTATTAGCATTTTGATTTGGTGGAGCTTGATTTGGGCGGGAACCTTGACCGTTTTGGTTGTAAGAGTCCCGTTGCTACATAAGCACTCGAAGTGTTACCATCCGCGGTAATGCACTCGGAAAGATCATGAGCTCCACCACAAGACAAACAACTCTTAGCAACCGCTTTAACCGAAGCGGAATTTGAAGCTTCTTGAGCTTTCCAATGGGACATAAGATTAACAAATCTATCAAAAAACCCATTTTCCTCATTAGCTTCATCATGTAAGGCATAATGCTACGAGACGATGACGACGATGACGAACCCAAATTGGCAACACTCGGTGTGTTACGAGGGCTATAAACCTTAGATCTATTCTCGATGATTTGTAAAGCCTCATTGGTCGTCTTACACAAAAAATTACCACCCGCGGCGGCATTCAAGTAATCTCGTTCATGATCATTAAGCCCATTATAAAAAGTATCAATTTGATGCAATTCCGAAAAATCATGGTGTGGACATTCATGTAACATTTCTTTAAAGCGTTCCCATGCCATTGAAAAACTTTCATTATTTATTTGCACAAATCGAAATCTCATTTTTCAAATGTGTTGTTTTAGATGGTGGAAAAAACTTGTTCACAAACTTAGAAACGAGATCACCCCATGTTAAAATCGAATTTGGCGGTTCTTTCTCAAGCCAAATTTTTGCGGGTCCATCTAACGAATATGGAAACAACATCATCTTAATGGCGTCATGTGGAACATCCTTAAACTTGCTAGTAGCGGTGAGACGATTAAAATTCCTAATGTGGTAGTGCGCGTTGTCTTTCTCATGACCTCTAAACTTATTTGCTTGCAACATCGACATTAAACCCGTCTTAATCTCGAAATTCTCCGCAAGGATGGCGGGAATCAAAATGGCCTCTCCAAATCCCTCGGTGGGTGCTTGTAGCAACTCCATCATAGTACGATTAACCATGACGACTTCTTGTTCTACAATAGGCTCAACAATTGGAGGTTGTTCTTCAATCAACGTCTCTTGATTCGCTTGCTTTTGAAGACGTTTACGAGCTCGTTTTGCTTGATTACGAGTGATCATAAACTTCACGAAGAATGGGAGGTGAGCAAAGAAGATTCTTTTTGGGTGTTTTGTGAATTTTCAATTTTTTGTGTTTTTGATTGTATTTAATTTTTTTTGGATTTTGGTGTATCTTCGTAGACAACAATCTACAAAATCTCTCCTCGAATCAAACTCTAGATTAAAGAAGCCTCAAAGGAATGAAAACGATCACGTGGAGTGAACGCCTTCGAATGACTTTAGAACTTTGGTGAAAACGAAATTGTTCAAGAGGGTTTAATCACAAAGAAACCAAGCAAATATATTATACGTAATAATACTTTGGGCGGCAAAACCCTCGATTAGCCTTCAATCTCAAAATACTCACAAGCAAGCGGGGAAACGAGGCGGCGCGAAGCACTTAAGAGCCTTTTTCCTTAGGGTATATTTTATAATACCCTCCTTATAGCCACCTTATAGTTTGTATTTTTCAAAATCGAGCTTCACGAAAGTATTTATCTATTTTTGCCTTTTTCTTTTTGTTTGAGATTTGAATACAATAATTAGGAGATCAAATCCCAATTAAGGTTGTGTTTTCACACTTTTGGAGATATTGTTTAGAGAGAAGTGCAAAAATCATCCCTGTGGTATGTCGAAAAATCGAATTACATCTTTCGTTAACTTTTTGGACAACAGTCATCCCTCCGTTAGTGCGCGGGGCACAATACATCCCTCATGGACTAACGGTGCAAATGTTTTCTTGTTAAAAATTAACAAAATCTAAAAGAGAGGGTATTCTTGTCTTTTTCCTTTCCCAGGGATGTATTGTGAACTTTATCATAAATAGTTTCAAAAAAAAAAATTATTTTCAGAAAAAATAAGTTTTATTTTCTCGAAAAAAAATTATTTTCGAAAAAAAAAATTATTTTCGGTAAAAAAGTTTTATTTTCTAAAAAAAATTATTTTCGAAAAAAAGTTTATTTTCGAAAAAAAAAATTATTTTTGAAAAAAAAAATTATTTTCGAAAAAAAAAAATATTTTCGGAAAAAAAAGTTTTATTTTCTAAAAAAAATTATTTTATAAAAAAAAATTATTTTCGAAAAAAAATTTATTTTCGAAAAAAAAATTTATTTTCAAAAAAAAATTATTTTCGAAAAATAGTTTTATTTTCGAAAAAAAAGTTTTATTTTCGAAAAAAAAGTCTTATTTTCAAAAAAAATTATTTTCGAAAAAAAGTTTTATTTTCGAAAAAAAAAATTATTTCCCGAAAATAAAACATATTTTTTCGAAAATAAAACTTTTTTTCCGAAAATAAAACATATTTTTTCGAAAATAAAACTTTTTTTGTCCAAAATAAATCTTATTTTTTAGAAAATAAAAATTTTTTTTCCGAAAATAATTGTTTTTTTTCGAAAATATTTTTTTTTCGAGAAAATAAAACATATTTTTTCTGAAAATAATTTTTTTTTTCAAAAATAATTTTTTTTTAAACTATTTATGATAAGGTTCACAATACATCCCTGAGAAAGGAAAAAGAAAAGAATACCCTCTATTTTAGATTTTATTAATTTTTAACGAGAAAACATTTGCACCGTTAGTCCATGAGGGATGTATTGTGCCCCGCGCACTAACGGAGGGATGGCTGTTGTCCAAAAAGTTAACGAAGGATGTAATTCGATTTTTCGACATACCACAGGGTTGATTTTTGCACTTCTCTCTATTGTTTATTTGTTGTGATACTTAATACAATATAGTAATAATATTTTCACAAGAAAAACAAAAAAAAAAACGATAATACGTATTAGTAGAGTTCTACTAATACAAATACTATTTTTGGTTAATTATTAAAAACAACAATGCAAATTAATCACGACACACCTCCCCGGCAGCGGCGCCAAAATGATTGTAGGAAAATTACACCTCTTGTTTAGGAAAACAAAAGAGAGTAAATGAGCGGTAAATATTAAGTGATGATTTAGGAAAATCAAGCACTAATGACCCTTATGAAGTTCGTTTCCCAAGGAGGTATATGTGTGTGAAAAACTTGTTAAATGTTTGTGATTAATGATTGGTTTTAGAAGGGGATGAGAAAAGAAGATGACGAAGACGTGAAAATAATACTACGACGACAAAACGTAAAATCGTAAAAACTACAAAAATAAAAATTAATTCTCAAAATTAACAAAAATTCACCAAAAATCAAAATAAATAAACTAAGAGTTTACCAATGATCAAAACTTTTTCAAACCTTTTAAATAATTAAATATTCAATTTTTAAATGCTAATTAAAGCCCTAAAAATCAAATAAATTATCAAAATACCCAAATAAAGATTTTTCAATTGGTAAACCTCTAAAATGACCTAAAAGATTAAAAACTATTTTTAGAAAATTTTAAACTAATAAAAACTATTTAAAATGATTTAAAAACAATTAAAACTTAAAATAATTATAAAAATTAATCTAAAAGTGATAAAATTATTTAAAAAGTTGCTAAATTCCTATTTTAATGTATTAAAGCTAAGAAAAATGTAAAAAGTTGGAAAATGTGAAATTTGAAAAATAATAATAAAATAAAATTAAAATAATATTAAAAATCCAAAAATTCTAAAAAATTCTAAAAACTTGCAAACTAGTTTATTTTAACATAAATAAACATAAAATCAAAGTGAAATGACCAGAATACCCCTATTGGGCCCTCAAATGGGCCAAAACCAAAAACAGTCAACCTTAATGGGCTTTTTAGCCCAAAAAGTCAAACTTGGCCCAATTGACTTGGAAAACGCTATCTGACTCAAAATTTGATTCTAAACACAAAACTCTAAAGGCCCAAAAACTGAATGTGAGCTTATCACAGCTTAATAAGCAAACAGCTTATCCTTATTGGGCTTTTTAGCCCATTAAGCAATAAGCTAATGCCATAAGCTCTAATTTGACACATAAACTTCTTTTGGGATGCTTATGAGTTCTATAAAAAGAAATTTTGAAAAAGCACACTCAATAAGCCAGAAATAAGCAAAGTAATTTTTCACTAAAAGACAAAATAGTCGTTTTTGAGAAATAAGACACCTCAGGACTTGATTCAACTTGCAAAAGATCACAAATGGACTCAATAAGCCAAAACAATCAACAAAATTCCAATAAGCAAAACCAATAAGCCAGAATAAGCCAATAAGCACTTATGAAAAAGTCAATTAAGTTGGTTTTCTAGTCAAACCCTAAAGTCAACCCACCAAATGCTCCAGTATGAACAAATGGGTCAAATAATGAGCACCTATTACAAAATCCAAGTTGTTGCTGGTTAAAATAAGCTATTATAGCTTATTGATAAGCTGAAACCAATTTAACACTAGCAGTGGTAACTAGCAAGGGAAAGGAGTTCCCACTGCTTTGACTATTTGACTAAGCTTTTTAGAGAGTTTTAGTTGGATTCAATTGGAAACAAGGGAACCCTTGTGATCAGTGAACCACAAGGAGTCAATAGAAACAAGAAAATCCAAATTTGGTTCACACAATAAGCCACAAATGATCAAACAGTCACCAGATCATGCACAGACATGGAAATAAGCAGTTATGCACTTAATAAGCAGATTTAGCAAGAATAAGCCAACCAAACTCAACAGGATGCATACACAAGCTATATTAACTATGAATAAGCACAAATAAACTTAAATCAAACACTGAATCAAAGTAAACAACAAGATCAAAGCATAAACAGTTACTGATAAGAACATGAACAATATGCAGACAAGTTTGCTGATCTATTTGACACTAGATCCAATTTCAAGCAGTCAAATCTCTTCTCCTGGTGTAATTAACTAAGGTTAGCACTTGTTAGCCCTATCCTAAGCTTAGATCTAGGTGTCCTCAAAATCCTAGCCAATTTGACCAAATAACCAAGATTTAATACCCTATTTTATGAATCTAGGTGTTTAAACCCTCAAAACCTGAAAACAGATGAACAATAGCACCCAATAAACAGATACCAATACTTGCAAACACAAAACCACCCCTTAACAAACCACAATTCCAACTTATGCAGTTAACCCAAGCACCCCTTAAAAATTTGTTTTCACAATTTTTCAAAGTATTATCCAGATTTCACCCACAAATTAGACTAACAACACCTCATAAACATCAAACAAAGCCAGATTAACAATAATCAACCACAATATCACAGATTCAAGAACAAATCAACAAAAATCACAAATATTCAGAAACTTAAAGAGGAAATGAAAAGGGAAGAAGGTGCAAACCTCCAAGACCTACATCCAGGCCTTGGATTGTTTGAGCTGAGGTACTAGCAGAACAAGTACCAGCTTCCAAGCTGCTAAGAAGAACAAACCACAAAAGTGAGATCAAAATAAACCAAACTTTCTGATTTTTGAAACCCAAGCTTTATCAACTAAAACTTTGCCTCAAAAACCTTCAAACAAGATTATGGAACTCAGATTTTAGCTTATCAGACACCAACTTTTATAAATAACAGACAAGAACTCAAAATTTTCAGAAATTCAAACTTTATTTCATAAAAAGGAATTACAAAGATTTAAAAGCTAAAATCTGGAACAAAGGGACTCTCACATGTTGAGGTCTCCTTTTATAGGCAATTGCCTGGCTAACACTATTCACAAACCCTAGAAGTGAAATTCCACATTTGTCCTTGAGGTCTTCTAGACGTTTCTTGGTTGTGAGCTGTCCAAAATGATCTTGGCTGTTCATTTTAGCTTTGGAATGAAGCAAGGATCCTTAGCTGTTGATTTGGACACGTCAGATAACTTGGAGGGCAAGTAGTCATGTGATTGGTTAAACGAGAATTGGGGGTGGGGTCCATAGTGAGTGGGATTAAGGGTTTTTGGTGTGGGATAGGTTTCTGCACATGTGAATCAAGTGTGTGCAAAGGGAATTGATTTTTACCCTAAGTTTAAGTGGAGTAAAATCTAGGGGTGAAGAAGGGTAAAGAGTGGTGATTTTGATCCGATTTTGGGGGAAGTTGTGTGTTTGGCGCGTGTTATGGGTTTGAATATTTCACCTTGGCAACTTAGGTCCTTGTGTTTTCAGAAAACTTGTAAAACGTGTTTATCAGCCAACATAATCCATTTCCTTTGCAAATAACTTTCATGACTTGGCAGTTTTTGCACAAAACTTTGGAAAAAGGTTTCAAAGGGTTGTATTTGCCATTTTGAGATATTTCAAGGGCTGATCTTGGACATTCTTGATCTCCAAAGGTCTTCAATGTATCTTTGGCATCATGAGGGACCATAATTGGCAATTTAGAATTGTTGAGGGACTAAACTTGCCATTTCTTCAAATTTGAAGGACCATTTGTGTAATTTTGACAAACTTAAGGGACCAAACTTGTAATTATGAATATACAAGGGTTTTAAGTGTCATTTCTTCATTCATTGAGGATCAATCTTGCATATCTTCAAGTCTTCAAGGATAAATATTGGATAAATCATGAATTAGGGCCCGGTTCTTTGTACGGCTTCATTTCTCGTGTTCGTTTTTCCTTGTATCTTGTGATATTTTGTCTTTTTCACGATATCCATACCTAAAATACACAAGTAAACAAACACAAGCATATATATATGGTATTTTATGACATTTTTATGCATTAAAAGCCCGAAAAGAACGATGAGATCATGTATAAATGCCATCTCATCAAGTGTCTTTGATCCTGACAAGGAGGAAGAGGGAAAACCTAACTACAATAGGTTTCAACCAGCTGCAGAAATGCATGCTGTCCCTCCACCTCTTACAGGAACTTTTATGCCCATATCTAGGCATAATGACTTGGATGGATCACAGATGCATGAGTCCCCAAAAAGCTCTACTAATTCTAATGACTTCGTCTCTTATACTTTTAGTGACAAAGCCAGTAACTGAGCATCATGTGGTTCAAGTGAAGAGTCGAGACCTACAAGCTCCAAGACAAATGACCATGCTACTACTAGTGCTAGGAAGAGTGAAGAGAGAGTTGCTTCTACTTCAACTGTGTCTAGTTCTGGTTTATTGAGACCT
This sequence comes from Glebionis coronaria, assembly GCA_025667525.1. Lineage (NCBI taxonomy): Eukaryota > Viridiplantae > Streptophyta > Magnoliopsida > Asterales > Asteraceae > Glebionis > Glebionis coronaria. The sequence goes on from CM046878.1 coordinate 194,265,014, forward strand.
AGGAATAATGTTTCTCCTAGAGTTGTGTGTAATAAAGTTAGCAGTATGAAACAATGTCATTTGAATAAAAAGTTCGTTTAAAACATGTTTCGTTTGTGGAAGTAAATTTCATTTCATTAAAGATTGTGATTTTTATGACCAACATCCTTCTGTTTATCAAGCATTTCCTGCTCCTGGTCCACCAGGAGTTGCTCCATATTCTTCTAGAAGACTAAACCCATGTGCCCAATCTTTTTCTTCTTCTAGAAGGACCTCTCCTTTAGCTTCTGATCTTTGGAGAAACAATGGCTTAATCCCTAATAGACCAACCATCAACTATTTTCAGAACTTTAATCAGAATTATGCATTTAATTCAGACCAAATGTATTTTGGGTTGGGAAATTTGGGTGCTGCTGTTAAGCCCTCAGCAGGTTGTTCTTGGTCAAACAATAACACCCATATGATGAATAGGCAACCTAAGAACAACAGTGGATCTCATCAATCTTCTTGGCTATCTACTAAAGATCCACAAGGCAGGCTCAAACCTAAAAAGGTTTGGGTCCCCTTAAGACACTAACTTTTGCATATATCTTTTCTTGTTGTTGTAGGTTACTCCATACCAAGATCCTACTCTAGGGATAGTTGATAGTGGATGCTCTAGGAGCATGACAGGGAATAAAGGACTTCTATCTAACTTTGTACCATTTCAAGGCGGAAAGGTCTACTTTGGAGGTGGTGAAGGAAGGATCACTGGCAAAGGAACGATTCAGACGCCTAACCTTAATTTTGAGCAGGTCTACTATGTGGAAACACTACACTTCAACTTGATCTCTGTCTCTCAGATTTGTGACAAGAAGTAGTTTTTCCTCTTCACGGATACTGATGCACTGGTGTTATCCAAAGACTTTAAACTCCCAGATGACTCACAAGTTCTACTCAGAATCCCTAGAAGACACAACCTCTATAGTATCAAGCTGAATGAAGTCAATCCTACTGGTCAACTAGCATGTTTGGTTGCTAAAGCCTCAAAAGATGAAGCCACTAAATGGCACAGAAGGATGGGACATGTGAACTTCAAGACCATTCACAAATTAGCAAATATGAACTTGGTCTCTGGTTTACCTCCCAAAACTTTCAGAAATGACATCAATTTCCTTGCTTGCAGCAAAGGCAAACAACATAAAGCATCTTTCAAGACCATTACTGCTCTTAGCCTTATAACTGAACCATTGCAGCTGCTACACATGGATTTATTTGGTCCTACCTCCATTAGGAGCATTGACCACAAACAATACAGTCTTATGGTAACTGATGGGTATAGCAGGTTTACGTGGGTTTTCTTCTTGGCTACAAAAAGCGAGACCTACTCAATACTCAAGGACTTTATTACACTAATTGAGAATCAGTTGTCCAAGAAGGTTAAAGGTATCCGATGTGATAATGGAACATAATTCAAAAATGCAGACCTCATAGCACTTTGTAATTCTAAAGGTATAAAAAGAGATTATAGTGCAACAAGAACTCCTCAACAGAATGGGGTTGCAGAAAGAAAGAACAAGACTCTAATAGAAGCTGCGAGAATAATGCTTGCCGATTCCAAGCTTCCAACCATATAGAAGCTGTCAATACTACAAGTTATGTCTTGAATAAAGTTTCTATTACCAATCCTCACAAGAAGAATCCCTATGAGCTACTCACAACTAAAGTACCTAGCATTGCTCATTTGAAGCCATATGGGTGTCCTGTCACCATTCTGAATACCAGTGACTATTTGGGGAATTTGATGGAAGGCAGATGAAGGATACATAGTAGGATATTCTACTCACTCTCGAGCTTATCGTGTCTACAATCTCCAAGCCAAGCGAATCATTGAAACTATTCATCTCAGTTATTTTAAGGAGAAGTCAAACATACAAGGCAAGGGTCCTGAATGGTATTTTGATCTTGATTATCTTAGTGATTCATTGGGATATATTCGTTTCAAAACTAACCATGATGCAGGTCCACAAGTGTTTGCAACTTCTAGTGTAGGTACTCATTCTAGTTTTTTGGACTTTGATGAGGAGGATGATATTTTTGTCGTTCCATCCTATTCCACCACAGTCTCTCCTAATGCCAATGCTACTCCTAGTGATGCTACTCCATCAGACATTTTGGACTCACAAGGAGCTCTTGACACATTGCTCAAGCAACAACAAGATGCTACTACAGTAGCTGCTCAAGGAGGTTTTGAGTTTCCTTTGAGTAACCCTGCTGACAAAGCTACTCCTAGTACTCCTAATGTTACTCCCAGTGCACGTTTAACACCTATTGGTAGTCCGGTTAGTGATCCCACTTCCTCTACTAGATTCTCTGGTCCTTCTGACCTGGGAAACTATCAAAAGAAGTCTTCTACTAAGATGGATGATATTCATAAGCAACCAATAGATGGCATTTTCGACTCTGCTTCATATGATGATGACATTGTTGGGGATCTTAATAACTTGGCACCAGAAGTGGATGTAGCTTCTAATCCAGTTCTGCAAACGCATAAAGACCATCCTACTACTCAAATCATTGGAGATCCTGGTTCTACTGTCAAGACTCACAAAATGCATAAGAAAGCAACGTCTGATCATCATGCTCTTGTGAGCTATATTGAGGACCAAAAGCGTAATAATCATACGGACTTTCAACACTGTTTGTTTGCTTGTTTTCTTTCACAGGTGGAACCTAGATTAGTCTCTCATGCTCTTGAGGATCAAAGTTGGGTGGAGGCTATGCAGGAGGAGATGCAGCAGTTCTTGTTTCAGAATGTTTGGATGCTAGTTGACTTGCCAGATGGAAAGACAACAATTGGTACCAAATGGATTCTCAAAAACAAGAAAGATGCAAGGGGTATTATGGTGAGAAATAAGGCTAGGTTGGTTGCACAAGGTCACACACAACTTGAAGGCATCGACTATACTGAAGTTTTTGCTCCTGTTGCTAGGATTGAAGCCATTCGTCTGTTTTTGGCTTTTGCTTCTTATGTTGGCTTTACGGTTTTTCAGATGGATGTTAAGAGTGCATTTATCTATGGCAAGATTGATGAGGAAGTTTATATCACTCAACCTTAGAGCTTTATGGATCCACCTCATCCCAAGAAAGTTTACAAGGTGGTCAAAGCTCTATATGGACTTCATCAGGCTCCTAGAGCTTGGTATGAGCGTCTTTCCACTTTCTTGTTGAAACATGGCTATAGAAGAGGCACGATTGACAAAACACTATTTCTTAAGAGGAATCCCAAGGACATCATCCTAGTTCAAGTGAATGTGGACGATATTATCTTTGGTTCTACTAAGAAGGAATGGTGTGATGAGTTTGAACAACTAATGAAGGGTGAATTTCAGATGAGTGTTATGGGAGAACTTACATTTTTCCTTGGTCTTCTAGTCAAGCAACAGTCGGATGGAATCTTCATAAGTCAAGACAAATATGTTCATGAGATCCTTCAGAACTTTGATATGGACCCTCTTAGACCTGCAGCAACACCTTATGAAGTAACTAAAGTCAAACTCAAGAATGAGCCAGATCCTCCGGTAAATGTTCACATGTACAGGTCAATGATTGGCTTACTCATGTATTTAACTGCATCACGTCTGGATATTATGTTTGCAGTAAGTGCTTGCTCTAGATATCAGGTGGCTCCAACCGTTTATAACTTGAATGCTGTCAAGAAAATTTTCAAGTACATCAAGGCTCAACCCAAGCTAGGCTTGTGGTATCCTAGAGAATCACTTTTTGTTCTTGAAGCCTATAGTGATAGTGACTATGCAGGTGCTAATAATGACAGAAAGTCTACTACTGGTGGTTGTCAGTTTTTGGGTCGAAGACTTATCTCATGGCAATGTAAGAAACAGACGATAGTAGCTACTTCTTCCACAGAAGCAGAATACGTAGCTGCTGCTAGTTGTTGTGGACAAGTCTTGTGGATACAAAATCAGATGCTGGATTATGGGTTCAACTTCATGAACACCAAAATTTTCACTGACAATCAAAGCACTATCTGCATTGTGAAGAATATTGTTTTTCATCAACGTACAAAACATATTGAAATTAGGCACCACTTTATAAGGGATGCCAATGAGAAGAGTCGATACAGGTTCTTAAAGTTCATACGGATGATAATGTTGCTGATTTATTGACTAAAGCCTTTGATGGTCCTCGGTTCAACCACTTGGTGGTTCACATTGGAATGGTCAATCCTTGAGACCTAGGATTGAGGGGAGGCTAAGCCTAAGGTGAGACTTAGTGTACATATTTAATTGCACAGGCTAACTGATGGAGGAGCATAAGAATAAACTTCTTATTTTGTTTTATTTTGTTTTATTTTGTGACATCTTTTGTTTAGTTTTCTTATTTTGTGTATCTTTTATTTAATGTTTTTATTTTGTGTTTCCTGGGAAGAATATTGTTTTCTTTTTCCCTAAGTTTAGATTTCCTATAAAATTAGGACTTTGATTCATTGTAAGGATTATGAAGTTATGAATAAAAATACAGACTTTTAGTCTTTTGTTAATCAACTTAAATCCAGGTTAGGGTTTATTGTTTGATTCATCCAAATAATCGGGTATTCGTTGAATCAACGATTGTTGGAGTTATCTGATTATCGGTATTATTTTTGAATCAACGATAGTTGGAAGGATTGTTTCTGGCATTCTTTGGAATCAACAGATTCAATGATCTATCTTGTCATTATCTATCTTGTTTGTTCGCTACATCAGTTGGTATCAAGAGTCGAAGTTCCTGATTAAGATGTTAGAATATCCGTTATTTGAGGGTAGTCGTTCGTTGGCGCGAATGACCATGCACGAGGTCGTGCATGAATTGGTGGTGGGAGAATGTCACGACCAAATTCTGAAGGTCGGGTTCTGCTTGGAAGGCGCACATGAATGCGAGGGTTCCTGGTTTATTCTTGATAGTCTCGTTGGAGTACCCCAACGATAAGGGTGTAGTACGTGTCACGAGTAGAGACTCGATATGGCACTACACTGGTCGGGAGTTGGGGCCGCTCCCCTGATGAGTCCAAGGCAGGACGAAACCAGTGAACCTCTATTATACGCGGGATGGATGGCTGGTCCTTATCGGTGTAAGGACGCCACACGGGGTCTAAAGGATGACTCCGTGACAAGTGGTATCAGAGCCAAGTCGGATCGAGGCGGACCGAAGCAGAATCGTTCAAGATTGTTCTCCCAATAAGTTCTTAAAGTGTTTGGCTGCGCAAAGGTGGTGGGAGTGTGCTCCCGGGATATTAAAGAGTCAATATGATGTTGCGTGGAGTTCGTAATATCGCATTCGATGGAAGCCAGAGAGAGTAATGGACTAATCCAAAAGGGTGGATGTCAGTCGCTGCACGCTGGATCTTAAGTCGCCAGAAAGGGTAATGGACTAATGTGTAGTCGCTGTACGCTGGGACCCAAAGAGTTGAAAGTCGAATGTCCCTTTAAACCATGAAGCCGGAGTAAAGCCAACGTCATTTGAGGGTAGTCGTTCGTTGGTGCGAATGACCATGCACGAGGTCGTGCATGAATTGGTGGTGGGAGAATGTCACGAGCCAAATTCTGAAGGTCGGGTTCTGCTTGGAAGGCGCACATGAATGTGAGGGTTCCTGGTTTATTCTTGTTGGTCTCGTTGGAGTACCCCAACGATAAGGGTGTAGTACGTGTCACGAGTAGAGACTCGATATGGCACTACACTGGTCGGGAGTTGGGGCCGCTCCCCTGATGAGTCCAAGGCAGGACGAAACCAGTGAACCTCTATTATACGCGGGATGGATGGCTGGTCCTTATCGGTGTAAGGACGCCACGCGGGGTCTAAAGGATGACTCCGTGACAAGAATTGTCTCTAGTATTCTTTGGGATCAACAGATTCAATTTATCTATCCTAGTTTTACGCTACATCAGTTGGTATCAAGAGCCGAAGTTCCTGATTAAGATGTTAGAATATTCATTTTTTGATGGTGATGGTTCACGTTTTACTGAATAGACAAATCATGGCATGGAGGGTGACGATTATGAAGGACCTCCAATATTTGATGAATATGAAGAAGAATCAATGGCAGTTTATGATATTGATCTTGAAGATGTCATTGCGGAGAAAGAAGGATTTTTGGGGGAAGGAAGATTTGTTGGCGAAGAAGACAACATCTTGTACATTGTAGTTGTGGCTAATGATCTTTGTTCTTCCATTATCCAAACTACATTAAGTGTTGATTATTCAAAAGCTACAGCCACAGTTTCAAACCCTCATGAGTTAATTTGGTTGCGAGAAGGTAAATGGGTGGATGTTAGTATCATGACTAAAAAAAATATATATCAAGAAGCCGCACTTATGGTCGGTAAGTTTGGTTTTAAAACGATCAAGGTTCGAGGTCGATTCGTCATAAATAAAGGGAATTTGATGCAAGGGATACAAATTTGGATTCTACGAGTACAAGGGAAGAGAGAGACAAACTCGAGGACGAGTTTTTTGAAGTGAGGGAGAATGATGGGGAACAAGAATAAACGGGTTGATATCTTTTATTTGGTTTTCTTATTTTGTGGTATCTTTTAATTAATTTTCTTATTTTGTTTTTTTTGGGAAGAATATTGATTTCTTTTTTCTCAAGTTTAGTTTTCCTATAAAATTAGGAATTTGTTCATTGTATTGGATATTGAATGTTTAATAAAAAAAATGTCTTGTGTTAATTGACATAAACCAAGATTAGGTTTTATTGTTTGATTTTCAACCTAATAATCGGTATTCGTTGAATCAACGATTGTTGGAAGAAATTGTCTCTAGTATTGGTAGTTTCTAACCATAGATTTCATGGGTATTTACGGTGTGTGCTACTTCTAGTGGAGGATTGTGTTCACTTCTAGTGGCTGTATTCAGCTTCTAGTGGATACAAACACTTCAATGACATTGATGGTTGGCTTCTAGTCTTGGTTTGGGTCACTGTTCACTTCATTGACTTTCATTGACCACATTGTGCTTCTAGTGTTGACCCTTACGCGTTTTGACTTTTAGTCAACGCAAGTTACTTCTAGTATATATCCTATTATTTAACTTTGGTAACTGGGATTTGCAAATAAAGGTAAAAGGTCAAGTGGTTACTTTTGCATTAACTGCTTAATTTGAAAGGGCAACCCACATTATTAGGGGTCAATGAACAGTTACATGACCATTATTTATGGTCAAATCCCACACTTGACTCATTCATCCCAACCATAACACACACATATGCTCCTACTCTTTCAATCTCCAATCAATCATCTTCCATCACTTCCAATCATCATCCATGGCTGCTCTGCTATACAAACCCGATCATAACAAGGTGGCATATCTTGGAGAAGGTCCTAAACGAGAAGAGTTCACAGACATCATCGAGTTCATTGAGGCTTCCAACCTCATGTATGCTTTTACGGTTTGCCCGACTGTCTATGATAGTGTTATTCGCCAGTTTTGGGCCACTGCCCACCTTGTGGATGTTTTGGGACGCCCACTTGAGCTCCATGCTACCATAGATGGACGTTCATATGTGGTGTCTGAAACTTCTATTAGGTCCGCTCTTCATCTTCAGGATGAAGGTGGTGTTGTCTCCATCCCCAATTCTGAGGTATTGGATGGGATGGCTGATCTTGGTTATAATCATGGGGGGAAGTTTAACTTCCAGAAAAATAGGTTTTCCCCCAATAGAAGCTTCTAGTGCACTTTTTAATTCATTGTTTAAGCCTAAAGTCTAGGAGTTGGGATGCATTTCCCATTCCTTTGGCTACTGGTTTGATTTGCATTGCACAGGGTCGTGTGTTTAATTTTTCTCGCTACTTGTTTGATGGAATGGTTTGCAATCTTAGTAGTACTGGCTCTAGGAAGAAGTTTTTAATGTACCCTAGGTTCTTGCAGCAGGTTCTGATGTGCATACCTAGAGATAGGGAGGAGTATGAGACCCCCAAGCTTAGTTCTAAAGTGTATTCAAATATGGCACTTGGTTTTAAGGGGGCTTGGCGGCCTCTTACTGATGTTATGCTAGGCCTTGCCCAAGGTGCTCCTAACGTTATTCCTCCGGCTGATGAAGTCGAGGAGGAACTTCCATTAGGGGATGATCCTATGGAGGAAGAGCATCATGCTACTGGTGAGCCTCATGTGGAGGTGGAGGAGCCAGCTAAAGAAGTGGTCGTTGAAATTCCATCCACTTCCAAGGCTTCCCCCTCTTCTCTGCCACATAAGTCCCCATTTGTTGATACTCCCCCTTCTTGTCTAGCACCACATTCTGCTGAGATACCATCTAGCTCTCATGCTCATGTTGATGACCCCTTTGTTGCTTCTGGTCCCAATGATGCTTTCCCTGATCCAAAGCCTCTTGGTGGGAAAGCGGAGGAACCTATTTCACTAACTTCATTGCTAGCTCTCATGCACAGGTATTACGCAAGGATTGTTTCTTTGTAGAATGATCTGAATCAGCATCGCAAGCTCACCCGGGACTTTGTCCTTCCATTGGCGAACAGGATTAAGGCTTTGGAGTCGCAGCAGAGGAGACAAAAGAAGAAGGTTGTTCTTTCTGATTCTGATGAGGATATTGAGGAGGATGGGTTAACTTTTTTGGCGAAGGCTGCTTTTGTTGATAAGCCGTATGATGATTTGCCTGTTCCTCCTAGTCCATCAAGCATCCCTACTGATTCTGCTAGTCCTAGACCAATGGAGGATATTGCTGGTTCTTCTGTTGGTACTTCTGCTGGTCCGTCTGCTGGGCCATCTCATGATCCTAAAGGGAAAGCCCCTATGACTGCTGCACCCTCTCCTTCAAGGAAGCGTACTCGCAGACAAATCGAGGAAGAAAGGTTGGGGGAGGAGGCTACACAGCGATTGCAAGCAGAGATTGATCAACAAGCTAGGGCTGAGGAAGAAGCCCTTCAAGAGCAGAGGCGTGAGCAGTTGAGGCACGATGCCATGCATTGGGATGATAATTATTGGATGCGGGTGCTTACTATTCTTACTTCTGATTACTCGTAATTTACTGATCTTTTGGGCGCTGATGTGAATCAAAATAATTGTATCCCACGGGAAATGGCCTTAATGCGTCAACAACAATTGTCTCTTGCTGCTCAGCTCCGTGAAAAGCGTCGTACCAGACCTTTGTCCAGAACCGAGGAGAGGAAGTTAATGCAACAATATGTCAAATATCAGTCGACTGCTTACTTTAATGTTGGATGGACTTGGGAACGGGTTAGGGGATTGTCCTTTGACGAGCTTAAGGATCTGTACCAGAAGATGATCAAGCGTCAAAACACACCAGTTCCTGAACGCTTTATCGATCGCCCTCCTCCAAGAGTTGTTCACACTTATCAGCCTGCTGCTGCTCGTGCTTCTTCATCTGATGTTCCTCATGTCACTACTGGTGTTTCATCTGGTGATGCTACTTCTACTTCTGGTCCTACTACTACACCGTCGGTTGTTCATCCCACTCCATCTCCGGTTCCTACCACTACTGAAGCTACTACTACCACCCCTGCTACTCCTGTTGTGGAGCAACCATCACCACCGGTGACTGAACCACACTCTACCTCATCTGCTGGTGCATCAGCATTTGATCCTATGGTTGGTCAAGGTCTTGAGTCTACTCATGTTGATACTACTGCTGCTGGGAAGGTAAAGGTTGAATCTTCATCTGGTGTTCCTTCATCTTGTCGCTCAATCCGAGAGAAGAAGGCTAGACGTGGTAAGTCTGTTCCTTTTGAGAAGCGAGATTCTGAAAATCTTATTGATGCGGCTTCGGATAGTGACTCAGAGGTACCCATGGGTAAGGGGTATATTGTTGCTTGGGAGGTTAATCCATCCCCTATTGTTGCTGGTACATTCACATAAAGGATTTCCACCAGTGATGGTTATGTTCGCTATGTCTCGGGACTGCAAAGTATTTTAACATGGGTGGACCGTCGAGATCTTATGTCATTATATGGGTTGGTGGATGCTAGAATTTCTGTCTCTCTGAGTGAGGTGGCCAACTGGCCTGGTTTGATAATCTGGGGTGACTTGAAGATGATGCTCGATTCCCCTCCTGATGCTCCTCATTCTGGTATCTAGAGATATCAGCCTCGCTGGGTGATCAAGAGGTGGAAATTATATGCTGGTTGTGTGGTTCATGTATTGGAGTTGGAGACTCGTGCCATAGTGTTCATGCTTACGGATATGGAGTATCCATTGACGATTGCTACTATTGAGGCCATGCTGGAATGTCATCTGCAGATATCCAATGCCCCTTCTGGGAATGAGTCTACCATGGCTACTACTTTGGTGGAAGGGATTCAGGCTTGGTTGCAAGCTAACAAAGTTGCAGCTTCTGGTATGTAATGGGTATGTTTTTCTGTTTTTGTGATTATACTAACATTATTTTCAGCAATCTGTACAGTGACTGGTGACTTACATTATAGTTAAAAAAAATAATAATTTTTATATAATATCTGCTTATACTTTAAAATTTTGATGGCATTTCACACTTGTACATAATATAATATCTGCTTTTACTTTTTCCTCATGACATTGGTGTTCATTTGACTGTTTCACACTTGGGCTGTTTTGGGGTTACTTTTGGTGTTGGACCTAGTCCACACAACAAATGGTGCTCAACTCACCATGTTTCATAGACAAGAAACAATTTATTCACCATGAGGGTACGGCTCTAGTGTGATAGTCAAATCCGTTGATGGTTGCTAGGTTACCCAAAACTAGATGGTTTTCACTTGCCATGGTCCTAGACTGAAAAGTGGCTAATCCAAGGGGGTACGACTCTTGGTAAAGATCTTATCAAATCCGTTGATAGCTATAATAGCTTGCTCAAAGCTATAGGGTTTTCAGCTCACCGATGCTTAATTGCTAAGAGTTGGCGAGTCCAGAAGGGTACGGCTTCTGGTAAAGACATATCAAATCCGTTGAGGGCTGTGATGGTTTGCCTAAAATCACCAGGGTACCCCCAATCACCATTGATTCATGTTCTAAGAGTTGGGCTGGGTTCTGATCTCCCTGGGTGATGCTTATTCCACCATAAAGACTGGCTAGCCCAAGAGCGAGCAGCTACTTGGTAAAGGCTCATAAAATCTGCTCATGTTGCTGTGAAGATTCAACAAGATGCAGATTTGTTTCAAGCTTTCAAGAAGCTTCTAGGTGTTACTTGTTGCAGTAGTCTTTCTGTTCTTTATGCTGATGGTTATGATGCTGCTGTTTCATTTGTTGTTTCAATCCTCAAGCTGTTTTGCACAATTTACCAGGAAACTTGAACTCAACAAGTCAAATTCAAGTTTAGGGGAGGATTGTTAGGACCTTTGGAATAGTTATTTGTAATAGGTAGACTAGGAGGTATCTAGTTCCTCCTGGTCCTAGTATTAGTAGGAGCAATACATGCTCCTGGTCTTTAGAAAGTCAAACTTTATTATTTTGAGTATTCTGTTAGGATATACATGAGATATGTTAGGAATGGATATGCATATCAGTTTTTCATGTTTTGGTTTATTGAGGTATTAGGGTTTCCTTGTAGTATAAAAGGAACCTTAGGCAGAAGGGTTATACACACCTTCATCAAACATTATTCTAGTTCATATTAATATTAGAAATCCTTAGTAAAGGATCAAGTCATTATAGTTATTCTGTTCTTCTTGTTCATAGTATTTGTATTCCGCACTTATACTGTGTGATTCATCTAGAGTCTCTCTGTGAATAGACTTGTGATTACAGATGTCGTTCACCGTTCCTAACAGGCTGCAAGATCCACATCTAGTGGACCCAACACTAACTTTCCGAACTAAATAGTTTACCAGCTTATTCCGAATTACGTTGAGTATTCCATTTTCCGAATTACATCCAACTTGAATTATTCCGAGTTATATCCAATTTCCATATTCCGAACTACTTAAGTTTTGAATTCCGAATTACTGTGTGTTTCAAGATTCCGAGTTAAGTAAAAGTTTTCATATTCTGAGTTACGTTCAAACCAGCATATTCCGAACTACACCTAATTCTTAGGTTCCGAGCTACATCAGGACCATATTTAGAATTAGATCATTGATAAATATTCCGAACTACGTCCTTGTTATCATTCTGAATTAAGTCAGAACTCCCATATTCCGAATTACGTCCAAATCACCATATTCCGAACTACTTCCAAAATCATATTCCGAGTTACTTCTGAAACCTATATTCCGAATTACTTTGTGGTCCATATTCCGAGTTACGTCAAGGTCCATATTCCGAGTTAGTTTATGCATTTTTGGATCCCGAATTAGGTTGGATTTACTTTATTCCGAATTACCATAAGGACTTGCATTCCGAATTGTGTACAAGAGTGAGCATTCCGAACTATATCAGGAATTATCAGATTCCGAATTATGTTTAGTTTATATTTTCCTAATTATTTTTAAATCTTTATTTTTCCCGCCTTTTCCCCTTAGCTTTATTTTCAATTTATTTTAAGTACTGTTTTCATTTTTATAAAGTTTTAATCTTCAAATTTACTTTTTAAAGTTTTAATTTTTCGTCATTTATTTTTAAACTCTTTAATTTTTAGTTTGAACTTTTAAAGCTTTCATTTTTAGTCAACAAACTTTACATTTTTATTTTTATTTTAAATTAGATAATTTCTTTTTAGGCATTTTTACTAAGTTCAATTGTGCAACATTTATACTGGAAAGAAATCAAGGTTAGAAGTTCTCTTTTATTTTTAATAGCTTTTATATTTTTGTTATTTGTAGACTTAGTTAACCAAGCTCCCCCTTTTTTAGTGACCAATACCAATAATTCCACCATTAACCGTGATCAATTCGATTAGATACCGAGAACGATATCGAGTACACAAATGCTAAGCAAAATACCATTCATTAATACATCTGTTGTCCTGGCCGAGGCACAGTGAGCTGACTCACCCAGATGGGGATGGTCAATCCCAAATAGATCTATTTATAACATTCGGGCGATTTACAACAATTTAATAGTTTCTATAACAGGCAATCGTAATTATGAGTATCATTCAATTTGCGTTCTATAGAATAAATATCTATCCTATTGTTTAAACAGATTACAGTTCAATTTACGTTCTATAAACTAAACATCTACCAATCGTATTGTCAAAACAGGTTACAGTTTAATTTACATTCTATAAATAAATTATAGTCATATTGTCAAAACAAGTTGCAGTTATTTAATAGCATGTCTCCCCCTCGCGGGTTTGAAAAATCATAAAAGATTTAAAAAGTGAGGCTATGAACTAACCTGTATAATATAGCTCGAGGATGATCAAGTATACAATCATAAAGCACACAGTACATCAAATACCTAAGCAATTAAGTATGTCTCAGTATATGCATAAATATTAAATGCATTCAGTCTAATTGGTCATACGTTTATTTGTGTCCTTAATATATCACAATATATTTAATTATTAAATATACTGTTATGAAGATGGTTAAGTGTGCATGTTGTCCGTTTACTGTTTAAAGTTAACGGTGGTAACCTTTTAAAGTTAACTAGTGGTAACTTCATAGCTAGCAGTGGGAACTGTATAGCTAATCAGTGGAAACTGTTTAGCTAACAGTGGAAACTGTTTTAAAGCTAACAGTGGGAACTGTATAGCTAACAGTGGGAACTGCATAGCTAACAGTGGGAACTTTTGGTAGTTTAATACTAACAGTGGCAAGTTTTAAATGGTCAGTTGGTAATATATAACTAACAGTGAGAACATTACAACTATCGGTGGGAATACTACATGCATGTCTACATCTTACAACATAAACATAAGTATACCCTTATCGTTACAACTCCGGATCTAACATGCTTGTCGTTATCAGCAGTCCCAAACGCCCCCTAATCAGCATGCATGTCATCAGCAGTCCCAAACGCTCTCTTATACCTGTTGTTAATCCCAAACAGCCTCTTAAACCTTCATGCAGTCCCAAACGCCCCCTAATCAGTAGATCCAAACACCCCTGAAGCTATGTAACAGCAGATCTTGGTCCCAAACGTCTTGCATGTCGCTTCCAACAGCAATTCTGAATAGATCCGTATGGATCTACGCTCATCCGATGCACCTTTATGTATTCTACTGTCCAAACCAAACACCCCTTTATGCTGTTTGTTAAACAGCAGATCCAAACGCCCTAGATGGGTTTGTGAATGCAGAAACAAACACCTCTAACAAAGATGATGATCTCGTGGTGGTGGGTTTGTGGTGTCTGCATGCCATGAAGGTGGTGCACAAAAGTGGCGGCTGGCGGCCTGGTGGTTATTGGCCACGAAAATTGGTGGCTGGACGTGTTGGCCGTGGGGATGGTGACGTGAGGGGTGGAGGAGGGTGGTGGTGATGATGGCAGTAGGTGGTTGCACGACTGCATGCAGTGATGAAGGATGGTGGTGGCTGCGGTGATCCTTGGATCTGGTGGTGGTGGCTAACGGGCGGGTGGCTGTTGGTGGAGAGCAGCGAGGACGGTGGTTGATGAAGATGGTGCCACGGCTGTGGCTGCATGGCGGCTGTGATGGCCACTAATGGTGGCGGCTACATGGTGGTGGCCACGGTTGATGATGATGATGCCTTGATGGTGATGGGGCCACGAAGGAGGAAGAGGCTGGCGGCTAGGACATGAATCCGAGACAAACACCCACATAGGGGTGGCGGCCGAGATGTTTTGTGGTGGCTGGAAAATGTGGCGGCTGCCACATATGTGTGTGTGTGTGTGTGTTAAAGATGGTGGTTAGGGTTAGGGTTATGAGGGTGAAACCCTAATGCACCTATATATACCCATTAAAAGTTATAAAAGCCATTTGCCAAGTTCATTATAGTTTAAGGCTAGTGTTGCAATTATTTTATAAGGGCCTAAAGTGTAACTTTCTTTGTACGTTAGTTAATAAACGTTACGGGACTCGTTCGTGGTTTATAAAATTTGATTCATCTTACGAGAATCGCGTCATTGATCTAAAATTCATTTCTCCAATAAAATGGAGTATTTATATGACTTATAAACACGAATAACGTGTTCGTTTATCTAAATGATGATAATTTACCATTTATCGTTTTAACAACGTAAGTATCGTTTTGATAAAGATACTTCTCATTTAATCTCTCCGTAGATAAATGGAATATTAACAATTCATTCAAATCGTTTATCAAGTATCTCTCGACAATAATTTATGTAATTAAATTATTAAATTGTCGGTACTCGGGTTGTACAACTTTTGTCAAATTTTCAAATCCAATGATTTTTGTATTGCTTCAAAATAGGTTTTGAAGTATACTTCGTTATTATTTAATGAACGAAAAATCTCAGGTTTTACAGTGCTTCCCTTTTTCACATGCTGAGCATTGTTTGTCCTTGGAGTAGACAAGTGAGGGAAGACCAATAACAAGATTTTGTTTTGCCAGCAGAGTTACTGTTTTGAAATTGAGATGTGAGAGCCTCTTATGCCAAAGCCATTTGGTAATATTGGAGGCTTTAGCAAAGAAGCATGTCTCTTGAGTAGAGTTCATGTTCATGACATAAAAATCTTTGACTCTTGGAGCAATCATCACAATTTCATGATTGGAGTTGAAGATTGTACCTTTTTTGTCATCAAACAGCACAAGATACTTTGCATCACAAAGTTGACTTATGCTGATGAGGTTGTGCTTCAATCCATTTACATATGCTACCCTTGAGAAAACTATACCATTGCATTTCACTGAACCAAATCCTTCAGTAGTAGCTGATGATTTGTCACCAAAAACAACTTTAGGACCTTGTTCCTCCTTATACTTGTGTAGATAACTTTTGGTGCTAGTCATATGCCTTGAGCAGCCACTATCTAGGTACCAAATAGGCTTCCTGAGATCACACTGCACAAGTTAAGGAAATGGTCAGTTTTGTTTTGAAACCCACCTTTGTTGGGTGGGGTTTTATATCTAGAAGGTGTTCTAGATCTGAAGGGTCCTCTTGTAGAGGGTATGTGTGATTGCTCAGAAGGAGAAGAGGTCTGAGCAGCTTTAGCTTTCTTAGCCTGGAGAGCTTCACCTCTTCTGAACCACTCTATATGGTTGTGATCAGATGTAGTATGGACATTAATTCCACAAGTCTGACAACGTTTGGTAATAGAGTTTGGGTTTCTTGGTTTAATACCTCTTTTGAGTGAGATGATTCGATTATGTCCATGAGTGTCATGGTCATAACTTTCACAAATATTACAAACAGGGTAATAGTGGTAGTCATCTGGGTGATGATTGCCCATACCACAATGAATGCATGGTAGGAAAGGCATCTTTCGCCTGGAATGAGATGCTTCAGATTTGTGAGCATCAACACTTGTTTTGGCCAGCATATACTGAGTGTGTTCACAAGTGCGATGATCGGTCCTTTCACATTTAGTACAATAAATCACTCTTAAGCAAGTTTGAGTGAGATGGTTGTTTTGACCACATAACTCACAAGCTCTTTTGAATTGTGTCTTGTACTTTAAATGAGGAGAGTCTGAAGGTTCGTCCCTGAATCGTGTTTGTGTTTGCTGATGCCTGAGTTGTATTTTAAGATCGTTGATCTCTTGCATGACAAGAGACATTCTCTTATCTTCCTCAGATTTAGCATTCTTCAGTTTATTTGATGAAACTGAATAGGTAATTCCCATATGTGAGCCTTTAGCAAGAGCTAAAGAGTTCTTTGAAGTGTCAATTTTGACATGTTTGGAAGAACTACCTTTGTGTGTGGTGTGAGACTTGATGATAGACAGGATAGTATTTGGTCCAGTAGAGGGTTCAGCACCAGCCAGCTTCTCCAAAGGAGGAAGTAGGGTACTTACTTCATTCTCTATGTCATCATCTGAGTCATCCTCAGTAACTGAGGACTCAACTGGTGCTGAAGTGTCAACACTTGCTTGAAACTCAGGGAGAAGGATTCGTCCAGTGTCATGATTTGTTAATTTTCTTCACCTGAAATTTCAATGTCAGGGATAGAGCTACCATCCTCATTTGAGACTTTGACAAAGACAATAGGTTTGGTGCTGGAGGATCCTTCAACACCAAGCATTTTCCTCTTTTTGTGAGACCCCCAAAATCAGGCAATGGAACAACTGGGCAGCAAGGGGGTTCCACGTCATGGTACAAGAAACAATGAATTACTGTTGACACAAAATTGACGTAATAAAACATTTTCATTACATCATAAAAGATCAGAGTTTTTAAACAAAGGTCCCAGAGTTTTATATGCGGAAAAATATATTATATAATCATGGTTTTGTAACATATAGCTACTAAAAATACAAAATAACTTCTGTCAGCTTTTACCAAAACTAAACTTTCAAAAGTAACACAGAAATCTCCAAGCTGCGCTAGTATCTTGCGGGCTCCCATCCAAGCAAAGATAAGTATTAATACCTGAGATTAAACATGTAAAAAAATCGTCAACATAAATTTGAGTGATATTCATAGGTTTAGTAGTAAAGGTGTGGAACACAAGCATTCATTTGTAAAACAAGTAATAAAAAAAATGGTTATATACGTCAACCATAGTCCCAAAACCATTATTATTGCTATTTAGCTCATGACATCGAATCTTAACAAAAGGTAAGTCCCCTAGTGAGTAGTCAGCCTTAACACTCAAGTATAAAAAATGTAATGCGTCAAAGTAATACGAGACGGGGATTGTCAATCCCAATGGATCCACCCACAACATTCGCGCTTAGTAACACAAGTAAATTAACGGTGCATGAAATGGTAGGGGAACTTAGTAGCTATGCAAACTAAAAGCAATAATAATAATGGTAATCTGTTATGGAAAGCATACAAGTTCTGGAAAGCATACAAGATCTGGATAGCATACAAGTTCTGGATAGCATACAATTTTAAACGAATGTGTTCCACCATGTAAAATCTCACCCCGCATTTAGAAACAATGTATAAGTAGTAAAAAGGGGCTATGAACTCACCTTGAAGTAGTAGCAACGGATAAAATAATATAACGTAGACATGGAGAAATAATAGCTCGAAACAACCCGAAGCCTAAATTAAACAAAGTACGTATTACTATAAAAACATAACGACAATAAATGTAGCATTTAGTCCCCTAGTATGTGCTTGAGTTTATTTAAATAAATCGATAATTTTTAGCACTTACGAAGGTTTAACGTTTTAATAAAGTGTAGTCATTTAATCGGAATATATTTATCAAAAATAGATATCTCGTTGTTGGAACAGTTTATTTAGCGAAGTGGTTTAATGGGTCAAATATCCTAAATATATTTTATATTTTTATTACTAAAAAAATATATTAAATAAATAAAATTAATAAATATTTAATAAATAAAAAAAAATTTAAAAAGTAGGAAACATGTTCCCTAAGATGAAACATACTTCAAATTGAAAAGATATGGAATGCGTTAGGACATATAGTAAAACGTTTCAAAAGTGGTGATTTTGTCAATTTTTCGGAGCGAATAACGGGTTCTTTAGTAGCTCACGGCATAAGTCGCAAGTACCGTTGGGTAGCTAGCCGGGTGATAGATAAGTAGGTGTTTTAAGTTTCATAAATCGAGGTCGTTTGATGATTTAAAACCGTGTCCGAAGTAAGGGTCGTGAAATTGTTTCGAGTGCTACGAGGTGTACCGGGTCAGTTTCGAACTCGTCTACGGTTCTCGATAGTGACCATCGGGTCGAACCGAAAGTAGTCTCGTGTAGATGGCATGGCCGTCTACAACTTTCGTTATATGACCGTCTTGGGGCAAGGCCGTTTCGAGGGTGAAATATGGGTCGAAAATGTGTAGAAAAGTGTCGGGTCCAAAAATGTTATAATCATAGGAATGTCACTTTTTGTTCTCTGTTTCCAAACCTCGACACAAAAAATGATTTCTTTCTGCTTTACAAGCGCAAACCACATCACAAGCTAAAATTTAACAATTACTATTATTTCATTGTTTATTGTGACATTTGAACACGAAAGGCACAAAATATACAAAATATATATGTACGTTTGTTTCCTGTTTTAAATATGTCTCAAGCACAAACTAGGAACCATGATATGCATATGTGTCTAATGAAAAATAAGAAAGATAGAAAGACAAGCGTTGTTTGACTCACACAATAATTGGATCGTTCGGAATGTTACGAGGAAGCAAGCACACGACCAATCTAAATTTACTTTGTAGAAATACTTCTTTGGAATAGTTTCAAAAATCAGCCCCAAGCCTCTAATTATAAGGATGATGATGATGTTTGTCCAAAAAAAAATGAGCTAGAATATAAGCCTTTATGTCTTTTAGCAAGATAGTAAAATAAGGTTTTGAATTGATGTTAATACTATTGTTGTCTATGGACGTGAAGAACAAAAAAAGAAGGAAAAACAAAAATTGGTTTGTTATCTTTTTTTGGAACAAATGAAGTAGATCTTGTTTTCAAAATTATGCACATAAAATGGACATATGGCATAAGCTTATACATATAAGCGTGAGGGTTTGACACCAAACGTGATAAAATGTGAGTTGTATAGTTTTGTTTGTCTTATATCGTGATAAAGGGGTATTAGCGGGTATTGTCGAAACACGATATTTTAAAAGTTACGCGATATAAAAGAGACACGTTAGACACGAAAAATAAACGGTCAATATAAAATAAAAACCTTAGAATTCGGAGAACGTTGATATTTTGATATAAAAATGGAGGAATTATATTTTATAAACGTTAGCGCGTCATATAAAGAATGACATTTAAATTTTATCATAAATTTATGAAGAATGTCCGTGAAACGAATAATTAAAGTAATGACATGAAAAATATTTTTATGTCATATCGTGGATATTTACGGTCGATGACGGTCATAAACTTTGTCAATAAATAATAAAAGGCACATTTTTGACACGTTAAAGTAATAACCTTGTCGGTTAACCGAAAATTCAATATTATTAGTAAAATGATCATGACAAATAAAATTTGGGTAATAAACACTGGCCCGGATATTAATAATATTATTAGAACTCGGTCTTAATGTTGATTTTAAATTTCAGGTTACTACAGTAAATAAATATGGAAAAATAAAAATAATTTTTTTTATAATTCCGAATAATATATTATCAATGATCAGAAAATAATTAAAATACAATTTAATTAAAGTTCTCGTGATCTAAGGATATATGTATAAAAAGTAAAGAGGAACAAGTAAAACATCGTAAAATCGAGAGGTAAGAACTAAAGAATGATTTAATTACCGGGAAAAATACGAGTTCTCACAGTCGGCCCTCATAAAGGAACTCTGGTCCCTCAGAGTTCAACTGGAGACGAAAATAGACGGGAACAATAGGGATACTTTGCATGGAACTGTTCTTTAAATACGAGAGGGTATTTATAGATAGAATAAACATGATAAACGCTTAAATAGAGAAGATGCACTAAAACGGATTAAGATTAATGATCGACGAGGAATTGCGAATCGCGTAAACCAGAAAACACAATAATATACTTTCCTAAGAAAATGAGGGTTTTAAGTATGTTATATAGAAATTATGACGAAAATGTATCTTTAATGGGTATATAATCGTAAGTATTTCTTGATCAAGATAGTGCTCAAAATAAAAGTAAACTATGCTCAAATTTTATTTTTGGCGTCTTGAGAAACCTTGGGATTATTGTATGAAATTATTGTTAAAACTTGTGTTTATGGTTACGATTAGAGAAAATCTATTTTCCAAATTATTTAAAATCCTTAATAGGAATGAAGTTTAAGACGGTAATTTCATTAAACTGGAATTATATGATGAAAAAAAAATCAAAATAGTTCAAAAGCTAATGCCTGATGTCATATTAAACAAAAAATAAAATTTTACTAAGAAAATTTATAGACCTATTATTTTAGCTTGAGACAGTTATTTTGGTAACTTAAATGTTTGGTAGAATGGGTAAAATTTTCTTAAAAAATTATAATAATATATATAAATCTATAAAGGTGTTTAATGCATCAAATGGTAAACTTAGAACATATTTGAGTTTTCATAATGTGACAAGATAGCGAATAATAGTCAACAATTAGAATACAAGCAAGAGTAGGAGGGAATAAAAGGAATTTCGTATCAATTGTTAACGAACATGATAGAGTAGATAGGTCGATGATAAGACAATAAGCAACCAAAGGTTTAGCAAGTAATCAATTCTCGAGTGTGGTTGTTGTCACCAACAATGGCTTATTAGGTTCTTGGTGTTCGATACACGATCGAAAGAAAAAAAAAGTCACACAACAAATTTTCGAATCAAGGAAAAATTATTAAGAAGTCACTTGTGTATTATTCAAGTAAAATGAACAATATTAGCAATGAGAGAGCGAAGTCAACACATGGTTCACACGAATGAATTTCGAGACGATAAAGTCTGACACACATCATGATAAATATACGAAATCATCGTTCACTTCCAGTCATAAATCACTATTCGCGTCCGGAGACGTTTCGAAGGTATACCAAAATTTACTCAAACAAAGTTGGTCGAGGAGAAAGTATAAAAACATTAGAACTTCCAAGTACGATATCAATAGTCAGTAACTTGACGAGCGGTAAATATAATTGTATCATGAAAGAAAATGAGGTAACAAGTAGAGCAAAGCTCACTAAGTAAAGAAAAATAGACTGTACTCGCAAACACGCAATTCGTTCAAGAAAAAAAAATAAAGAAACATATGCATTTGTCATGAACTTGTACTACTTACATAACGCATAAAAGCTTTCATAATTTTATTTTAACAAGATTTTAAGGTGACTACTATTCAGCCTCGCATAGCTCCTTCTAAATTACGCATAGGTGATAAGGCCATGCATAATTTAGGACTAGCAATGTGATGCTTAGCTTCGTCAAACCAGTATTACCTGTCATATATTAAAAATATATAAAATACCATTTGTAAAACAGGAATCGAAATAATTTACGAAACGTTCTCGAGAGTAAGTAATTCGTGAAAATACATCGCAACAGTAATATAAATAAAACTATATAGAATAACATTCATGTATTTTGTAAAGCCCAAGTAGAACATTTTATAAAATGATTCGCAAACAGTGTCAGTTTAAATTATAAAATAGCGAGTGGGTTACACGAGAGTAATAAAGAGCAGTTCAAGAAAATCATGAAATGGTTACAAGTTGATAAAGTTTCAAGAGATTTAGCCGGAATCGTCATGAGACACGTGTCAAGATGATAACGAAAGATAATAAAACAAGAACTTCCAACCTCGACCCAAATCAGTGGTAAGATAGAAGCAAAGAAAGACAATATAGAATAACGCATAAGTCATATATAAAAGAAAAGATAAAGGAATCCGTATTTATAAATTCTATCAGTTTTGACTTTTGAGTTTGACTTTTGGGTTTGACGAGACTAAATGAGTCACTAAATGACATTGTCAAGACTCGAAGTTTAAAGCAATTTGGTGTAAAATGACTTTTCAGACATCTTTCTAGTTTTACTCGAGACTTGAAACGGATAAAAAATGGACGAAAATGCCCTCACATCAAATCTGTCAACAAAATGATATTTTGGAAATACGTAGAAATAAGTTCTCAAATTTTACAATTTCAAATGAGTGTAACTTGCTCGTTTTTAAGATTTACGGGTCGAATTTTATGTCCTAAACGACCGTCTCAACAAATAGAAACATATTTTCAAGTCTAAAGCTTATAAAAGTATTTTCTCGACATCGTTAAATTACCTGTAAATTTTTTTGCACAAAGTATATTTATTCGACACACCTTGAAATTTAATCAAACTTCATAACAACCCGGAATTTATGTACACACATAACTTGTGAATTCCATAATAGAAAAGAGAATAAACTGTATCATTAAGCATGTAAAGAAAACATAGTATAAAATTGGTTCAAGATTACCAACGATAGTCTAAGAAATCAAAAACGACACATGACATCCGTGTCTTAGATTTCAAGATGCAAAGCAGAAAGGTCTCTTGGTGTCGTGATTCTCCAAAATCACAAGACATGTCGAGAAAGAAATGGAACATTAACGGGTTGCATTCCCGGAGCGAGGAGGTTTAATGAAAAGAGAGGATACAAGTTTATAGGAGTAAAATCGTATTCCAAACAATCGCCACATATTAGAGGATGAATTACAAGGTGACGATGGTGTTTTCAAGGTACAACGAACGTTGTAATTCAAAGTCGAAACGTAGAATGGTCAATGAATTAATATTCAATCGATATACGAGTGTCGTGTAAAATGGTGACGTAAAAAGTCAACAAATGGTTATAAAAACCCACGATATCATTTAACGCGATTCCAAGAAATCCCTTCAAGATGTTGTGACTGGTACGATGGCCTTTAGTCTTTTTCGGAGACACATTGAGCTACACAATGGTCTATAGGCTACTTTTTTAAGACATTCAATCATAATGGTCGGAAAGAAATTTGGATATCTAAATAGATATCTTAAAGGAGTTTAACAATAGAAGTAATACACATGGTAATAAAATGAAAATCAGAAGTTTCATCGAAAGCAACACTTCTTAATCTCAAACAATGGTATCAAGAGAGTATGCACAACATATATAGGTGAGTCGAGAAAAACAAGCGGTCCAAAACGAACGAGTATGTGAGGTCAGTCGTATCACTCATAAACGAAATAGCAATAGTACTCAGAAAAGTGTGTATGAAAAGTCGGCAGCATACGCGCTCTGAATACAAGTATGTAATGTCATAACAATATAAAATTATCGTAACAAGATCAATTCTCAAGAACAATAATTCAAGGAATACAGTAGGGGCAGATGTAATCAAGTAATATCCAAGGATAATTCATGAAGCACAAGGCTTTGAAAAGAGAGAGTAATTATCGTCATTAGGGTAATGTAATATTTCAAAATGTAATCAAGAGTGAAATACTACAACGATAATTAAAAGTAAATAATAAGTATTAGAGAGTTACCCGCGCAGATATCGAACAACATTGGCAGATTTTGTGTTTAACACTTAGAAACATATAATATTTTGAACTTTCGGTTATAGACTAAGTTTTGAAAACGACTCAGTTCCCTATAACCATCGCTCTGATACCAATCTGTGAGACCCCCAAAATCAGGCAATGGAACAACTGGGCAGCAAGGGGGTTCCACGTCATGGTACAAGAAACAATGAATTACTGTTGCCACAAAATTGACGTAATAAAACATTTTCATTACATCATAAAAGATCAGAGTTTTAAAAAAAAGGTCCCAGAGTTTTATATGCGGAAAAATATATTATATAATCATGGTTTTGTAATATATAGCTACTAAAAATACAAAATAACTTCTGTCAGCTTTTACCAAAACTAAACTTTCAAAAGTAACACAGAAATCTCCAAGCTGCGCTAGTATCTTGCGGGCTCCCATCCAAGCAAAGCTAAGTATTAATACCTGAGATTAAACATGTAAAAAAAATCGTCAACATAAAGTTGAGTGATATTCATAGGTTTAGCAGTAAAGGTGTGGAACACAAGCATTCATTTGTAAAACAGGTAATAAGAAAAATGGTTATATACGTCAACCATAGTCCCGAAACCATTATTATTGCTATTTAGCTCATGACACCGAAGCTTAACAAAAGGTAAGTCCCCCTAATGAGTATTCAGCCTAAACACTCAAGTATAAACAAATGTAATACGTCAAAGTAATACGAGACGGGGATTGTCCATCCCGATGGATCCACCCACAACATTCGCGCTTAGTAACACAAGTAAATTAACGGTGCATGAAATGGTAGGGGAACTTAGTGGCTATGCAAACTAAAAGAAATAATAATAATGTTAATCTGTTCTGGAAAGCATACAAGTTCTGGAAAGCATACAAGATCTGGATAACATACAAGTTCTGGATAGCATACAGTTTTAAATGAATGTGTTCCACCATGTAAAATCTCACCCCGCGTTTAGAAACAATGCATAAGTAGTAAAAAGTGGCTATGAACTCACCTTGAAGTAGTAGCAACGGTTAAAATAGTATAACGTAGACATGGAGAAATAATAGCTCGAAACAACCCGTAGCCTAAATTAAACAAAGTACGTATTACTATAAAAACATAACGACAATAAATGTAGCATTTAGTCCCCTAGTATGTGCTTGAGTTTATTTAAATTAATCGATAATTTTTAGCACTTGCGAAGGTTTAATGTTTTAATAAAGTGTAGTCATTTAATCGGAATATATTTAGCAAAAATAGATATTTCGTTGTTGGAACATTTTATTTAGCGAAGTGGTTTAATGGGTCAAATATCCTAAATATATTTTATATTTTTATTATTAAAAAAATATATTAAATAAATAATATTAATAACTATTTAATAAATAAAAAAAGTTTAAAAAGTAGGAAACATGTTCCCTAAGATGAAACATACATCAAATTGAAAAGATATGGAATGGGTTAGGAAATATAGTAAAACGTTTTCAAAAGTGGTGATTTTGTCAATTTTTCGGAGCGAATAATGGGTTCTTTAGTAGCTCACGGCATAAGCCGCAAGTACCGTTGGGTAGCTAGCCGGGTGATAGATAAGTAGGTGTTTTAAGTTTTATAAATCGAGGTCGTTTGATGATTTAAAACCGTGTCCGAAGTAAGGGTCGTGAAATTGTTTCGAGTGTTACTGTTGATGCAAAAGTTGGTTGATCCTTGCTAGACCCGAATTAGGCTTAATTCGGGTTGGCTGGGCTCCGGCTCCTGCACCAAGTGAATCGTCTGGTTGGGATCCTGCACACTAAACAGCACGCGTTAAGCTTACCGTGGGAATGTTTCCCACGATTAGACTCCAGCGTGAGAGTAAGTAATCGGTTCAGGGTTTATGTGAGTTTAGAGCACAAGTCGTAATACCTCTGTGGAACCCTTGGAGGTTCCTTTTATAGGCAGTGAAACCCTAGTGGGCTTTCACTGATGCTTCGGCCCTAAGGAAGAGATAATCACCAGATTTTAGAATGATTGTTATCTTCTAATCTTGGTAGTGAATATCCTCTCTTATTGGGATAAAGATATTCCAGACAGAATATGATTCTGTCTGATCTTATGTCGGCCGCCTTGGGCCGTGGGCCGCACACATGTGCGGGTACTGTTCACTCAAACCCATAAGCCTGAATGACATTTATCCACCCATCTGTGATGGGCCGGATACGGGTAGTACCCGTGAGCCGGGCTCATGACCCGGTTGGGGACTATACGTCATCATGTCCCCCCAGTCTAGTTGTTACAGCCGTAGGCGTAACCTCTAAACTATCAAGCTGCTCTCCGGACATATCAAGAAAGACCTAGGAAATGACACTGGAAAATTTGTTCCGGCCGCACGTGGCAACTGGTCGTAGGAATATACTTCAATGAATACTACCTCAGCCGCACGTAATGGCCGAGACAAATTAAATGCAACATTAAATACGGTCTTACGTAAGAGCCGCATAACCCGAGAAGAATCCAGTCGCATTAATGATATTCAATAATCCAGTCGCATGTCTGCAAAAAGTGCATGATTACTGACCACCCTTGAGCCACGCGAAACTGTTTGAGAAGTGACCCGTGGGTCCCCTACTGACGTTACAGAGATGTCAGAAACCCTATCCATTGGATAGGGAATGTGACTGACACGTGTCAAAGATCCTCGGCACCTCGGAAACCGAGGCCACCCTATATAAGAGTGACTATGCGTGTATGTTACACACACAACTCACTCATTCTTCCGCCATTGTTAACTTCAAGCTTTTCTCTCCAAAATTTTTGCATTCTTTTCCACGGATATCCATCACCGCAGGTTAGATTACCACGCCTTTAAAAACCTTTTCATAAAATATGGTCAAGGATAACCCCCTCATCACGGACGTCCTGAATGTGATGTCGGGGGAGAAATACCTCGACTTCCTGTCGAAGTATTATGTGCCCGAAAGCGTATATCCCACCTATCCGGGTGATGGTGAAGCTATTACGGATGCACCGACGGGGAAAATAGGCATATACACACGCCTGTTTGACTCAGCCAACTACCGTATTCCGTTGTCTAAGTTCTTAGTAGACCTTCTTTTGTATTATGACTTTCATATCACCCAGCTCTACTGTATAGGGGCGTGTAAAATCAACCAGTTTGAGATTACATGCCATACCTGCAGGGTAACCCCCACCGTGAACCTTTTTAGGGCTTTCTACTTTCCCCAATTAGTGAACGGGTGGTTGTCGTTCAAGAAACGACCCGGGAATGCCCCGATGACATATAGGAAACCCCTTGACTCCCTGAAGAATTGGTACGACCATTACTTCTTTGTAGATGAGAAAGTATTCCCCACCCCCTTCGTACTTAAAACCAAAGCCCCAAAAGACTATCCGCCCAAATCCAAAGATTATAGTAGCCGGGACCTGAAAATACTAGATACCCATCGCACGGAATTTCATAGAGGGTTGCCGGAGCACTTTCTGTGCTTAGTAGGGATAAGCCGCCGTTACTTTGGGAGGGATGACTTATATCCGTGCTTCTTAACGGAACAGGGCGAGGGTAGGTCATATATATCTTGTAAATTTGTTCTATCACATATGTGTAAAATGTTACTAACCCATATACTTCTACAAACATTTGCAGAGATGAACCTCCACGGATTACTTCGTCAAGGAGACCCCATGAAGGTGGCGGAAGGATTCCGGCCGTTAAAGACGAATGAGCTCCCCTTGCTAGAAGCTTTAGCCGACCGTACGATTCCGCTGGAAGAGACAACCGAACCCAGGTCGGACGAAGAAGAGCCTGTTATCGAGAAGTCCCCATTGGACTTTCATAACGAAGATGGCGACGACCCCTTGCTGGAGGGAGGCACCATCAACCAGGAGGAAGAGCGCGATCCTAATGAAGACACTACGCAAGCTTCCGGATCCACCACACTTACTTCAAAAAAGAGAAAAACAACCAGGCGTGTGGCGAAGAAGACTGGGGAAGATGCCGGAGTTGCAAATGCTCCTCCCAAGAAGTTGCGGAAAGACCATCCTCAATATCAAGAAGGAAGCAGCACCATGACTGGTCAAGCCGACCCCACCCCGACCATGGAAGGGCCAGTTCTGCGAGTCGCCCCTGTGAGCGCCGTAGCTCCTACCGGCCCAGACCCTGCTATTGGCACCTCGTAAGTACCCCTCATGATTATGATTTGTATCTTCGTATGATATATGTAGACTAAATTTTTTTTTTTTTTGAACGACAGGGTGAATCCGGTAGTCGCAGCGCAAGGAGAAGAAGTGGGGAGAAATCCATCCCCCGCGGCCACTAACAATCCCCCTCACCTATCACCGCACGTGCCAAGGAACCGTGCCCCGAGGGGCCAGAAGAGAGCTTGCGCTTAGCATGGAACCTATCAAGCTTGACACGGCTGGAGGCCGAATCAGAGTGTTCGGAATTCATCGAACACATCACCCCGCCTGCCCTCGCACAGGATTTAGATGAACTAGACCATGAGGCCCTGATTGAACAGTTTGATGTATCATCCGCACATCAGGTGACGGTGGGTGCTGCGTTAAGACGCCGTCTGATCAAGGCCCTCACCAATGTGAGCCGTGCGGACAAAAGGATATCCCGCCGCGAGGCAATGGTCGTAAAGAACGAGAAGACCATCGCATCCTTGCAGGAGGCATTACTGACCGCCGATGCGACGGTGAAGGAGCAGGCACTTCACGCCGATACCAGAGAGAGGCGTATTGCTGAGTTGGAAGCCCTCATAGCCGCATCAAACGAGAAGGTAAATTTTCAGAAATACTGTATATACAATCCTACTTTTTGTATGCATGTAGCCCAAAAAGTATGTATACTTGTAGTAACTCCAGATTTCATACGCAGGTGTCTGCGGCTGAGGCTGCTACTAAGGCGGTGACCGTGCAATCATTCAGCATAGCCCAGGAGCGTGACGCACTGAAGGACGAATTGACGCAGGCTCAAACCAACCTTGAAAATCAAGTTGCCGTTGCTAATGAAGAGTTGAGCAAGGTGGTTGTCAGCTGTGCAAAGAGAGTATGCCCCCCTACTAACAGCGACAGCCGGTCGTAGGTGGATTATCGGGCAAGGACTGTGGCTTGCCGTAAGTGGGGCCCTGAACGCTCCACACCTACTGCAGGCATTTGCTGGGGTTGTATCTGATGGGATCGACCGTGGTAGGCATGAGTTCCTGGTCCAAGCTGCGGAGATGATCGCAAAAGGTGAGGATATCACACAGCATCCGTATCACAATCCCTCCGCAGCAGGCAAGATGACTGCGTCCATGGATGCCTTGGCAGACCTTCAACACCCCCTCCTGGACGAGCTTGAAGCCATGAAAGATGCTCCGAACGAAGCAATAATGTCCCGGCTGAGTGTTGATCCAACTCCCTTGACGTTGGCCACTTATGATTCTGTATCCAGAGCCATGTCAGGTGAGAAGCTGCTTGGAGAAGCTCTAGATGCTCTTGCAATCAAAGTTCAGGACGGGAAAGATGCTCGCGGGGAGGCCCTTCGTGCTTTAATTGAGGAAGGGAAGAAGGATCTAGGAGAATTCCTTCCCCCCTTGTAACTGATATGTTGTAAACATTTGTGATTATATTCGTCCGTGTATGTACACGGCTAAGACATATATGTAATAACTTGTCCTTTTATTTAGAAGTCCGTGACAACCACGTCCATTTTGTTTATTGTTAATTTTTGAAACTTGTGTATTTCATTGTATTCCAATGCCGCGTGACATATCACCTTTTACACATAAAGAAAAAATACATACAAGTCTATAATTTACTAGACATGCGACGTGCGTCTTTACTATGCAGAGTACCGTGTGGATACGGTACACAAAAAAACTTATCACGACATCTTGTGAATAAGGCGTCTAGTAAGGATACATGATCCGTGCGGCTGGGGTTGCATCCCTCTTACGCGGCAAGTTGAATTAGTAGGTTCACTTAATCCTCTTACCCCGCCTGGAGGCGTATAGTACATGTACAGTAATTTGAAAGAATGCATATGAATGAAACATGGCATATTATAATACAAGCAAAATTCATACGACTAACAAAGAATCTAACAAAGAAAGGAAAATGATTTGCACGAAACAGGCCATGGAGCTAGCTAGGCACCACGGCATTTTATTAGAACGTTTACACTTTTGTTTGAATAATGACAAGTCCTAAAAAACAAGAAAGGAAACTGAAACAAACATAAGAAAAAAAACAAACAAAACAAATAACCCACATGGTTCTTTATTAAGACCGCCTATAGCGAAGTACCCATGCGGAAGCCGTAGCTTTCAAAGATAGCACCTTTTGAGATTGGAGATATTCCATGTGCGCTCTAGGTCGCGGCCATCCATGTCACGTAACTTGTACGCGCCTCGTCCCAAGGTTTCAGTGACTTCATACGGTCCTTCCCATTTAGGGCCCAGTTTTCCTGTATTCTCCACTCGACTCGCTTCGTTTGCACGATAGACGTAGTCTCCCGGTCGAAAAGAAACACCCTTGACCTTGGCGTCATAATAAGCCTTCATCTTAGCCTTGGACTTAGCCTCATTGATGGCTGCTATTTCCCTTTTTTCTTCCAACAGATCCAGGTTGATTCGCAGTTGTTCATCGTTTGTGACGACGTTAACCTCCGCCGTGCGGATAGTAGGCATCCCTATTTCTGCTGGTATAATGGCTTCGGTGCCGTAAGCCAATGCAAATGGAGTATCTCCGTTGGCTGTTTTGATCATGGTTCTATGTGCCCATAGCACGTGTGACAACTCATCGACCCATTTGCCCTGTCGTTCATCCAGCCGCGCCTTGATTCCATTCCCCAAGCTCCTATTTGCTCGTTCGACAAGGCCGTTCTTTTTGTGGATGCTTAACGGACGCGAAGCGCCGTTTGATGTTCAATGATGCACACCAATCTTTGAATGGGTTGTCTGTGAACTGCTTGCCGTTGTCCGAGATAATTTCTCCTGGTAGACCGAAACGGCACACAATGTGTTCCCACACAAACTTCTTGACCTGCTTACCTGTGATAGACTTGACTGCCTTGGCTTCTATCCATCGTGTGAAGTAGTCCATTGCAACAATCAAGAATTTAACTCCCCCGTAGCTACAAGAAATGGCCCTGCAATGTCAATTCCCCACTTGTAAAATGGCCATGGGGACGTGATAGGTGTAAGCTCCTGCTGGGGGTGTCGCGGTACTGGCCTATGCACTTGGCAATCATTGCACTTGTGAATCATGTCGCGCGCGTCTCTGTGCATGGTGGGCCAATAATAACCTGTTCGTAAGGCTCTAGCTACCACAGATCGTGGGCCTGCATGCATGCCGCACAACCCTTCATGTATGTCACTGATGACGTAAGCCGCCTGGCGTGGTCCAACACACCGCAGCCACGGCTGCAAGAAAGAGCGCTTGTAAAGGATGCCTTCTCGAAGTTCAAAATGTTGCGACTTCCTTTTAATGCGCCTTGCTACTTTTTCCTCGTCTGGGAGGGTTTCATTACTCAAATAGTTGATGATTGGAGTCATCCACGTAGGTCCCTCCTCCTCAACTATAGCGGCTACTTTCCCTTCCGTGATAGATTTCTCCTTGAGTATTTCCACCAAAACTTGTTTAGACAAATGAGTGAAGCTCGTGGATGCGATCTTGCTAAGAGCGTCCGCTTTCTTGTTTTCGCCCCTTGGCACCTGCTTGATGGAAAACTTACTGAAGGTCGCAATTAACGACTTGACTTTTTCCAAGTATCTGACCATGTTGTCCTCCTTAGCCACATATCCACCTAGAATATGGTTCGCGACAAGCCGTGAGTCCACGTAGGCCTCAAGGTTGCGGACTCCCATTCTAGCGGCGATTTTTAAACCCGCAATTAATGCTTCATATTCCGCTTCGTTGTTGGTGGCCGTGAACTCAAAACGGAGGGCGTACGTGAATTCCGTTCCTTCTGGATTCGTGAGGATGAGACCTGCCCCGGACCCGTCGGTACATGAGGATCCGTCCGTGAATAGCACCCAAGGTTCCGTTGGGATCTCGTCTTGCTTAATAATTGGTTCTTCCTCATCCGGCTTCTCGATCAGGAAATCTGCCAAGATCTGGCCTTTAACCGCCGTCCTTGGTCTGTAAGATATATTGTGCCCCCCAATAGGATGCTCCATTTCTCTAGCCTCCCTGCCACGTCTGGTCTAGAGATAACCTGCTTGATTGGTTGATCCGTAATTACCACAATTGGGTGCGCCTGAAAGTACCGGCGCAACCGCTTTGTAGCAAATACTAGTGCTAACACCAATTTTTCCATGGAGGAATAATTCAGCTCCGCCCCTTGTAGTGTTCTACTTATAAAGTAGACCGGAGTTTGTATTGTATCTCTATCCGTCATAAGTACCGCGCTTATTGCGCCATGAGTAGCTGAGAGATACATAACGAGTTCCTCCTTTGGCCGGGGAGCCACTAGCATAGGGAGAGATGCGAGATGCTGCTTGAGTTGGCTAAAAGCTTCCTCAGCTTCCTTCGTCCAACGGAAGTCTCCCTTTCTAAGACACTTCTTGAGTGTCTTAAATAGGGGTAATGACTTCTCTGCGGATTTAGATAGGAATCTATTCAGCCCGGCTAACTTCCCATTCAGGGACTGCACCTCCTTCCGTGTCTGCGGGGACGGTAGTCGTATCACTGCGTCCGTCTTCTCTGGACAAGGTTTGATGGCGTTTGGGTCAATCAAATATCCCAAGAACATTCCTTCTGTTGCACCAAACGTACATTTCTTTGGATTTAACTTCATGTTAATCCTTCTCAGCGTGTCGAATGTCTCCTGGACATCCCGGAGAAGTGCCTCCTCCGTGTGGCTTTTTATCACCAAGTCATCAACATATACTTCCAAGTTGCGTCCTATTTGTGATTCGAAAGCTTTATCCACTAACCGCTGATATGTAGCGCCGGCGTTCTTCAATCCAAACGGCATTTTCGTATAGCAATATACGCCCTGGCTCGTGTGGAACGCCGTTTTTTCTGCATCCTCCTCCACCATCTGGATTTGGTGATACCCTTTATATGCATCCAGGAAGCATTTGAAAGGATATCCACACAAGGACTCCACCTTCCAGTCGATTTCTGGTAACGGGTAACAGTCCTGTGGACAGGCCTTGTTCAGATCCGTGAAATCCACACACATGCGCCAACTTCCGTCATGTTTCTTGACCATGACCGGATTAGATAACCACTCGTGGTAGTATACCTCGCGCATGATGCCTGCGTCCACTAGCTTCCGTACTTCCTCCAGTATCACTTGGCTGCGCTCGGGCGCCTGGCCGCGCTTCTTTTGCTTGATGGGTTGGTACCCTTGGCGGATCTGGAGCTTATGCTCTGCTATCGCACGTGGCACACCTGTCATATGTTTTGGCTCCCATGCGAATATGTCCAGGTTTGCACTTAAAAGAGAGCACGTGGCCCTTTTGCCGCTATCCGAGAGCGCCCCTCCTATGGATACCTCCTGTTCCGGGTAGTCAGGGTGAATGGCCACCTTCCAATTGGGAGGTGGTGCCCCATCCTTGGGTGGGACAGGTGGAGCCGATGTTGTCACGGTGTGACACTCGGATGTTGGTACGACTGTGTTGTAAATAGTAATGATTCCCCCCTCAACAGGGAATTTGATCATTCCGTGTGCCGTAGAGGGTACTGCCCGGATAGCCAAAATGCCTGGTCTGCCTATGATTCCATTATACGGAGAGTGTGAACGTATCACCATGAAGTTCATCCACGTAGTAGTGGAATGTTCCTCATTCCCAATGGTGACAAGCAAACGCAATTGCCCTATTGGCCAGATAGTGTCTCCACTAAAGCCAGTAAGCGGCGACGTGGCCGGTACTAATTGGCTTCTTATTTCTGGGCATAACTGCACAAAGCAGTGTTCATATAGTACCTCTGCTGACGATCCTCCATCCACATACATGCGACGAACATTGTGTGTTCCAATGCTTATCTCAATAGTGAGAGGCGCATCAATCACATCGCTTGCTATGATGGGAGGGAATGAGATTTCCCTACCGCGTGAAAATTTTTGGCCAATTTTCTGTCTCGTGCGGCGCTGTCTGGATTGGATCATGTATATGGTAGAAGGCTTGTCCTTTTGGGGATCCTTCTTATCATACTTCTTGTTGTTGTATTTTCCGTCCTTCCAATCCTTAACTAGGTGCTTGAGTTTGCCTGATTTGATTAGCGACTCAATATGCTTCTTGAGCTGGATACACTCCTCCGTGCCGTGTCCTTTGTCATTATGGAACTCGCAGAAGCGACTTCCTTGCCGACGTTCCGGGGGAGTGGTCATTGGGGGAGGCCTTGGAAAGTTCGCCCCTTCAGTCAACAAGATCTCCCGGTAGGACATCTTTAGGGGGGTGAACTTGTCGTCCGACCGTCCGCCTTTGCTTTGGCTCTTATAGTCCGAGCCCTTGTTATTGTTCTGGTTACCTTGACCGCCCGACTGTCTCCGGGACTGGTCATTTGACCGGTACCCATTTCCTCGGGATGGGTAGGCCGCGGCAACAGCTGTTTCTCCCTCTATGAAATTTCTGACCCTTTCCATGAGGTCATCATATCTCTCTGGGCGCTTGTCGTTGAGACGCCTGATTAGTTCTCTGTCTGTTATGGCGTGCATGTAGTCAGAGATTTTCAGGAGCTCTGGCATGGTTCTTGTGCGTGTGCACTCATCATTGAAGCGCTCAGTGAAGGCTTCTGTGGACTCCCCCGGCCGTTGCTTAACGGTTGCCAATGAGACCAGATCCCTATTATACTTCTTTCTTTGAGTATAATTGTTCTCGAACGCAGTGCGTAGTTCCGTGAAACTATCAATGCTCCGTGGGGGGAGTGCCTCGAACCAGTCACGGGCGTTTCCAATCAAGGTTGAATTGAACATTTGGCACCATATAGGCATGGGCCATCGCTCAATTTTAGCCTGAGTATCGAATATTTTGAGGTGATCCACAGGATCACCGGACCCATCATAAGTCTTGATACATGCCGGCATGCGACGTTTGGTGTCCTCAGAATAGTTCCGTATGCGGAGAGTGAACGGGTCTTCCCTGGGATCCGCCCATGGCCGTGTGAGCCTAGGGTCATCCCATGGTTCACACCATGGACGCGAGAGGTCCTCTGCTTCCGTATCTCGATAGTAAGGGCCACCATAATACTCCTCATTGTTTGGTGGTGGAGGCGTGCGCCTAGGCCGGCGGCGTTTAGGCGGATGGTCATCTGAGTCCTCCCCAGACGGATCTGGGGACGGTGGTGGTGCCCCGTCTTTTGAATAGGGACCACTTTTTTGAGACGAACCCGGAGCCTTTCTCCCAGTGTTCATTCTATCCCACACACTTGCGCGGCGTGTGGTTCTGGTCAGCTCTCGATCTGGCCGCTCGGGTGAGCCATCCGACCTTTCTCCTTCTTGAGACTGCGTTAATTCCTGTATAAGGCGATCTCCTATGCGCTCAAACACATTCCGGGGTTGAGGGTTTTCCTCAAAGGTTCCCTGCTCCTGAGGCCGAGTTCTCCTTTTTCTCCGGTTTTGGGAGGGGGTGGTTGGTCCACTGTCACCAAAGTTGAGTCTGGCTTGGAGGTTCCTCCCCAGACTCAATCTTGATGCGATCCCTGGGACGATCCTTTCGAAGTTCTGAGTGAGAACTCGAGTAAGATCCTCCTCACTGAGTGGTAGGGCTTCCACTTCTTCCTCCGTCGAGGGTCTGCGCGGTTCCTTGTTAGGAGGGTCTGGCGCACTCCCTGGATCAGGGTTGTCCAGGGTGGAAGTAGGCGGGGGTGTTACCGAGATCGTGCTCGTCACCCCCGCGGGTTGAAAACCGCTACGGTTACCCAGCCCGCCTGCGAGGCGGTTAGGTGATTGGTTGGGGATGAGAATCCCTTCCCCTTGGGACTTCCAGTTCCCAGGATTCACATTCCTGGGGTTAGTTGGCGGATGCCCCTTCGTCATTGGAGATTCGAGATGAGGTTTTGTTCTAGCTTAGTGTTATGGGTCCCACGGATGGCGCCAACTTGTTGATGCAAAAGTTGGTTGATCCTTGCTAGACCCGAATTAGGCTTAATTCGGGTTGGCTGGGCTCCGGCTCCTGCACCAAGTGAATCGTCTGGTTGGGATCCTGCACACTAAACAGCACGCGTTAAGCTTACCGTGGGAATGTTTCCCACGATTAGACTCCGGCGTGAGAGTAAGTAATCGGTTCAGGGTTTATGTGAGTTTAGAGCACAAGTCGTAATACCTCTGTGGAACCCTTGGAGGTTCCTTTTATAGGCAGTGAAACCCTAGTGGGCTTTCACTGATGCTTCGGCCCTAAGGAAGAGATAATCACCAGATTTTAGAATGATTGTTATCTTCTAATCTTGGTAGTGAATATCCTCTCTTATTGGGATAAAGATATTCCAGACAGAATATGATTCTGTCTGATCTTATGTCGGCCGCCTTGGGCCGTGGGCCGCACACATGTGCGGGTACTGTTCACTCAAACCCATAAGCCTGAATGACATTTATCCACCCATCTGTGATGGGCCGGATACGGGTAGTACCCGTGAGCCGGGCTCATGACCCGGTTGGGGACTATACGTCATCAGTTACGAGGTGTACCGGGTCAGTTTCAAACTCGTCTACGGTTCTCGATAGTGACCTTCGGGTCAAACCGAAAGTAGTCTCGTGGAGATGGCATGGCCGTCTACAACTTTCGTTATATGACCGTCTTGGGTCAAGGCCGTTTCGAGGGTGAAATATGGGTCGAAAATGTGTAGAAAAGTGTCGGGTCCAAAAATGTTATAATCATAGGAATGTCACTTTTTGTTCTCTGTTTCCAAACCTCGACACAAAAAATGATTTCTTTCTGCTTTACAAGCGCAAACCACATCACAAGCTAAAATTTAACAATTACTCTTATTTCATGGTTTATTGTGACATTTGAACACGAAAGGCACAAAATATACAAAATATATATGTACGTTTGTTTCCTGTTTTAAATATGTCTCAAGCACAAACTAGGAACCATGATATGCATATGTATCTAATGAAAAATAAGAAAGATAGAAAGACAAGCGTTGTTTGACTCACACAATAATTGGATCGTTCGGAATGTTACGAGGAAGCAAGCACACGTCCAATCTAAATTCACTTTGTAGAAACCCTTCTTTGGAATAGTTTCAAAAATCAGCCCCAAGCCTCTAATTATATGGATGATGATGATGTTTGTCCAAAAAAATGAGCTAGAATATAAGACTTTATGTCTTTTAGCAAGATAGTAAAATAAGGTTTTGAATTCATGTTGATACTGTTGTTGTCTATGGACGTGAAGAACAAAAAAAGAAGGAAAAACAAAAATTGGTTTGTTATCTTTTTTTTGGAACAAATGAAGTAGATCTTGTTTTGAAAATTATGCACATAAAATGGACAGATGGCATAAGCTTATACATATAAGCGTGAGGGTTTGACACCAAACGTGATAAAATGTGAGTTGTATAGTTTTGTTTGTCTTATATCGTGATAAAGGGGTATTAGCGGGTATTGTCGAAACCCGATATTTTGAAAGTTACGCGATATAAAAGATACACGTTAGACACGAAAAATAAACGGTCAATAAAAAATAAAAACCTTAGAATTCGGAGAACGTTGATATTTTGATATAAAAATGGAGGAATTATATTTAATAAACGTTAGCGCGTCATATAAAGAATGACACTTAAATTTATCATAAATTTATGAAGAATGTCCGTGAAACGAATAATTAAAGTAATGACAAGAAAAATATTTTTATGTCATATCGAGGATATTTACGGTCGATGCCGGTCATAAACTTTGTCAATAAATAATAAAAGGCACATTTTTGACACGCTATAGTAATAACCTTGTCGGTTAACCGAAAATTCAATATTATTAGTAAAATGATCATGGCAAATAAAATTTGGGTAATAAATACTGGCCCGAATATTAATAATATTATTAGAACTCGGTCTTAATGTTGATTTTAAATTTCAGGTTACTACAGTAAATAAATATGGAAAAATAAAAATAATTTTTTTATAATTCCGAATAATATATTATCAATGATCAGAAAAATAATTAAAATACAATATAATTAAAGTTCTCGTGATCTAAGTATTTATGTATAAAAACTAAAGAGGAACAAGTAAAACATCGTAAAATCGAGAGGTAAGAATAAAAGAATGATTTAATTACCGGGAAAAATACGAGTTCTCACACTTTTGAGCAGGTATTTGTTCACTTATGCATTGATTTACCCTATCAGAGTTTCTAAGCCAAGATTTAACAATATCTTTTGCTTCTTTTAGTTCCACTCTAAGAGAGTTATTTTCCTACAAAATTTCTTTGTTCAATTGTTGAAAAGTAAGAATATCAAGTTTAGCTTCTTTTAGCTCTATTTGCTTACTTTCAAAATCTTCAAGTTGTAGAACAAGTTTGTGAAATTTTTCAAGCAAATTGTTTCTTTGCTCTTCAACAAATTTTAGATTAATGCACAAGTAATCAAAGACAAATTTAATGCATCTTTATCTTCTAATTCAAGAAGAGTTTGTACCTTTTTTATTGTGACATTGACCCATTCTCCATTTTAGGCACTTTCTCTGGTGACAACATTTGAGCTTGCCCCTTCATCATCAGCAAGTGCCATTAGCACTTTCACATTTACCAACTCATCATCATATGAAGAAACATCTTCTTCATCCTATTCATATGCTTCAGCAACAAGTCCTTTGTTCTTGTCTTGCTTGGGGGTCTTGGATGAGGATCTTTGAGTACTCATTAAGGCCAATCTTGCCTTCATTTCCTTGTATTTGGCCTCAAAGTCTTTTGTAGGCCTGAGTTCAACCCTGCTTTGCTGAAATGGAGTAGAAGCAATTTGTTTTGGTTGAAATGATGATTGACCAGTTGGTCTTGATTGAGCTGGTGAGGAATATGAAGGGAGAGATGTTTTTAAATAACAATCCCTAGCATAGTGACCAGTCTTCCCACATTTGTAGCATTCACTGTCAACTAAAGCTTTTGTGGAGCTGGAGAACTTGCCTCCTTTCTTAAAGAACCTTCTAGATTTGGCCAGAAGTGCTCTTTCATGAAATTCCTCTTTGAGGTCATTCAGATATTCCTCACTAGATTTAGTATCTTCCTCATAATCAGGACTATCTTGGTAGTCTTGAATGACAGCTTCACTGAAGAAGGCTGTGGACAAGGGTGTAGCAATGGTTAATGATTTACTCTTGCTTGAGCCTTCATAAATCCTATCAACTAGGTTTCTTCATACTTTAGTTTCCCAAAAAGAGAGGCTAGATCACAATCTTTAATGTGATTAGCATTTCTCAAGCTTTGGCGGAAACTGAGCCACTTATTTGGCAATGCATTAACAAAAACTGTGTTGATTTCAAGTTTTGAAAGCTCAACACCATCATTAACAAGTTCATTCATCAGTGCTTTGTATCTGGTGAATGTTTGTGTGAGTGTTTCCCCTTCTTTGTGCTTGAAGGTGTTGTATTGAAGCTTTAAATCCATGATTCAGGTTTCTTTTACACCAGAGGGTCCCTCATGGTAAAGAGTAAGGTCCTCCCATGTTGCTTTGGCTGTTTTACAATTTACAACAGAATTCATTTGGTCATTTGGAAGTACAGACATGATGAGACTCTTGAGACGCTGATCTAGGTTAGCAGCTTTTCTCTCATCAGCAGTCCATTGTGCTTCAGGTTTTCTATTGTCCCCAACCATGGGAACAAAAGTACCATTTTCAATTATTTCAAGGAATTGAGGTTCAATTCCAACCAGTGGACAAGACACCTCTTCTTCCAATTTGTAAAGTTGGCTACCTCTAGTACAGGAGCAGCGTTGAGTTGGCCACCCCTATATTCTAGGGTTTGTGGTATAGCTT
Source organism: Glebionis coronaria (assembly GCA_025667525.1). NCBI lineage: Eukaryota > Viridiplantae > Streptophyta > Magnoliopsida > Asterales > Asteraceae > Glebionis > Glebionis coronaria. The sequence continues at coordinate 194,304,820 of CM046878.1, forward strand.
GAGCCATTTTGGATCTTGATTTGAAAACTTTTAAGTGAGCAGTTTAATAAAATAAGAGTTTAACTAATCAAACTGCTCTGATACCACTTGTTCGTCCCTAGTAATTTGATATTACTTATTATCTTAAGTAATAACTATTACTTTGACTCAAGTGTGTTGTTTTAACATTAGATAAGAACTATGAAAGGTTAAAACAACAATACCAATATACTTTTTAACGTATAGACTTTTAATAGAATCAAATAAAGAATCTATAACCCACTTTGTTTGCGGAATAACAAAGTGGTTGAATGACAATGCGGTTTGATCTCCTCTACTTAAACGTTTAACCAAAGTTAAACTCTAAGCTCTAATCTAAACATTCATATGCATCTTTGGCTATATGGTTTATTTGGTATTGAGAGAGAAAGATTTTCAAGAGTTTAAGCTCTTGTATTGGTTACCTTTCTCTCACAATGTACACTCCTTTATATAGGCAGTGTAAGTTAGGGTTTGCATTTTGCATGTACCAATGCATGAGTTTATCCAGTGGGTGGTTGATGCCCATGTTGGATAAAGAGTACAAAGTACTTAATAAACTATTCTAGAAAAGATAAAGGTTGTACTTATATCTAAGTATACAAGCAACCGACTTTGACTTAAAGTAATCTTTTCCCGCCTAATCCAAATCATCAGAATACTAAAGAGTCTTCAGTATCCTAGAGGAGATCGGCATCATTCAGTTTGGTATTGTCAAGCCAAACTGAATTGAAAGCCCTTCTTCAGTCCTTGTTCTTCAGCAACTAGACCGCCTAGTATTTGAAGCGAAGACTCCTTTGTCTTCTAAGTTCACTGGAAGGGGAGTGCTGAACTTTCTTCAGATTTAAAGTCTTCAGTAGGAACTTTGTTCCTCTGGTCATCCATCAGCAGACTGGCCTTACTGCTGAGCATGAAACACTTAGGGGGATTTTATATTCAAATCCTAAAGTTGCTTTAGGGTCAGTAAATACTGAGCCAACAATAAGATACTTCACCAACTCGCTCGATGATATCAAACGGTCCGATGAATCGAGGAATGAGTTTCCCTTTGATTCCAAAACGTCTAACACCACGTGCCGGTGATACCTTAAGAAAGACATGATCTTCGACATTGAAATGTTAGTCCCTACGATGCTTGTCGGTATAACTCTTCTCGCGTGCTCGAGCTTCTTGTAATTTCTGATTAGCTACAACGATCTTCTCGTTGGTCAACTCTATCATCTCCGGTACTTCTAGTGTTTGCACACCAACCTGATCCTAGCAGATTGGGGCGCGACACTTTCTGCCATACAACATCTCGAACGGTACACACTTAATGCTGGTGTGCCAACTGCTGTTATATGCAAACTCCACCAAGCAGATATATTCATCCCAATATACTGTCCACTAAAATGCACATGCTCGAAGCATGTCTTCTAATGTCTGAATAGTTTGCTCTGACTGTCCGTCTGTTTGAGGATGAAAAGCCGTGCTAAGATTAAGTTTTGTACCCCAAGCTTTCTGCTGACTTCTCCAAAATCGCGAAGTGAACCGGGGATCTCTATTTGAGACGATACTGGATGGAGCACCATGAAGTCTCATGATCTCCTTCTTGTAAGTATCGGTGAGTTTGCTGACCGGATCTTCCTTGCGGATTGGTAAGAAATGAGATGACTTAGTAAGTCGATCAATGATAACCCAAATCGTATCATTCTTCCTCTTTGTCTGCGGAAGACCGGTATCAAAATCCATGGTGATCTTGTCCCACTTCCACTCTGGAATGTCTAACGGTTGTAGTAGACCACTAGAACGCTGACGCTCGATCTTAACCTACTAGAAGGTAAGACATTTGGAGACGTAAGTAGCAACATCCTGTTTCATACCACTCTACCAAAAGTACTGCTTGATGTCGTGGTACATCTTAGTCGAACCAGGATGAATGGAGAATGGGGAGCTATGAGCTTCATCTAATAACGCTTCCCTGAGTGTAAGATCATTAGGAATACAAAGTCTGGTGCCCACCAATAAGATACCATCGTCATCTAACCGAAACTCCGTCTGCTGATCCAAGTTCTGAATGATCGCCCAAATTTCACCATCATCCTTCTGAGCTTCCTTGATCCTAGAGAGTAATTCAGGTTCCACTCTAAGATTAGCCCAGTAACCGTGTTGTCCATGTACCATGATCTTAATGTTTAGTCGCTCCAAGTCTCTTATAATCTCTTCCTCAATCTTAATGTCGTTGATCATACCAGACTTCCTACTAAGTGCATCTGCCACTACATTCGCCTTTCCGAGATGATACTATAGATTAATGTCATAATCCTTCAACAGCTCCAACCATCTTCTCTTTCTCATGTTCAGTTCACGTTGAGTAAATGTTGGGTCCACTAGATATGGATCTTGCAGCCTGTTAAGGATAGTGAACGACTTCTGTAATCACAAGTCTATTCACAGAGAGACTCTAGATAGAACACACAGTATAAGTGCGGAATACAAATACTATGAACAAAAAGAAACAGAATAACTAAATAACTTGATCCTTACTAAGGTTTTCTACTATTAATATGAAATAAATAATGTTTGATGAAGGTGTGTCTAACCCTTCTGCCAATGGTTCCTTTTATACTATAAGGAAACCCTAACACTACATTAAACCAAAACGTGTAACTTCTGATATGCATATCCTTTCCTAACATATCTCATGCTTATCCTAACAAACTACTCAGAATAATAATGTTTGACTTTCTACTTAGACCAGGAGCACGTGGTGCTCCTACTACTACTAGGACCAGGAGGAACAACATACCTCCTAGCTTATCTATTACAAATATCTATTCCAGAGGTCCTAACAATCCTCCCCTAAACTTGAATTTGACTTGTTGAGTTCAAGTTTCTAGGTAGATCTTGCAAAACAGCTTGAGGATTGAAACAGCATCACAAACAGCAGCAATATAACCATCAGCATTGATCACACAATGACTGCTGCAACGAGTAATACCTAGAAGCTTCTTGAAAGCTTGAAACAGATCTGCACCTTGTTGAATCTTTACAGCAATATGAGCAGATTTGATGAGCCTTTACCAAGTAGCTGCTCGCTCTTGGGCTAGCTAGTCTTTATGGTGGAATAAGCATCACCCTAGGAGACCAGAACCCAGCCCAACTCTTAGAACGTAAATCAATGGTGAGTGGGGTTACCCTAATGATTTTGGGAAAATCATCACAGCCGTCAACAGATTTGATATAAGTCTTTACCAGAAGCTGTACCCTTCCGGACTAGCCAACTCTTAGCAATTAAGCATCGGTGAGCTGAAAACCCTATAGATTTGAGCAAGCTATTACAGCTATCAACGGATTTGATATAGATCTTTACCAAGAGCCGTACCCCCTTGGACTAGCCACTTTTCCGTCTAGGACCAAGGTAAGTGAAAACCATCCAGTTTTAGGTAACCAAGCAATCATCGACGGATTTGATAATCACACTAGAGCCGTACCCTCATGGTGAATCAACTCTTTCTTGTCTGCAAGACATGGTGAGTTGAGCACCATTTGTTGTGTGGACTAGGTCCAACACCAGAATTACTTCTCAAAATAGCCCAAGTGTGAAAATTTCAAGTTGAAAACAATGTCATGATGGAAAAGTATAAGAAAATATTATATTATTTACATGTTTGACACGCCATCACATGTTTAAGGTATAAGCAGATATTATATAAAAGCATTTTTTTTATTTAAAATGACTAACTAAAGTAAAATGTGAGTCACCAATCACTGTACATATTGGTGAAAAGAATGTAAGTATAACACCAGGATAGAAGAAACAAACCAATCACATAGCAGAAGCTGCAACCTTGTTTGCATGCAGTCGGGCTTGAATACCTTCAACTAATTTAGTGGCCATTGCAGACTCATTACCAGAAGGAGCATTTGACTCCAGCAGGTGGCACTCCAGCATAGCTTCCATGGTAGTAATGGTCAATGGATACTACAAATCCGTAAGCATAAACACAACGACACCAGACTCAAGCTCTAACACATGAACACCACAACCAACATACAACTTCCACCTTCTTATCACCCAACGAGGTTGATCCTTCCATACACCAGCATAAGGAGAATCAGGAGAGGAATCCAACATCAGCTTCAAATTACCCCAAATAGTCAACCCAGGCCAGTTAGGAAGCTCACTCGGAGACTTAGGAATCTCAGCATCCACCAAACCATACAGCAGCATAAGATCACGACGCTCCACCCAGGTCAAAATGTTTTACAATCCAGAGACATATCAAGTGTAGCCATCACTAGTCATAATCTTATGAGTAAAGGTACCACGAGAAATGGGGGATGGCCGAACTTCCCAAGCTACAATCACACCCTTGCCAAGGTGCAACTCAGTCTCACTATCAGAAGCAACATCAATGAGATTGGTAGGATCTCTCTTCTCAAATGGGATAGACTTACCACGATGAGCCTTCTTCTTCCTAATAGACCGGCGAGGTATGGGGACACCAGAAGAAGATTCATCCTTGACCTTGATAGCAACAGTAGGAACCAAGTCCTCAACAACCATAGGATCAGAAGTAGTTGCACCAGCTGATGAAGAAAGATGTAGATTGATCACCGGTGTTGGTGTGGGCTTCACAGCAGGAGTAACAGGAGTGGGATTAGTAGCAGGATTGGTGGTGGTAGTATCAACATGAGAGTGAGTGGGATTAACATTTGAATTGGTGGTGGTAGGAACAGCAGTAGAAGGAGCACTAAAATATGGAACCCCAGAAGCAACCTTGTGAACATCTGACGAAGAGGTGGGAGCAGCAGCAGGCTTAGAAGAGAGGACAACACGAGGAGGAGGGCGATAAATCAAGTGTTCAGGGACAGGGGTATTTTGACGCTTGATCATCTTTGTGTAAAGATCATTAAGCTCATCAAAAGACATCCTCCTCACCCTTTCCCATGTCCATCCAGTCTGATAGTAAGCAGCCAATTGATTCTTAACATATTGCTGCATCAACCTTCTCTCCTCAGTACACAAAAAAGGTCTGTTACGGCGTTGTTCACAAAGTTGGGCAACAAGAGATAACTGTTGTTTACGCATCAAAGCCATTGCCCATTGAACACAATTTCCTTGATTCACATCGGAACCTAACAAACCAGTGAACTGAGAGTAGTCTGAAGTAAGGATGGTAAGCACCTTCATCCAGTCATTGCCATCCCAATGCATGGCGTTGTGCCTCAACTGCTCACGTCTTTGCTGTTGCAGAGCTTCATCCTCAGCCCTGGCTTGTTGGCCAAGCTCCTCTTGCAATCGCTGAGCAGCCTCTTCCCCCAATCTTTCTTCCTCTAATTGTCTGCGAGTACGCTTCCTAGGAGGAGCGGGTGCATCAGTCATAGGGGCTTTACCCTTGGGATCATGAGAAGGACCAGCAGAAGGACCAGCAGAGTCATCCATAGGCCTGGGACTAGCAGCAACATTAGGAATGCATGAAGGAATAGGAGGAGCAGGCAAGTCTTTACTCGACTTATCAGCAAAGGCAGCCTTGGCCAAAATGGTCAGCTCATCCTCCTCAACATCTTCTTCAGAATCAGAAAGGACTGCTTTCTTCCTTTGGCGCCTTAGCTGTGTCTCCAATGCTTTAACCCTGTTCGCCAGTGGGAGCACGAAATCCTGTGTGAGCTTGCGTGCTGATTGAGTTCATCTTCCAACAAAACAATCCTCGCATAATACCTGTGCATAAGATCTAGCAAAGAAGTGAGAGTAACAAGTTCCTCAGCTTCCCCACCAAGAGGACTTGGCTTGGGGGATGCATCATTTGGACCAGAAGCAACAGATGGGTCATCCATATGAGCATAAGAGCTAGAAGGCTTCTCAGAAGAGTGCGAAGCTGGGCTAGGAGGGGGAGTATCGACAAATGAGGACTCATGTGGGAGAGAAGAGGGGGAAGCCTTTGAGGTAGATAGCATTTCTACCACCACCTCTTTAGTTGGCTCCTCAACCTCCACATGAGGCACACCAGTAGCAGAGTGCTCCTCCTCCATAGGATCATCCTCTAATGGAAGTTCCTCCTCGGCATCATCAGCCAGAGGAATCACATGGGGATCCCCTTGGGCAAGGCCCAACATAGCATCAGTAAGAGGCCTCAAAGGACCCTTATATCCAAGTGCCATATTCGCATACACCTTTGAAGTAAGCTTTAGGGGCACATATTCCTCCCTATTCCTAGGTAGGCACATAAGAACCTGTTGTAAAAACCTAGGGTACATCAGGAATTTTTTCCTAGAGCCAGTATCACTAAGGTTACAAATCATGCCATCAAACAAGTAACGAGAAAAGTTAAAAATACGACCCTGAGCAAGACAAATCAGACCAGTAGCAAAGGAGATGGGAAATGCATCCCAACTCCCAGACTTTGGACTCAAACAATGTATTAGAAAGTGAACTAGTAGCTTCCATTGAGGGGCAAATCTATTCTTCTGGAAGTTAAACTTCCCCTCATGATTATAACCTATAGCAGCCATACCATCCAATACCTCTGAATTGGGAATAGAGACAATACAATCTTCATACTGGAGATGAAGGGCAGATCTAATGGATGCCTCATACACCACATAGGAGTGACCATCTATGGTAGAATGGAGCTCTAATGGGCGACCCAAAACATCAACGAGGTTGGTAGTTGCCCAAAACTGACGTATAACAGTATCATACACAGTGGGGCAAACAAAAAGAGCATACCTTAGATTGGAAGCTTCAATGTATTCCAGGATGTCTGTGAACTCTTCTCTTTTAGTACCTTCGCCAAGATAGGCCACCTTGTTATGATCGGGTTTGTACTGGAGTGTGGACATTGTTGATGATTAAAGCAGTGGAAGATTATTGATTGAAGAGGGTGAAGAGTAGGAGCGTATGTGCATGTGTATGGTTGGGATGATTGAGTCAAATGAGTGATTAGACCATAAATAATGGTCATAAAACTGTTCATTGACCCCTAATTATGGGGGTTGCCCTTTCAAAATTAAGTCATTAATGCAAGAGTAACCACTTGCCCCTTAAACCATTATTTGCAAATCCCAGTTACCAAAGATAAACCAAAAAGATATACACCAGAAGTAACTCGCATTGACTAAAAGTCAAAACGCGTAAAGGTCAATACTAGGAGCACCAAGTGGTCAACGAAAGTCAGCGAAGTGAACAGTGACCCAAAATTGATACTAGAAGCCAACCATGAGTGAAGTATAAGGGTTCGTACCCACTAGGAGCAGAAGATTGCCACTATGAGTAACCAAAATCTTCCACTAGAAGTTGCACACACTGCGAATACCCATGAAAACTGTTGTTTGAATCTACCATATGTAAGACTGTACAGGAAATATGTACAATAAGCCTCCCCTTAGGCTTAGCCTCCCCTAAATCCTAGGCCTCAAGGATTGACCATACCAATGTGAACCACCAAGTGGTTGCATCTCGGACCATCAAATGCTTTAGTCAATAGATCAACAACATTATCATTCGTATGAACTTTAAGAACCTGTATCAGCTTCTTCTCATTGGCATCTTGTATAAAATGGTGCCTAATCTCAATATGCTTTTTTCGTTGATGAAAGACATGATTCTTCACAATGCAGATAGTGCTTTGATTGTCGATGAAAATTTTGGTGTTCATGAAGTTGAACCCATAATCAAGCATCTGATTTTGTATCCACAAGACTTGTCCACAGCAACTAGCAGCAGCTACATATTCAGATTCTGTTGAAGAGGTAGCTACGATTGTCTGTTTCTTACATTGCCATGAGATAAGTCTTCGTCCCAAAAACTGACAACCACCAGTAGTAGACTTCCTATCATTATTAGAACCTGCATAGTTACTATCACTATAGGTTTCAAAAACAAAAGGTGATTCCCTTGGATACCACAAGCCTAGCTTGGGTTGTGCCTTGATATACTTGAAGATTTTCTTGACTGCATTCAAGTTAGATACGGTTGGAGCCACCTGATGTTTAGAACAAGCACATAATACAAACATAATGTCCGGACATGATGCAGTCAAATACATGAGTGAGCCAATCATTGACCTGTACATGTGAACATTTACCGGAGGATCTGGCTCATTCTTGAGTTTGACTTTAGTGACTTCATAAGGTGTTGCTGCTGGTCTAAGAGGTTCCACATCAAACTTCTGAAGAATCTCATGAACATACTTGTCTTGACTTATGAAGATACCATCCGACTGCTGCTTGACTTGAAGAACAAGGAAAAATGTGAGTTCTCCCATGGCACTCATCTGAAAATCACCTTTCATTAGCTGTTGAAACTCATCACACCATTCCTTCCTAGTAGAATCGAAGATAATATCATCCACATACACTTGAACTAGGATGATGTCCTAAGCATTCCTTTTAAGGAAAAATGTTTTGTCAATAGTGCCTCTTCTGTAGCCGTGTTTCAACAAGAAAGTGGACAGAAGCTCATACCAGGCTCTAGGAGCCTAATGAAGTCCATATAGAGCTTTGACCACCTTGTAGACTTTCTTAGGATGAAGTGGATCCACAAATCCCTTAGGTTGAGTGACATAAACTTCCTCATCAATCTTGCCATAAAGAAACGCACTCTTGACATCCATCTGAAAAACCGTAAAGCTAACATAAGAAGCAAAAGCCAAAAACAGACGAATGACCTCAATCCTAGCAACAGGAGCAAAGACTTCAGAATAGTTAATTCCTTCAAGTTGTGTGTGACCCTGTGCAACTAGCCTAGCCTTATTTCTCACGACAATACCCCTTGCATCTTTCTTGTTTTTGAGAATCCATTTGGTACCAATTGCTGTCTTTCCATCTGGCAAGTCAACTAGGATCCAAACATTCTGAAACAAGAACTGTTGCATCTCCTCCTGCATAGCCTCCACCCAACTTTGATCCTCAAGAGCATGAGAGACTGATCTAGGTTCCACCTGTGAAAGAAAACAAGCAAACAAACAGTGTTGAAAGTTAGTATGATTATTACGCTTTTGGTCCTCAATATAGCTCACAAGAGCATGATGATCAGACGTTGCTTTCTTATGCATGCGGCGAGTCTTGACAGTAGAACCAGGATATCCAATGATTTGAGTAGTAGGATGGTCTTTATTGATCTGATGAAAAGGAATAGGAGCTACATCCACTTCTGGTGCCAAGTTATTAAGATCCCCAACAATGTCATCATCATATGAAGCAGAGTCGAAAATGTCATATATTGGTTGCTTATGAATGTCATCCAACTTAGTAGAAGTCTTATTTTGATAGTTTCCCAAGTCAGAAGGACCAGAGAACCTAGTTGTGGAAGCAGGATCATGAATCAGACTACCAATAAGTGTTAAACTTACACTAGGAGTAACATTAGGATCACTAAGAGGAACTGGTACAACATGAGTACGTAAGGGAAACTCAAAGCCTCCTTGAGCAGCTGTTGTAGTGGCATCTTGTTGTTGCTTGAGAAATGTGTCAAGAGCTCCTTGTAAGTCCACAATGTCTAATGGAGAGGCATCAATAGGAGTAGCATTGGTGTTAGGAGAGACTGTGGTGGAATAGATTGGAACAACAAAAATGTCATCATCCTCATCTGAGTCTGAAAAAGCTAGAATGAGCACCTGCACTAGAATTTACAAACACTTGTGGACCTGCATCTTGGTTAGTTTTGAAACGAAAATATCCCAATGAATCACTAAGATAATCAAGATCAAAATACCATTCAGGACCTGTGCCTTGGATGTTTATCTTCTCCTCAAAGTACCTGAGATTAATAGTTTCAATGATACGCTTGGTATGGAGATTATAGACACGATAAGCTTGAGAGTGAGCTGAATATCCCACAATGTAGCCTTCATCTGCCTTGCCATCAAATTTCCCCAAATAGTCACTAGTATTCAGAATGGTGACAGGACAACCAAATGGCTTCAAATGAGAAATGCTGGAGACTTTGGATGTGAGTAGCTCATAGGGAGTCTTCTTATGTGGATTGGTAATTGAAACCCTATTCAACAGATAACTTGCAGTGTTGACAGATTCTGTCCAAAACATAGTTGGAAGCTTGAAATCTGCAAGCATGGTTCTTGCAGCTTCTATTAGAGTCATGTTCTTCCTTTTTGCAACACCATTCTGTTGAGGAGTCCTGGCAACACTATAATCTCTTTTGATACCTTTGGAATTGCAAAGTGCTATGAGGTCTGCATTTTTGAATTATGTTCTATTGTCACATCAGATACCTTTCACCTTCTTGGACAGCTGATTCTCAATGAGTGTTATGAAGTCTTTGAGAACCGAGTAGGTCTCACTTTTAGCATTCACGTGAACCTGCTATACCCATCAGTTACCACAAGACAATATTGTTTATGGTCAATGCTCCTAATGGAGCTAGGACCAAATAAATCCATGTGTAGTAGCTGCAATGGTTCAGTTATAAGGATGAGAGCAGTAATGGCCTTGAAGTATGCTTTGTGTTGTTTGCCTTTGCTGCACGTAAGGCAATTGATGTCATTTCTGAAAGTTTTGGGAGGTAAACTAGAGACCAAGTTCATATTCGCCAGTTTGTGAATGGTCTTGAAGTTTACATGTCCCATCCTTCTATGCCATTTAGTGGCTTCATCTTCTCATGCTTTGGAAACCAAGCAAGCTAGTTGACCAGTAGGATTAACTTCATTCAGCTTGATACTATAGAGATTGTGTCTTCTAGGGATTTTGAGTAGAACTTGGGAGTCATCCGGTAGCTTAAAGTCTTTGGATAACACTAGTGCTTCAGTATCCGTAAAGAGGACAAACTGCTTCTTGTCACAAATCTGAGAGACAGAGATCAAGTTGAAGTGTTAAAGTGCTTCCACATAGTAGACTTGCTCAAAATTAAGGTTAGGTGTCTGAATAGTTCCTTTTCTAGAGATCCTCCCTTCACCACCTTCGAAGTAGACCTTGCCGCCTTGAAATGGTACAAAGTTAGATAAAAGTCCTTTATTTCCTGTCATGCTTCTAGAGCATCCACTATCAACTATTCCAAGAGAAGGATCTTGGTATGGAGTAATCTACAACAACAGAAAAGTCATATGCAAAAGTTAGTGTCTTAAGGGGACACAGACCTTTTCAGGCTTGAGTCTGCCTTGTGGATCTTTAGTAGATAGCCAAGAAGATTGATGAGATCCACTGTTGTTCTTAGGTTGCATGTTCATCATATGGGTGTTATTTTGTGACCAAGAACAACCTGTTGAGGGCTTAACAACAGTACCCAAATTTCCTAACCCAAAATACATATGGTCTAAATTAAAAGCATAATTCTGATTAAAGTTCTAAAAATAGTTGTTGGTTGGTCTATTGTAGGTATAACCATTGATTCTCCAAAGATTAGAAGCTAAAGGAGAGGTCCTTCTAGAAGAAGAGTAAGATTGGGCACATGGGTTTAGTCTTCTAGAAGAAAAAGGAGCAACTCCTGGTGGACCAGGAACAGGATAAGCTTGATAAACAGAAGGAGTTTGATCATAAAAATCACAATCCTTAATCAAATGAAATTTACTACCACAAACAAAGCATGTTTTAAAAGACCTTTTATTCAAATGACATTGTTTCACACTGCTAAATTTATTACAAACAATTCTAGGAGAATCAACATTCCTAGGACTCAATAAACTAGAACTAGAAGCAGTGGAAGTAGAAGCAACTCTCTCATCACTCATCCTAGCACTAGTAGCAGCAGGGTCATTTGTCTTGGAACTTGAAGGTCTTGACTCTTCACTTAAATTACAGGATGAATAGTCATTGGCCTTGTCACTAAAAGTACAAGAGACAAAGTCATTAGTATTAGTAGAGTTTTTTGGAGACTCATACATCTGTGATCCATCCAAGTCAGTATGCCTAGATATGGGTATAAAAGTTCCTGTAAGAGGTGGAGGAACAGCATGCAGTGCTGCAGCTGGTTTAAACCTATTGTAACTAGGTTTTCCCTCCTCCTCCTTGTCAGGATCAAAGACACTTGAAAAAGATAAATCAAATACATCTTCTGAATCAATATATTTATCAAAGCCTAAACCTCTCTTAGTCCTACCAGACATGCTACTATCAATTAACTTTGAAAGATTTTTGGAGCTTTTTGCCATTTTTCAAATCTTAAGAATGTAGCATCCAATTTTTCTTGCATGTCTTGCTTAGCCTTAATGTTGTCATTGTTTAGTTTTTCAGTATATGTAAGCATGTTAGTGGTGTTTTCTAAATCAATGCTTAGAATTCTAATTTTATCCTCATATTCACGTTGAGTATCTTGAAGCCACCTCTTTTGTTGTTCTAGTGTTTTTAAAGAACTCTTATAAGCTTGAACTTCTAGAAAATATTTTTCATTTTACTCATTAAGTTCATTGTATTGAGTCAATAGTTCTGAGTATTTATCATGACAACCAAGAGGGCAATTTTGTACCTGAGGCGAGATTCCCATAAGGGCAAATTCTTCTGCTTCCTCTACATCAGATAGATTCCCCACAATCATAGAAAATACATCAGTAGAAGCTTCAGCTGATTCCAATGTAGCAGTCTGATGATCATTCCAGCTAACCACAACAAACACCAAAGCTTTCTTTTCATCCTTGAGCTCTTGAACCTTGAAGGCTGGATACCTGTTCTTCTCCTGGTCATTTTCAATAGGGCATTCCCTAGCAAAATGTCCTTGCTGCTGGCAGTTATAGCATATGACCTTGCTTCTATCAAACCTGGCTGGCTCTCTTGGGTTGTAGTTGAATTTTCGACCGGCTTTCTTTTCAAACTTAGGAACCCAGAGAGTGAGCATAGCCATCTGCCATTTTAGATCCATTTCATCCAAGTCAAGTTTATCAATCTGTTTGAAATCATCAAAAGCAAGCTGTTGTTGTGGATCAACATCAACAACAAAAGAGTGAAGAACAACTTCTACCATGCTACCAGTCTTGGCTTTTGGTTTAGGATTAGAAGTATGTTGGGATGAAAAAGTATAGCTTGGGCTACTAGCATAAGACATTGGAGTAGATCCCATGGAACTCACAAAAGCAGAGTTAGCAGGAGTAGGAAAGGAATCACTTGAGTATCCTCTCACATGAGTCTCAAAGGTTTTGAGTTTATAAAACAAGTCATCAAAATTAAGATAGTCAAGGCCACCTTTTGCTTTTAGAGAGATGACTACCTGATTCCATGAGTGAGGTAGGGCTCTAAGAAACCTGGCATTAATGTCTCCATTCTCAGGTTTGGATCTGAGTTGATTCAACTGGCTAAGAATCTTTTGGAACCTATCATACCCTTGATGAATACCTTCAATTTCAGAAATCTTGAATTCTGTGAATTCATCTCTCAGCATTGATCTGTGCATCTTCTTAGATTCCTCATTCCCTCCAAACCTTGCCTTTACTCCATTCTAAATCTCCCTAGCATCATCCAAGTGATAAAAGTCACCCATGTGATCATCAGGAAGGGACTGAAGCAAAATAGTTTTTGCTTTGATTTCTTTCTGAACAGCAGTGATTTCTTCATGAGTTTTAGGATCTAGAATGGTGATATTACCATTCTTGTCTCTACCAGTAGTTTTCTTGCTATTGCCATTCTGGACAATCTTCCAAAGGTCTAAATCAGTATTGGTGATCCAACATTCCATCTTCATGGCCCAACTATCATACTCATCCTTCTTCAAGAGTGGAAATTTTCCATTTGTATTAGAAACAGTAGAAATGATTTGCTGAGGTTGCTGTGTTTTAGAGGTGCTTGCTTCTCCTGTTTCAGTAGAACTAGAAGTAGACATGATTAAACAAAGATGTTAGTAAAAAGAAAAATTGATTCTTCTTGAGCAGAGACTCTCCCAGGCTCAAATACCACTTGTTGGGTCCAACTAGATATGGATCTTGCAGCCTGTTAAGGATAGTGAACGACTTCTGTAATCACAAGTCTATTCACAGAGAGACTCTAGATAGAACACATAGTATAAGTGTGGAATACAAATACTATGAATAAGAAGAAACGGAATAACTAAATAACTTGATCCTTACTAAGGATTTCTACTATTAATATGAAATGAATAATGTTTGATGAAGGTGTGTCTAACCCTTCTGCCAATGGTTCCTTTTATACTACAATGAAACCCTAATACTACATTAAACCAAAACGTGTAACTTCTGATATGAATATCCTTTCCTAACATATCTCATGCATATCCTAACAAACTACTCAGAATAATAATGTTTAACTTTCTACTTAGACCAGGAGCACGTGGTGCTCCTACTACTACTAGGACCAGGAGGAACTACATACCTCCTAGCTTATCTATTACAAATATCTATTCCAGAGGTCCTAACAGTAAAGATGTATTTCAGGCTCTTGTGATCTTTGAAGATATCACATGATTCTCCATACAAGTAGTGCCTCTATATCTTCAATGCAAACACGACTGTTACAAGTTCCAAGTCATGCGTAGGGTAGCTCTCCTCATAAGGCTTAAGATGGCGTGATGAGTAAGCAATCACTTTCCCATGTTGCATGAGAACACAGCCAAGTCCCTTCCCTGAAGCATCACTGTAGATTTGAAATCCACCCGTACCAGATGGGAGAGTAAGAATCGATGCAGATACGAGCCTCTGCTTTAGGTCTTCAAAGCACTTCTCTCTTTCTTCAGTCCAGACGAATTTCTCCCCTTTCCACATCAGTTTGGTCAATGGCAGTGCTAAACGGGAAAAGTTCTCTACAAACCTACGGTAGTAACCAGCTAAGCCTAGGAAACTGCAAACTTCAGTCGCTGATGTCGGTCTTGGCCATTTGGTAATAGCCTCAACCTTTTCTGGGTCCATGCTTATTCCTTTTGCTGATACAATGTGGCCTAGGAATGCCACCTTGTCTAACCAAAACTCATACTTGGAGAATTTAGCATACAACTACTTCTGGCGAAGTATCTGTAATACGGTACAAAGATGGTCTTCGTGTTCCTCCTTTGACTTAGAGAAAATCAGAATGTCGTCAATGAAGACAATGACGAACTTGTCCAGGAACTCATGGAAAATACGGTTCATCAATTCCATGAAAATAGTTGGAGCATTGGTAAGGCCAAATGCCATGACTACGAATCGAAGTGCCCATAACGTGTACGGAAAGCAGTCTTGGTGATGTCCTGCTCTTTAACCCGTAACTGATGATAGCCCGACCTCTGATCAATCTCGGAGAAATGTTTGACCCCTTGGAGTTGGTCAAACAAATCATCAATGCGTGGCAGCGGATATCTATTCCTGATGGTGATCTTGTTTAACTCACGATAATCTATGCAGAGACGCATATTACCGTCCTTCTTCTTTAAAATAGAACCGGTGCGCCCCATGGAGAAGCACTAGGTCGAATGAAACCGCGTTCCAACAGTTCCTGCAGTTGTTCTTTTAACTCCTTCAGCTCTATGGGAGCCATGCGATAAGGAGCCTTAGAAATTGGCTCAGCTCCTGGGATGAGCTCAATATTAAACTCCACTTCACGAGCAGGTGGTATGCCCGGAATTTCTTCTGGAAATACGTCTAGGAATTCTGACACGATCGGCTGATTCTGGATAGATGGAGATTCAGCCTCCAAATCATGAACAATAGCAAGATAGCCCTCGCAACCATGTGACAGTAGTGCACGTGCTTATAAGGTTAAAATTATTTGTATCGACCTTCTGGGTACGAAACCGTTGTGAATGTACTCTGGTGCATTTACATCACCGAAGATGACCTGATATGAATGGCAGTCAATGGTGACGTGATGTTTGGATAGCCAGTCCATGCCGAATATCATGTCAAAATCGCACATATCCAATGGAAGTGCGTCAACTGGACGAATCTTGTCGTCAAACTCTAGGGGAGGCTCTGTTACCCATGGGTTATGCGTACAGTCTCTTAGGGGCATGGAAATGTTTAATACATTCTCTAATGGCATAGGGGATATCCTAACATTCTTGGCATAAGCAGTAGAAATGACTGAATGAGTAGCACCCATGTCAAATAAGACACATGCAGCTTGACCATACATATACAAGATTCCAGTGATGGTACCTGTAGACTTGTTGGCCTAATCACGGGAGGTCGTGTACACCCGCCAAATAGTAGGAGGTGGCTTGGACTCAGCATGTCCAGATGTGCCCTCTATCTCACCCTTGTGGCAGTCCTTTATGCGATGACTTGTCAGGCCACACTTGAAGCAAGCATCGTTGTTACGGTGACATGGCCTTGGGTGCCTACGGTTGCAGGTAGTGCAGAGAGGGTGAGTATACCCTCCAATAGGTACCCTTGCTGGTTGGGAGCCTATTCAGAAAAGTATACATGAGACATGGTTTATGGGTACAAATGGGACAATGCAGAAAATCGTAAGACATAATACCAGTGATAGCTGTACGGTTAGGCTGTGAACCTCTGTGGTCCTGCTCCCTCCCGTTACCATGATTCCTGGTAGAAGATGCTGAAGTGTTAGAATTATGAATTATAAGCATGTAACATAAGAAAGTGAGTAAGTCTTAGGGACCTGCTGCTGTTGGAGTTTCCAGCGTTGTTACGGTAATGGTCATTACCGTCACGCCTGTCCGAAGCAGAACAGTATTGGGTCTGACCGTTACCCTTGTGCTGAGTAGGATGTTGTTGAGTAGCCGGTTGAGAACGGTCCCTAGTCTTCTGCCTAAAAGATGTAGTTTATAGAGAAAGATAAAAATTTAGATAGTACTGAATGAATTGAAATGATCGCCGCTGATGACGAAAATATACCTCTTCTCTGGTCTCTCTGCATCAACGAATTCATCTCTCTCCTCCAGCATCTCCAGCTTACATGCTACATCGGTTACTTGTGCCACCGTGTTTAAAGTAGCACACACCAAGTTATTGGCGGCCGATGTACGAAGAGCCCAACGAAAGTGGTATGCTTGCTCTTCGGCAGTACCTGCTGCTGCGCCAAGAAAACCAGCCAAACAAAGAAAGTGCTGCATGAACTCGTTGTTGTTCTCCTCAGCTCTCTGCCTAATCCCGTGGTACTCCCTCTTCAGCTTATCCTGCTCCGCCTTGGGGAAGAATTGTCCCATCACCAACTCCCTGAACTGAGCCCAAGTCAAGCCAGCCACCCAATCATCACCTCCCTCAGACTGCTTCACTGACTTCCACCATCCAAGCACATCACCATCGAACTTGTAACATGCTAACCTTACCTAGAAGACAAGGTCGCAGCCCATTGCATCAAAAATCTTTTCAGTATGAGCTAGCCAGCTCTCAGCCTTATTTGGGTTGTCAGTCTTCTCGAAGGATCAACGACGTTGCTTGTTGAATCGCTCCAGCCATGTGATCAGTGTTGCTGGAGGAGGAGGAATAGGATGCTGGTGCTGGTGCTGATTGTTGGCAGCTTGCACCTCGGCTCTGATTTTGTTCCTCATCTGAGGAAGCATGGCCTACATCGCAGCTTGAACTGTGACATTGAGTTGGTCCTGCTCGTGTGTGAGAACCATCTGACAGTATAAAACAAAATGCATGATTAAACTGATAAAACATAATATATATACATGAAAAAAAATTATTCCAATAAATCATGAGAAAAATTTTATGCATGAAACAATGTATGTATGCATGATGCAGTTTATAAAAACTTTTATATGCGCGAGGGTAGACGTCTGTGTTCAGTTCACCCCAAACAAAAGACATAGAGAGGGGACGCCAATGGGTCGGTCCCAAAGATAAAAGTTCCGATAAAAGCACATGCGACTAAATAGGGCCAGTCCTGTACCAACCGTTACTTAGTCATAAACCTGTGACAATGATATGACTGCATGAAATAACAATGAAAATGAATAAATGCATGAAAACAGACTGTCAGTTCCAAGAAGACCATAGTGACTACCCACTAATCACAGGTCATGTTTTGAGATCCTACAGGTTGAAACCTGGCTCTGATACCATAATTGCAACACCCCATTTTGGTAAATGGAATGTCACGCGTGATTATGGCGTGTCATCAAAGCAAGGTAAATGTCTTAATACAATTAAATGACCATGAATGGAAATACCATAAACAAACATCGGTAGTCCAAGTATGAGCTCATCACACACAAACATAATTACTGTAAAGGAAAAGGACTAAACAATGTCCAAAGAAATAAGTACCAAAATTGTTAATGCAAGTGATGCCTAAAAACATTATTAGTGTTAACTAATCTTTCTTAGTTTTGATCACAACAAACTATACAACACATTTAGTGTAAAACATAAAAAAGAATTATTTAACTAACACTATCATCAAGGTAATAATCATATCACTAACCTTTCTTAATCATACTTAGTGATCATCAAAATGATTATCCTTAAAACTCATTTTTGTTAATATGACAAAAACTTTTTAATAAACTTTCTTTTTTAGAAAATGTTTTATTAAAATGGAAAATGAAAATTTGAAAATGGCATATTCCATATACTATTAGAATATCCTTTGAAGGCATTAAATACCTCAGATATTCCTACCCCACTAAAAGACAAAAAAAACGGAGCGTACTCTAGTGGCGGTACCTTAAGTAGCTAGGCGGTTCCTTAGCGACATGGAACCGCCGGGCTAGATAAGGTACCGCGCCCAGATAGCCGTTATATATCCGTTATACTTTGTCTCCTTTAAATAGTGGGTCAAATCTCATTTTCCAACAAGCCTCTTGGACGTTTTTCTCACCCCCTTTCTATTTTATATAGCATACTCATTAGTAAATGATCACTTAAAGTGTTAAGGATGTTTACATATGATTATCCTCTTGATCCCCTCCTTTACCTTGTCCAATGAGAAGATCACTCACTCACTAGTGTTGTGATAAAGATGAATCTATGAGCTAGTCATATTTCATCATGATACCCTTTTGTTTTAGGTCAATCCATTGTATTTATGAATACTTGGACTAGTTGTGTTCATCCAAGTTATTTGTGAATACTTGGATTTGTTGTGTACATCCATAGCATATGTGTTTGCTTGGATTTGTGTTGTGTAAATCGAAGCTACATGTGTGTACTTGGATAAGTCTAGTTGAGTTGTAATAGATTTGATTAGTAGTTCTCACTAAACTATAAAGTGATGTGGTTGTGTCTTGTGAGTTCTCAATAAACTTGAAAGTGATTAGTAGTTGTGTTGTGTGAAGTTCTCACTTAGCTTCAAAGTGAAGAGTCATGAAGATTGGTTCTAGCTTAGCATTAGAACTCGACATCTAGACTTGTGTCGTAAAATGGTGAAGTAGGCAACGTCGTGAATATTGGTTCTACCTTGAGATTAGAACTCGACATCTAGCCTTGTGTCGTTAAATTGTGAAGTAGGCAACGTTGTGTAGACTAGTCCTAGCTAGAGATTAGGTCTCGACATTTAGCTTAGTGTCGGAAAATAATGTAAGCGACGATGTAAAGTTTTCTCTGCCAAGAAGGGAGCTTGTGGATATAGTGGAAATCTCGAGTAGGTGTACTCGAGGAGTGGAGTAGAAACGAGGATAGAGCCTCGTTGTTGAACCACTGTAAATCTTGGTGTCTTCCCACTAGGTTGTATCCTTCCTTACTCTTTACTTATTTCATTATCATTACACTTACCTATTATCTTTGCTAGTGCATTTTAATTGAACCTAATCATTATGCAACTTAGCCTCAAGTAAAAGATAGTTTTGATACAACCCAAATTGAAAGTAATCTTAATTTGGTTGCCAATCGAAGAGAAACTATTCAACCCCCCCCCCCCCTCTAGTTTCTACAATTGGTATTAGAGCGATGGTCACTCAAGATCTTTGAAGTATATTGTACTTTGAAACTTGGATCGATCCATTGTCTCCTCAAATTAGAAAGTCAAGTTGTACTAAAGTTTCTCTTTGGTTAAAATTATTTTTTCTTTGAAAATAGGTCTTTTTAATTGGTAATATTACATCCCACTTAGATTAGTAGCATTTATAAATTTTAGATCTACTCTTGAAATGTATCTACTAGATTGCATCTTGTCTTGTGTAGGTACTCATGAACATCAATCATTGAATTGATTGCGGATTGAGCTACTTGCACTTGTAGAAGACTCATCTTCATTGATCTTCAACATCTTTGAATGATGATACCAAGATGATTGGGAATGATACTAGTCCTTGTAGACTTAGTACTCATCATAGTCATTGTTGGGCATAGCATTGATTCCTTGATGGATTGCTCTTTGTGGCTAAGGTACGCTTTCGTTCTTCCACACACCCTTTGATCATTCTTTTGATCATTACTTGACTATGTGCTTGCTCTTGGCATCCTTGCCTTGACATTTGTTTGTGGTTTGTGTTTCTTTTCTTTTATCCTCTCAAACCTTCATTGCTTGGATACTTGACTCACTATGGTGATGTAGAGTGAGTTAGTAGTAGCTTAAAGTATCAAGCATGATTTCCATGGTTTGCACCCATACGGTTAGTAGGCCCTTTGTGGGAGAGAAAGTGAATTAATACCTTGCTCATATTTTTGTTTAGACTAAGACTATTATTGAAAGTGATCTTAGTCTATACTTGAATAATCGCTTTGTGTTTATTCATTACCAAAGCTGTTTAACGTTTCGCCGGAAAGGCACGTCTTAAACCACTATATATGACACAAGCTCTTCGTTACCACTACTTGAAGATTGTCATTAATCCCTTGAGAATTGGTCCTAGTCTAGATTCACTTCCCTTGACTTCTCTCCACTTTGCCGTTTTGCTACGAGTAGTCGTTTGTGTGTTTCGGTTCTTTTCGATCTTGATTCAATTCGTAATCCTTCTTTAAAACATATTGCCTAGTGTTTTTGATGATCCAATGTTATTCTAAAAGGTTCATGATATATTTTTAAGTATCTTAGAAAAACATGGTTTTTAAAATTTGGCGTTTTTCATTGATAAAAACCTGCCTCTATAGGCGGTTCTTTATCTCGGCAACTCAAACCCGCGGTTCCTTATCGATAAGGTACCGCGGGCAGTAAAGTTTGTCAGAGCGCCAGTTTTAATAAAATAATCTTTTTCAAACCACTATCTCTCTCTCCCAAAAACACACAGCCGACGGGTTTCATCTTTTGCACCATTGTTGAAGCTTCAAAAACCTTCAATCACTCAAATTAATTGATTCCAAGTTGTGGGTTTCACTCATCCTTCATCTAACATCAATTAATTGTAAGTATTTTCTTTCAGTTTCATCTATTTTGTTCTAGGGTTCATCCTTTCATAATTGGGGATTCTTAAAATTGAAATTGAATTAAAACCTTAATAGGAATGTGGGTTGACATGGTTATTTTACTATGATTCCTTAGGTTCATATTCATTAAAATTTCACTAAAACCCACTTGTAGAACAAATCCG
The DNA here is from genome assembly GCA_025667525.1 of Glebionis coronaria. Taxonomy (NCBI): domain Eukaryota; kingdom Viridiplantae; phylum Streptophyta; class Magnoliopsida; order Asterales; family Asteraceae; genus Glebionis; species Glebionis coronaria. The sequence goes on from CM046878.1 coordinate 194,326,127, forward strand.
AATTTAGGCTAAATGATTTTGGTTAAAATATGGATTTGAGATGAACCTATGAACAAATAGGTAATGACATTGTTAATGCTTACCTAAAAACCTAGTTTTGAAAAACCAATGTTCTAGTCCATTCTTGATCCAACATAGTTCATATGTTCTTGGTATATAATGGAATAGCTACATTGTTAACATGAGAATGATATGGATTCAATCCTTTATTTGTCAAGAAATTGATATAACACATTCTCATATTTTTGATTTTTTGATTTTACTTTTCATATGAGTGATTGGAAAAATATTTTCTTGTGTTTATTTAGGTACTAATCATGCCTTCACAATATCAAAAGATCATCAATACACTAGACAATACATGCCAAACCTTTCCCAAACTTATGCTTCCCCCCAACTTCAAAACACTTTTCCATCCCTTTCTACTTGTTGTTTCCATGAGGGTAGAGTCGTTGACAAGGAAATAACGGGTTATGACTATATCCAATCTATGTTTGAGCTTTTGGGGTTTGATTGCTTGCTCAACATAGAAGAAGATATTTACCCCTTATTCCTTCTTGAATTCTTTAGCACCTACTCCATGCTTGAATACAATGGAGAAATTTTCATTCGTTTCGTGTTGAATGATCAATTGATTCAATACTCCCTCGAAAACTTTGGTGAAATTCTCGGTGTGCCATATGAAGGCACTTGTCGTTTTACGGATAAATGGATACTTGATGCTCTCTTGGAATCCTACGATAAACCTCCAAATGACCTCACCGAAATTGATCTAGAGTTCATCCTTGACATCATTTCGAAAGAGCGTGATGGAAACGTTGTGAGAAGCCTTCATTCAAATGTACGAAATGTGAATCGATATGAAGTGATCTCTAGCGACCTTAAGGATTTTATGGTCCAATGGGCAAGTATCCTTAGGGAGAATGTCTTTTGTCTTGGTGAAAACCGAGATCATATCCCGGCTTGTATTGTGCATATGTTGAGTTGCATCTTTACATCCACCAAGTACAATTTGGCATTCTATATCGCTCGACGAATAAATTATGCCCTTTCAAAGCCCAAAACAAACCTTCCCTATGCTATGCTTCTTACTCGCCTTTTCAAAAGGGTTGCTCATGATTTTCCCCACCTCGATCTTTCTCGCTTCTACCCGGTTCATCGGGTTATGTTGCCTATTCAAGAGGCATATGCAAGAAAGACAAGAAGTGATCAAGGATCGCGAAAATCCGATCATCAAGAGATGGATGATGAGGACATGGACATGCCAACAAGTGATGGTGATGGCATAGGTACTAGTTCTCACTTCAACTCTTCGAGTAATTCCCATCCATCCTCAAACTCATTCGTGGATGGACTTGAAGACTTAGCTCCCCCACCTCATTACTCCTCTAGTGAAGTACCGGAAGATCTCAACATGGAGCATCTCTACCATGAAAATCTTAGGACTAGAGGTGAATTGCATGAACACCGGATTGAGTCAAGAAAGGGAATCAAGTACTTGGGAAAAATGATCAAGGGATTAGGCAAGAAACGGAGGTGAAGACTTTGAATTATGTCAAAGTTTACTTGTCTTGTGATGCTTTAAACATTTTCTTATTATTACTTTGGTTTGTTTGTGTATTGACTTATGCTAAATGTTTGAATTGTTATTTATTTTAATCCTAAAAGTTTCTTATGTCTTCATGTTTGTGATTTACATAGCTTTGTGCATGCCTTTTGATAGTTAGCTTCTTAGATTTTGATCAGTAGTTAACTTTGGCTTGTGAATCCTTTGGTAAAAATCTGGGTTAACCAAAATTTGGGATGTGAAATATTTGAAAGACCTCTGGTCGCGGTTCCATATCAACCCGCGACTCCTTATCGATAAGGAACCGCCGGTCCTAGATAAGGAACCGCCGCCACTGTTTCTGACAGCATCTTTTGCTTTACACTATTTTCTTAAATCTGTGTAAACTTTGCATGATTTTTTGCAAAAACCTGCATATTTCCTAAACTAGGTTACCTAAATTCATTATTCACCTAAAATGATTTTAACCCATTACTAGTTTGGATCATCCCCTCACCCATTTAAACCCACCTTGTTAGTCATGTTCTTCACACATCAAAACATCCTTCCCTAACCCTTAAACCATCCTTGTCAACCATGGTTTCTACAAAAACCTCAAACACCCCAAGGAAAACACTTAAGATTAGGATTAAGGTACCCAAGCCTAACTCCTCACCCTTTCACACACCCAAAAATGAGATGGTTCCAATCCTCATTTCCTCATCACCTTCACCACCCCTTGCACCATGCAAGACAACATCCACCCATGGTACTAACCACTCCATTGGTTCTACCTCCTCTTCATTCAACTCAAGAATGAATGAGCTCTCTTCACCCTTCACTCCAAGTGCACCCTTGGATGTGACCACACAACCCCAACCAATCCAAAGCATTCCTTTTGTGAATGACTTTGATGACACCTTGGTGACTTCACCATTTACCCCTCCTAACTCACCCATTTCATCAACCTTGGAGAACATACCTCCACACTCACCCATTTACCCTTTATGGAACATGCCTCCACTCTCACCCACATCACCCTTGGAGAACATGCCTCCTCCACCTCCACCCAACTCAAACATTCCAATTTTGGGTGTTCCACTTTCCCTCCTTTTGGGTGATCCATACTATGGGTTTCAAGAAACACATGGTCCTAGTTGTCCATGTTGTCTTTACAATCACTACATCATCCATAACCTTAGGATGGAAATGTTTGGACTACATAGGAGGTTGCAAGAGTTCTTGCTTGCCTTGTTCTCTATGCCTCCTCCTAGGAGATGAATGATGAAGTTTTCTAAATAAATGGTTTTCAACAAAACCAAGCCAAAGAAGACTACTCATCTAGATATAATGTTAAGCTAGCTTTGTAATAGTTAGTTGTCTTTCTTTTCTAGTTGTCATTGTAGTTGCTTCCTTCATGTGCGTTTCATGTTGTTGATCTATGGATTTAGCTTTATGTGTTTCTATCCTTATGTGCACATTAATCAACTTTAATTTGAAATTAAAATTGAACCTAAATCTATCACAACCTCTAAAAACTTGACTAAAATTGGTTCAAAATGATATTCAAATATTTTGTCACCCTTTGTCAAGACATTCTTTGTGAATGTGTTGCTTTATGCAAGCCTAGCATAATTTGGTGCTAATAGAGGTCAAATTCCAAGATTTGCAACTTTTTGAAAAAGTCTTAGTTTTTCCCAAAACCATGGAAAAACATGGTTTCAAGTCCACTGGACGCGGATCCTTAAAGTCCCGCGGTTCCTTAAGTGGTTAGGAACCGCCGGTCCCTATAAGGTACCGCGGGCAGTAAATGACTTTTGACGAATTTTTTTGTCAAAATTCTTTAAACCCTATACACTGTCAAGATTCCTTGTTTACTCAAATTGACTAAACATTCCTTGACACTTCACATTTTGTATTCAAATTCTTACCTTGATTACCTTTTACTTATACCCCACCCTTGAGATATCATTCTCACACCTTCCCAACCTTGAGAATTCATTCTCACACAACCTTCAGATTTCATTCTCACACCTTACCAACCTTGAGATTTCATTCTCACACTCTCACAATGCCTAACTCCTCTATTGCTAACCTTGACATTTCTTTGTCACAACCCCACTCACCCAAAGCTTCCTCATCCAAGCTTTCAAAGAAACCGAAAATCTCGGTTCGACCTATTTGGGTTAAGAAGAATGAACCATCTTCCTCCAAACCACCCAAAAACCCTACCTTCTCTCCAATCAAGTATTGGAATGAGACTTATACCATTAACCCCATCACCGGAGCTAAAGAAAATGTTCCCCCACCACTACAATCCTTCAATACCCCTCAACTCAATGATCTCTCAACCTTCCTAAACCTCACAAGGCATTGTGAAAACATTTCCAAACCCATTAGCCCTCCACCACCAAACCCTAGGTTTGATTCCATACCCCCATCAACTGATTTTGTGTTGCATCATGGATCCTCGTGTGCTTGTTGTCGATTTTAACAAATCGAACTTGCTCATGTGTATGAGAAGTTAAATTTTCTTGAATTCCTCCTCACTCGACCTTCTATTCAAGTTTTCGTTCCGGTGGACAAAACTTCGAATGATGCATCGTCGTCTTATTTTTCCAACTAAAGGACTAACTACTCTTGGAGTCTTTATTACTTTAGTTGCTTTAGATCTTTTATTTTCTAGCAATCTTGGAAAATTATCACTATTAGAATAGCTTATGCTTTGTGGTTTATTTTCCATATCTTTTGCTTTAGATATTCATATTGTGTGTATGACTATCTACTTTGTTGTGTCTTTTATATTATGTAACCTTTGTGTGTTATCCCTTTAGTTCTATTTTGAGTTGATCATGGTTAATTTTTACAATTGCTTATGGGTGATTCCATCAATTCTAAACTTTAACCCATTGACAAGCTTATCATCTTCATTGGATTGAAGTTTGATTTTGTCAATTACCTTTTTGGACAAACTTAGCAAAATACTTGCTTCTGATTTGAGATTACTTCTCTCTCTCTCCCTCTTAAGTTACTTAGTAGGTAGTGATCATATATACATTGGTGTTTCTTTCCTTTCTACTAACCTTTGTGTAGCATGTCACCTTAGCTCATATACTTGGTGCCCCAAGCAAGGGGGAGCAACCACCAAGGGGGAGCTAGTAGCAAAGTTCGATGTTCTTCAAAGACTTGTGCTAACCTTTTTGCTACGACAAAGGGGGAGAAATGATAGTGATAAACTCATTAATAATTCGATATTTTGTGTTTCTATGTAAATGAGTTTAACGTTTGTCGTAATCAAAAAGGGGGAGATTGTTAATGTAAGTGATGCCTTAAAACATTATTAGTGTTAACTAATCTTTCTTAGTTTTGATCACAACAAACTATACAACACATTTAGTGTAAAACATAAAAACGAATTATTTAACTAACACTATCATCAAGGTAATAATCATATCACTAACCTTTCTTAATCATACTTAGTGATCATCAAAATGATTATCCTTAAAACTCACTTTTGTTAATATGACAAAAGACTTTTTAATAAACTTTCTTTTTTAGAAAATGTTTTATTAAAATGGAAAATGAAAACTTGAAAATGGCATATTCCATATGCTATTAGAATATCCTTTGAAGGCTTTAAATACCTCATATATTCCTACCCCACTAAAAAGAAAAAAAACGGAGCGTACTCTAGTGGCGGTACCTTAAGTAGCTAGGCGGTTCCTTAGCGATATGGAACCGCCAGGCTAGATAAGGTACCGCGCCCAGATAGCCGTTATATATCCGTTATACTTTGTCTCCTTTAAATAGTGGGTCAAATCTCATTTTCCAACAAGCCTCTTGGACGTTTTTCTCACCCCCCCCCTTTCTATTTTCTATAGCATAATCATTAGTAAATGATCACTTAAAGTGTTAAGGATATTTACATATGATTATCCTCTTGATCCCCTCCTTTACCTTGTCCAATGAGAAGATCACTCACTCACTAGTGTTGTGATAAACATGAATCTATGAGCTAGTCATATTCATCATGATACCCTTTTTGTTTTAGGTCAATCCATTGTATTTATGAATACTTGGACTAGTTGTGTTCATCCAAGTTATTTGTGAATACTTGGATTTGTTATGTACATCCATAGCATATGTGTTTTCTTGGATTTGTGTTGTGTAAATCCAAGCTACATGTGTGTACTTGGATAAGTCTAGTTGAGATGTAATAGATTTGATTAGTAGTTCTCACTAAACTATAAAGTGATGTGGTTGTGTCTTGTGAGTTCTCACTAAACTTGAAAGTGATTAGTAGTTGTGTTGTGTGAAGTTCTCACTTAGCTTCAAAGTGAAGAGTCGTGAAGATTGGTTCTAGCTTTGGATTAGAACTCGACATCTAGCCTTGTTTCATAAAATGGTGAAGTAGGCAACGTCGTGAAGATTGGTTCTACCTTGAGATTAGAACTCGACATCTAGCCTTGTGTCGTTAAATTGTGAAGTAGGCAACGTTGTGTAGATTGGTCCTAGCTAAAGATTAGGTCTCGACATTTAGCTTAGTGTCGGAAAATAATGTACGCGACGATGTAACGTTTTCTCGCCAAGAAGGGAGCTTGTGGATATAGTGGAAATCTCGAGTAGGTGTACTCGAGGAGTGGAGTAGAAACGAGGATAGAGCCTCGTTGTCGAACCACTATAAATCTTGGTGTCTTCCCACTAGGTTGTCTCCTTCCTTACTCTTTACTTATTTCATTATCATTACACTTACCTATTATCTTTGCTAGTGCATTTGAATTAAACCTAATCATTATGCAACTTAGCCTCAAGTAAAAGATAGTTTTGATACAACCCAAATTGAAAGTAATCTTAATTTGGTTGCCAATCGAAGAGAAACTATTCAACCCCCCCCCCCCCTTCTAGTTTCTACAATAATGTATGATGAAATGCATAAAGTAGAGAAGGCTAGATGGCTTCCAATCCATATGCATGTACGCTTAAAGTCTACGAGCGCCCTTGAGTACCTGCCGTTTGGGAACATGAAAGGGAAATGGCTGAGCATAACGCTCAGTGCACGGATATACAAGTATAGCATGGAATAATATAAGCATAAAAGACTAATAGCAGCGGAAATGTATAAGTCCTAAGTAACCTGGAACATGTTCAAAACTGGTTTTATAGTTTGAAAAGACTTATGTTTTTATGTAAAATTTGTATTAATTAGCCAATAACCCATATAGGTCATGAGGTTCCACTGTGCATAAATACTTGGAGGGGAGCCCTCGTCATGCAATTAGAGGGGTTGCCTCTAATTAAATAGTCTGGGTAGGAGGGATCAACTCCTAGTGAAGGATGCAAGGCACACATCACATTCACTCTGATAAATACTGGTAAAACATGTAACTAGGATGCACCTATATGCCCCACATGATAATATAATATAATGGCCAAACTGAAAAGGGACGCCATGAGCAATCACTTCGCCGTAGGGAAGTCATAACACTGGTGCCTCCAGTGTTATGGTTATGGTACCTCCATAACTAGGTGACACTGGTCATGCATGTATATGGCTTAGGCTCTTAATCTAACATAAGCAATCAAACATTTAAAACAATACTGGGAAAATAGTTGGCTGCAAATGGGGAATCCTAATAAGGAAAGAATGTCTATACTAAAGGGACGGGAAATCCGTACCTTATGTCCAGTGAACGAAAAAGACGAAAGAGTGGAAGTCCTACTCCGATCTCACTAATGCTACATAAATAGGGGACATGTATAAGTATTATGTTTACTGAGTACGTAACTGATTATATCATGTCTTAGCTTGTTTTATATGTTCTTGTCTTGTTTAACTGATTTTAATATTATGTTGTATTTATCATGTATTTTAAGTATTCTGGTAAAGTATTACTTGTAATCTTGTATTATTATACTTGTTATGTAATAATAAGTAACTTTCTAAAAATAGCAGGTTTCCAAAAATAGAAAGTTTCCAAAAATAGAAACTTTCAAAAAATAGAAAGTTTCCAAAAATAGAAAGTTTCAAAAAATAGAAAGTTTCCAAAATAGATTAACTTCTACAAATAGATCAGTTTCTAAAAAACAGAAAGTTTATAAAAATAGAAAGTTTCTTGAATTAGAAAGTTTCCATATATAGAAATAAGCTGAATTAATAAGGTAATAATATAAACATAAGTTTATTGATTAAATAACATATTCATGTGCTTATTGGTATAGTTTATTAATAGTATCATGTTAATTAAACAAACTATAGGTTATAAGATTTAATTAAATATATGCATGATTTAATTAAATTAAGATGTATAAAATACTTAGGTTAAACATGTATTAATATTATATTAATTATAACCTAAGTCATGTTTATTAATTAATTATATTCCATGTTTTAAATAATTAATTAATAGTACAGTCTAAATTAAATAAATAAAATACTTAGGTTAAAACATGTATTATTTCATAAATAATAATTAACCTAAGTCCATGCTTAATTAAATTAATTATAGCCCATGTTTTAATTAATTTAATTTTCTTGTTAAAATAATATACTTGTAAAAATAATCATAACTTGTAAAAATAAAATAGCTTGTAAAAGTTAGTCATGAACCGGACTCGTGTTTTAATTTAGACATAATGTGAACCGGTCCGAATTCTCCGGAGAACCGGACCAAACAAACACCCCTTTAACAGTGGCTAACCGGCTAAGCCGGTTGCCACTTCCCATGCGAATACACCATTGACTACAGTTGGTGGTTCCCACTGGTTAGCCTCGGTTAGCCGCTGCCTCAACAAGGTTCCCACCGGCTGTGAGCCGGTGGTTCCCCCTGCTGCTGCTGTGTTCCCCCTACTAGACCAAAACCGCCACCGGCGTAAGCCGGTGGTGTTTCTTATTGCTGCCGAGACCAAGACAAACCACAAGGCCACCCCGACTCGCGCCGGGGTCCCTTGTTTCGCCCTGCTGCCGAACCACAAAGACTACACCGAGACCTAAAGGTCTCGGCTGTGGTCACACGAGAGACATCGGGAGATTCGGCTCTCGGTGTGCGTGTGTCGACCGAACCAAACCAACCCGAATCCATCTTTTATTTTTCCCCCATGATTAGTTTAACATGTTTACATTCTTGTTTTTATAAACCCCATGATTACATGTTCTTAAATAAATAAAAGAATCAAAAGAAAAGGATTACGGATTACCGAATGGGTGAAACAAATGGAGGACGATAACACGAACACAATCACGAGAATTTAATCAACTAATATCAACAAACACCCTCTTGTGGAGCTCCTTAGGCCGGCGGCTAGAGAGAAAGAGGGAGGCTAGGGTTTTATAATTTTTATAAAACTCTGTTAAATGAAAACATGTTTACCTTTTTGTTTATTTTAATAAAACCAAAAGTGGGCTTGGCCCTCTTGTCTTTGGTGTCCGTGGCATATGGGGCCCACAAGGGGAAACCCGAAGTTTTTCTCGTGTCTAATATTTTATGTGTTCGTGTGTTCGCGTTTTCGTGTTATGTTATACTTAGTTATTCGTGTTATAGATAAATACTTTGTCGTAACGATATTTATCGTATTATAATACGTAAGTACGTAATTACATGTTCGTGATTTTTGCGTTCGTGATTTCATGTTCGTGATTATAATTATTATTGTTAATAATTATCGTGTCCTAACACGTACTTAATACTTATCGTGTAATAACACGTACATAACTTATGTAATTAATAATCGTGACATGTGTTCATGCTATAAAAGGAAAGTTTTTATATGTACGTACGTTTACTAAGTGTACTGTTCATGGTAAAAGCATGCGGGTTTTACAAGTTTAAACTACGGCGAATAATTAAAACGTATACGTAAAGACGTAAAACGCGACGAAAATAAAAATTTAAACTAAAAATTAATTAAAAATCAAATTTAAGTCTAAAATAATATAAATAAGAATAAAAATTCAATAAATAAATTTAAAATTTATTATAGATTTAATTTTTAATTTTTAATGCTAATTAAAGCCCTAAAATTATATAAAATCAACAAAAAGACTAAAATATTATTTTATCAAACTAAAATCTTACTTATATTAATTAAAAGCTAAAAAGTATTTTTCCTAATTTTTTAACACTCTTTTCTTATTTTTAAAATGCTAAAAACAAATTTTATATTAAAATAATGATAAAAATAATAAAATAATGAAAAAAATAAAATCTCTTTTTTGAAAATTCTAAAATAATTAAATAAACATGGGAAAATTAAAATTGCAAGAAAACAGTGATTTAAACCCTAATAGGACAAAAACTGAAAACTATGAAAGTGACATTTGACTTTTTCTTTTCTTTTAGTATAGTAGTGGCTAGAAACAAGCAAGTAGTGGGAAAGGAGTTCCCACTGCTCCTTCACAGTATGTGGAAATTGGGCTTTTTAGCCTTGTTTACTTGGTGTTTTTGGACAAATGGGGTACCCCTGCAACCAGTAGGGTTGTAGGGAGTCAAGAAAAGCAAAAAAACCAAGATAACCACACCAATTAACTCAAAATCGACAAATAAGGCCATTGCTATAGCAAATAGGGAGGTCTGGGCAAAACAGTGGTCTTAAATGGCTATATTAGCTAACAAAAACGCGTAAAACTTGACTACCAGCTATACTAAGTCTAAAGCTACCTCTAAATTACCAGTGAACAAAATAACAAGCCTTAGAAAAACTAAAAAAAACACACTAATGAACCTACTGATGTGAAGTGTTGACAAAAATTAAGATTGCTGGTGTGTGTGACCTAAATGTGAGATTCCGATATGACTTTGATGCACTAAAAACCCACCAAACTGAAATTTACAGGCATATCCTCGTAGATGAGCATATGAGCTAACCACACACAAGATTTCAATACAAACCACCCTAAATCTACATAGATTTGAGATCTGGTATGTTCTACTAGATTTTATCAAAATCTTACAACTTTCATTTTAACACCAAATTATGTGAATAAAGTGAGCAGAACTTCTAACTAAACATTATAGAGGATACTTAGTCCACTTATGACCTACAAATTTGTCACCAAATGCAGGATATTAATGGACCAAAACACACCCTTATATTTGACTAGTGAAGCTTAACAAAAAAAAAGTCTTAACAGCTAACCCAACTTACTAATTTATACCAAGACATGAGAAAATCAAATAGAGAACTCTAATTTAATATGAAAACTAACAACAAACAGCACAAAAAGCCAATCACATAAACTTGAATTTTTTTCAATAAAAAGTTAAAAGGGAGTTAAAACTCTAACCGAACTTGACCATTTCAGGTCAAGTGGCTAGGTGATGCCACCAGTCAGTACTTCATTGAATTTATAGCTTATGGGAGGGGGATTCTTGTTGTTGAATGTAGAGAAGAGGTTACTTGGGGACTACACAGTCCTACCAAGCCAATGTCTTCAAAAAGAAGGTGAGATATGCTCTTCCCTTGAATCCTGCACACAATTCATTAACAAACTATAAGCTTACTTAAGATAAACTCATAAGCTGTATGTCAAATAGCTTATGAGTTAGCTTAATAGGGCAGTGAGTACTAACCAAAGAAAACAACTTTCTTATGAACCACAGACGTGGACAAAATGTTTTGCAAAGAAAAAATGAAAATGGACATGAAAATAACACTGCTCAAAAGCTGAGCTTATAGATTAAGTCGAAAAGCTATAAGTTGGATCATTAACAATGGTTCTCAAAAACAAACTTTTTGTTTTTAAGTACCCCTAAAAAATAATTTTTTGCATAAAAATAACATTACACTACAACATCAACATCAAAAATGGAACTCAGCAAGAATTTTTATAAAACTAAAATTTTTATTAAATTTAAAAGATTAAAAAAAGTGTCGGAACAAAAGAACTCATCATAAGTCGATGGTCCTTTTATATTAGGCTAGGTAGGTTCTAGAATACATGAAAACATAAATCCTAAACTAATAAACTTCCCAGAATACCCTCGTTATGAATTTTGAATTTTTGGCTGGTCAAAGGTGGTCTCACGTGATGTTGATAATGCCAGCTTGTTTACATATGATCTCAACCGTTTATATGATCCTTAGGGTGCATGAATTCCTTCTGTGAAGTTGATTTTTAATATAGCTATTTAGTGTAGCTATTTTTTGTCAATTAAGTTCGTTTTCTTCTCGACTCACTCGAATTGATATCTAATTTAACGTGGATTAATTGTTCTTGGTAAATCGTATTTTGTTTGGTATTTTAAAAAAACTAAAATCTATTTAATTAAAAACTATTTAAACTAATTAAAAGGAAAATCTAATTAAAAATACTTAATTAAAACTAATTAAACTATTTTAAAACTATTTAAAATTTATAACTAATTTGGACTATATATAAAACTAATTAAATAAATTTGAAAACTATTTCAAAATAAAACTTAAATCTAATTAATTTTTTTAACTAAAACTTTTTAATTTAAATGAATTTCAATTTAAAACTATTTTTATATAAAACTAAATTAATTAAAACTAATTTTAAAAACTAATTTTTTAAGAACAATTTAAATTTCTAAATGTAATTAAAATATTTATTTTTTTATTTTTCTTATTTTTTATTTTTTTTAATTATTTTTTTTAAACTTTATAAAGGAAAATTTATAGTTAAAACTTTTAATTAAAATTAAATAAACAAAACTTGTATTTAAACTATTTTAAATAAACTGACATCGAATTAATAGCCTATATTAACTAGATAAATTGAGATAAAACACAAATAAAGGGCTAGACGAGATGGTTAACTTGTTGGGAAGTTAACCTAGAGGTCTAGAGTTCGAGTCCCTGGGAGGACCCTTTTTTTCGATTATATTTTTTTTTTGGAATATTGAACTCTCAGACCAATGGGGTCTAAGACTTTGAACAGTTAATATCAGCAAAACAAAAAGACCAAATAAGCATATACAGCTTAAACAAATAAGCAAATAAACTAACACTACTAGACTGAAAATAAGCAGATCAACTTTTAAACTAGCAAGATAAGCAAATCAAATCCAAACAGCAAAATCAAATCAAATAAGCAGATAATCTAAAACTAAAAATAAGCAAATCAAACTTAAACTAACTAAACAAAACTAAATAAGCAAATGAAAATAAGCAAATAGACTTTAAACTTAAAATAAGCAAATCAGGAACTCAACAAAATCAGATAAACTAAAAAGTCCTAATAAGTAGATCCAATCTTACTGAAAATAAGCAGATCAAAACAAAAACTCTACAATCAGCAAACCATTAAATTGGATATACTAGATACCGAACTAACGCAGTAAACAAACAATTCAAATAATTAAATCAAAGATAACAACAACTATTTAAACCAGAAATCAGATTAAAACTTAAAATAAAAAGAAATAACTAAGCAGTTCTAAACATCAAATCAATTCTATAGAAACTAGAAGGGGGGGTTGAATAGTTTCTAGTTAGTTTTCAAAACATTTCGGCTTAATCCACTGTGCGCGGTTCCTTATGTGTACCCGCGGTTCTTTCTCAATAAAGAACCGCCGGTCCATTTAGGGAACCGCCGACAGTGAACTTAACATTTTGTTGCATGTTAAACTTTGACAATCCTTTGTATCAAATTCTCGATCAAGCTTGACTAGATATGAGATGTGTTTGATTGAAAAATAAATACTACAAGTAAGTAAACACACAAACACATCAAATCAAGAGTACATTAAGCAATAGTCTAAACACTAAGCACACACGTACTAAGCATAAGATTTTCCGCAACTAGGATGTTTAGACTAAGTGATGTACACTTGACCATAATCTAAACATGAAGCACACACGTACTAAGCCTTAGCTTTTCCGCAACTTAGATGTTTAGATTATGAGATGCACATAACACACAACATATAAATACATCTATAATAGTAAAGACATAAATGTAAAGGAAAGTACCGACACGATGATTTATAGTGGTTCGGTCACGAAGCTCCTCTTCGCCCTACTCCACTCCTCGAGTACACCTTACTCGAGAGTTACTTCACTAGTCAACAAACTCCTTAAGGTGGAGAAACCATACACAACGTCGCTTATCCAATGTCCGACTCTAAGCTAAAAGTCGAGTCCTAATCTTAGGTAGGACCAATATACACAACGTCGCCCACTTCACCATTTAGCGACACAAGGATAGATGTCGAGTTCTAATCGAAAGCTAGAACCAATCTTCACGACTCTTCACTTTGAAGCTAAGTGAGAACTACACACAACACAACTACTAATCACTTTCAAGTTTAGTGAGAACTCACAAGACACAACCACATCACTTTATAGTTTAGTGAGAACTACCTAGACACAACCACATCACTTTAGAGTTTAGTGAGAACTACCAAGACACAACCTAATCTACCCACTAGTTATGTTTTATGGCCCAACATAACAAACCTTGTGTTTTATGGCCTAAACACATAAACCATATAGATCTAAGCACACATCACTTAGATCTATAACTCTAACACTATATCCAAGTACTAACAAGACTTGGATCGACACAACTAACACCTAATCCAAGGATAACCATCACTTGGATATTCTACCCTTACAAACACATCCAAGTGTACCCAACACTTGGATCTTCTACATATACATAGTAGGAAGACTAAAAACATAACTTAGATCTATAGAAGGAAAGATCTTCATCATGTAGTGAACCCAACACATCATGGTAATGATAGTGTTCTTCTCTTTGCACTTGGAAGGATGAGGAGATTGAAGATTGAATCACATCTTAAACAAGATTAATCAAAACTAACTAATCAAGGATCTAAGATGGTTTTTGAAAGAAACTGTGCAAAAAGGGTTGAAAGAAAACCTGGAAATGATCCACTATTTATAGGACAACATTCCAACGGTCAAAAACACCCGCGGTTCCTTATCTCTACCCGCGGTACCTTATCAATAAGGAACCGCGGGTTCCTTTAAGGAACCTCCGCGTCAGAGTCTGTGCAAATTTGTCCTTTAGTGGTGATATGCCATCTGGGGTAGTTTACACCCTCAAAGGATATTCCTTTGGCATATGGAATTGCCAAATTCAAATTTCCATTTTCTTTTTAATAAAACATTTTCTTAAAAATAAAGTTAATTAAAATCTTTTGTCACATTTGATTAAAATGTGAGTTTTAAGAAAATATTAACCCTTGATCACTTAGTTAGGTTAATGACATGTTTGTACATACCTTGAGTGATTCATGCCGAATGCGGTCTTGGAGGTGTCGAGAGAAGTATACAAATGTATTCTTGAGTGATTACGAGTACCTTAACATTTTACATAATGTATTGCGAATAATACGTTTGTCATCAACAAAACACAAAGAGATTATATCGACAAAGCATCGTAATGTTTGCACTAACAATCTCCCCCTTTTTTGATGATGACAAACAAGTAAACCGCAACACTTACCTCTACCCCTTTTGTCGAATCAAAAAGGTAGTCAACGTCTTGAAGAAGAGAAGAATCAACGTCGAGAGAGCACACGTCCAAAGTGGTAGTCATCGATCACACGAGCTTGCATCCGAAAGGTAGTCTTCATTTGTAGAAGAGGAGGATCGAATTCGAGAGAACATGCATCCAAAAATCTAATCATCCATTGTGGTTGTCGTTTGAGAGGCGAGAATCCAAACCATAAACCCATCATACAAAAATGTTGAGCTTGTGTCATCCTAGTGAAGTCTTCAATCACCATAGGTTAACAAACTCCAAGGATAATAATATGCTTATCTACGAGTGTCCAAAATGCATTACTTGCAAGATGTTCGATGAATGCATTTTGAGTGAGTCAACGATTGCAAATGTAATGACTTGAACTCTTGCAAATGCTCCCCTTGATATGAGCTCCCCCTTGCTTGAGGCATCAACAAAGCAAGAATAGTGACGAGCTACAAAAATGGGTTAGAAGTTTCCTACAAAGCAAGGTTAGTAGACAAGAGCATATATAAAAAGAGGATGATAAACAAGTCGTTTGCACAAACAATGACAAGCATTGAAGAAATAGGTGTGCACGCGATGCTATCAACCAAAAATAAATAAATAAAGGAGAGGATCGTGACAAGATCAATTCACAATTGTTGGAATAGAGATAGAAAAGAAACATCCATACCAATTGTAATGATAATATGTCAAAGGGTAAAAAGCTTAGAATTTTTGGAATCACCCAAGAAAATTTAAGATTTAACCATCAACTCTCAAAAAAACAAGGAGAGGATTTTGAGGAAATCAATTCAAAATTGTTGGAATAGAGGTAGAAAAGAAACATCCAAGAATTTGAAGATATCATCTCAAGGGGTTAAAAACTTAGAATGATGGAATCACCCATACCAATTGTAAATTTTAACCGCAATCAACTCTCAAAAAGAGGAACAAAAATATCTCAACCTAGAGACATTTTGGACCAAAAAAATAAAAAAATAAAGGAAAACCAAAAGCGGATAAATCGACGCTTTAAGAAAAATTCGAGATATAGGACATTATAGGCAAAAATGCGTATGAATGTCGACACCAAATGGTGTTTAGCATACGATAAACTACATGCTCAAAGTTTCGTAGCTCTTCTCAATCATTATGGATGTTCAAAGAACAATTACATGATGAGGAAAGGGTAAGGCTCGACTTGACTTAGTTTAGAAAGACTAGAAGAAAGAGAATCGACTAAGAAGAGCATGATTACAATGAATTGAGAGAGACTCAACAAAGAAGTTAAGGATAACTTCACAAATTGATTCATGAATACTATACCTTAGAAGGTGATAGTGAAATCTCGAAAGAAAATGAGAAAAGAAACTCAAAAGAAGCTCAAGAACACATGAAGAGTTAGTACAAAATCTAACACATAAACAAGTAAGCACATAGGATAATTCATGCAATGCCTAATGAAGACTACAATAAACCAATGTAGAGAAGGTGCGCAATTAACACATATGGCATGCAAGAAACAAGATTACTTAAAAAGAGAAGACTAAGTAGAACATGTTGGCACGTAGCGTTTAAGGACATGCATGAGTTAGACACATCTAAGAGATATTATATCGGAATTGCTTGACAAAGACAAAACCTTTATAATAAGCATGCATTCATTAACTAATCAATTAAGCATATAGCATACGGATAAGCAAGAAGATATATAAGCAAGTCATATATCTAGATATCACAAATCAAGCTACATGTAATGTAAATCTCCAAGAAGATTCCTAATTCTTATTAGTTTAAGAAAAGGACTCAAAAAAAGAGAAAAGAAAAAAACATAATGACAACAAGATCCAAGACTCAAAGCAAAATCATGTTGAAAAACATGAAAGGAAATACAAGAGAATAAAGATCATACAAAGATGTAAAAAAAAACAAGCCTAAAACTTAAGCATAATTTTAATCTTAGTTACACTAGAATCCTAATATTTGCTTAAATTAGATGTCTTAGCAATAAGCAATCCACATGCTTAAATGAAAGACAAGGGTGGTGGCGGAATTTGGAGGGGTGAAAGGTGAAGTCACCAAGGGTTCAACAAAGTCATTCACAATGGGAATGCTTTGGATGGGTTGAGGTTGGGTAGTCACATCCAAGAGAGTACTTGGAGTGAAGGGTGAGGTTAGCTCATTCATTCTAGATTGGAATGAAGAGGAGGTAGAACCATGAGAATAGTTGGTACCATGGGTTGAGGTAGTCTTGCATGGAGCAAGAGGTGGTGAGGGTGATGAAGAGATGATAATTGGAACAATCTCATTCTTGGGTGTGTGAAAGGGTGAAGAGTTAAGTTTGGGTAACTTAATCTTAATTTTGAGGTGCCTCTTTGAAGATGAGGTTTTGGATGAATTGGAGGTTCTTGTAGAAACCATGGTAGTAATGGGTGGTTTAAGGGGTAAGGATGAATGGTTTCAGGTGTGAAGAACATGGCTAACAAGGTGGGTTTAAAAGGGTGAGGGGATGATCCAAACTAGTAATGGGTTAAAAAGGGAAAGCCCAAGATATTTTAGGAGTGATCAAAGGTTTGAAACAAAGATTCCAAAGGGTGTTGGAACAATTGGGAAGTTTCAGAAAACCCCAATTTGAGAGCTTCTGCCCGCGGTTCTTTATCTCCACCGGCGGTTCCATATTGATATGGAGCCGCGGTCTATTTAAAGAACCGCCTACAGAGGCTAGGTTTAGGTGGTGAAGGAGGATTTTCCAATTCAGCAAATCCTAATGTTCTAGTCTAACTTATCATAAAGTCATGCTTAAGAGCAATAAAAACTAGAACACATACAAAGGAAAGACACATAGATTCAATTAGCACGTAAGTGGAAAGCTAAGAAAAACCTAATGGCTACAAAAGAAAAAGACTCCTAATGACATACAAAGTTCATCAAAGTAAACTATCATTAGTCATATATAGGAAGAGCCATTTAGCCAATTTAGAGAATTTAACACCCCCAAATTTACACGCAGCGGAATACATCTTTGGGTGCTAAACAATGATACAACAACACATAATTTATAAAGAACGACCTCGAAAAGAGACGTTTTAAATTTATCGTTCCTAAAACATTTGTCAGAGTAGCGTAGTCCCAAGTAATCGTTACCAGAAGATAAGTTAAAACAACATATTGGTTTGTTTTAAAAATGGAACGATAAATAAATCAAAGAGTTTGAACAACAAAAGAAGTGCACAACTTCATTCCCCGTGACCTCCAAGCTTCCACTTCTTGATTACCTGAAATACATGTGAGAAAAACAATCAGCAAAAATGCCGAGTGAATCTATAGGTTTATGTAATCAATTTGAACACAAGCAAAGATTATAAGTTTGTGGCATGCTTATAAGCATCAAATAATAATTCGCATCAACAATAATAATTGTATATAGCATAAATTGCAATAAGCTCATGGAACCGAGCCCTTAGACACTCCCATATCAGTCTAATAAGACGAGAGGTTTATTAATTGTCGGTTACCTCCAGATTATTGGTACATTGCCGTATACCTGACTTCTCAATACAATATGCTCAAACAGTGTGGAGGTCGAGCCTAAGCTTCTATGACAAGTCCACAAAACTGAACCAGGGAGGCTTCCCCCATAGATCTATTAATTGTACTATTGGTTAATCCATCATAGGTTAATTAACGGTCCATAATTGAGGTTTTAACAAAGGCAATCACTTAATGCAATTTAAAGGCAACCACGGGTCCATTCATAGAGGGACAAAGCATACCATAAAAATCTTGTGTTCTAAGTTTATAAAACATGTATTCCCCCTCGCGGGTTTAAAATCATTTAATAACTAGTATAAAGCGAGGCTATAGACTCACCTTAGCCAATAGTGGTAATGAGACGATCGCCGACGATAGATGATGCCTTTCAAACACGAGAACCGCAACCTATCAAATGAGGCGCGTTCATTAATAATAGACTCGAGAAATAAACCATACATAAGAATATAAAACTCAACTCATAAAATCACGACAAACTCGAGAGAAAACGATACAAGTGATACTATTACACTCTCCTATATATTCATTTTATTGTTCTCTGACTTTAACAAAAATCTGCCGGAACATACCAAATGTCCAAGCCGTTTTCCCATACTTAGACACATTAAATTTTTATGATACTACTCAGAGAACTTACTTACTATATGTAGAAAGTCCTACCAAGAGCCCATTAAAAGATTTTACTTCTAAAGTTCCCTGCCCGACTCATCTTTGAATCACAAAATCCGGACAGTTTAGCGACCTTGACTTACGAAACCATTTTGACCATTCTAAACAACTCCATTTGTAAAACCGCCACTTGATTCTAAAAATAGACTCAAAATGCTAAACTTGGAGCCTGAGAAGAGCCCTTGAATCATTTTGAAACTCATTTTATAGTCCCCGAGATTCGATCCAAATATCGACAACAATTTTCGGATTGTATCGACACTCGTCTCCCGGTACACGAAAATCAAACTAGTGTATCTTCCACCTCGTTTGGAGTTGGAAGGCCTACTTTATATGAAATCGAAGCTAACGAAATTCTCTACAACCCTATCCAATTAGTTAAGTGATTATCAAACAGTAAGACCCCCAAAAACAGCCTCAAACCTACTGCCCAAAATCACCTTTCAAAATCTCCCACAAAATCATGTTTTTGATCAATTCTAACAACTTTTGTCATCAACCTAAGCCCCTAATATCATCATAAACCATCCCTAACACTTGCATCATCATCAAAATCAAAAACCCAAAAATTAAAAATCAACTTTTTAACAAAAACATTGCAATAACATCATTTGATCATCACTAGTAACATATGCATGATCAAAATCTCCACCTAACAATAAAAAAATAAAACTTGATGCATGTAAGTAAAAATGGTATCATTAGAATCACCTTTCAAAAATAGGAATGGGACTTGTTTTGTTTTTGGATGGATCAAAGTGGATCATCAAAAATTTTGATGATTGGTGTTGATGGGGTGTATGGCTAAGAAAGAAAAATGGAGGAGGAACGAAGAAATTTTGGTTAAATGAATTTTAAAATGAAAATGAGATATTGGAATTATTATATATAGTGTAAGGTTAGGGTAGTTTTTGCCAATTTGTGATAGTTTTGGTCTAAAATGGAATAAAATAGTTTAAGAGGGTAGAAAATATAAATTGTAAATTTTGAAATATTTACGAGACTCGAGTTTCATAAAAATACTAAAAAGTTTAAACGCACACGAAAAATAATAATATAACGACTCGATACGTAATTAAAACGATATCGTCGAAAATATTAAATATCGAAACGATCGATAATAAAATATAAAATTTTAGGCATCCGTCGGTATCGCGATCACTAGTAGTCCTCGTTACTCGTCAAAATATTAAAATATAATATTTAATATCGGTTTCAACTTAAACCGTTAAACATAATAATATATACGTTATAAAATACTTCAAAATAATTGAAAGTAGAATTAAATTATGACCTTATTTTTTTTTACGGGTTTTACATCCTCACCACCTTAAGGGAGTGACGTCCCGGCGCTCAACTCGCCTCATACACGAGTTGTTCACTACCCGGAAGGATGAGGGCATTCCTTGTAAAGAAGTCTTCACGTTCCCACGTGAATCTCGATCCACGATCTCCATTGGTTCTTTTACAAAACACAACTTATCGTCAAGTTGTATCTCACCAAAAAGGAAAAAAATAAATCCTTATCCACCAGTCACCCGTCAGGCTCGACCCATGAAAATTTTATGAATCACACGAAGCTCATTCGACGTCAAGAATAGATGACA
Organism: Glebionis coronaria; assembly: GCA_025667525.1. Lineage (NCBI taxonomy): Eukaryota > Viridiplantae > Streptophyta > Magnoliopsida > Asterales > Asteraceae > Glebionis > Glebionis coronaria. The sequence goes on from CM046878.1 coordinate 194,346,939, forward strand.
GGATTTTCGGGTAAGTCCAGTTAAAAGGAATGTTGCAATTTAAAGGATATCCATCGGCCGGATAGCCATGAACACACATAAAAAAGAACTAACAAGAAAAATATTTTCGTCGTCGGAGGGTGCTCACACGCGGGTCCTCACTCAAAAGATAATACAAAGACACCATCTCACTTTCGCCAACGCGCATTAAAGTCTCAATAAACATCGTCGTTGAAAGTCAAAAAGATATTACATAATATATGTTCTACATGATCGGACGTCATCGGATGATGCCATCTCAAGTTCTCACAACTTACGATCATTTGACTAGATCACATACCACATAAGTACATAAAAATAAAAGGTCGAACAATAACATCAAGTATAGATTTCCATCGTTAATCATCGAGAAAACCTTGAACGAACCCTTGATAATAACCACTTGATCTCCAGAGTCTTTCCACCTGTGGTGTCGGCTTCAACATGCTCCTCGAGGTTGTAACAAATTTATTAACTCAATTCATTAATAGATTCGGTCCTCAATCATTTCATAAGTAAACATATAAATCCTGGTGACACTTATCGTTTCTTCTTATACACTGCTTCCTGAGATTCATTTTAAATTCAGTATAAAATAGTGATCTTCAGTACGAGGAACAGAACGAGATAAAAATGACTTCAATAAACGCATAAACGAACAAGATGTGGTAAAATGATTTAAGGTTGACGATCGACGAGGGATCTCGACTCACGTAACCGTAAAACATAATAAATCACAATACTAGAAAAATGAGAGCGAAGAATAAACTAAACAATAACATCAAAATAACGTTTGTCACAATTATCCGTCCTGGATTTGTGTTACCTTAAAACTCAGTTGGGGTACTTCTTGATAAAGATGATATATTAAAATAGAAGTTAAATAGCTTCATAATTCATTTTGGTTGTCTTAAGAAACTTTGAAAGAATGACATGAATTTTATAAATTAAACTCATATTGTTGGTTACAATTAGAAGATATAATTTCTAAATTAAATCATTATTAGGAATATAAATTAAACCGGTAATTTCATTACATTAAAAGTAAAGTATGATAAGTCAATTAGTTCAAAAGGTAGGACATAATTTTATTTTAAACATTAGTTTTAGTTATACAAAATATGGTGTATAAATTTGACCTTTTACTTGTGATGGTTATTTTGATGATTGAAAATCATTAGAAAATGTAGACAAGTTCCATAAAAAAAAAATTTATAATACTTTGTAGGAATACATAAAGGTGTTTATCATTCCAAAATAAATATGGGTTACATTCGGGTTTTCGAAATGTGACAAGATAACAAACGAATACGAATGAAAATAATGTCAACAATTAGTATGAAATCAACAGTACAAAAGAGGACGAAGCAAATGTCGTATGAATTCTTAAAGAGAATAATAAAATAAAGGCGTTGATGGTAAGACGATAAGAAATAATAGATTAAACAAGTTGTCAATTTTGTTAGTACCGTCGATGGTTCACCAACATCAGCTCGTTAACTTAACGGTAGTCGATACACGATCGGAAATAAGATCCATACAAAATTTTTAATCACAGAAAATTCCTAATAATCACTTGTAATTAAAAGAAATCAAATGAACGATGTTAGTGTTTAAAGAGAGAAGTCAAAGCACGGTTCACAAAAGTAGATTTCGAGACAAACGAGAGTGACGGACGTCATCCCGGATATACGGAAATCACTGTTAGAAATACGTTTTAACGTATATTAGAAGTATCGGTCACTCCACAATATGTTTTATGTTGTAATAGCTCGTAGTTAGTAATTAGTTATTATTTGCTTATTAACTTAAGTAAGAACCGGTCCATGGGCTTGTCATGGACCGGCCCAAGTCCACTTATGACTTGGAACTATAAATACCCCTTTCCACTAAGGAAAGGGGTTGGTTGTTATCATTTCTTAATTTCCACTTAATAAAATTCACATAGTTTCTCTCACTTTCTCTCTCTAACTTTCTCTCTCTAGAAATTAACAAACCCCTTCATAGATTCATTGATTATCAATATTCTACATTTGGTATCAAGAGCTATGGGGTGATTTAAGGTGGTGATTTGTGTGGTTTTTTAGTTTTTGGTTGTATTAGTGTTCTTTAAGAAAAATCATCTTGATTCTTGGTGTTTTTGATGTTTTTGTGATTGGGATTAGTGGATAAGTATTAGTTGTTACTTATTTTAGTCGAAAGCACAAAACTTTTTGGGTTATTTGGTCAAAATCTGGGCTTAATCTTACTTTTTACTGTTCGACTGTTCATTGGAGGAGGTTTCTGTTCATTCAGCAGAAGTTCCGGATCAAGGAGTTCCGGATCAAGGAGTTCCGAGTCAAGAAGTTCCGAATCAGAAACTTCCGAACCAAGAAGTTCCGGATCAAGAAACTTCCGAGTCAAGAAGTTCCGGATCAAGCAAAACTTCCGAACCAAGAACTTCCGAGTCAAGAAGTTCCGGATCAAGCAAAACTTCCGAACCAAGAACTTCCGAGTCAAGAAGTTCCGGATCAAGCAAAACTTCCGAACCAAGAACTTCCGAGTCAAGAAGTTCCGGATCAATCCAAAGTTCCGAACCAAGAACTTCCGAGTCAAGAAGTTCCGGATCAAGCCAAAGTTCCGGATCAAGAACTTCCGAACCAAGAAGTTCCGGATCAACCCAAAAGTTCCGAATCAAGGTAATCTTCCGAATCAACACAAAGTTCCGAATCAAGGTAATCTTCTGAATCAAACTTCCGAATCAACAAAAAGTTCCGAATCAAGGGTTATTTTGCTTGTTTTTTCGACGATTTTTTAGAGGATTTAATCTTGGTTTCTTACAACAAAAACACAACACAATTCACAAGCTTTACTTCACTGCTCGATCAACCGATAATCTCTGTTTCTTTGAAGAAAAACAAAATGAATCCAAATTCAGTAATGCCTCAGATGACATCTCTTACGGATATATCAATCATAACGGGAACTGATAGCCGTCCACCGATGCTCATTAAAGAGGTGTTTGAGGCATGGCAAGGTCGAATGATGCAATATCTAAAGGGGAAACCGACCTACGGAAGACTTATGGTCAAATCGATTTTGAATGGTCCACTCGATTATGGTACCATTACGGTTGACAACGTGACTAGACCACGAGAATTTGAAGAACTCACTCCAGCCCAACAACTTGTTGCAGATGCAGATGAAAAAGCACTTCAAACAATTCTCCAAGCTCTTCCCCATGATATTTATAGGATGGTAAGCAAGTATACTGTGGCAAAAGATTTATGGGAACGTCTTAAGGTGTTGCTACAAGGCACGTCTCTCACCAAACAAGAAAGGGAGTGTCAGCTGTATGATTTGTTTGATAGATTCACCTACAACCCAGGGGAAACACTTCACGATTATTACTTCAGATTCACCACACTCATGAATGATCTGAATGTATACAATCTTGAGATTGCTCCATTCCAGGTTAACACCAAATTCTTGAATACTCTACCTCAAGCTGAATGGGGTGAGTATATTACCGATGTCAAGTTAACCAGGGATCTGCACAAGTGCAATTTGGATCAAATATATGCCTTCCTTCAGCAGCATGAGAAGCATGTGATTATGCATCGTTCTCCTCGTGGTATGTATCCAGATTCCTTAGCTTTGATGGCGAATCAACCAAGTTTGTCACACAACAACACACCCTATATCTTGGGACATCAAGCCTATCATGCATCACCTTACATGACACCAACTTTTCCCCAATACTCGATTTTACCACAACCTCCCACCTCACATCAGCAACAGTATCGGTTCAATGCACCTTCACCACAGTATGGTTCACAACTTCATCCAGCAAATGTTGCTCCTTATGCTCAGCCTTCATATTCGTCTTATCAAGAGAATGCAGCATATCAAACAAGCTACCCTGATCAAATGAGTATTCCTTCTACTGATTATGCAGCTCATCCAGATCAAGCACTGTATTGTGACGATGAAGAAGTCCCTGTTCCTGTTTTCCAACAAGGAGCTGACCCAGTTGAAGTGCTAACTACTATGTCTGCATATCTCACAAGAACTTTAAGCAAACGAGGATTCAGAGGATCAGCTCCTACCAACAATCAGTTGAGGAATTCATCCAATTCTCGCCAACAAGCTACAATTGAGAATGGCAGGGTAATGGTTCAGCCAATTCAACCATATCAGGGGAGACCTTCCACATCAACCAATGCTCGCACAATCAATTCTGCTCCTGCTCCAATGGTCAACAATCCTCCACGGGCTAATACAGGCAAGTTGAGAATGATCACCTGCTACAACTGCAAAGAAGAGGGTCATATGTCCAGGGATTGTAAGAAACCCAAGAGAAAAAGGGATGGACAGTGGTTTGCAGAAAAGATCTATCTGGTAAATGCTCAGGCGCAAGGAAGGGAACTTGATGAAGAGGAGCTTGCATTTCTTGCTGACCCAGGGACTGCTGAACAAGACGTTGTCACTACGCAAAATGCAGCTTACCAAGCCGATGATCTTGATGCGTATGATTCCGACTGTGATGACTTTCAAACTGCAAAGGCTGCTTTCATGGCAACTTTCTCCAGCTTAGGGCCAGATAAGAAATCTGAGGTACTTATTAATAACACCGATAATGCCACTGATGCTAGTATTCAACCACATCAAGTTGGGCAAGAGAGTGCTGATTCGAATGAATCTTCGGTGGTGAGTTGTTCAAATGAGGAGACAAACAATGATAGCAATATCAATGTGAGTCCCCAGATTTTGAGTGAATCACAACCAGGATCCATTTCGCATACGCCTACTCCTGCTCAACAAGATTTGGTCATGGTTCCTGCTACATTACTTAGCCAAATGAATGCTGCACTCTTAGAAACCTTAGCCAAGAATAAGAATTTGTCTGATGAGCTTGCCTTAAGCAATGAGAAAGTACAAACTTTGGAATTAGTGCCTTCGTCTAGTGTTCTCACAAATCTCGAATATGATCACTTTAGAAACAAACAAATGGGTCACTTGCAAGAAATCGAGAACTTAAGAGCAAATCTGTCTAGTGAACTTAAAGAAAAGGAGTTAGTGGTCACTAATTTTCAAAAACTTCAAACTGATTTTGAATTACTCGAATCTAAGAAGACTGAAATGGAGATTAATGCTACTAATAAGATTAGAAGTCTAGACTACTTGCTTTTAAGACAATACGCTGCTTCACAACTAGTTCACTTATTTGATGCTTCGTTTAAAGAGTTTAACTTATCACGTCTAAAAGGCCTTCCCCCTAATCCACGATATGCAAAACAAGCTTTAAGACATAGTCCTAGACTTTATAATGCAACTCAATTAGGATTGGCTTTAGACCCGATTGTTTTTCCCAATGATCGAACAAGTAAGGTTCTAGTTGATGAGGATCGGTCATACAATTCAGCAAAATATCCCGATTGTGATTATTTTAAAATGAATAAGGAGCTTGCTAAAACTGATTTTAGAGTTCGCTTCCATATGGACAAAGATCTCATTACAGCACCAACCTACATGATAGAGGAAGAAAGCCCTAGTACATTTCCTACACTTGTCAACATGGAAGGTCCTAAGGAAATTCCAAAGAATCTTCCACCTGTTAGCACTGTATGGTTAAACTTGCAAGAGATTAACCGATACTTTACTAACTTTGACAAGGTCATCTTGGAATGTACGACTTCAAATGGCTTAAATGCCGGAGAATGGGCTTTCGAACACATGAGCGAGGTGTTTAAAACTGAGATCAATCCGTTTGTCGAAAGTCTAAAAGGAAGTTTTGCATCTCTTAAGGAAAATCTTCAGTTTGAAATTGGGGAAGTTCAAAAAGTGTTTTATGAAATGGACACCGCTTACGAACTGCAACTAATTGAAAAGGAAAAGATTTCAACCGAATATGACCGATTCTTGTCCGAAGTAATCTCGTGTGATGTGCTTACTATTGTAAATGTTAAATATTCGAATGAGCTTACATCCGCTATGATGAATTGTGATGCTGTGAATAATTGTGAGGATATTTATGATGATGTTTGTGATATTTCTGTAAATGTTGCTGAAACTGTAAATGAGGTAGATAATCATTCTTGTCACGAATCTAACGCTGAGTTTTTAAAGCTACAAGATTCTTATAATTTACTTTCTCAACGCTTTAATCAACTAGAACAACATTGTATATCTTTAGAATTAAAACAACAAGCTCAAAATGAAAATCTTTTGATATCAAATGTTTGTGAAAACGGTGTTGAGAATAGTGACAAGATGATTGCAATTGTTAAGACATTAGAGGAAGAAATCATGAGATTGAAGAGAGAGATATCATCAAAGGAAACATTAAGAATGGAACTAGAGGCCGCAGAGTCTAAAAACCAAGTCTTAGAAATTAGACTATCAACTGTTCTAGGGGAGATGGATCGGACAAGGCAGGGACTATCCGCTCTTTATGGTTCACTAGAAGATCGATTCGCTTTTAATGCGACACAGCAACAATATTATATTGAACAACTGAACCAAAAGTGCGAAGAAATCTCTGACTTGAACATCCTGCTCATAGACAAAAATATGGTTTTGGCTGAGTTAAAGGAGACACTTCTTCTCACCCGACAAGAAGTTGTTGATAACTTAGCTAACGACTCTGCACCGTCCACTAGTGCTCCAACAACCAAGAAAGTAGTGCTTTATAAGAATCCGCTTCATAAGAGAAACCCGGTTGTATACGATGATTATATGAGGAATGCCGTTAAGCATGTCGATCTTCTTAGGGATATTTTAGACGATCTTTATGCCTTAGATCCCTCAAGTAGCGACTATTATTCGGCTAATGAATATGTTAAGCGAGTTCAATATTGCTTGGCTTATTTGCAATACATAGGTACACCAGGTTCTGCACTACTTAATAATAGGCCCATTGCTGTCACTCCATTTAATAAGACTCCAGGAGCGAAACCGTCATTGGCACAATCAAGTAAGACACCTTTAAAATCTGTTGCTAATATTCCCAATTTGCCTTCTACAGGATTAAAAGCGACTACTAAGGCTAAAGGATCGCCACTCAAGAAAGATAAGATCAAGCCCGCCACTAGTAGTGCCACAAAGAAGAAAGTAGAAGTCCACAATAGGAATGCTAGTTCAGTTTTAAATAAAACGAATCATGTTAAGACTAAAAGCTCTGCGCCTGTGCAGCAGCCTAAACCATTCGTGAATTCTGATTTAAATTGCTGGAATTATAATGAATGTATGTTTTCACAGCGTCATGATTTGTGTCTGATTGATCACGTTAATGAAATGAATGCTATTAAGAATGGTCTTGAATGGAAGCCAACGGGTAGAACTCGTGCCCAAGTTGGCTGGCAATGGCGTCCCACTGGTAGGACCTTTACTCTCGATGGTAAAATGTGCCCTTTAACTAGGAATGCATCCATTGAGGTTAGGTCTGAGCGTCCTTTAGTTAGGAACACTCGCACTCAAGTAAGGAAACAGCGCCCTTTAATTAGGTCAGCCCCCACTTTAGTGCCTATCAGTGTAGAAATACCTCAGGATTTGAGCCAATTAGAATCTACACCACTAATTAAGAAGAAAAAGGCTAGGAAATCTAAGAAACCTAGAGTTAGCAAATCTAAGATTATTAAATCTGTACCTGCTAATAACAAGGAACACTCAGATTCCGATACCTCTACATTGTCTTTGTGTGGTGATATTTTCAGGTGGTCCAAATCATCCTGTGGTATTTGGACTCCGGTTGTTCAAAACATATGACCGGAAATCGCTCGATGCTCCGAAATTTCGTCAGCAAGTTTCTTGGTACGGTTAAATTTGGGAATGATCATATAGCAAAGATTATGGGATATGGTGAATATCAGATTGGAAACGTGACGATTTCTAGGGTATACTATGTTGAAGGTCTTGGTCATAACTTATTCTCAGTAGGACAGTTTTGTGATTCCAACCTTGAGGTTGCTTTTCGACAACACACTTGTTTCATCCGCAACTTGGAAGGAAAAGATTTGTTGAAGGGATCTCGTGGTGCAAATCTTTACACTTTGTCCTTACAAGACATGATGGCCGCTTCTCCAGTATGTCTTCTCTCTAAAGCTTCGAAGACCAAGTCATGGTTATGGCATCGAAGATTATCTCATCTTAACTTTGATGCTATTAATCATATGGCTAAAAACGAGTTAGTTCGTGGTCTTCCCAAGCTTAAATTTCACAAGGATCATTTATGTTCCGCGTGTTCAAGGGGGAAAAGCACCAAGAAATCTTACAAACCCAAAGCTGAAGACACTAATCAAGAAAAACTTCATCTTTTGCATATGGATCTTTGTGGACCGATGAGAACTGAAAGTGTGAGCGGTAAGAAATTCATTCTCGTCATTGTGGATGATTTCTCAAGGTTTACATGGGTTAGATTTCTACGTACAAAGGATGAAGCTCCGAAGGCTATCATCACTTTTCTGAAGTTCATTCAGGTACGTTTGAATACCACTGTCCGCCGTATTCGTACAGACAATGGTACAGAGTTCGTCAACCAGACTCTTCGTGATTATTATGAAGGAGTTGGTATATCACATGAAACATCCACTGCACGCACTCCACAACAAAACGGTGTCGTTGAAAGACGGAATCGTACACTTATGGAAGCTGCTAGGACCATGCTTATTTATGCGAACGCTCCATTGTTCTTGTGGGCAGAGGCTATTTCTACTGCATGTTTTACCCAAAACCGTTCTATCATTCGGAAACGCCATGGAAAAACACCTTATGAGCTTCTACATGACCGCAAACCCGATGTTTCATTTTTCCATGTGTTTGGTGCTTTGTGTTATCCAAACATCAATAGTGAGAACTTGGGTAAGCTTCAACCAAAAGCCGACATAGGTATTTTCATTGGTTACTCACCGTCCAAAAGAGCATACCGAATCTATAACCGTCGTCTTGGCAAGATTGTAGAAACTATGGACGCAGATTTCGACGAGCTGACAGCGATGGCTTCTGAGCAACACAGCTCTGAACCCGCGCTTCATGAGATGGGACCCGGTGCTATAAGTTCCGGATTAGTTCCCAACAATCCTACTTCTACATCATTTTTACCACCATCAAGGCCCGAGTGGGATAAACTGTTTCAACCGTTGTTTGATGAATTCTTCGATCCCCCGACTGATGAAGTTCCAGTACCTGTAGTAATTGCTCCAATACCTGAAGTGGTTGCTCAAGTTAATGAACCTTTATCTAATGCATCTACAATTCAAGTTGAACCTGATGCACCTTCACCAAGTGATTCACAAACTACACCTGAATCATCACCCCTACTTGTGCCTAATGATGTAGAAGAGGATACTACTGATCACGACCTGGAATATGCTCACTTGCAAGAGCTTCCTTTCTTTGGTGTAGCGATCCCTGAAAACCCTTCAGCCGCGTCTACCTCAGAAGAAGCTCCATCTATTGTTCACTCCAGACCACCTAGGATTGAAAACCATAGCACTAAATGGACAAAAGATCACCCAATTAGGAATGTTATTGGAGATCTAGATCGACCAGTCTCTACACGCCATCAACTACAAGAGAGTGCACTATATTGTTACTTTGATGCATTTCTCTCTGAAGTTGAACCCAAAAATTGGCAGCAGGCTATGACCCAATCATCTTGGATTGAAGCTATGCAGGAGGAACTCAATGAATTCAAACGACTAGAAGTATGGGAATTGGTTCCTCGCCCTGACAAGGTTAACATCCTTACTTTGTTATGGGTTTATAAGGTTAAACTTGATGAGATGGGTTCGGTTTTGAAGAATAAAGCAAGATTGGTCGCTAGAGGATATAAACAAGCCTTGGGTATAGACTTTGAGGAATCTTTTGCTCCTGTGGCTAGATTGGAGGCGATTAGACTATTCCTTGCGTTTGCTGCTCATATGAACATGATCGTCTATCAAATGGATGTGAAGACGGCATTTTTGAACGGTGAACTAAGGGAAGAGGTTTATGTTAGTCAACCGGATGGGTTCGTGAGTACGGAGTCTCCTAACCATGTGTACAAGCTTAAGAAGGCTCTCTATGGGTTGAAACAAGCTCCACGCGCGTGGTATGATCTCCTGTCAACATATCTCATGTCGGAAGGCTTCTCCAAAGGCAAAGTGGACCCTACTCTATTCACTCTCAAAGACGGCAACGACATGCTTCTGGTACAAATTTATGTTGATGATATAATTTTTGCTGCCACTAACATAGAATTGTCTAAACAATTTGAGAAGATAATGTCCACACGCTTTCAGATGTCGATGATGGGAAAAATATCATTTTTCTTAGGATTACAGATTTCTCAGAATCCCAGAGGCATCTTTATAAATCAATCCAAATATGCTCTAGAATCACTTAAGAAATATAACTTTGAGAATTGTGACCCCGTAGACACTCCAATGGTGGAGAAATCCAAGTTAGATGAAGATAGGGATGGGATTATTGTCGATCCGAAACTTTACCGTGGAATGATTGGCACCCTTCTCTATCTGACTGCTAGCAGGCCTGATTTGCAATTTGCTGTATGCATGTGTGCCCGGTATCAGGCTCGGCCTACCGAAAAGCACTTACATGTTGTGAAAAGGATCTTTCGGTATCTAAAAGGAACACTTCATCGTGGTCTATGGTATCCGAAAGATTCCTCGATTGCTTTAATATCATACGCAGATGCCGATCATGCTGGATGTCAAGATACGAGGCGTAGCACGTCTGGATCTGTGCAACTCCTTGGAGATAGATTGATCAGTTGGTCTTCAAAAAGGCAGAAAAGCGCTGCAATATCAAGCACGGAGGCTGAATACATCGCCATGTCCGGTTGTTGTGCTCAAGTCCTTTGGATGAGATCACAATTAACTGACTACGGTTTGGGATTCAACAAAATCCCGATGTATTGTGACAACAAGAGCGCCATTGCCCTTTGCTGCAACTATGTTCAACACTCCCGAGCCAAGCACATAGACATTCGCTACCATTTCATTAAGGAGCAGGTGGAGAACGGAGTGATCGAGCTGTATTTTGTCACTACTGAGTATCAGCTGGCGGATATGTTCACCAAAGCCTTAGATCGAGGACGAATCGAGTTTTTGATCGACAAGCTTGGCATGAAATCATTCACTCCAGCGACTCTCAAAGAGTTGGCAGAAGAATCAGCTGAATAGTCGTGGTAAACTATTCAGAGTATCCTTTGGTTGTGATCATGTATATTATGGTAAATATATAAACCACAAAAGAAAAATACAAAAATATAAAACCAAGAAAAACCATAAAAAATATAAAACCAAGAAAAACCATAAAAAATATAAAACCTAGACAAACCATAAAAATTATAAAATCAAGAAAAACCAAAAATATTTTTTGTTTTAAATCGGGCATGTCTTTTAGTACGGTAATATTTACGGCCTTAGAAATGTCGATCAATATTGACACGGTGCCATAAATAGAGTCCGTATAAAAGTTGTACATTTTAAAACATGCCCATTATGGCTTGTAGTTATTTCAGACTGCAACCCGGTTTTCATATTAAAGTCACGTATTTCCTTGGAAAACGTTGGCTCAGAACGGGAATTAATTTTCTCGGGCGTGATTTACAAGCCAAATCATGCAAAGGGATCAAGTTTACTTTATAACTTGGTCTGACACGAATTTGTGTACGTCTCAGTGCATTCATTTGTCTAAATAAGAGAAATCTTATTAAAACCACGAATCAAAAGTTTTTCAAGAGATAAATTGGAAATGCTTTCATCACTATTTGACTCTTTAAACAATGACTACAGCTCTTTAAATAGAAAACGGGTCATCGTTTAAGGGGGAGAAAATAGTAAAATCATCTTTGTCATTAAAATTGAGTTTCAAAAGTGATTGTGAAAATTAAGGGCTTCATGGTAATTGAGTGGTTTTGCTTTAGAAAACGACTAGTGTTCGTTCTAAGTGATAGGCATGGCTTTTAGATTTTGGGATATGCTGATAGTTTGCGTTTGCTAAGATGTGTGTAGGTTTAAACAAGGGATAAATACAATGAAAAATTATAGACAACAAAGAAAAAGAAAGATAAATAGAGGGACTTAAAGGGTTATTTGTTTAAACTTGTCAAAACTTTTGACCTAGTCAACTAAATAACCCCCGCCCCCTATTTTCTAATCACTGTTCTCCTATTCATTTGCCGCCATTGATACACACACACTCAAGAACTCAGTTCACTCGCTTTATCCATCTAGTTCCTATTCATTCGTATAATTAAGGTATATACATCAAATATTTTAATTTCTAATCCTCATCTCTTATCATATAAATCTGTTAAACTTGCTCAATTACTCAGTCCAATCCACTTAGGGTTTTTGATTAAATTAGGCTAAATTAACAAGGGATTTATGGTGGGATTTGCTCGGAATAGGTTAAATGATGTTTCATATGCCTTAGTTTGCCTTAGAAACTCACAAACGCGCTAGATTAATCATCATAAGCCTCGTTTGTAAAAGTTCCGGATGAACATGGTTTTGAACTTCCGAATGAAGGATTTCTTCTGAAAAACTTCCGAATGAGGAAGTTCCGAATGAAGGACTTCCGAATGAGGAAGTTCCGAATGAAGAACTTCCGAATGAAGGAAGTTCCGAATGAAGAACTTCCGAATGAAGGAAGTTCCGAATGAAGAACTTCCGAATGAAGGAAGTTCGGAATGAAGAACTTCCGAATGAAGGAAGTTCCGAATGAAGGAATGTTCCGGATGAAGGAAGTTCCGAATGAATAACTTCCGGATGAAGGAAGTTCCGAATGAAGAACTTCCGGATGAAGGAAGTTCCGAATGAAGAACTTCCGGATGAAGGAAGTTCCGAATGAAGAACTTCCGGATGAAGGAAGTTCCGAATGAAGAACTTCCGGATGAAGAAGTTCCGAATGAGGAGAAGTTCCGAATGAGGAAAAGTTCCGAATGAAGAATGTTCCGAATGAAAATGTTCCGAATGAGGAAAAGTTCCGGATGAGTTGTTTGATTGTTATTGTTTGCATGCTATCTATGTACTTGTTGTTTTATCTAATGAAATGTGTTATGCTTAGAAGTAAGAATGATATATATCTATCTGTTTTGTGCATCAACCTTTCATGTCTTATCTTAAGCAGATAAAATGACTAATCCAACAGTACAAGCTATCCAAGAATCTAGGGAAGCCGATATTGCTAAAGCTCGAACCCTTAAGTTTATACCCAACAACTATAGGCTGAAGCAAGTTTCTAAATCCACTCACCATGGCTTTAAGGTCGCCATAGCCATTCTTGATAACTCCCATTTCAAGAACGCCCTTAGGAGTACAGCCTCGGTGCCTTATGAGTATATGTTTGAATTTTGGGCAACCAAGGATTTCACTTCGAACAAGATCACCTTCACCATCGACAACAAGCAGCAGACACTCACCGTTTCAGACTTCCGTAAGATGCTTGGTATACGGGATACACCCAAGGGCATGTCTTTCTCAAGGGATCCTACTAAAGATGAACTCGCGGAATTATTTGACGCACTTGGATGTCCGGAAATACGAGTTGCATCTGAGTTTACAACTGCTAAGGTGGGACAACCTTGGAGAGCGTTGATGGGTATTCTCAGTAAATGTCTTACACCAAAGACAAGTGGACATGATGCTTTGCGAAGTCCGATAATGAACCTCTTCTATGGCATGTACAAAGCTGCGAATTCAGATTATGCTTTGTTAATATGGGAAGAATTCACCTTTCAACTCTTCCACAACAAGAAGCTGAAGACAAACTTCTTTCCTTATCCTCGGTTTATTAAGCTTATCATAAATTATTTTATGAAGCTTGATGCTACTATTGATAGGCGTGCAGGAGGTCGCTATCACACCGAAGAAGCTGATGATACTGTAGATCTGAGGCATGAAGGACCGTCTATTGGTGTGATTCCGGGTCCTGTTCCTGATTACCTTCTGTCAGACAAAATCAAAGGTTTTGCTGATTACAAGCTACTGCAGCTAGAAATCCAAAGGCTGAAAGCAAACCTTCAAACTGGAGAAGACTCATCGACAACGGTTAAGAGTAAAGGTAAACGCAAACAACCAGCAGCGTTGCCTGAACCCGAACCCAAGAAGAAGAAGACAGAGGGTAAGAAGGGAAAGGGTAAGGACTTGATGCGTCTACGTGACGAACAAGATATTGTTGATCCTACTGTTGATAAAACCGAGCAACAAATGCTGAAGATTGCTATTAAAAGGAGTAGGAAAGACACTGGAGGTAGTGGTTCAGGGGCAAGGGTAGATATTGAGGATGAGTACGTCGAACCGGATGATGTTGATGAGTTTGGGTCCCCTGAAAACTACTCTACTTCGAAGGAGCCATCAATCCCTATTTCAACAAGTGTGGAAAAGGAACCTGTTGCTCCTACGATCATGGTGACAACTCAACCTTTGGCAACTCTACCTCCACCAATCCAACCCTTAACAACCCGACCAACCCGACCGGCTTCCACACCATTTCTTCCACCACCCATAATTCCCACTCTTAGTACAGCAGTAACAACCGAGCCCATTCAATCAACCCAGAGCAGCTCTGCAACATCTGCAATGGCTGCATTAGTGATGGCCGAGATGCTTGACAATCACAAACGCGAAATGGATGAACTTCGCCAGGAGTTGCAAAGACGAGCTCAAAGGGAAGAAACATCTCAGAAAGCCCAAGAGGAGATGATTGCTAGGTTCGCTTCAGATATGGAGTTGACTAGAAAAGCACATGCAGAAGAACTTGCTCGGGTTAAGCAGGCTGAGGCTGATAAGCATGCTGCACGTATTACCAGACTTCAAGCAATGAGGGATAAATATAAGGAACAAAAAGAAGCACTTGAAGCATCTGTGAAAGAAAGAGTGCAAGAATCCGTTGAATCCTTAATGCCTAAGCTTCGTGACGAGTTGAAGACACTTGCTGCTGACAACTTGATGGTCAAATCATCCAACCCTTCAGAAGCCGCCTATAAGATTGCTTATGACCTGACGGATTTTGAATTGAAGAAGATCCTTAAGGCTCGAATGGTGGAACTTGGGTCATTTAACAAGTCGAGGATTCAACGGGCTCTATATAAATCCCTGAATGATGCTATCATGGAGGATGATAGATTATTCAAAATGTTTGGAAGTGTGGTACCATATCACATCTTACCTGAGGAAGAAAGGGAAGAGAGTGAAGAAGAGGGTACGGGTGAAGAAGAGGAAGAAGAAGAAGAAGAAGGTGAAAAGGAGAAAGACGATGACGAAGGTGGTGACGATGATGAGGATGATGAGGATGATGACGAGGATGAGGATGATGATGATGGCGACGATGGTGGTGATGAGAATCAGGAGAGTGCTAAGGGTAGTAACGGGGATGACAATCAGGATGATGATGGGGGTGAACAACCGAAAGAGGGAGACAAGGTTACCAGCTCCAAGAAGACTGCTACTAAGACTGGAACCAAGTCCACAAAAGATGCAGGACAGAAGGACAAGTCGACATCCTCAGAATCAAGACGAACTAAGTGGCGCCACGATGTGAATGCCACTACAGCGTCTTCGGCTCCCGGTATCTCTATCGCTGTATCTTTACCTGTTACAACTAACCCCATTAGTTCTGCTGTTGTTCCTCCTGTGATTGCAGAATCAGTGACAGAACCCGAAGCTGCACAACACTCCCCAGTTCAGGACACTGCCGAAATGCCTGAAACTGAACCAGTAGATGTTCGCACTTCCACTCCTCTACAACAAGCTCAACAATCTACGGTTCCTGAACTAAGCATTCGTGCCTGGGAAGACACGTTGGAGATAGACGAGTCTGCACCACCACAAGCTTGGATCACGGCAGCAGCACAATTTGATCCGATCACAGATGCTGACAGAGATGTGCTGTATCTGCGTATCCGAAGTCCGATTGACTTATGTGCATTTCTTGCTCATGAGTATAAGACTTTGGTTACTCCATCCTTGGTCAAGAAAGCGATGAAAGATAAGAGACTGCGTGCCAAAACCCGATTACCCCGAATGGAGTTCGAGTATTATGCCGATGAGATCATAAAGGCTTTGAAAACCGTTCAAAGGCCAGGACTTCATGAATCAGAAAGAGCTCCACCTCCAATGGATCCTGCTCAAGATAATCAGATTGCTCTTGACTTCTTCGTCACCAACGATCTTGAGTATCTACTGAAGGGGTCATCAAAGTACGCAACATCCCTGACTTTGCTGAAAGCTGCCAACTGGGGGACAATACCCTTCATCGAGGAAAAGGTAAATCGACTCTGGGTCCCAAAAATGAATCGTAATTATGATATGTATGCTGTCATAGGTGCATCTCATTGGGACGAACGAGTCCGAAGGGCGTACAGGTGTTGCTGCTTGGTCAATTCTGGAAGCAATGTTCGATCCGACATCCGCATCTCCAGCATCTTAGGAATGAAAACTGAAGCCAAGAACGGCTACTATCATGTGACGGAGATTCGCTTGAAAAGGGAGGATGACAGGGAATATAAAATCCAGCAAGGAGACTTTTCCATCATTCGCCTTGAGGATATCGAAGATATGCTGCTTCTAATGACCAGAGATCAACTTACTCACATCCCTCGTGAAGACCTGATTGCTTTGAATACAGCACTTCGTATGTTCACACGAAGCGTTGTCATCAAGTCACGAGTTGAGGATCTTCAGTTGGGAGTCGAAAGCTATCAGAGGAGGCTCAATTTAACCCGTCCTGTGAATCAAGTGCTACCTCAACATGTAGAAAGATGTCCATATACCGGAATTTCTGTCCCGAATTACGGCATTTTCTACTTGAACAGTCGAGGTTTGATGAAGTTTATGAGGGTGGGGGAGCTCCACAAGTATAGCGATGGAACTCTTATACAAGTCAGAGATAAGTTGGAGCATCTGAATTCGGGTGGGACTTTGCCAGAGATGACGGAGGATTGGCATCCGGGTTACCGGCAGATGGCAAAGTATGTGATCAAAAAGATCGATCAAAAGCTCCGTGAACGTAGATTGATGAGGAGCTTGGAAAGATTCGTGGGTGGAAGACCGTATTTAGTGCACCACAAGCTACTGCAACGATCCATCTGATGGGTCGTATATCTCAGGTCACTTTATATTGGTTTTCAATTGTGAATATGTAAATTTGTGAATAATGTGCTTGAATGGCTTGGTGTAGTGTTAAGGTATGATAATTTTTCAAGAATTTCTCACGAGATTCTAAATCTTTCAAAATATGTCATACCAAAGCACTACAACTATCCCTTATTAACTTAAGGGGGAGCAATAACTTGTTCTACGGCCAAACATCGGTTTCATTTTTTACCCAAAGACCGGTTAATCCATTCAATATCCCAAATATTAATGGTTAACATTTTGGATAAGGGGAGAAAATGGGATTAAGGAGACGTAAGTGATACTTGGCTAAAAGATGAAAAAGACTTAATGATAATCCAACTTAATATGTGTTAAGCACGTGTTAAGGGGGAGCGTTTTTGATGATCAAAACACCTAAGGTACAAAACTTTTGATTTTAATATCACAAGTACCTTAGGTGATTTTCAATGATGTTTTCATGGTGGCAATTCCTTCCCAAAACACGCTTAATTCACGACGGATGTGGTGACAAAAGGGTGGTAGGAATAGGTTTAGTCCAATGATTCATCAGAGCCGATGGAATCTTCCCAAGGACAATTCCCTAGTTAGAATTAGAAGTCCTAGGAAAGATGGAAAAAGAATGTGAACGTAGCTGAATGCCGACCAAGTACTTAAGCTAGCACTGGAACAATCACAACAAGGTGCTAGTGATGACGTATTGGTAAGCATTGAAGGGGTTGAAGAATGAAAAAGAAATGTAAAGATAAAGGGTGTAAAGAAAGAAGCCCTCCTTACAACTTTAGGCAGAAACCGGGTCAATACATATGCTATTGAGGTCATTTTTGTTAATGATTCTCGGTATTGAAGAAAGACATCATGGACCCAGTGATGCAATGCACAACCCTTCCCCAGCTAACTCAAATATCTCTCAAAAGGTATTTGTTTTAATCACACGGAGATCAACACGTTATCTATTGGTTTATTCACTCCGAATAAACTGGTATTGAAAAGGTGGCACTCTTCTCCAGCCATCGCTCACTAAATCAAAACGCACAATCGAGTCTAGAGCCAAGAGATCATCAAAAGTCTCATTAGGACACTTTCCATTTATTCCTTGCTTTCTCACACACTGTGAAAAGTAAGAGATTTTCATGAGTCCTACGCAATATTCTTGTAATATTGCCAGAACATCCGAGTAATACGTAAGTATTACAATGAAGATGGAAATCCTGCTTGAGCCAACATCAAACAAGCTCATGGTAGGTTACACGTGCGGTTCTTTTAGAACCAATCTTGTGAAAAACTGGAAGGTAACAGTGGTTTAATTCTTAATTGAACTTAAACTCGTTCCAGGCCTCTTCGCATTATCATATGATCTTGCCAGAACACTCAGAGTGACTCTTTATTGACCACAGTGACGAGTGGAAATCCTTCTAGTGTCAACATCAAACAGCACTTGGTAGGTAACGTGCAAGATTCTTTATGAATCGAGCTCGTGACAACTGGAAAGCAACGATGGTGAAAATCTTAATTGAAATTCACTTGTTCCAGGTTTCATGAATTGACGGCTTTTAATCACAAGGATAATTTATCCAAGTGATTCACTCTTTATGTTCGCAGTCAGCTTTGGACGGTCGAATAAAGAGAACGGGTTTACCCGCGAAATCCTGTCAGGAAGTTACTTAATTGAAACTATCCGTCACGGGTACGATATCTAATATCGTCCAACGGTCTTCACCGACCGGAGGTAAAATGCTACCGAATTAGAATAAAATGTTCAAAGCCATTTTATTCGTGTCGTTGCTGTGTACCTGCTAAAGACGGTGGCGTTGCTGAGTACCTGTTGAAGACGGTGGCGTTGCTGTGTACCAGTGAAGACGGTGGTGTTGCGGTGTACCTGTAAAAGTCGTTCCCACATGCTTATGTCTTTTGCAACAAAAATTCAAGAAAGTACAAGATGAAGTCTTCCGCTGTACCAAACTCTGAAGCTTTCAAGAATTCAACAAAAAGACGTAAGTGTGTGGAACATGAAGTCACGAGGAGGCAAAGTTCACAAGAAAGGCAAAGATCGCACGTGAAAGGCCAAAGAACAATGCTCTCAAGTCAAAGCCAAAAAGATCAAATCAACATATTCACAACAAAAGAAAGAAAAGAAGAAAAGACTACGAGCTAAAGAACGAAGACTTAGTATAGTATGCTAGGTTTAGAACTTTGTAACGTGGAGTGACCTCCCTTAGGGGGAGATTGTTAGAAATACGTTTTAACGTATATTAGAAGTATCGGTCACTCCACAATATGTTTTATGTTGTAATAGCTCGTAGTTAGTAATTAGTTATTATTTGCTTATTAACTTAAGTAAGAACCGGTCCATGGGCTTGTCATGGACCGGCCCAAGTCCACTTATGACTTGGAACTATAAATACCCCTTTCCACTAAGGAAAGGGGTTGGTTGTTATCATTTCTTAATTTCCACTTAATAAAATTCACATAGTTTCTCTCACTTTCTCTCTCTAACTTTCTCTCTCTAGAAATTAACAAACCCCTTCATAGATTCATTGATTATCAATATTCTACAATCACTCTAGTGATAATTCATTATTCACGTGCGGAGACATTCCAAAGATCTACCTGGTCGCATAAGGAAGATTAGACGAGACGGAAAGATAAAATATCGAGACTTTTAGGTCATTTATTAATATTCCATAATTAGACGAACGGTCAAAAGAAATCAGTTACAAGATAAAATGAGGTAACAAGTGAAAAAGCGATCGTCGAGTAAAACCGTATCCGTAAGCGCGTAATTCGTTTAAGAAAAGGTAAGAAAACGTATGCGGATGCATAGAAATTGCGCCACTTGCATAAATTATAAAGGTTTTCAAAACTTCTTTTCACTTTATTTCATTGTATTTATCTTTATCATAAATACAAGTAAAAAGGTATTTATTATCAAGATTTTTAAGTTGACTACTATTCAGCCTAGCATGGCTCCTTCTAAATTAGACATAGGTGATCAGGCCATGTATAATTTAGGGCTAGCAATGCAGTGCTCCGTTTCGTCGAAAAGTATTACGTTTCTTATGTTTATATATAAACCATGCCATCTGTAAAATGGAATTTAAAAATAGTTTATAAATTTATAGGATACAAGTAATTTGTGAGATACTTAATAAGCAACTTTTAATCTTACGAAAAGTATTTTATAAGACCAAAGTAAAAACAATTGGTGAAAATAATCGTAAAACAATATCAGATTTATTTATAAGGTGACATTATGACAACGTATAAAGTAGTCAAAGTTTTGCAAAAAGTGGCAAATAGTAGCTCATAAAACAACCAATGAAATGGTTACAAGTTTTTAATGTTTCAAAAGGTTATAAGGTTTAGACGGAAACGCCATGAGACACGTGATAATAATGTCGACGAAGAATGTGAAGACAAAACTTCAATACTCAACTCAAATCAGTGGAAGGTTAGAAGAAAACGAAAAAATAAAAATAATATCGAATGACAAAAGAGTCATATATATGAAAAGAATAAAACAATCCACATGTGTATTCTATGTAAGATACTCGACACAACATGCTTTTAAGAAAGTATATTATTCGTTTTCAAATTACCCCATTATACCGGTAATTGCTAATCCTGTACTGTTTCTATTTTTAAAAAATTTCACATGCAACTAGTATTCGTTAGTTGTAAAATAATATTTGTTAAAATTTTACGATCTCAAATGAAATCAAAACAGCTTAGAAACATTTAAAACTCATGTTCTGAATTTTCTGTCAGATTTAACTTTTAAATATGAGCCGATTAATTGACCCGATAAACGACATCTCCAAGACTCAGAGTCTAAAGTATTTTGATGCAAAACGACGTTTCAGACGACTTTCTAGTTTTACCCGAGACCTGAAAACCAATGTAAAATGACCAAAATACCCCTGCAAGTTCTGTGCAGGTTTGACTATTTTATTTTAAAAACGCAGGTTTTACTTTTAAGTTTTGACCTGTTTATACTGCCCCTACAGTTTCTGCATAAAGTGTATTTTTCGACACTTCTTAACGGCTCAAAATATATACATATATACACACATGTCTTGTGGATTTTATAACAACGAAAAAATAAATCTCGTAATGAGCATCAAATAAAATATAGCATGATGAACGACAGAAAATGCTTCAAGGTATTATACACGAAATTTAGGAAGCAAGACGGTGAAAGACGTTCGTAATTTAGATTCCAAAATGTAATGTAGGCAAATCTCCTTGGTGCCACGATTGTCAAAAACACAATACATAGCAAGAAAAGAATGGAACATTCATAGGTTGCGTTCTGAGAGCAAGAAGGTTAATGAAAAACAAATGATACAATTTTATAGAAGTAAAATCGTATTCCAATCTAGCGCCATAATCTAGACGATGATTTATAAAATGACGATGACGTTACCGAGATATAAGTGAACAATACACTTCGGAGTCGATACATATAAATGTCAATAAATAGCGGTTAGTCTATTCCAAGGACACATTGAGCTACACAATGGTCTAGAAATTTCGTTTCAAGACGTCTAAACACAAACAGTCGGAAGACGATTTGGATATCTATATAGATATCTCAAAGGGTTAAACAATGAAAGTAACGTGCGCAGATGAAGGTATGTAAGGTCATAATATAAAATTTGCAATAAAAGCAATTTAAATACTTCAAAAATAAATACAGAAAGATCTTGAAAATTCAATTTATTTATTTAAGTTAATCATTAATAAATGATAAACTTTTATCGAAAAGTTTAGCGACATAAATATATATCGATAAAGGGATCGTAGATATAAATATATATATCCATAAATGGATCATAGTATTTATTTATAAATACTTGGCAATTAAAGGATACGTAATAACGCATACTAAAATTGTAATCTCAGAAGTAGCTTGAACCTGAAGTCACGCGAAATCATGTGCACCGACTCTTTGAAAAAAATAAAACCGACAGTTATAGTTTAGGTTTTTAGAAAAAGACCTAGTTCTCTATAACTCATGGCTCTGGTACCAATCTTTAACACCCCCAAATTTACACGCAGCAGAATACATCATTGGGTGCTAAACAATGATACAACAACACATAATTTATAAAGAACGACTCGAAAAGAGACGTTTTAGATTTATCGTTCCTAAAACATTTGTCAGAGTAGCGTAGTCCCAAGTAATCGTTACCAAAAGATAAGTTAAAACAACATATTGGTTTGTTTTAAAAATGGAACGATAAATAAATCAAAGAGTTTGAACAACAAAAGTAGTGCACAACTTCATTCCCCGTGACCTCCAAGCTTCCACTTCTTGATTACCTGAAATACATGTGAGTAAAACAATCAGCAAAAATGCCGAGTGAATCTATAGGTTTATGAAATCAATTTGAAAACAAGCAAAGATTATAAGTTTGTGGCATGCTTATAAGCATCAAATAATAATTCGCATCAACAATAATAATTGTATATAGCATAAATTGCAATAAGCTCATGGAACCGAGCCCTTAGACACTCCCATATCAGTCTAATAAGACGAGAGATTTATTAATTGTCGGTTACCTCCAGATTATTGGTACATTGCCGTATACCTGACTTCTGAATACAATATGCTCAAACAGTGTGGAGGTCGGGCCTAAGCTTCTATGACAAGTCCACAAAAACTGAATCTGGGCGGCTTCCCCCATAGATCTATTAATTGTACTAGCGGTTAACCCATCATAGGTTAATTAACGGTCCATAATTGAGGTTTTAACAAAGTCAATCACTTAATGCAATTTAAAGGCAACCACGGGTCCATTCATAGAGGGACAAAGCATATCATAAAAATCTTGTGTTCTAAGTTTATAAAACATGTATTCCCCCTCGCGGGTTTAAAATCATTTAATAACTAGTATAAAGCGAGGCTATA
Organism: Glebionis coronaria; assembly: GCA_025667525.1. NCBI lineage: Eukaryota > Viridiplantae > Streptophyta > Magnoliopsida > Asterales > Asteraceae > Glebionis > Glebionis coronaria. Next base: position 194,369,973 of record CM046878.1, read on the forward strand.
GACTCACCTTAGCCAATAGTGGTAATGAGACGATCGCCGACGATAGATGATGCCTTTCAAACACGAGAACCGCAACCTATCAAATGAGGTGCGTTCATTAATAATAGACTCGAGAAATAAACCATACATAAGAATATAAAACTCGAGTCATAAAATCACGACAAACTCGAGAGAAAACGATACAAGTGATACTATTACACTCCTATATATTCATTTTATTGTTCTCTGCCTTTAACAAAAATCTGCCGGAACATACCAAAAGTCCAAGCCGTTTTCCCATACTTAGACACATCAATTTTTTATGATACTACTCAGAGAACTTACTTACTATATGTAGAAAGTCCTACCAAGAGCCCATTAAAAGATTTTACTTCTAAAGTTCCCTGCCCGACTCATCTTTGAATCACAAAATCCGGATAGTTTAGCGACCTTGACTTACGAAAACATTTTGACCACTCTAAACAACTCCATTTGTAAAACCGCCACTTGATTCTAAAAATAGACTCAAAATGCTAAACTTGGAGTCTGAGAACAGACATTGAATCATTTTGAAACTCATTTTATAGTCCCCGAGATTCGATCCAAATATCGACAAGAATTTTCGGATTGTATCGACACTCGTCTCCCGGTACACGAAAATCAAACTAGTGTATCTTCCACCTCGTTTGGAGTTGGAAGGCCTACTTTATATGAAATCGAAGCTAACGAAATTCTCTACAACCCTATCCCATTAGTTAAGTGATTATCAAACAGTAAGACCCCCAAAAACAGCCTCAAACCTACTGCCCAAAATCACCTTTCAAAATCTCCCACAAAATCATGTTTTTGATCAATTCTAACAACTTTTGTCATCAACCTAAGCCCCTAATATCATCACAAACCATCCCTAACACTTGCATCATCATCAAAATCAAAAACCCAAAAATTAAAAATCAACTTTTTAACAAAAACATTGCAATAACATCATTTGATCATCACTAGTAACATATGCATGATCAAAATCTCCACCTAACAATAAAAAAATAAAACTTGATGCATGTAAGTAAAAATGGTATCATTAGAATCACCTTTCAAAAATAGGAATGGGACTTGTTTTGTTTTTGGATGGATCAAAGTTGATCATCAAAAATTTTGATGATTGGTGTTGATGGGGTGTATGGCTAAGAAAGAAAAATGGAGGAGGAATGAAGAAATTTTGGTTAAATGAATTTTAAAATGAAAATGAGATAGTGGAATTATTATATATAGTGTAAGGTTAGGGTAGTTTTTGCCAATTTGTGATAGTTTTGGTCTAAAATGGAATAAAATAGTTTAAGAGGGTAGAAAATATAAATTGTAAATTTTGAAATATTTACGAGACTCGAGTTTCGTAAAAATACTAAAAAGTTTAAACGCACACGAAAAAAATAATATAACGACTCGATACGTAATTAAAACGATATCGTCGAAAATATTAAATATCGAAACGATCGATAATAAAATATATAATTTTAGGCATCCGTCGGTATCACAATCACTAGTAGTCCTCGTTACTCGTCAAAATATTAAAATATAATATTTAATATCGGTTTCAACTTAAACCGTTAAACATAATAATATATACGTTATAAAATACTTCAAAATAATTGAAAGTAGAATTAAATTATGACCTTATTTTTTTACGGGTGTTACAGAGAATGTGTATGAGACTATCACTAGAGGTGCTCAATTAAGGCTAAACACGACCATTTTTACGAGTTATACACCAACTCAACTTCCCACATGGAAGTAATTCAACCGTTAGGTCAAATTAAGATCCTAGTGCATAAATTCTCTAGTAGTCATTCTCAAGTTAGACAAAATGTAATTCCAGCATTTGCCTAATAAAGTTTAGCAAGGATGAAACTTGCATGGCGACACAATGCATGACCTAATGAGGGTAAGTAATGCACCATTGCATATCTTGTCAAACAAGTCTAGTTAAGGTTAATTACCTTAATAGAACTTGAGGCCAATAACATTGAAGTGTATAAACAAAGTTTACACAAACCAAAGGAACACTCTTGATTGGTCTTTCGGAAATGACACATTTATAAATTGCATAGCAATGTAAATTACTTGAGTATTTCGGATGAAACATCCAAGTTATCAATCCGACTCTATTGTGCATTATAAGTAATTATTAAACAAAATATGTCTAACAATTTGAACAAGTAGATTCAATATAACACCATCAACACAAGTGTGAGTTATAATCCGATGTATATTATTAATAAACCACATTCATGTCTACACTAAAAAACATGTCAATTAGATTCGATAATGATACCAATCATAGTTTGAATAATGCATTGATATTTAATCGAAATCTTTCTTGATTCCCACAAACACTCTTTTGGGAGAAAATAGCTAAGATTTTCAAAGGGTGTTTCATGTTTTATAGTGAGACATTTATCTACTTGAACTAATAACACAATGATCGAGTAAGACGACCCAAATCAATAGATTTGACAAGCTCCCAAAGCTTTCAAACCTAAAAGTGTTAAAGAACATGCCGAGGTGTACATGATGTTTAAATAACATATATAAACCTAGAGATATTGATCCTATATGCAATGCACAAATAATGTTGCAACCAAAATGCAAGAAATCTAGCATACATCCTAATTAGGAAGAACTAGATACTAACAAATACCAAGCAAGGCACAAGCGACTAGACATATAAGCAATACTACTACAAATAGCAAGGAACACTTAATAATGTCTACATATAATAATAACACACAAAGAAACACACACAAACAATTAGCTTAACACATAAAAGCATTCGTCCATGTTTTGAGTGTTAGATATACCAACGTATACAAAGCTTGATCTTATTTCAAAATAGTTTTCGACACATTTCAAAATTTAATTAAGTTCAACACTTTATAAATATATCAATTTACAAAGATATATCAACAAGAGATGTCCAACTTAATATAAAAGAGTAAAACACAAGTTTTACGATAAACCGAGACTCAATACTTTGGACAAAGTATAGAACTTATAAAACATTTAAATTTTAAAGTTTGAATAAAGGTTTGAAAGCATTTTTAGTTGAAAGAAAACTCAATTACGTTCGAAACGCCGGGTGGAACGACTTCTACGGACTTACGGTTGATTTTATATGATTTTTCAAAGTTTGCAAAAATCTGAGTCAGACTGGCGGCGGTTCCTTATTGATAAGGAACCTCGGGGAAGAGATAAAGAACCGCGTCCAGAGGGAAAAAATGGGGTTTTTGGCCAAAATCATTTGGTAACTTTTTGGAAGGACTTAGGACTCAAAAAAATCATTTTAGACACATAGAACTCGTATTTTAGAGTTAATTATGACGCAAAAGATTTTTATACTTCCAAACATGAAAAGATTTAATTCAAGCTATTATACAAAGTTTATTTAACACCAAAAATTGTATGAATGAAACAACAAAACACATTTCATAAGTAATCACTCTTTATGAACAATTTGATACATAGATCGTCTCTATTTTTAAAAACCGTTTTCACTTTGAAAACCATTTGTTTTGAAAAACTAGAGCAAGGATCGATCCAAGCTTTAAAGTACAATATACTTCAAAGATCTTGTGTGACCATCGCTCTGATACCAATTGTAGAAACTAGAAGGGGGGGTTGAATAGTTTCTAGTTAGTTTTCAAAACATTTCGGCTTAATCCACTGTGCGCGGTTCCTTATGTGTACCCGCGGTTCTTTATCAATAAAGAACCGCCGGTCCATTTAGGGAACCGCCGACGGTGAACTTAACATTTTTGTTGCATGTTAAACTTTGACAATCCTTTGTATCAAATTCTCGATCAAGCTTGAGTAGATATGAGATGTGTTTGATTGAAAAATAAATACTACAAGTAAGTAAACACACAAACACATCAAATCAAGAGTACATTAAGCAATAGTCTAAACACTAAGCACACACGTACTAAGCATAAGCTTTTCCGCAACTAGGATGTTTAGACTAAGTGATGTACACTTGACCATAATCTAAACACGAAGCACACACGTACTAAGCCTTAACTTTTTTGCAACTTAGATGTTTAGATTATGAGATGCACACAACACACAATATATAAATACATCTATAATAGTAAAGACATAAATGTAAAGGAAAGTACCGACACGATGATTTATAGTGGTTCGGTCACGAAGCTCCTCTTCGCCCTACTCCACTCCTCGAGTACACCTTACTCGAGAGTTACTTCACTAGTCAACAAACTCCTTAAGGTGGAGAAACCATACACAACGTCGCTTATCCAATTTCCGACTCTAAGCTAAAAGTTGAGTCCTAATCTTAGGTAGGACCAATCTACACAACGTCGCCCACTTCACCATTTAACGACACAAGGCTAGATGTCGAGTTCTAATCGAAAGCTAGAACCAATCTTCACGACTCTTCACTTTGAAGCTAAGTGAGAACTACACACAACACAACTACTAATCACTTTCAAGTTTAGTGAGAACTCACAAGACACAACCACATCACTTTATAGTTTAGTGAGAACTACCTAGACACAACCACATCACTTTAGAGTTTAGTGAGAACTACCAAGACACAACCTTATCTACCCACTAGTTATGTTTTATGGCCCAACATAACAAACCTTGTGTTTTATGGCCTAAACACATAAACCATATAGATCTAAGCACACATCACTTAGATCTATAACTCTAACACTATATCCAAGTACTAACAAGAATTGGATCTACACAACTAACACCTAATCTAAGGATAACCATCACTTGGATATTCTACCTTTACAAACACATCCAAGTGTACCCAACACTTGGATCTTCTACATATACATAGTAGGAAGACTAAAAACATAGCTTAGATCTATAGAAGGAAAGATCTTCATCATGTAATGAACCCAACACATCATGGTAATGATAGTGTTCTTCTCTTTGCACTTGGGAGGATGAGGAGATTGAAGATTGAATCACATCTTAAACAAGATTAATCAAAACTAACTAATCAAGGATCTAAGATGGTTTTTGAATGAAACTGTGCAAAAAGGGTTGAAAGAAAACCTGGAAATGATCCACTATTTATAGGACAACATTGCAACGGTCAAAAACACCCGCGGTTCCTTATCTCTACCCGCGGTACCTTATCAATAAGTAACCGCGGTTTCCTTTAAGGAGCCTCCGTGTCGGAGTCCGTGCAAATTTGTCCTTTAGTAGGGATATGCCATCTGGGGTAGTTTATACCCTCAAAGGATATTCCTTTGGCATATGGAATATGCCAAATTCAAATTTCCATTTTCTTTTTAATAAAACATTTTCTTAAAAATAAAGTTAATTAAAATCTTTTGTCACATTTGATTAAAATGTGAGTTTTAAGAAAATATTAATCCTTGATCACTAAGTTAGGTTAATGACATGTTTGTACATACCTTGAGTGATTCATGCCGAATGCGGTCTTGGAGGTGTCGAGAGAAGTATACAAATGTATTCTTGAGTGATTACGAGTACCTTAATATTTTACATAATGTATTGCGAATTATACGTTTGTCATCAACAAAACACAAAGAGATTATATCGACAAAGCATCGTAATGTTTGCACTAACAAATTCTACCAGTGAAACCAACTAAACATTAAGCAGATAACAAATTATAACAAATAAACTAAAACTTGTAAAATAAAAAGAGATCAAACCTGATGATGATAACCTTTGCGAAGAAGGAAGGTGTTGAACCCCCTTTTAGACCGAATCGAACACTACGTTTACCCAAACATCATCATCATCATCAAAGAACATCTATTCTCGAACCAGGAACCAGTACCACTAATCGATACAGTTTTTCCTTTAAAAACTTCCAGTAGGGAAGATTTATTTCCACTTTTTTTTACTTTTATATTAATTAATCAGAAACAGTATAAAGAGTAAATTGCAATAAAATTTAAAGGGACAAGATTAAAGCGAAATAAAAATTTTATTAATAATATAAACTGAGTACAATACTTTTGAAAGAAAATTACATTTACCATAAAATCTATTTTTGCATAAAATAAATTAAAATAAAAAATAAAAAATGGCACTCCAAATGAATTACAGAATGAGGGTTTTTATAGGCAAACCCTAAAAACCTTCTTGATGAAACTTGGTGAGCAAGGAGAGTGATCTTCACCATCCATTCTTCTTATCTCTTCTATTTCATGATCAAACGGTTGAAAATACTCCTGGGGTCACATGGATTGCCAGCATGGCACGATTTCTACTTCTTGTGTTTCTTTGCTGCTGATTTGGCATCTTATTATTGGAAAAGTGGTGGTGGTGATGTGGTTAGACCAATCAAATGAAGGGATAGGGCCACGTCACTGATTGAGGACCACCAGTATCTTCATTCCGATAAAGATGGGGATTTATTTACCCATGTGTGTATATTACTCGCTTGAGTAAAAATCCCCAATTTTTAGGGTTTGGGAGGGGTGGCTGCGTTTTGTTTGAGAGAGAGATGAAAAGTGAGGGTTTCTTGTTTGTATCGGAGGGGAGAGAAAAGGTAAAGTTCGGTGTGTGAGTGAATTTTGTTTGACTGAGTTATGGTTTGACCAAGACTTTATCTTCACAAGGTTAAAAACTTTGTGTCCACCGTTTCTTCTTTCCTTGGGCTTGGACCCAACTCATAATGTTTCAACATTAAATAGATTTTGGTTATTGGGTTGTAAATGGACCCATATTGTAAAAAAAAATTCAATCCGTTGCATTTCTTTGTTTATCATGGACCATGAATTGGGCTTGTAAACAAGACATGTCCATTAAATTGGCTTTTGAGCCCATTAACCCAAATGTGGGACCCACAAGGCCCAATAAACCTTAAAAACTCAAATCCCGTCTTAAAACGACTTGTCATTTGGCTTTTTGAACTTTCTTCAAACTCCGTGTCGGTTCTGCCGGTTTTCGTGATCTTCGGTTCACTTTTGGTTCTTTGACTTTCTCTTTGTCTCTTTCTTGGACTTTTATTCAACATTTGACCGTGAAATCCCGTGTTTTCTTTCCTTTTGATCTTTTGTACCTATTTCACACAAAAACACAAAAACCACGCGTAATTTCGACTTTTATGATATTAAACACATGATTAGGTCTTGTTTTTCCTTATTTTAGTGGTAAAAGGATAAGTGTTTACACACTTATTAAATCCCCTACACTTGACCATTGCAATGACCCTATGCAATGCATAGTTTTAAAGCATAAAGTTACATTTTTCTCATAATTAACCCATCATGGCCTTTATTAAGATATACTATTATTACTACGATAAAAAGAAATAAAGCTTTAAAGGAAACAAAAGTTATAACAATTTATTAACTTGGAAATTATTAGATGGAAGAAACTCGTAGAGAAATATAAGACTTAAATTAGGGCTTTGGTGTCACGAATATTAATCACCCTCAAGTTTTACGTTCCCTATACCAAGCTTAAAAACGAGAACATTGTTTACCATAAGTCCTCAAGTTAAAACCACTTATATAAGACAATTGTGTAATACTCTTTCTCCAATTCCTAAGTTGTATCTCTAGCTTTTAAGGATTGTCATTCACCCGTAGGCTCATTTGACTTATTTGATAATTATTAGTCCAAAAATGAAGGCAAAACGGTGCAAACCCGACACTCAAAAGCTAACCTCGTCCTAAACAACGTTGTCACTAAAGTAAGCCCACATCAAGGATGATTTAACACGATTTGGGGAATAAATTCCCTGATCCAAAATTTGGCCAATAGTACTACTTATTATTTATTCCTCCAAAGTCATGTAGACTTTCTGTGGAGTTTATCAATTTTACATCATATACCCTTAGGCTCTTTAAGATGTAAAAATTCTCCTCATCTATTGTCCACACCCTAAGGCTCCTTGAACGATAAACAAGGGAATTGATTTTTTGATCAATTTTTATTCAACACTTACCATGCCATACACCCTAAGGCTCTAATGACAAGGTTCGTGCTACATGCCCCACACCCTAAGGCTCCTTGAGGTCATGTTTTAATCTTATTCTTTCTTTATTTAGAATATATATAGTAGGCCAAATTCCGCGGTCCCATGGTCTGAATACCTCCTACTTAGTGGTTATGAGCCACCTTAGTCAGAAGTCCACAACGCTTGCACCCTCAATGTGTTCATGCTTTAATTACAAGGAGATAAAAGATTTGGCTAAGAGCTAAGACATCGAATCTACACCGCAAAAATCCTCATGTATTAAGCAATTAAATATACAAGCGGGAAGAAAGAGCCACAAAAACTCATATAAGCAAGAATTAACCCTTAAACTTATTATCAAGTCTATCATCTCTCGTTCTCCACAATTTAAAATCTCAAGGAATGAGACTCGTGGATGCTTAGCCTAATAAACCAATTAAGGTCCATATGGTTAAGGATACTAGCTAGAGTAAACTTGGATAAGTAAACTCGGGTTGAGTCAAAATATTCACGACGGGCCTAAAATACCAAAGATATCTAAACTTGTTAAAACCATTTAATTCATTTATTCATTTTTTTTTTACTTTATTCTTGAAACGGAAAATATAAATATGATGCGATGAAAAAAGGAAAGAAAATAATGGAAATACTACTAGGCCAAAATAGATCAAAAATTTGAAAAACGTTGAATTTTTTTTAATTTTCCGGTTAAATGGGGTCAAATTCATGGAAAAGCCCACTAAAATTCGATAGAAGTCCCCCCTACACTTAATATAAACATTGTCCTTAATGTTTAAGCATGTGGGAGAATAAACTCCCCTACACTTAGGACATTGAGTACGTTGTTTAAATCAAGCTAAGGAAGAGACAACTAAAGTGATTACATTTATTCATCTTATTTATATACATGATTGAATCACAATAGCAAAAACTTATCGAAGAAACCGGGTACACGGGAACACGGGATCACGGGTCGCGTCAAAAACACCAAAAGTGGAGCATTAAAGCATATGTCCCTGCACAACATCACACATACAAACAACCTACTTGGCTCCCCCTACACTTATTGGTGGAAATGGGTGAAGGCGAAAAAGGGTGGAAAGGATGGAAAAGGTAAAAATCTAACCTAGTTAAACGATGTTTGAGTTATTTATCACGAGTCTCTAGCTCGACTCGATTTCTCGAATGTCATCATTCAAATGGGAAAATCAGGGGGAAAACCGAGATTTACAAGGGAGGAAAATCTCTCCATGATAAAAGGGTGAAACATAGTCATATAAGGAATACCCCATGAAAATCCACCCGGGTCAAACACATAATTTCCATCACGAAAAGAAATAAACCCCGAGGTGGTAAAATCACACAAGGCAAAGAAAAGAGGGGCACCCTTAGTCAAAAGTTTCTTACGAGGAAAGGTGTTATGGTGATATTGCAATGAAAGCACTAAAGTCTCTATTCCGGGATCAAACACCGGTTCCTTAACGGGAAAATAGCAAGAGGTGTTGATATTTAAGCTCAAAATATCATCATAATTCAAAGTGGGAAAGTCGTCCTCTTCCAAACTTGATGTGAAAACATAAGTATCATCGGAGTCATGGGAAAACTCATCCTCTTAAGGAAAATAGGTATTTAGAAAGATATCTAAATCCTCCTCAAATGGAATATCCTCTAAAGTAGGAATGATCTCTAAGAGTGGAGGATCCTCCTCAAAAGTCATGACTTCTAAAATTGGGGTACAAAAGTCAAAAGGAGTCTCCATGGAAGAATCACTCATAGAGATATGAGGTGCATTAAGATCATGGGGTGGGTCATCAAAGTTAATGAGATCACATAATGAAGTGTCATCATCGTAAGTATCAAAGATTGGTGGATCAATAATGGGTGGGTCAAAAGTAGGTGGGTCAAAAGATAGGTCAAAACCGAAGATAGTGTGATCACTTAAAGAAGTGTCATCACTATAGGTATCGTAAATAGGAGTTTCAAAAATTTGAGGCTCTAAGGGAAGGGATGAAGTTATCACAAAATCATTTTGATTAGACTTTTGAATTAAAAGGATTAATAAAAATCTCTTCATTATCATAATTAAGAACATCAATCATATTGACCGACTCTTTTCCATTTGATTTAGTTGTGATTTTTCCCATTTTAAAAACTTGTTGTTCATCCCTATCCCTAAAAATTAACTCCCCTTCGGCCACATCAACTAATGCTCTTCCGGATCGTAATAATGGTCTACCAAGTATTAACAGAATACGAGGATCCATCTCATAGTCGACGACGACAAAGTCCACGGGAAAAGTTAATGTACCAACTCGAACAAAAACTTCCTCGGCAATACCAACGGGGTATGCGAGAGTTCTATTAGCTAACTCGAGATTTATGCGAGTCGGTACAAGGTCGGGTAATGATAATTGTTTCCATACCGAGAGTGGCATAAAATTGATGCTAGCGTCGAGATCCGCTAAAGCCATACAATCATCAATTTAAGGAAACGAGCAAGGTAACACGAATCGTCCGGGATCTCCTAGCTTTTCGGGAAGCTCTTTGAGAAGAATCGCGGAACAATTCTCATTTAAACGAGTATTCACGAGCTCAACCATTTTTTCTTTCTTATTAAGCAAATCTTTGAACATCTTCACAAATTTAGGCATTTGAGCAAGTGCTTCAATAAGGCTAATGTTAACATTTACGTTGGAAATCATTTTCAAAAAGTTGGAAACATGAACGTCATCTTTGGTGAGCACTTTAGCCTTGTCTAACCTAGAGGGATAAGGGATATTGGGCTTAGACGTTGAAGGTTGAGAAGGAGAAGGACTCGCTTCTTGAACAACCTTAGGGTTGGGCTCTTTGGGCAATGGAGAAGTAGTACTAGGAGTGGTAGTGGGAGGAATCACCGAAGGGGGAGTAGGATTACTCATTATGACCTCCGGGCCTTGTCTCTCCTTTATGGGCGAAGAGATGGAAGGTCCCAATAAAGTGGCTCCACTTCGAGTAGTGATAGCACTCACATTAGCACGAGGGTTAATCTCGGTATTAGAAGGTAAGGCTCCTTGGGGCTTAAAGGCTTGCAACATTTGCACGAACTTCCTATCGGTGGACTCTTGCATTTGTTTCATAGTTCTCTCATGTTCGGTCAACTTTTGTAGAACCAAGTCCATTTGAGGATTATGCATGTTCATTTGATTATACCCTTGATTGTTAAACCCTTGATTAGGAAAACCTTGGTTTTAATATTGAGGTTGAAAACCGTTGTTATTATGAAAACCTTGGTTATTATTTTGAAACCCTTGATTTTGACCATTAAAATTCCCTTGATTTGCATTCCCTTGAAAATTACCCATTTGAGGACCTTGGTTCCTATTTTGGTTTTGGGTATTTTGGGCGGGTGGGGGTGGTCTTTGTGGAGCTACAAAACCCGGGGGAGCCAAATAGTTAGTACTCTTATAAGACAAATGGTTAACATCAACATTTGGTTTGAATTGAACCCGCTCATTTTCATTGTTGTTATAAGCATAAACTTGTTGTTGTTGATTGTAAACCTTGTCACAATTAAAATACGAATGTGGTCCACCATAAGTCTCACACGTTTCACAAGTCTCTTTTAAGGCATTTACTTGACCATTGATGGCTCTGGTATTGTTAGCGGTTTGTAGAGCAATTGATTCAACAAGCGAAGAAAGCTTATCTATTCTCTTGTCGCTCTCACTAGAACTAGCACTTGCCATAGTAGCCCTAACACTCTTGGCTTGTACTTTTTCCTTATTTTCAATTATAGCCCAAGCCTTGTTCATGGACTTCACAAGAATATTACCCCCCGCGGCACTATTAAGTGAGTCTTGGTCATTAAGAGTTAAACCATTGTAAAAAGTATTGATTTGATGTACTTTAGTGAAACCATGTTGTGGACATTTTCTTAAAAGCTCTTTAAAACGATCCCAAGACTCACTAAACGTTTCCCCATATTGTTGTTCAAAAGTAATGATGTCATTCCAAAAAGAGGTGGTCCGTGATGGTGGGAAAAAGTAGTTAATGAACTTGGTCTCTAAATCAATCCATGTGGTAATACTTTGGGGTGGTTCCTTATCAAGCCAAATCCAGGCTTGTCCCTCGAGGGAAAAAGGAAAGAGTTGTAAACGAATGGTCTCTTGTGGCACCCCATTGTATTTGACGGTGTTTGCCAATTGTATGAAACGTTTGATATGAGTGTGTGGGTCATCATTAGTACGGCCTAAAAATGGTGTAGCGGAAACCATTTGAATAAAACCTGTTTTAAGTTCAAATTATTCGCTCCAATATCCGGCACCACAATCGCGTCATCGTTTCCTTCAACGTGAGATTGTAGAATCTCAATCATTGGTCGATTATCCGTTGTCATCGTGTTGTTCAAAGCTCGATTCTCGGGATTGGCTTGATTGACGGTCTTTTTGTTTTTCTTCTTCTTCTTTTTGGAAGAATTAGAAGTATTTGGTACACCAATCGGTATGTATGTACGCGCGCGAGTGCGCATACAATTAAAACTTGAGGAATGAGGTAGGATACATCGGTCGACTTTGAGAGGAAAGGGATTATCCCTCTCGAGGTGCAATATTAAAAACTACAAAAAATATATACTTAATACTACTTGAGTTGGCAAACCAATAATCGGTCGTCCCTCTCAATATACGCACAAGCAAGCGGGGAAACGAGGTGGCACAGAGCACTTAAAAACCTTTTTCCTTAGACGGCCTTTTATAGCGTGTCGCCTTATACCCACCTTATACTTTGTATAAATCGAGTTCGAACTTCTTACTAGTATTTATCTATTTTGCCCTTTTTTCTCGTTTGGGATTCGAATACAATAGTTAGGTGATGAAAGCCAAACTAATGTCTTATTTGTAAATAGGTAAATTAATTGTGCTACGTAATATAATATAGTAAAGGAAAAATCTTTTTGTATTTTTTTAAGAAAAATATATATTCACAATAAAAAACGAAAGAAATCGAAATAAGAAAAATAACAATAATACGTAATATTTTTGGTGTAATACTTTAGGAAAAGTATTACTTTTGTATTTTTTTTTATTTTTTTATTTTTTATTTATTTATTTTTTTGTGCAAATCTTAGGAAAGAGCTTGCTTTTGATGATTTTTTTATATTTTTTGTATTTTTAAGTTTTTGATATTTTTTTGTGTTTTTGATTTTTTAACGATAAAAATAACGTTCAAAATTGAACGAAACCCAAAATCCAAATCTTCTCACGAAAAATCGTCAATCGTAACGAGCGAAGCGGCAGCGGCGCCAATTTAATATAGCTATTTAGTGTAGCTATTTTTTGTGAATTAAGTTCGTTTTCTCCTCGACTCACTCGAATTGATATCTAATTTAACGTGGATTAATTGTTCTTGGTAAATCGTACTTTGTTTGGTATTTTAAAAAAACTAAAATCTATTTAATTAAAAACTATTTAAACTAATCAAAAGGAAAATCTAATTAAAAATACTTAATTAAAACAAATTAAACTATTTTAAAACTATTTAAAATTTATAACTAATTTGGACTATATATAAAACTAATTAAACAAATTTGAAAACTATTTCAAAATAAAACTTAAGTCTAATTAATTTTTTTTTAACTAAAACTTTTTAATTTAAATGAATTTCTATTTAAAACTATTTTTATATAAAACTAAATTAATTAAAATTAATTTTAAAAACTAGTTTTTTAAGAACAATTTAAATTTCTAAAAGTAATTAAAAAATATATATATATATATTTATTTTTTTTTAAAAACTTTATAAAGGAAAATTTATAGTTAATTTTATCTAAAATTAAATAAACAAAACTTGTATTTAAACTATTTTAAATAAACTGACAGCGAATTAATAGCCTATATTAATTAGATAAATGGAGATAAAACACAAATAAAGGGCTAGACGAGATGGTTAACTTGTTGGGCAGTTAACCTAGAGGTCTAGAGTTCGAGTTCCTGGGAGGACCCTTTTTTCGATTATATTTTTTTTTTTTTTGGAATATTGAACTCTCAGACCAATGGGGTCTGAGACATTGAGCAGTTAATATCAGCAAAACAAAATGACCAAATAAGCATATACAACTTAAACAAATAAGCAAATAAACTAACACTACTAGACTGAAAATAAGCAGATCAACTTTTAAACTAGCAAGATAAGGAAATCAAATCCAAACAGCAAAATCAAATAAAATAAGCAGATAATCTAAAACTAAAAATAAGCAAATCAAACTTAAACTAACTAAACAAAACTAAATAAGCAAATGAAAATAAGCAAATAGACTTTAAACTTAAAATAAGCAAATCAGTAACTCAACAAAATCAAATAAACTAAAAAGTCCTAATAAGCAGATCTAATCTTACTGAAAATAAGCAGATCAAAACAAAACTCAACAATCAACAAACCATTAAATTGGATATACTAGATACCAAACTAACGCAGTAAACAAACAATTTAAATAATTAAATCAAAGATAACAGCAACTATTTAAACCAGAAATCAGATTAAAACTTAAAATAAAAAGAAATAACTAAGCAGTTCTAAACATCAAATCAATTCTACCAGTGAAACCAACTAAACATTAAGCAGATAACAAATTATAACAAATAAACTAAAACTTGTAAAATAAAAAGAGATCAAACCTGATGACGATAACCTTTGCGAAGAAGGAAGGTGTTGAACCCCCTTTTAGACCGAATCGAACACCACCTTTACCCAAACATCATCATCATCATCGAAGAACATCTACCCTCGAACCAGGAACCAGTACCACTAATCGATACAGTTTTTCCTTTATAAACTTCTAGTAGGGAAGATTTATTTCCACTTTTTTTTACTTTTATATTAATTAATCAGACACAGTATAAAGAGTAAATTGCAATAAAATTTAAACGGACAAGATTAAACCGAAATAAAAATTTTATTAATAACATAAAATGAGTACAATATTTTTGAAAGAAAATTACATTTACCCTAAAATCTATTTTTGCATAAAAAATTAAAAGTAAAAAAAAAATGGCACTCCAAATGAATTACAGAATGAGGATTTTTATAGGCAAACCCTAAAAACCTTCTTGATGAAACCTGGTGAGCAAGGAGAGTGATCTTGACCATCCATTCTTCTTCTCTCTTCTCTTTCATGATCAAACGATTGAAAATACACCTGGGGTCACATGGATTGCCAGCATGGCACGATTTGTGCTTCTTGTGTTTCTTTGCTGCTGATTTGGCATCTTATTATTGAAAAAGCGGTGGTGGTGATGTGGTTAGACCAATCAAATGAAGGGATAGGGCCACGTCACTTATTGAGGACCACCAGTATCTTCATTCTGATAAAGCTGGGGATTTATTTACCCATGCGTGTATATTACTCGCTTGAGTAAAAATCCCCAATTTTTAGGGTTTAGGAGGGGTGGTTGCGTTTTGTTTGAGAGAGAGATGAAAAGTGAGGGTTTCTTGTTTGTATCGGAGGGGAGAGAAAAGGTAAAGTTTGGTGTATGAGTGAATTTTGTTTGAATGAGTTATGGTTTGACCAAGACTTTATCTTCACAAAGTTAAAAACTTTGTGTCCATCGTTTCTTCTTTCCTTGGGCTTGGACCCAACTCATAATGTTTCAACATTAAATACATTTTGGTTATTGGGCTTTAAATGGACCCATATTATAAAAAAAAATTCAATCCGTTGCATTTCTTTGTTTATCATGGACGATGAATTGGGCTTGTAAACAAGACATGTCCATTAAATGGGCTTTTGAGCCCATTAACCCAAATGTGGGACCCACAAGGCCCAATAAACCTTAAAAACTCAAATCCCGTCTTAAAACGACTTGTCATTTGGCTTTTTGAACTTTCTTCAAACTCCGTGTCAGTTCTGCCGGTTTTCGTGATCTTCGGTTCACTTTTGGTTCTTTGACTTTGTCTTTGTCTCTTTCTTGGACTTTTCTTTAACATTTGACCGTGAAATCCCGTGTTTTCTTTCCTTTTGATCTTTTGTACCTATTTCACACAAAAACACAAAACCACGTGTAATTCCGACTTTTACGATATTTAACACATGATTAGGTCTTGTTTTTCCTTGATTTTAGTGGTAAAAGGATAAGTGTTTACACACTTATTAATTTTGTTGCAAGATTCTTTTTTACCCAAATTAGTGTGACAGGGGAAGTCTTTGGGGGGCCTTAGGGTGAAGTGAGAACAAAACCAAACACATAGGTATGTCACGCATATGAACAATTGCCAGACTGGAAAGTATCAACTCATACCCCTTTGGTTTTGTTTTAATTTCGGATTAGGGTTTATGCCAGAAACAGTAAGGTTTTGATTAATATTAAGGTAATAGTAATTGTTTAGGTGCGTTTTTTAGGATGTTGATTTTGGTGGTGTTTGGTTAAGCTTATGAGTTGGACTTAGCTTATATTATGTAAGCCATTTATGGCTTATATGATATAAGCTTATAAGCCCATGTTTAGTGTTTGGTTTAGCTTATTAAAATTAACAAAGTAAAATGACAAAAAAACACAAAAATATTAAATGTTGTAGTTATTAAATGTGGGTATAAAAGTCCTTTTATATATTATTTTTACATAAGCCCACCATTCCTTATAAAAGACACAAATTTGAAACTTACCAAAACCCCCTTATATAAGCTTATAAGCCTACTTATATAAGCTTAACCAAACACTTTATTTCGGCTTATAAGCTTATATAAGCTAATAAGCTTATAAGCCCACTATATAAGCTAAAACAAACAACCTTTTATTTTACCAGTATTAATAAACTGGGCGTAGGGTTTTGGTTGGGTTTTAGGTTATAGTGGGTAGTTATGGCCTTTAGTTGGTTAAACTAGGCTCATATTGGGTATTCAATGGGCATAGGTTTGGTATTTGGCAAGAAACATCCCTATACTTCCAGAAACTTGGCAAATGAACTTCTAACAGTAATCACTCCCTTTTCCTTTGTATTGTACTTTAGATGAATTACAAAAATAGTCCTTCCACTTAACAAGTTTAAGAACAAGGACTATTAGTGCAATTTTGTCAATCTTCAAGGACCATAAATGAACATTCTTCAAACTTTAAGGACCCACTTGTAATATTTGAGATTTACAAGGGTTAATAGTGACAAGTCTTCAAAAGTTGAGGGACCAATCTTGACAAATCTTCAAACTTTAAGGAATTCTTTAGAAATTCATGATTTATGTCCGGTTCTTTGTACGACTTCATTTCCCGTGTTCGTTTTTGCTTGAATATTATGATCTTTTGTTGAATTCACGATATCCGCACCTAAAATACATAATGAACAAACACAAGCATATTTTGGGGTATTTTATGATATTTTTAAGCATTTTAAGCCCGATTTGGACGATGAGACTATGTATAAATACAGTTTCATCATGACTTCATCAATTTTTAATAAACAATGAAAATCAATTTGAGTAAACATAAATTTGATGTAGTCATAATCCTTAATATCCTCATGAACAAGTCTACCCTCATGGAAACAACGAGTTTGAAGAGAATGAAAGGTATGAGCAAGAGTTACCAAAGGACAAAAGTCGGAAAGGTTAGGCATGTATCTCTTAGTATATTGGTGGTCTTGTTGATATTCTGAAGGCATGATTAAGAACCTATAAACAACATAGAAAATATTTCCACAATCACTCTTATGCTACATAATGACTAAAAGTCAAAATCATGAGAATGTGTTTAATCAATTGCTTGACAAACAACGGATTAGTCCTTATCATTCTCTTGTTCACAATGTACTAAATCATCATTGACTAGAACATATGAACTATGTAAAATCAACCATGAACTTGAACATTGGTTTATCAAAAATTGTTTTTAGGTAAGGATTAACAATGCAATTACCAATTTGTTCATGGGTTCATATCAATTCCATAATTTAACCAAAGTAACTTAGTTAAAATTCGGATTGTTCTACAAGTGTATTTTAGTGAAATTGCAATGAATTCAAACCAAATGAATCATAGTATTATTACTATGTCAACCCACATTCCTAATTAGGTTCTAATTCGATTTTAATTTTAAAAATCCCCAATTATGAAAATAAGAACCTTTGAACAAATTGATTGAAATTGAATGAATGTACTTATAGTTAATTGATGTTGGAAGAGAGATGGGTGAAACCCATGTCTTGGAATCAATTATTCTAGAGTAATTGTAGCTTTTAGAAATCAAAAACGATGGTTTTTATGAAGAACTCGTCGCCTATGAGAGTGAGGTTTTTTGAAAAATATTTTTTAATAAAAACCAGATTATTTTATTCACATAGTGGCCGCGGTTCTTTATTGATATGGAACCACGCCTTGAGCCGTGACAATTAAGGAACCGCCTATAGTGGGCAGTTAAAAACCATGAAAATCAATGAAATTTTCAAAACCAAGTTTTTATAAAATACTTAAAATATGTCTCAAGCCTTTTAGAAATTATTGGACCACTTCAATACTAGGTTATAAAGCCTTAATGAAGGATTACGAGTTAAATCAAAACTGAAAAAAAAATGAATAAGACCGATACAGAAAAATAACTACTCATTAGAAAGAAACAAAGAAGAGAGAAACCAAGGGGAGTGAATCAAGGCTAAGTTCAATTCTCAAGAGACTAGTGACAATCTTCAGGTTGTAGAAACAAAGAGCTTGTGTCAACTATAGTGGTTTAAGATGTGCCTTTCCGGTGTAAGTCTAAACGACTTTGGTAATAAATCATACCAAGCAATTTTGATAAATAGAGTATAATCAATTTCAAGAATGGTCTTAAGCTATTTCAAAATGTGAGCAAAAGTATAGATTCACTTTCTCTCCCACATGATCAGACAAAAATTATTGCTAGGGATAGCAATAATGATATCCTTGGAATATTTCAACTCTAAATGTGTAATATCCTAACTATAACATATGATGTAGTTTGGTATCTCAAGGGATTGATCAATCATCCTAGAGATGAGCTCAATTGCACATATTACACATGATATAGGGCCTACTAACCGTATGAGTGCAACCCATGGAAATCATGCTTGATACTTTAAGCTACTACTAACTCACTTTACATCTCCTAAGTGAGTCAATTATCCAAGTAATGAAGGTTTGAGAGGGTATAAGAATAAAATCACATACCACAAACAAATGTCAAAGAAAGGATGCCAAAAAAGCACATTGTCAAGTAATGATCAAAAGAATGATCAATAGGGGCGTGTGGAAGGACGAAAGCGTACCTCAGCCTCAAAATCATTCCAAGTCTTCTAGGAACCAATGCAATGCCCAAACATAACTAAAGTGACAACTAAGTCTTCAAGGACTAGCATCACTATCATACATCTTGATATCATCATTCAATGATGTTGGAAATCAAATAAGATGAGTCTTCTAAAAGTGTAAGCAACTCAATCCACAATCAATTATATGATTAATCTTCATGAGTACCTACACATAGCAGAACACAAACTAGTAGATATAGTTCAAGAGTAAATCTAAAATATATAAATACTACTAGTCTAGATAAGATGTTATATTACAAATTAAAAGGCCTATTTTCAATGGAAAAATAGTTTTGACTAAAGAGAAACTTTAGTACAATGAATCCTTCTAATTTGAGGAGATTATGGATCGATCCAAGCTTTAAAGCACAATATACTTCAAAGATCTTGAGTGACCATAGCTCTGATACCAATTGTATAAAATAGAAGGGGGAGGTTGAATAGTTTCTCTTCGGTTTATGTCCTAATTAAATTTCCTTTCAATTAGGTTTGTCCCAAAACTACCTTTTACTTGAAAGCTAGTTTCATAATAATTAGGTTCAATTCTAATGCATTAACAATGCACGTAGTAGTTGTATGCAATGTAATAATGTAAGTAAGTAAAGAGTAAGGAAAGAAGCAACCTAATAGGGAGACACCAAGATTTATAGTGGTTCGGTAACGAAGCTCTATCTTCGTTCCTACTCCACTCCTCGAGTACACCTTACTCGAGATTTCTACTCTATCCACAAGCTCCCTTCTTGGCGGAGAAAACCTTACAAGGTTGCTTACATTATTTTCCGACACTAAGCTAAACGTCGAGACCTAATCTTACCTAGGACCAATCTACACACGTCGTCTACTTCACCATTTTTTGACACAAGGCTAGATGTCAAGTTCTAATCGAAAGCTAGAACCAATCTTCGTCGCCCATCATCTTTTCTGACACAAGGCTATATGTCGAGTTCTAATTGAAAGCTAGAACCAATCTTCATTATAAGTGTGAAAACACTCATCAATTATGATCAAAAACCACTTAAAACACAGTCAAATACATTATATTTAACTAAAAAATATCATAATTACGTGGGTATTTATGTTTTTTGTGTTTTCAGGTAAACAAGATACATTTTGAAGCAAAGACGCGTTTTAAGGGATTTTATGATAAAAGACGAAGAAAAGGATGAAAGAGCTTTCAAGGACCTTACTTGTCATTATTTCAAAGATCGAGGACCTAAAGTGTAACTTTCACAAAGACGAAGGATAAAAAGAGATTTTACTTAAAAGTGATTATCACATTTGACAAAGAAATGATAAGTAAGGGATTAAAAGGCAAACAATGGGGAAAGTTTATTAAACTTGGTCAATTGACCAAGTCATACATTCAAAGTCACACACTCGTCTTCTTCAAACGAATATCAAGAGAGAGAAAGAGTCCAGTCGTCCTCTCATCTCATTTTCTCCATAAACCTGAAAGATCAAATAACTAGAGCTACACAAGGTTTCAGGCCAAGATTTTAACTAGAAAAAGACTCCTTATCATCTTCTCTTCAAGATGATACCAGTTAATTAGATCAAAAGGGAACGGCGAAGAAACCCCCAAATCGGATCAAAGAAGAAGAACGAGCTAAACCTCGTATTAAACACGTGGCATCAAGGGACTGCTCAAGACACGTCACTCCTCTTCTTTACATGGCAATAAATACACGATCAAGACCTTCAATTTCAACGGTTATACTAGGTGTAGATTACACACATTTAGATAATTAGTTAGTTAGTGTTAGTTAGGAGTATAATTCGTTCAGTTCTTAGTTGGTTATGATTCTGTTGAACTTGTAACTGTTTTTGCCATTAATGAAAGATCAAGTTTTCGATTCTAGTTTTCATACTTGTTCCCCTGTTCTTATTAAACTGCTACTAATCTTTACTCTTGCTTTCAGTTTGAATCGTGATTAACTAATGATTTCTTGTTTTAGTTAGCTGCTTGTAATTCAAGAAAGGAAATGAGTTCGTTTTCAGTAGTCGACATATGAGTTCTCACTTAGTTAGTTTGGAAGGTTAGTTCTATTTTTTTTAGTATGCAGTTAGTTTTGTTATTCAGTAAAGAATCCTTGGTGTAGTTAGGTTAGTATGATTCTGGATTGAGATTAGTTAGAACATCTTACATTTTTGAGTTCATAGTGAAGTACTAGTTGGAAGATTGTTAAAGTTTTTATCAAAATCAAGTAATTCATTCAGTTTGATCTTTTGATTACAAGCTTATGCTTATTTCTTATGTTGAGTTAGCTTTTCTGAATCGTCTTCAAGATTAGTGTGATTTTCAAGTTCAAACAAGATTTTCTGAGTTTTTTCTTCTTTTCTGATAATCTGATTAAACGTTTTGTTAACTGGTTGCGAAAGTTGATGTTTTTAGCTGATAATCTAGTTAATTGAGTTTTCGAGTATATCTCATAGCTTGTGAATTTTGGTTCAATAATTCTCTTTTACAGAATTCTTCACAGATCTTGAAATACTTCTATTAGTTTAATGGTTCAATTTGCCAAGCATAGTATCTCATCCACTTAATCTGTTTGCAGAATCAGATTCAAAGTTTTTAGTACGAGATCAGTAGATGGAGAGTAATGGTGTTTGGTTTTAAGTGAGCTCAGCGCTCCGCTTCGCCATCAACGGGCAGGCTTGGATGTAGATGTCACTTTCCTTTTCGATTTCTGTCATTCTTAGAGTAAATCTACTAGACGCTTTAGTATAGAATAAATTTGCTTGTTACTGGTTGAATTTGATATTGTAGAGTTTAGTTTAATCTGCTTGTATTGACTATTTGTGACATGTTTCATTACTTTTTCCAGTTCAAGCTTTTATTCATATGATTTTGAGTTGTAAAGTTTTTGAAATTTCTAAAACCTGTATTTGGCTATTAGTTTAATAAAAAGTATTTCGTTAGCAGAATTTGGTACAAGCATTTAGTTGATTTGAGTGTTTTGCAATTAGATGTTAGAAAGTGGAGTAAGATTTTGAATAGATATTGTAATTAGTTTAATATATATATATATATATATATATATATATATATATATATATATATATATATATATATATATATATATATATATATATATATATATATATATATATATATATATATATATATATATATATATATATATATATATATATATATATATATATATATATATATATATATATATATATATATATATATATATATATATATATATATATATCAGTTTGTAGTTCATTAGAATCGAAGTTTGAAATCTGTTTGATTTGGTCATTTGCAGAAGTTTGATTCGTATACATTTTTAGTCCCTGAACTTGTATACTTGTGTTACATAGCCAGTCCTGTATCGTTAGGATGAAAGGTTGGTTAACTGTCAGTTAGTTGATACGTAGAACTGTATGCCCTTTAGTTAGATTTACAGTTAAGTTCTTTGTTCCGTTAGTCCTAATCGTTAGGTTCTGTTAACTTCAATCTGTTAGTGGACAGTTAGTAGGTTATTGAGCTTTTGATCTAATTGGGCTTGCTAGTTTGTTTGATTTGAACAGATATAGTTAGCTTAAATACCTTTCAGTTTTAGTAAAATTTAGATTAGATAAAACTTGAAATTTTTGCTTTAAATAGTTTACTTTTATATTTTGTATTTGGTATTTTTATTTTGTAATGTAAAATTGTATTTGACATTTTATATTTTGGGCACTTATTTGCGGTATTTGCTAAATGTTCTAGATAGTACGAATATGTAGAATAGTATAATATTTTTCCTTTTTACATGCTTTGTGCAAAGTAGCCTAGAAACCAAGAAAGCTTTTATAACCAAAAACAATCAAGTCAAGCTTAAAACGTTATATTAATTCGATAAGATACCGAGACGAGAACAACTACACTAAAAACGAATTTCAAATGGCGCCGCTGTCGGTTCTTTTCGTGAAGATTAACGGTTTCGAGTGAGACGATTGGATTTCGGGATCCGTTCACTTTGTGAACGTTATTTTTACGTATTATTAATCAAAAAGATAAAAAATCAAAAAGATAAAAATATAAAAAAATAAAAAAATAAAAAAAAAACCACAAAATCAATTCTTTTCCTAAAAAATTGAACCAAAAAAATAAAAAATTCAAAAAGTAATTATTTCCTAAAAAATTACACCCAAAAATATATAGTATATCGGTTTTCATCGTTTTTACGTACATATAGTATTTTCTTAAAAAATCAAATAAATACAAAAATATTTTTGATATATTATTATATGTAGATACATATACGTATACGAACAACCAATCTACATACTTCCATAAGTATTACCGAGGCAATACACCGTGTTCGGGAGCGTTCCGGTCCTTGACACGTGTATCGATCAAATTTAATTAAGGCACAATAGATAAATACTGCAATCTTCTTGATCTTGAGAAAGAGGCCACTGTGTGGGGGGTATAAGGCGAGTGTATTTCACATTTTAAAAAAGCAGGCTCTTAAGTGCTACGCGTCGCCTCGTTTCTCCGCTTCCTTGTGGGTCTTTCAAGAGTGATAGTGGTGAGGGTTGTGCCACCAAATTAGTATTTACATATATTATATTTTCTTGTGGATATTACTTATTGAACCTCGAGGGAGATAATCTCTTCTCCTTCAAAAGTCGACCGAGAGCTCATCTCTCACTCCTCGAGTTTACTTACACGTGTACCCGCACGCGTGTAACCATACCACCTTTGGTGTATTACTTCCTTCCCCGAGGAAGTGTTTAAAACGTCACTCGCTTGTATTTACATTCGGTCACCTTGCTAAACATGGATACTCGTTCCATGTTGGAGATTTTGCAACAACGATCCGCCAACGCTAATTATTCGCCTTGTTTGACTTGTGGTGGTCCACACGATACTTATTTATGTGATCAAAATAATGGCTATTATGGGGAGGGATATGCTTATAATGGAACCGAGAGCCCAAATTTTCGACCTAACATTCAAATGGACTATACTTGTAATGACTATACGGGATATTCCGGTTTTTCATCACAAAATCCACCATCATTTCATGATTAACCCTTTGATGAGCCATACCAAAACCAAGGATTTTCAACTAATGAAGGTTTTCAAAATAATGATACTTTTCAAGGCTATAATCAAGAAACCTTCCAAAACCAAGGATTTTCCAATTATGGAGGCTTTCAAAATGATGAAAATTTTCCATGCTATAATCAAGATACTTTTCAAAATCAAGGATTTTCACATTATGAGGGTTTTCAAAATGAAGGGAATTTTCAAGGTTACAATCATGAGAACTTTAATAATCAAGACTCTTTTCAAACCTATAATTCACCTAATTATGGAAATCCACCTCCACCCTATTCTTCGACTTATTCATGTGAGTTTTGTGGAAAAGAACCCCATTATGGTTATGATTGTCGACCAAGGGATCCGCCTTCTTATGCTCCTAGTGATTTCAATGAGCTTCCTTTTATATTCGAGCAACAAGGAAGAGACAATGAATAAATTTTAAAGGCTCTTAAACGTATGAAAGAGATGAGCCTCGAGGAAATGAAAGAAGAGTCTCGGTGGTTAAGGGAGGAAATTGAATCTCTTGAGGATGATGTAAGGAACAAGCGGTTTAATAACAAGAAAATTGGTGATAGGTATAGTAAATCGGTGAACAATTCATCTCGGTTCCTCAAGAACAATTTAGATGATTTACTCATTAAGATTGCTACAATCGAGGAAGAAGAACAATCTTTTACTACTCGTGCTCGTTTTCTAAATCAATGCTTATATGACGATGATGACGATCCTCCGATTTGTATGACACTTAATGATGACACACCTTCATCACCTTTATGTCACGTGGAACCCACCGACTCTTTAACCATGGGGGACAAGCCTCTTAGAACTAATACAAATACCAATTTGGATGAATTAACTGCTCCTAGTGTTGAGAACCTTATCCCAATCCAAAGAGAGCTTGACGGTGTTTCCAATGAATCATGTGACGAGCCTTGTATTGATACCTCTTCTCATCATGATCACATTGTGATTTCATCACATGTTGACCTTCATGCTACTACTAGTGATTTTGGTGACTTTGATCTTGATGAATTGTTTAAACAAAGGGATAATGAGATTGAGGAAGAATTTGTGAAAGACTTGCCACAAATGGAGGATGATGATTGCGATTCTAGTGGAGCATCTTATTATATATCATCCGATGATTTGTCTTGTCAAGATAACATTCCTAATTTGGATGAAGAGTTTGCTCCTATAGGAAATGTGGATCCTTCTCCTCTACCACCTTATGATTCTTGTGATGAAACCTTTGATGATCCTTATGATAGTGATGAGTCCTTTACTTCTGATGATGATGACTCCATTTCTTCTATGACTCCTTCATCTATTCCTCTAAGTGATTTTGTGATACATTCAAATCCACTTTTTGAGACATGTTTTGATAACCCACTTTTTGAGGAGTATGAAGAACTTAATAATGAGTCCATAGAAGAAGAATCCTTGATTGATCACTTTTCATCGGTTTTTGAGGATACACCTATTGATTTTCATGATCATATCATCCCTAAGAGCGATTCTCTCTTTGATATACCTTCTTTTGAGCCTTATGTTCCCACCCTCTCACCCTTGAAGTTGGTTATTGATGAAGATCCTATACTCTTAGAGATTGATACTGTTTCACCTAAGGCACCTTTAGAACCCAAAACCTTTGATATGGATTCTCATATGGATATTGATGCCATCATAGAGGCTTTTCTTGCTAATATTGATATTGAGGTTGATGATAGTGATTCTAATTGGGAAGAGGAGATTCGTCTTATTGACAACATGCTTTTTGGGAACATAGAGATTACACCTCCTTCACAAGATACTATTACTATTGATCTTCCTTTCACTATGCTTTCTATGGAAGATTACCCACCTTTTGATGATGATGACGAGCCTAACATGGACATAATAGTTATGAATGTTTTAAAACCTACACCTTCATTGTCTCATGATGCTTTGATCACTAGGGGGAATATTATATGGTTGATATGAGTTCATCTTCTTATTTTCCCATGAAGGGAAAGGTTTTTGATCCCGGGATACATAAATTTGAGACACCTTGGTTTTCATCTACTCCACTTAAGAGTGTGATTTTTATTGAGATGGAATTCTTGTATGAGCTTACTTTGTTGATGCTACCTACTTTGGAGTTGTTCACGTGTAGAGATGGGAACAATGTATTTGATCCTGGGGTGCTTCATATATGAGAGTTTTCGTATGTTGGACAAACTTGAGACACGTTGGACCGTTCCATTTATCGAGGCGGATATTGTAAATCTTATAGTAAATGGCAACGTGCTAAGTTTGAGTGTATCATGTGAGATGTGATTCAAAGTGGATATCCTTTATTCTCCATTATGGTTTCCCCAAGGACAACTTAATTCGGGGCCGAGTCGAGCTAGCGACTTAGGGTTAGAAAAAATCAAGCATTGAATAACTAGGTTAGAAAACGTAGAGTAGATCTAAATATGTTAGGTTTAATTAAGAGGATGTTATAGTAGATTTGAAGTGGAGGGGTGCCTTTCTTCGTCTTTTGGTGTTTGTTTCAAGGGTTGCTCTCTCTTATTTCATGCTTGGAGCTCATGGAGGAGGCCCGTGTATCCGGTTCACTTTGATTAGTTTTTGCTATCGTGCTATTCAAAACACTTGTACTTAAAATGACTACCCTTTAGTTGTCTCTTCCTTATCTTGGGTTAAGCAAAGTTATCAATGTCATAAGTGTAGGGGAGTTTACACTCCAATACTCTTAAACACTAAGGACAATGTTTATCTTAAGTGTAGGGGAGACTTCTATCGAAGTGACCTCACCTAGACCATTGCCTTAGTTTCATGATAATTGGAAAATTAATTTTCAAACATTTTTCAAATTTTTTATCTACTTTAGCCACCAAAAATATGCATTCATAATTTTTGCATCAATCATTTTTCAATTGCATAACACATATGCATTTGTATATATTTCTTCTTTAATTTTTCATCAAAAATATATAAAAAGAAAAAGATATAATAAAGGATATGGTTTAACAAATTTAGACTTTTTTGAAATATTAGGCCCGCCATGGATACTTTGACTCAACCCGAGTTTGCTTATCTAAGCATTCTCTAGCTAGTATCCTTAACCATGTAGTCCTTCATTGGTCTATTAGGCTAAGCATCCACGACTCTCATTATTTGAGACTTTAAATTTGTGGAGAATGGGAGATGATAGAGTTGAAGCAAGTATAAAAGGGCTAGATAAACTTCATGAAAATTACTTGTGGCTAAACCCTTCTCTTTCTTTGCCTCTAATTTCTTCGCATGTATATATGTTAATAAATAATCAAGAACGGTTTTAATCGGTTCGTAGTCTCTTATGCATTTTGACTAATCATTCATGGTTGGTATAAGTACGTCTTAAGATTCTAAGTTAGAATGGTTTATGTGTACTAGACTTATGTCATGCTTAATACTTAGCGGGTGTTTTTCCTTTTATTCTTTTCAGCTTTCTTTGTGAGGAATAAAGAAAAATAAGAGCGGCTTATCAAAAAAGAATGAGTGGCTAGAAAAAAATAATAATAAAAAAATAATTATACAAGACTCCCAAGAGGGGCGGTGAAGTGTTAATTATAGTGACTATTAAATTCCAATATTACCTTGACAGGTTGCGGGGATTTGATAGTTGCTCCAATCCAATATTACCTTGACGGGTTGCGGGATTGAAGATCCAAAGTCTCAAAAGGGCGAAGGTGTAAATTATTGCGTAATTTTTATTTTTCTTTCCTTAGCGAGTGTGTAGCTACTTATTAATGCTTGACATAAGGATCATACACATAAGGCGAATGACTTATTATTCTTGAGTCGGACTTATATTAATTGTGAGCGGTTTTTCGAGTAATGGATGAGAGGATTACTTAGGATTAAAACCATGCTTCCCTATTTTGAGATTTTATATTTCTTATATTTCACGCTTTAAATAATGACAAATTTGCCTTAAAGTAATTTGCTCAAATAATAATCAGTTCCACATTTAATTATCATGAATAAGTTGATGCACTTTTTACTTGTGAATACAATGATCCCATTTTTAAGCTTGGTATTGGGAAAGTGAAACTTGAGGGTGATAAGTGTTCATGGTACCAAAAGCCCTAATCCAAGTCATCGATTTCTTTATGAGTTATTTCTATCAAAACCATTTCAAGAAAATTAAAAATATATAAATAAAATTTCTTTCTTTGCATTGCATTGTAAATATTCATAATCATTCATCATGTAGCATAGTATAGTTAATTAAATCACAAAATGGCCAAGGTGGGTTAATTATGAGAAAAGTGCACTCTAGAGCTTTGAAATGCTGCATTGGATGAGGCTATGGCAATGGTCAAGTGGAGGGGAGTTGATAAGTGTGAAAATACTCATCAATTAAAATCCAAAAACCACTTAAAACACAGTCAAATACATTATATTTAACTGAAAAATATCAGAATTACGTGGGTATTTTTGTTTTTGTGTTTTCAGGTAAACAAGATACATTTTGAAGCAAAGACGCGTTTTCAAGGGATTTTTATGATAAAAGACGAAGAAAAGGACGAAAGAGCTTTCAAGGACCTTACTTGCCATTATTTCAAAGATCGAGGACCTAAAGTGTAACTTTCACAAAGACAAAGGATAAAAAGAGATTTTACTTAAAAGTGATTATCACATTTGACAAAGAAATGATAAGTAAGGGACTAAAAGGAAAACAATGGGTAAAGTTTATTAAACTTGGTCAATTGACCAAGTCATACAGTCAAACTCACACACTCGTCTTCTTCAAACAAATATCAAGAGAGAGAAAGAGTCCAATCGTCCTCTCATCTCATTTTCTCCATAAACCTGCAAGATCAAATAACTAGAGCTACACAAGGTTTCAGGCCAAGCATCTAACTAGAAAAAGACTCCTTATCATCTTCTCTTCAAGATGATACCAGTTAATTAGCTCAAAAGGGAACGACGAAGAAACCCCCAAATCGGATCAAAGATGAAGAACGAGCTAAACCTCGTATTAAACATGTGGAATCAAGGGACTGGTCAAGACACGTCACTCCTCTTCTTCAAACGGCTATAAATACACGATCAAGACCTTCATTTTCAGCGGTTAGACTAGGTGTAGATTACACACATTTAGATAATTAGTTAGTTAGTGTTAGTTAGGAGTAGAATTCATTCAGTTCTTAGTTGGTTATGATTCTGTTGAACTTGTAATTGTTTTCTCCTTTAATGAAAGATCAAGTTTTCGATTCTAGTTTTCATACTTGTTCCCCTGTTCTTATTAAAATGCTACTAATCTTTACTCTTGCTTTCAGTTTGAATCGTGATTAACTAACGATTTCTTATTTTAGTTAGCTGCCTGTAATTCAAGAAAGGAAATGAGTTCGTTTTCAGTAGTCGACATATGAGTTCTCACTTAGTTAGTTTGGAAGTTTAGTTCTATTTTTTTAGTATGCAGTTAGTTTTGTTATTCAGTAAAGAATCCTTGGTGTAGTTAGGTTAGTATGATTCTAGATTGAGATTAGTTAGAACATCTTACATTTTCGAGTTCATAGTGAAGTATTAGTTGGAAGATTGTTAAAGTTTTTATCAAAATCAAGTAGTTCATTCAGTTTTGGAAATTCAGATTGATCTTTGATTACAAGCTTATGCTTATTTCTTGTGTTGAGTTAGCTTTTCTGAATCGTCTTCAAGATTAGTGTGATTTTCAAGTTCAAACAAGATTTTCTGAGTTTTTTCTTCTTTTCTGATAATCTGATTAAACGTTTTGTTAACTGGTTACGAAAGTTGATGTTTTAGCTGATAATCTAGTTAATTGAGTTTTCGAGTATATCTCACAGCTTGTGAATTTTTGGTTCAATAATTCTCTTTTTCAGAATTCTTCACATTCTTGAAATACTTCTATTAGTTTAATGGTTCAATTTTTTAAGCATAGTATCTCATCGACTTAATCTGTTTGCAGAATCAGATTCAAAGTTTTTAGTACGAGATCAGCAGATGGAGAGTAATGGTGTTCGGTTTTAAGCGAGCTCAATGCTCCGCTTCGCCATCAACGGGCAGGCTTGGATGTAGAGGTCACTTTCCTTTTCGATTTCTGTCATTCTTAGAGTAAATCTACTAGACGCTTTAGTATAGAATAAATTTTCTTGTTACTGGTTGAATTTGATATTGTAGAGTTTAGTTTAATCTGCTTGTATTGACTATTTGTGACATGTTTCATTACTTTTTCCAGTTCAAGCTTTTATTCATATGATTTCGAGTTGTAAAGTTTTTGAAATTTCTAAAACTTGTATTTGGCTATTAGTTTTATAAAAAGTATTTCGTTAGAAGAATTTGGTACAAGCATTTAGTTGATTTGAGTGTTTTGCAATTAGATGTTAGAAAGTGGAGTAAGATTTTGAATAGATATTGTAATTAGTTTAAAAAATATTTATATCAGTGTGTAGTTCATTAGAATCGAAGTCTGAAATCTGTTTGATTTGGTCATTTGCAGAAGTTTGACTCGTATACATTTTTAGTCCCTGAACTTGTATACTTGTGTTACATAGCCAGTCCTATATTGTTAGGATGAAAGGTTGGTTAATTGTCAGTTAGTTGATACTTAGAACTGTATGTCCTTTAGTTAGATTTACAGTTAAGTTGTTTGTTCCGTTAGTCCTAATCGTTAGGTTCTGTTAACTTCAATATGTTAGTGGACAGTTAGTAGGTTATTGGGCTTTTGATCTAATTGGTCTTGCTAGTTTGTTTGATTTGAATAGATATAGTTAGCTTAAATAGCTTTCAGTTTTAGTAAATTTTAGATTAGATAAAACTTGAAATTTCTGCTTTAAATAGTTTACTTTTATATTTTGTATTTGGTATTTTTATTTTGTAGTGCAAAATTGTATTTGACATTTTACATTTTGGGCACTTATTTGTGGTATTTGCTAAATGTTCTAGATTGTACGGATATGTAGAAATAGTATAATATTTTACCTTTTTACATGCTTTGTGCAAAGTAGCCTAGAAACCAAGCAAGCTTTTATAACCAAAAACAATCAAGTCAAGCTTAAAACGTTATATCAATTCGATAAGATACCGAGACGAGAACAACTACACTAGAAACGAATTTCACTTCACAACTCTTCACTTTAAAGCTAAGTGAGAACTTCACAAGACACATACACACATCACTTTATATTTTAGTGAGAACTAACACACAACACTTACAACTCAATAAAACATATCCAGTTATACACATGTAACTTGGATTCACACAAGACAAATCCAAGTATACACATATACAATGGATTTACACAAGACTAATCCAAGTATTCACAAATATATTATATTAACACAACTAATCCAAGTATATACAATTACATCGGATCTACACAAGACTCAAATAAAAATAATGAACATGAATAGATTTAAGGTAGGTTGATCTTCATCAATCTTTAATCACATCACAAGTGTGTGAGTGATCTTCTCTTTGGACAAGTAAAGAAGGGGATCAAGAGGATAATCATAAGTAAACATACTTGAAACATTAAGTGATCATTTACTAATGATTAGGATTTAAAAAGGAGAAATAAGGCAGAAAGAATGTCCAAAAAGGTTACTGAAAAATGCAGATTTGATGCACTATTTATAGGAGACAAAAGCCAATGGCTCTCTACCTACGGTCCTTAATTGTCCAGCGGTTCTTTATCACTAAGGAACCGCATAACTATTTAAGGAACCGTGGGTAGTAGACTCTGCTTCTTTTTGTCCTTTAGTAGGGAAGTAATATATGAGGTAAGTTTTACCTTCAAAGGATATTCTTATGGCATTTGGAATATGCCATATTCACATTTACATTTTCCATTTTAGTAAAACATTTTCTTAAAAAGAAAGTTTATTAAAATATTTTGTCACATTTGACAAAATGTTAGTTTTAAGGCTAATCACCTTTTATGATCACTAAATATGATCAAGATATGTTTGTACGATACCTAAATGATTATTACCTTGATGATAGTGTTTGTTAAATAATTCGTCTTACGATTGTCTTTGATGATAAATGTCTTTCTAATTTGTCGTGATCAAAACTAAGAAAGATTAGTTAACACTAATAATGTTTTTAGGCATCACTTGCATTAACAAACCACTCATCGATTCCACCCGAGAAGGACCCCAGAGATCCGCATGGACATAGTCTATAACTCCTTCTGTTGTGTGTTGACCTCGACCAAAACTCACCCTGACGATTTCCAAGAACATAATTTTCATAGAGATCGAGCTAACCTAGACCTTTATTTCCCTGCACCTCTCTTCTTTTGAGTTTATGCAAGCATGCTTCACAAATGTGAGCCAACCGTTTATGCCACCTGTGGCAAGACTTTCATTTTCTTGTATACTAACACTAGCTTCACCTGATTTTGTGTAAAACACGCATGCTTTTACCATGAATAGTACCCTTACGATCGTACGTACATGATTAGAACTTTCCTTATTTAACACGTTTACGTTTCATGAATAAGATTTACAAGTATTACGTACGTGTTATTGCACGATAAGTATTTAATACGTATTAAGACACGATAATTATTTCAAAAATAATTATAATCACGAACATACGAACATGAAATCATGAACGTATATAATCACGAACTTAATATTACATACTTACGTATATTTGTTATGATTACGAATAAATATATTACGACACGAACGATGACTAAATAAATCACGTAAAACACGACACGAGAACACGTATAATATTTAGACACGGGAAACAATGGGTTTCCTCTTTAGGGCCCACATACCCACGGCTAGAAGGAAGGAAGGGGACCAAGCCCACTTTGAATTTTATTAAAAGAAGAAATAAGGGAAGGGATATTTTCATAATCACAGAAAAATTAGAAAATATCAAAACCCTAATCTCTCTTTTCTCTTCTCTTGGCCGCTGGGTAGAACACACTACAAAGGGTGTGTTGGTTGATTTTTGGTGATCAAATCTTGCAAGATTGTTCGTGTTTTTCATTCTCCATTGTTCACGTATTCGGTAAATTATTAAATCCCTTTTTATTTTATGTTTTATTAAATTAAAACACATGAAATCATAGTATGTAAACAAGTAAATCATCATGTAATTAATCATGGGGGGTAAATTAATCATGGTTTTTAGGGGTGTTTGTTTCGGCCGAGGCAAGGAACCGAGAGCAAAAGGTCTGGGCTTGCTTTGTTGCGCATCAACCGAGACCCCATGGTCTCGGTGTGGTGTTGTTGTGTCTCGGCCGCAAGAACAAGGGAACCCCCGACCTTGTCGGGGGGTGTTTTGGTTTTTGGTTGGGTCTCGGCAGAAACAAGAACCACCACCGGCATAAGCCGGTGGCTATATATGGAAAGCAGGGGGAACCATAGCCGCGGCAGCAGGGGGACACCGGCTAGCCGGTGGGAACTTTTCCCAGCCGACGGCTTAAGCCGAGAGACCAGGGCGAAACCACCGGCACAGCCGGTGGCTGTTTCGCGAAAACAGTGGCATCCGGTCAAGCCGGTTTTGTCACTGTTAAGGGTGCGTTTGGTTGGCCCGTTCACGGGTCCGGTTCACGGGTTCACGGGCACGGTTCACGACTTAATTAATTTACAAGTTAATTGTTTTACGAGATTAATTTTTACAAGGTTAATTAAATTAATTTAACATGTTACTTAATTAATTTAATTACATCATGACTTAGGTTATTATTATTATTAATAATACATGGATTTTAACCTAAGTATTTATTATTTAAGTTAGACTATATAATTAATTAATTATTAAACATGCCTTATAATTAATTAACTTACATGACTTAGGTTATATTAATAATAAATATTAATAAACGTTTTAACCTAAGTATTATTACCTTTTATTTAATTAAATCATGTTATATTTAATTAAATACTTTAACCCATAGTTTATTTAATTTACATGTAATAATTAATAAACTATACTATATATCACATGACTATACTATAAATCAGTAAACACTTAAGCTTATATTATTAACTTAATAATCCAGCTTATTTCTATTTATGGAAACTTTCTATTTTTAGAAACTTATTTAATTAAGGCAGCTAATCTATTTATAGAAACTTTATATTTTTAGAAACTTATCTATTTTAAGCAGTAAATCTATTTTTGGAAACTTTCTATTTTTGGAAACTTTCTATTTTCGGAAACTTTCTATTTTAGGAAACCTACTATTTTTAGAAAGTTACTTATTATCACACAACAAGTATAATAATACAAGAAATACAAGTAATACTTAAACAGAATAGACAAAATAAATGATAAATGCAGTATAAAGCTTAAATCAGTAAAACATGACATGAACATATAAAACAAGCTAAGACATGATATAAAATCAGTTACATACTCAGTAATTAGAATACTTATACACGTATATTATTTATGTAGCGTTAGTGATATCGAAGTAGGACTCTCTTCCGTTCGTCTTCTTTGTTCACTAGACACAAGGTACGGATTCTCCGTCCTTTCAGTATGGGCATTCTTCCTTATTAGGATTCCGCGTATGCAGCCAACTGTTTTCCCTAGTATATGTTTTATATGTTTTTGAACTGCTTATGTTTAATTAGATACCTAAAGCCATATACATGCATGACCAGTTTCACCTAGTTATGGAGGTACCATAACCATAACACTGGAGGCACCGGTGTTATGACTTCACCACGGCGGAGTGATAGCTCGTGGCATCCCTTCAGCTTTTAGCCATATTATTATTATCATGTGGGGCGTATGGGTGCATCCTAGGTTACATGTTTTCAGCAGATTATTCAGGTGAATGTGGTGTGTGCCTTGCATCCTTCACAAGGAGCTGATCCCTCCTACCCAAAAACTTATATTGATTAGAGGCAGCCCCTCTAATTGCATGACGAGGTCACCCCTCCAAGTATTCATGCACGTTGATATTTCATGACCTATATTGGCTAATGGTAAACATGTTAAACAGTTTTATAAGATAAACATAAGGCTTTTCAAACTATAAAACCAGTTTTACTAAGATATACATGTTATCCAGGACTTAGTTTTTCCGCTGCTTTATGCTTATATGCTTATATTATTCATGCTTTACTTGTGTATCCGTGAACTGAGAGTTATGCTCAGCCGTTTTTCCTTTCATGTTCCCAAAACGGCAGGTACTCAAGGACGCTCGTAGTCTTTAAGCGTACGTGCATATGGATTGGAAGCTTCCTAGCCTTCATTATTTTATGCATTTCTTTATACTTTGATACTCATTTCCATGGATATTGTTTAGTCCTTTTCTTTTACAGTACTTATGTTTGTGTGTGATGAGTTCTACTTTTGGGGTACCGATGTTTGTTTCCGGTATTTCCTTTATGGTCATGTAATGTTTTATACATTTATCCTTGTATGCTTTGATGAAACGCCATAATCACGCGTGACATTCCATTTATCAAAATGAGGTGTTACAATTATGGTATCAGAGACAAGGCTTCGACCTGTAGGCTCTCAAAACACGACATGTGATGGTAGTCACTATGGTCTTCCTAGAACTGATAGTCGGTTTTCATGCATTCATCATTTTCATGCATACATATATATGTCATTGTCGTAGGTTTATGACTAAGTAATGGTTGGCACAGGACTGGCCCTATTTAGTCGCATGTGCTTTTATTGAAACTTTTAACTTTGGGACCAACCCATTGGCGTCCCCTCGCCATGTCTTTTGTTTTGAGTGAACTGACCATAGGCATTCACTCTCGCGCGTATAAAAGTTTTCATAAAACTACATCATGCATTCATGTACTAATTTTTCTGCATAAAATTTTTCTCATGATTTATTGATATAATTTTCTTTCATGTATATAGTTTATGTTTTGATCAGTTAATCATGTATTTTTATGTTATACTGTCCGATGGTTCTCACACACGAGTAGGAACAACTCAATGCAGCAGTCCAAGCTACAATGCAAGCTATGCTTCCTCAGCTGAGGAACGAAATCAGGGCTAAGGTGAAGGCTGCCAACAATCAGCAGCAACACCCACTACTTCCTCCTCCTCCTCCAGCAACATTGGTCACATGGCTGGAGAGATTCAATAAGCTACACCCTTGAGATTTCAAGAGAACAGATAGCCCCAGTGAAGCTTAAATCTGGTTGGCTCACATTGAGAAGATCTTCGATGCTATGGGCTGTGACCCCGTCTTTAAGTCGAGGTTGGCCTGCTACCGGTTCGAAGGTGATGTGTTATCCTGGTGGAAGGCACTGAAGCATTCTGAGGGAGGTGATAATTGGGTGATTGGTTTGACTTGGGCTCAGTTCAGGGATTTGGTGATGGGACAGTTCTTTCCCAAGGCTGAGCAAGACAAGCTAAAGAGAGAGTACCATGGAATCCGACAGAGAGCTGGGGAGAATAGCAACGAGTTCATGCATCGCTTTCTTCTCTTGGCTGGTTTTCTTGGTGCAGCAGCAGGTACTCCTGAAGAGCAAGCACACCACTTTAGGTGGGCTCTTCGTACATCGGTCGCAAACAACTTGGTGTTTGCTACGTTCAACACAGTAGCACAAGTGGCCGATGCAGCACGTAAGCTGGAGATGCTGTAGGAAAGAGAAGAGTTCAGGTAAGCAGAGAGACCCGATAAGAGGTAAACATTTGTTATTTAGCAGTGACCAAACCATATTCCTTTAGTATATGTCAATATTTCATCTCTTTAAAACTAAATCTTCCAGCCAGAAGACTGGGGACCGGTCTCAGCCGGCTACTCAGCAACAGCCTACTCAGCCCAAGGGAAACGATCAGACTCACGACCGTTCTGCTACGGATAGGCGTGGCGGTGATGATCATTACCGTAACAACATTGGACACTCCAACAGCATCAGGTCCTTTTACTTACTCATTTTTCTATGATTACATGCTATAATTCTTATATCTGGCACATTAGAGAATCTTCTACCAGGACTCATGGTAACGGGAGGGACTAGAACCAGAGAGGCTCACAGCCTAACCGTCCAGCTATCACTGGTATTCCATCTTACGATTTATCCGCATTGTCCTTTGTACCTTTATCATGTCTCATGTATATTGTTCTTATCAGGCTCACAGCCAGTCAGGACACCTGCTGGAGGATATACTCATCCTCTTTGCACTACTTGAAACCGTAGGCACCCAGGGCCATGTCGCTGCGACAACGACGCATGCTTCAAGTGTGGTCTTCCTGGCCATCGCATGAAGGACTGCCGCAAGGGCGAGATGGAGGGCACATCGGGACATGCTGATACCAAGCCACCTCCTACTAGTGGACGCATTTACACGACATCTCGCGATCAGGCCAACAAGTCTACAGGTACCATCACTGGAATCTTGTATATGTATGGTCAAGCTGCATGTGTTCTTTTTGACACGGGTGCTACTCACTCGGTCATTTCTACTGCTTATGCCAAGAATGTTAGGATACTCCCCATGCCATTATAGAATATACTGAATATTTCAACGCATTTAAAAGACTCTGTACGCATAACCCATGTGTACAACAGCCTTCCTCTAGAGTTTGATGACAAGATTCGTCCTGTTGACGCACTTCCGCTGGACATGAATGATTTTGACATGATTTTGGGCATGGATTGGCTATCTAAGCATCATGCTACCATAGACTGCCATTCATACCGAGTCATCTTCGGTGATGTTAATACGCCAGAGTACATTTACAACGGGTTCGTACCCAGAAGGTCTGTACAAATCATATCAACCCTACAAGCACGTGCATTACTTTCACATGGTTGCGACGGCTATCTAGCTACTGTTCATGACATGGATGTTGAATCCCCATCAATTCAGAATCAGCGGATAGTGTCAGAATTTCCAGATGTATTTCCAGAAGAACTTTTGGGCATACCACCTGCACGTGAAGTAGAGTTT
Organism: Glebionis coronaria; assembly: GCA_025667525.1. Taxonomy (NCBI): domain Eukaryota; kingdom Viridiplantae; phylum Streptophyta; class Magnoliopsida; order Asterales; family Asteraceae; genus Glebionis; species Glebionis coronaria. Next base: position 194,408,151 of record CM046878.1, read on the forward strand.
AATATCGAGCTCATCCTAGGAGCTGAGCTAATTTCCAAGGCTCCTTATCACATGGCTCCCATAGAGTTGAAAGAGCTGAAAGATCAATTGCAAGAACTTTTGGAACGAGGCTTTATTCGACCGAGCGCATCTCCATGGGGCGCACCGGTCTTATTTGTTAAGAAGAAGGACGGCAGTATGCGTCTTTACATAGACTATCGCGAGATCAACAAGATTACCATCAGGAATAGGTATACACTACCACGTATAGACGATCTGTTTGACCAACTCCAAGGGGCCAAACATTTCTTCAAGATTGATCTAAGGTCGGGTTATCATCAGCTACGGGTTAAAGAGCAGGACATTGCCAAGACTGCTTTCCGTACACGCTATGGGCACTACGAATTTGTAGTCATGCCATTTGGCCTTACTAATGCTCTAGCAGTCTTCATGGATTTGATGAACAAAATCTTCCATGAATTTCTGGACAAGTTCGTCATTGTCTTCATTGACGACATTCTGATAGTCTCTAAGTACAAGGAGGAACACGAAGACCATCTTCGTATAGTACTACAGATTCTACGCCAGAAGCAACTGTATGCTAAATTCTCCAAGTGTGAGTTCTGGTTAGACAAGGTGGCATTCTTAGGTCACATTGTATCAGCAGAAGGAATCACGATGGATCTAGCAAAGGTTGAGGCTATTACCAAGTGGCCAAGACCGACATCAGCAACTGAAGTCCGCAGTTTCCTAGGCTTAGCTGGTTATTACCGTAGGTCCGTGGAGAACTTTTCCCGTTTAGCACTACCATTGACCAAACTGATGCGAAAAAGGGAGAAATTCGTCTAGACTGAAGAAAGAGAGAAGAGCTTTGAAGACCTAAAGCAGAAGTTAGTATCTGCACTGATTCTTACTCTCCCATCTGGTACATGTAGATTTCAGATCTACAGTGATGCATCAGGAAAGGGACTTGGTTGTGTTCTCATGCAACATGGGAAAGTGATCGCGTACGCTTCACGGCAGCTTAAGCCTTATGAGGAAAATTACCCTACGCATGACTTGGAACTTGCAGTAGTCGTGTTTGCATTGAAGATATGGAGGCACTACTTGTATGGAGAATCATGTGACATTTTCACGGACCACAAGAGCTTGAAGTATATCTTCACTCAACATGCATTGAACATGAGACAGATGAGATGGTTAGAGCTGTTGAAGGATTATGACATTAATCTGAAGTATCATCCCGGCAAGGCGAATCTAGTGGCAGATGCACTTAGCAGAAAGTCTGGAATGATAAACGGCATTAAAATTGAGGAGGAAATTATAAGAGACTTGGAGAGACTAGACATAGAGATCATGTTAAGTGGACAGCACGGTTACTGGGCTAATCTTAGAGTGGAACCCGAGTTAATCTCTAGGATCAAGGAAGCTCAGAAGGATGATGGTGAAATCTGGGCGATAATTCAGAATTTGGAGAAGCAGACAGAATTTCGAGTAGACGCAGATGGTTTCTTATGGCAGGGCACGAGACTTTGTGTTCCTGATGATCAAGAACTCCGGGAAGCATTGTTAGCCGAGGCTCATAGCTCCCCATTCTCTATTCATCCTGGTTCGACCAAGATGTACCATGACATCAAGCAATACTTTTGGTGGAGTGGTACGAAATAGGATGTTGCGACTTACGTCTCCAAATGTCTTACCTGCCAGTAGGTTAAGATCGAGCATCAACGATCTGGCGGTCTTCTTCAACCGTTAGATATCCCAGAGTGGAAGTGGGACAAGATCACCATGGATTTTCTTACCGGCCTTCCACAGACAAAGAGGAAGCACGATGCGATTTTGGTTATCGTTGATCGACTTACCAAATCAGCTCATTTCTTACCGATCCGCAAGGAAGATTCGGTCAGTAAACTCACCGATACTTACAAGAAGGAGATCATGAGGCTCCACGGTGCTCCATCTAGCATTGTCTCAGACAGAGATCCTCGGTTCACTTCGCGATTCTAGAGAAGTCTGTAGAAAGCTTGGGGGTACAAAACTTAAGCTTAGCACGGCTTTTCATCCTCAAACAGACGGGCAATCGGAGCGAACGATTCAGACATTAGAAGACATGTTGAGGTCATGTGCGTTGGAATGGACGGGTGATTGGGACGATTATATCTGTTTGGTGGAGTTTGCATACAACAACAGTTGGCACACAAGCATCAAGTGTGCTCCTTTCAAGATGTTGTATGGCAGAAAGTGTCGCGCCCCAATCTGTTGGGATCAGGTTGGTGAGAGAACACTTGAAGGACCAGAAATGATTGAGTTGACCAACGAGAAGGTCGCAGTAGCTAAGCAGAAACTACAAGAAGCACGATCACGTCAGAAGAGTTATGCCGACAAGCATCATAGGGACTTACACTTTAATGTAGGAGATCACGTTTTCCTTAAGGTTTCGCCGGCACGTGGTGTTAGACGTTCTGGAATCAAAGGGAAGCTCAGTCCTCGATTCATCAGACCGTTTGATTTTATTGAGCGAGTCGGTGAAGTATCTTACCGTTTAGCGTTACCTCTGCAGCTTTCTCATGTTCACGATGTTTTTCATGTGTCCTTACTCAGAGGGTACAAGTATCATCCCCTTCACATGGTTCAGTATCCACTGGAACAGATTCGTGAAGATCTCACTTTCATAGAAGAACCCGAACGAGTTCTTGACAGACAAGAACGACTCATGAGAAGGAAGACGATTCCGTTCGTCAAAATCCTTTGGAGGAATCATACCGAGCGGGAAGCCACTTGGGAAACAAAGGAGTCTATCCGGGTTTCTTACCCTCATTTCACATTTTGAATTCGGGTATGTTCTTCTTTTCCAGTTAATTATCTATAATTCGTGGACGAATTATTCTTTTTAGGGGGAAGAGTTGTAAAACCCGCATCCTTTTACCATGAATAGTACCCTTACGATCGTACGTACATGATTAGAACTTTCCTTATTTAACACGTTTACGTTTCACGTATAAGATTTACAAGTATTACGTACGTGTTATTACACGATAAGTATTTAATACATATTAAGACACGATAATTATTTCAACAATAATTATAATCACGAACATACGAACATGAAATCATGAACGTATATAATCACGAACTTAATATTACGTACTTACGTATATTTGTTACGATTATGAATAAATATATTACGACACGAACGATAACTAAATAAATCACGTAAAACACGACACGAGAACACGTATAAATCACCACGACGGAGTGATAGCTCGTGGGGTCCCTTCAGCTTTTGTCCATATTATTATTATCATGTGGGGCGTATGGGTGCATCCTAGGTTACATGTTTTCAGCAGATTATTCAGGTGAATGTGGTGTGTGCCTTGCATCCTTCACAAGGAGCTGATCTGTAACACCCCCAAATATTCATACTTTAGTTCAGCGGAAGAGTCGTTGGTGTTACGGGATAGCACATTACTCAAATCATAGACAACGCTTAAAATCGTGTCGTTTAATAATAAATCATTTTCCATTCATGAATATCAAATTTACATAGGTCTCAAGTCATAGTATTTCACACAATTTGTACAAATATTTGAATGGAAATTGTTATTTAAGTGCGGGCCATGAATTCTTATCGTCTTCCCGAGAATTACCTTCAAGTACCTGAGATAAAACATGTTAAAAGAAAAGGTCAGCGAAAACGCCGAGTGAATTCATAAAGTTTAATGAAATCCATTAATATATCATTGGTATAAAATTATTACCGAAAATCATTTTGTACAATTCTTTGTCGTAGGCTATAAAATAAGCCAAAAACATTTTATACAAATCTTTTTTGTAAATCATACTATAGGATTTTTCCTTCAAAACCATTATACGAACCAATGTCGTAAAAACATCATACAATACGTTTTATAACTTGTATAGAATTAAATAAAAACCGTTATATGAATATGGTTATGTAAAACCAAAACACGAACATAATATCAATAATAAGACCCTGTTTTGCTAGTCCGGCAATATATTGTAATTCAATGCGTATAGCAGTATTTTCGTTATTGGATTATTATAAGCCGCATGACATTGCTACCTTACTATAACAAACAACGGGTAGCTTACCCGAAATTCCTTTGCCCATCTACTTAGCGTGTTGTCACAATAATCACACTTATATAAATCTTCTCATACATAAATTCGCTTACCACTCAATGTGGCACGACGGGGATCAACCGTCAAGGCGCGAACTAGGGTGATCTTCCCCAAATAGTACTATTATATGCATAAGCGTCTACCAAATCCCGGTAGTTCACAATTCATGCTAATGGGACTTTTAGTGACATAACCTAACTAATAATATTCCAATTTATTTCATTCATCGGGTCATATAATCATTCATCGGGTCATACAATCATTCGGGTCCAAATCAATAAGCAAACAGTCAGGACAAGTGGTGTCCTATTTAATTAAAAAAACACGTTATCTCCCTCGCGGGTTTATAAAACATTTCATAAAAAATTTAAAAGAGTGCGAGGCTATGAACTCACGTTGATTGGGAAAGGCGGGTTATCGGCGATTTGGATGTACGGTACGTGCTTCAATCACGGTAACCTAGACAAATAATACTCGTCTTAGACTCTTGTCCAATGACTTTATAAAAACAATGGCTATGTATATATGATGACATTATAAGTATGATGATGATCAAGTGGGATTTTATCTCTTCATTCAACATTATAGTGTTATGTGTTAGTCAAATTTTTGACTAGTTACACTAGTTTCAATCCAAATCCATATTAAGGCCCAATAAGCCCATTAAAAGCCCAATACATTATATTAGTCTATTTATAGTTTTAATACCAGGCCTTTACTCATATTTTGGGCCCAAGTGGGTTAAGCCCAATGAGTAAGTCCATTAGTGTTTAGCCAAACTTGTCGGGTTAATAGTCCAATAAGGCTATTTTGGCCCGTTAATGTCCATAAGTTATAAAGCTCGGGTTTTATCAGTTTTTACTTGTCAAATATACTTATACATCAGTATATGAGTTATAAAAAGTTTACATTAGACGCGTCTGACCGTCTCAGTTTTAATTGACGAAAACGTTAATCTTTCGGTTTTTAGCCAAAAAGACGTAAAACTTATGTATATAGTTTTATAACTTATAAAACTTATCAAATTGTCATTTTTATAAAATTTTCCATTTACTTATCAAAGTATATACTTATTTATAAGTAAAATATAAGTTAGTGGGTTTTAGGTATACATTTTATATTAGTTTTACTTGAGTGCTAATTTTATAATATATACTTTTATTTTACAAATCTGATTATGAATTTCACTTTCACCATTTTTACCATATCTTGAGTTCTACAAGGAGATAGAAGCTCCTTTTTGGGCAGCACAAACTACATATTATGTGCTACAATTAACTCCCTCTTAGATACTGCTCAATCAACCTCTAAATGTCTCTAACAGTCCGTCCAAAACAGACTATACAGATTTGAACTTCAATATTGTTTTGATCATATCTCCCTCATTTTATGGATTCCATTGAGTAGCCAACTCTCACATATGTACAAGTCACATACCTTAGTGTATATTAAATTATCCAAGCCACTTTAACAAGTTATCATATAGTTATTTACTATTTTATACAGCCTACATTTTTAGCCATGATTTTAACATCCTTTCATGTAGCTTTCAATCTTTTTAACCAAATTTATCATCACAAGATCCCCACATAATACATTGATCATCATATACATATAAATAAATGAAGAAAATATAAGATTACATATTCAAAATAACAAGATGATAGGAAGAAGTAATCTCTATACCACCAAAGTGATGAAATGATGAGTTTTTGGATGAACAAGACTTGGTTTTGAGTAACCAATCTTATGAGATATCAACACCACTTCTAGGATCACCAAGTATTTGTAGAATCCTTGAAAAATCAGCCCTGGATCTTCATGAAATCTCCTTTTCACATGTTATAACCACCTCCGATCTTCATCTTTTCAACTAGGCTTCAACATATGTTGATTATAGCCTTTGTTTATGGCTAGATTTTTGATGGTGGTGGTGTGGTGGTGCTATAGTGGACGTCCAAAATAGGAGAAAGAGAGAGTTTTGTGGTTTTTGCATGTTGAAAATGAAGATGCTAGTTTGTAGTTAGTGGTTTTTGATGTGCTAGTGGTTTGATGCAAAGCTAAGACATGTGTCTTAGCTTTGTATATAAGCTTGACACCTCATAAGGTGTGTGGGCTAAGGCTTAGCCGACCCATGTGGGGGTGGGGCAAGTTTATCTTGTCTCATCCCCATTTAATTACGGGTACTCCTTGTTTCTAGTTTCCTTTATTTGCGTGCCCTCGGGTCATTTTACAAAGAACGTTTTTATAAATTATGAATCAACGACACAAAACGAATCTAATAAAAATTCTCTCATAAAAAACGGAGTTCAAAAACGTAAATACGTAAACCTAGGGTTTCCGGTTTAGTCGTAAAAGACGTTAAATTATTCACGTAAGCTCTAATTTCTTCTCGTAAATTTGTGAGTTTATGAACCAACACAAATTTAAATTCCCAAAATAATATTCAAGAATAAATTTATTTCCTGAAGTGTCGGACTGTCACCAAAACTGTGTATGTAAACGTAAGCACGTAACGTGAAATTCTCCGGTTTAAACGTAGTCGATGCTACTTCAAGATGTAAACCCAAATTTATTCGCAAAAATGAGTGAGTTCATAATATAACATTAAAATAATGTTTTTAAATAATACTTGAGAATAAAATATTGACTATAAATTGATGGATTGTCACAACATTTACCCCTAAATAGGATCTTTGTCCTCAAAGATCAATTTATCTTACTACTCGCTTCTTATAGAGTTAAAGCCACGTGGGTACTTCATCCACATTCGGTCTTTTCTCTCAAGTGTAATTCATTACAATACGCGAGTTTCATCAAACATAACTACGGGAATACGATCAGGCTTAATGTTGACTTACTTTCTCTATCCATGATGTTCACGGGTTTTTGATGAATGCAACTTTTCGCCGATCTAAACTTCATCAAGAAGTAATCAGATTTTCACTTGATACACATTTTATCAAGTTCGATATACGAAACACAATTCACGCAGCTCTTGAAGTCCTAGGGTAGATCCAGCTTATATGCCTTTCAAACCAACTTTTACATTATCTCAATGGTCCCATACAACGGGGACTTATTTCCCATGATCTTTCAGATCATTAATTCATTTTTCCAAGGTGAAAATTTTTGGCATAACTTCGCTACACATCCTGCACTTCAAGATCTACATTTCATATTCACATAACCTCCTGCCCACTACCAGTAGTTAATAATCAGATCCTAATTCCAACAATCATTTCAGGTTTCACGGATCGGGTATTTTGTAAGGTTAGGTTTGTCATCATAGGCAACCTTAAACCTAAAAGACATGTCCAACTCACAATGGGTGTATGTCGGGTGTCTTCATCCCAACTCCTGCTTACAGATGCTCTCATATTTAGATCCTCACAAGATTCGATCTTGATCCTAATACGTTAATTATCAATGATAATCTCTCCAAAGGAAAATGATTATACGGTTTATCACCAAAGGTCAATTATTCAAGCATAAAACAACACGTCTAGTGTTTTGTATCGTTACTTTACCTCGTCCCTTCGTTGGGGTGGTAAACAGTACTCTCATCAAGATTCGTTCCCAATGATTTCTGAGGAAATCTCTAGAAATTCTACGCGAAGCGAGGTTCTTGATAGAGATGATCGATACAGGCACACCATGCTTACACAACTCTTTCGAGAATTGATACTAGCATTTTGTATGGGTTCAGATTAAATCTCGGAATCCTCTCGAATTGATCTCGGTCTTAAGTGGAATGATTGTTCTTGGTTACTAAATAAAAGGGTTTGTTTTTCTAATTTAATAAAAAGTGGAAATGAATTAAACTTAAGATTAAAATTAAGATTAAAATTAAAATTGAAATTAAAGTTCAAATTACAGTTAAAATTTAATAAACATAAAGAAACAATAAAACAGACAAACAGTAACACTAAAAGGAAAATTGATTCGGAACTTTAACCTTGGTTCGGAAGTTTTCCTTTATTCGGAACTTAAGTACTCATCCGGAACTTATCCTTCATTCGGAAGTTGTAGACTCATTCGGAAGTTTCTGATTCGGAAGTTTTACACTCATCCGGAACTTACTGATTCGGAAGTTTTGGACTTCCGAATGAAGCCCCTTGATTCGGAACTTACTGATTCGGAAGTGATTGGTTCGGAAGTCTGAAAATTGGTTCGGAACTTTTCAAAGTTCCGATTCGGAAGAAATCGGTTCGGAAGTATTTAAGGAAACTGGTTCGGAACTTTTAATAGACAAACTGATTCAGAACTTTTGCTTTGTTCGGAACTTTTTAAAGGTAAACTCATTCGGAACTTTTAACTGACTCGGAACTTTTGAAAATAAAATTCATTCGGAAGATACTGTTCACTCGTTCGGAACTTCTGGAAAACCCAGATACAGTAACAGTACCGAAGAACAAGGAAAACCGTTTTTAATCCAAAAATCACTAAGTTTTTCACCAAAGACTACAATAACTCAATCACAAAGCATCTATTAACCATAAGCTACAAATCCCACTAACAAAAACACAAATCCCAACAACTTTTGAAGATCAAATCAAGAAAAATAAAAGCTTAAAAACTTGAAGATAAAGATGATGATGAACAAGATATAATGGAAGATTAAACAAGAACTTTGTATTGAATGATTAATATTTTAACAAGATCAAACAAGAATTAAAATAACAAGATTTGAAAAGGAAAGATTAAAATCACCAATCACCCTAGTGGTGATGGTGATGAAACGAACTAAAGAGAAAAAGGAGGGGAGGAGAGAAAACTCCAGACTAGCCTCTCTAAAATGTGTGAGGGGCTCCTTTTATAGGCTTGTCCTTTGGTTGGTGAGTGGGCTTTCTCCCGTTCTTCTTGTCTTTTCGTCTTTTCAGAAAAGTTTCCGTTTTCGATTCTGATTCGGGATTTGTCGTCGATTAAATTCAACTCGTCTTTTAATTTCTTCGTTTAATAGACTTGAGTTTCTTCGACTTATATAAATCTTCCATCTTTGGTCCTTTTCTTCAATAAATCTTCGAATAGGCCCAATGACTTCAAATCTTTTGCATCTCTTGGACAATAGACTTTATCTTGAGTCTTTTTCTTCAGTAAAACCCGTGCAATCCCATGTTTTCTTCAATATTCATTCGGTTGACTCTGAAAACACAACAAACACAAAAACCACGCATAATTCCAAACAAATGATATTAAATACGTGTTTTGGTCTCGTTTTAGCCCGAATTAAGTGGTAAAAGGATGGGTGTTTACACACCTATCAAATCCCCTACACTTAACCATTGACATGCCCTCATGCAATGCTTAGTGATAAAGCAATTTTACACTTTTCTCATAATTAATCAACCTTGGCTTTATTTAAATTCTACTAAACAAAAATTAAAGAAATAAAACTTCAAAGGTAGCAAAGGGATAGAAAACCATTTTCACTTTGAAAATAGCTACATGGAAATAACTTGCAAAGAAATCGATGACTTACATTAGGGCTTTGGTGCTGCGAAGATTTATCACCCTCAAGTTTCACGTTCCCCAAACTAAGCTTAAAAACGAGATCATTGTTATTATAAGTTAGCAATTCAAACACTTACACACATGGCTTAATTAAATGCTTAAACTCCCTTATTCCTAGGTGTATCTCTTATATTTTATTTTTGTCTTAGAATGATCATGAAGATGCATTTTCGGACTTATTTCGATAGTTTATTTAGGCTGAAAGCAAAGTAGGACGATTTGATCAATAGTTAGCTAAAGGACAAAATCTCTTAAAACTGCTTCTCGGGATATCAAAAAGTTCATATCTTGGCATAACTTGGTTCACGATTTGAGACCTTTCTCGGGCGGATATTTGGCATGTACTTCATACTTCATATCTTCGAGAGACGTTCTTGAGATAATGGTCTTCTCATCATAATAGAGTTTCTTCACTTGGAGACTTTTGAGGGGTACTCCAACTTTGTTGACCAAGACTTCATGATTATTTCTTCAATCTCTAATTGGGATTTTGAGATACAACGATCCGCCTCCTTTTCGGACTTGGATCTATTTATCCTCATACCTTGTTAGGGTCTTTTCGGATAGACTTCTCCATGATCTTTATGGGAGTTGATTGCTTTTCGTCGTGAGTCTTGATCCTTCATATTGACTTTAGGAATAATGCTTTTCACATCACTTTGGATCTTCAGCAATAAAATGGAATCCTCATGCCTTGTTAGGGCCTTTTCGGACTCGCCAATCTTCGCGCCCCGCTTCATAAGTTATGCCTTGGCTATGAACTCTTATCATTACCGAGCAACTTTTAAACTATCTTGGGCTAGAAGCTAAGTAACTTTTCAAATCGTACGACCTTACTTATTGCAGATAAATTATTAGCAAGTGATGGGAGAATAGGCAAATAATTACACCAAGTGAGCTTGTGCAAGAATACCGACTTATAATTGACTCTATCATTTCTCGTCCTCCACAATTTAAAATCTCAAGTAATGAGACTCGTGGACACTTAGCCTAATAAACCAATTAAGGTCTACATGGTTAAGGATACTAGCTAGAATAAACTTGGATAAGTCTATTCGGGTTGAGTCAAAATAAACGCAACGGGCCTAATATGTCAAAGACTTCTAAACTAGCTACCCACTTTATTAATATTTTTGACTTTATTGCGGGATATATACATATGAAAGCAACGATAAAAATTTAAAAATACAACTAAATGGCCAAAGTTAATAAAAAATTTGAAAAGTGTTGAAAAATAGGATTTTCTGGTTAAATGAAGGCATTTTCATGCAAAAGTCCACTTAAAACTTCGATAGAAGTCCCCCTACACTTAAGATAAACATTGTCCTCAATGTTTAAGCATGTGGGAAAAGTTTCCCCTACACTTATGACATTGTGCACGTTGGTTAACTCAAGTTAAGGAAGAGACGACTAAAGTGATCAATTTCAAATGTGAGTATGAAGAAAATTGAATCACGATAGTTGAGAGATAGAACCGGATTTCGGATAACACGGGAGCACGGTTCTTCAAAGTTTCCAAGAGTGCACTTATCCCTGTAATCACACATATACAAAGACAAACACGTATAGAAGTCCCCCCTAAACTTAGGGGATTAAAACATAAAAGGATAGATACTCGGGCTGCCTCCCGAGGAGCGCTTGTTTTTGATAACCGAGTCACGAGCCTGACTCGACCCAAAATTAGTTCATGGGGAACGTGGTGAGGGATGGAGTCACCTCCTTAGAGGTGTCCTCACCAAAGTACAACTTCACTCGTTGGCCATTCACCTTAAAATTTGGTCCATCAGGTTGAGCGAGCTCGAGAGTACCATATGGAAAAATTTGGGGAATGGTGAATGGGCCGGACCAACGAGATTTGAGCTTTCCCAAGAAGATTTTCAACCGAGAGTTAAAAAGTAAGACCTTGTCTCCAACATGGAACTCTCGGTTTTTGATCTTGGAGTCGTGAATGAGCTTAGTTCTTTCCTTATAGATCAAAGAATTTTCATAAGCCTCATTACGGATTTCATTGAGCTCATTGAGTTGGATCTTGCGTAGGTCACCGGCTTTGTTTATATCAAAATTAGCCCACTTCAAGGCCCAATAAGCCTTGTGCTCCAACTCAATGGGGAGGTGGCACGTTTTCCCGTACACAAGACGATAAGGCGTACATCCGATTGGGGTCTTGTAAGCAGTACGGAAAGCCCACAAAGCATCATCCAGTTTATCAGCCCACGAGGCACGATGCTCTCCCACGGTTCTTTCCAGAATTCGCTTCAGTCCTCGGTTGGATATTTCAGCCTGGCCATTAGTTTGTGGGTGGTAGGCTGTGGAAAGACGATGATTTACACCGTACTTAGCCATGACTCGAGCAAATTGGTCATTGCAAAAATGAGTCCCACGATCACTAATAATGGCGCGAGGCACACCGAATCTAGCGAAAAGAGCTTTCAAAAAGTTACAAACCACCCTTGCGTCATTAGTAGGCAAAGCTTTGGCTTCAACCCACTTTGAAACGTAGTCAACGGCTACAAGGATGTATTTGTTTCCTTTAGACGAAGGGAATGGCCCCATAAAGTCGATACCCCAAACATCAAAAATTTCACACTCTTGAATGAAATTCTGAGGCATCTCGTCTTTATGTGTGATTTTGCCTTGCTTTTGGCAAACATCACATTTTTTAACCATATCGTGAGCGTCACGATATATGGAGGGCCAATAAAATCCCGAGTCAAACACTTTTTTAGCGGTGTAGTTGGGACCAAAGTGACCACCGGTGGGTCCTTTGTGGCAAGCATCAAGGATTTCCGACGCTGCCGGTCCATCAACACATCGGCGAATAATCAGGTCAGCACATTGTTTAAATAGGTAAGGGTCGTCCCAAAAGTACGTCTTAATGTCGGTAAAAAACTTTTTCTTTTGTTGGGACGTTAATCCTTCCTTGAGAATTCCACCCGCCAAGTAGTTTGCAAAGTCCACAAACCACGGGGTTTCATTCGGCTTCGAGTTTATAGACATTAAGGTCTCCAAGGGAAAAGAATCATTGATTTCTTTGGTCGGATGATCCCCTTGGTAAGGATCCTCAAGTCTGCTAAGATGGTCCGCGGCTAGGTTTTCTACTCCTTTTTTATCGCGAATTTCGATTTTAAATTCCTGGAGCAGCAAAACCCAGCGAAGAAGTCTTGGTTTGGAATCTTGCTTTGTCAACAAGTACTTCAGCGCGGAATGATCGGTATACACAATGGTGGTAGAAAGGACAAGATAGGGGCGAAATTTTTCAAAGGCATAGACAACAGCTAAAAGCTCTTTTTCGGTTGTCGTATAATGTAATTGTGCCCCTGTCATTGTCTTGCTAGCGTAATGGATCGGTTGGAAGTGTTTGTTCACTCTTTGTCCTAGAACCGCTCCAATAGCAAAATCGCTAGCATCGCACATCAACTCAAAGGGCAGCTCCCAATTAGGGGTAACCAAGACAGGTGCCTTAGTGAGCTTATCCTTAAGCGAGTTGAAGGCTTCAAGACACTCTTTGGAAAAGATAAAAGGCGTATCTTTTTTCAAGAGGTGGGTCATCGGGCGAGCAATTTGAGAAAAATCTTTGATGAATCGACGGTAGAAGCCCGCATGACCCAGAAAACTTCTCACACCCTTCACGGTTGAAGGTGGAGGCAACTTTGCTATAACATCGACTTTAGCACGGTCTACTTCAAGACCGGCTTTCGATATCTTATGTCCAAGCACGACGCCTTCTTTTACCATAAAATGGCATTTTTCCCAATTCAGAACTAGGCGAGTGTCTTCGCACCGCTTGAGCATACGTTCCAAATTGGCAAGGCAAGAAGAGAACGAATCCCCGAAGACCGAGAAATCATCCATGAAGACTTCCATGGTTTGTTCAACCATGTCATGGAAGATAGCTAACATGCACCTTTGGAAAGTCCCGGGCGCATTACATAAGCCAAAAGGCATTCTTTTGTAAGCAAATGTGCCATAGGGACAAGTGAATGTAGTCTTCTCTTGATCTTGGGGATCGATGGGTATTTGAAAATAACCCGAGAAACCATCAAGAAAGCAGTAATATTCATTACCGGCTAAACGTTCAAGCATTTGGTCCATAAAAGGTAGAGGGAAATGATCCTTTCTCGTGGCATCATTGAGTTTGCGGTAGTCTATACAAACTCTCCACCCAGTAACGAGACGAGTGGGAATCAACTCGTTGTGTTCATTGGGAACAACGGTTATTCCGCCCTTCTTGGGCACACAATGGATTGGACTAACCCATGGTGAATCCGAAATAGGGTAAATCATACCCGCATCAAGAAGTTTGATAACCTCTGTTTTGATGACTTCATGGATTTTTGGATTCACCCTTCGTTGGCTTTGAATTGTGGGCTTAAAGTCGTCCTCCATGAGAATTTTGTGTGTGCAGAAGTGAGGATCAATTCCACGAATATCCGAAATCTTCCAAGCAATAGCCTTCTTATGATCTTTTAGTACAGCGACAAGTCGGGCTTTCTCTTCGTCCTTCAAATCCTTAGCAATGATAACTGGCGACTTCTTCTCTTCATCAAGGAACACGTACTCGAGATGTGGCGGCAACTCCTTAAGTTCCAAATCCGGAGGATTTTCGACGAGAGGCGTATTCGAAGTCGGAGTATCGATAGCAATGACCGTGGGAGATGGAGGCGAAGGATTGTCTTCGGTGAGAAGATTGTCAAAGAAATTCATGTCTTCATCCCCATCGATAGGAGAATCATTAGTAGCTAAATTCACATCTCCCATGGTATCTTCAATTATGTTCCAAAATAAATCACTATCTCCAAATAGAGACAACGATGAATCAATAGAGGACACGGTCTCAACATTGGGAAGAGAGTTAGGAATACTTTTGCAAGCATCATTAAAGTGTTCTTCACAAGCCTCATCAAGAACGTCAATACAATTAACGCTCTCATATGAATAAGGCTGTTTAGACAACTTTCCCATGTTGAAGACTACTTTATCGTCACCCACTCTCATGATAAGCTCACCGGCTTCAACATCAATGAGAGTGCGACCGGTCCTAAGGAATGGACGACCAACAATCAGTGGTATACGGGGGTCCATCTCGTAGTCGACGACAACAAAATCAGCAGGGAAGGTGAATTTGTCGACTCCTACAATGACGTCTTTGGCTATCCCCACTGGATAAGCAACCGTACGGTTGGCTAATTCTAAAGTCATTTTGGTGGGGACTAGCTCTGGGAGAGATAATTGCTTCCAAACACTTAGAGGCATGAGATTAATACTGGCACCTAGATCGGCTAGGGCCATGCAATTCTCTACTCCCGGGAAATTGCAAGGGATAAGAAAACGACCCGGATCACCAAGCTTGGTTGGCAATTTCCTTAAGAGTACTGCAGAGCAATTCTCATTAAGTTGGGTGTTGGCAATATCGAGGAGCTTTTCCTTATCGCTCATAAGATCTTTAAACATTTTTGCATACTTGGGCATGTGAGCGAGAGCCTCAACGAAGGAGATATTGAAATTCAGTTATTTGAACATTTTAAGGAAATTCGAAACCTGAATATCATCCTTGCTCTTTTGCTTCTCTTTCCTCAACCTTGAAGGATAAGGTATATTGGAAGAAGAGGAAGGCTTTAGAGGAATAGGATCACTCACAACCACGGGTGGAGGAGGGGTAGAAAGAAGAGGTGGAGAAATTGGGGAAGGAGAAGGAGGAGGAATAGGAGCAGGTGACTCGTTCTCCTTAGTCACAATCACCGGTGGAGGTATAGGAAGGTCGGGTTCCTTGGTAACTTTACCACTTCGAGTAGTGATTGCTTTCATATCCCCTCTTGGGTTCGCAACGGTGTTACTCGGAAGAGTACCCGAAGAAGAGGGTTGATTACCTTGGAAGAAACTAGCCATCATGTTCCTCAGATCATTAGTTTGGGTATCCAACGTATTTCTCATGTCGGCTCTCAAATCATTTCCTTGCTTGACCAAGTCTGCTTTCAAATTGCGCACTTCCTCTTGGAGATTTCCCACTATCACATCATTGGTTCTCATGTAGGTTGCAACCTCTTGGTGTAATGCAGTGGTGGCTTGGTTGGGAGGAGCATTGTATGCAGGTGGTTGGTAAGCAGGTTGTTGGTAGACTTGATTGTTACGTTGAGGTGGTTGTTGCTGCTTGTGAGGTGGGATGTATGGTTGTCGAGGTTGTTGTTGTTGTTGAGGAGGGCGGTTAAGGTTTTGTTGTTGGTTTGGGTGGGTAGGAGGAAAGCCAGGTGGTGAAAGATAGTTGTTTGATCGATAGCTAAGCAAGTTACGGTCACCTTGAGGTCTAGCTTGATAAGCAGGTTGAGGATAGGTGCCATATGCCGCATTCACATTCTCAGCAGGGTAATCTTGGGTGGCGGTACAAGTTGTGTAAGAGTGAGGACCACCGCATATCTCACAAGGTTGGCTGACAGCGTTCACTTGAGCGTTTTTGGCGTTGTTGCTGTTGTTGTTGCTGACGGTGTGGGTGACAAGCGATTCAAGAAGCGTAGTGATTTTGTCTAATCGCTTGTCGCTGTCATTAGTGCTAGCACTAGCGACATTGGTCCGAACACTCTTGGTTTGCACACGAGATTTGTTCTCAATGATGTCCCAAGCAGCATTGGAAGTCTTAGCCAATAGATTACCCCCCGAGGCACTGTTCAGTGAATCTTGGTCACTCATGCTTAAACCATTGTAAAAAGTATTGATTTGATGTACTTTGGTAAAACCATGTTGTGGGCATTTTCTTAAAAGATCTTTAAAGCGATCCCAAGATTCACTGAATGACTCATCGTACTTTTGTTCAAAATTTATGATCTCATTCCGCAAAGCGGTAGTACGAGAGGGTGGAAAAAAGTAATTTATAAACTTTGTTTCCAAATCCGTCCACGAGAGAATACTCTGTGGCGGTTCCTTAGCAAGCCAATGCCGGGCTTGTCCCTCTAAAGAAAAGGGAAAAAGTTGTAACCTTATAACCTCTTGTGGAACTCCATTGAACTTGACCGTGTTGGTGAGTTGCAAGAATCTCTTGATATGGTCATGTGGGTCATCAATGGTGCGTCCCAAGAATGGTTGAGCGGAGACCATATGGATAAAGCCTGATTTTAGCTCGAAATTGTTGGCGGCAATTGGTGGTATAACAATTGGATCCGTGTTGCCATCGACATGAGCTTGCAGCAATTCAATCATTGGGCGATTATCCGGAAGGGGCTCATTGTTGTTGTTATTGTTCATGTTGTTGTTGTTATTATTGTTTGGAGGTGGTACACCGGCCATGTCTAAGTGATCGAGAGGCTCGGGCTCTTGATATGACGTGGATCGAGTGCGCATACACCTGCAAAAGAACGAACAAAGAGAAACAAAGCACAAATATTTTTGGTTTTTATGTTTTTTATTTTTTTTTTATTTTTTTTTTTTTTGTATTTTTGAAAATTTTATATTTTTTAGTTGTTTTTGAAAATTTTTGATGAAAAAGAACGTTCACGGGGAACGGATCCCAAAATCCAAGTTCTCACAAAAAACTTTTGATCTTAACGAGAAGAGCCGGCAGCGGCGCCATTTGATACTAGCATTTTGTATGGGTTCAGATTAAATCTCGGAATCCTCTCGAATTGATCTCGGTCTTAAGTGGAATGATTGTTCTTGGTTACTAAATAAAAGGGTTTGGTTTTCTAATTTAATAAAAAGTGGAAATGAATTAAACTTAAGATTAAAATTAAGATTAAAATTAAAATTGAAATTAAAGTTCAAATTACAGTTAAAATTTAATAAACATAAAGAAACAGTAAAACAGACAAACAGTAACACTAAAAGGAAAATTGATTCGGAACTTTAACCTTGGTTCGGAAGTTTTCCTTTATTCGGAACTTAAGTACTCATCCGGAACTTATCCTTCATTCGGAAGTTGTAGACTCATTCGGAAGTTTCTGATTCGGAAGTTTTACACTCATCCGGAACTTACTGATTCGGAAGTTTTGGACTTCCGAATGAAGCCCCTTGATTCGGAACTTACTGATTCGGAAGTGATTGGTTCGGAAGTCTGAAAATTGGTTCGGAACTTTTCAAAGTTCCGATTCGGAAGAAATCGGTTCGGAAGTATTTAAGGAAACTGGTTCGGAACTTTTAATAGACAAACTGATTCGGAACTTTTGCTTTGTTCGGAACTTTTTAAAGGTAAACTCATTCGGAACTTTTAACTGACTCGGAACTTTTGAAAATAAAATTCATTCAGAAGATACTGTTCACTCGTTCGGAACTTCTGGAAAACCCAGATACAGTAACAGTACCGAAGAACAAGGAAAACCGTTTTTAATCCAAAAATCACTAAGTTTTTCACCAAAGACTACAATAACTCAATCACAAAGCATCTATTAACCATAAGCTACAAATCCCACTAACAAAATCACAAATCCCAACAACTTTTAAAGATCAAATCAAGAAAAATAAAAGCTTAAAAACTTGAAGATAAAGATGATGATGAACAAGATACAATGGAAGATTAAACAAGAACTTTGTATTGAATGATTAATATTTTAACAAGATCAAACAAGAATTAAAATAACAAGATTTGAAAAGCAAAGATTAAAATCACCAATCACCCTAGTGGTGATGGTGTTGAAACGAACTAAAGAGAAAAAGGAGGGGAGGAGAGAAAACTCCAGACTAGCCTCTCTAAAATGTGTGAGGGGCTCCTTTTATAGGCTTGTCCTTTGGTTGGTGAGTGGGCTTTCTCCCGTTCTTCTTGTCTTTTCGTCTTTTCAGAAAAGTTTCCGTTTTCGATTCTGATTCGGGATTTGTCGTCGATTAAATTCAACTCGTCTTTTAATTTCTTCGTTTAATAGACTTGAGTTTCTTCGACTTATATAAATCTTCCATCTTTGGTCCTTTTCTTCGATAAATCTTCGAATAGGCCCAGTGACTTCAAATCTTTTGCATCTCTTGGACAATAGACTTTATCTTTAGTCTTTTTCTTCAGTAAAACCCGTGCAATCCCATGTTTTCTTCAATATTCATTCGGTTGACTCTGAAAACACAACAAACACAAAAACCACGCATAATTCCAAACAAATGATATTAAATACGTGTTTTGGTCTCGTTTTAGCCCGAATTAAGTGGTAAAAGGATGGGTGTTTACACACCTATCAAGAATCTATCACTAACAGGAATGATATTAGTAGATTTGGTCAGTCTATCGACGATGACCCAAATCGAATCAAATTCAGATGATGGCCTTTGCAATAGTTAGACGTTTACTAATGTATGAGGCGATGTCTGTATTCATAATTTTCCATCAGTACAACTTCTTCAGATAAAGATACATTTAATCAGAAATGGTATGAATAGAATACTTAATCTTATGTGATTCCAGCATGACTAAATCTTAAAATCTCCATATTTAGGCAACCACAAGTGGCCTTTAAAACATTTAACGCCATCGGCTTCTCAATTCTAATGGTTCACATTAGCCGCGAACCTCTTTTATTATCTATATTATCCTTTTTACAAGCATCGGCTATATTTAAATTGCTCGGGCAAATTATTTTTCACCGTCATTACTAAGGCACACATCCTAATTGATTCTTTATCTTTTCTACATAATGTGTCAGTAATTACATTCACCTTCCCTGATGAAATAAATATCATGACCGTATTCATTCAAAATTTCTTTCTTCATATTTTCTAAGTTTTAGTTTCGTCTCAACTATCATTTTTATCAATTTTTCCCAATCCGACGTCTAAAGCGTCGATAATTATTACAAGTAATTAAATATTAAATATTTATTTTTTATGAAACGTCAACGTAAAAAATTTAAATTTCTCAGTTCGCCAAATTATAGAAAAAATGTTCAAAATAAATTTGAATTTAATTAACAGATTTTTGTTGATTTATCGAAAATAATCAATAAGGTCCTTCAATGTTCGAAAAATTCTTTGTTTATACTTTGGTCAAAATTTTCTTAGTTGAAAAGCAAAGATTGTCGTTTCAAATTCTAAGTCATGGTTTAAATGGTTTCCTTAATCCCTTTTAGGTGGTCTTGAGGTATACACAAACATTTACCCCTAAAGGAGTTTAGTTATATGTTCTGGGTATAAGGGAATGATTCCTTAAAAATCCTTTGATAAAATATTTGTCAAAACATATTTGTGCTTTCTTTTAGGTAAAACCCAAAGCCTTAATGGCTCTAATCTTTGAAGAGTTACATAGATTTTACTACCACTAAACACATGGTCAAATGATGTAAAGGATTAAGCCTTAAATCACATGTTAAATACTCAAGGTACATGTTTTCGCTACTCGGCCAACTCAGGGCAGTCTATAAATGATTATTAACTCCTTCCTAAAACAAACAGATGGTCCTTAATGATCACAAGCATGTATTTATCCAATTACAGCCTACACACGTGATTCACCAAATTTATGGATGCTACATGTGTATTAGTCAATCCAAACAACATAACATGAAACTCATAATGTTCATTACGAGTCCTAGATGTAGTGATTGGAATAGATAATCTTTTTCGCGGATGCGAAGTTGATGATAACCATGTCGTGGATCAAATCTTTAGAACATACGCTAGAACCTTGTAAATGATCGAACAAATCTATCTATCATCTTGGGTAGTGGATATAGATTTTGATCATCAATTTACCTAGTTCACGGTAATCAATAAATATAAGGAATGGTAACACCATAACTCTTCATGATGACGAGCTTGGTAGAATAAAAGCTTTCTCCGACAACTCTCGTAGTTGTACGGTAATACTTTTGGTTCAGAGGGTGCTGACGTACAGTGCACATGCCACAAGTGCAGCACCTGGAACATAATCAATACCAAATTTAACTTGCCCTAATGGCGAAAGTCTAGTTAATTCACCAGCAAATACCTCCGAAAGTTTCAGATAACAAAAACATCTTTTAATACATTTACTTTAAGTTCTTCTATATTACAAGATCTATGATCAGTTCATAACCATTCATGGTATAATTTCAAGTCTAAATGCAGGATATGGTCATCCATCAAGAATTATTTAGATCACTTTTGATAATCAACATCTTATCTTTTAGGGGATTTCTACTCGAGTTCCCATCAATTTAGACATTGATATCAGGTCATAATCAACCAATCCATTCTAATGGCACTACCAACTTTTCAGTTTTATTGTCGTTGATAAGACGTGAACTTCTCAAAAGACTAATAATAACTCATAATCCTTCACAAATCCAAGGGTATCTGGAGACATAACTAACATTAAAAGAGTAAGGTCAACGCATAATCTACGCGAGAGAATTTCAAGTCTGATACAGACGAAAACATTAACGAATATGAATATATCCCATGTTTTCATGAATTGAGTACACATTCAAAAGCTCCTCGGATCGTTACCTAGGTCATTCAAATGAAATCTAATCAAAAGAAATGATAGGAACGTCAATACACCCAGTCGGGTATCAACACTCCGTAATTAGATACTTTTCCAAAGAATCTTACTACGAGAGAATTGGACAAGAAAGAGTTGTTAATTGTCAAATAAGACAATATCCATAGATGAGTAAATTCGACTCAGAAGAATAAATGGTACGGGCACATATGTAGGTGTCTTTAACAATATGTCCATATTTTTGCACTTCTTGTAGATCTCATAAAATTTAATCTTTCGCAATCTTCCAAGAAAATTTAGTGTTTATTAATAATTTCATGGTGACTACTAATCAGCCTTGCATGGTCCCTTCCAAATTGTACGTTGGCGCGCAACTATATACAATTTTAGGATTAACGATGCAATACTCAGTTCGTCAAAACTTTGTCATCATGTTTAAAATAAAAAACTAATTTCATGTTTAATTCTGGAATAAGAATCAAAATGAATTAGAGAGACGTTCTTTGTTATGGAAACAATTAAGTTTTCCAAGGTGTTTCATAAACAACTTTATTTCGATAACGATTACTTTTAAATCTCACTTTAAATAATCCTTACGGTGATGAAAATTCAATTTTTCTCAAGGGATAGTTTTAACTTATAAAAACAATGAGTGGTCTGCAAAAGAGTGACGAAAAGTCGTTCACCAAGAACTAACTACAATATGATAGGAAATGAGCTTAGCCAAATAATCATGAGGTTCATGACCTCGATGGCACTCAGGAATACAAAGAGAATAATCCACAACGTAACTCAAATCGAGATGAGTACTTGTTCAATGGTTGCATCACTAATGCGAACATTAGGAAGAAGCAAGAAAAGATAGATAACATCGATACATGTAGGATTTAGCAATCAAAGGTAGTCTTTTCATTAATCACAAAAAAGTCAAAATTGTACCGTAACACATTACGTGTCACTATGTCATACAATTCCAGGAACTCATCCTACCAACTGATGTCTCAGTTAAGTTAAGGATTTTTAAAAGATACCACAATGAATGCTAATCTACAATAGTCATTAGGTGTTCCACATGTCCCGAAAGATCCATCGGTCCCAATTTAGAAGAAGATTTCTTCATTTTATTTCTTGGACACTGGGCATCCTCGTTAGTGGACAATGGCCTAGGAACAACCCTTAAAACAAACCAACAATCATTTAAAACCTTATAATTAAATCGCATGACTTAACGACTTCCTCTTAACAATCTCATATTCCATACGAGTTAAGTTTTACTTTATTCAAGTTTCAACCAACTTGTACTCAACGCGACATCCTACCTCATTCTCCAACACTTTCAACCTTATTCTTAGACCTTGAAAGGGCAATAAAGTTCGATATGAACAACACTTAATTTCCAATCATATAGCTCCTTCATCAATAGTTATCAAATGAGTCACTAGTATGAAATGACTCACATATTCAATTAGAATTCTCGGAAAGGTACTAGTGGCATGAGGCTTTTGGGTAAAGGCTCCAATGACAACCTCAAGTGCAACATTCACCCTTTCGATTTCAAATTTAAGAATTGGATCGCACAGAATCAGATGACACCTTTCTAGGTGGTAAGGTTTTGTCAAACTCCACTCTATAAGTAAAGATCGTCATGACATCGATATCAGATTTAATCTCGCCAATTCTTCTTCAAGATCATAATCAACTACTATCAAAATTTCTACGAATATCAACCATTTTGTTGGGATCATAAATATCCACAACTTGGTTTAGATCTAGAATAGCTAGAATTCCTACGGGAATAGCTTCGATTGATTTGCTAGGGGAGTTAGGGTTTCTTGTGACAATTTATGTCGTACAAATATCTCGTATAAGTATTAAAATAATCATCAAACAATCATGTAATCAAATTACATCATATATATATATATATATATATATATATATATATATATATATATATATATATATATATATATATATATATATATATATATATATATATATATATATATATATATATATATATATATATATATATATATATATATATATATATATATATATATATATATATATATATATATATATATATATATATATATATATATATATATATATATATATATATATATATATATATATATATATATATATATATATATATATATATATATATATATATATATATATATATATATATATATATATATATATATATATATATATATATATATATATATATATATATATATATATATATATATATATATATATATATATATATATATATATATATAATCCAAGTTATATATATATTAAAATAACACTTCTCAGTCTGGCCTTGTCGGTAACTTGGGAATTCTTCGGCACCGTTATAATCAAATGATTTTTAGCCATTTCGAGAAAAATGTTTATAGTTAAAAGATTTTGAAATGTTTTATTCAAAACCTTGGTTTTAAAAATCTTTCGTTCTCTATAACCCAAGAGCTCTGGTACCAAACTGTAACACCCCCAAATATTCATACTTTAGTTCAGCGGAAGAGTCGTTGGTGTTATGGGATAGCACGTTACTCAAATCATAGACAACGCTTAAAATCGCGTCGTTTAATAATAAAGCATTTTCCATTCATGAATATCAAATTTACATAGGTCCCAAGTCATAGTATTTCATACAATTTTTACAAACATTTGAATGGAAATTGTTATTTAAGTGCGGGCCATGAATTCTTATCGTCTTCCCGAGAATTACCTTCAAGTACCTGAGATAAAACATGTTAAAAGAAAAGGTCAGCGAAAACGCCGAGTGAATTCAGAGAGTTTAATGAAATCCATTAATATATCATCTGTATAAAATTATTACCGAAAATCATTTTGTAATATTCTTTGTCGTAGGCTATAAAATAAGGAAAAAACATTTTATACAGATCTTTGTTGTAAATCATACTATAGGCTTTTGCCTTCAAAACCATTATACGAACCAATGTCGTAAACACATCATACAATACGTTTTATAACGTTGTATAGAGTTACATAAAAACCGTTATATGAATATGGTTATGTAAAACCAAAACACGAACATAATATCAATAATAAGACCCCGTATTGCTAGTCAGGCAATATATTGTAATTCAATGCGTATAGCAGTATTTTTGTTATTGGATTATTATAAGTCGCATGACATTGCTACCTTACTATAACAAACAACGGGTACCTAACCCAAAATTCCTTTCCCATCTATTTAGCGTGTCGTCACAATAATCACGCTTATATAAATCTTCTCATACATAAATTCGCTTACCACTCAATGTGGCACGACTGGGATCAACCGTCAAGGCGCGAACTGGGGTGATCTTCCCCAAATAGTACTATTATATGCATAAGCGTCTATCAAATCCCGGTAGTTCACAATTCATGCTAATGGGACTTTTAGTGACATAATCTAACTAACAATAATCCATTTCATTTCATTCATCGGGTCATATAATCATTCATCGTGTCATACAATCATTCGGGTCCAAATCAATAAGTAAACAGTCAGGACAACTGGTGTCCTATTTAATTAAAACTAACACGTTATCTCCCTTGCGGGTTTATAAAACATTTCATAAAACATTTAAAAGAGTGTGAGGCTATGAACTCACGTTGATTGGGAAAGGCGGGTTATCGGCGATTTGGATGTACGGTACGTGCTTCAATCACAGAAACCTAGACAAATAATACTCGTCTTAGACTCTTGTTCAATGACTTTATAAAAACAATGGCTATGTATATATGATGACATTATAAGTATGATGATGATCAAGTGGGATTTTATCTCATCATTCAACATTATAGTGTTATGTGTTAGTCAAATTTTTGACTAGTTACACTAGTTTCAATCCAATTCTATATTAAGGCCCAATAAGCCCATTAAAAGCCCAATACATTATATTAGTCTATTTATATTTTTAATACCAGGCCTTTACTCATATGTTGGGCCTAAGTGGGTTAGGACCAATAATAAGTGTGTAAACACTTATCCTTTTACCACTTAAAACAATGAAAACGAGACCAAAACGTGTAATTAATATCGTAAATATCAGAATTATGCGTGGTTTGTGTTTTTGTTATGAAAATAGGTACAAAAGATCAAAAGTAAAGAAAACACGGGATTTCACGGTCATTTATCAAAGAAAAAGTCAAAGATAAAGTCAAAGGACCAAAAAGTGCCAAAAGAATGAAGTTTGGAGGACTAAAAATGAAGATTTTACAACAATGACCATTTTTGCCAATTCCCAAAGTCATCCACTAATAAACCACATTGAAGAGCATAAAATTACAAAACCAACGGTCCTGACCTCGCGTCATAACTCTTTACGGTTTGTTTTCTATTAATTTTTTAAGTTTAATTAGTTTTTAAATAAATAAATAGTTTTTAATAAATTAAATATATATATATAAAATACTTTCCGAAAATAAATAAATAAAATAAATTTTTTATTAAAAATAAAATAATTTTCGTAATTAATATTATTATTTTATTATTATTATTATTAATATTATTATTATTATTTAAAACAAAGTCAAAGCAAGTCAACTGGTCAAACACCAGTCAACCAAGCCACGAAATGGGGTTAAGTAATACATGTTGCAAATATAAACTTGACAGACTGCAGGCCCCAGTGGCTGCGTCTTTGGACATTGGCAACCATGACTAGGGTTCGAGTCTTGGTGAGGCATTTGGCTGAGTATTTATACTCAGTGCCACGTGGCACTCTCTGAGTGGTCCACATGGCAACAGGTTCAGACCGGTCCGAGCCAGACCAGAACCAGACCCGTTCCAGACCCGAACCAGAACCAGACTGGACCGGTTCAGACCGGCCGGTCCAGACCCAGTCCAGACCCGGTTCAGACAGGTTCATCTCGGTCTAAATCGGCTCACGTCAGCAATGACGTCAGCACCACGTGGCGGCGGCTGGCCAATGCCAGCGCGCCACGTGGCACTAACAATTCACTGTTCATGTGCAGGTACCAGGTACTGTAGCAGCGGCGGCTGGCCAATCAGTTTGCGACACCTGGCAGTCAGAGGTTGCACTGGCGGCGCTGACACGTCAGTCTGACGTGTCAGTACGAGGTGGCAGGGAATTTCAGAGGTGGCAGTGGCAGCTGGAGGCTGGCCAATAGGAGCATGACACGTGGCGGCGGCGCCGCCACGTCAGTACGAGGTGGTTGTGGCTGTACGAGGTGGCAGTGTGCCAGTGGCGGCTAACCAATCAGGGACTGCCACGTGGCAGTGGTGATGAAAACAAAGTTAAAGGAGCGTGTGCCCGGCTAATGATTGGCGAAAATTCCCACACTTTGATAGCTGTCAAGAATTAATCGGATAAAAACAAGAATAGAGGGTCAGCTGTCCTCAAATATGCTTAGCCTCCAAGCAAAACTTAGATAGTAAATTACAAAAATACCCCTATGTTGGCTGCCTATATAAAGCCTCCCCCCATCTCATTTAATCAAGTTTTTTCTTCTAGTTTTCTCCTAGTTTTTCACATAGTCTTTATATGTTGTAATTTTAATTTTCAAGCTTTGTAATCTTCAAGTTTTTAATAAAAAGTCAAATTCTAGCTTAATAATATTCTCATTCTTCCTTTCTTTTTAATCTTATAATCTATCTTATTATTTTGGGATAAGTTTTTATAACCTTTTCCAAATAAGATTAGATTTATATAAAGTTTGGAATAATTAATTTTATTTCAAGCTTATTGTTGCCTTTTAGTAGATCTAGCTTATTTGTGGAGTAATCATTTAATTAGCTTTTTAGCTTTTTAAATCTCATAAGTCTTAAGCTTAGGCTTACGACTTATTTATAAGCTAGCTTTTTATTTAATCACTTTTAGTTTTTATTAATTAGTTTTCTAGATCTATTAGATTTAAGTTTTAAAAATTAAAAATACTTTCAAAAAACAAAAAAAAAATAGATCTATTAGTTTTTCGTATTAAAAAGTTTAGATATATAAGTTTAGAGTTTAAAATTTAAAGTAGTTTTATAAAGCCTTAAAAAATAGTTAGATCTATTAGGTTTTTAAATAGATTAAGTAGATCTATTATTTTTAGTTTTAAAATTTAAAATACTT
Source organism: Glebionis coronaria (assembly GCA_025667525.1). NCBI lineage: Eukaryota > Viridiplantae > Streptophyta > Magnoliopsida > Asterales > Asteraceae > Glebionis > Glebionis coronaria. Next base: position 194,435,274 of record CM046878.1, read on the forward strand.
TTATAAAACATAAAAATATTTTAGATCTATTAGTTTTAATTAAGTCTCTTTATAGAATATCAATTGTTGCTTATTATTGTTCTAACCTCTTGTGTTTTTGTAGAGAGCTTATGGTTGATTGAATTGGTTCAAGTTTGATATGGTTGATTAATTAAGTTAGAGATTGATTTGGGAGGTCGTGTACTTTACGGGCCAAATTCGGGTTTAGCTTTTGATAGTTTTGATATTGGGAGGCCGTGTACTTAACGGGCCGTATTTTGTTGATGTTGTTGATGTTATTTGTTTTAGAGCAGTTTTCTACGGACTACGAGTGCTAAAGCTCTCCTTTTTTATTTTTTCTAGTTTAATCGCTTTAGTTTTAGTTAGATCATTGTACTTTAAATTGTTTTTAATAAAAGTTATATTTTTTATAAAAATCGGTTTAATTAGTTTTTGTTATTATTATTTGTGTTTAAAAAATAGTTTAAAAGTTTTTAAAAGTAGATTTCATTCAGATAAGCTCATTATTAGTAAAAAGTTTATACCTTTTTGTGATTATTAAGCTTATTAGTACATAAAGCTTGTAGCTTTATCGTCTAAAAAGATTAGTAAGCTTAAAAGGTTGAAGCTTTATGGTTAATTTTTAAGTTTATCTTCGTGATTTCATTTTTCGTCACTTTTATTTGCTATTACGTGCTTGCATTTAGATTAATTTCGTATTTAGATTTTATTTTTAATTATAGTCTATTTTTGCTGCATCTATATCTATATTTGTAGTTTAATTTTACATTGCATTTTAGAGTAATATTTACGTGAATTAATTGCGCTTTTATTTTTATATAGTCCTTAGCCTACATATTTTTCCCATTTTTATCTTAAATAGACACAGATTACCAATCAAGTATTATTAACCAAAAACAATTACTATTGTGTTAAAATTGGAAATCAATTCGAGTCGAGTCGAGGAACGATAAATAAAGATAAAAAGAATTGAAAAATTCCTACATTAAATTGGCGCCGCTGCCGCTTCGCTCGTTACGATTGACGATTTTTCGTGAGAAGATTTGGATTCTAGGATCCGTTCATTATTGAACGTTACTTTTCTTGTTAAAAAAATAAAAAACATCAAAAAAATCAAAAACTTAAAAATACAAAAAAAAATAAAAAAATCATCAAAAGCAAACTCTTTCCTAAGATTTGCACCAAAAAATTAAAAAATCCAAAAGTAATACTTTTCCTAAAGTATTACACCAAAAATACTACGTATTATTATTATTTTTCTTATTTCGATTTCTTTCGCTTTTTATTGTGAATATATATTTTTCTAAAAAATACAAAAAGATTTTTCTTTTACTATATTGTATTACGTAAAACAATCAATTTACCTACTTCTAAATAAGACCTTAGTTGGGATTTCATCACCTAGCTATTGTATTCGAATCCAAAACGAAAAAAATCAAGGCAAAATAGATAAATACTAATAAAAAGTTTAAACTCGATTTATACAAACTATAAGGTGGGTATAAGGCGACGCGCTATAAAAGGCCGTATAAGGAAAAAGGTTTTTAAGTTCTTTGCGCCACCTCGTTTCCCCGCTTGCTTGTGCGTATATTGAGAGGGACGACCGATTATTAGTTTGCCAACTCAAGTAGTATTACGTATATATTTTTTGTATCTTTTTTATATTGAACCTCGAGAGGGATAATCCTTTTCCTCTCAAAGTCGACCGAGGTCTCCTACTTCATTCCTCGAGTTTAGTTGTATGCGCACTCGCGCGCGTACACACATACCGATTGATGTACCAAATACTTCTAATTCTTCCAAAAAGAAGAAGAAGAACAAAAAGACCGTCAATCAAGCCGATCCCGAGAATCGAGCTTTGAACAACACGATGGCAACGGATAATCGACCAATGATTGAGATTCTACAATCTCACGTTGAGGGAAATGATGACGCGATTGTGGTGCCGGATATTGGAGCGAATAATTTTGAACTAAAAACTGGTTTTATTCAAATGGTTTCCGCTACACCATTTTTAGGCCGTACTAATGATGACCCACACACTCATATAAAAAGTTTCATACAATTGGCAAACACCGTCAAATACAATGGGGTGCCACAAGAGGCCATTCGTTTACTCCTCTTTCCTTTTTCCCTCGAGGGACAAGCCCGGATTTGGTTTGATAAGGAACCACCTCAAAGTATCACCACATGGGTTGATTTAGAGACCAAGTTCATTAACTACTTTTTTCCACCATCACGGACCACCGCTTTAAGGAATGACATCATTACCTTTGAACAAAAATATGGGGAAACGTTTAGTGAGTCTTGGGACCGTTTTAAGGAGCTTTTACGAAAATGTCCACAACATGGTTTTACAAAAGTGCATCAAATTAATACGTTTTACAATGGTTTAACTCTTAATGACCAAGACTCACTTAATAGTGTCGTGGGGGGGTATTCTTGGTAAATCCATGAACGAGGCTTGGGCAATAATTGAAAACAAGGCAAAAGTTCAAACCAAGAGTGTACGGACTACAATAGCTAGTGCTAGTGATAATGAGGTGACTAATCAAATTAAGGAGCTTACTTCAATTGTGAAACACCTTGTTTTAAGAGATAACCCTCCCACTACACATGTGAATTCCTTAAAAGAGACTTGTGAAACGTGTGAGACTTGTGGTGGACCACATTCGTACTATAATTGTGACAAGGTTTACAATCAACAACTAGAAGTTTATGCTTATAGCAACAATGAAAATGAGCGGGTTCATTTCAAACCAAATGTTGATGTTAACCATTTATCTTATAAGTCTAATAACTATTTGGCTCCCCCGGGTTTTGTAGCTCCACAAAGACCACCCCCACCCGCCCAAAATAGGAACCTAGGTCCTCAACGGGGTAATTTTCAAGGGAATTCTAATACAAGGGGTTTTAATCAAAATCAAGGGAATTTTCAAGGGCAAAACCAAGGGTTTAATAATCAAAATCAAGGGTTTAATAACCAAGGTTTTCAAAATCAAGGTTTTAATCAAGGTTTTCAAAATTATAATCAATATCAAAACCAAGGTTTTCCTAATCAAGGGTTTGACAATCAAGGGTATAATCAAATGAACATGCATAATCCTCAAATGGACTTGGTTCTACAAAAATTAACCGAACATGAGCGAACCATGAGAGAAATGCAAGAATCGACCGATAAGAAATTTTTGCAAATGATTCAAACCCTTCGTCCCCAAGGTGCCCTCCCTTCTAACACCGTGACCAATCCTAGGGCTAAAATTAACGCCATCACTACTAGGAGCGGTAAGACCACCGAAGAACCTTCCTATTCCCCACCTAAACAAGTACATGAGATTCCTTCTACTTCTACCCACCCTCCTTCACCTTCTACTTGTGACATACCACCCGTTATGCCTATGTCTACACCTTATGTTCCACCTTTACCTAAATCTTATACCACACCTTCGGTTCCCAAACCGGTTCCTTCACCTTCCATTTCTATTCCTCCTCCACCAAAGGATGTGAGTGAGCAATCCACTCCAAAGCCTTCATCTCAACCCAATATACTTGAGGAAAGAGAAATTGAAGAATAAGGATGATATTCAAGTTTTGAACTTCCTAAAAATGTTGAAACAATTAAATTTTAATATCACCTTTGCCGAGGCTCTCGCTCACATGCCTAAGTATGCTAAGATGTTTAAGGACCTTTTAAGTGATAAAGAAAAGTTGCTCGATATTTCCAATACCCGATTGAATGAGAATTGTTCCGCGGTTCTTTTGAGAAAATTACTGGTTAAGTTAGGAGATCCTGGTCGATTCCTTATTCCTTGCAATTTTCCGGGTGTTGAGAATTGTATGGCCTTGGAGAATCTCGGAGCGAGTATCAATCTTATGCCATTGTCCATGTGGAAACAATTATCTTTACCCGAGCTAGTCCCCACTCGTATGACCTTGGAATTAGCTAACCGTACGGTTGCTTATCCGGTGGGGATAGCCGAGGATGTTTTTGTAGGAGTCGACAAATTTACTTTTCCCGCCGATTTCGTTGTAGTCGACTATGAGATGGATCCCCATGTTCCCTTAATTGTGGGACGACCCTTCTTGAGGATCGGGCGTACATTGATTGATGTAGCCACGGGTGAACTTATCATGAGGGTAGGGGATGATAAAATCGTCTTTAACATGGGTAAACTTTCCAAACTTCCCGATGAGCCCGAATCCGTGAATTACATCGATGTGCTCGACGAAGCATGTGAAGAACATTTTCACGAGGCTTGTAAGAGCGGTATTTCTCATTTACCTCATGTTGAGACCGTAGCTTCTATTGCTCCATCATTGACTCCATTTGGAGAAAGTGCTTTTCTTTTACAAGAATTTGAAGCAAGTTTAGGGGACGTGGATTTAAAATATGACGATTATCCCACCGATTGGGAAGAAGACATTCGTACCATTGAGAGACTTCTCAATGAGGACCATATTTCTCCACCTACTCCTAAGGAAGTTACAAACGATGATCCAAATTTGACTAAGCCTTCCACAGAAAATCCACCGAATTTAGAGCTTAAAGATTTACCGTCTCATTTAGAATACGTTTTCTTAGAAGAGAATGGTAAGTTACCCGTCATAATTGCTAAGGACTTAAAAGAAGATGAAAAATCTCGACTTATCGAAGTGCTTAAGAATCATAAGAAGGCAATTGCTTGGAAAAATTCTGATATCCGCGGAATTGATCCGAATTTTGTACTCATAAAATTCTCATGGAAGATGACTTTAAACCCGCTATCCAAAGCCAAAGAAGGGTTAATCCTAAAATTCATGACGTCATCAAGAAAGAGGTTATCAAACTTCTACATGCCAGAATGATTTACCCTATTTCGGATTCGCCATGGGTTAGTCCCGTCCATTGTGTGCCTAAGAAAGGCGGAATAACCGTTGTTCCTAATGAAAACAACGAGTTGATTCCTACTCAACTCGTAACGGGTTGGCGAGTTTACATAGACTATCGTAAGCTCAATGATGCCACTCGTAAGGATCTTTTCCTCTTCCTTTCATGGATCAAATGCTCGAGCGTTTAGCGGGTAATGACTACTATTGCTTCTTAGATGGTTTTTCCAGATATTTTCAAATCCCTATCGATCCAAAAGACCAAGAGAAACCACATTCACTTGTCCTTATGGAACATTTGCTTACAAAAGAATGCCTTTCGGCTTATGCAATGCTCCCGGGACTTTCCAAAGGTGTATGATGGCTATACTCCATGACATGGTTGAAGAAACTATGGAAGTCTTTATGGACGATTTCTCGGTCTATGGTGATTCTTTCTCTTCTTGCCTTGCCAATTTAGAACGTATGCTAAAAACGGTGTGAAGACACTCGTCTCGTTCTTAATTGGTAAAAATGCCATTTCATGGTCAAAGAAGGCATCGTCCTCGGTCATAAAATTTCAAAAGCCGGTACCGAAGTTGATCGTGCTAAAGTTGACGTCATTGCTAAGTTGCCTACACCTACCACCGTCAAAGGAGTTAGGACTTTTTTAGGTCATGCGGGATTTTATCGACGTTTCATTCAAGATTTTTCTAAGATAGCTCGACCAATGACTCATCTCTTAGAGAAAGATGCTCCTTTCATCTTTTCTCAAGATTGTCTCGACTCTTTCGAACTTCTTAAAGGTAAATTAACTAAGGCACCGGTCTTAGTCTCTCCAAATTGGGAGTTACCTTTCGAGCTCATGTGCGATGCTAGTGATTTCGCGGTAGGAGCGGTTTTAGGTCAACGAGTTAACAAACACTTCCAACCAATCCATTATTCTAGCCAGACAATGACGGGGGCTCAATTGCATTATACCACTACCGAAAAAGAGCTTTTAGCTGTAGTGTATGCTTTTGAGAAATTCCGCCCCTATCTTGTGCTTTCCACCACCATCGTTTACACCAACCATTCCGCCTTGAAATACTTGTTGACCAAGCAAGATGCTAAACCGAGACTCCTTCGTTGGGTTTTGCTCCTACAAGAATTTAAAATCAAAATTCGTGATAAAAAGGGAGCGGAAAACCTAGCCTTGGATCATCTTAGTAGACTCGAGGATCCTTATCAAGGGGAACTTCCAAATCAAAATATTAATGAATCTTTTCCCCTTGATACCTTAATGTCTATTAATTCCAATCTTGATGATACCCCATGGTTTGCGGACATTGCAAACTATTTGGCGGGTGGTGTTCTTATCGAAGGGTTAACGTCCCAACAAAAGAAAAAATTCTTTAAGGATGTTAAGAACTATTATTGGGACGGCCCTTATCTTTTCAACCAATGTGCGGATCTTATCATTCGTAGATGTGTTGTTGGGCCGGCGGCTTTACAAATCCTTGAAGCTTGCCACAAAGGACCCACCGGTGGTCACTTTGGTCCTAACTACACCGCTAAGAAAGTTTTCGACTCCGGATTCTATTGGCCCACCATTTATCATGCCGCTCATGAAATGATTAAGCATTGTGACGCTTGCCAAAGACAAGGCAAGATCACACATAAAGATGAGATGCCTCAAAATTTCATACAAGAATGTGAAATCTTTGACGTATGGGGCATCGACTTTATGGGGCCATTTCCATCATCCAAAGGGAACAAGTACATCCTCGTAGCCGTTGAATACATATCAAAATGGGTTGAAGCAAAGGCTTTACCTACTAACGATGCGAGGGTGGTTGTGAACTTCTTGAAACAATTGTTTGCTCGATTCGGTGTGCCTCGTGCTATTATTAGTGATCGCGGAACTCATTTTTACAATTATCAATTCGCACGAGTCATGGCTAAGTATGGTCTCAATCACCGACTTTCCACCGCGTATCATCCACAAACTAATGGTCAAGCTGAGGTTTCCAACCGTGGACTTAAGCAAAACTTAGAGCGTACCGTGGGAGAGCATCGTACCTCATGGGCCAATAAATTAGATGATGCTTTGTGGGCTTTCCGTACCGCTCATAAGACACCTATAGGTTGTACTCCTTATCGCCTTGTGTACGGAAAGGCGTGCCACATTCCCATTGAGTTGGAGCATAAGGCTTATTTGGCCTTGAAATGGGCTAATTTTGACATAAACAAAGCGGGTGATCTTAGGAAAATCCAACTCAATGAACTTAGGAATGAAGCTTATGAGAATTCATTGATCTACAAAGAGAAGACTAAGCTCATTCATGATTCCAAGATTAAGAACTGAGAGTTCCACGTTGGTGATCAAGTTTTACTCTTTAACTCTCGGTTGAAAATCTTTTCGGGTAAACTTAAGAGCCGTTGGTCTGGTCCATTCACCGTAGCTCAAATCTTCCCTTATGGCACCATTGAGTTATCTCAAACAAATGGGCCCAACTTTAAGGTGAATGGCCAACGGGTTAAGTTGTACTTTGGAGAGGACATATCTCATGAGATGATTCCATCCCTCTCCACGTTTCTCTTGAATTAATTCGGGAAATCGAGTCTAGCTAGAGACTCGTAATAAATAAATCAAGCATCGTATAACTAGGTTAGATTTTTACTTTTTCCATCCTTTCCACCCTTTTTCACCTTCACTCATTTCCACCAATAAGTGTAGGGGGAGCCAAGTAGGTTGTTTGTGTTGTGATGTTGTGCAGGGGTGTGTGCTTTAATGATCCACTTTTGGTGCTTTTGACACGACCCGTGATCCCGTGTTCCCGTGTACCCGGTTTCTTCGATTCATTTTTTCTATTGTGTTTCATACATGTATATAAATAAGTCGAATAAATGTAATCACTTTATTTGTCTCTTCCTTAACAAGATTTAAACAAAGTGCACAATGTCCTAAGTGTAGGGGAGTTTACTCCCACATGCTTAAACATTGAGGAAAATGTTTATATTAAGTGTAGGGGAGACTTCTATCGAAGTAGTAAGTGGGCTTTTCCATTAATTTGTCCTCATTTTAACCGGAAAATTTGATCTTTCGATATTTTTCAAAAATTTTAATCTATTTTGGCCTAGTTGTATAGTAGTATTTTCCTTTGCTATCGTTATTTACTTTCTTTGCTAGAATAAATTTTGAATAAAGTGGTTTTAATTTTTCAAAGTCATGAATCATTTGACTCAACCCGAGTTTACTTATCCAAGTTTACTCTAGCTAGTATCCTTAACGTGTTTAAGTCAATTTTTGCTAGACTTTTATATAGGGAACTTTAAAACGCGAAAGTCTTAACTCTTACGGGTTAAGAACAAGAACTTTTCGCAAGTTCCTATAATTGATCCTAGAAAGTCATTTATCAAGGGAACTTTAAAATGCAAATTCTAAACTTGAAAAAGTCTAAGAAGTTGCAAGATCCTATAGATAACTTGAAAACCCAAAACTTTGATTTCATTGGCTAAGCATCCACGAGTCTCATTCCTTGAGATTTTAAATTGTGGAGAACGAGAGATGATAGAGTCAATTATAAGTTTGATATTCTTTCATGAATTTATGTGAGTTGATTATAAGCTTTTTCTCCCATCGCTTGTTAATATATATTTGCAATAAATAAGGTTGTACGATTTGAAAAGTTACTTAGCTTCTAGCACAAGATCGTTTAAAAGTTGCTCGGTATTAATTAGAGTTCATAGGCAAGGCATAACTTATTGAAGCGGGATGCGAATATTGGCAAGTCCAAAAAGGCCCTAACAAGGCACGAGGGTTACATTTTGTTGCTAAAGGTCCCAAGCGCTGTGAAGAATCATTTATTAAAAATCAATATGAAGGATCGAGACACATGACGAAAAGCAAAATACTCCCCTAAAGATCATGGAGAAGTCTATCCAAAAAGACACTAGCAATGTATGAGGATAAATAGATCCAAGTCCTAAAAGGAGGCGGATCGTTGTATATCAAAATCCAAAATAAAGATTGGAGAAAAATGAAGAATTCGTGGTCCAAGTATGAAGAATCTCTCAAAAACTTCAAGTGAAGAAATTCCTATTATGAAGAGAAGACCATAGTTTCAAGAACGTCTCTCAAGATTCGAAGTATGAAGTCGCTGCCAAATATCGGTCTGAGAAAGGTCTCAAATCGTGAAGCGAGTTATGCCAAGATATGAACTTTAAGAGGTCCCGAGAAGCAGTTTTAAAAGATTTTGTCCTTTAGCTAACTATTGATTAAATCATCCCACTTTATTTTCAGCCTAAATGAACTATCGAAATAAGTCAAACAATGCATCCTTGTGATCATTTAAGACAATCATAAAATACAAGAGATACAGATGGGAATAAGGGAGTCTAAGTGAATAATTGGGCCACATGAGTTTGTGTTAGTTTGCTAACTTATAATAACAATAATCTCGTTTATAAGCTTGGTATGGGAACGTGAAACTTGAGGGTGATAAATATTCATGACAACCAAAACCCCAATGTAAGTCTTAGATTTCTTTACTTATTCCTCCTTTAAAAAATTTGCAATTTTCTATCTTTTTAGTTTCCTTAGTGTCTAGTATTTAATAAAGGCCGAGATGGGTTATTTATGATGAAAAATGTGAAATCGTGCTTTGAAATTATGCATTGCATGAGGGCATTGCAATGGTCAAGTGTAGGGGATTTAATAAGTGTGTAAACACTTATCCTTTTACCACTTAAAACAATGAAAACGAGACCAAAACGTGTAATTAATATCTTAAATGTCGGAATTATGCGTGGTTTGTGTTTTTGTTGTGAAAATAGGTACAAAAGATCAAAAGGAAAGAAAACACGGGATTTCACGGTCATTTATCAAAGAAAAAGTCAAAGATAAAGTCAAAGGACCAAAAAGTGCCAAAAGAATGAAGTTTGGAGGACTAAAAATGAAGATTTGATGAAGATTTTACAACAAGGACCATTTTTGCCAATCTCCAAAGTCATCCACTAATAAACCACATTGAAGAGCACAAAATTACGAAACCAACGGTCCTGACCTCGCGTCGTAACTCTTTACGGTTTGTTTTCTATTAATTTTTTAAGTTTAATTATTTTTTAAAAAAAATAATTAGTTTTTAAATAAATAAATAGTTTTTAATAAATTAAATATATATATATAATACTTTCCAAAAATAAATAAATAAAATAAATTTTATTAAAAATAAAATAATTTTCGTAATTAATATTATTATTATTATTGTTATTATTAATATTATTAATATTATTATTATTATTTAAAACAAAGTCAAAGCAAGTCAACTGGTCAAACACCAGTCAACCAAGCCACGAAGTGGGGTTAAGTAATACATGTTGCAAATATAAACTTGAAAGATTGCATGCCCCAGTGGCTGCGTCTTTGGACAGTGGCAGCCATGACCAGGGTTCGAGTCTCGGTGAGGCATTTGGCTGAGTATTTATACTCAGTGCCACGTGGCACTCTCTGAGTGGTCCACGTGGCAACCGGTTCAGACCGGTCCGAGCCAGACCAGAACCAGACCCGGTCCAGACCCGAACCAGAACCAGACCGGTCCGGTTCAGACCGGCCGGTCCAGACCCGGTCCAAACCCGAACCAGACCCGGTTCAGACCGGTTCAACTCGGTCTAAACCGGCTGACGTCAGCAATGACGTCAGCACCACGTGGCGGCGGCTGGCCAAAGCCAGCGCGCCACGTGGCACTGACAATTCACTGTTCATGTGCAGGTACCAGGTACTGTAGCAGCGGCTGCTGGCCAATCTGGGCGTGACACGTGGCAGTCAGAGGTTGCAGTGGTGGCGCTGACACGTCAGTCTGACATGTCAGTACGAGGTGGCAGGGAATTTTAGAGGTGGCAATGGCCGCTGGCGGCTGGCCAATAGAAGTATGACACGTGGCGGCGTCGCCGCCACGTTAGTACGCGGTGGCTGTGGCTGTACGAGGTGGCAGTGTGCCAGTGGCGGCTAGCCAATCAGAGATTGTCACGAGGCAGTGGTGATGAAAACAAAGTTAAAGGAGCGTGTGCCTGGCTAATGATTGGCGAAAATTCCCACACTTTGATAGCTGTCAAGCATTAATCGGATAAAAGCAAGAATAGAGGGCCAGCTGTCCTCAAATATGCTTAGCCTCCAAGCAAAACTTAGATAGTAAATTACAAAAATACCCCCATGTTGGTGGCCTATATAAAGCCTCCCCCCATCCCATTTAATCAAGTTTTTTCTTCTAGTTTTCTCCTAGTTTTTCACATAGTCTTTATATTTTATAATTTTAATTTTCAAGCTTTGTAATCTGCAAGTTTTTAATAAAAAGTCAAATTCTAGCTTAATAATATTCTCATTCTTCCTTTCTTTTTAATCTTATAATCTATCTTATTATTTTGGGATAAGTTTTTATAACTTTTTCCAAATAAGATTAGATTTATATAAAGTTTGGAATAATTAAAATTATTTCAAGCTTATTGTTGCCTTTTAGTAGATCTAGCTTATTTGTGGAGTAACCATTTAATTAGCTTTTTAGCTTTTTAAATCTCATAAGTCCTAAGCTTAGGCTTACGACTTATTTATAAGCTAGCTTTTTATTTAATCACTTTTAGTTTTTATTAATTAGTTTTCTAGATCTATTAGATTTAAGTTTTAAAAATTAAAAATACTTTCAAAAAACCAAATAAATTAGATCTATTAGTTTTTCGTATTAAAAAGTTTAGATATATAAGTTTAGAGTTTAAAATTTAAAGTATTTTTATAAAACGTTAAAAAATAGTTAGATCTATTAGGTTTTTAAATAGATTAAGTAGATCTATAAGTTTTAGCTTTAAAATTTAAAATACTTTTATAAAACATAATAAATATTTTAGATCTATTAGTTTTAATTAAATCTCTTTATAGAATATCAATTGTTGCTTATTATTGTTCTAACCTCTTGTGTTTTTGTGATATTGGCGAATCGATTCATCAAGTTTTGTAGAGAGCTTATGGTTGATTGAACTGGTTCAAGTTTGATATGGTTGATTAATTTAGTTAGAGATTGATTTGGGAGACCGTGTACTTTACGGGCCAAATTCGGGTTTAGCTTTTGATAGTTTTGATATTGGGAGGCCGTGTACTTAACGGGCCATATTTTGTTGATGTTATTTGTTTTAGAGCGGTTTTCTACGGACTACGGGTACTAAAAGCTCTCCTTTTTATTTTTTTCTAGTTTAATCGCTTTAGTTTTAATTAGATCATTGTAGTTTAAATTGTTTTTAATAAAAGTTATATTTTTTATAAAAATCGGTTTAATTAGTTTTAGTTATTATTATTTGTGTTTAAAAAATTGTTTAAAAGTTTTTAAAAGTAGATTTCATTTAGATAAGCTCATTATTAGTAAAACGTTTACACCTTTTTGTGATTATTAAGCTTATTAATACATAAAGCTTGTAGCTTTATCGTCTAAAAAGATTACTAAGCTTAAAAGGTTGAAGCTTTATGGTTAATTTTTAAGTTTATCTTCGTGATTTCATTTTTCGTCACTTTTATTTGCTATTACGTGCTTGCATTTAGATTAATTTCGCATTTAGATTTTATTTTTAATTATAGTCAATTTTTGTGCATCTAGATCTATATTTGTAGTTTAATTTTACATTGCATTTTAGAGTAATATTTACGTGAATTAATTGCGCATTTATTTTTATATAGTCCTTAGCCTACATATTTTTCACATTTTTAGCTTAAATAGACATAGATTACCAATCAAGTATTATTAACCAAAAACAATTAATCTTGCGTTAAAATTGGAAATCAATTCGAGTCGAGTCGAGGAACGATAAATAAAGATAAAAAAAATTGAAAAATTCCTACATTACCCAATGATTAAGTCCATTAGTGTTTAGCCAAACTTGTCGGGTTAATATTCCAATAAGGCTATTTTGGCCCATTAATGTCCATAAGTTATAAAGCTCGGGTTTTATCGGTTTTTACTTGTCAAATGTACTTATACGTCAGTATATGAGTTATAAAAAGTTTACATTAGACGGGTCTGACCGTCTAAGTTTTAATTGACGAAAACGTTAATCTTTCGGTTTTTAGCCGAAAAGACGTAAAACTTATGTATATAGTTTTATAACTTATAAAATTATCAAATTGTCATTTTTATAAAATGTCCCATTTACTTATCAAAGTATATACTTATTTATAAGTAATATATAAGTTAGTGGGTTTTAGGTATACATTTTATATTAGTTTTACTTGAGTGCTAATTTTATAATATATACTTTTATTTTACAAATCTGATTATGAATTTCACTTTCACCATTTTTACCATATCTTGAGTTCTACAAGGAGATAGAAGCTCATTTTTGGGCAGGACAAACTACATATTATGTTCTACAATTAAGTCCATTTTAGCTACTGCTCAATCGACCTCTAAATGTCTCTAACTGTCCGTCCAAAAGAGACTAAATAGATTTGAAATTCAATATTGTTTTGATCATATCTCACTCATTTTATGGATTCCATTGAGTGGCCAACTCTCACATATGTACAAGTCACATATCTTACTGTATATTAAATTATCCAAGCCACTTTAACAATTTTTCATATAGTTCTTTACTGTTTTATACAGCATACATTTTTAGCCATGATTTTAACATCCTTTCATGTAGATTTCAATCTTTTTAACCAAATTTATCAACACAAGATCCCCACATAATACGTTGATCATCATATATCATCATATACATATACATAAATGAAGAAAATACAAGATTACATATTCAAAATAACAAGATGATATGAAGAAATAATCTCTATACCATCAAAGTGATGAAATTATGAGTTTTTGGATGAACAAGACTTGGTTTTAGGTAACCAATCTTATGAGATATCAACATTACTTCTAGAATCACCAAGTGTTTGTAGACTCCTTGAAAAATCAGCCCTTGATCTTCATGAAATCTCCTTTTCACATGTTATAACCACCTCCAATCTTCATCTTTTCAACTAGGCTTCAACATATGTTGATTATAGCCTTTGTTTATGGCTAGATTTTTGATGGTGGTGGTGTGGTGGTGCTATAGTGGACGGCAAGAGGAGAAAGAGAGAGTTTTGTGGTTTTTGCATGTTGAAAATGAAGATGCTAGTTTGTAGTTAGTGGTTTTTGATGTGCTAGTGGTTTGATGCAAAGCTAAGACATGTGTCTTAGCTTTGTATATAAGCTTGACACCTCATAAGGTGTGTGGGCTAAGGCTTGGCCGTCCCATGTGGGGGTGGGGCAAGTTTATCTTGTCTCATCCCCATTTAATTACGGGTACTCCTCGATTCTAGTTTCCTTGATTTGCCTGCCCTCGGGTCATTTTACGAAAAATGTTTTTATAAATTATGAATCAACGGCACAAAACGAATCTAATAAAAATTGTCTCATCAAAAACGAAGTTCAAAAACGTAAATACGTAAACCTAGGGTTTCCGGTTTAGTCGTAAAAGACGTTAAATTATTCACGTAAGCTCTAATTTCTTATCGTAAATTTGTGAGTTTATGAACCAACACAAATTTAAATTCCCAAAATAATATTCAAGAATAAATTTATTTCCTAAAGTGTCGGACTGTCACCAAAACGGTGTATGTAAACGTAAACACGTAACGTGGAATTCTCCGGTTTAAACGTAGTCGATGCTTCTTCAAGATGTAAACCCAAATTTCTTCCCAAAAATGAGTGAGTTCATAATATAACATTAAAATAATATTTTTAAATAATACTTGAGAATAAAATATTGACCATAAATTGACGGATTGTCACATGATCCCTCCTACCCAAAAACTTATATTAATTAGAGGCAGCCCCTCTAATTGCATGACGAGGTCACCCCTCCAAGTATTCACGCACGTTGATATTTCATGACCTATATTGGCTAATGGTAAACATGTTAAACAGTTTTATAATATAAACATAAGGCTTTTCAAACTATAAAACCAGTTTTACTAAGATATACAGGTTATCCAGGACTTAGTTTTTCCGCTGCTTTATGCTTATATGCTTATATTATTCATGCTTTACTTGTGTATCCGTGCACTGAGCGTTATGCTCAGTCGTTTTTCCTTTCATGTTCCCAAAACGGCAGGTACTCAAGGACGCTCGTAGACTTTAAGCGTACATGCATATGGATTAGAAGCTTCCTAGCCTTCATTATTTTATGCATTTATTTATACTTTGATACTCATTTCCATGGACATTGTTTATCCCTTTTCTTTTATAGTACTTATGTTTGTGTGTGATGAGCTCTACTTTTGGGGTACCGATGTTTGTTTCCGGTATTTCCTTTATGGTCATGTAATGTTTTATACATTTATCCTTGTATGCTTTGATGACACGCCATAATCACGCGTGACATTCCATTTATCAAAATGGGGTGTTACATTTAGCCCATCCATCCAAGGAGTACACACAATTTTTCTTCAAAGTTCCTAATAAAACCATCAAAGAACCCTTGATCACTTTCACTCTTCCATTTAGCAACTTCACGGTATAGTCCTCTCGATCCAAAGTGCCCAAAGGTATCAAAATTCTTTTCGACTGGGGAATGTAACACACATTCTCAAGCTCAAAACTTGAACCATTTTACATTTGTACTTTCACCTTTCATGTCCCCCTGATGGCACATGCTCTATTATCACCGAGCAAAACCATACCACCATCAAGCTCCTTAAAATCAAACAAGAAGTCCCTCATAGGCATCATGTGATAGGAACCACCAGAGTCAATGATTCACTCTAGGAACCTTTTCTCACTCACCGTCATTAACAAATCACCATTGTCATAACCCTTAGAATGCGTACCAATGACTTGTTTTGAATTCTTGTTGATAAAGCCAGTTGATTTCTCCTTGTTCTATTTTGGACAGTCTTTCTTAAGGTGATCCTTAGAATAGCATATGTAACACTTTAGTTTATAAGTTACTTTACCTTTTGCCTTTGATCGCGAACTACCACGTCCTCTATTACCAGATGCTCCGAACTCCCCCTTACAAATAACCCATCACCATCATCCTTTGTATATGTTCTCTTCTTCAACTCCCGTGATTTGAGGGTATACAAGACATCTTCCAACGTGAGCGGCTCCCTTACATAAAACAATCTCTCCACAAAGTTATCATACGAGGACGGTAATGATGTAAGTAACACGAGTGTCTGATCTTTGTCATCAATATCAACTTCTATGTTCGCCAAGTCATCGATCGACTTATTAAACTCATCTATATGTTCAGATAATTTCTTACTAGAATGCATGTAGAAAGTGAACAACTTCTTCTTCAAGTACAATTTAATGGCTAAAGACTTTATCATATACAACGTTTCTAACTTTAACCGAATTCCCATAGCAGCATTTTTTTTATTGAATTCCCTCAACACCTTATTTTCCAAGCACAAGAGTAAAGCAGTGTGTTCTTTCTAATGGACATCCGTCTTCAAAGCCGCAATCTTATTAGCGTCCATCATGGTATGCAGGAATAGATCTAACGCAACCTTCCAACCATGTTGAATTAATAGACACCGCATCTTCACATGCACAACCCAAAGTCATTAGACCCGTCGAATTTCTTGACGTCAAACTTCGGTAACGACGACATATTCTTTCAACCTTGTTGTGTAAAGATGATAGGTGTGAAAACACCCATCCTTTGACCACTTAATTATAATAATAACCAAGCCAAAACGTGTATTTTATGTCCGAAATGTCGGAATTATGCGTGGTTTGTGTTTTTGTTGTGATTTAGGACCAAAATATGAAAAGGGAAGAAAAAACGGGCTTTCACGGGCTTTTATCGAAGAAAAAGACAAAAGACGAAGTCAATATATCAAGAGTGCAAAAAGAACGGAAGTCCAAGACCTATTCTCAAGACTTATCGAAGAAAAAGTCTAAAGACGAAAGTTTAATAAAAGCCGAAGAACTCAAGTCTAACTTATGAAGAAATTACAAGAGGAGTTTAATTAATCCCGAGACAAAGTCGAGAAAATCGAAGAACTTAAAGAGACGAAAGACGAGAAAGAAAGAAAGAATCAACACATGCTTAACTTCCCTAGTCACTATAAATACCACCCATTTCACCACATTTCATTTTGTTAGCTAATTTGACAACTTAGCTCTCCACCATTTTCATTACTTGCACATTTATTTTCATGTAATTTACTTAATTGTCAATTTAATCTTCTTGTTTTGCACCTTAAATTTCTTGCCTTTAATTTAACTAAGTCTTTTAATATTGTTGTTAATCTTTATTTTCCTTTAATCAAGCTTTTCTTTATCATTCTCATCCTTCTTTTCTTGTTTTGATTTATTATAAATTCGGATTAAGCTATCTTTTGCTTAATCTCATTGCTTATTTGATTTAAAAGTTTGTCTTTTCATTTCCATTTAAGCTTTTATACGAATTAAGCTATAAGTTTGACAATCTTATTGGCTTATTTTGTGTTTAGCTTATTTGTTTTTAAGTTTTCTTAAAAGTTTATCTTTTTGAAGTCTATTTTATAAACTTTTAGTATTTTGTGTCTTGAAAGTTTTTAAATTTGCGCTTATTTTGTTCATCTTATTCTTTTTTATCTAGTTTCGATTCATGCTTATTAGTATTAACTTATTTGCTCTGCTTATTACGAATTCATCTTCCATCAGAAGGGGAAGTTTCTTCACATTGCGACGGCTTAACCATATTCCGATAGTGACAATCGGTTGAGGGTTTTGCATTCTGACAGAAGGATTGCGATCAGCATTCCGATAGGTTCTTTCCCCCTTATTCCGATCAAGATTCCGATCGCACATTGCGATCTGGATTGCGACGGCTCTTAAGGTTTCATTGAGACGAAGTGCTGCCCAAGTTTCCTTAGCAACATTCCGATCTTGGTGACATTCCGATAAATTGCATTTTTGTTCATTCCGATGGTTTTGTATTTATTCTGATAGATTTAGTTTTATACATTCCGACAGTTTTACTTTTCCTACATTCTGATAGAATTTATACCTATATTCCAATCTGGATTCCGATGGTATTGGTGACAGCATTTCGATCTGGATTCCGATGGTTTGAATTATATTTTGCCTTGTTTAATTTTTAAGTTTGATTTGTTTTTAAGTTACATTTTTATTACTTTGTCAAATTTACTTTTCGTCAAGCATTAAACTCTTGTCATTTAATTATTTCCTTCTAAAGTTTTTTATTGCACAATTACTTTTTGAATTAGTTTTAGTTTTAAATTACCGTCATTTACTTTAAGGTTTTGAAATTTACTATACTACAACGACCAATCTATGATTTGTTTCCACCAAAAGACGACTGAGTCGCACACTTAAACCAATAATCAATTCGAATAGACCGATTTCAACTAACAATTTTTCTGACTAAAACTTAGTTATTAAATGACGCCGCTGCCGGCTCTTTTTGTAAAGATTAACGGTTTTCTGTGAGAGACGCGTTGGTTTTTGGGATCCGTTCATTCGTGAGCGTTATTTTTTGTGTCAAAGATTTTCAAAAATTCATAAAAATTAAAAATTTTCAAAAATACAAAAACATTAAAAAACGTATAAAAAGCATTTCTTTTTCAAAGTTTTGCACCAAAAAGATTTTATTTTTATTTTTACCGTACATATATATTCTTTGTTTCTTTGGTATCTTTTTCTTTTGCTTTTGCAGGTGCATGCGTACTAGATCTTCGATTTATTCAGATCCCGAGACTCGTGAAGATTTAGATATGGCTGGTGTACCCCCCAACATCAATAACAACAATGTTCCCCCACCCGACCTTAGAACAATGGAGGAGCTTTGTCAACCCACAATGTATGGACCAGGAGGACCGATTGCGCCGATGCAAATCACGGCTCCGGAGTTTTCATTGAAGCATCACATGATCCAACAAGTGCAAACTAATCCATTTCGCGGATTGCCGGATGATGATGCCAACAAGCACCTCGACAAATTCATTACTATTACTCAAAGCATAAAATTGCCTAGTGTTACTATGGATGTCCTTCGCCTACAGCTCTTCCCACATACTTTACCCCACCATGCCAAAAAATGGTTTGATCGTCTCCCGAAGAATTCCATTCATACTTGGGACGACATGACTCAACGATTTTTGTCGCGCTACTTTCCACCATCCATGGTCACGAGCCTTCGGAATCAAATCAGCGGTTTCATGTAAGAACCGGGTGAATCACTTTTCGATGCTTGGGAAAGATATAATGTTTTGATCGATCGATGTCCAAACCACAACATGCTCCCCGTTACGTTGATTGATACTTTCTACAATGGTTTAACTTTTTGTGATCGTGATACGATTAATGCAGCCGCCGGTGGCACATTTATGAAAAGAAGACCTGAGGAGTGTAGAGAGCTTATTGAGAACATGACTACTCATCACAAAAATTGAGATTCATCCGCTTCTTCAAGGAATAACCCGAGAGTCAATGTTTCTTCTACTTCAACAAACCTAGATATGACCGAATTCACCCGCATGATGGCCGAAATGAACAAAAATATCTTGCTCATAGCTACGAATCAACAACAACAAGTTAAAGCTGTAGCAATTTCTTGTGAGACTTGCGGCGGTCCTCATTCATACACCGATAGTCCTTCTACTCAAGGCAATCCGAAAAACGTGTATGCGGCTTATGGTAACTACTCAACAGAAAATTACCAAGCCCGACCTCAAGGGGATCGAAATTTGCTAAGTTACAGGTCGAACAACTATCTTTCACCCGGTTTTTCTCCTCAAAACCACAACCCCAACAACTACAATAGAAGCACTCAAAACACACCTCGAGCTTCTACTCCATATCACCCACCCGCCCCCAACCTCCACCCGTAAATCAAGATGTTGAAACTTTCATGAGAACCCAAAGAGAGCTAGTTACCAATCTTCAAAACCAAATCATCAATTTGAAAGGTGATATCACTAAACAAGGGAATGATATTAGAACCGAGCTTCGTCAAGATATGCAAACTTCTATCAGCACTCAGACAAATGATTTGAAGAACATGATAGCTAGTTTCTTTCAAAGTAATCAACCATCTACTTCGGGCTCACTTCCTTCAAATACTGTTACCAACCCGAGAGCGAATGTAAGTGCTATTACAACCCGTAGTGGAACAACTTTAGTAGGACCATCTATCCCACCCCCGGTTACACCTTCTACACCTCCTCCACCACCATTTATCCCTACTACTCCCACACCTAGTATTAGTTCACCATTACCGTCTCCGCCTCATCATGAAGAAGTACCCAAGAAGAACCCTTCACCAACCCCACCTTCCACCTCTAAACCCTCAACATCTCCACCTTTACCTGCTACACCTACACCTTCCACTTATGAACCCAATATTCCTTATCCATCTCGCTTAGACAAGGCCAAACTGCAAACCAAGGATGACATTCAAGTGTCAAACTATTTGAAGAAAGTTTCAGAAATGACCATCACTTTTAGCCTTGTTGAAGCTCTAGCACAAATGCCTAAATTTGTTAAGATGTTTTAGGAATTGCTTAGAAAGAAGGAGAAGATGGCCGAGTTTGTTAATACTCGATTGAATGAAAATTGTTCTGCCGTCCTTCTTAAAGAACTTCTGGAGAAACTTGGAGATCCCGGTCATTTTGTGTTACCATGTACTTTTCACCAAACCGAAGAATTTACTGCCTTAGCCTATCTCAGGGCAAGTATAAATCTTATGCCTTTAAGTGTTTGGAAAGTTATCATTACCCGACCTTACACCAACGAAGATGACTCTTGAGCTTGCAAATCGTACTCTCGCTTACCCCGTTGGTATTGCCGAAGATGTATTCATTAAAGTTGGCACCTTCACTTTTCTGGTCGACTTTGTTGTTGTTGATTATGAAATGGACCCTCGTATTCCTTTAATACTTGGTCGGCCATTATTGAGAACCGAAAAATCTCTAGTTGATGTTGTCGAAGGTGAGTTAATCTTAAGGGTCGGGCATGATGCACAAGTGTTCAAAATGGGGAAGATCACAACCAAATCTAATGGAAGAGAATCAGCGAATATGATTAATGTGCTTGATGATTTTGTCGTCTACAACAATCCTCTATTCGATTTTTGCTATGATAATCCACTGTTCCAAGATGATGTGGATGATTCTCTATCCAATTCTGATCCTCCACCAATTTATGATTCTCCACCGATCTATGATGCTTATGATGACGATTCTAGTTTCGATGGGGATGATTATGATGATTTTACTTCTGAGTATCCAGACATGCCCACTTATGATGATTTTGAAGAGGCTGATACTCTCTTGAGTTATTCTTCACATGATGAAGATCCTCCCGCAACAACACTTGATCCTACTTTGGATGACTACTCATTTGAGGCAGACTTTGCTACTTTTCTCAACACTTACTTCCCAAATGAGAGTGATGCTCCTCCTTTGAATTTTGATGATTATGGTCTTTATCCTACTTTGGATATGAAGAAACCCATTGCAAAGGAGAAAAAGCCGGCCGACACCGATATCCGCAGCACTTATGTCTTGACACCTCTATATCCACCTTCTGAGGATGAGATTGCGAGATTTATGATTTGATCTTCTTCAAGATCTGCTGAGCCCGAGTGTTATTTCCCGGCATTGCACTTTTTAAGGCATCTCAGTATCCATCTGATGAAATAAAAGGAAAAATCTTTGGAACTTATGGAGATATGCTTGCACTTCACCCTTGCTACCACCATGCTCAATCGCTGCTTAAGGGAACCCTGCCTACTCTTCTTTAGCTTGCCTTGTTCGCCTTAAGCTTGTGCTATTTGATGAACGAAAACCATGTATTTGATGCCGGTGGATGTTCTTCAAGCTTCTTCCTATGCTAATCATGGTCGAGTCAGACTCATGACTCGGTTAACAAAAACAAACGCTTCTTGGGAGGCAACCCGCAATATCTATCCTTTTCTTTGTTTTTATAATAAGTGTAGGGGGAGACCCTAGTATGTGTTTGTTGTTTTCTTTCTTATGATGTGCAGGGATTCGCGCTTACAAAGATCCATTCTTGATGACTTTTGACGACCCGTGATTCCGTGTACCCGTCTTCCCGGTTCTATCCTAAACTCTTTTGATTCTCTATTTTATATTCTTCAATTAAAATAGGAATCACTTTAGTTGTCCCTTCCTTAGCAAGATTTAAACAACGTGCACAATGTCCTAAGTGTAGAGGAGGTGACTTCCACATGCTTAAACATTAAGGACAATGTTTATAATAAGTGTAGGGGGGACTTCTATCGAAGTTAAGTGGGTTTTTCCTTGTATTTGTCCTCATTTTAGATTTTTCGACATTTTTCAAAATTTTTAATCTATTTTGGCCTATTAGTATTTACCTTTGTATAGTTATTTTATTTATTTTGCTAGAATAATTTTTAAACAAAGTGGTTTTAATTTTTAAACGTTGTGAATCTTTTGACTCAACCCGAGTTTACTTATCTAAGTTTACTCTAGCTAGTATCCTTAACGTGTTTAAGTCAAGTTTTGCTAGGCTTTTCTATGGGGAACTTTAAAACGCGAAAGTCTTAATTCTCACGGGTTAAGAACAAGAACTTTTCGCAAGTTCCTATAATTGATCCTAGACAGTTGTTTATCAAGGGAACTTCAAAATGCGATTTCTAAACTTGAAAAAGTCTAAGAATTTGCAAGATCCTATAGATAACTCGAAAACCCAAAACTTTGATTTAATAGGCTAAGCATCCACGAGTCTCATTCCTTGAGATTTTGAATTGTGGAGAACGAGAGATGATAGAGTCAATTATAAGTTTGGTATTCTTTCGTGAATTTATGTGAGTTGATTATGAGCTTTTTCTCCCATCGCTTGTTAATAAATTTATTTGCAATAAATAAGGTCGTACGATTTGAAAAGTTACTTAGCTTCTAGCCCAAGATCGTTTAAAAGTTGCTCGGTATTAATTAGAGTTCATAGCCAAGGCATAACTTATTGAAGCGGGATGCGAAGATAGGCGAGTCCGAAAAGGCCCTAACAAGGCATGAGGGCTACATTTTGTTGCTAAAGATCCAAAAGTTATGTGAAGAATCATTTATCGAAAATCAATATGAAGGATCGAGACACACGACGAAAAGCAAATACTCCCCTAAAGATCATGGAGAAGTCTATCCAAAAAGGCCCTAACAAGGTATGAGGATAAATAGATTCAAGTCCTAAAAGGAGGCGGATCGTTGTATATCAAAATCCCAAATAAAGATTGGAGAAAAATGAAGAAGTCGTGGTCAAAATATGAAGAATCTCTCAAAAAGTTCAAGTGATGAAATTCCTATAATGAAGAGATGACCATAATTTCAAGAACGTTTCTCAAGATTTGAAGTATGAAGTCGCTGCCAAATATCGGTCCGAGAAAGGTCTCAAATCGTGAAGCGAGTTATGCCAAGATATGAACTTTATGAGGTCCCGAGAAGCAGTTTTAAAAGATTTTGTCCTTTAGCTAACTATTGATTAAATCGTCCCACTTTATTTTCAGCCTTAATAACTATCGAAATAAGTCAACAATGCATCCTCGTGATCATTCATGACAACAATAAAATATAAGAGATACACCTAGGAATAAGGGAGTCTAAGTAAATAATTGGCCCACATGAGTTTATGTTAGTTTGCTAACTTATAATAACAATGATCTCGTTTTTAAGCTTGGTGTGGGGAACGTGAAACCTGAGGATGATGAATATTCATGACATTTCCAAAACCCTAAGGTAAGTTTTTGATTTCTTTACTTATTTTCTTCTTTTAAATATTTTGTCTCTTTAATAAAGGCCAATATGGATTGATTGTGATGGAAAATGTAAAACTTGCTTTGTAATTAATACATTGCATGAGGACATTGCAATGGTCAAGTGTAGGGGATTTGATAGGTGTGAAAACACCCATCCTTTGACCACTTAATTATAATAATAACCAAGCCAAAACGTGTATTTTATGTCATAAATGTCGGAATTATGCGTGGTTTGTGTTTTTGTTGTGATTTAGGACCAAAATATGAAAAGGGAAGAAAACACGGGCTTTCACGGGCTTTTATCGAAGAAAAAGACAAAAGACGAAGTCAAGAGATCAAGAGTGCAAAAAGAACGGAAGTCCAAGACCTATTCTAAAGATTTATCGAAGAAAAAGTCTAAAGACGGAAGTTTAATAAAAGCCGAAGAACTTAAGTCTAATGTATGAAGAAATTACAAGACGAGTTTTATTAATCCTGAGACAAAGTCGAGAAAATCGAAGAACTTAAAGAGACGAAAGACGAGAAAGAAAGAAAGAAGCAACACATGCTTAACTTCCCTAGTCACTATAAATACCACCCATTTCACCACATTTCATTTTGTTATCTAATTTGACAACTTAGCTCTCCACCATTTTCATTACTTGCACATTTATTTTCATGTCATTTACTTAATTGTCAATTTAATCGTCTTGTTTTGCACCTTAAATTTCTTGCCTTTAATTCAAGTAAGTCTTTTAGTTTTGTTGCTAATCTTTATTTTCCTTTAATCAAGATTTTCTTTATCATTCTCATCCTTCTTTTCTTGTTTTGATTTATTATAAATTCGGATTAAGCTATCTTTTGCTTAATCTCATTGCTTATTTGATTTAAAAGTTTGTCTTTACATTTCCATTTAAGCTTTTATACGAATTAAGCTATAAGTTTGAAAATCTTATTGGCTTATTTTGTGTTTAGCTTATTTGTTTTTAAAATTTCTTAAAAGTTTTATCTTTTTGAAGTCCATTTTATAAAGTTTTAGTATTTTGTGTCTTGAAAGTTTTTAAATTTGCGCTTATTTTGTTCATCTTATTCTTGTTTATCTAGTTTCGGTTCATGCTTATTAGTATTAACTTATTTGCTTTGCTTATTACGAATTCATCTTCCATCGGAAGGGGAAGTTTCTTCACATTGCGACGGCTTAACCATATTCCGATAGTGACAATCGGTTGAGGGTTTTGCATTCCGACAGAAGGATTGCGATCAGCATTCCGATAGCTTCTTTCCCCCTTATTCCGATCAAGATTCCGATCGCACATTGCGATCTGGATTGCGACGGCTCTTAAGGTTTCATTGAGACGAAGTGCTGCCCAAGTTTCCTTAGCAACATTCCGATCTGGGTGACATCCCGATAGATTGCATTTTTGTTCATTCTGATGGTTTTGTATTTATTCCGATAGATTTAGTTTTATACATTCCGACAGTTTTACTTTTCTTACATTCCGATAGAATTTATACCTATATTCCGATCTGGATTCCGATGGTATTGGTGACAGCATTCCGATCTGGATTCCGATGGTTTGAATTATATTTTGCCTTGTTTAATTTTTAAGTTTTATTTGTTTTTAAGTTACATTTTTATTACTTTGTCAAACTTAATTTTCGTCAATCATTAAACTTTTGTCATTTAATTATTTCCTTCTAAAGTTTTTAATATTGCACAATTACTTTTTAAATTAGTTTTAGTTTTAAATTACCGTCATTTACTTTAAAGTTTTGAAATTTACTATACTACAATGACCAATCTATTATTTGTTTCCACCAAAAGACTACTGAGTCGCACACTTAAACCAATAATCAATTCGAATAGACCGATTTCAACGAACAATTTTCTGACTAAAACTTAGTTATTAAAAGATCCCTTCTTGCAAATCGAATTAATTAGAATAACCTTAAACCTTGATCTTGAACAAGAAACCCAATCATAAACTTAGAAAACCAAGAAAACCACGATCAATACTTGAACCATAAGATTTGTTGCACATGCTTTTCGTGTTGCTGCAAATAAGCATGAAGTAGTCGTGTGTAGATCTTTCACCAACTTGACATCAGTTACAAAACGACTCCATTCAGAAAGGAGAGTATTCAAGAACTTGGTGTTGATTTGAAATTGCCCAATCTTTATATTGTAGGTATTAAATTCATTATTCAATGTAACAAATCTCCAATAAAAATTATGAAGTGTCTTCCCTGGGATGTAGGTAAACTTATCAAACAACTCATAAAGTTGACACTCACGTTCTTGTTTGGTCAGTGAAGTGCCTTGCATAACGTACTAAGTCGCTCTCATAATTCCTTTGTGATTTCATGATCACTCACAAGTTTATGAACATTTGGTGGAAGAGATTGAAGATTTATGTTGGTAGCCTTAACATCACACTCGGCTTGAAGTTGATTTACTGAAGTCAGATCACTAAATTCCTTAGGTCGAGTAACACCTTCTTTAGTAATCGTGCCCCAATATAATTTGGTCCTTTCAAAACCAAGTCAAGAATGAGCCTTCCATTTGGTCTACCCAACACACATAATCTCAAGCGACTTTTCCATGACTCATACAGCTCTTTGATAAGCATAGGTGGACGAGTATCAGTACCCGAAATGATTAACAAATCTGAAAGAGACGACATCGAGGAATATGGAGTCATCTTGTATCACTATAACGACGGATTACCTTGTAGATCGAGCAATGAAATAAAGTTATAGTGTTTGTAAGAAAAGAAAAATACGGGATTTTACAATTCGTGGAGAAACCGAAAATAAATTCGTGGGACTTTACAAACCACCGAAATAACTGTAAAGTTCTTAGAACCTTTTTTGTTGACGTAGATTTTGTGTGAAAAATCCGCTAAATTTACCTTGAGTTAAACCGAATTAGATAGTAAATTAAGTTTCCTAAATTCCAAAAATATGGAAATCTTTAAAAAAATACTAAGTCACGTTATCTCGGTAGCTTAATACTAGGTGAGCAACTTGGTAGTTTTGACTTTTGTTATCTCGGTATTATGGAAAGAATACCAACTTGGTAGTTTTAGGAAGCACACTATCTCGGTAATTTAATGAAATACACTATCTCGGTAATTTTAGGAAAAACACTATCTCGGTAGGCCTTCTAAGAAATCTAAACTCGGTATTTTCCAAAAGAACCTCAAATTTTTGACGAAAAAAAATCAAATCAAGATTTGTACTTTTGTCACACCCCGCCATGGCGAAACACGGGGAGCGAAATATATATATCATCACAACAAGCGGTGTCTCTATAGAGAAAACTAAATGCAAAACGAAAATTTCATTCAAGGCGACATAATTTCATGACAATATCACAAAACAAAGCAGGAGTCTAGGTAAGTAGGTAACAAGTCCTACCTCTTACCCAAGACAAACAATCAAACATAAAGATGTCATACAATGCATTTATTCATTCAAAATAAAAAGGGAAATCTAAGAGGAATGGGATTCCTCCATATGCAATCCTAGGCATCTCCAAATCCTAGCCACTTCTATTCTCTACCTTCACCACAAAGTCACCTGAAAGAGACACTAAAACACGTCAACATAAAGTTGGTGAGAGTCATAGGTTTAGACTTCAAACCAACACAAAACATAACATTTTTAGCTGTGAAACATAAACATTAAACAAATACACATTTGGACAAGGTGTTACATAATGCATTAACAAACTAGTAATCAAGATTAAAAATTCCAACCAATCCAAGGCTACTTGCCTTACCAATCACCACATTTGGAGCAGGTGTTGGTGCCGACCCCACCAACCCTGCAGCCGATGCAGGTGGAGATGTAGGCGTAGACGACACATTCTCCCCCATAGTTAAATTCGCAAACTGATAATCTATAAGCGGATACAAACTCGTAGAGCTACTAGTCGAATAACCATCATCACTTACCGAAGGCCGATTACTAGACACATTACTCCCATTCCCACCAACACCATAACTTTCTTAGTGATACTGCGGCGGTAAAGGTGGAGCTGAGCTTACGTGATGGTGTGGTGGCACCGGTGGAGGAGGGTACGCATTATAACTAGGTGGCGTACCCGCACCACCCAGATACTGATACGGCCCCGCTCCTAGTCTTGGCCCTAGCCCTGGTCCTTGTCCTGGCCCATCTGGAAAAGGTTGGGGAGCAGGCGGGTATCCGTAATCCGGCCCCACTGAATGCGGCGGGGGCGGAGACTAATATGGCGAAGATGCATATGGATACGGCTGTGGATATGGCGCATACGGAGCCAAATTCGGAGGCGGGTATTGGGGATAATTCACAGGGGTGGATATTGAGGGTAATTAGGATGATGATACCCATAAGGGTATTGATTATTATAATTATGATCCATTATCAAATAAGCTATAAACTAACCTTTTCAACACACATTGATCATAAAAAAATACAAATTTACAAAATCAAAAATATGGGTTTTTGTGGGATTCCTAAAAATATCCGAACTTTATAAAAAAACACAAAAAAGATTCAGTTTTTACTTTTGGATATGATGAAAAATGATGCAAATGTGATAAAAGATATGATTTTGTGATATGGTGGTACTTTAGGTAATAACGTGTGGGATTAAATGTGGAAAGTTCGTGGGAAAGAGTCTAAAATGTGAATTGTAGGTGAAGAAGGCATTTTTAGATGATGTTGATGTTTGTCAAATAAATATGAAAGATTTAAGGAGAGTTGAATTCTTGATGAACAAACAATTTATGTTTTTAAGATATTTTTGTGTTGTGATTTGTGTTCTAGAACAATGATGATTAATAAGTGTGAAAACTTCGATATGTTTTTGAGCAGTTGGGATAGGGTATGTGTTTTACTAGTTAGTCACATCACAATGAATGGTTAGTTGTCTTAGCATGAAGCTTTTCTTAGAAATGCAAATTGGTTAGTGGGTCGAGTCGTGCAATGACATTTGATAGGTGTGAAAACACCCATCCTTTTTACCACTTAATTACAATAATAACCGAGCCAAAACGTGTATTTTATATCATTTATGTCGGAATTATGCGTGGTTTGTGTTTTTGTTGTGATTTAGGACGAAAAGGTGAAAAGTGGAGAAAACACGGCATTCACAGGCTTTTATCGAAGAAAAAGACGAAAGATGAAGTCGAAAGATCAAGAGTGGAAAAAGAACGGAAGTCCAAGACCAATTCTGAAGATTTATCGAAGAAAAAGTCAAAAGACGGAAGTTTACTAAAAGCCGAAAAACTCGAGTCTTATTTATGAAGAAAATTCAAGACGAGTTTGAAGAAATCCCGAGACAAATTCCAAGTATTAAGAAGATTAACAAAATATTAAGAAGATTAAGGGCTCAAGTATGCAATTAAGAGAAAGAAGAAAGAGGGAGGAAGCTTCCTAAGCTCCTCCCTAATCACCCTATATATAGATTAGGTAGTTTCAATTTTTAGTTGTTGAAGGCCTGACAAGCCTCTCTTCCCCATTTTTCATTTTCATGTTCTTTAATTTTATGCACTTTAATCTTCATGTAATGCACCTTTAATTTTCTTTTAATTCCAAGTAAGTTTACCTTTAATTGTTGTTAATCTTTACCTTATTGCTAATCTCCTTCTACCTTTCTTGTTTGATTTGTTCTTCATTTTCATTGTTCATGTTCTTGAGTTTTTATGATTTTGATCAAGTGGGTTTTGATTGATTTGCCTTTGTATGTTAGATTTGATGATTTGTTTTGATTAATTATTGTTAGATGATGCTTATTGGTTGTTTTGGTTTAATCCTTTGGTTTGTTTTGGTTAGATTTGATCAAATTCGTACTCTTTTCTTTCTCCCCTGTTCTTCGCTAAAGTTACTGTATCTTGCCAAAGATTCCGAATGGTCTGCTCATTTAGTCCTCTATTCGGAATATCTGATTATTCCGAATAGGAGTCCTCTATTCGGAATATCTAATTATTCCGAATAGGATTCTCTATTCGGAATATCTGATTATTCCGAATAGGTTTCTCTATTCGGAATATCTGATTATTCCGAATAGGACTCCTTATTCGGAATATCTGATTATTCCGAATAGGATTCTCTATTCGGAATATCTGATTATTCCGAATAGGATTCTCTATTCGGAATATTTGATTATTCCGAATAGGTTTTTCAGTTTTTAGTTTTAAACTTTATTTTTCCCCCCTTTTTCTTTATTTGCGCTTTTACTCGCTTTCCTTTTAGTTTAAGTTCACGTTTGAGTTATTTACCTTTATTGCCTTTAATTTCTCGTCATTTATTTCCCGTCAAGTTTTAATCTTTAATCTTTCATTGTCGTTTCTTTTTACCGTCTTTACTTTATTTCTATTTGTTTCAAATCTTTATTTTTAATTAGTTTTAGACAACGACAACTCTTTTATTTGATTCACCAAGAACAAATGAGTCGCACAATTAACCAGAGATCAATTCGAAGAGATTCCGAGAAACGAACTTTTTCAACGAGTAAAATCTCTACATTAAAATGGCGCCGCTGCCGGCTCTTTTCGTGAGGATTAAAGGTTTTTTGTGAGAGATGCGTTGGCTTTTGGGACCCGTTCACTTGTGAACGTTATTTTTCGTATCAAAAATTTTCAAAAATCCAAAAACATTTGAAAAATCATAAAAAGCATTTCTTTTTCAAAGTTTTGCACCAAAAATATTCTTCTTGCTTCTCTATCTTTCTTTATGGATTTTTATGCCCATTGCGTCGGGTGTGGGAGACGATTGTACGGGAACGACTCTTGTCAATGGTGTACATGTGAGCGGTGCGGAAACGATATCGACAATACACAATTCCTATTTGGATTTTGTCCTTTGTGCAACTCGACTAATTCGTCCTTTTTGAACCCACCTCCTCCTATTCCCCCGTGCATCTATTGTGGAAGCGATTCTCATTGGCATGTTTCGTGCCCGGTTCAATACCCGTATGGTCACAGGCAAGAACCGGGGTACAATTATGAAAATGATAATAGCTATCCACAAGAGGCAGCCAGTTTTTCTCCTTACCCATGGTGCTATATTTGTCGGGGCCCTCACGATGCTTCTTTTTGTGATCCGTCGCAAGTCTTTGAGAAAGTATCGTGCTATCATCCTAGTGTCTATAACTTTGAGCCCCCACATCACACCCTCAATCATCAATCCTCTCAGCAAACTAGTCTTGATCAACAACTCACTTCTTTGAATGGCATTCTAGAAAGTATAGCTCAACTTCGAGCTGACTTGCATCCGAAACAACAACCTTTGCTTGATGTGGACGAAACCTTGAATACCACCGACACCTTTATGAGCCAATTTAGTCGTTTTCCCTTCTTTTCTACACTAAAATGTTTAATTACAGCGTGGGATAGAATTGGTGAAATTGAACATACTCGGGGCGATGAACAACAAAAGTTGATGCATGAGCTTCTTAAAGATGTGGAGGTTATCAAGGAAGAGTTAGTCGACTACGTCATTCCTAACTGGACTCGTCCCATTTATTATGATGATGACGACGACGATGATGTCTACACTTTCAACCAATCTTCTGAAGTTGATGCTCCTACTCTCGATGTTCCTATTGCGCCTAAGGATCTAGATTCGTTGAATGAGCTTAGTTATGTTGGTCTCGACAAGGTATTGGATGATGAGGTTTGTGACTTACCTGCTATGGAGCCTGAGGACGACGTTACTCTTACGGAAGAGTTCGATCCTAGTGATGACGATTCTTCTCTCAGCTATGAGAATTTCACTTTTGAAATTTCTCAATCTCCACCGGGAGATGCGGGTGATGACGATTTATTCTCTTCGGCTTACGAGAAGTTCACCGATGAACTTGATCTTGTGGATGAGGTGGAAGACGTGCTTCTTCGTGATAGATTACGGAAAGTGCACCTTCTTATTGCTCAAATCGAAGAGTTAACTTCTCCTTCTCTTTCCGATTCTTCACCTCCATCTATTCCTCCCGTTGAAGATAATGACCCATTACTAGAAGAAATCGATATCCACTCCATCCCTCCAAGTATTGATGATTATGACACGGAGGGGGACATTCTTTTTAATTTGCTGCAGGAAGGTATTTTCCCAAGTCCCCCTCCCGAGCACCTTTCATACACTCCGTTAGAAACCATCACGGAGGATGAGTGCTTCGACCCGGGAGGTGACATTGATTATGCTTTGCTTGATACCATAACGGCTTCGCCGTTTGCTCAGCATCCATTGTCTTTGGGGGAGGACAATGTCCTTACTATAACCAACCCACCTCCCGTGGATCTTGAATTCACATACTTCTCGTATGTTGAAAGGGTTTTTCTCCCATTCAAGACTTATCCCCCCGCCTCTCCTTTGTTGATGACAACCGGGAACGAGGACAAGGTCTTTGATCCCGGTATTGCATTCGAGGCTTCCCCATGGACCATTTAATTCGGGGACGAGTCAGGCTCGTGACTCGGTTAATATAAACAAGCGCTTTTTGGGAGGCAACCCAATTATCTATCTATTTTCACCATAAGTGTAGGGGGAGCCCCGTGGTGTTTCTTGCTTTCTTTCTTATCATGTGCAGGGATTAGAGCTTCAAAGACACATCTTGATGACTTTTGCCGAACCGTGACTCCGTGTTCCCTTCTTCCCGGTTCTATCCTAAACTCTTTTCGATTCACTATTTTATATTTCTCAATATTAAAATAGGAATCTCTTTAGTTGTCTCTTCCTTAGTGAGATTTAAACAAAGTGCACAATGTCCTAAGTGTAGGGGAGTTTACTCCCACATGCTTAAACATTAAGGACAATGTTTATGTTAAGTGTAGGGGGACTTCTATCGAAGTTAAGTGGCCTTTTCCTTGTATTTGTCCTCATTTTAACCGGAAAATCAATTTTTCGACATTTTTCAAAATTTTTGATCTATTTTGGCCTATTAGTTTTTCCCTTTGTATAGTTATTTTCTTTCCTTATTAGAATAAATTTTGAATAAAGTGGTTTTAATTTTCAAACGTTATGAATCTTTTGACTCAACCCGAGTTTACTTGTCTAAGTTACTCTAGCTAGTATCCTTAACATGTTTAAGTCAAGTTTTGCTAGGCTTTTATATAGGGAGCTATAAAACGCGAAAGTCTTAACTCTCATGGGTTAAGAACAAGAACTTTTCGCAAGTTCCTATAATTGATCCTAGAGAGTCGTTTATCAAGGGAACTTTAAAATGCGATTTCTAAACTTGAAAAAGTCTAAGAGTTTGCAAGATCCTATAGGCGACTCGAAAACCCAAAACTTTGATTTAATTGGCTAAGCATCCACGAGTCTCATTCCTTGAGATTTTAAATTATGGAGAACGAGAGATGATAGAGTCAATTATAAGTTTGGTATTCTTTCGTGAATTTATGAGAGTTTATTATAAGCCTATTCTCCCATCGCTTGCTAATAAGTTTATCTGCAATAAATAAGGTTGTACGATTTGAAAAGTTACTTAGCTTCTAGCCCAAGATCGTTTAAAAGTTGCTCGGTATGGATTAGAGTTCATAGACAAGGCATAACTTATTGAAGCGGGATGCGAAGATTGGCGAGTCCAAAAAGGCCCTAACAAGGCATGAGGGCTACATTTTGTTGCTAAAGATCCCAAGTGATGTGAAGAATCATTTATCGAAAATCAATATGAAGGATCAAGACACACGACGAAAAGAAAATACTCCCCAAAAGCCATGGAGAAGTCTATCCGAAAAGACCCTAGCAAGGTATGAGGATAAATAGATCCAAGTCCTAAAAGGAGGCGGATCGTTGTATATCAAAGTCCAAAGTAATGATTGGAGAAAAATGAAGAAGTCGTGGTCCATTTATGAAGAATCTCTCAAAACTTCAAGTGAAGAAATTCCTATTATGAAGAGAAGACCATTATTTCATGAACGTCTCTCAAGATTTGAGGTATGAAGTCGCTGCCAAATATCGGTCCGAGAAAGGTATCAAATCACGAAGCGAGTTATGCCAAGATATGAAATTTATGAGGTCCCAAGAAGCAGTTTTAAAAGATTTTGTCCTTTAGCTAACTATTGATTAAATCGTTCACTTTATTTTCAGCCTAAATAACTATCGAAATAAGTCAAACAATGCATCCTCGTGATCATTCAAGACAACAATAAAATATAAGAGATACACCTAGGAATAAGGGAGTCTAAGTGAATAATTGGCCCACATGAGTTCGTGGTAGTTTACTAACTTATAATAACAATGATCTCGTTTTTAAGCTTGGTTTGGAGAAAGTGAAAACTTGAGGATGATGATTATTCATGACATTTTCAAAACCCAAGGTATGTTTTTGATTTCTTTACTTTGTATGTTTATAATTTTCTATCTCTTTAATAAAGGCCAACATGGATTGATTGTGATGAAAAATGTAAAAGTGCTTTGTAACTAATGCATTGCATGAGGACATTGCAATGGTTAAGTGTAGGGGATTTGATAGGTGTGAAAACACCCATCCTTTTTACCACTTAATTACAATAATAACCGATCCAAAACGTGTATTTTATATCATTTATGTCGGAATTATGCGTGGTTTGTGTTTTTGTTGTGATTTAGGACGAAAAGGTGAAAAGTGGAGAAAACACGGCATTCACGGGCTTTTATCGAAGAAAAAGACGAAAGATGAAATCGAAAGATCAAGAGTGGAAAAAGAACGGAAGTCCAAGACCAATTCTGAAGATTTATCGAAGAAAAAGTCAAAAGACGGAAGTTTACTAAAAGCCGAAAAACTCGAGTCTTATTTATGAAGAAAATTCAAGACGAGTTTGAAGAAATCCCGAGACAAATTCCAAGTATTAAGAAGATTAACAAAATATTAAGAAGATTAAGGACTCAAGTATGCAATTAAGAGAAAGAAGAAAGAGGGAGGAAGCTTCCTAAGCTCCTCCCTAATCACCCTATATATAGATTAGGTAGTTTCAATTTTTAGTTGTTGAAGGCCTGACAAGCCTCTCTTCCCCATTTTTCATTTTCCTGTTCTTTAATTTTATGCATTTTAATCTTCATGTAATGCACCTTTAATTTTCTTTTAATTCCAAGTAAGTTTACCTTTAATTGTTGTTAATCTTTACCTTATTGCTAATCTCCTTCTACCTTTCTTATTTGATTTGTTCTTCATTTTCATTGTTCATGTTCTTGAGTTTTTATGATTTTGATCAAGTGGGTTTTGATTGATTTGCCTTTGTATGTTAGTTTTGATGATTTGTTTTGATTAATTATTGTTAGTTGATGCTTATTGGTTGTTTTGGTTTAATCCTTGTGTTTGTTTTGGTTAGATTTGATCAAATTCGTACTCTTTTCTTTCTCCCCTGTTCTTCGCTAAAGTTAATGTATCTTGCCAAAGATTCCGAATGGTCTGCTCATTTAGTCCTCTATTCGGAATATCTGATTATTCCGAATAGGAGTCCTCTATTCGGAATATCTGATTATTCCGAATAGGATTCTCTATTCGGAATATCTGATTATTCCGAATAGGTTTCTCTATTCGGAATATCTGATTATTCCGAATAGGACTCCTTATTCGGAATATCTGATTATTCCGAATAGGATTCTCTATTCGGAATATCTGATTATTCCGAATAGGATTCTCTATTCGGAATATTTGATTATTCCGAATAGGTTTTTCAGTTTTTAGTTTTAAACTTTATTTTTCCCGCCTTTTTCTTTATTTGCACTTGTACTCTCTTTCCTTTTAGTTTAAGTTTACGTTTGAGTTATTTACCTTTATTGCCTTTAATTTCTCGTCATTTATTTCCCGTCAAGTTTTAATCTTTAATCTTTCATTGTCGTTTCTTTTTACCGTCTTTACTTTATTTCTATTTGTTTCAAATCTTTATTTTTAATTAGTTTTAGACAACGACAACTCTTTTATTTGATTCACCAAGAACAACTGAGTCGCACAATTAACCAGAGATCAATTCGAAGAGATTCCGAGAAACGAACTTTTTCAACGAGCAAAATCTCTACATTAACATTCAAAAAGTAGAATGTGTTTTTCGAACTTTTGTTTAGTAATGTTAAACTTTTTATCCTTTTTGCCTGAGGACCCTTGGCAGGTTTTGAACCCAAAACCTCCAGAAAACCTCCTGATGGTTGTAATTTTACACTTATTTAGGAAAACAAGGTAATTAGGGTAAGTACGACGATTTAGGAAAATCGTGCGCAAATGACCCTAAAGTGGGGATCGTTCTCAAGGAAGCTAGTGTGTTGTGTTAAGAGATGATTAATTATGTGATTAAATGATTATGAGAAAGAAAATAGAATTGAGGTAAGAAGAGAATGACGGTTACGATGACGGATTACACTTAAGACGAAAAGGTCGTACACGTAAAACCGTAAAAGCACCAAAATTAAAATTTTACTCTAAAAATTCCTAAAAAATTGCAATAAATCCTAAATAATGTATTAAGAGTTTAAAAAAATCAAAATTCACTCAAACTTTTTAATTAATTAAATAATAATTTTTAATGCCAATTAAAGCCCAAAAAATCAAAATAATTAATAAAAAGCCCAAAATGAGATTGATCACGTTGTAAACCTCTAAAATACCCTAACTTAATTAAAAACTATTTTTGAAAATTTTAAAATTAATTAAAACTATTTAAAAACAATTAAAAACTATTAAAACTTTAAATAATTATAAAAATAAATCTAAGACCAATAAAAATATTCTAAAAATTGTAAAATTCCTAACTTTATGTATTTAACCTAAGAAAGATACAAAAACTTGAAAAATCTAAATTTTAATTTTTAATAATAAAATAATATTAAAAATCCAAAATTTATAAAAAATTCTAAAAACTTGCAAACTAACTTAATTTAACCTAAATAAACAGAAAATGGACTTGAAATTACAAAAATACCCCTATTGGGCCTAGAAATGGGCTAAAAGTCAAAACAGACCCTTATTGGGCTAAAATTGGGCCCAATAAGAAAAAGTTTATAAAAACGGCCCAAAAGCTCCTATCTGACTCAAAATTTGATTTTAAACACAACTTTTCAAAGGCCCAAAAGCTGAAAATGTGAAATAAGCTGACTTATACCAAACAGCTTATTCTTAATGGGCTTTTTGGCCCATTAAGCTATAAGCTGATGCCATAAGCTCAAATTAGACACACAAGCTTCTTTTGAGTTGCTTAAGACTTCTGTAAAAAGAAATTTGAAATAAGCCAAAGGAATAAGCCTGAAAATGCAAAAAGCAATCTACAGAAAACGACAAAATAGTCGTTTTTTAGTTCTAGGTTATCCCAAGAGTTGATTCAAATTGCAAAAACTTTTAAATGACTTAACTAAGCTTAATCAACAAAAAGTTTTCAAATAAGTTCACTCAATAAGCTAGAATAAGGAAATAAGCACTTATGAAAAAGTCAAATGAGTTGGTTTTCTAGCAAAAAGTCAAAGTCAAAGTCTGATAAGCTCCAGTTCAATCAAATGGGTCAAATAATGAAGATCTATCACAAAAAATAAGTTGTTGCAGGTCTGGATAAGCCAAAATGGCTTATTGATAAGCTGAATGCAAAATTACACTAGCAGGGGCTAGTTTTGGGTGTTGAGCAGTGGAAACTTTTTCCACTGCTTGACTTCTTGACTTTTTTGTCTTTAGTGACTTTTTTGGAGATTCAAGTTTCACAAAGGCACCCAAATGATCAGTGGATCAAGAGGAGTCAAATACAACAAAGAAATCACAATCAACAACAGCCAATTTGTACAGTTTTAATCAATTAAGCACCATATCACTCACAGACATGAACACATAGGCAGTTATGAACTTATAAGCTGTTTTAGCAATATTCAGCCAACCAAATTGCACCAAAAAGCATAAACAAGCTATAATAAACTTATATGAACAAATTTAAACGGGTTTCATGCAATGGCTTAAAGCCTAAATCAAAATTCAAGAAATTAAGGTTACTGATGAACACTAACACAAGAAGTTTTTACTTTTGCTGATGCCCTTGACCAAAAAGCCAGATTCAATCACTCAGATCTATCACATATGTTATATTAATGATGTTTTAACAACTTTTAACCCTAAGCATGCATAAATTCCAAATTTTACCAAAATTTTAGGTCAAAAACAGTTAAAATCACTTAGATATAGAACAATGTATGATTCAAGGTTTCAAACCCAAAAACTTGTAGCAATATGCACTCAACCAAGCATATAACATATACCAAGCAATAACACAAACTTCTAACCACAAAATAGCACACAATGATTCAAGACAGGTAATCCCAAACACCCTTTTAACTTTTCAAATCAAGATTTTTCAAATCAAAGTTGAATTTTAAGACCACCCAAGCCCAAATTAACTCAATAACAGATATATTAAGCAGATTTAAGCAAGATTAAGCAATAAAATCAGCAAGAACACAAGCAACACTCAAATATCACCAAAAATCCAAATTTATTTAGATTTTGAGATTAAGGATGCAAACCTCATGGATGTACATCCACACCCACGAATTTTGAGCTTATGTGCTAGCAAGAACAAGCACAAGCTTCCACAACAAAGCCTTCTAAGATTCAACAAAGTTAGAAGCACAATTATCAAAACAGAAAGTTGAAAACTTCTTGATTAATGCAACCTTAGTTCCCCACACTTGATTATCCCCAAGTTATAAGCTTCACCACACCATGATAACACAATATCAGGATGCTATGATCAGCCTTATAGCCCAATAATTCCAAGGTTTGAACAAGTCTTAGCAAAATTGATTGTAGTAAAATACGACCTATTAGGAAAAAGGCGTAAAAGCGGTAAGTATTAAGTGTACGTTTAGGAAAACGTAAACACTAATGACCCTTAAGGTATGAAAGTCCAAGTTCGTTTCCCAAGGAGGTATATGTGTGTGACTAAGATGTACAAGATTTGAGATTAATATATGGTTTAGAAGGGGATGAGAAAAGAAGATGACGAAGACGTGAAAATTACTACTAGAATGTTAAAACGTAAAACCGTAAAAACCACAATAATAAAAATTAACTCTAAAAATTACCAAAAATTCACCAAAAATCAAAATAAATAAACTAAGAGTTTACCAATGATCAAAACTTTTTCAAACCTTTTAAATAATTAAATATTCAATTTTAAATGCTAATTAAAGCCCTAAAAATCAAATAAATTATCAAAAAGCCGAAATAAAGATTTTTTAATTGGTAAACCTCTAAAATGACCTAAAAAGATTAAAAACTATTTCTAGAAATTTTTAAACTAAAAAAAACTATTTAAAATGATTTAAAAACTATTAAAACTTAAAATAATTATAAAAATTAATCTAGAAGTGATAAAATTATTCTAAAAGTTGCTAAATTCCTATTTTAATTTATTAAACCTAAGAAAAATGTAAAAAGTTGGGAAATGTGAAATTTGAAAAATAATAATAAAATAATATTAAAATAATATTAAAAATCCAAAAATTATAAAAAATTCTAAAAACTTGCAAACTAGTTTATTTTAACCTAAATAATCAGAAAATCAAAGTGAAATGACCAGAATACCCCTATTGGGCCCTCAAATAGGCCAAAACCAAAAACAGCCAACCTAAATGGGCTTTTGGGCCCAAAAAGTCAAACTTGGCCCAATTGACTTGGAAAAGCCCTATCTGACTCAAAATTCAATTCTAAGAACAAAACTCTAAAGGCCCAAAAGCTGAATATGAGCTTATCACAGCTTATTAAGCACACAGCTTATTCTTATTGGGCTTTTCAGCCCATTAAGCAATAACCAATGCCATAAGCTCTAATTTGACACACAACCTTATTTTGGGATGCTTATGAGATCTGTAAAAAAAAATTTTAAAAAGCACACTCAATAAGCCAGAAATAAGCAAAGTATTATTTCACTAAAAGACAAAATAGTCGTTTTCGAGAAATAAGGCACCTCAGGAATTGATTCAACTTGCAAAAGATCACAAACACACTCAATAAGCCAAAACAATCAACAAAATTCCAATAAGCACAACCAATAAGCCAGAATAAGCACTAATGCACTTATGAAAAAGTCAATGAAGTTGGTTTTCTAGTCAAACCCTAAAGTCAACCCACCAAATGCTCCAGTATGAACAAATGGGTCAAATAATGAGCACCTATTACAAAATCCAAGTTGTTGCAGGTTAGAATAAGCTATTATAGCTTATTGATAAGCTGACAGCAGTTTTACACTAGTAGTGGTAACCAGCAGGGGAAAGGAGTTCCCACTGCTTTGACTATTTGACCAAGCTTATTTGAGAGTTCTGGTTGGATTCAATTGGAAACAAAGGCACCCTTGTGATCAGTGAACCACAAGGAGTCAATAGCAACAAGAAAATCACAATTTGGTTCACACAATAAGCCACAATCAATCAAACAGTTGCCAGATATAGCCCAGATATGGAAAAATAAGCAGTTATGCAATAATAAGCAGATTAAGCCTGACTAAGCCAACCAAACTCAACAAGATGCACACACAAGCTATATAAACTATGGATAAGCACAAAGCAACAAGAATCAAACACTGAATCAAAGAGAATTAACAGAAATAAGCAAGTGAAGGTTACTGATGAACACTAACATGCAATTGATGAACACTAACTCTTTGCTGATCTGTTTGACCACAGATCTAATTTCAAGCCTCAAATCCTACTTCCCTGGTGTAGTTAACCTAGATTTAACACTTGTTAACCCTAGTCTATGATTAGATCTAGGTGTCCCCTAAATTTCAGCCAAATTCACCAAGTAAACAAGATTTTATGACCTATTTAATGAATCTATGTGTTTCAAACCTTAAAACCTGCAAAAAGATGAACAAATGCACTTAACAAACAGATACTAACACTTGCAAATAATAAACAACCACTTAACAAGCCACAATCCCAACTTATGCAGTAAACCCAAACACCCTTTTAAAACTTGTTTTCACAATTTTTCAAAGGCTCATGCAGATTTTACCCACAAATCAGTCTAATAACACCTCATAAACATCAAACCAAGCCAGATAAACAATAATCAACCACAATATCACAGATTCAAGAACAAATCAACACAAATCACAATTAATCAGAAACTTAAAGAGAAAATGAAAAGGGAAGAAGATGCAAACCTCCAAGACCTACATCCAGGCCTTGGAGTGTTTGAGCTGAGGTACTAGCAGAACAAGTACCAGCTTCCAAGCTGCTAAGAAGAACAAACCACAAAGTGAGATCAAATAATACCAACTTTATGATTTTTGATGCACAAGCTTTATCACTTAAAACCTTGCCTCAAAAACCTTCAAACAAGATTATGGAACTCGGATTTTAGCTTATCAAACACCAAACTTTTATAAATAACAGATTAGAATTCAAAATTTTCAGAAATTCAAACTTTATTTCATAAAAAGGAATTACAAATATTTAAAAGCTAAAATCTGGAACAAAGGGACTCTCACATGTTGAGGTCTCCTTTTATAGGCAAATGCCTGGCTAAACACTATTCACAAACCCTAGAAGTGAATCTCTAAAATGCCCTTGAGTTCTTGAGGCAGTTTGTTGTTGATGAGCTGTCCAAAATGATCCCAAATGTTCATTTTAGCTTTGTGATGAAGCAATGAGTCATAGCTATTGATTTTGCCACGCTGGATGACTTGGAGGGCAAGTAGTGATGTGATAGGTGAAACGGTTTGAATGGTGGGGTCCTTTGGGTGAGTGGGAGTGTGAGTTTAGGCATGGGATTGATTCGTGTGAAGGTTAATTGTGTTTTGGTGTAGGTAATGGTAAAAACCCCCTTGCTGGTAAAAAGTTAAATCTGGGTTCATACGTGTGAACAGTGCCACGTTTGATCCGAATTTAGTGGGGAATTTGTGTTTGGCGCGTGTTTGTTAAGTTTAAACTTCTAAACTTGGCAACTTTGGTCCTTTTTCTTCCTTTGTTCTTTCATTTGTGTTTAAAAGTGTGTCAGCGCCCAAATCCTTTGTAACAACTTTCAGGACTTGACACTTTTGGCACAAAACTTTCCAAAAAGGTTTATAAGGGTTATTTTTGCCACTTTTGCATATTTGAAGGACTAATTTTGGACATTCTTGATCTTCAAAGGGTCTTCAATGTATCTTTGACTTAATGAGGGACCATATTTGGCAATTTGAATTTGTTGAGGGACTAAACATTCCATTTCTTCAAAGTTGAAGGACCTTTTGTGTAATTTTGACAAACTTAAGGGACCAAACTAGTAATTATCAACATACAAGGGTTTTAAGTGTCATTTCTTCAATAAATGAGGATCAATCTTGTATGTCTTCAAGTCTTCACGGGTATTTGTTGATTATTCATGAATTAGGGCCCAGTTCTTTGTACGGCTTCGTTTCTCGTGTCCGTTTTTCCTTGTATCTTGTGATCTTTTGTCTTTTTCACGATATCCATACCTAAAATACACAAGTAAACAAACACAAGCATATATATGGTATATTATGACATTATTATGCATTTAAAGCCCGAAAAGAACGATGAGATCATGTATAAATGCCATCTCATCACTCCCCCATACTAAGCCATTGCCGTGCCCTCACACAATGCTAGAATAAAGTATCTAAGCATCACCAAAGTTCAATTTTATTAACCTTTATTGAAAAGTAAAAGACTTGCAACATACTACGAAGATGTGTAAAGGCATAATGTATGATTTTCACCATGAAAGTGACTTTTAGGGTCAAAGAATAGAAACAAGTAAATGTCCCTTAGAGTAAACTTCGTTATCCTTGATTGTAATACATTCCATGCTAAGTGCAAAAACGAGATCATTGTTGGTACAAATCACAATGCTAACACTACTCATACGTCCAAATTGTGTAATACTTTTTCTCCCCGTAATCCTAGTCATTATAAAAGAAAATGGGTTTCTAGCAATTTTTATCTATTTGTCATGGATCACAAGTGATTCATATTGACTTATTTGAGTAGTTATTAGTCCGAAAGCAAAGTAGCACGATTTGATCGATAGTTAGCCGAAGGACAAAATCTTTTAAAACGGCTTCTCGTGTATCTCCTTAAGTTCATATCTTGGCATAACTCGTTTCACGATTTGAGACCTTTCTCGGACCGATATTTGGCATGTACTTCATACTTTAAATCTTGGGAAGACTTTCTTGAAATTATGGTCTTCTCTTCACATATTTGGAATTTCATCACTTGACGTTTTTGAGAGATTCTTCACATTTGGACCACGACTTCATCATTTTTATTCAATCTTTACTTTGGATTTTGATATACAACGATCCGCCTCCTTTACAAACTTGGATATATTTATCCTCATACCTTGTAAGGGTCTTTTCGGATAGACTTTCTCCATGATCTTTAGGGGAGTAATTGCTTTTCGTCGTGTGTCTCGATCCTTCATATTGATTTAGGAATAATGATACTTCACATCATCTTGGATCTTTAGCAAAAAATAGAGCT
The DNA here is from genome assembly GCA_025667525.1 of Glebionis coronaria. Taxonomy (NCBI): domain Eukaryota; kingdom Viridiplantae; phylum Streptophyta; class Magnoliopsida; order Asterales; family Asteraceae; genus Glebionis; species Glebionis coronaria. The sequence continues at coordinate 194,478,279 of CM046878.1, forward strand.
CCTCATGCCTTGTTAGGGCCTTTTTGGATGATCGCCAATCTCCGTGTCCCGCTTCAATAAGTTATGCCTTGGCTATGAACTCTATTCAACCCCGAGCAACTTTTAAACGATCTTGCGCTAGAGGCTAAGTAACCTTTCAAATCGTATGACCTTACTTATTGCAATTATGATTTATTCCTAATGCATTGATCTTATGGGAAGAAAAAGCCACAATTAAAAACATATGAGTTTTTGAAAGAACATTTTCATGTTCTACGTTTAGCATGATCACTTGTCTAACTCTATCATCTCTCGTTCTTCACTATATAAAGACCTCTAATTAAAGAGACTTGTGAATACTTATCCATGCAAGTCAAAATGAAGCCAAATTTGGATTAGCTTTCATCAAGACTATATCAAATCAAAGTTTTGGGTTTTCAAGCCACCTATAGGATCTTGCACTTTCTTGGACTTTTTCAAGTTTAGAGAATGCGTTTTATAATTCCCTTGATAAGTGACTTTCTAGGATCAATTCTAGGAACTTGCGAAAAGTTCTCGTTCTTAACCCGTAAGAGTTAAGACTTTCGTGTTTTAAAGCTCCCTATATAAAAGTCTAGCAAAACTTGAATTGAGCGGGTTAAGGAATGTAAATGGCTCCAAATGCCCATCAAGTCAAAAATTAACTCTTATTCTACCCATCGGAAAATATACATTCATGTCTTAAAAACACTTATGAAAACTAAGAAAATTTTTTTAAATTTGGCCATTTTTAGCCATTTTTAGCCTTATTAGCAACAAAACAAAACATTGAAAATTGGAAAGCGTGAGGGCGTAGCAAAGCAAGTACCTATTCACCCCCCCATACTAAAAGTAAACATTGTCCTCAATGTTTCGAGTCTATGGGTGGAGCACCCCCATACTAGAGACGAAGAATCGAATGCTTAGGATCTAGCATGGAAAGGGTGATCAACAATATATCTAAAGCCGTTTATTAAGTATGCTAAAAGATAATTGTTAGAACAATAAAGGATATGTCATGGATTCGTGAAAAACTTCTTCAAGCAAACGATGGAGGCTCACGTAAACGAACACGAGAGTCTTCAATCGTAGATGATGATGATGATCTAGATAACACAATCACAAACAACCACGAGACAACGAGTTGAAAGGGGTACAAGTCCCCTTATTAGTGAATAGTAAGCATAAAGGATAAGCATGGGATCTCCCCCACAAGGCACCTCGTTTTTGATTACCGAGTCATGAGCTCGACTCGATCCCCTCAATGCTAATTATCATTGGGGAAGGTGACTTGGTCGAGGGCAACCATTGAAGGAATTTCCCCACCAAAGTAGTGCTTAAGCCTATGTCCATTCACCTTGAAATTAGGACCATCATCTTGAGCTAGCTCAATGGTCCCATAAGGAAACACTTGTGTAATGGTGAACGGACCCGACCAACGAGATTTCAATTTCCCGGAAAATATCTTAAGTCGAGAGTTAAAAAGTAACACTTGATCACCAACGTTAAAAACCCGGTTTTTAATCTTTGAATCATGAAACTTTTTAGTCTTTTCTTTAAAAATTAATGAATTTTCATAAGCATTATCTCTTAATTCATCCAATTCATTCAATTGTATTTTCCGGTGATCTCCCGCGGTCTTCAAGTCAAAGTTTGCATGCTTAAGGGCCCAATATGCCTTGTGCTCCAATTCAATGGGCAAATGACAATTCTTCCCATAGACTAACTTATAAGGAGTGCAACCGATAGGTGTCTTATAAGCGGTCCTAAAGGCCCATAAAGCGTCATCGAGTTTGTCGGACCATGAAGCACGGTTTTCTCCAATTGACCTCTCTAAAATCCTCTTCAAAGCTCGGTTCGAAACCTCGACTTGCCCACTCGTTTGCGGGTGATAAGCTGTAGAAAGACGATGAGTAACTCCATATTTCTTTAGAACCTTTTCGAATTAGTCATTACAAAAATGGGTTCCACGATCGCTTATAATAGCACGAGGGGTTCCGAACCGAGAGAATAGTTGCTTCAAAAACTTCACTACCACACGAGCATCATTAGTAGGCAAAGCCTTGGCTTCCACCCACTTAGAAAGGTAGTCCACCGCGACGAGGATATATTTGTTGCCATGAGACGATGGGAACGGCCCCATAAAGTCTATTCCCCATATGTCGAAAATCTCACACACTTGAATTATGTTTTGCGGCATTTCATCACGTTGAGACGATTTTCCTTGACGTTGGCACGAATCACACGACTTCACAAGTGCGTGCGCATCACGATAGATAGAAGGCCAAAAGAAGCCGGCATCGAACACTTTCTTAGCCGTGAGATTAGCACCGTGGTGACCACCCGTGGGTCCCTCGTGACAAGCTCTAAGGATATTAGAAGCTTCGGCACCAAAAACACAACGTCGAACGAGGTGATCCGCACAAACCCAAAAGAGATAAGGGTCGTCCCAAAAATATAACTTGACGTCACGAAAGAATTTTCGTTTTTGTTGTGTCGTCATACCCTTGATTATGAAATTGCCCGCATGGTAATTTGCAATGTCGGCAAACCATGGGGTGGTGTCTTTAGAATTCACTACACCAAGAGTCTCAAGAGGAAATGTTTCGGTGATTTCCTTGTTCTCGAAAACATCTTTGTAAGGATCTTCTAGACGAGTGAGATGATCGGCCGCTAGATTCTCGGCCCCTTTTTTGTCAAGAACGGTGACATAAAATTCTTGGAGGAGGAGCATCCAACGAAGCAATCTCGGTTTAGCATCTTGCTTAGCTAAGAGATACTTGATAGCCGAATGGTCGGTATACACGATGCTTTTAGTCAAGACGAGATAAGGTCGAAATTTCTCAAAAGCATAGACCACGACAAGGAACTCCTTTTCCGTTGTGGTGTACTTTAATTGAGCCTCGGTCATCGTCTTACTAGCATAGTGAATAGGACGGAAATTCTTGTCGTAACGTTGCCCTAAGACGGCCCCTATAGCATAATCACTTGCATCGCACATGATTTCAAAGGGTAATTCCCAATTAGGAGCAACAAGAATGGGAGCTTCGGTAAGTTTCCTTTTGAGAGTTTCGAAAGCCTTAACACAATCCTCATTGAAATTAAAAGGAGCATCCTTATCGAGAAGGTGTGTCATAGGTCGAGAGATTTTCGAAAAGTCCTTGATGAAACGACGATAAAAGCCCGCGTGGCCTAGGAAACTCCTAACTCCTTTAACGATTTTGGGATGAGGTAACTTGGCGATGACGTCTACCTTAGCTTTATCGACCTCAATCCCCGCTTTCGACACCTTATGTCCTAAGACGATTCTTTGTTTACACATAAAATGACATTTTTCCCAATTAAGCACAAGATTGGTTTCTTCACAACATTTTAACATTTGCTCAAGATTAGATAAACACGACGTGAACGAATTGCCAAACACCGAGAAGTCATCCATAAACACTTCCATCGACTTCTCGATCATATCGTGAAAAATCGCCATCATACACCGTTGAAACGTACCCGGTGCATTACAAAGTCTGAAAGGCATCCTACGATAAGCGAACGTTCCATAAGGACACGTAAAAGTAGTCTTCTCTTGATCACGAGGGTCGATAGGGTTTTAAAAGTAACCGGAAAAACCATCTAAAAAGCAATAGAATTCATTTCCCGCGAGTCGCTCCAACATTTGATCCATGAAGGGCAAAGGAAAGTGGTCTTTTAGAGTGGCTTCATTTAACTTTCGGTAGTCAATACACACCCTCCAACCGGTCACAACACGAGTGGGAATTAACTCGTTGTTTTCATTAGTCACAACGGCCATTCCTCCCTTTTTAGGGACACAATGGATTGGGCTCACCCATGGGCTATCGGATATAGGATAAATCATTCCCGCGTCAAGGAGTTTAAGGACCTCCTTTTTAATGACATCGTGAATTTTAGGATTCACCCTTCTTTGACTTTGAATTACGGGTTTGTAGTCCTCCTCCATTAAAATCTTGTGAGTACAAAATTTTGGGTCAATACCCTTAATGTCGGATATTTTCCACGCAATTGCCCCTTTATGAGCCTTAAGAACTTTTAAGAGCTCGGTTTTTTCATTATTAGCAAGACCTTCTGCAATAATAACCGGCAACTTGTCATCACCTTCCAAGAATGCGTATTCAAGGTGAGAAGGAAGATCTTTCAATTCAAGGATAGGTGGTTCCTCGATTGAAGATTTTGGTTCAACACTCATAACTTCCATCGGCGAAAGAAATGGTGGAATAGAAGTAACATCACTAATCAACACCTCATATTCATTGTCGATTTCATTTGAAGTGAGATCGCCTCCTTGGAATGGAGTGAGATTTGGTGTTGAATTAGCAAGAATCGGATCCAAAATAGTGGGATTGCCACTTGACGAGCTATCGGAAAAACCTAACACTTCTTGTGAAAACTCATCGCAAACCACATCAACGATGTCAATGTGATTGATGGTAGCGATTGCATAAACATGAGAAGGTTTCGAGTTTTGATTAGCGTTTATAACAAGTTCCTCTTCGTTGAATCTCAAAGTGATAGTTCTTGCATGAACATCGATAAGCGATCTCGAAGTGTCTAAAACTGAACGACCTAAAACTAGAGGAACTTGAGGATCCGCGGGGATGTCAACTACTATAAAATCAACGGGATAGTAGAACTTCCCCACTTTCACAAAAACATCTTCGGTAACTCCACATGCCATAATTGTAGAATGATCGACCATCTCGATAGACATGTTCGAAGGAATAAGAGCCGGAAGCGAAAGCGATTTCCAAATGGAAAATGGCATCAAATTAATGCTCGCACCAAGATCGGCCAAGGCGAGGCATTCTTTCATATCTTGTATGTCACAAGGAATGAGAAACTTTCCGGGATCACCAACTTTTTCCGGTATGCGGTTAAGATAAACCGAAGAACAATTAGCAAGCTTTGAAAGCTTTTCCTTATCGCTCATCATACTTTTAAAAGTGGAAGCGAAACGAGGCATATATAACAACGCGTCGGCTAAACTCACATCAAAATGCACTTGTTGAAACATTTTTATAAAAAGCTCGATTTGTTGTTTGTTACGTTCTTGCAATTTCTCTTTGTTTCGTCTCGAAGGGTAGGGTAAAGGTGGTGTGGGTTGGTCATTAGGCAACGGCCTTGGAAACTCGGGTTCCATAATTGGTATTGGTTCAACCGTAGGTGTGGTTTGAGCGGTACTTCGTGGGATTGTAATGTGCTCCTTTTCGACCATCACCTCGGGTTCTTTCTCGATTTCCTTCTCCGTAGAAGTACTTGGACGAGAGATTGGTTACTTGAAAGTTTTACCACTTCGTGTAGTAATAACCTTCATTTCTCCCTTCGGGTTTGCAAGGGTATCACTAGGAAGACCACCCGAGGATGAGGGTTTACACATGATTGCTTCAAACATCTTAGCCATTCGGTCCTCAAATTTTGATTGCCTAGCATCCGCTTTTAATAACTCTTGCTTAATCTCATGTTGTCCTAATTCCATCTTTTGTTGATTTTGTTGAAGACGTTGGACATTTCCTTCCATTTTATTTGCATGAGTTTTAAGTTCATTAGCAAGTTCATTTTTAAGCTCGTTTTTCAACTCGGATCTTAAGCTAATCATCTCACGTTGCATGTTATCAAATTTAGCATCATTTGCTTTAGCATAATCCAAAAATTCTCCTTGCAAATTTTTAGTGTGAGCATTTTGAAAACCTTGTGTAGTGTTTTGAAAATCACGGTTTTCATTTTGATTAGTGACTTGTCCATTCCCATTTTGATAATTCCCTTTGTTGTAGTTGCGTGAATTGCCTTGGTAATTACCACCTTGGTTGTTGTTTCGACAGTTATTAACATTTTGGTTTGGTGGAGCTTGATTTTGGCGGGAACCTTGACCGTTTTGGTTGTAAGTTCCCGTTGCTACATAAGCACTCAAAGTGTTACCATCCGCGGTAATGCACTCGGAAAGATCATGAGCTCCCCCACAAGACAAACAACTTTTAGCAACCGCTTTAATCGAAGCGGAATTTGAAGCTTCTTGAGCTTTCCAATGGGACATTAGATTAGCAAATCTATCAAAAAACCGATTTTCCTCATTAGCTTCATCATGTAAGGCATTAATGCTACGAGACGATTGTGACGATGATGACGAACCCAAATTGGCAACACTCGGTGTGTTACGAGGGCTATAAACCTTAGATCTATTCTCGATGATTTGTAAAGCTTCATTTGTCGTCTTACACAAAAAATTACCACCCGCGGCGGCATTCAAATAATCTCGTTCATGATCATTAAGCCCATTATAAAAAGTATCAACTTGATGTAATTCCATAAAATCATGGTGTGGACATTCATGTAACATTTCTTTAAAGCGTTCCCATGCCATTGAAAAACTTTCATTATTTCTTTGCACAAATCGTGAAATCTCATTTTTCAAATGTGTTGTTTTAGACGGTGGAAAAATTTTGTTCACAAACTTAGAAACGAGATCACCCCATGTCAAAATCGAATTTGGCGGTTCTTTCGCAAGCCAAAAGTTTGCGGGTCCATCTAACGAGTATGGAAACAACATCATCTTAATGGCGTCATGTGGAACATCCTTAAACTTGCTAGTGGCGGTGAGACGATTAAAATTCCTAATGTGGTAGTGCGGGTTGTCTTTCTCATGACCTCTAAACTTATTTGCTTGCAACATCGACATTAAACCCGTCTTAATCTCGAAATTCTCCGCAAGAATGGCGGGAATCACAATAGCCTCTCCAAAACCCTCGGTAGGTGCTTGTAGCAACTCCGTCATAGTACGATTAGCCATGACGACTTCTTGTTCTACAATAGGTTCAACAATTGGAGGTTGTTCCTCAATCAACGTCTCTTGATTGGCTTGCTTTTGAAGACGTTTACGAGCTTGTTTTGCTTGATTACGAGTGATCATAAACTTCACGAAGAATGGGAGGTGAGCAAAGAAGGTTCTTTTTGGGTGTTTTGCGAATTTTCAATTTTTTTGTGTTTTTGATTATATTTAATTTTTTTGGATTTTGGTTGTATCTTCGTAGACAACAATCTACAAAATCTCTCCTTGAATCAAACTCTTGATTAAAGAAGCCTCAAAGGAATGAAAACGATCACGTGGAGTGAACGCCTTCGAATGACTTTAGAACTTTGGTTAAAACCAAATTGTTCAAGAGGTTTTAATCACAAAGAAACCAAGCAAATATATTATACGTAATAATACTTTGGGCGGCAAAACCCTCGATTAGCCTTCAATCTCAAAATCCTCACAAGCAAGCGGGGAAACGAGGCGGCGCGAATCACTTAAGAGCCTTTTTCCTTAGGGTATATTTTATAATACCCGTCTTATACCCACCTTATAGTTTGTATTTTTCAAAATCGAGCTTCACGAAAGTATTTATCTATTTTTGCCTTTTTCTTTTTGTTTGATATTCGAATACGATAATTGAGTGATGAAATCCGGAATCAAGGTTGTGTTTTCACACTTTTGGAGATATTGTTTATTTGTTGTGATACTTAATACAATATAGTAATAATATTTTCACAAGAAAAACCGAGAAAATCTCTAATAAAATTCTTAACTTCTAACTGTCGAAGGGCATTACCTATCCCTTTGACATTCCACACCCCTATTTTTGTACACATAATTAAACAGGAGGGGGTGGTGCATTCATACCCTGCATCTGGCACAAATCTCCATCAATAACATTCGTAGGGACATCACTTGCAACAAACTGAGCACTAGCACTCACCTCTGCTGCAACATCATCCACCATCTCATCTTGTTTCCCATTCTTAGCCAAATCCACAGCTAACGTAAAAGCTTCAATACCAACAGAAAGTTTATAAAACTCAAGCTTTGCCTCTGACCAAGAGTTCAACTCAAGTAAAGAAAATTCCTGCTTAGTACGGAAAAAAAACCTCCACCTCAGCATACTGCTTCCTTAGCTCTAAAACTGCAATCCTTTCCACCTCATCAGTATACAATTCCTCATATACCTTTTGAAAAGCTTCATTCTCAGAAATTCCTTTCTCTACCATAACCGCCTTGTATCTCTGATCAGCTCTCTTTTTTACCTCAATTGCTATCATGTCATTACTATGCTGAATTTGTTTCCCAAGCACAACAATGCTAGCCATTAGCACATCCAAAGAAGCTTTCCTAGTCACATCCTGCATCTTCTTAACGAAATAAGATTTCAACTCCTCATCCCATTTCATTCTCTCATCAGTCGAAATATGGATCCCTTTTTCACATGCCATATCAATTCTACTCCTCATCACTTCCAAATCTAAAACCTTGTCCACAACCATCTCACTAGCTAACGTAGCAAATCTATTCACAGATTGAACATTTCCAGCAGCCTTCACATTTCCTTCCTTAGTATTAACACTCCCATCCTTATGCTTACCAACCACAACACTCTTTTTATCAACTTCCATCTTAGTAGTTGTATTAACCTTAGGCGCCACATTCTCCTTATTACCAGCAACATCAGCAGCAGACTTCCTCACAATTGGCTTTTGAACATTCATTTCCCTATACAACCTTTGATCACCAAACCCCCTTCCTCCTCTACCCGTATTTCCTCTACCTCTACCATTGAAACCCCCTCTACCATAACCATCAACCATCCTATTCCTTAGTCCATAAGAAGTGCTTCCCTCATTAACCTGGTTCTTCTTATTTCCCACAGTCGTCCACTCACCATCTTCCTCATTGTGGGTCTCCTCATTAGCCACAACCTTACCCTTATCAACAACTTTTGCCTTCCTCAACATCTCAATTATACTTTTTTTGGGACAATATTCATAACAGTGACCAAATACTTTACAATGTGAACAAGCCATAGGCCTCCAAGGGTACTCTACCCTAAGATCCATAGACTTGCCTAAACTTTCATAAGTAGCGCGTACAGTCTCTGGTAGACCCCTAACAGCATCCACTTCTACCAAAACTCTAGCAAAACTCGCTCTTCCATAAGCTTTATCACACATAGAAGCCGTAAGTCTATCCATAATAATAGGCGTACCAACACAGCTAGCCAACCTACTAATACCTTCATTATTCCAAGCCTCGAGTGGAAGGTCCCAAATCTTGACCCACAAAGGAACCTTAGTGGGTTCTGGTTTCACCATACTTAACCCTGGTTCCCATTTTTGCACAAATAATGGAACACCATTAACCATCCAAGGCCTATTCTCTAAAATAAAATTCATCCCCTCTTCCGACTTAAATTTGAAAAAGTATAAACCACACTCATTAGTAACTACATCAGTAAAATCATGTCCCCTCCACATTCTCCTTAGGTGGCCCATAATGTCCCTATAACTCATCTTCTCCCCAACAAAATACCCAACCAACGTCATTGCCCACTTCTTGCTTCCCAACTCAATAACCGGATCCAAATTGGCACTAATCCCCCCTTTTTCATTGACATCCACAGGAAACAGCTTAAGTTTTGTACTGGTACTCTCCACCATACCCTGAATCGCCTTCAAAAACGCATTAGATACCTTAGCATCAGTATTTTCCCCCATGACAGTATCAATAACAGTCCCATTTCCATTACCATTCTTACTATCACCTCCAATTTTAGGCAAACTCGGCCACTTCTCAGCATTGTTAAATGAGAAAGCAGCACTAACATTATGTCCTCCATCAACTAACACTTCACCCCTATTGATAATCCTAGGACCATCACTAACCTTAATCTTATTTAGGACCGGGTTTTCACTAACAGGAACAGGCATAGGTCCTAAAATACCATTACTAGTACTAATACCCTCATTAACAACAGAACAAAAAGTAATACCACTTTTCTTATGCTTAACCTCATTCAAAATTTCACTTACCATTTCACTATCAATACCAGAAGGAACCTCACCATCCATAGCAGCATCACTCACACTTTTTGAATCCAAGCTATGAGTCTCTGAGCACGCAACAGAGCCACCAGCATCGCTATCACCCTCAACATCACACCCTTCAATATCCTTCCCACTATAAGTTTTCTTAGACCCCTTCTTAAAACTCACATGAGAAGGTTTAGAAACCTGTTGATTCTGCGTATTTCCAGTAAACAAACCCGTCTCCTTGCTACGATTCCTATTACCCCTCGTTGTATGAACCACCTCATCCGAGCCCCTAGGTGGGACTTGAGCAGAACTAGGGACAGGAGGATCTTGTTTCACCATGGTAGAAAAAGAAACGATCAAAAATCGTGATAGAATAGAAGAAACATGGTAAACAAAGATGGATTAATGACTGAAATTGATGTACGAGGTTAAGGATAAACAGTGTGTGTTTTTAAGTATGTGTAACGGATACCCAGAAACAGTGAAAACTAATTTTTAAAAATGTCAAATGAACTTTTTAGTGGATGATTTTTATATGAATAGATAGATCAAGAACAGTAGAATCAAAAACAAAAATAAAATCAATGATCCATTGGATGGATCAAATTTAGATGATAGATTACTTAATAAAATTTCAGGGTTTTTTAGAGAGAGACTCAGTTGAGGAAGAAGTTTGTTAATAAGGTTTGTGATGAGGTTTTCAATGGATGGTCTTGGGTTTCTAATACTGTTGATAGCTGTAAGGGTTGCCGAATTGCAGTAGGATGGAACACTAATGCTGTCAAAGCTATATTGTTGTCTTAGAGTAGCCAAGTAATGCACTTCTTGGTTACTTTCATTAAAGACAATGTTAATATGTATGTTTTGATTGTTTATGGGGAAAATTATCTTACGCCTAGGAAGAGGTTATGGAGTAATTTGATTGATCATAGTCTAGTTGTTAGGAATAGTCCGTGGGTCATGATGGGGGATTTCAATGTGATTTTAAGGACTAATGAGAATTCTAGTGGTAAGTACATTAGGTTTGATGAAAGGAGGGACTTTGTTGAGTGTGTTGAGCAGCTTGAGATGGAAGACATTAACATGTGTGGTATGTTTTATACTTGGGTTCAGCGTATGAGAAACCCGGAGTATGGTGTTTTTAAGAAACTTGATAGAGTTATGGGTAACAAGTATTTCATTGACAAGTATCCGGCTAGTTATGCTAATTTTATGCCATACATGTCGTCTGATCATTGTTCCGCTGTCCTATGCATTCCTGAGGTTCATATGTTTAAGTCTAAGGCGTTTCGTTTTATGAATTTTTTAGCTGATAAGAAGGAGTTTCAGGATGTAGTTAAGGAAAAGTGGAAGGTGGATGTTAAGGGTTTTGCTATGTTTAGATTTGTTAAGAGGCTTAAGGGTTTGAAGAGAGACTTGAGATTGCTTAATAAAAAGAATGGTAATGTGTTTGAAAAGGTTAGGGAATGGAAGGATAAGCTTGAAGAGATTCAGATTGCATTGGATAAAGATCCCAATAATACTGTTTTGCGTGATGAAGAGAGGATTTGTGTTAGAGAGTATAGAGATGCTATTCTTGATGAAGAGAAAGTTCTAAAGCAGAAAACTAAGATTGAAAGGTTAAAAGAGGGTGACTCAAATAGTGCTTATTTTCACAATGTCATTAGGGGAAGGGTGAGCCGCAATAGAATTCAGGTTCTCTATGATGATAATGGTAATGCGTGTTATGCTAACAAGGTTGCTGGTATGTTTGTTAAACATTTTAGCTCTTTTCTTGGTAAGCGTGATGATGTTATTCCTATTGAAGACCCGGATAGTCTGTTTATGAAGAAGTTGGATGTTGAGCGGTCGGTTAACCTTATAAAGCCGGTGTCTGATGTGGAGATTAAGGATGCTTTGTTTAGCATTGAGGATAATAAAGCATCGGGTCCTGATGGCTTCACTTCAAAGTTTTTCAAAGCAGCTTGGAATGTTGTAGGTGATGATATATGTGCAGCAGTTAAGGAGTTTTTCACTAGTGGAAAGCTTCTTGGTCAGGTCAATACTAATCTTAATTCTCTTATTCCTAAGATTGCTTCTCCTGCTAAAGTCACGGACTATAGACCTATCTCTTGTTGCAATGTTGTCTATAAGACTATTAGTAAAGTTATAACTAATAGAATTAAGGTTGTTCTAGGTGATTTAGTTGATGTCAATCAAAGTGCTTTCATACCGGGTAGGTTAATTAGTGACAATATTTTACTTGCCCAAGAGTTCATGAAAGGTTATAATTGGGATATGGGTGTTACTAATTGTGCCTTTAAGATTGATATACAAAAAGCTTATGACACTGTGAGTTGGGAGTTTTTGGAATTTTGTCTTAAAAGGTTTGGGTTTCATCCTGTTATGGTTCACTGGATCATGATTTGTTTGAAAATTGCCTCCTTCTCTGTTTCTGTTAATGGGGAGACTCATGGTTTCTTTAAAGCTAAGAGAGGGCTTAGGCAGGGTGATCCTATATCGCCTTATTTGTTTACTTTAGTTATGGAGGTATTGAATCTTATGGTTAAAAGACAAATTAGGAGGGATAGGAGATTTAAGTATCATTCAGGTTGTCAATTCTTGAAAATTTCGAGTTTATTTTTTGCTGATGACCTTTTGATGTTGAGCCATGCTGATTTAGTCTCTGCTTCCATTCTTAGACGTGGTCTAGATGAGTTCACTATGTCTTCAGGGCTGTTTCCTAGTATGGCCAAAAGTAATGTGTTTTTTTGTAATACTCCTAATGAGGTTAAGGATGAGATTAAGATGGTTATGCCTTTCTCGGAGGGCATTTTACCTATTAGGTATTTGGGTGTTCCGTTAGTGTCTAAGAGAATCACTAAAAAGGACTGTAGTTTCCTTTTAGAGGTTTTACAGAATAAGATCAATAGTTGGAAGAATAGAAGCTTGTCTTTCGCTGGTAGACTTCAATTGATTACTTCCGTCCTTTCTTCTATGCAAGTTTATTGGGGTTCTTTATTTATTCTACCGTTAGCTGTTTGTGATGATATTGATAGACTGCTCGCCAACTTTCTTTGGGGTAATAAGGATAAGGTTGGGGCTAAAGTTAGTGTGAGGTGGGTTGATGTTTGTGTCCCTAAGAGCCAAGGGGGACTTGGGCTTAAATCTATGCATAGTTGGAACAATGCTCTTATGACTAAGCATTTATGGCACATTCTAAGTGATAAAGACTCCATATGGGTAAAATGGGTTAGGATTCATAAGCTTAAAGGTAAGAATATATGGGATATTAAGGAGGTTAGAAGTATGTCTTGGTGTTGGAGACATTTTTTAGCCCTTAGAGATATGATTAAGGAGTTTGTGTTTGTTAAGCTTGGGGATGGGAAATCTTGTAATGTTTGGTTTGATAGGTGGCACACTAAGGGTCCTCTTAGTAAGCTTATTAATGTTAGAATGATTGATTTGGCTGGTTTCTCCATTAACAACAAGGTTATTGATCTAATTAACAATGGTGTTTGGGTGTGGCCAGCTAATTGGAATGGTGTTTTAAGAGAAGTGCTTGATGTCCCGGTTCCTAATTTAGATGAGAACAAGAGAGATATTACCATCTGGTGTAATAAAAGTGGTATTGAAAAGAAATTTAGTCCGACTGAGGTGTGGAGAGCTTTAAATATTGAGCAGCCAGAGGTTAGTTGGTATAGACATGTATGGTTTACTCAATGTATTCCTAGACATGCTTTTATTACATGGCTTGCTATAAAGGAAAGACTAAAAACAGGGGATAGGTTAGCCAATTGGTTTAATGCTAGTGATGTGTCGTGTTTTCTATGTGGCTATAAGAATGAATCACATAGCCACTTATTTTTTGCTTGTAGTTTTTCTAAGAGGTTGTGGGAACGACTTAAACCGATGGCGCTTATGGATAATATTAGCAACGTGTGGCCTTGTGTTATTTCTGGTATTGTCAACAATCCTGCTAGGAATAACATTTGGAGTGTTATTCAGAGATTATTGTTTGGTGCTTGTATTTATTTCTTATGGCAGGAAAGAAATAACCGTAGGATGGGTATGAAGCATAGGGATATCTTTGTGTTAGTTAAGATGGTCTTTGATACTGTTAGACTTAGGTTGTTAGGTTTAAGTATGAAGCCGTCTGCTAATGTGGTTAAAGCTGCTGCTATATGGAATATTAAGTTATGTAATGATAGCAATCATGGTATGAGAGTTGCGTTTGAGCCCACTGATTTTCTGTTGTCACAATGAGTGGTGCTGCTTTTTTGTATTGTTGGTTCTTCTGGTCCTATGGTGGGACTGGTTTGTGGTTATGCAATAAAAGTTGGGATCATCTTTGTCGGATTTATGATGTTAACAGAAATGGGTTTGGAAGCTATTCTTATTGCATGTTATTCTGTTGGTTGGTGATAGGGATGCTTACAGGTTTCTGCTAAGCATGTTATGATATTCAGGTATGAGCTTTGGTTTCTCTCTTTGTTGGGAGTCGGGGAGGACTGTATTGGTTGATTGGGTAGATTTGATGTGCTAATAGTGGACATTGAGTTTCACTCTTTGTACAATATGTTAGTTGCCAAATCTGTTTGTGATGCTTTGTCCTCCCTTGTAATTTACTAACCTTGTATCTGTTTAGTGTTGTGATGATAGATACCTAGGTTAGTGCATCATGTGAAAGGATTCTAGTTTAGTTGTACTCTTTCCCTCTTCTATGGTTTCCCACTGGGTTTTACATAGTTGAGGGTTTTGAGGAGGCAATAAACTAGATGTGCTACACTGGCACCTTTCCTTTATCCTGCATTTGTGATCTGATGGCGTTTGTGAGTAAGTCTTTTTGCTTGCTTTTGTGTCATAGTCTTGTTTATAGTTATTCCCATGGGGGATGGATTGGTAGTGTAGATTGCTTCCCTTTGTGGTTGAATCAAAGCTTCCATGTATTCTGAAGTGGGGTTTCTATACCAAGCTATTGAACAAATTGGTTTTGGAGTGCCATGGATATGCAGGAGCTTGGTCTTCATCAATAGGGATCAAGTTGTTGAGTTATGGGAAGCAGCTAGTTATTTTCTTTCTAGTTGCTTATTTGTAGTTTATGTATTGAGCATGGGATTTGTCCATTGCCTTTACTATTAGTATTGTATTTGCTGTTTATGTTATTGAGTATGGGATTTGTCCATGCCAATGTTGTTGCTCAAGCTTGTTAGTAGGGGATGTATCCCTTCTAATTTTGTAGCTTGTAGTTTGTACTCTGCCTTTGTGGCCTTTTCTTAATAAATTTACCGTTAAGAAAAAAAAAAAAAAAAAAAACCCCGAGAAAACCGATAATACGTATTAGTAGATTTCTACTAATACAAATACTATTTTTGGTTAATATTAAAAACAACAATGCAAATTAATCACGACACACCTCCCCGGCAGCGGCGCCAAAATGATTGAGGTATAATTACGACCTTTAGGAAAAGGAGCGTAAAAGCGGAAAGTATTAAGTGTACGTTTAGGAAAACGTAAACACTAATGACCCTTAAGGTATGAAAGTCCAAGTTCGTTTCCCAAGGAGGTATATGTGTGTGACTAAGATGTACAAGATTTGAGATTAATATATGGTTTAGAAGGGGATGAGAAAAGAAGATGACGAAGACGTGAAAATTACTACTAGAATGTTAAAACGTAAAACCGTAAAAACCACAATAATAAAAATTAATTCTAAAAATTACCAAAAATTCACCAAAAATCAAAATAAATAAACTAAGAGTTTACCAATGATCAAAACTTTTTCAAACCTTTTAAATAATTAAATATTCAATTTTTAAATGCTAATTAAAGCCCTAAAAATCAAATAAATTATCAAAAAGCCCAAATAAAGATTTTTTAATTAGTAAACCTCTAAAATGACCTAAAAAGATTAAAAACTATTTTTAGAAATTTTAAACTAATAAAAACTATTTAAAATGATTTAAAAACTATTAAAACTTAAAATAATTATAAAAATTAATCTAGAAGTGATAAAATTATTCTAAAAGTTGCTAAATTCCTATTTTAATGTATTAAACCTATGAAAAATGTAAAAAGTTGGAAAATGTGAAATTTGAAAAATAATAATAAAATAATATTAAAATAATATTAAAAATCCAAAAATTATAAAAATTCTAAAAACTTGCAAACTAGTTTATTTTAACCTAAATAATCAGAAAATCAAAGTGAAAGGACTAGAATACCCCTATTGGGCCCTCAAATGGGCCAAAACCAAAAACAGTCAACCTAAATGGGCTTTTGGGCCCAAAAAGTCACACTTGGCCCAATTGACTTGGAAAAGCCCTATCTGACTCAAAATTCAATTCTAAGAGCAAAACTCTAAAGGCCCAAAAGCTGAATATGAGCTTATCACATCTTATTAAGCACACAACTTATTCTTATTGGGCTTTTCAGCCCATTAAGTAATAAGCCAATGCCATAAGCTCTAATTTGACACACAACCTTCTTTTGGGATGCTTATGAGAACTGTAAAAAGAAATTTTGAAAAAGCACACTCAATAAGCCAGAAATAAGCAAAGTATTATTTCACTAAAAGACAAAATAGTCGTTTTTGAGAAATAAGGCACCTCAGGACTTGATTCAACTTGCAAAAGATCACAAACACACTCAATAAGCCAAAACAATCAACAAAATTCCAATAAGCACAACCAATAAGCCAGAATAAGCACTAATGCACTTATGAAAAAGTCAATGAAGTTGGTTTTCTAGTCAAACCCTAAAGTCAACCCACCAAATGCTCCAGTATGAACAAATGGGTCAAATAAAGAGCACCTATTACAAAATCCAAGTTGTTGCAGGTTAGAATAAGCTATTATAGCTTATTGATAAGCTGACACCAGTTTTACACTAGTAGTGGTAACCAGCAGGGGAAAGGAGTTCCCACTGCTTTGACTATTTGACCAAGCTTATTTGAGAGTTCTGGTTGGATTCAATTGGAAACAAAGGCACCCTTGTGATCAGTGAACCACAAGGAGTCAATATCAACAAGAAAATCACAATTTGGTTCACACAATAAGCCACAGTCAATCAAACAGTTGCCAGATATAGCCCAGATATGGAAAAATAAGCAGTTATGTAATAATAAGTAGATTAAGCCTGAATAAGCCAACCAAACTCAACAAGATGCACACACAAGCTATATAAACTATGGATAAGCACAAAGCAACAAGAATCAAACACTGAATCAAAGAGAATTAACAGAAATAAGCAAGTGAAGGTTACTGATGAACACTAACATGCAATTGATGAACACTAACTCTTTGCTGATCTATTTGACCACAGATCCAATTTCAAGCCTCAAATCCTACTTCCCTGGTGTAGTTAACCTAGATTTAACACTTGTTAACCCTAGTCTATGATTAGATCTAGGTGTCCCCTAAATTTCAGCCAAATTCACCAAGTAAACAAGATTTTATGACCTATTTAATGAATC
Organism: Glebionis coronaria; assembly: GCA_025667525.1. Classification (NCBI taxonomy): domain Eukaryota; kingdom Viridiplantae; phylum Streptophyta; class Magnoliopsida; order Asterales; family Asteraceae; genus Glebionis; species Glebionis coronaria. Next base: position 194,495,599 of record CM046878.1, read on the forward strand.
TATGTGTTTCAAACCTTAAAACCTGCAAACAGATGAACAAATGCACTTAACAAACAGATACTAACACTTGCAAATAATAAACAACCACTTAACAAGCCACAATCCCAACTTATGCAGTAAACCCAAACACCCTTTTAAAACTTGTTTTCACAATTTTTCAAAGGCTCATGCAGATTTTACCCACAAATCAGTCTAATAACACCTCATAAACATCAAACCAAGCCAGATAAAGAATAATCAACCACAATATCACAGATTCAAGAACAAATCAACACAAATCATAATTAATCAGAAACTTAAAGAGAAAATGAAAAGGGAAGAAGATGCAAACCTCCAAGACCTACATCCAGGCCTTGGATTGTTTGAGCTGAGGTACTAGCTGAACAAGTACCAGCTTCCAAGCTGCTAAGAAGAACAAACCACAAAGTGAGATCAAATAATACTAACTTTCTGATTTTTGATGAACAAGCTTTATCACTTAAAACCTTGCCTCAAAAACCTTCAAACAAGATTATGGAACTCAGATTTTAGCTTATCAAACACCAAACTTTTATAAATAACAGATTAGAATTCAAAATTTTCAGAAATTCAAACTTTATTTCATAAAAAGGAATTACAAAGATTTAAAAGCTAAAATCTGGAACAAAGGGACTCTCACATGTTGAGGTCTCCATTTATAGGCAAATGCCTGGCTAAACACTATTCACAAACCCTAGAAGTGAATTCTCTAAAATGCCCTTGAGTTCTTGAGGCAGTTTGTTGTTGATGAGCTGTCCAAAATGATCCCAAACGTTCATTTTAGCTTTGTGATGAAGCAATGAGTCATAGCTGTTGATTTTGCCACGTTGGATGACTTGGAGGGCAAGTAGTGATGTGATAGGTGAAACGGTTTGAATGGTGGGGTCCTTTGGGTGAGTGGGAGTGTGAGTTTAGGCATGGGATTTATTCGTGTGAAGGTTAATTGTGTTTTGGTGTAGGTAATTGTAAAAACCCCCTTGCTGCTAAAAAGTTAAATCTGGGTTCATACGTGTGAACAGTGCCACGTTTGATCCGAATTTAGTGGGGAATTTGTGTTTGGCGCGTGTTTGTTAAGTTTAAACTTCTAAACTTGGCAACTTTGGTCCTTTTTCTTCCTTTCTTCTTTCATTTGTGTTTAAAAGTGTGTCAGCGCCCAAATCCTTTGTAACAACTTTCAGGACTTGACACTTTTGGCACAAAACTTTCCAAAAAGGTTTATAAGGGTTATTTTTGCCACTTTTGCATATTTGAAGGACTGATTTTGGACATTCTTGATCTTCAAAGGGTCTTCAATGTATCTTTGACTTGATTAGGGACCATATTTGGCAATTTGAATTTGTTGAGGGACTAAACTTGCCATTTCTTCAAAGTTGAAGGACCTTTTGTGTAATTTTGACAAACTTAAAGGACAAAACTTGTAATTATCAACATACAAGGGTTTTAAGTGTCATTTCTTCAATAAATGAGGATCAATCTTGTATGTCTTCAAGTCTTCAAGGGTATTCTTTGATTATTCATGAATTAGGGCCCGGTTCTTTGTACGACTTCGTTTCTCGTGTCCGTTTTTCCTTGTATCTTGTCATCTTTTGTCTTTTTCACGATATCCATACCTAAAATACACAAGTAAACAAACACAAGCATATATATGGTATATTATGACATTTTTATGCATTTAAAGCCCGAAAAGAACGATGAGATCATGTATAAATGCCATCTCATCAAAAATATCAAGAAAAGTGTAAATGTGTAAACTTTTGCACACTCCTTTTGAAAACAGGTTTGAGATTCAAGGACTAGTAAACATCAACAACAATAAACAGATATAAAGGATGGCACTTGAGTTTTCTACACAATTTCAAACATATTTCATTAAGATTTGAATATATGATTTACAGAAAAGTGAACCAAGGAAAATTCAAGAGCAAAGTGAAATGTTATGATCTAATGGCTTTATATAGAGCCTTACACGTCCTACAAAGCTAAAAATAAGAAAAACCCTAATACATGAAGTTCCTAATGTGCCCTTGGGATTTTGAAATTTGAAGACTGAATTTGTATGTTTGTGAAGGAACATGTGATGCCAGTGGTGGATATGTAATCTTGGACGTCCATTCTATGCTTGGAGAGTAAGCAAGGCTATGGGGCGTTGATCTATTGGCTCATTCTTGTTTGGACGTGAAGAGTGGGTCAGGGGAGGTAGCATGTGACAAGAGGGATGATGAGGTGGAGGGTTTTAAGGTTCGGTTTTGTTGATTAGGCCCTTAATCATTATTTTGGAAACAATGAGGTCTTAATTCATGGCAATTAAGAAAAACCCAATTTTCATATGAACACTAAGAACAGCTCCTTTGATCTTTGTTTTGGGTTTAGGGGGTGTTTAGCGCCAGTTTATAATATTAATTAACTTTTGAAAAGTTAGTTAATAATAAACGGTGAGTGGGGGTGATGTGGAGGAAGGGAGAAATCTGATTGGTTGATGTGGGTGAGTGGGGCACGTGGCGTGCAAGGGTTGGTTAAGGTAAGTAAGGGTGTCGGCCAGCTTTAGCCCCTCTTCTTCCACTCTTATTTCACTTCCATTTTAATTGCACAAATTCTGGATTCCTTTGTTAATGAAGTTTCAAACTTCATACTTTTGCGCCAAATACTTTTCCAAAGTATTTTCAGGGGTATTTCTTGCTATTTTGTGATTCTTGAAGGATTGATTTGGTATTTTCTTCAAGGATTATGGTCTTGACTTGTATGATTGGCTTCTTAGAAGACTGAAATTGCCAAGTCTTCATTTATGAGGGACCATTTTTGCCAAATGTGGAAAGTGGAGGGTCCTTTTGGTAATTTTGATATTTTCAAAGGACCAAACTTGTAATTCCTTGTAACTTGGAGTCCTTCTTGGTATGTTTGACTTTGAGGAGGATTAATATTGACATTTTAGTTTTAATGAGGGACTAAAATTGCCAATTCTTCAAAGTGGAGGGTCCTTTTGGTAATTTTGACAAACTTTAGGCACCAATCTTGTAATTATGAAGATACAAGGGTATAAAGTGTCAATTCTTCAATATTGGAGGACCCTTCTTCATAAATCTTCAAGTATTCAAGGGTTTTCTTGGAAAATTCTTCATTAGGGCTTGGTTCAATGTGTGGCTTCATTTCCCGTGTTCGTTTTTGCATGATTCTTGTGATCTTTTGTCATTTTCTCAATATCCGTACCTAAAATGCATAGGCAACAAACACAAGCATATATTGGGATATTTTCATGATATTTTATACATTTTAAAGCCCTTTTTGGACGATGAGACTATGTATAAAAGCAGTCTCATCACTCCCCCATACTAAACCATTGCCGTGCCCTCACGCAATGCTAGAATATAGTATCGTAGCATCTCCAAAATTCATTTTTATTCACTTTATTAAATGATAAACTAGCTACACTACTACTATTACTACTACTTGCGTTTTAGACATAATGTATGATTTTCATCGCAAAATCGGACGTTTAGGTTCATAGAATAAGAACACGTGAATGCTTTGTTAGAAATAATTTCGTCGTCCTCGATTTTCACCCCAATTCCATGCCAAGCGTGCAACGAGATCATTGTCATTATAAGTTAGTAATGCTAACACTACTCATATGACCTAATCACGTACTTACCCTCCCATTATTCCTAATTTGTATCTCCTATATTTTATTTTGTCTTGAATGTTTCACGAGGATACATTGTTTGACTTATGTGATAATAGAGATTTAGTTCTAAAAATAGAGTCCTAACGGTGTAACCAAGACCATCAAATCAATAACCCCTCCCACTAGACAACGATGTCAAAAAATAAAGTCAACAAGAAGGATCGATAAACACGGTTTTATAACGGTTTTGAACATGAGACTTATTACCAAGACTTTTATACGCCCCCTAACGGAAGGGCCTTATTATCTTTGGTTTACCTCCATCTTTTATTCAACTTCGCCATGAAGCTTTTATTATGACTTCGGTCTTGCCTTGCCTTTTATTATCCACCTCATCGGTAGTTTTATTAGCCAAAGACGTATATCCTCACGCTAAGGCGAATTTTGGATCTTTAAAGCTTTAAAGATTAAGGCTTGATTCACTTTCAATTTTGCATAGATTTTTCGGCCTTGTGGGGCTTCAAATTGTTTGCTTGATTTGGTGAGCACTTGAAATCTTATTATTGGGTGAAGCTTTTGATTATTCGGGTGCCAATACTTCAAAACCGCGACGCTGGCGATACCTTAATGTCTTCCTAATTTAATTACACAGAAGCTACTAGAAAAGACTAGAAACCCAACAATCAAGACTAAACCGCTAAGAAAATATTTATTAAGCAAAAAATATTTACAAGCAAGGGGAGAATAAGCAAACAATGAGAACACATGAGTTATGAAAGAATACGAGTACTTTACGTTTAGCATAGTAACTTATAATTAACCCTATCATTTCTCGTCCTCATTTAAGAGACTTAGCCTAATGTGAAGTTAAGGAATCAAAGCTAAGTGCTCAACACGCACGGTCGAGTCAAAAATTACTCTTATTCTCGCCATCGGAAAACCTACATTCGTGTCTTCAAACACTTATAAAACATGAGAAAAATTTTAAAATTTGGCCATTTTTAGCCTTATTTTGCAATAAAACGATAAACAAAAAGATAAACTTTGGAAAGCGTGAAGGTTTGGCAAGGCAAGTATCTGTTCACCCCCCCCCCCCCCCATACTAAAGTTAAACATTGTCCTCAATGTTTCGAGTCTAGGGGTGCAAACACCCCCATACTAGAGACGTAGTCGAATGCCTAATCTAGCATGGAAAGGGTGTAACCGTTAAATTTAAAGCCGTTTATGAAGTGTGCTATAAACCTAAGGTTAGAACATCAAAGGATATATTATGGATATTGAGAAAGTCTTCAAAGCAAACGATCGAGTGCTCCCATAAAACGAACACGAGAGGCTCCAATCGTGAAGATCATGATCATCTAAAATCCACAATTCACAAACAACCACGGAACAAAGGTTGGAAGGGCACAAATCCCCACACGTTACTACATTAGAAAGCGATAATATATATATAGGATAAGCATGGGACTCCCCCACGAGGCACCTCGTTTTTTATTACCGATTCATGAGCTCGACTCGATCCCCTCAATACTAATTATCATTGGGGAAGGTGATTTGGTCGAGGTAGTTCAAGGATGGAACTTCCCCGCCAAAGTAGTGCTTCAACCTATGTCCATTCACCTTGAAATTGGGGCCATCATTTTGAGCTAGCTCGATGGTCCCATAAGGAAAAACTTGAGTCACGGTGAATGGACCGGACCAACGGGATTTCAACTTACCGGAAAAGATTTTCAAACAAGAATTAGAAAGCAAAACTTGATCCCCAATGTTAAAAACCCGGTTTTTAATTTTAGAATCATGTAACTTTTTAGTCTTTTCTTTATAAATCAATGAATTTTCATAAGCAATATCCCTTAATTCATCCAATTCATTTAATTGCATTTTCCGGTGTTTTCTCGCGGTCTGTATGTCATCATTACAATGATTAAGGGCCCAATATGCCTTGTGTTCCAACTCAATTGGCAAATGAAAATTTTTCCCATACACAAGCTTATAAGGAGTTCACCCAATGGGCGTCTTATGAGCGGTCCTAAAGGCCCATAAAGCATCGTCCAACTTATCTGACCAAGATTGTCGGTTTTCCCCAACGGATCTCTCCAAGATCCTCTTCAAAGCTTGGTTTGAAACCTCGACTTGCCCACTCGTTTGTGGGTGATAAGCCGTAGAAAGCCGATGTGTAACCCCATATTTCCTTAGGACCCTTTCGAATTGGTCGTTACAAAAATGGGTTCCACGATCACTTATGATCGCACGAGGGGTTCCAAACCGAGAAAACAATTGCTTCAAAAACTTGACTACCACACGAGCATCATTGGTGGGCAAAGCTTTAGCTTCCACCCACTTAGATAGGTAGTCAACCGCGACAAGGATGTACTTATTACCACGAGATGATGGGAACGGCCCCATAAAGTCGATGCCCCAGACGTCAAAGATCTCACACACTTGGATGATGTTTTGTGGCATTTCATCTTTTTGTAAGGCTTTTCCTTGCCGTTGGCATGAGTAACACGACTTCACAAGTTCATGTGCATCTCGGTAAATAGTAGGCCAATAGAAGCCGGCATCAAACACCTTCTTAGCCGTGAGATTAGCACCATGGTGACCACCCGTGGGTCCCTCGTGACAAGCTCTAAGGATGTTAGAAGCTTCTGTGCCAAATACACAACGTCGAATAATTTGATCCGCACAAGTTCGAAACAAGTAAGGGTCGTTCCAAAAGTAGAACTTGACGTCACGAAAGAATTTTCATTTTTCTTGAGTCGTCATACCCTTAATGATGAAGTTACCCGCATGGTAATTTGCAAATTCCGCAAACCATGGGGTGGAAGAATCAAGCTTATAATTCACTACACCAAGTGTCTCGAGCGGAAATGTTTCGGTGATTTCCGTGGGCTCGTAAACACTTTGGTGAGGATCTTCCAAATGAGAAAGATGATCGGCCGCTAGATTCTCGGCCCCTTTTTGTCAACAATTTTGTGATCAAATTCTTGAAGGAGGAGAACCCAACGAAGTAATCTCGGCTTAGCATCTTGCTTAGCCATAATATACTTAATAGCCGAATGATCTGTATACACTATGCATTTCGTCAAGACGAGATAAGGTCAAAATTTCTCAAATGCATACACCACGGCAAGGAATTGCTTCTCCGTTGTAGTGTATTTTAGTTGAGCCTCGGTCATCATCTTGCTAGCATAGTGAATAGGCAAGAAGTGCTTTTCATGATGTTGCCCCAATACGGCCCCAATAGCGTAGTCACTAGCATCACACATGAGCTCAAAGGGGAGGTTCCAATTGGGAGCAACAAGAATGGGAGCTTCGGTAAGTTTCCTCTTAAGGATTTCAAAGGCTCGTACACAATCTTCGTCAAAGACAAAATGTGCCTCTTTTTCAAGAAGATGTGTAATAGGTCGAGAGATCTTTGAAAAATCCTTGATGAATTGACGATAAAAGCCCGCGTGGCCTAGGAAAATCCTAACTCCCTTAACGGTTTTGGGATGAGGTAATTTGGCGATGACGTCTACCTTAGCTTGATCTACCTCAATCCTCGCTTTCGAGACCTTATGCCCTAAGACGATTCCACTCTTAACCATAAAATGACATTTTTCCCAATTGAGCACAAGGTTGGTTTCCTCACAACGCTTCAACATTCTCTCAAGATTCGACAAACACGAAGTGAACGAATTACCAAACACGGAAAAGTCATCCATGAGGACTTCCATCGTCCTCTCGATCATATCATGAAAAATAGCCATCGTGCACCTTTGAAAGGTTCCCGGTGCATTGCAAAGTCCGAATGGCATTCCACGATAGGTAAATGTTCCATATGGACACGTAAACGTAGTTTTTTCTTGATCACGAGGATCGATGGGAATTTGGAAGTAACCGGAAAAACCATCTAAAAAGCAATAGAAATCGTTTCCCGCAAGACGCTCCAACATTTGGTCCATGAAGGGCAAGGGAAAATGGTCTTTTCGAGTGTCTTCATTCAACTTACGATAGTCAATGCACACTCTCTATCCGGTCACGAGTCTAGTGGGAATTAACTCGTTGGCATCGTTTGGCACAACGGTCATTCCTCCCTTCTTAGGGACACAATGAATAGGACTCACCCAAGGGCTATCGGAAATAGGGTAAATCATTCCCCGTCAAGGAGTTTAAGGACTTCCTTTTTGATGACGTCGTGAATTTTGGGGTTCACCCTCCTTTGACATTGGATTGCGGGCTTGTAATCCTCCTCCATTAAGATTTTGTGGGTACAATATTTGGGATCGATCCCCTTAATGTCGGATAACTTCCACACAATTGCCCCTTTGTGATCCTTTAGAACATCGACAAGTGCGGTTTTTTCATCATCCGAAAGTTCCTTCGCAATAATAACCGGCAACTTCTCGCCCTCCTCCAAAAAGACATATTCGATATGAGGAGGTAAATATTTCAACTCGAGGATAGGTGGTTCCTCAATTGAAGATTTGGGCTCGATACTCATAACCTCCTCGGGTGGAGGAAATGGGAAATTGTTAAGAAAATCCTTGATAATCGAGAAGTCCTCATCATTGTCGAGGTCTTCGTTACAAGTACGTGGAACATCGAATTCTTCCAACGTAAAACCACCTCCTTCAAATGGATTGAAGGTCGGTGTCGAGTTATCAAGAATGGGATCTAACATAGTGGGATTGCCACTATTTTCATCATCACCAAAACCTAAAACTTCTTGTGAAAAATCCTCGCAAACCACGTCAATCATATCAACGAGGTTTATGGTCGCAACAGAATAAACATGAGAAATTTGAGAGTTTTGAGTTGCGTTTATAACAAGTTCCTCGTCGTTTAAACGTAAGGTGATCTTTCTAGCATGAACATCAATCAAAGCCATAGACGTATCTAAAAACGAACGACCTAAAATGAGAGGAACTTGAGGATCCGTGGGAATATCAACAACGATAAAGTCTACCGGATAATAGAACTTTCCCACTTTCACAAAAACGTCTTCCGCCAATCCACATGCGAGAATCGTGGAATGGTCGGCCAACTCGATAGACATTAGTGAAGGAGTAAGATTAGGAAGATTGAGCGACTTGAAGATTGCAAGTGGCATCAAGTTAATGCTAGCACCAAGATCGGCCAAGGCAAAGCATTCTTCCATATCTTGGATTGCACAAGGGATCAAGAATTTACCGGGATCACCGACTTTTTGAGGTATTCGATTAAGATAAACCGATGAACAACTAGACAATTGATGCAATTTCTCCTTGTTGTTCAACATACTCTTAAAGTTAGCGGCAAATTGAGGAGTCGGTTCCTTAAGTGACTTTCCACTATGTGTGGTAATCACTTTCATCTCACCCTTAGGGTTTGATATGGTGTTGCTAGGAAGACTACTCGAAGACGGTTTACACATAATTGCCTCAAACATAGATGAAATTTTATCCTCAAACATGGATTGCCTCTTCTCGGACTTAATCATTTCTTGCTTAATTTCATGTTGCCCTAGTTCCATTTTTTGTTGGTTTTATTGTAACCTAGTTACATTCCCTTCCATTTTGTTTGTATGGATTTTAAGCTCATTTGCTAACTCATTTTTCAACTCTTTCTTCAAGTCGTTCTTAAACTCGGATCTTAGGCTAATGATTTCTCTTTGAATGTTGTCAAACCTAGCATCGTTTCCATTAGTGTATTCAACAAATTCATTTGGAAGATCTTTCAAAGTTTTCAAACTTTTGTTGTTGTTTTGAAAATCATTTTGATTTTTGTTTGAAACTTGATTATTAGCCCCTTGATTACCATAGTTTCCCTTGTTGTAATTGTTTTTGAAACCAACTTGATTGTTGCGATAGTTGTTGTTAGCATTTTGATTTGAACCAAAACCCGGTGGAGTCAATTGATTAGAGCGGGTAACTTGACCATTTTGGTTGTAAGTTCTCGTGGCCGCGTAGGCACTCGAAGTGTTACCACCGTTGGTAATGCACTCGTAGAAATCATGACCTCCACCACAATACATGCATGAAACCTCAACCGCTTTAGCCGTAGTGGGAGCACATGGTTCTCCAACTTTGAACTCAATTAGAAGACCTTTAAGCTTATCAAAGATTTTGTTTTCCAAGTTCGCCTCAATTTGGCAAGCATCGATGGTAGTAGACAAAGAAGGTGAAGCCGAAGACGAAGCCTTACGAACACTAGACGTGCTACGAGGACTATACACCTTAGATCTATTCTCAATTATCAACAACGCTTCCTCGACCGTTTTACACAAACAATTACCACCCGCGGCGGCATTTAGATAATCCCTTTCATGATCATTAAGTCCATTGTAAAACGTGTCAATTTGATGCAAGTCGGAAAAACCGTGATGACGACACTCATGTAAAATTTCCTTAAACATATTCCAAGCCGTTGAAAAAGTTTCATTAAATTCTTGTGAAAATTTTGAAATCTCGTTTTTCAAATGCGTAGTCTTAGAGGGCGGAAAAAGTTGGTTCACAAATTTTGAAACGAGATCCTTCCACGTCAATATAGAATTGGGTGGCTCTTTCTCTAACCAAATTTTAGCGGGCCCCGCTAAGGAATACGGAAAAAGCATCATCTTAATCGAGTCATTAGAGACGTCCTTAAACTTGCAAGTGGCGGTAAGACGATTGAATTGGTGGATATGGTTGTGCGGGTTGTCCTTCTCATCACCACGGAATTTGTTGTTTTGGATCATAGACAACAAACCCGTTTTCACTTCAAAATTCTCCGCAAGGATAGCGGGAATCACAATAGCTTCTCCATAACCCTCGATGGGTGCTTGAAGTAACTCCATCATAGTTCGATTCGCCATGGTTGGTTCTTCTCTTTCAATGGGTTCGTCAATAGGAGACTCCTCACTAGAAAGATTAGGAGTAGGTGTTGACTCCTTTCGGTTTTTTCGTTTACGTGCACGTCTTGCTTGATTACGAGTAGGCATAAACGTCACGTACAACGTGGGGGTGAGCAAAGAAGATTCTTTTTGGTGTTTTGTATTTTTTTCAAATTTTTTGTGGTTTTTGATTGTTTTTATTTTTTTTTGGATTTTTGTGATTGTATTAAGTAGACCAAAATATACAAATCTCCTCCTTAATCAAATCTCTTGATTAAAGAAGCCTCAATGAATGAAAACGATCACGTGAAGTGAACGCCTTCGATGACTTTAGAACGTTGGTGGAACACCAAAACGTTCAAGAGGGTTTAATCAAATGAAACCAAGAAAGTATATATGATACGTAATAATACTTTGGGCGGCAAAACCCTCGATTAGCTCTCAAAATCAAATACTCACAAGCAAGCGGGGAAACGAGGCGACGCGAAGCACTTAAGAGCCTTTTTCCTTAGGATATATTTTATAATATCCGCCTTATACCCACCTTATAGTTTGTATTTTTCAAAATCGAGCTTCACGAAAGTATTTATCTATTTTCGCCTTTATTTCTTGTTTGAGATTTGAATACAATGATTGGGTAATGACCTCCCAAGTCAAGGTTGTGATTTCTCACTTTTGGAGTACTTGTGAATTTATTGTTCTACGTATACAATATAGTAATAGTATTCACACAAAAAACGAAAAACCGATAATACGTATTAGTAGAGTGCTACTAATACAATAGATATTATGGCTATATATAAAAACAACAATTGCCAAATCAAAACACAACACGCCTCCCCGGCAGCAGCGCCAAAATGATGTTGAAGTATTTTACAACCTTGTTTAGGAAAACAAGGTAATTAGGGTAAGTACGACGATTTAGGAAAATCGTGCACATACGACCCTAAAGTGGGGATCGTTCTCAAGGAGGCTAGTGTGTTGTGTTAACAGATGATTAATTATGTGATTATATGATTATGAGAAAGAAAATAGAATTGAGGTAAGAAGAGAATGACGGTTACGATGACGGATTACACTTAAGACGAAAATGTCGTACACGTAAAACCGTAAAAGCACCAAAATTAAAAATTTACTCTAAAAACTCCTAAAAAATTGCAATAAATCCTAAATAATGTATTAAGAGTTTACAAAAAATCAAAATTCACTCAAACCTTTTAATTAATTAAATAATAATTTTTTAATGCTAATTAAAGCCCAAAAAATCAAAATAATTAATAAAAAGCTCAAAATGAGATTTATCACTTTGTAAACCTCTAAAATACCCTAACTTAATTAAAAACTATTTTTGAAAATTTTAAAATTAATTAAAACTATTTAAAAACAATTAAAAACTATTAAAACTTAAAATAATTATAAAAATAAATCTAAGACCAATAAAAATATTCTAAAAATTGTAAAATTCTTAACTTTATGTATTTAACCTAAGAAAAATATAAAAACTTGAAAAATCTAAATTTTAATTTTTAATAATAAAATAATAATAAAATAATATTAAAAATCCAAAATTTATAAAAAAAATTCTAAAAACTTACAAACTAGCTTAATTTAACCTAAATAAACATAAAATGGACTTGAAATAACAAAAATACCCCTATTGGGCCTAGAAATGGGCTAAAAGTCAAAACAGACCCTTATTGGGCTAAAATTGGGCCCAATAAGAAAGATTTTATAAAAATGGCCCAAAAGCTCCTATCTGACTCAAAATTTGATTTTAAACACAACTTTTCAAAGGCCCAAAAGCTGAAAATGTGAAATAGCTGACTTATACCAAACAGCTTATTCTTAATGGGCTTTTTGGCCCATTAAGCTATAAGCTGATTCCATAAGCTCAAATTAGACACACAAGCTTCTTTTGAGTTTCTTAAGACTTCTGTAAAAAGAAATTTGAAATAAGCCAAAGGAATAAGCCTGAAAATGCAAAAAACAATATACAGAAAACGACAAAATAGTCGTTTTTGAGTTCTAGGCTATCCCAAGAGCTGATTCAAATTGTAAAAGCTTTTAAATGATTTAACTAAGCTTAATCAACAAAAAGTTTTCAAATAAGTTCACTCAATAAGCTGGAATAAGCAAATAAGCACTTATGAAAAAGTCAAATGAGTTGGTTTTCTAGCAAAAAGTCAAAGTCAAAGTCTGATAAGCTCTAGTTCAATCAAATGGGTCAAATAATGAAGATCTATCACAAAAAAAAAAGTTGTTGCAGGTCTGGATAAGCCAAAATGGCTTATTGATAAGCTGAATGCAAAATTACCCTAGCAGGGGCTAGTTTTGGGTGTTGAGCGGTGGAAACTTTTTCCACTGCTTGACTTCTTGACTTTTTGTCTTTAGTGACTTTTTTGGAGATTCAAGTTTCACAAAGGCACCCAAATGATCAGTGGATCAAGAGGAGTCAAATACAACAAAGAAATCACAATCAACAACAGCCAATTTGTATAGTTTAATCAATTAAGCACCAGATCACTCACAGACATGAACACATAGGCAGTTATGAACTTATAAGCTGTTTTAGCAATATTCAACCAACCAAATTGCACCAAAAGCATAAACAAGCTATAATAAACTTATATGAACAAGTTTAAACAAGTTTCATGCAATGGCTTAAAGCCTAAATCAAAATTCAAGAAAATGAAGGTTACTGATGAACACTAACACAAGCAATTTTTACTTTTGCTGATGCACTTGACCAACAAGCCAGATTCAATCACTCAGATCTATCACATATGTTATATTAATGATGTTTTAACAACTTTTAACCCTAACCATGCATAAATTCCAAATTTTACCAAAATCTTAGGTCAAAACAGTTAAAATCACTTAGATATAGCACAATGTATGATTCAAGGTTTCAAACCCAAAAACTTGCAGCAATATGCACTCAACCAAGCATATAACAGATACCAAGCAATAACACAAACTTCTAACCACAAAATAGCACACAATGATTCAAGACAGGTAATCCCAAACACCCTTTGAACTTTTCAAATCAAGATTTTTCAAATCAAAAGTGAATTTTAAGACCACCCAAGCCCAAATTAACTCAATAACATATATATTAAGCAGATTTAAGCAAGATTAAGCAATAAAATCAGCAAGAACACAAGCAACACTCAAATATCACCAAAAATCCAAATTTATTCAGATTTTGAGATTAAGGATGCAAACCTCATGGATGTACATCTACACCCACGAATTTTGAGCTTATGTGCTAGCAAGAACAAGCACAAGCTTCCACAACAAAGCCTACTAAGATTCAACAAAGTTAGAAGCACAATTATCAAAACAGAAAGATGAAAACTTCTTGATTAATGCAACCTTAGTTCCCCACACTTGATTATCCCCAAGTTATAAGCTTCACCACACCTTGATAACACAATATCAGGATGCTATGATCAGCCTTATAGCCCAAGAATTCCAAGGTTTGAACAAGTCTTAGCAAAATATCAAGAAAAGTGGAAAATGTGCAAACTTTTGCACACTCCTTTTGAAAACAGGTTTGAGATTCAAGGACTAGTAAACATCAACAACAATAAACAGATATAAAGGATGGCACTTGAGTTTTCTTCACAATTTCAAACATATTTCATTAAGATTTGAATATATGATTTACAGAAAAGTGAACCAAGGAAAATTCAAGAGCAAAGTGAAATGTTATGATCTAATGGCTTTATATAGAGCCTTACACATCCTACAAAGCTAAAAATAAGAAAAACCCTAATACATGAAGTTCCTAATGTGCCCTTGGGATTTTGAAATTTGAAGACTGAATTTGTATGTTTGTGAAGGAACATGTGATGCCAGTGGTGGATATGTAATCTTGGACGTCCATTCTATGCTTGGAAAGTAAGCAAGGCTATGGGGCGTTGATCTACTTGCTCATTCTTGTTTGGACGTGAAGTGTGGGTCAGGGGAGGTAGCATGTGACAAGAGGGATGATGAGGTGGAGGGTTTTAAGGTTGGGTTTTGTTGATTAGGCCCTTAATCATTATTCTGGAAACAATGAGGTCTTAATTCATGGCAATTAAGAAAAACCCAATTTTCGTATGAACACTAAGAACAACTCCTTTGATCTTTGTTTTGGGTTTAGGGGGTGTTTAGCGCCAGTTTATAATATTAATTAACTTTTGAAAAGTTAGTTAATAATAAACGTTGAGTGGGGGTGATGTAGAGGAAGGGAGAAATCTGATTAGTTGATGTGGGTGAGTGGGGCACGTGACGTGCAAGGGTTGGTTAAGGTAAGTAAGGGTGTCAGCCAGCTTTAGCCCCTCTTCTTCCACTCTTCTTTCACTTCCATTTTAATTGCACAAATTCTGGATTCCTTTGTTAATGAAGTTCCAAACTTCATACTTTTGCCCCAAATACTTTTCCAAAGTATTTTCCGGGGTATTTCTTGCCATTTTGTGATTCTTGAAGGACTGATTTGGTATTTTCTTCAAGGATTATGGTCTTGACTTGTATGATTGGCTTCTTGGAGGACTGAAATTGCCAAGTTTTCATTTATAAGGGATCATTTTTGCCAAATGTGGAAAGTGGATGGTCCTTTTGGTAATTTTGATATTTTCAAAGGACCAAACTTGTAGTTCCTTGTAACTTGGAGTCCTTCTTAGTATGTTTGACTTTGAGGAGGATTAATATTGACATTTTAGTTTTGATGAGGGACTAAAATTGCCAATTCTTCAAAGTGGAGGGTCCTTTTGGTAATTTTGACAAACTTTAAGGACCAATCTTGTAATTATGAAGATACAAGGGTATAAAGTGTCAATTCTTCAATATTAGAGGACCCTTCTTCATAAATCTTCAAGTCTTCAAGGGTTTTCTTGGAAAATTCTTCATTAGGGCTTGGTTCAATGTGCGGCTTCGTTTCCCGTGTTCGTTTTTGCATGATTCTTGTGATCTTTTGTCATTTTCTCAATATCCGTACCTAAAATACACAAGCAACAAACACAAGCATATATTGGGATATTTTCATGATATTTTATGCATTTTAAATCCCTTTTTGGATGATGAGACTATGTATAAAAGCAGTCTCATCACCTCCCCTGAAGAAATCACATAGTGAAACTTTGGTGACCAACTGATCTTTCATGTGTTACCAAGTAAATTGTGTTAATCACACACACAATAAAGATGAGTATATCTTGTCTCAACAAAGAATTCACAGTTTAAAAAAATACATTTATTACAATATTTTTCTCTTATTTGTAATTAAATAACAGTTTTATCTTTAACTAATTAATTAAGTCTTCGAAATTATAATTTTTTACAAGAGAAATATAATAATTTTGATCAAACTTCTCTATATATTTTTAATAATTGACAATTAAATTAGGACCTACCAAAAAGGAAACATGAACAATAATGAGTTACTTTCCGATGTAAATTTCTTAGGGCTACCCATAACAGCAATCTATATTTTTCCTGTCACATCAGCTTTTTCTCTCTGACGACTTATAGGCGACTGGTTTCTACATTAAGGTGACCAAGTTCAAAAAAATTAAAAGATAAAAAAATTATAATTAAAAACATTAGATTAAATAAAAAAACGTTACATTATTCAAATAAGATAAAACATTACAATATTCAAAACTAATACTAGTAATTTAAATTGTAGGTTGCCTTGAGTTCGTTTTATCTCCTGCAACGTATGTTGTTGTGTCGGGGGCAAATTAGGGTTGATTTTTGATGTAGTATTTTTGCAGGTTGAGTAAGTATTAGTTAACGTAAACGTGAAAACGTAAACGAGAACCTAGAATGAGATCGTTCATAACGAGGAGATTTGTTAAGCCAATTAAAACGTTTTCGAATTAGTTACAGATTCGGAAAAGGAGAGTTTGAAAGAAAAGACGATTCTATACTACGACGGTTAAAAATCAAGACGAATTACTCTTTCACGTAAATTGAGACAAACTAATATTAGAATAATAAAAAAACTCAACAAATTTCAAAATTTCAAAACTACTTTATTTTAACCTAATAAAAACAAAATGAAAATTAAATTTAATAAAGGACTAAATGGACCCTTAAATGTGCTTAAAGTGAAATCTGCCTAAACTTTATTGGGCTTTTGGGCCCAATAAGAAAATTTTAAAAAACAGAAAAACAAAAGTACAAATCAGATTAAAAATGGTGTTCTAAACAAGTTTGTCAACTAGCCAAAAGGCTGAATCAGCACCAAAAGCTCTCAAATAAGCTATAAGCACTCTTTATTGGGCCTAATAAGCCCAATAAGCAGATTACTTAAGCTAATAAGCTGAATTTTGGCGTGAAACCCTCTTTTGGCCTAATGAAGCTAAAATAATAAAAAATTACAAAAACTCAATTGAGCTTAACAGAAATAAGCTATAAGCTCAACGTAATAAGCCTAAAAGCTTATTACACAACCTTATAAGTTGTAAATTGACAAGCCTAGCTATTTTTAACTAATTAAGACTTTGTAAAAATAAATTTTGAAAAAGATGCCCTAATAAGCTCAAACATAATGCTTTTGAGTTTCACTACACAACAAAATAGTCGGGTTAACTATTTTGTGTGTTTTGAGAAGTAAAATTTGGCACGGGGGTGAGTTTTGAGCTTATTAAGGCAATGAGAACAATAAAAATGCAATAAGATAAAGGAAATAAGCTGAAAACTGAAATAAGCAAAAAATAAATAATCTAGAAATCTAGTTTTCTAATAAAGTGAAAAGGAAATACGTCTTAACTCCTAAGACAAGTAAAAGGCTTAAAATAAATGAGGTTAGACTACAAAGGTAAGTTGTGGCACGTTTCAATAAGCAGAAAAATAAGAATAATATGTTTTAAAGGTTATTGTACAAAAGTAAACAAAAATAGGTTAAATTAAAAACCACTTGGGTCCTTTACGAAAAAGACACAAGGGCGGAGATGGTATGTGTGTTGGTGTATAAGGGAAAGGTGGTGGGTTCGAATCCCACACCTTTCTTTTTGCAACTTGGTTTTTTATTTGCTTCTTTTCTTGGACAGTAAGTTGGTGCAATAAGCAGTTGGCTAATACACGAGTGTTAACACAAAGAAAAACACAAGTAACTCACACAAAAACAACAAATCAACTCAAACAAGCAACAATATAATAAAAGGGCTAATGCTACAGTGTTGAACTAAAACTACTTTGCTATAGGTTCTAGGAAAATTTTCATCTTAGTAATAAGCACTTACAAAGAACTAATAACCAAAAATGAGTAAAAAAACTTATCTAGCCCTACACCTAAACTAATCATAAAGTGAAGTTCTAAGCTTAAAATCTATCCTTCCCTAATCCTAAGCAGCTAGTGTTTTAGAACAAATAAAGGCCAAAATTTGCTCAAGTATGAACATAGTTTGGTACCTAAGTGACTTCTACACCTATAGAACTATCTGAGATATTAATACCTCAAACAACAAGCACAAAACACAAATGAAAAGCACCAGATAACAGACAATTAAGAAAATCACAATCCTATGATTTTTACACCAACGAAAAACATAAAACACATAAATTGATTTTTAAACTACTCAAACAATTTTAAGTCAATATTTCAACTCCCATAAGACTAACAAAGATGTGCCGGAATTAACCAGCATAGATCCTAGGGTTTTTAGGCTTAGGCAGTTCGATCCAAACACCCCTTAATCTAGGCAGATTCAAGATTAACAAAGTAAATGCAAGATTCAACAAAGGTTAGGAAAAAATAAAGCATGAAACATAAATAAAAGCAGAAAGTAAATGGAATTAAGAAAATAAGGACAGAAAAATAAGCAGATAAGAACAAAGTCAATTAAGCTATATTTTTTACAAAAAAATATGGACATAGGGTAGTTCAAAGCTTACAAAGGGTTGATTCCCTTCCAAACTAACCAAGCAATGTTATATGCTGATGCAAGCACCTATGAGCTTATCTAGGCCTTATTAGCTTAATGAAAAAAGGTTATGAGTCTTCAAGGTTCTACAACGAAACCCAGTGAACATAAGAATGGAGAAAATATCTTCAAACTTTGAACCTAACAAAGACTAACAAAAACAGGAAATGTAGGAAATAAGTTTTTCCTAGTTAGAAGACTCGTTCAATCCAACAATATAGTTATCGGATACTATTGGTTCTTGTATTAATTATATGTATTGTTGTGTTTAGATTTTTGCTAGTGTGCGGGAATTTGGAGAAGCTCGTTCAGGTGAGTTTCATAGTCCCATATTCTTGAGTTTTTATAAATGTTTTCTTTACTTCCAGATGGGATGGAAGAGACACTGTTATGTTTTTTGTAACTAATAGTTGTAATTGTTTTAATGGTTTGTGATGGACATGTGTGTGTACTTATGTATTAAGCTTGCTATTTGAATCTTGATTGTTTTTTTGGATTGGCACATAGATGTATGTGCATCTATGGGACCAAAGGATGTTGGCAAGGCGGGGCCTTGTTTTGGTACATAGATGTATGGGCGTTTATGGGACCAAGGGATATTGGAAATGCAAGGCCTTGTTTTGGTACATAGACGTATGGACGTCTACGGGACCAAGGGATGTTGGCAAGGCGGGGCCTTGTTTTGGTGCATAGATGTATGGGCGTCTATGGGACTAGTGGTGATTGGTAAGGAAGGTAGCCTTGGATTGGTTTAGAATATTTAACCCTGATTACTAGTTTGTTAATGCATTTTGAAACACATTGTCCAAATGTGTATTTGTTTAATGTTTATGTTTCACAGCTGAAAGTATTATGTTTTGTGTTGGTTCCGGAGTCTAAACCTATGACTCTCACCAACTTATGTTGACGTGTTTTAATGTCTCTTTCAGGTGAGTTTGTGGTGAAGGTAGAGAATAGAAGTGGCTAGGATTTGGAGATGCCTGATGAGATGGCATTTATACATGATCTCATCGTTCTTTTCGGGCTTTTAATGCATAAAAATGTCATAATATACCATATATATGCTTGTGTTTGTTTACTTGTGTATTTTAGGTATGGATATCGTGAAAAAGACAAAAGATCACAGGATACAAGGAAAAACGGACACAAGAAACGAAGCCGTACAAAGAATCGGGCTCTAATTCATGGAATATTCAACAATTATCCTTGAAGACTTAAAGAAGTGCAAGTTTGATCCTCAATGAATGAAGAAATGACACTTAAAACCCTTGTATATTGATAATTACAAGTTTGGTCCCTTAAGTTTGTCAAAATTACACAAATGATCCTTCAACTTTGAAGAAATGGCAAGATTAGTCCCTCAACAATTCCAAATTGCCAACAATGGTCCCTCATGAGTCAAAGTTACATTGAAGACCTTTGAAGATCAAGATTGTCCAAGATCAGCCCTTGAAATATCTCAAAATGGCAAAAACAACCCTTTGAAACCTTTTTCCAAAAGTTTGGGCCAAAACTGCCAAGTTGTGAAAGTTAAAAACAAAGGAAACACGTTTTATTTGCAAAATAAACTTGCTATACCCACTTTACCAAAACACAAGGACCAAAACTGCAAAATCCCAAAGTTTGAATTCCTAAAAAAGCGGGTAACAATTACTGTTTAGATTTTTACCAGCCAAGAACACCTTTTACCCAGGTTTAAAAAAGAGGAAAACAAAGGGGAAATCAAAATTGGTTATACCCACGTGTGATTCACTTCACGTCAGTCACATCCCACACCAAAAACCTTAAATCCCACTACCCGAATGATACCCCCATCCCCACTCACAATACGACACCTGGCATTTGATCATGACTTGGCAAAATCAATGGCCTCAAATCATTACTTGGTCCCTAAGCACTCAACAAACGTCCAGGATTCAACCAAAACAGCTGGTAACACACCTAGAAGATTCTGCAAGGATAGAATAGGAATTTCAGTTGCTAGGGTTTGTGAATAGTGTTTAGCCAGGCATTTGCCTATAAAAGGAGACCTCAACATGTGAGAGTCCCTTTGTTCCAGTCTTTACCTTTTAAACTTGTAATTCCGTTTTAAAATTTATAAAAGTTGGTATTTTGAGAAAATTGTAATTCCTTTTTATGTTTTTGAAAGTTGGTATTGTTTAAAGGTGATTCTAAGTTCCATTTGTTGTTATAATTGTGCTTGAATCATTTGGTTCAAGGACGTTTATGTTTGGTAAGTTTTTCAAGTTTGAAAAAGCTTGAAAGAAGGTTTCTGATTTTGCTTATTATTGTGTACTAATCCTTAACAATAAGCTATAAGCTCTTGCAAGCTTGTTGACACCAAGCTTGTGAAGGGATTAGGGCCTTTGGTTGGGTTGTTTGTTCATTGTGTTGAAGAAATCAAGCCCTTGAGTTTCTGCTTTGAAACATCATCCAAGGCATTCATCATCTTTGTTATTAAAGTACCTTGGTCTTGTTCTAGTTATTGAACAAGGTCCAAGGAGCATAGCTGGCCCTCCTAGGATGTTGTGGAGGGCAGGTATAATCCCTTGATTACATTTCCTCTAAAAATTTCATGTTACTGCCTGTTTTGCATTTTGGTATATGATTTGGTTCTTCTGTGTTTGTGCTTTGTGTTTTATGGTTGCAATCTGTTAGTTGTCACCTAGTGTAGCTATTTGAATGATAAAATCAGTAGGTTGTGTTTAAAAATCACAAGTTGCTTTGAAAAGTGGTTGATTAAGGACTATTTGGGATTACTGGTTCATAAGGCCTTTTGGCCTTGTGCCCTTGGTTATTAGGGTTTGGGAGGTCTAAACAAGTCATTTTGAACAAGTTTTAGTCATTGGTTTAGTTTCTGAAAGTTTGGAAAAAGGATTAGAAGTTTTGCTAAAATCTGATAAAAAGTGTTTTAGAATTGGTCAAACACATCAGATCCAATAACTTCTTTGTTACTTGGATCTAAGGTCTGAAATCAGGTTTGGGAATAGTT
The DNA here is from genome assembly GCA_025667525.1 of Glebionis coronaria. NCBI lineage: Eukaryota > Viridiplantae > Streptophyta > Magnoliopsida > Asterales > Asteraceae > Glebionis > Glebionis coronaria. The sequence continues at coordinate 194,516,976 of CM046878.1, forward strand.
TGGGTGATAAGCTATCTATTGGTTATCTGGTTGTTGAATTTGGTGGCTTATTGTGATTGTTATAGCTTATCAAAGTTTGCTGAAGTGGTCATTTGCATCAGCAAAGTGACCACCTCATTTGGTGTTGCATTGTGATTTCTAGCATTAGGATTGTTGGTTGGCTGCTTGGATCTTATTTGTTTGCTGCTTGTGAGGTTATTTGGCTATTTGAAATTATCTGTTGATAGCTTATAAGCCTACTGGCTTATTGGCATATTTGTGCCAAAACACATCAAGTTTACCCAATTGGTAAGCTTTGATTCACAAGGTTTGCACTCAAACCTTGACCAGCAAGGTGAAAAACAAGTCCATACACTTCATTAAGTCTGTCAACGTCCATTTTGTTCTTGTCAGCGTTTGATTTTAACTTATCAGCGTTTGACTTTTGGTCAAACTTGGTTTCTAGGCTTATTGAATCTGTTTTGCTTATTGGTACATGCAACAACTTAGTTTTTGTAATAGAACTCATTTTTTTCAGCTTAATATCAAGTCTGGAAGGTTACAAGTCTTTTGGTTAAGCTTTTGCTAGGAAACTAGCTTACTTGGCTTTTTCAGAGTGCTTATTGGTTCCCACAGCTTATTCTACTTGGCTTTTTGTGATTTTCTTGATTGATTATTCTTAGTTAAGCTAATTGTGAGCTTTTTCAACAAACTAGAGCTTCTGAGGTGCCCTAAATTTCAAACCCGACTATTTTGTCATTTTGTGATATATTACTTTGCTTATTTTTGGCTTATTGAGTGTGCTTTTTCAATATTTCTTTTTACAGATCTCATAAGCATCCCAAAAGAAGGTTGTGTGTCAAATTAGAGCTTATGGCATTAGCTTATTGCTTAATGGGCTAAAAAGCCCAATAAGAATAAGCTATTTGCTTATTAAGCTGTGATAAGCTCACATTCAGCTTTTGGGCCTTTAGAGTTTTGTTCTTAGAATTAAATTTTGAGTCAGACAGGGCTTTTCCAAGTCAATTGGGCCAAGTTTGACTTTTTGGGCCAAAAAGCCCATTAAGGTTGACTGTTTTTGGTTTTGGCCCATTTGAGGGCCCAATAGGGGTATTCTGGTCATTTCACTTTGATTTTTTGATTATTTAGGTTAAAATAAACTAGTTTGCAAGTTTTTAGAATTTTTTATAATTTTTGGATTTTTAATATTATTTTAATACTATTTTATTATTATTTTTCAAATTTCACATTTTCCAACTTTTTACATTTTTCTTAGCTTTAATACATTAAAATAGGAATTTAGCAACTTTTAGAATAATTTTATCACTTTTAGATTAATTTTCATAATTATTTTAAGTTTTAATAGTTTTTAAATCATTTTAAATAGTTTTTATTAGTTTAAAAATTTCTAATAATAGTTTTTAATCTTTTTAGGTCATATTAGAGGTTTACCAATTGAAAAATCTTTATTTGGGCTTTTTGATAATTTATTTGATTTTTAGGGCTTTAATTAGCATTTAAAAATTGAATATTTAATTATTTAAAAGGTTTGAAAAAGTTTTGATCATTGGTAAACTCTTATTTTATTTATTTTGATTTTTGGTGAATTTTTGGTAATTTTTAGAATTAATTTTTATTTTCTTAGTTTTTACGGTTTTACATTTTGTCGTTGTAGTATTATTTTCACGTCTTCGTCATCTTCTTTTCTCATCCCCTTCTAAACCAAATATTAATCTCAAATCTTGTACATCTTAGTCACACACATATACCTCCTTGGGAAATGAACTTGGAACTTCATCTAGGGTCATTTGTACACGGTTTTCCTAAATCGTCGTATTTAATACTTTTACCCTATTTACCCTCCTTTTCCTAAAGGTGTGGTAAAACACTGCAATCATTTTGGCGCCGCTGTCGGGGAGGTGTGTCGTGATTAATTTGCATTGTTGTTTTTAATATTAACCAAATAGTATTTGTATTAGTAGAAATCTACTAATACGTATTATCGGTTTTCTTGGTTTTTCTTGTGAAAATATTATTACTATATTGTATTAAGTATCACAACAAATAAACAATATCTCCAAAAGGTGAAAACACAACCTTAATTGGGATTTGATCTCCTAATTATTGTATTCGAATCTCAAACAAAAAGAAAAAGGCAAAAATAGATAAATACTTTCGTGAAGCTCGATTTTGAAAAATACGAACTATAAGGTGGGTATAAGGCGGGTATTATAAAATATACCCTAAGGAAAAAGGCTCTTAAGTGCTTAGCGCCGCCTCGTTTCCCCGCTTGCTTGTGAGTATTTTGAGATTGAAGGCTAATCGAGGGTTTTGCCACCCAAAGTATTATTACGTATAATATATTTGCTTGGTTTCTTTGTGATTAAAACCTCTTGAACAATTTGGTTTTCACCAACGTTCTAAAGTCATCGAAGGCGTTCACTTCACGTGATCGTTCTCATTTCTTTGAGGCTTCTTTAATCAAGAGTTTGATTCGAGGAGAGATTTTGTAGATTGTTGTCTACGAAGATACACCAAAATCCAAAAAAATTTAAATATAATCGAAAATACAAAAAAAAATTGAAAATCCACAAAACACCCAAAAAGAATCTTCTTTGCTCACCTCCCATTCTTCGTGAAGTTTATGATCACTCGTAATCAAGCAAAACGAGCTCGTAAACGTCTTAAAAAGCAAGCCAATCAAGAGACGTTGAAGAACAACCTCCAATTGTTGAACCTATTGTAGAACAAGAAGTCGTCATGGCTAATCGTACTATGATGGAGTTTTCTTCAAGCACCCACCGAGGGTTTTGGAGAGGCTATTGTGATTCCCGCCATCCTTGCGGAGAATTTCGAGATTAAGACGGGTTTAATGTCGATGTTGCAAGCAAATAAGTTTAGAGGTCATGAGAAAGACAACCCGCACTATCACATTAGGAATTTTAATCGTCTCACCGCTACTAGCAAGTTTAAGGATGTTCCACATGACGCCATTAAGATGATGTTGTTTCCATACTCATTAGATGGACCCGCAAAAATTTGGCTTGAGAAAGAACCGCCAAATTCGATTTTGACATAGGGTGATCTCGTTTCTAAGTTTGTGAACAAGTTTTTTCCACCATCTAAAACAACACATTTGAAAAATGAGATTTTACGATTTGTGCAAAGAAATAATGAAAGTTTTTCAAAGGCATGGGAACGCTTTAAAGAAATGTTACATGAATGTCCACACCATGATTTTACGGAATTGCATCAAGTTGATACTTTTTATAATGGGCTTAATGATCATAAACGAGATTATTTGAATGCCGCCGCGGGTGGTAATTTTTTGTGTAAGACAACAAATGAGGCTTTACAAATCATCGAGAATAGATCTAAGGTTTATAGCCCTCGTAACACACCGAGTGTTGCCAATTTGGGTTCGTCATCATTGTCATCGTCTCGTAGCATTAATGCCTTACATGATGAAGCTAATGAGGAAAATCGGTTTTTTTATAGATTTGCTAATCTTATGTCCCATTGGAAAGCTCAAGAAGCTTCAAATTCCGCTTCGGTTAAAGCGGTTGCTAAGAGTTGTTTGTCTTGTGGTGGAGCTCATGATCTTTCCGAGTGCATTACCGCGGATGGTAACACTTCGAGTGCTTATGTAGCAACGGGAACTTACAACCAAAACGGTCAAGGTTCCCGCCCAAATCAAGCTCCACCAAATCAAAATGTTAATAACTATCGAAACAACAACCAAGGTGGTAATTACCAAGGCAATTCACGTAACTACAACAAGTGGAATTATCAAAATGGGAATGGACAAGTCACTAATCAAAACCAAAACCGTGATTTTCAAAACACTACACAAGGTTTTCAAAATGCTCACACTAAAAATCTTCAAGGAGAATTTTTGGATTATGCTAAAGCAAATGATGCTAAATTTGATAACATGCAACGTGAGATGATTAGCTTAAGATCCGAATTGAAAAACGAGCTTAAAAATGAACTTGCTAATGAACTTAAAACTCATGCAAACAAAATGGAAGGAAATGTCCAACGTCTTCAACAAAATCAACAAAAGATGGAATTAGGACAACATGAGATTAAGCAAGAGTTATTAAAAGCGGATGCTAGGCAATCAAATTTTGAGGACCGAATGGCTAAGATGTTTGAAGCAATCATGTGTAAACCCTCTTCCTTGGGTGGTCTTCCTAGTGATACCATTGCAAACCCGAAGGGAGAAATGAAGGTTATTACTACACGAAGTGGTAAAACTTTCAAGGAACCAATCTCTCGTCCAAATACTTCTACGGAGAAGGAAATCGAGAAAGAACCCGAGGTGATGGTCGAAAAGGAGCACATTACAATCCCACGAAGTACCGCTCAAACCACACCAACGGTTGAACCAATACCAATTGTGGAACCCGAGTTTCCAAGGCCGTTGCCTAATGACCAACCCACACCACCTTTACCCTACCCTTCGAGACGAAACAAAGAGAAATTGCAAGAACGTAACAAACAACAAATCGAGCTTTTTATAAAAATGTTTCAACAAGTGCATTCTGATGTGAGTTTAGCCGACGCGTTGTTATATATGCCTCGTTTCGCTTCCACTTTTAAAAGTATGATGAGCGATAAGGAAAAGCTTTCAAAGCTTGCTAATTGTTCTTCGGTTTATCTTAACCGTATACCGGAAAAAGTTGGTGACCCCGGAAAGTTTCTCATTCCTTGTGACATACAAGATATGAAAGAATGCCTCGCCTTGGCCGATCTTGGTGCGAGCATTAATTTGATGCCATTTTCCATTTGGAAATCGCTTTCGCTTCCGGCTCTTATTCCTTCGAACATGTCTATCGAGATGGCCGATCATTCTACGATTTTAGCATGTGGAGTAGCCGAAGATGTTTTCGTGAAAGTGGGGAAGTTCTACTATCCCGTTGATTTTATAGTAGTTGACATCCCCGCGGATCCTCAAGTTCCTCTAATTTTAGGTCGTTCATTTTTAGATACTTCGAGATCGCTTATCGATGTTCATGCGAGAACTATCACTTTGAGATTAAACGAAGAGGAACTTGTTATAAACGCTACTCAAAACTTGAAACCTTCTCATGTTTATGCAATCGCTACCATCAATCACATTGACATCGTTGATGTGGTTTGCGATGAGTTTTCACAAGAAGTGTTAGGTTTTTCCGAAAGCTCGTCAAGTGGCAATCCCACTATTTTGGATCCGTTTCTTGCTAATTCCACACCAAATCTCACTCCATTCCAAGGAGGCGATCTCACTTCAAATGAAATCGACAATGAAGATGAGGTGCTGATTAGTGATGATACTTCTATTCCACCATTTCTTCCGCTGATGGAAGTTATGAGTGTTGAACCAAAATCTTCAATCGAGGAACCACCTATCCTTGAATTGAAAGATCTTCCTTCTCACCTTGAATATGCATTCTTGGAAGGTGATGACAAGTTGCCGGTTATTATTGCAAGAGGTCTTGCTAATGATGAAAAAACCGAGCTCTTGAAAGTTCTTAAGGCTCATAAAGGGGCAATTGCGTGGAAAATTTCCGACATTAAGGGTATTGACCCAAAATTTTGTACTCACAAAATTTTAATGGAGGAGGACTACAAACCCGCAATTCAAAGTCAAAGAAGGGTGAATCCCAAAATTCACGATGTCATTAAAAAGGAAGTCCTTAAACTCCTTGACGCGGGAATGATTTATCCTATATCTGATAGCCCATGGGTGAGCCCAATCCATTGTGTCCCTAAAAAGGGAGGAATGACCGTTGTGCCTAATGAAAACAACGAGTTAATTCCCACTCGTGTTGTGACCGGTTGGAGGGTGTGTATTGACTACCGAAAGTTAAATGACGCCACTCGTAAAGACCACTTTCCTTTGCCCTTCATGGATCAAATGTTGGAGCGACTCGCGGGAAATGAATTTTATTGCTTTTTAGATGGTTTTTCTGGTTACTTTCAAATCCCTATCGACCCTCGTGATCAAGAGAAGGCTACTTTTACGTGTCCTTATGGAACGTCCGCTTATCGTAGGATGACTTTCGGACTTTGTAATGCACCGGGTACGTTTCAACGGTGTATGATGAAGATTTTTCACGATATGATCGAGAAGTCGATGGAAGTGTTTATGGATGACTTCTCGGTGTTTGGCAATTCGTTCATGTCATGTTTATCTAATCTCGAGCAAATGTTAAAACGTTGTGAAGAAACCAATCTTGTGCTTAATTGGGAAAAATGTCATTTTATGTGTAAACAAGGAATCGTCTTAGGAAATAAGGTGTCGAAAGCGGGGATTAAGGTCGATAAAGCTAAGGTAGACGTCATCGCCAAGTTACCTCATCCCAAAACCGTTAAGGGAGTTAGGAGTTTCCTAGGCCACGCGGGCTTTTATCGTCGTTTCATCAAGGACTTTTCGAAAATCTCTCGACCTAGGACACACCTTCTCGAGAAGGATGCTCCTTTTAACTTCAATGAGGATTGTGTTAGAGCTTTCGAAACTCTCAAAAGGAAACTTACCGAAGCTCCCATTCTTGTTGCTCCTAGTTGGGAATTACCCTTTGAAATCATGTGCGATGCAAGTGATTATGCTATAGGGGCCGTCTTAGGGCAACGTTATGACAAGCATTTCCGTCCTATCCACTATGCTAGTAAGACGATGACCGAGGCTCAATTAAAGTACACCACAACGGAAAAAGAATTCCTTGCCGTGGTCTATGCTTTTGAGAAATTCCGACCTTATCTCGTCTTGACTAAAAGCATCGTGTATACCGACCATTCGGCTATCAAGTATCTCTTAGCTAAGCAAGATGCTAAGCCGAGATTGCTTCGTTGGATGCTCCTCCTCCAAGAATTTGATGTCACCGTGCTTGACAAAAAAGGAGCCGAGAATCTAGCGGCCGATCATCTCTCTCGTCTAGAAGATCCTCACAAAGATGTCTTCGAGAACAAGGAAATCACCGACACATTTCCTCTCGAGACTCTCGGTGTAGTGAATTCTAAAGACACCACCCCATGGTTTGCCGACATTGCAAATTACCATGCGGGCAATTTCATAATCAAGGGTATGACGACACAACAAAAACGAAAATTCTTTCGTGACGTCAAGTTCTATTTTTGGGACGACCCTTATCTCTTTCGGGTTTGTGCGGATCAACTCGTTCGACGTTGTGTTTTTGGCGCCGAAGCTTCTAATATCCTTAGAGCTTGTCACGAGGGACCCAAGGGTGGTCACCACGGTGCTAATCTCACGGCTAAGAAAGTGTTTGATGCCGGTTTCTTTTGGCCTTCTACCTATCGTGATGCACACGCACTTGTGAAGTCGTGTGATTTGTGCCAAAGTCAAGGAAAATCGTCTCAACGTGATGAAATGCCGCAAAACATAATTCAAGTGTGTGAGATTTTCGACATATAGGGAATAGACTTTATGGGGCCGTTCCCATCGTCTCATGGCAACAAATATATCCTCGTCGCGGTGGACTACCTTTCTAAGTGGGTGGAAGCTAAGGCTTTGCCTACTAATGATGCTCGTGTGGTAGTGAAGTTTTTGAAGCAACTATTCTCTCGGTTCGGAACCCCTCGTGCTATTATAAGCGATCGTGGAACCCATTTTTGTAATGACCAATTCGAAAAGGTTCTAAAGAAATATGGAGTTACTCATCGTCTTTCTACGGCTTATCACCCGCACACGAGTGGGCAAGTCGAGGTTTCGAACCGAGCTTTGAAGAGGATTTTAGAAAGGTCAATTGGAGAAAACCGTGCTTCATGGTCCGACAAACTCGATGACGCTTTATGGGCCTTTAGGACCGCTTATAAGACACCTATCGGTTGCACTCCTTTTAAGTTAGTCTATGGGAAGAATTGTCATTTGCCCATTGAGTTGGAGCACAAGGCATATTGGGCCCTTAAGCATGCAAACTTTGACTTGAAGACCGCGGGAGATCACCGGAAAATACAATTGAATGAATTAGATGAATTAAGAGATAATGCTTATGAAAATTCATTAATTTTTAAAGAAAAGACTAAAAAGTTTCATGATTCAAAGATTAAAAACAGGGTTTTTAACGTTGGTGATCAAGTGTTACTTTTTAACTCTCGACTTAAGATATTTTCCGGGAAATTGAAATCTCGTTGGTCGGGTCCGTTCACCATTACACAAGTGTTTCCTTATGGGACCATCGAGCTAGCTCAAGATGATGGTCCTAATTTCAAGGTGAATGGACATAGGCTTAAGCACTACTTTGGTGGGGAAATTCCTTCAATGGTTGCCCTCGACCAAGTCACCTTCCCCAATGATAATTAGCATTGAGGGGATCGAGTCGAGCTCATGACTCGGTAATCAAAAACGAGGTGCCTCGTGGGGGAGATCCCATGCTTCCTTTATGCTTACTATTCACTAATAAGGGGACTTGTACCCTTTCAACATGTTGTCTCGTGGTTGTTTGTGATTGTGTTATCTAGATCATCATCATCATCTACGATTGAAGACTCTCGTATTCGTTTACGTGAGCCTCTATCGTTTGCTTGAAGAAGTTTTTCACGAATCCATGACATATCCTTTATTGTTCTAACAATTATCTTTTAGCATACTTAATAAACGGCTTTAGATATATTGTTGATCACCCTTTCCATGCTAGATCCTAAGCATTCGATTCTTCGTCTCTAGTATGGGGGTGCTCCACCTTTAGACTCGAAACATTGAGGACAATGTTTACTTTTAGTATGGGGGGTGAACAGGTACTTGCTTTGCTACGCCCTCACGCTTTCCAATTTTCAATGTTTATTGTTTTAGTTGCTAATAAGGCTAAAAATGGCCAAATTTTAAAATTTTTCTTAGTCTTCATAAGTGTTTTTAAGACACGAATGTATATTTTCCGATGGGTAGAATAAGAGATAATTTTTGACTTGATGGGCATTTGGAGCCATTTACATTCCTTAACCCGCTCAATTTAAGTTTTGCTAGACTTTTATATAGGGAGCTTTAAAACGCGAAAGTCTTAATTCATTCGGGTTAAGAACAAGAACTTTTCGCAAGTTCCTATAATTGATCCTAGAAAGTCACTTATCAAGGGAACTATAAAACGCATTCTCTAAACTTGAAAAAGTCCAAGAAAGTGCAAGATCCTATAGGTGGCTTGAAAACCCAAAACTTTGATTTGATATAGTCTTAATGAAAGCTAATCCAAATTTGGCTTAATTTTGACTTGCATGGCTAAGTATTCACGAGTCTCTTTAATTAGAGGTCTTTATGTAGTGAAGAACGAGAGATGATAGAGTTAGACAAGTGATCATGCTAAACGTAGAACATGAAAATGTTCTTTCAAAAACTCATATGTTTTTAATTGTGGCTTTTTCTTCCCATAAGATCAATGCATTAGGAATAAATCATAATTGCAATAAGTAAGGTCGTACGATTTGAAAGGTAACATAGCCTCTAGCGCAAGATCGTTTAAAAGTTGCTCGGGGTTGAATAGAGTTCATAGCCAAGGCATAACTTATTGAAGCGGGACGCGAAGATTGGCGATTATCCAAAAAGGCCCTAACAAGGCATGAGGAGCTCTATTTTTGCTAAAGACCCAAGATGATGTGAAGTATCATTATTCCTAAATCAATATGAAGGATCGAGACACACGACGAAAAGCAATTACTCCCCTAAAGATCATGGAGAAAGTTTATCCAAAAAGACCCTTACAAGGTATGAGGATAAATATATCCAAGTCCGAAAAGGAGGCGGATCGTTGTATATCAAAATCCAAAGTAGAGATTGAAGAAAAATGATGAAGTCGTGGTCCAAATATGAAGAATCTCTCAAAAACGTCAAGTGAAGAAATTCCAAATATATGAAGAGAAGACCATTATTTCAAGAACGTCTTCCCAAGATTTGAAGTATGAAGTACATGCCAAATATCGGTCCGAGAAAGGTCTCAAATCGTGAAACGAGTTATGCCAAGATATGAACTTAAGGAGATACACGAGAAGCCGTTTTAAACGATTTTGTCCTTCGGCTAACTATCGATTAAATCGTGCTACTTTGCTTTCGGACTAATAACTACTCAAATAAGTCAATGTGAATCACTTGTGATCCATGACAAATAGTTAAAAATGCTAGTAACCCATTTCCTTTTATAATAACTAGGATTGCGGGGAGAAAAATTATTACACAATTTGGACGTATGAGTAGTGTTAGCATTGTGACTTGTACCAACAATGATCTCGTTTTTGCACTTGGCATGGAATGTATGACAATCAAGGATGACGAAGTTTACTCTAAGGGACATTTACTTGTTTCTATTCTTTGACCCTAAAAGTCACTTTCGTGATGAAAATCATACATTATGTCTTTAACACATCTTCATAGTATGTTGCAAGTCTTTTACTCTTCAATAAAGGTTAATAAAATTGAACTTTGGTGATGCTTAGATACTTTATTCTAGCATTGTGTGAGGGCACAGCAATGGCTTAGTATGGGGAGTGATGAGATGGCATTTATACATGATCTCATCGTTCTTTTCGGGCTTTTAATGCATAAAAATGTCATAATATACCATATATATGCTTGTGTTTGTTTACTTGTGTATTTTAGGTATGGATATCGTGAAAAAGACAAAAGATCACAGGATACAAGGAAAACCGGACACGAGAAATGAAGCCGTACAAAGAACCGGGCCCTAATTCATGGAATATTAAACAATTATCCTTGAAGACTTAAAGATGTGCAAGTTTGATCCTCAATGAATGAAGAAATGACACTTAAAACCCTTGTATATTGATAATTACAAGTTTGGTCCCTTAAGTTTGTCAAAATTACACAAATGGTCATTCAACTTTGAAGAAATGGCAAGATTAGTCCCACAACAATTCCAAATTGCCAACAATGGTCCCTCATGAGTCAAAGTTACATTGTAGACCTTTGAAGATCAAGATTGTCCAAGATCAGCCCTTGAAATATCTCAAAATGGCAAAAACAACCCTTTGAAACCTTTTTCCAAAAGTTTGTGCCAAAACTGCCAAGTTGTGAAAGTTAAAAACAAAGGAAACACGTTTTATTTGCAAAATAAACTTGCTATACCCACTTTCCCAAAACACAAGGACCAAAACTGCCAAATCCCAAAGTTTAAATTCTTAAAAAAGCGGGTAACAATTACTGTTTAGATTTTTACCAGCCAAGAACACCTTTTACCCAGGTTTAGAAAAGAGGAAAACAAAGGGGAAATCAAAATTGGTTATACCCACGTGTGATTCACATCACCTCAATCACATCCCACACCAAAAACCTTAAATCCCACTACCATAATGATACCCCCATCCCCACTCACAATACGACACCTGACATTTGATCATGACTTGGCAAAATCAATGGCCTCAAATCATTACTTGGTCCCTAAGCACTCAACAAACGTCCAGGATTCAACCAAAATAGCTGGCAACACGCCTAGAAGATTCTGCAAGGATAGAATAGGAATTTCAGTTGCTAGGGTTTATGAATAGTGTTTAGCCAGGCATTTGCCTATAAAAGGAGACCTCAACATGTGAGAGTCCCTTTGTTCCAGTCTTTACCTTTTAAACTTGTAATTCCTTTTTAAAATTTATAGAAGTTGGTATTTTGAGAAAATTGTAATTCCTTTTTATGTTTTTGAAAGTTGGTATTGTTTAAAGGTGATTCTGAGTTCCATTTGTTGTTATAAGTGTGCTTGAATCATTTGGTTCAAGGACGTTTATGTTTGGTAAGTTTTTCAAGTTTGAAAAAGCTTGAAAGAAGGTTTCTGATTTTGCTTATTATTGTGTACTAATCCTTAACCATAAGCTATAAGCTCTTGCAAGCTTGTTGACACCAAGCTTGTGAAGGGATTAGGGCCTTTGGTTGGGTTGTTTGTTCATTGTGTTGAAGAAATCAAGCCCTTGAGTTTCTGCTTTGAAACATCAACCAAGGCATTCATCATCTTTGTTATTGAAGTACCTTGGTCTTGTTATAGTTGTTGAACAAGGTCCAAGGAGCATAGATGGCCCTCCTAGGATGTTGTGGAGGGCAGGTATAATACCTTGATTACATTTCCTCTAAAAATTTCATGTTACTGCCTGTTTTGCATTTTGGTATATGATTTGGTGCTTCTGTGTTTGTGCTTTGTGTTTTATGGTTGCAATCTGTTAGTTGTCACCTAGTGTAGCTATTTGAATGATAAAATCAGTAGGTTGTGTTTAAAAATCACAAGTTGCTTTGAAAAGTGGTTGATTAAGGACTGTTTGGGATTACTGGTTCATAAGGCCTTGTGGCCTTGTGCCCTTGGTTCTTAGGGTTTGGGAGGTCTAAACAAGTCATTTTGAACAAGTTTTAGTCATTGGTTTAGTTTCTGAAAGTTTTGAAAAAGGATTGGAAGTTTTGCTAAAATCTGATAAAAAGTGTTTTGGAATTGGTCAAATACATCATATCCAATAACTTCTTTGTTACTTGGATCTAAGGTCTGAAATCAGGTTTGGGAATAGTTTTGGTGATAAGCTATCTATTGGTTATCTGGTTGTTGAATTTGGTGGCTTATTGTGATTGTTATAGCTTATCAAAGTTTGCTGAAGTGGTCATTTGCATCAGCAAAGTGACCACCTCATTTGGTGTTGCATTGTGATTTCTAGCATTAGGATTGTTGATTGGCTGCTTGGATCTTATTTGTTTGCTGCTTGTGAGGTTATTTGGCTATTTGAAATAATCTGTTGATAGCTTATAAGCCTACTGGCTTATTGGCTTATTTGTGCCAAAACACATCAAGTTTACCCAATTGGTAAGCTTTGATTCACAAGGTTTGCACTCAAACCTTGACCAGCAGGGTGAAAAACAAGTCCATACACTTCATTAAGTCTGTCAACGTCCATTTTGTTCTTGTCAGCGTTTGATTTTAACTTATCAGCGTTTGACTTTTGGTCAAACTTGGTTTCTAGGCTTATTGAATCTGTTTTACTTATTGGTACATGCAACAACTTAGTTTTTGTAATAGAACTCATTTTTCTCAGCTTAATATCAAGTCTGGAAGGTTACAAGTCTTTTGGTTAAGCTTTTGCTAGGAAACTAGCTTACTTGGCTTTTTCAGAGTGCTTATTGGTTCCCACAGCTTATTCTACTTGGCTTTTTGTGATTTTCTTGATTGATTATTCTTAGTTAAGCTATTTGTGAGCTTTTTCAACAAACTAGAGCTTCTGAGGTGCCCTAAATCTCAAACCCGACTATTTTGTCGTTTTGTGATATATTAGTTTGCTTATTTCTGGCTTATTGAGTGTGATTTTTCAAAATTTCTTTTTACAGATCTCATAAGCATCCCAAAAGAAGGTTGTGTGTCAAATTAGAGCTTATGGCATTAGCTTATTGCTTAATGGGCTAAAAAGCCCAATAAGAATAAGCTGTTTGCTTATTAAGCTGTGATAAGCTCACATTCAGCTTTTGGGCCTTTAGAGTTTTGTTCTTAGAATTAAATTTTGAGTCAGACAGGGCTTTTCCAAGTCAATTGGGCCAAGTTTGACTTTTTGGGCCAAAAAGCCCATTAAGGTTGACTGTTTTTGGTTTTGGCCCATTTGAGGGCCTTCTGGTCATTTCACTTTGATTTTCTGATTATTTAGGTTAAAATAAACTAGTTTGCAAGTTTTTAGAATTTTTTATAATTTTTGGATTTTTAATATTATTTTAATATTATTTTATTATTATTTTTCAAATTTCACATTTTCCAACTTTTTACATTTTTCTTAGCTTTAATACATTAAAATAGGAATTTAGCAACTTTTAGAATAATTTTATCACTTTTAGATTAATTTTCATAATTATTTTAAGTTTTAATAGTTTTTAAATCTTTTAAATAGTTTTTATTAGTTTAAAAATTTCTAAAAATAGTTTTTAATCTTTTGAGGTCATATTAGAGGTTTACCAATTGAAAAATCTTTATTTGGGCTTTTTGATAATTTATTTGATTTTTAGGGCTTTAATTAGCATTTAAAAATTAAATATTTATTTATTTAAAAGGTTTGAAAAAGTTTTGATCATTGGTAAACTCTTAGTTTATTTATTTTGGTTTTTGGTGAATTTTTAGTAATTTTTAGAATTAATTTTTATTTTTGTAGTTTTTACGGTTTTACGTTTTGTCGTTGTAGTATTATTTTCACGTCTTCGTCATCTTCTTTTGTCATCCCCTTCTAAACCAAATATTAATCTCAAATCTTGTACATCTTAGTCACACACATATACCTCCTTGGGTAACGAACTTGGAACTTCATTTAGGGTCATTTGTACACGGTTTTCCTAAATCGTCGTATTTAATACTTTTACCCTATTTACCCTCCTTTTCCTAAAGGTGTGGTAAAACACTGCAATCAATGCCTAGGATTGCATATGGAGGAACCCCATTCCTCTTAGATTTCCCTTTTTATTTTGAATGAACAAATGCATTGTATGACATCTTTATGTGTGATTGTTTGTTTTGGGTAAGAGGTAGGACTTGTTGAAGGTTTATTAATATCATAACAATTATATAAACCCCTAAACGAGATCAAAGCACATATAGCGGAAGTGATTTAACAAGATCATAATAATAAGATAATTATAATTAATCGAATTAGGGTTACATACCTTTATCCTAGCGAAGATCCACAAGATCACCAACGAATCACCAATTAGGGTTTATAACGAACAATACCAAGATATAGTCTAAAGTAAGACTATATTACGTTCTTGTACACACGTAACAACGAGCTAACCGTGATTTTAGCATGTGTAAACCGAGCATCAACATCAAGTGGAAAATCTACCCAACAACCCTAGAGAGGGGCTAGGACTAGATTATTGCTAAACCAAAACCAAAGGATAAAAGGAACCCTAAAAAAGGTGTTTTTCCTTTGGTGTTGTTTGCAATAGATAAACCAAACGAATCACACAAACCAATCGAAACCCTAAGGTGCGATTGGTTTGTTGATCGCAGGAGAGGAGAGAAAGAGAATAATGGGTTGAAGAATTATAGAGGTGAGGGGTTGTTTATATAGGCATAGACTTGTATCCATAAACAAATAAAAGGAAAGTTTTCCCCTTCCTTTTTCTCCTCTATGGTAGACGGCCCAAACACCCCTAAGGGGTGTTCCGGAACCTTCCATTCTTCTTTCTATTATTCACCTTTCTATTTATTCCACAACGCTCGTTAATACTTAACTCTTAATTATTTAATGATCGTTAAAGTTATGTCCCGGTTTAATTTATAAATACATAAATATATATTTATTAAATAAATTAATAAATACAATAAATATATTTATTAAATAAATTAACTCTTTACGTATTGTGTGCAATCCCGTAGTCTCGAGTTCGATCCTATCACACGACTATTAAATATAAGTCCATAAACGTACAGCTCCCACTTGGACATATTCGAATATCGTGATTACATTGACTAGCGTCTAGTTACACTAGCAATGTCTCTAGTACAACTCGAGTAAGGTCTCCTGGATAAAACCCTTTTAATGATTCATCATTATATTATTATCCTTTCGTTTCTAATACAACGTTAATAAGGATATGGATCTTAGTCATTCCTTTCATTAACCATTCTGTTTTTCATTATCGGATTCAGGCAAGATTACCAAAACTTCTAAACTTAGTTCAGAAAGACTTTGGGTACGGCCATACAAACATCTTACTAATCCCACGAGGGGCCCAGTTGTATTAAACTTCAAAATAAATTTGAAGGAAACAAATTCCATATTAACTACGAGCAAAACTTATGAATTTTGCAAAACTAATGAAAATAACCCTTATAGCTACCAGTTACGTTTAGCATTAGATTATTCCACACAAATGCACTAGATTCACATCAGTTTCCTGGTATCTCAGGTCTGAGGATAACTATTTATGATATACTTAATGACAAAGATCCATAAAGTATAATCATATAGTTGGGATAAGTCCAATATTCAATTCATCGAATATCATCCAAAATCGATCAATATACTTTCAAGTATACTCTATCGCAATTTCGAATTGTCTTAGTTTAATAATATTCCCATATTATTAATCGACAACGGACATTTAGCATAACAATTTATTCATGGATTAAAACATGTAAAATAGGATACAAAATTAAATAACAAGAATAAACGAAACCCAATCTTTATTCCATTAAATAATAATGTCTTAACATCCTTTATCCAAATACTAAATAGATCAATGCATGAAAAACATGGTTGATGCATCATGCCTCTAGTAGTGACCTGATGAGACTGCTTTTATACATAGTCTCATCTTCCAAATAGGGCTTAAAATGCATTAAATATCATCAAAATACCCATATATATGCTTGTGTTTGTTGCTTGTGTATTTTAGGTACGGATATTGAGAAAATGACAAAAGATCACAAGAATCATGCAAAAACGAACACGGGAAATGAAGCCGCACTATGAACCAAACCCTAATGAAGACTTTCCCAAGATCAACCCTTGAAGACTTGAAGAAATATGAAGAAGGGTCCTCCAATATGGAAGAATTGACACTTTATACCCTTGTATCCTCATAATTACAAGTTTGGTCCCTAAAGTTTGTCAAAATTACAAAAAGGGCCCTCCACTTTGAAGATTTGGCAAGTTTAGCCCCTCAACAAAGCTAAATTGTCAACCAATATCCTCCACAAAGTCAAATATATCATGAAGTCCTTCAAAGTACAAGAAATTACAAGTTTGGTCCTTTGAAAATCCCAAAATTACAAAAAGGACCCTTGACTTTCAACATTTGGCAAAAATGGTCCCTCATCAAACATGACTTGGCAATTTCAGTCCTCCAAAATGCTCATTATACAAGTCAAGACCATTATCCATCATCAAAATGCTAAATCAGCCCTTGAAGAATTCAAATATGGCAAGAAATACCCCTGAATTCACTTTGTAAAAGTTTTTGGGCCAAAAGTGCAAAAGTGCAAAAGTTGTTATGGCTAAATTGGGCGTTGATAGCTTTTTAAAGTGAAAAGACAAGAGTTGCAAAGACAAGGGGGTAAAAGGGGCCAGACATGATTGTTACCTTAACCAACCAAAGGCTGCCACCTCATCCCACTCACCACCTCCACCAATCACAACACCCCCTTCCTCCATGTCACCATCCACTCACCTGTTTATTAATTTTTAATCTTTGGCGCCTTAACAACTTTTTAAAAGTTAATCACTCCTTAATCCGGATCAAACAAGGAACTATTTTCCAAGAACACAATTAGGGATTTTTGATTTAGCAAAAATTAAACCCCAAAATTGTGCAGAATAGTGATTAAGGTGACCCTAATCACATCCCAACTCTCAAAAGAACTGCCACCTCACTCTCTTAGTCACATGAAAAACCCTTGTCCCACCTCTTGGAGAAGAAGACAAAACAGTAAAGAGAATCCAACGTCCCACAACAAAGCTTCAAACTTAAGCTTATTTGAGACCATTGATCAACTTTCCAACAGCTATCTACTCCACAAACGTCCAAGAATCAGTCACATGAAGCCAAGAAGTTCAAATCCTCAAGGGCATTTTAGGACATCCACAAGCTAGGGTTTTTAGTCTTTAAGCTTATGCAGACCATGTACACCCTCTATATAAAGGGTATAGGGTCCAACATAAACGTTTGCTTTTGATTTTTCCCTTGTTCAACTTCTGTAAATCCCATTTCAGTTTAATGAAATTGTGTTTGAAGCATTGAAGAAAAGTCATTGGCCAATCTTTATTACTGCTTGTTATTGTTATATGATTGTTAGTTTAGAAGCTAAAAACCTGTTTTCACTTGGAGGTTGCAAAAGTTTGCAATTTTCCTCATTCTTGATATTTTGCTAAGTACTTGTTCCAACCTTGGAATTTTTGGGTTATAGGGCTGATCATAGCATCCTAACTGAGTTAGTTAAGGTGTTGTGAGGCTTATAACTTGAGGATAATCAAGTGTGGGGTAACAAGGTTGCATCAATCAAGATTTTTCAAGTTTCTGTTTGTATACACTTGTGCTTTAACCTTGTTCAATCTTAGCAGGCTTTGTTGTGGAAGCTTGTGCTTGTTCTTGCTAGCACATAAGCTCAAAACTCGTGGGTGTGGATGTACATCCATGAGGTTTGCATACTCAATCCTAAAATCTGCTTAAATTCATGATTTTTGGTGATATTTGTATGTGACTTGTGATCTTGTGAATTTTGTGGCTTGTTCTTGCTTGAATCTGTTAATCTTACCTGTTTTAGTGTTAATTGATGCTTGGGTAGCCTTGAATCTCACTTTTACTTTGAAAAATTTGATTTGGAAAAGATAACGGGGTGTTTGGGTCTATCTGTTTGTGCTTGCAACTTGATATTGTGTTGCTGGATTGTGTTGTTTATGCTTGGTATCTGATATATACTTGGTTGAGAGTGTTTTACTGCAAGTTTTTGGGTTTGAAACCTTGAATCAAACAATCTGCTATATAGACTTTGATATTGCCTGTTTTGACCTAGGATTTTGGGAACACTTAGTGTGTATGCATGCTTAGGGCTAAAAGTGGTTTAAACATAGTCATTATAACCTGTTTGAAAGATTTGAGGTGTTGAATCTGGCTTAAGTGTCAAATACATCAGCAAAGTAGAAAACTGCATGTGTTAGTGTTCATCAGTAACTTTCATTGGCTTGAATCTTGCTTAATTCTTTGAACCATTGCATGAAACCTGTTTAGACTTTCTTATTGGAGTTTATAATAGCTTGTGTATGCATTTGGTTAAATTTGGCTGGCTGGTTTGTGCTAAAACTGCTCATAAGTGCTTAACTGCTTATTGTTCATGTCTGTATCATGTCTGGTGATTAAACTGTATCAATTGGGTGTTAGTGATTGTGTTATTTTGATTGTTATTGACTCCTTTTGATCCAAAGATCATTTGGGTGCCTTTGTGTAATCTGAATCTCCAAAAAAGTCACTAAAGACAAAAAGTCAAACAAGTCAAGCAGTGGAAAAAGTTTCCACTGCTCAACACTCAAAACTAGCCCCTGCTAGTGTTAATTTGTCATCAGCTTATCAATAAGCTATTCTAGCTTATCCAGACTTGCAACAACTTATTTTTTGTGATAGGTCTTCATTATTTGACCCATTTAAGTAGACTGGAGCTTATTGGACTTTGACTTTGACTTTTTACTAGAAAACCAACTTATTTGACTTTTACATAAGTGCTTATTTGCTTTTTCCAGCTTATTGAGTCAGCTTATTTGAAAACTCTTTGTTGATTTTTTTTAATTAAGTCATTTCAAAGCTTTTGGAACTTGAATCAACACTTGGGGTGGCCTAGAACTCAAAAACGACTATTTTGTCGTTTTCTGTAGATTGCTTATTGCATTTTCAGGCTTATTCCTTGGGCTTATTTCAAATTTCTTTTTACATAAGTCTTTATTAGGTCAAAAGAAGCTTGTGTGTCAAATTTTAGCTTATGGCATTGGCTTATAGCTTAATGGGCCAAAAAGCCCATTAAGAATAAGCTGCTTGTTATAAGTTAGCTTATTTCACATTTTTAGCTTTTGGGCCTTTGGAAAAAGTTGTTTAAAATCAAATTTTGAGTCAACCTGTGCTTTTTGGGCTTATTTTGAACACTTTTTGTTATTGGGACCAATTTTGGCCCATTAAGCTACTGTTTTGGGTTTAGCCCATTTTCTAGGCCCAATAGGGGTATTTAGGTAATTTCACTTTCATTTCTGAGTTATTTAGGTTAAATTAAGCTAGTTTGCAAGTTTTTAGAATTTTTTATGATTTTTGGGTTTTTAATATTATTTTATTATTATTTTATTATTAAAAATTAAAAGTCTGATTTTCTAAGTTTTATATTTTTCCTAGGTTCTAAACACTTAATTAGGATTTTTGCAACTTTCCAAATATTTTTATAGTCTTTTAATTATTTTCTAGAATTAATTTAAGTTTTAATTGATTTTAGTAGTTTTTAATTGTTTAAAAATAGTTTTTATTGGTTTTAAAATTTTAAAAAATACTTTTTAGCTTAATTAGGGCATTTTTGAGGTTTACAAACTTTAAAATCTTGTTTAGGACTTTTTAATAATTAATTTTGATTTTTACGGCTTTAATTAGCATTAAAAAGTCATTATCTAATTAATTAAAAGGTTTTAGCAAGTTTGGATTTTTTGTAAACTCTTAGAATATTATTAGGGATTTTTGGTAATTTTTAGGAATTTTTAGGGTAAAATTTTAATTTTGGTACTTTTTACGGTTTTACGTGTACACCTTTTTCGACTTAGTTTAAACCGTCTTCGTAACCGTCATTCTCTTCTAATCTCATTTCTATTTTTCTTTCTCAAATATAATCACAAAGATAATCCAAATCATTACACACATAACATACTAGCCTCCTTGAGAACGAACTCACTTTAGGGTCATTTTACACACGGTTTTCCTAAATCGTCGTGCTTACCCTATTTGTTGCTCTTTTCCTAAAGGGTATACAAAAACTCAACTATCAGTGTGCGACATTCGTTCTGGGAAAGCAAGAAAGGTTATACATTCTTCTTTATTTTTAATTGCTTTTACGTTTATGTTATTTGTAAACTTAGATAATCAAGCTCCCCCTTTAGTGACCAACACCAACAATTCCACCATAAACCGTGATCAATTCGAATTGAATCGAGTACGAACAATACTTCAAAGAGTACACACAAATTAAATCCATTAAATCAGCATGATATAAATACAATGTGATACACATTAAAATTTCTCAAACTAGATTTAGATTTCTTCATGTTCTAGATATCCATATATACTTAGTATATGGCATATTATGTTGTATTTCCACCGCATAAACAAATAAATTTATTTGTTCCAAGGTTATGTATCTTATTTTCTAAATCACCAAAGCAAAATTTCATTTCAAATCTAAACCAAATCAACATTCAGTTTAAATGAAATTTACTTTCTTATATGTCTATTTGACACATATAATTTAAGAAAATAATCATAATACTCCCACTAGATTTTAGGAATACTTAGAAATCATCTTATTAAATTTAAATCCAATCTTGATTTCAAATCAAACATAAGAATAATTTTCTAGATGTCTGCATTTATCCATTCATGAATAATTTCTTTGTACTTTTCAAAGATTTATTTTCGAATTAATAAACTCCTTTTGATTATTTAAGTCCGTGCTTAAATAGTCATTCAAGAAAGAGTTCATATATATTCAACTTGTCAATTAAAATATGATCATCAAAATCTTTATATATTTAATGCATTTAGGAAAGAATACTCAATCATAATTAATAATCTATCCATAATACATACACTAAATATGTGTACAATCTTGTCCATATAATTTCGACACAAGGATTTTAAACCACCACAATGGCCGTTTCAACCTTTCTTTGATGAAACTTATCTTTAATTTCTAGTCAAACTATTTAAGATAAACCAAATCTAAAATTGATTATCTTGTTTGGACAACATCTATAACATTCATAGTATGAGTTGTTTACCCAAGTCAATATTTGGTAATACATCATAACAATTATTTGTAACTCATAATTCTCAGCATATTACTCGTATATTCGAGATATCCTTGCGGACCTATGACTTAAATTACTTTATCTTGAGAGTTAGCATTTACACGCCTACCTCATGATAATTACTAGTTATTTCAAAAGATTATGTATCTTGTAATTTTATCTTTCAAGATCAAAACTCCCACTTGCTTTTAGTAACTTAAATTTAATCTTTAAATACATAGAAAATAGATCAACACTCCAATGTTATCTATTTTGGGTCTTTACATAATACAATGACAGTTCCTATCTCTTAATTTTCTAATAACCCACTTCATAAGTAGTTTAGCAAAATCCGAACTTCATTTAAGACATGATGTGATTCATCACACTCCATATATAATGGTATCTTATTAATCTTCTTAGCTCAAGTCATACACAACTTTCTAACCTTGATATCTTTTGGAAGAAAAAGAAGATATAGTTATCTTGAATCGAACATCACCATCATATTGAGAGTTTGATTCTCCTAATGAACATACCATAACAATGATGTATTTCATTTAGGGAAATATTGTACGTCAACCTGAACAATATTAAGATAAATATATATATTTCGATTTACCTATATACCAACTAAATCATCTTAATGGTAAAATAGATTTCCTAACCATTTTGCATGCTTTATAACTCAAGTACTTCTAATACAAAGTCACTTCATTTTCATGTCTTTAACACATAAAAGTTATAATTCCATCATACGTTTTAAGTCATTTGAAAATGACTCCATGTATATGTCTTAACGAAAAGAGACAACACATTAACGTCTTACTTTATATTATATGTCTTTCAAGACTTTATTTTTGTGACTTTATACAATAAATCATAAACATGTATAACTAAAGTAAACATGAACACCACAAGGTTTCATTAATCTTTTCAAGTTAATTCACTACTATTTCTATTTATGTCATTCCAAGAATACACAAATATCTTAATTTAGTAGTATAAGATTACTCTATGTATTTATGTCATTCTAGGAATTATCCATTTTAAGAAACCCAAAAATAATCCACGCCCGATCTCACGACATGTGGATATTTAACCCTTGTGTTTTACAATTTAGTCCAAGCTCTCACATGACTAAAACAAAACCACAAGTGTGAATGATATATATACTTCTAAGTTGTCTTTAAAAATCATATTGACACATGATCTAACTTTCATCTAATTATTAATTAGATCATTAGTCTCTTATCTTGAAGTCAAGATAATCCTTTAAATCATATCTTTATGAGTTGTTTCTTGCACACAATATCCATTTCTCCCACTTGTGCATGGAACAACCTCATATATATTAGATAAACATCACGTCTAACGTTTGTCTATACATCATATGATTGTGTCATATATACTATCTTCTACAAGTAGATGTAGGACCTCTTAATCAACAAGAATCAGTGCATAGCTATCCTTGAAGATGTTAGTGTCAAAATTTCAAAAGTAATTATCTTAGTTTAGTAAAGATAACATAGGTTATTACCAAGACAACAAAGCTTGTAACTCCCACTGAATAAGAGAATGTTAAATAACCTCGAATTCAGTAATACAACACAATTCTCCCACTTAATTTGACAACATTGAAAATGTTTCATAATCCGTGAAAATAATTAGTGTTGTGTTTACTTTTGAGAAACACATTCGTAACAATTACTTACACCTTCGTAACAATTTACTTGTAGTGTTTACTTTCTTACACTTTTGAAAAACGAATTTGTAACAATTACTTACACATTCGTAACAATTTACTTGTAGTGTTTAAGAGTGCACTCTACTTCGTAAATGATGACTTATCCATCAATTGCTTTTAACTTGAAAAACTTGACATGTAATTTCTTTCTTAAATAGGTCTACCAACCCCACAATGGTATGTAGTGCCTATAATTAGTGAAAGCACAACTACTAGATAAAATATGCTAGTTTGCCTTTATACTAATTAGCGGTAACCATTTTTAAAATGTAATAACTCAAAATATGCAATTTCTTAACCATTAAATTTTGCTATGAGTTATGTATTTAGTATAAGACATTTCTAAAATCCTTATGAATCCTTCTTCACTCATGGAAAAGAGTTTAGGTTTATCTTTTCATTGTAAATTGACTTTATCCTCAATCATATGGTTTGTAGATCAATAAATGAATGACTAAACCGCGTTTACAGTGTAACGTTGCATTAATACATTGTAAAAGAATTTACAAAATTAGATTTCAGTATTTTCGATAACAAAATACTTTCAAGAAAATAAAATCACCCTGGTATAACAACCATATTATTTTCCTTGAATTCTAGAATCCATATTGACATAAACCTTTACATCAGTTGATCTGCTAGTAATGAATGTACTCAACATAGCGACTTGTCGAACAATTCAATTGACAAACAGTTTTCAATTTCTAGATATTTAAGGAATTTACATTGCCAAAAAAACGTTTTGCATTATAAACATGTTTCATCCCTTATAAATGCATTAAGTTTGCAGATCTCACTGAGTAACTTAATTAAGTTGTCTAATCTGAGTAACGTAAAACCATCATACGAATTCTCATTCTACAAATGGTTTTCTCTCCATTACGACATTACCCGAACATCTCATTTGATGACGAAGTAATTTCAAGTGTTCGTCAATTAGGAGCATTCGACTTAAATTTTAAGGGTATGAATTTGATGTCAAAATCAGTGTATGGAGAAGCATGCATACAACTCCATAGCATAAGTTTAATAGAACACTTAGTAAACTTTTTAACGGGACAAAATTTCTTCATAAATTATGTTGCGGTATTGGTTAACCCAATTAAAGAATTTACCCACAACTACTCACAATGTACTTTTTCAAAAAGTCTGCTAAAGCACAAAGCAATACCCTTATTTATTGTGTCTCGGATGTGAATTTGTGGTAAATCACCCTTAAGGTATAATTCAACTAATAATCATAGGTAATTTCAATTTGACGGACAGTGGTTTAATGGATATTGTATGTGTGGAGTGTTGTTCGTACTCGATTCAATTTGAATTGATCACGGTTTAGGGTGGAATTATTGGTGTTGGTCACTAAAAGGGGGAGCTTTTGATTATCTAAGTCTACTAATAATATAAACGTAAAGCTTTTAAACATAAAAATAAAGAAAGATGACTAACCTCGATTGCTTATCCAGAGTGAATGTTGCACAGTAGAACTTGGTGAAAGAAATTAAAAGAGATTATCTATTTTAAAATAAAAGTGAAAATGTAAATGTCGATGAGTAAAAATGAAAGCTTTGAAAGTTAAACTAAAAATTGAAACTTAAAAATAAATGACGAAAAATTAAAACTTTAAAAATAAATATGAAACTTAAAACTTTATGAAAATGTAAACTTTATAAAAAAGTAAACTTGAAAATTAAGCTAAGATAAAATAATTAAAATAATACTTAAGAAAAATGGCGGGAAAAGTTAAAGTTTGAAAATTAATTCGAGAAACTAAAAACTAAAAACTGAACATAAGTCGGAATACCAAATATTTCACCTTATCCGGAATATGAAGTTAGTATGTAATTCGGAATCCAGGTCCTTGAAGTAATCCGGAATCCCCAAGGTTGAAAACAATCCGGAATATAGATCCTTTTCCTAGTTCGGAATGTATATCTCCAACACAATCTGGAATACACCCTTCATCAGCTAATTCGGAATCCTCACTGGTGACTTAATCCGGAATACTCAACCTTCATATAATTCGGAATCTAGTTCCAAACGTAACTCGGGAAATGGGAAATTGAACCTTATTCAGAATCTGAATTTTTGACGTAATCCGGAATACCTATTCCGGATAGTAATCCGGAATCCGTATTCTCTACTTAATCCGGAATGCACAAGTTGACTTAATCCGGAATCTCCAAAATCACACCTAGTTAGGAATATGTAATCTAGCACTCAATTCAGGAAATGAGCTTCACAAGTAATCTGGAATAATATTCCGGATATCAATCCGGAATACAAACAAAACCCTAATTCGGGAAACTAATCAAACATGTAATCCGGGAAAAAGATTTTGCAAGTAAGTCGGGATAAAGGGGTTTAGCATATAGTTCAAGATGTTGGGTTTTCAAAATTCGAATTACACCAAATAAGCAAAAATCAAATAAGCACTTACCAAAACTTTAACCAAATCAAACTTTAGAAAAAGCTAATAAGACATAATTTTAATACTTTTAAAAACACTAAATAATCAAATTATTTAAAATCAACTTTTTATAAAATTATTAATCTACCAAAATCAACTTATTTAAAAACTAGAAAACATAAAAATTAAACAATAAGCACAATAATCTAAAAAAACTCAAACACACCAAACCAATAAGCACCATCCAATAAGAAAATCAATCACATAATCAACAAGATAAAATCAACTACACGATTAATAAAGCAAAATAATAGATTATGATTAAGAAAGATAGAATGAGAATTAATTAAAAAGCTTGATTAGATTGAAGATTAAGATTCAAAATTACAAGATTAAGATGAAAGTTTAATAAGCTTGAAAGAAAAACTAGAGAGAGAAAAAGTAAAAACACACACTAATTACCTACTAAAACTTAAAGAAAAAATAAAGACTATTCTCTAATGACATGTTTAGGAAACTATATATAGGGGGAGGGAAAGGTGTTGTTTCCTCCTTCTTTCTTCTTGTCTTCTCGTCTTTTAAAATAACTCGTCTTTCTCGACTTTATCTCGGGATTAGTCGAATGATAAAATGAACTCGTCTTCTAATTTTCTTCTTTTTAGTAGACTTGGTTCTTCGACTTCGTTAAACTTCCGTCTTTAGACTTTTTCTTCGATAAATCTTTAGAATAGGCCTTTGACTTCCGTTCTTCTTGCACTTTTAATCTTTTGACTTCGTCTTTTGTCTTTTTCTTTGATAAAAGCCCGTGAAAGCCCGTGTTTTCTTCCTATTTCACACTTTTGTCCTAAAACACAATAAAAACACACACCACGCATAATTCTGCCTTTTACGACATTAAATACACGTTTTGGTATTGTTATTATTAGAAATAAGTGGTAAAAGGATAAGTGTTTTCACACTTATTAAATCCCCTACACTTGACCATTGCAATGCCCTCATACAATGCATTAATTTCAAAGCATGGTTTAGATTTTTCATCATAATTAACCCACCTTGGCCTTTATTAGATATTAGTCAATAAGGAAACTAAATAAAAATAGAAAAGTACAAAATACTTGAAGGAAGAACAAGTAAAGAGATCGAAGACTTACATTAGGGCTTTGGTTGTCATGAATGTTTATCACCCTCAAGTTTCACGTTCCCCACACCAAGCTTATAAACGAGATCATTGTTATTATAAATTAGTAAGCTAACACAAACTTATGTGGCCCAATTATTCACTTAGACTCCCTTATTCCTAGGTGTATCTCTCATATTTTATTGTTGTCTTGAATGAACACGAGGATGCATTGTTTGACTTATTTCGAATGTTTATTTAGGCTGAAAATAAAGTAAGACGATTTAATCAATAGTTACCTAAAGAACAAAATCTTTTAAAACTTCTTCTCGGGACCTCATAAAGTTCATATCTTGGCATAACTCGCTTTACGATTTGAGACCTTTCTTGGACTGATATTTGGCAGTGACTTCATACTTCAAATCTTGAGAGACGTTCTTGAAATAATGGTCTTCTCTTCATGATAGGAATTTCTTCACTTGAAGTTTTTTAGAGATTCTTCATACTTGGACCACGACTTCTTCCCTTTTCTCCAATCTTTATTTGGGATTTTGATATACAACGATCCGCCTCCTTTTAGGACTTGGATCTATTTATCCTCATACCTTGCTTGGGTCTTTTCGGATAGACTTCTCCATGATCTTTAGGGGAGCATTTTCTTTTCGTCGTGTGTCTCGATCCTTCATATTGATTTTTGATAAATGATTCATCACATCACTTTGGATCTTTAGCAACAAAATGTAGCCCTCATGCCTTGTTAGGGCCTTTTCGGACTCGCCTATCTTCCCATCCCGCTTCAATAAGTTATGCCTTGACTATGAACTCTAATTAATACCGAGCAACTTTTAAATGATCTTGTGCTAGAAGCTAAGTAACTTTTCAAATCGTACGACCTTACTTATTGCAATTAAATTTATTAACAAGCGATGGGAGAAAAAGCTTATACATAACTCACATATACCAAACTTATAATTGACTCTATCCTCTCTCGTTCTCCACAATTTAAAATCTCAAGGAATGAGACTCGTGGATGCTTAGCCAATTAAGTCAATGTTTTGGGTTTTAAAGTCATCTATAGGATCTTGCAACTTCTTAGACTTTTTTTAAGTTTAGAATACGCATTTTAAAGTTTCCTTGATAAACGACTTTCTAGGATCAATTATAGGAACTTGCGAAAAGTTCTTGTTCTTAACCCGTCAGAGTTAAGACTTTCGCGTTTTAAAGTTCCCTATATAAAAGCCTAGCAAAACTTGACTAAAACACGTTAAGGATACTAGCTAGAGTAAACTTGGATAAGTAAACTCGGGTTGAGTCAAAAGATTCATGACGGGCCTAATATATCAAAGACATCTAAACTCATTAAAATCGTTTTATTTAACTACTTTATTTTTGAAATGAAATATATACATACGATGCAATAAAAGTAAATAATTGAAAAATACTACTAGGCCAAAATAGATCAAAAATTTTGAAAAATGTCGAAAAATCAAATTTTCCGGTTAAAATGAGGACAAATTCATGGAAAAGCCCACTTAACTTCGATAGAAGTCCCCCCTACACTTGATATAAACATTGTCCTCAATGTTTAAGCATGTGGGAGTAAACTCCCATACACTTAGGACATTGTGAACTTTGATTAAATCTTGCTAAGGAAGAGACAACTAAAGTGATTCCTATTTTAATATTGAAGAATATAAAATAGTGATTCAAAAGAGTTTAGGATAGAATCGGGAAGACAGGAACACGAAATCATGGGTCGTCAAATATCATCAAAAGTGCTCTTTAAAAGCTTTAATCCCTGCACATCATAAGAACCAAGACAACAAACACCTATGTAGCTCCCCCTACACTTATTATGAAAACGGGTAAAAGGATAGATCATCGGGTTGCCTCCCGAGAAGCGCTTGTTTTTGTTAACCGAGTCGCGAGCCTGACTCGACCTAGAACAAATTCAAGGGAAACGTGGTGAGGGATGGAATCATCTCATGAGAGATGTCCTCACCAAAGTACAACTTAACACACTAGCCATTCACCTTGAAGTTTAGCCCATTTGGTTGAGAAAGCTCAATGGTGCCATAAGGGAAGACTTTGGCGACGGTGAATGGACCAGACCAACGGCTCTTAAACTTGCTTGAAAAAAATTTCAACCGAGAGTTAAAGAGTATAACTTGATCACAAATTTTGAACTCTCAATTTTTGATCTTAGAATCATGAATGAGCTTGGTATTCTCCTTGTAGATCAATGAATTCTCATAAGCTTCATTCCTAAGTTCATTTAGTTCATTGAGTTGGATCTTCCTAAGATCATCGGCTTTGTTGATATCAAAATTAGCCCATTTCAAGGCCCAATAAGCCTTATGCTCCAACTCAATGGGGAGGTAGCAAGCCTTTCCGTACACAAGACGATATGGAGTGAAACCAATAGGTGTCTTATATGCGGTACGGAAAGCCTACAAAGCATCATCTAACTTATCGGCCCATGAGGCACGATGCTCTCCCACAGTACGCTCTAAGATTCTCTTAAGTCCATGGTTAGAAATCTCGACTTGACCATGATGAGGCTGCTTTTATACATAGTCTCATCGTCTAAATCGGGCTTAAAATGCATAAAATATCATTAAAACTGCCAAATATATGCTCGTGTTTGTTGCTTGTGTATTTTAGGTACGGATATTGAGGAAATGACAAAAAGATCACAAGAATCAATCAAAAACGAACACGGGAAACGAAGCCGCACAATGAACCGGGCCCAAATCTGGAATTTCCAAATATGACCTTGAAGTTTTGAAGATTGGCAACTTTAGTCCCTCAATTTTTGAAGATTTATAAAGATTGGTTCTTGTAGAAATCAAGTTATGCAAGAACAACCCTTGAAGAATGAAGATTGTACAAGTTAAGCCCTTGGGAAAAGAAGAAATTACATTTGAAATCCTTATTCTAAGTTTAAGAAAGTATTTGTGCCAAAATTGTCAACTTCCCAAACTTATTATAAAGGGAAATGAAGTTTGGTAGCTGTTTTTACAAAATGAAAGAAAAGTGAAACCTTGGGGACTGTTTTTGCCCAGACAACCTAAACCCCATCCACCACTCACCTTACACCATGTCACCCCCTTTCAACCCCTCAACCAATCAAATCCCATCCTCCATCCACGTCTACTTTCCACCAGATGAGTTTAATAAACCCATTTAACCTTCCCACCAAAACATGTTTTTAAATTAACCCAACCCCCAAAATGGATTAAACCTGTTCTAATCACCCTATAAACCCTAAATCCAACCCAGCTTCAATCCAACTAAAACAAAGGGGTTTTAAGCACAACTATCCAGATTGCTAATTGGGGTCACTCTCATCCCATCCCAACTCACCAAACATTCCCATGTGAACCATGGACCCCATTCGTCCCACCCCTGCTCACGTCCCTTTCCACAAACCCCAACACCAAACAAAATGAATGGTGGGATTTCACTCCTTGGACCCAAAGGAAGATTTAACAGCTAAGATTGAGTATCACAAGCTTCCAAACAGCTCGCCATGTCAACATCTTCACAAGAGGCCATTTTGACTGATTTTTCAAACAAGACCCAAGGGCTTTTTGGAGATTTCAGCTGATTAGGGTTTACATTTCTTGTTTTCTAGATAGTTCTATAGTGTAGTATATATAGAGGTCGTATGTGACCCTATATCTCTTGTTCCAAATTTTCCTTAAAAATTTTATGTAATTCCTTTTTAAGTAATGCAAAGTTGGTATTTTCAAAAAAAAGTTGATTTGTAATTCCTTTTGATATTTAAAAGTTGGTATTAGGAGAGTTAAGGAAATCTGAGTTCCATTAAAATTTATTCAACCATTTTTGTGTTTGAATTTTCAGAAAGAAAGGGTTTCTGAAATTGGGAAATTTTTGGTGAAAATTTGGTTCAAGGATTGATTTTTCAGGATTGAAAGTTGATTTGTTTAAGTGTTTGAAAGGAAGAATATTTGAGAAAGGATTTTGAAAAGGTTTAAATAGAGAAAAGAAATCAGAAATATTGGTATATTGTGTGTTCTTCATTTTATTTTTCTTAGCAGGTTTCTTTAAGTGATTGTTGTTCAAGGATCAGCTCAGGCCCCAGCCTGAAAGAAATGGCATTGCAGCCATAGTGGGGCCCGGATGTGGGTCCCACAAGGTAGCTACCTTGAACCTTTTTCAGTTTCAAAAATTTGTGAATGTGTATGAAATGTGTTTAAGTGCTTGTTATTCTGGTTGTTCATGCTTATTTTGATGTTAAATGTATGTTAGTAGTGGTTTGAATCAGTTTGGTTGACTGTTGTATGCTTTGCTTTATTAAATCAGTTTCAGAAAATATAAGAGGGTGTTTGGATTTGCATGTTAACTTAACCTCTTGGAGGATTCTTGTGTTAAAACCAGTCTAGATACACTTATTAGGGAGTTGTTAGGTGATATAGGTGCCTAGTTTTCAGTTTGCTGAAGATATTAACAAGTTTGCATGTAAAAAAAATGGCCTAAACTAGCTAAATCAGTAACTGCTTTATTTGTGCTTGTTTTCATGTAAATTTGACCACCAAGTCCTTAAGTTTGTTAGATCCTAGGTTATAAGAAGGATTGTGAATCATTTGTATGTCATCTGGTGAGCTTAGGTGCAAGTTATTGAGCTTTGAATCACACTTTTTGTGCCAAGTAAACCAGTAACAGTCACCAGACCAACTTGTAGCTTAATCAGTAACTTTGTGTGATCTTTGTGTGAATTTTTGTGTTAGGACTTGCTTGTTTTTGTGTTCCACATGACTCCTTATACTCAACTAAGTATAAGGGTGCCTTTTTGTCCAAAATAAGCTACCAAAATAAGCTTTCCTAAGCTTATTGTTAACTGAACAAAAATTAACACTATCAGTGGGAACTCCTTTCCCACTGCTAGCACACTTGTTTCCACTGCCAAGCAAAAAGACAAAGTTTGTCATGTGTCACTATCAGAATCCCAACTTTTTTGTCTTTAGTGCCCACATTTGAGAGTTAGGACTTCAAACTAGTTTTGTTATTTTTCTAATTTTATTTCTGAATTTTTAGTTTAATTAGAATTTTTATTACTGTTCATTTACTATTTTTTAGTTTAAATAGCATTTTTAATTAACTTTTATTATTTCTGTTTTTGGCATTTAGTGCCAAAAATACTTATTTTTCAGTTTAAACATTTTTCCTAGACTTAGAATATTATTTTAAGAGTTTTAGTATAAAAAGTTTTTACTGTTCACCTTTTATTTAATTTTTAGAATTAATTTGAGTTAATTAGGGTTTTATTTTAAACTGTTTTTGTCTTTTAGTGGTAAATTTTATATTTTTCAAACTTTTTCATTTTTCTACTGTTCATTAGAGTAAATTAGGATTTTTAAAATTGGTAGATTATTTTTAGCATTATTTTATTATTTTTTATAATTATTTTAGTTTAAAAATAGTTTAGTGATTTAAAAAATAGAAAAATAGTTTTTAAAAATTAGGAAAAATAGTTTTTAGTCTTTAGATAATATAAGTAAGTTATTTGTTCAATAAAATCATATTTTGTACATTTTGATTAATTATATTTAATTTTAGGGCTTTAATTAGCATTTAAAATTGAATAATTAATTAATAAAAGGTTTTAAAATATTTTTATTCGATTTTTATTCTTATTTATATTATTTTAGACTACTTTTAGCTTTTAATTAATTTTTAGGTTTCAAAATTTTTTAATTTTGTAGTTTTTTACGGTTTTACGTGAACGCCTTTTCGTCTTAGCTCGAACCGTTCTTTCTTTCTTATTTCTATTTTCTTTTTCTTCTCCATATAATCACAAACATTAATCAATTCTTAACACAACGCACTAGCCTCCTCGAGAACGAACTCACCTCACACTTTCTTAAGGGTCATTAGTGCTCGATTTTCCTAAACCGACACTTAACGCTTACCACTACTTTGTGCATCCTTTTCCTAAAAGGGTATACAAAATTCTATATCATTTTTGGCGCTGCTGCCGGAGAGGCGTGTTGTGTTTTGATTGAACAATTTTTGTTTTTTTATACTAACCATAATTAGTATTTGTATTAGTAGCACTCTACTAATACGTATTATCGTTTTTTGGTTTTTGTGTGAATACTATTACTATATTGTATACGTAGAACAATAAATTCACAAGTACTCCAAATATGTGAGAAATCACAACCTTGACTTGGGAGGTCATTACCCAATCATTGTATTCGAATCTCAAACCAAAGAAAAAAGGCAAAAATAGATAAATACTTTCGAGAAGCTCGATTTTGAAAAATACAAACTATAAGGTGGGTATAAGGCGGTTGTATTTCACGACCTAAAGGAAAAATGCTCTTAAGTGCTTCACGCCGCCTCGTTTCCTCCGCTTGCTTGTGCGTATTTGATTTTGAGAGCTAATCAAGGGTTTTTCCGCCCAAAGTATTATTACATATCATATATATTTTCTTGGTTTCTATTGATTAAACCCTCTTGAACGATTTGGTGTTCCACCATCGTTCTAAAGTCATCGAAGGCGTTCACTTAACGTGATCATTTTCATTCCTTGAGGCTTCTTTAATCGAGAGATTTGATTAAGGAGGAGATTTGTAGATTTTTGTCTACTTAATACATTCACCAATTTCCAAAAAGTTAATACAATCAAAAACCACAAAAAAATTGAAAAATACAAAACACCAAAAAGAATCTTCTTTGCTCGTCTCCTCGTTGTACGTGACGTTTATGCTAACTCGTAATCAAGCAAAACGTGCACGTAGACGAAAGAACAAAACTCCCACTCCAACTCATTCTAGTGAGGAGTCTCCTATTGACGAACCCATTGTACGAGAAGCACCAACCATGGCGAATCGAACTATGATGGAGTTACTTCAAGCACCCACCGAGGGTTATGGAGAAGATATTGTGATTCCCGCTATCCTTGCGGAGAATTTTGAGGTGAAAACGGGTTTGTTGTCGATGATCCAAAACAACAAATTCCGTGGTGATGAGAAGGAAAATCCCCACAACCATATCCGCCAATTTAATCGTCTTACCGCCACTTGCAAATTCAAGGATGTCTCGAATGACTCGATTAAGATGATGCTTTTTCCGTATTCCTTAGCGGGGCCCGCTAAAATTTGGTTAGAGAAAGAGCCACCCAATTCTATATTGACGTGGAAGGATCTCGTTTCAAAATTCGTGAACCAATTTTTTCCGCCCTCTAAGACTACGCATTTGAAAAATGAGATTTCTAAATTTTCACAAGAATCAAATGAAAGTTTTTCAACGGCTTGGAATAGGTTTAAGGAGATGTTACATGAATGTCCTCATCACGGTTTTTCCGACTTGCACCAAATTGACACGTTTTACAATGGACTTAACGATCATGAAAGAGATTATTTAAATGCCGCCGCGGGTGGTAATTTTTTGTGTAAAACGGTTGAGGAAGCTTTGGTCATAATTGAGAATAGGTCTAAGGTTTATAGCCCTCGTAACACACCGAGTGTTGCCAAATTGGGCTCGTCATCGTCTCGTAGCATTAATGCTTTACATGATGAAGCAAATGAAGAAAATCGGTTTTTTGATAGATTTGCTAGCCTTATGTCCCATTGGAAAGCTCAAGAAGCTTCGAATTCCGCTTCGGTTAAAGCGGTTTCTAAGAGTTGTTTGTCGTGTGGGGGAGCTCATGATCTTTCCGAGTGCATTACCGCGGATGGTAACACTTCGAGTGCTTATATAGCCACGGGAACTTATAACCAAAACGGTCAAGGTTCCCGCAAAAATCAAGCTCCACCAAATCAAAATGCTAATAACTATCGAAACAACAACTAAGGTGGTTATTATCAAGGCAATCAAAGGAATTACAACAAGGGTAATTATCAAAGTGGAAATGGGCAAATTTCGAACCAAAACCAAAACCGTGATTTTCAAACTACTACACAAGGTTTTCAAAACGATCACACCAAAAATCTTCAAGGATAATTTTTGAATTATGCTAAGGCTAATGATGCTAAGTTTGATAATATGCAACGTGAAATGGTTAGCTTAAGATCCGAGTTGAAAAACAAGCTTAAAAACGAACTTGCTAATGAACTTAAGACTCATGCTAATAAAATGGAAGGAAATGTTCAACGACTCCAACAAAATCAACAAAAAATGGAGCAAGGTCAACATGAGATTAAGCAAGAATTGTTAAAAGCGGATGCTAGGCAATCTAAATTTGAAGACCGAATGGGAAAAATGTTTGAAGCTATCATGTGTAAGCCCTCTTCTTCGGGTGGTCTTCCTAGTGATACCATCGTGAACCCGAAAGGAGAATTGAAGTTTATTACTACTCGTAGTGGTAAAACTTTCAAAGAACCCATTTCTCGTCCAAGTACTTCTATGGAGAAGGAAAAAGAGAAAGAACCCGAGGTGGTGGTCGAAAAGGAGCAAATTTCAAGCCCAAGAAGTACCGCTCATACCACACCTACGGTTGAACCAATACCAATCATGGAACCCGAGATTCCAAGGCCGATGCCTATGCCTATGCCCCAACCCACACCACCCTTACCTTACCCTTCAAGACGAGACAAGGAAAAGGCACAAGAACGAAATAATTATCAATTTGAACTTTTTATGAAACTGTTTCGTGACTTGCATTTTAATATAAGTTTTGCCGACGCCTTAGTCATGATGCCTCGATTTGCCGCGAACTTCAAAAGTATGTTGAATAACAAAGAGAAATTGCAAAAATCGTCTAGTTGTTCATCGGTTTTTCTTAGCCGCATACCTCAAAAAGTCGGTGATCCCGGCAAGTTTTTAATCCCATGTGCTATACAAGACATGGAAGAATGCTACGCCTTGGCCGATCTTGGTGCTAGTATTAATTTGATGCCTCTTGAGATTTTTAAATCGCTCAATCTTCCTAATCTCACTCCTTCAAGAATGTCAATCGAGATGGCCGATCATTCAACGATTCTAGCTTGTGGAGTTGCCGAGGACGTCTTCGTGAAAGTTGGAAAGTTCTACTATCCCATAGACTTTATTGTTGTTGACATTCCTATCGATCCTAAAGTTCCGCTAATTTTAGGTCGATCATTTTTGGATACCTCGAGAGCACTTACCGATGTGCATGCTAGGAAAATCACTCTTCGATTCAATCAGGAAGAACTCGTCATTAATGCAACCCAAAACTCCACACTTTCTCATGTGTATTCTATCACATCTTTGTACAATGCCAATCCTATCAAAAACATTTGCAAAAAGATTTCCAAAAGAGTTTTAGAAGTTGTTGAGAAAAATGAAGTTCCGTCCCCTCCACCGGTGGAGGTTAAGAGTGTTAAGCCTACGATTCCAATTGTGAATGATTCTTCAGATGATGAATGTGTTGATCCCGATGGAGGAGTTTTCTTTGTCGACAAACGTTTTGAGAACTTACCACCACCTATACCAAAACGGTTTTCAAATGTGAGAATTTTTAGTGTGACTAACATTGCTTTAGAAACACCAAACATTTTTGACATAATCAAATCGGGTTTTCACAAGGAGAGTTTAAAAGATGAAAAAGGAAAAAATTTTGAATTGGATTTAAAAGATTTTTCTACAATTCTAACTCCGTCATCACCACGTGTATTGAGTGCTACAAGCTCGTCTTCTCCTTTTGACGATGCTTTGTGTGGACCTAGTATGGGGGAAGCCCCTTATGTTCCCTCCCCTTTCTCCACCGAGGACGAGATATTTGATCCTGAAATTGCTTATATAGGGAAATCTCGGTCTTCCACCGATGCAATAAATGGAAAATCTTTTCATTTGATTGGTGCGAGTCTACCTCGAGTAGCTCAATGTTTTTATGACTTACCCATTGTCCCACCCTTCTATTTCTTCTCATCTATTTTCTTGAAACTCTTTGAGTTTTTGTTGACTCACGATGAAGTGGCGTTGATTTGTTTTTCCAATGAAAACGAGAACGCCATCTTCGATCCCGGTATTTTGCACCATCTAAGGACTTAGACCTTAATACCGGTTGTTTTTGGGCCTTGTTTATCATGTAAGCCCCACTAAAAATTGACCTCACCATGATTATCCCTAAATGATCACATTTATGGGGATTCGAGTCGAGCTTTTGACTCGGTTATCAAAAACAAGGTGCCTCGTGGGGGAGACCCATGCTTATCCATGTACATATTATTGCTTTCTAATTAGTTAATGTGAGGGGATTTGTGCCCTTCCAACCTTTGTTCCGTGGTTGTTTGTGCATTATGGTTTTTAGATCATGATCTTCACGATTGGAGCCTCTCGTGTTCGTTTTATGCGAGCACTCGATCGTTTGCTTTGAAGACATTTCTCAATATCCATATGATATATCCTTTTGATGTTCTAACCATAGGTTTTTAGCAAACTTCATAAACGGCTATTAATTTATTGGTTACACCCTTTCCATACTAGATTAGGCATTCGACTACGTCTCTAGTATGGGGGTGTTTGCACCCCTAGACTCGAAACATTGAGGACAATGTTTAACTTTAGTATGGGGGTGAATAGATACTTGCCTTGCCAAACCTTCACGCTTTCCAAAGTTTATCTTTTTGTTATCGTTTTGTTACAAAATAAGGCAAAAATGGCCAAATTTTAAAATTTTTCTCATGTTTTATAAGCGTTTGAAGACACGAATGTAGGTTTTCCGATGGCGAGAATAAGAGTAATTTTTGACTCGACCGTGCGTGTTGAGCACTTAGCTTTGATTCCTTAACTTCACATTAGGCTAAGTCTCTTAAATGAGGACGAGAAATGATAGAGTTAATTATAAGTTACTATGCTAAACGTAGAGTACTCGTATTCTTTCAAAGACTCATGTGTTCTCATTGTTTACTTATTCTCCCTTCGCTTGTAAATATTTTTTGCTTAATAAATATTGACTTAGCGGTTTAGTTAGGATTGTTGGGTTTCTAGTCTTTTCTAGTAGCTTCCGTGTAATTAAATTGGGAAGACATTAAGGTATCGCCAGCGTCACAGTTTTGAAGTATTGGCACCCGAATAATCAAAAGCTTCACCCAATAATAAGATTTCAAGTGCTCACCTAAATCTAGCAAACAATTTGAAGCCCCACAAGGCCAAAAAATCTATGCAAAATTGAAAGTGAATCAAGCCTTAATCTTCGAAGCTTTAAAGATCCAAAATTCACCTTAGCGTGAGGATATACGTCTTTGGCTAATAAAACCACCGATGAGGCGGATAATAAAAGGAAAGGCAAGACCGAAGTCATAATAAAAGCTTCATGGCGAAGTTGAATAAAAGATGGAGGTAAACCAAAGATAATAAGGCCCTTCCGTTAGGGGGCGTATAAAAGTCTTGGTAATAAGTCTCATGTTCAAAACCGTTATAAAACCGTGTTTATCGATTCTTCTTGTCAACTTAATTTTTTGACATCGTTGTCTATTAGGAGGGGTTATTGATTTGATGGTCTTAGTTACACCGTTAGGACTCTATTTTTAGACCTAAATCTCTATTATCGCATAAGTCAATGATGTATCCTCGTGAAACATTCAAGACATAATAAAATATAAGAGATACAACTTAGGAATAATGGGAGGATAAGTACGTGATTAGGGCATATGAGTAGTGTTAGCATTACTAACTTATAATGACAATGATCTCGTTGCACGCTTGGCATGGAATTAAGGTGAAAATCAAGGACGACAAAATTATTTCTAACGAAGCATTCACGTGTTCTTAGTCTATGAACCTAAACGTCCCATTTTGCGATAAAAATCATACATTATGTCTAAAACACAAGTAGTAGCAATAGTAGTAGTGTAGCTAGTTTATCGTTCCAATAAAGTAAATAAAAATGAATTTTGGAGGTGCTACAATACTTTATTCTAGCATTGCGTGAGGGCACGGCAATGGTTTAGTATGGGGGAGTGATGAGACTGCTTTTATACATAGTCTCATCGTCCAAATCGGGCTTAAAATGCATAAAATATCATTAAAACTGCCAAATATATGCTCGTGTTTGTTGCTTGTGTATTTTAGGTACGGATATTGAGGAAATGACAAAAAGATCACAAGAATCAATCAAAAACGAACACGGGAAACGAAGCCGCACAATGAACCGGGCCCAAATCTGGAATTTCCAAATATGACCTTGAAGTTTTGAAGATTGGCAACTTTAGTCCCTCAATTTATGAAGATTTATCAAGATTGGTCCTTGTAGAAATCAAGTTATGCAAGAACAGCCCTTGAAGAATGAAGATTGTACAAGTTAAGCCCTTGGGAAAAGAAGAAATTACATTTGAAATCCTTATTCTAAGTTTAAGAAAGTATTTGTGCCAAAATTGTCAACTTCCCAAACTTATTATAAAGGGAAATGAAGTTTGGTAGCTGTTTTTACAAAATGAAAGAAAAGTGAAACCTTGGGGACTGTTTTTGCCCAGACAACCTAAACCCCATCCACCACTCACCTTACGCCACGTCACCCCCTTTCAACCCTGATTCGAACCTGTAGCATATAGTTCGTCAACTAATAACATTACCACTAGACTCTTTCTATTTTCTTGTTAAAGCTTTGGACCAAACTCGTTTTAACCGCATTTTTTAGCTGTCATAGTTTTTTTTTTATTAATCGTAGCTTGCCCCTTTTAAAAAACATTTTACATAGAGTCAAGTGTGAAATGGTCTAGTGCTAGTAGAGTAGTTGGTTTCAATTGATTCTCAGTTACTACTTTGTATGGGCAATTTGTTTCTCATTAGGCCATAGTTTTTGTCGAACTATTATTTGTTAAACAAATGTCTTGGATAGAATTTGTGTGACACCCTAGAATCAAGGTCATTAACGATACCCTAAATTACGCTAATTTTTGAAATTTTTATTAAATTATAATTTCTATAATTATAAGTATTTTGGTTAAAGCCGATGTTCGAGGTTATAATTTTTACGGTTGACGTTTTAAGAAGGACGATGATGATTACGATCCCGAGGGATGCCCAATTTCATATAATTTTTGACGATTTATCGATAATGTAATTTTTCGAGAATTTTATTTACGGTTCGTGTTAAGTTGAGTCGGGTGAGTTTTATAGCCTTCCAAGTACATTTAAAGTATCCCAAAAATATTTTGG
Source organism: Glebionis coronaria (assembly GCA_025667525.1). Lineage (NCBI taxonomy): Eukaryota > Viridiplantae > Streptophyta > Magnoliopsida > Asterales > Asteraceae > Glebionis > Glebionis coronaria. Next base: position 194,556,789 of record CM046878.1, read on the forward strand.
AGCGTTCGGGAAGATTTCCGACTCCCGTAAAATTTTCAAAATTGACAAATGAGTCAAACCCGCAAAGTTTTGAGGATGTTTTTCATTTAAGGACAAAAGAAGCCAAATATTGCATATAAGCCCCTCCTAACCCACCAAAAAGGCCCAAACTTGTCATAAACACAAACACACACAACATTTACAAAAAAAAATCAAACCCACTCCCTCTCTTCTCTCTCAAACCGACGGACACCCCCACCCACACCAAAAATTCACCAAAAATATTTTTCCACTTGATTTTTCAAAAATCTAAGGTTAGACCACACTTAGTTTGGTCATTCCCCACATATTCATGTGCTCAAATCCAACATGCATTGATAAAAAATTTTCAAGATTTTTCCATATGATCCAAATTCGTTTTTGAGGCTAAAAGAGCTAATGCATGTTGATAATTAAGTGTTATGGAAGTATAGACACCATGAAAACCCACCAAAATTAATTTGGTTGTGGTGATTGGGTCACCCAAACCCCACGGCAAAGGGGGTGTTTGGGGAGCTATGGTGGTTGTTGATTTTGCATGTTATATTTGTGTTTGGTTTGTTGTTTTAGGATGATTCATATAGGTCTTATTACTTGCATGTTCATTTTCTTTGATTCTTGATATTGAGATTGGTTGATCAATAGGGGTAGGATGGAAGTTTGATGTTAGGATATGTTTGGGAAGGCTTAGGATGATGTTTAGTGTTGGTTAGAAGTCTTGGAATCGAGTCTAAGCATGTTTTTGGTATGGTCATTTTTAGGCAGAAACATTTGGTCCATTTTATAAAAATAATTTTTTTTCCAGGTCTTGAAAACTAAATGTAGTGATAGAGGGTCTTTCTAGCTTTAATTTGGTATAAGGTAGAGCCCGTGACTCAAAACGAGCTAAAAGTTATGACATTTTAAAGATCGGGTACCGGGAGACGAGGACTTTCACAATCCGAATTTGTGCAAAGTTTTAGTCAAATCCCGAGGGTCACAAGTATAAATTGGTAAATGGTCAAGGGTCAAAATTTGGTCCCTAACCTGTGTAAATGGGTCTATATGTTGACTTAGGAGTCAAAGAAGTCAAAGGTATTTTTCATATAGGTCAAAGAGGTCAAAATTGATCGAAGCGCAATTTCAGCCCGTAAAATGTAGTCGTGGAAATGAGTTGCGTAACGGGTCGTAAAAGTGAAAACTTTTGTTGGGCTTAAAAACATGTTATCTACAGGTCATATAGGATTTTTGGAAATTTTGTCAAATTTTATAAGCATGGTTTAATAAGGTAAATCAGCCCGTACTTTAGTCAAGTACCGGCGAGAATGAGTAAAAATGGACTACGTAGGTTATAAGAACGAATGGAATAAAATGAATGATACTTGTTGTTTTTGTTTTTGGCGTGAGTTATATTTGTCCTAAGTGACTTGTATATATGTATTTTATACAGTACCGTAAGTATTTAAATGAGATTACTCATTACGCGTTATTTGTGATAGGTGTTGATTTACCCGGGCATCCGTAACATCGTCAGTGATCACTCCTCGAACTACCGACTACTTAATATCTAAGGTGTGAATTCATAGCCTCGCTTATATTTATTTCAAATTGTTTTACCCGCGAGGGAAATGCATGCTAGTTTTTAAAAGGAACGTATATCATGAATGATTGTTAGACCCGAAAGTTGCCTTAGAAATTGTGTTGAGTACCAAAGTTGCAAAAGTCCCTAAATTCATGAACTATTAACTATTGTCTTGCCCTCGAGTAGGGGGAAATAGCCGCTTATGCAATTTGTAGTACTACGGGGTTAACGACCCAATGCTAGCCGAGAAGCTGTACTTATAGTAAGTTCTGCGGTAGATTATTTTGTATGAGAAATAAGGTATAATTGCAACTGATGCCTTTAGAAGGGGCACTGGTTTCATCTGAATCATGCCGGTATATTTACGCGGGTGATTGAGTTAACGGATTAGTGTCATGAGCTTAAACACAATTGTCAGTATCCTGATTATAGTTTGTTTGATCGACAAGACTATAAATGATCACGAATGGTTTTTATTATATATACGTTCAAATGGATTGAAAAACCTATGAATTCCACTCAACGTTTTCGTTGACCAAATTTTTGGCATGTGTTTCAGGTAACCGTTGAGGTGTAGGATGGAGCATGCATGGGATGGATGTTGTGTGTACGGCTTGGTGTCCGCTTGTTTTTCCCTCCTTTTCTACTTAAACAATTTTTATGTTTAATGTTATGTGGATGTAAACTGAAGTTTTTGGGGTTGAGATTCATGGGGACCGAAAACGCTAAACTCTGTGTACTATTTGGGATTGGAAAAACCGTGGACATGTATCATCTAAAAATTTTAAATTTCAAGTTTTAAGTCGACGTCTTTTTAGCGTCGTTTGATATATCTTGTGTGCAATGAATACTGTGTAGCACCCATTGTTGTAGTTCCGCTGCGCATACCAAATGTGGGGGTGTTACAGATTGGTAATCAGAGCCACGAGTTATAGAGAACTAGGTCGTTTTTGAAAATCCTAAACTATAACTTTTGGTGTCGTAAGAAAAGGGTCCAAGCACACACAACTATCCTGCATGGCTCCGGTAAGATTTATTGTTGTATTTATGGCATTTGACGTATACTTTTGAGTAAAGTATATATGTGGGTAATTATTATATAAGTATGGAATTACTATATGTAGACGTTGAATTTTACGTGAAATATCCGACATCGTAATTTTCATATAAATCATGCATGAGCATCATATTATTACATTTCGGGCATATGTACCACCTTTGCATTGCATTTGCATGCATATATTTATAATTATTGTATAATTACTTATGTACCCTCCGAAATTCGCTGTTATTGCAGGAATGGCCGAGGTACCGCCCAACGATAACGGAAACGATTACGTCGTAGGTCACGAAGGGGGACCGTTTCCTCCGAACCCGCCGGACAATAATAATGGATGGATCGCTCCAGAAGACGAAATAGGGCCGGAAAACGACAATGGCGAAAGTGAGGTGGATAATTTCAGCATGAGTAGTGACGACAATGAGGATTCCGAAGAAGAGCCCGAGGAGCTATTGGATGATGGCATTCCCGAAGATGCCGTAGGCCAGACCGAACCCGATTTGTTTCAATCCCCGAATTCGCCGAAGGGTTATGAGGTACCACCGACCGGTCGTTATGAGCAGCAACCTTTTGATCGCCCGATGGACAATAGTAATGGGAGCAGTGGAGAGTCATCCAAGTCGCCATCGATTCATGAGAATATTGCAAGGGTCTATTTTCCGAGACCGAGTCACTACTGGGATCCCGCAGGTCGTTTGGGGAGGATGGAAAGGTTGATGTATGAGCGGTTTGTAGTTGAGACTAGGGTGATTAAGAAGTTTGATAAGACTGAAAGGGAACATCAAAGACTGTTGGAAAGGACGGCAAGAATTGCGTATGACGGGAATGTGAACACAAGTGCCATCAACAGTTTGAAATCAATGGTTGCAAATTTAAGTGCTAGTCTTGACCGTGTGAGGGAAGATCAGATGAGGTTGTCAAGGATGCAGAGTTGGGAGCATCGTGTGAGGGATTCATTGCCCCCGGATTGGAGATTCGTGGACGATGTGGAGATGGAGGCGAACGACTTCATGGTTCAGCCGCCTACTGGAGGTGCTTGTATTTCGGTGGGAAGTCAGGTAGCGATTGAGTATGGATCCACATCAGGGACGAAAAAGGAAACAGAATGTGGGCCAGATGAGAAAGGAAAAAGGAAAGTGGATGATGTGGATGAGGACGTAAGTGATGAGGAAACCGAGGAAGACGACGACGAGCCGCCATCCAAGAGGCCGTGTGGATCACCACATGCCTAGTTACTTGTTTTGTATTTTCTTTGATCATTGTAATAGAACTATTTTAGACCTTTGTATGATGGTATTATGACGAGAAACTCAAGTACTTGATGTTTTGTGGTGAACGATTGTAGTGGCAATACTTGTCACGATTTTGGTTAATTATCAATACAATCTATGTTACCTTTCATGATCTGTGATATGTCTTAAATTTGATCTTTTGTGGTGTGAATTGATGAATATTAGTAACTCCGTAGTGATGTGTCGTTGTATGTATTTTATGTCTGGGAAACTTGATATGAATACTTACATTGTTTTTCTATTTTCCTTGTCTTGCAGAAAGAGATATTCGATAACACAATGCCTCCAAAGTTGACTGCCGATCGTGTTAACACCATGATTCAGGAAGCTATAGCAAATGCGTTGCAAGCGGACCGAGCTGGGAGAAATCAGGATCCAGGAAGGAATGCGAGGAGACAGCAAGCCCCGAGAGTGTGTACCTATTCTAGCTTTATGAAGTGCGGTCCCACGCAGTTCCGTGGAACGGGTGGAGCTTTAGAACTTAGGCGATGGTTGGAAAAAGTTGAAAGTACGTTTGAAATCAGTGGTTGTGCAGAAGCGGATAAAGTAAAGTTTGCAGCAGCTACGTTTCTCGATGATGCGTTAAGTTGGTGGAATACCCAGGTAGCTACGGTGGGATTGGCTGTGGCGAATGCAAGGACGTGGAATGCGACCAAAGCTTTGTTGACAAAGAAGTTTTGCCCAGAGGAGGAATTGGGGCAATTGGAGGACGAATTGAGGCATTTGACCTTAAAGAACAACGATATAGCTGCTTACACCAGGAGATTCAATGAGTTAAGTCTTTTGTGTCCGGACATATTTGCCAATGATGCCAAGAAAATGAAGCAGTATATTAAGGGTTTATCTAGCAACATCAAAGGTGAAACAACTTCGTCGAAACCTGGAACGTTTGACGAAGCGGTTCAAATGGCTCACGCTTTGATGGACGTTAAGCTTCAGGACAAGCAGAACTACATTGCCGAAGGCAACAAAAGGAAATGGGAAGCGGCACAAAGCAATCAATCCCAAGGCCAGAACCGAGGAGGAAACCGAAACAACCATGGGCCGAACCGTAATCAGCAGTTTAATCAAAGAAGGAATGAAGGGATGAGGGCAGTGACGAACCCTAGAGGTATGAAAGTGAATCCCCATTGTGGAAAGTGCAATTTGTATCATGTTGGAAATTGCCCGCCGGCATGCGGCAAGTGTGGAAAGGCAGGTCATAGGACTGCTAGTTGTCGAACGGGAGGAGTAGCCACTGGGGCTAATGCTATCAGGATGAGAGGATGTTATAGCTGTGGAGAAAGAGGGCATGTGCAAGCAAATTGCCCGAAGACAGGAAACAGACGGGGAGGAAATAATGCGGCAGCTGTGTATCAAGTGGGAACTGCTGATAAACCACAAGGTCCAAATGTGGTTACCGGTACGTTTTTGCTAGACGCTTGTTATGCTAGTATTTTATTTGATTCTGGCTCCGACAAGAGTTTTGTAGACGTTAGATTTAGTCGTCATATCGATAGAGAACCGGTGTTGTTAACGACTAGTTATAATGTTGAATTAGCCGATGGAAAAATTGTTAGTACGAATTCTATACTGAAAGGGTGTACCTTGAAGTTAGGAAACTACGCTTTTAAAATCGACTTGATGCCTATAGAGCTAGGATCGTTTGACGTGATTGTGGGAATGGATTGGCTAATGGCGCACAGTGCTACGATCGTCTGTGGTGAGAGATTGGTTCAGATTCCGCTGAGGAATAGGGTTTTGACGGTTAAGGGAGACGAATGCACTTCTCGTTTGAAGGTGATTTCGTGTTTGAAGATGATGAAGTACGTAGAGAGCGGATGCGATGTGTTTTTGGCACAGGTTTCGAGCGATGGTGATGTAGAGGCGAGGATTGAAGAGGTACCAGTTATTTGCGAGTATCCGGACGTTTTTCCAGACGAGTTGCCAGGTTTACCGCCTAACCGTGAGGTCGAGTTTCGAATTGACTTAGTGCCAGGAGCTGCGCCAGTTGCACGTGCACCTTATCGCTTAGCACCATCTGAGTTAAAGGAGTTATCGGATCAATTGAAGGAGTTGATGGACAAAGGATTTATTAGGCCGAGCTCATCACCTTGGGGAGCGCCAGTGTTGTTCGTAAAGAAGAAGGATGGTTCGTTTAGGATGTGTATCGACTATAGAGAACTCAATAAGCTGACGGTTAAGAATCGGTACCCATTACCGAGGATTGATGATTTGTTCGATCAATTGCAAGGTTCCAGTGTATACTCTAAGATCGATTTAAGATCAGGGTATCATCAACTGCGTGTAAGAGAGGAGGATATTCCTGTAACTGCCTTCCGTACGCGGTATGGACACTTTGAATTTCGAGTGATGCCGTTTGGGTTGACGAACGCGCCTGCTGTATTCATGGATCTTATGAATCGCGTGTGCAAGCCGTATCTAGATAAGTTTGTTATTGTTTTCATCGACGACATACTTATTTACTCTAAGAGTAAGGAGGAGCACGAGAAGCACCTAAGAAAGATTTTGGAGTTGTTAAAGAAGGAGAAGCTGTATGCAAAATTCTCTAAGTGTGAGTTTTGGTTGGAATCAGTGCAGTTTCTAGGTCATGTGATCGATAGTGAGGGAGTTCGTGTAGATCCTGCTAAGATCGTAGCAATCAGGGAATGGTCAGCACCGACGACGCCGACTGAAGTTCGACAGTTTTTGGGTTTAGCGGGGTATTATCGAAGGTTTATTGAAGGATTTTCGTTGATTGCGAAACCATTGACGAGGCTTACCGAAAAGAATAGGGTGTATGAATGGGGAAATGAGGAAGAGCTTGCTTTCGAAACGCTCAAGGATAAGTTATGTTCCGCGCCGATTTTATCATTGCCTGAAGGAACCGAAGATTTCGTAGTGTATTGTGATGCGTCTCGTAAGGGTTACGGAGCAGTGTTAATGCAACGTGAAAAGGTGATAGCTTACGCGTCGAGGCAATTAAGGAAGAACGAGGAGAACTACACGACGCACGATTTGGAATTAGGAGCGGTAGTTTTTGCGTTAAAGTTGTGGAGACACTATCTGTATGGGACAAAGTGTGTTGTATTCACTGATCACAAGAGTTTGCAGCACATTTTAGATCAAAAGGAGTTGAATATGCGACAAAGACGATGGGTTGAACTACTGAGTGATTATGACTGCGAAATTTGCTACCACCCTGGGAAGGCGAATGTTGTAGCGGATGCTTTGAGTAGGAAGGAACGGGAGAAACCTTTGAGGGTTAGAGCTTTAGTGATGAGTGAGAGCGTTGACTTAACCGAAACCATACTGAAGGCTCAGGAGAGAGGATTGATGAAAGGGAATGTTGAAGCCGAGAACTTGGGACGAATGTTGAAACCTCTTTTCGTGATTAGGTCTGACGGACTAAGATATTTTGAGAATCGGATTTGGTTACCATTGTGTTCATCTGAGGAAGGAAAGCCTGGAGTTCGAGAATTGGTTATGAATGAGTCGCATAAGTCGAAGTATTCGATACATCCTGGATCGGATAAAATGTACCACGACCTGAAGAAAGTTTATTGCTGGCCGAATATGAAGGCGGATATTGCTCGTTACGTCAGTAAGTGTTTGACTTGCGCGAAGGTTCAGGCAGAACATAAGAAACCATCTGGATTGTTGGTACAACCGGAAATCCCGGAATGGAAATGGGAGAAAATCGCAATGGATTTTGTGACGGGTTTACCTAGGACTCCTAGTGGATGCGATATGATATGGGTAATTGTGGATAGGTTGACGAAATCTGCTCATTTCTTACCTATGAAGAAGACGGACAGCATGGAAAGACTCGCCAGCGTGTACGTGAAGGAGATCGTCTGTAGGCATGGAGTGCCGTTATCGATCATTTCGGATCGCGACAGTAGATTTACGTCGGAATTTTGGAGATCGCTTCAACGTGCGATGGGCACTGAACTGAGTTTAAGCACGGCTTATCACCCGGAAACTGACGGCCAGAGTGAACGAACGATTCAAACGATGGAGGACATGCTTCGAGCGTGCGTGATTGATTTTGGAGGAAGTTGGGAACGCCACTTGCCTCTAGTGGAATTTTCGTACAATAATAGTTATCATGCGAGTATCAAGGCAGCACCGTTCGAAGCATTGTATGGAAGGAAGTGTAGATCGCCCGTGTGTTGGAGTGAAGTAGGGGAAAGTCAATTGACTGGACCCGAAATGGTTTTAGAAACGACAGAGAAGATCGTGCAGATCAAGAACCGACTACTTGCTGCAAGAAGCCGACAGAAGAGTTATGCCGATAACCGAAGGAAACCGTTGGAGTTTGAAGTTGGAGATATGGTTATGCTCAAGGTATCGCCGTGGAAGGGTGTAATTCGTTTTGGAAAGAAAGGAAAGTTGAGTCCGAGGTATATTGGACCGTTTAAGATCGTTGAACGAATTGGACCAGTAGCGTACAAGTTAGAATTGCCGACCGAGCTTAGTGCTATTCATGACACGTTTCACGTATCGAACCTGAAGAAGAGTTTGGCGGACAAGGAATTGGTGATTCCTTTGGACGAGATTCGACTAGACGACAAAATGCACTTTGTGGAAGAACCTGTGGAAATTATGGACCGGGAGGTCAAGCGGTTGAAGCGTAGTAGGATTCCTATTGTGAAGGTCCGATGGAATTCTAAGCGTGGACCGGAATACACCTGGGAACGTGAGGACTTTTTCAAGGAAAGGTATCCTCATCTGTTCCAGTAGCACGAAATGTGAGTACAAGAAGAGGCGAGCGCCGGGACGTCGCTCTCTTTAAGGAGGGGTGGATGTGACACCCTAGAATCGAGGTCATTAACGATACCCTAAATTACGCTAATTTTTGAAATTTTTATTAAATTATAATTTCTATAATTATAAGTATTTTGGTTAAAGCCGATGTTCGAGGTTATAATTTTTACGGTTGACGTTTTAAGAAGGACGATGATGATTACGATCCCGAGGGATGCCCAATTTCATATAATTTTTGACGATTTATCGATAATGTAATTTTTCGAGAATTTTATTTACGGTTCGTGTTAAGTTGAGTCGGGTGAGTTTTATAGCCTTCCAAGTACATTTAAAGTATCCCAAAAATATTTTGGAGCGTTCGGGAAGATTTCCGACTCCCGTAAATTTTTCAAAATTGACAAATGAGTCAAACCCGCAAAGTTTTGAGGATGTTTTTCATTTAGTGACAAAAGAAGCCAAATATTGCATATAAGCCCCTCCTAACCCACCAAAAAGGCCCAAACTTGTCATAAACACAAACACACACAACATTTACAAAAAAAAATCAAACCCACTCCCTCTCTTCTCTCTCAAACCGACGGACACCCCCACCCACACCAAAAATTCACCAAAAATCTTTTTCCACTTGATTTTTCAAAAATCTAAGGTTAGACCACACTTAGTTTGGTCATTCCCCACATATTCATGTGCTCAAATCCAACATGCATTGATAAAAAATTTTCAAGATTTTTCCATATGATCCAAATTCGTTTTTGAGGCTAAAAGAGCTAATGCATGTTGATAATTAAGTGTTATGGAAGTATAGACACCATGAAAACCCACCAAAATTAATTTGGTTGTGGTGATTGGGTCACCCAAACCCCACGGCAAAGGGGGTGTTTGGGGAGCTATGGTGGTTGTTGATTTTGCATGTTATATTTGTGTTTGGTTTGTTGTTTTAGGATGATTCATATAGGTCTTATTACTTGCATGTTCATTTTCTTTGATTCTTGATATTGAGATTGGTTGATCAATAGGGGTAGGATGGAAGTTTGATGTTAGGATATGTTTGGGAAGGCTTAGGATGATGTTTAGTGTTGGTTAGAAGTCTTGGAATCGAGTCTAAGCATGTTTTTGGTATGGTCATTTTTAGGCAGAAACATTTGGTCCATTTTATAAAAATAATTTTTGTTCCAGGTCTTGAAAACTAAATGTAGTGATAGAGGGTCTTTCTAGCTTTAATTTGGTATAAGGTAGAGCCCGTGACTCAAAACGAGCTAAAAGTTATGACATTTTAAAGATCGGGTACCGGGAGACGAGGACTTTCACAATCCGAATTTGTGCAAAGTTTTAGTCAAATCCCGAGGGTCACAAGTATAAATTGGTAAATGGTCAAGGGTCAAAATTTGGTCCCTAACCTGTGTAAATGGGTCTATATGTTGACTTAGGAGTCAAAGAAGTCAAAGGTATTTTTCATATAGGTCAAAGAGGTCAAAATTGGTCGAAGCGCAATTTCAGCCCGTAAAATGTAGTCGTGGAAATGAGTTGCGTAACGGGTCGTAAAAGTGAAAACTTTTGTTGGGCTTAAAAACATGTTATCTACAGGTCATATAGGATTTTTGGAAATTTTGTCAAATTTTATAAGCATGGTTTAATAAGGTAAATCAGCCCGTATTTTAGTCAAGTACCGGCGAGAATGAGTAAAAATGGACAACGTAGGTTATAAGAACGAATGGAATAAAATGAATGATACTTGTTGTTTTTGTTTTTGGCGTGAGTTATATTTGTCCTAAGTGACTTGTATATATGTATTTTATACAGTACCGTAAGTATTTAAATGAGATTACTCATTACGCGTTATTTGTGATAGGTGTTGATTTACCCGGGCATCCGTAACATCGTCAGTGATCACTCCTCGAACTACCGACTACTTAATATCTAAGGTGTGAATTCATAGCCTCGCTTATATTTATTTCAAATTGTTTTACCCGCGAGGGAAATGCATGCTAGTTTTTAAAAGGAACGTATATCATGAATGATTGTTAGACCCGAAAGTTGCCTTAGAAATTGTGTTGAGTACCAAAGTTGCAAAAGTCCCTAAATTCATGAACTATTAACTATTGTCTTGCCCTCGAGTAGGGGGAAATAGCCGCTTATGCAATTTGTAGTACTACGGGGTTAACGACCCAATGCTAGCCGAGAAGCTGTACTTATAGTAAGTTCTGCGGTAGATTATTTTGTATGAGAAATAAGGTATAATTGCAACTGATGCCTTTAGAAGGGGCACTGGTTTCATCTGAATCATGCCGGTATATTTACGCGGGTGATTGAGTTAACGGATTAGTGTCATGAGCTTAAACACAATTGTCAGTATCCTGATTATAGTTTGTTTGATCGACAAGACTATAAATGATCACGAATGGTTTTTATTATATATACGTTCAAATGGATTGAAAAACCTATGAATTCCACTCAACGTTTTCGTTGACCAAATTTTTGGCATGTGTTTCAGGTAACCGTTGAGGTGTAGGATGGAGCATGCATGGGATGGATGTTGTGTGTACGGCTTGGTGTCCGCTTGTTTTTCCCTCCTTTTCTACTTAAACAATTTTTATGTTTAATGTTATGTGGATGTAAACTGAAGTTTTTGGGGTTGAGATTCATGGGGACCGAAAACGCTAAACTCTGTGTACTATTTGGGGTTGGAAAAACCGTGGACATGTATCATCTAAAAATTTTAAATTTCAAGTTTTAAGTCGACGTCTTTTTAGCGTCGTTTGATATATCTTGTGTGCAATGAATACTGTGTAGCACCCATTGTTGTAGTTCCGCTGCGCATACCAAATGTGGGGGTGTTACAATTTGTTTCTCATTAGTAGAATAGTTTTTTTTACAAGTGTGTGTTAAAATTTAACTTTCGTTTTAGTATAGTAATAACAGTAGCTTTAATAAAAGAATAGAATGAATAGTTGATTTTACTTTCATAAAAAGATAGTTTTACATTTTGTATTTTGTAATTTTCATTTGTAGTATAAAATTTGTATTTTACGATTTTATATTTCATGCATTTTTAATGTGGTAATTGCAACGTGTAGTAGAATAGTAGGTATACGTAGTAAGTAATAGATATAATTTTCATTTTTTTACTTGCTTTGTGCCAATTAGAAATAGATTACCAAACAAGTCTTTTTCACCAAAAACAATTAAGTCGAGCTTAAAATTGTTAGATCAATTCGAATCGAGCTGAGAAGACAACTACACTAAAAACGAAATATCAAATGGCGCCGCTGCCGGTTCTTTTCGTAAAGATTAACGATTTCGAGTGAGACGATTGGATTTTGGGATCCGTTCACTTTGTGAACGTTATTTTTTTTACGTATTATAAATCAAAAAGATAAAAAAAAAAATCAAAAAGATAAAAATACAAAAAAAAATAAAAACCCACAAAGTCAATTCTTCTCCTAAAGAATTGAACCAAAAAAATAAAAAATCCAAAAAGTAATCTTTTTCCTAAAAGATTACAACAAAAAATATATATTATATCGTTTTCATCGCTTTTTACGTAGATATAGTATTTTTCTTAAAAAATCAAATAAATACAAAAATATTTTTGATATATTATTATATGTAAATACGTATACGTATAAGAACAACCAATACACATATCTTTCATAAGTATTGCCGAGGCATTACACCGTGTTGAGGGGCGTTCCGGTCCTTGACACGCGTATCGATCAAATAAAATAAAGCAAGAATAGATAAATACTTCCAATTGGCAATAATTCGAAGAATACAAACTACAAAGTGAATAGATAGGCGACGTGCTATAAAATGCCGTCTAAGGGTTAATAGGTACTTAAGTGCTTCGCGCCACCTAACCCCCCGTTCACTAGTGCGTATTCTAAGAAGGAAGGCTTAATTGGAGGTCTTGCACCCAAGTAGTAATTATATATATACTTTCTTGTGGATATTTCATATCGAACCTCGAGGGAGATAATCTCTTCTCTCTCAAAAGTCGACCGAGGGCTACTCCCTCATTCCTCGTGTTTACTTACACGTGTACTCGCACACGTGTAAACATACCACCTTTGGTGTATCACTTCCTTCCCCGAGGAAGCTTTTAAACGTCATTATACTTGTATATACATTCGGCCACCTTGTTACACATGGATACTCGTTCCATGTTGGAGATTTTGCAACAACAATCCGCCACCGCTAATTATCCGTCTTGTTCGACTTGTGGTGGTCCACACGATACGTATTTATGTGATCAAAATAATGGTTATTATGGGGAGGGATATTCTTATAATGGAACCGAGAACCCTAATTTTCAACCTAACACTCAAATGGACTACACTTGTAATGACTATATGGGATATTCCGGTTTTTCATCACAACCTCCACCATCATTTCATGATCAAACTTTTAATGTGCCATACCAAAACCAAGGATTTTCCAATTATGGAGGTTTTCAAAATGATAATAATTTTCAAGGCTATAATCAAGAAACCTTTCATAATCAAGGATTTTCAAACAATGAAGGCTTTCCAAATGATGAAAATTTTCCATGCTATAATCAAGATACTTTTCAAAATCAAGGATTTTCACATTATGCGGGTTTTCAAAATGAAGGAAATTTTCAAGGCTACAATCATGAGAATTTTCATAATCAAGACTCTTTTCAAACCTATAATTCACCTAATTATGGGAATCCACCTCCACCCTATTCTTCGACTTATTCATGTGAGTATTGTGGAAAAGAACCCCATTATGGTTATGATTGTCGATCAAGGGATCCGCCTTCTTATACTCTTATTAAGCGCAATGAGATTTCTGTTGTAGTCGAGCAACTAGGAAGATTCGATGGATATAGATTAAAGGCTCTTAATCTTATGATAGAAATGAGTATCGAGAAAATGAGAGAAGAATCTCGTTGGTTAAGGGAAGAAATTAAGTCTCTTGAGGATGATTTAAGGAACAAACGGTTTAATATCGAGAGATTTGGTAACATTTATAGAGCATCGGTGAAAAAATCTTCTCCGTTCCTCCAGAAAGAGTTAGACGATTTACTCATTAAGATTGATAAAGAAGAAAAAGAAGAACAATTTATTGCTAATCGTGCTCGGTTGCTTAAACAATGCTTATTAGATGAAGATTATGAGGAACCTTCGATTTGCATGACACTTAATGATGACACATCTTCATCACCTTTACCTCACGTGGAACCCACCGACTCTTTAACCATGGGGGACGAGCCTCTTAGCACTAATACAAACACCGATTTGGAAGAATTAACCGTTTCTAGTGTTGAGAACCTTATCCCAATCCAAAGAGAGCTTGAGAGGGTTTCCAATGAACCATGTGATGAGCTTTGTGTTGATACCTCTTCTCCTCATGATCACATTGAGATTTTATCACATATTGACCTTCATGCTACTACTAGTGATTTTGGTGACTTTGATCTTGATGAATTGTCTAAAGAAAGGGATAATGAGATTGAGGAAGAGTTTGAGGAAGACTTGACACAAATAGAGGATGAAAATTGTGATTCTAGTGACGCGTCTTATGCTATATTATCCGATGATTTGTCTTGTCAAGATAACATTCCTAATTTGGATGAAGAGTTTGTTCCTATAGGAAAAGTGGATCCTTATCCTCTACCACTTTATGATTCTTGTGATGAAACCTTTGATGATCCTTATGATAGTGATGAGTCTTTTACTTCTGATGATGATGACTACATTTCTTCTATGACTCCTTCACCTATTCCTCTAAGTGATTTTGTGATACATTCAAATCCTCTTTTTGAGACATGTTTTGATAACCCACTTTTTGAGGAGTGTGAAGAACCTAATAATGAGTCTATAGAAGAAGAACCCTTGATTGATATTCCTTCACTGGTTTTTGAGGATACACCTATTGATTTTCATGATCATATCATCCCTTTGAGTGAGGTGACCCGGGTTCGATCCCCGGCAGCGGCGCCATTTGATATTTCGTTTTTAGTGTAGTTGTCTTCTCAGCTCGATTCGAATTGATCTAACAATTTTAAGCTCGACTTAATTGTTTTTGGTGAAAAAGACTTGTTTGGTAATCTATTTCTAATTGGCACAAAGCAAGTAAAAAAATGAAAATTATATCTATTACTTACTACGTATACCTACTATTCTACTACACGTTGCAATTACCACATTAAAAATGCATGAAATATAAAATCGTAAAATACAAATTTTATACTACAAATGAAAATTACAAAATACAAAATGTAAAACTATCTTTTTATGAAAGTAAAATCAACTATTCATTCTATTCTTTTATTAAAGCTACTGTTATTACTATACTAAAACGAAAGTTAAATTTTAACACACACTTGTAAAAAAAACTATTCTACTAATGAGAAACAAATTCTATCCAAGACATTTGTTTAACAAATAATAGTTCGACAAAAACTATGGCCTAATGAGAAACAAATTGCCCATACAAAGTAGTAACTGAGAATCAATTAAAACCAACTACTCTACTAGCACTAGACCATTTCACACTTGACTCTATGTAAAATGTTTTTTAAAAGGGGCAAGCTACGATTAATAAAAAAAAAACTATGACAGCTAAAAAATGCGGTTAAAACGAGTTTGGTCCAAAGCTTTAACAAGAAAATAGAAAGAGTCTAGTGGTAATGTTATTAGTTGACGAACTATATGCTACAGGTTCGAATCTTGGTGAAGTCACTTAAAGTTTTTTTTATTACTTCTTAGTCAACTTAACTTATACACAAAAGAAACTTACACTTGCTTAATCTATAATCAAAATTAGCATCGCATTATTCCTATTTCTAAAAGAAACTCAAGAAATCAAAACAATACAGTAATATATCCTACTGACTTGACATTTCTAGTTATCAAAGCACTTAGACTCAATGACTTCTAAAGTGGAACTCAATTTAACTAGGTTCTCTTTCTAGTAACTAAGCTTCAAAAACAAGATTCAACATCAAATCTCAACGAATTCACTTCAAATCCTACTGCTAAACACCACTAACAGATAAGATGCACAAGTTAGGAAAGTCAAATTTGTACAGCCAATAACAAAAGCATACAGAGCATTAAGTAGAAGTAACATACTATAGTACACTATCATGTACAGCTATCTTTAACTAAGTAAGTGCAGAAAACATAAAATTCGCTTAACCTGTGCTTCCGAAGCTAGACCGCTGAGTCGAGAAGCGCGGCGCTGAGCCGGCTTGAATCAAACACACCTACACTCTACTGGTCTTCATGTTCGTCGAGTAAGCTACTGCTGAACTCGAACTCTGAAATCAGTGGCAATCCATCTAATCCAAAACTTCTTGATCAACTAAGCTAACTGCCATGTCTGAATCGACTAACACCAAATCACCAACTGTTCTGCTTTATATGAGTGGCTGGAAATTTCATGAGCTCGAAAACTATAACCTGCAAAAGAATTGAAACGAAATACTATGCTAACAGGATAAACTATAACAATAACAAAAGTACTCAAAGACTGTAAGAATCATGGGCAAGAGAACTTTGGAACTAAAACTTATAGGCTGTGAGCTTATCAAACCATATAACAGACTAAAAAAAAAAAACTTAAAGAAAACTATTGAGTAGCTTATAAAAGCAACCAAAAACAAACACTCCTACTGATACTCGAATGCACTATAACAGGAAGTAAAAAAACTGCTCAAAAGCTGGTAAGACTCCTGCGTTTAAGAAACTTGTGAAGAAAAGTGAGCCTTAACCGAATTCATAACAGATTATCAACCTATTGAACCACTACTAACTGTATTTCTTCAACCATGTAAAATGTGATTAAACTGCTAACTGAATAACAAGTAACTATAACAGATTTGAAGCGGATTTCAACTTTCTTTCACAGCAATGTCTACTTATCAAATTCAGATTCACAAAAACAGAAGAAGGAGAAAAGAGTAACAGAGTTTGAAACCAAAAGCTTGATTTTCATTAATGGAAGACTGAATATCATTCGGTTACAACTAACTGAACTGAAAATCTTTAACAACTTTGAAATAAAAAACCTAACAAGTTTAACTAACTAACTAATCCTAACTATCTACTATGTGTAAACTACTCCTAGTCTAACTACTTGCAAATGAAGGCTTCGTCTTCTTTATATAGGCGTCAAGAGATGGTGAGGTGACGTGTTCGCTCCAATGATTGGATGCCACGTGGAAAATACGAGGATTGAGCTATTCGTTCTTCATCTTCAAATTGGAGCTTTCTTCGTTCTTCATTCTTGATCTAATTGACTTATATCAGCTCGTAGAGGAGAAGAAGGGGAGTATTTTTGCTGTTGAAGACTTTGGCTGAAACCTCATGTATCTCTCGTAAAAATGGATTGCAGGTATGGTGGTGAAGGATAGAAAAGATGACTGCTTCTCTCTCTCTCTCTCGTTTGGAGAAGATGCGAGTTCGGTGTGTAACTTTGACCGGTTTGGTCAAATTTGACCAAGTAAATAAAACTTATTTCATTAAATTTCTCCTTTAGTCCCTTATCTTCACATTTTGTTTCAAAAGTGGTTAAAACTTTTAAGTTCTTTCTTTTTATCCTTCATTTTGTCAAAAGTTACAACTTGAGCCCTCGATCTTTGAAGTAGTGGCAAGATTGGTCCTTTAAGCATCTTTCTTCTCTTTCTTCGTCTTTTATCAAATAAATCCATGAAAACGCGTCTTTGCTCTAAAAATGTATCTTGTTACCTGAAAATACACAAACACAAAATACACACGTAATTCTGATAATTTACAGTTAAAATAATGTATTTGACTGTGTTTTGAGTGGTATTTGGATCATTATTGATGAGTGTTTTCACACTTATCAAACCCCTCAACCAATCAAATCCCATCCTCTATCCACGTCTACTTTCCACCAGATGAGTTTAATAAACCCATTTAACCTTCCCACCAAAACATGTTTTTAAATTAACCCAACCCCCAAAATGGATTAAACCTGTTCTAATCACCTTATAAACCCTAAATCCAACCTAGCTTCAATCCAACTAAAACAAAGGGGTTTTAAGCACAACTATCCAGATTGCTAATTGGGGTCACTATCATCCCATCCCAACTCACCAAACATTCCCATGTGAACCATGGACCCCATTCGTCCCACCCCTGCTCACGTCCCTTTCCACAAACCCCAACACCAGACAAAATGAATGGTGGGATTTCACTCCTTGGACCCAAAGGAAGATTTAACAGCTAAGATTGAGTATCACAAGCTTCCAAACAGCTGGCCATGTCAACATCTTCACAAGAGGCCATTTTGACTGATTTTTCAAACAAGACCCAAGGGCTTTTTGGAGATTTCAGCTGATTAGGGTTTACATTTTCTTGTTTTCTAGATAGTTCTATAGTGTAGTATATATAGAGGTCATATGTGACCCTATATCTCTTGTTCCAGATTTTCCTTAAAAATTTTATGTAATTCCTTTTTAAGTAATGCAAAGTTGGTATTTTCAAAAAAAACTTGATTTGTAATTCCTTTTGATATTTAAAAGTTGGTATTAGGAGAGTTAAGGAAATCTGAGTTCCATTAAAATTCATTCAAACATTTTTGTGTTTGAATTTTCAGAAAGAAAGGGTTTCTGAAATTGGGAAATTTTTGGTGAAAATTTGGTTCAAGGATTGATTTTTCAGGATTGAAAGTTGATTTGTTTAAGTGTTTGAAAGGAAGAATATTTGAGAAAAGATTTTGAAAAGTTTTAAAAAAGAGAAAAGAAATCAGAAATATTGGTATATTGTGTGTTCTTCATTTTATTTTTCTTAGCAGGTTTCTTTAAGTGATTGTTGTTCAAGGATCAGCTCAGGCCCCAGACTGAAGGAAATGGCATTGCAGCCATAGTGGGGCCCGGATGTGGGTCCCACAAGGTAGCTACCTTGAACCTTTTTCAGTTTCAGAAATTTGTGAATGTGTATGAAATGTGTTTAAGTGCTTGTTATTCTGGTTGTTCATGCTTATTTTGATGTTAAATGTATGTTAGTAGTGGTTTGAATCAGTTTGGTTGAGTGTTGTATGCTTTGCTTTGTTAAATCAGTTTCAGAAAATATAAGAGGGTGTTTGGATTTGCATTTTAACTGAACCTCTTGGAGGATTCTTGTGTTAAAACCAGTCTAGATACACTTATTAGGGAGTTGTTAGGTGATATAGGTGCCTAGTTTTCAGTTTGGTGAAGATATTAACAAGTTTGCATGTAAAAAATGGCCTAAACTAGCTAAATCAGTAACTGCTTTATTTGTGCTGGTTTTCATGTAAATTTGACCACCAAGTCCTTAAGTTTGTTAGATCCTAGGTTATAAGAAGGATTGTGAATCATTTGTATGTCATCTGGTGAGCTTAGGTGCAAGTTATTGAGCTTTGAATCTCACTTTTTGTGCCAAGTAAACCAGTAACAGTCACCAGACCAACTTGTAGCTTAATCAGTAACTTTGTGTGATCTTTGTGTGAATTTTTGTGTTAGGACTTGCTTGTTTTTGTGTTCCAATTGACTCCTTATACTCAACTGAGTATAAGGGTGCCTTTTTGTCCAAAATAAGCTACCAAAATAAGCTTTCCTAAGCTTATTGTTAACTGAACAAAAATTAACACTATCAGTGGGAACTCCTTTCCCACTGCTAGCACACTTGTTTCCACTGCCAAGCAAAAAGACAAAGTTTGTCATGTGTCACTATCAGAATCCCAACTTTTTTGTCTTTGGTGCCCACATTTGAGAGTTAGGACTTCGAACTAGTTTTGTTATTTTTCTAATTTTATTTCTGAATTTTTAGTTTAATTAGAATTTTTATTACTGTTCATTTACTATTTTTTAGTTTAAATAGCATTTTTAATTAACTTTTATTATTTCTGTTTTTGGCATTTAGTGCCAAAAATACTTATTTTTCAGTTTAAACATTTTTCCTAGACTTAGAATATTATTTTAAGAGTTTTAGTATAAAAAGTTTTTACTGTTCACCTTTTATTTAATTTTTAGAATTAATTTGAGTTAATTAGGGTTTTATTTTAAACTGTTTTTGTCTTTTAGTGGTAAATTTTATATTTTTCAAACTTTTTCATTTTTCTACTGTTCATTAGAGTAAATTAGGATTTTTAAAATTGGTAGATTATTTTTAGCATTATTTTATTATTTTTTATAATTATTTTAGTTTAAAAATAGTTTAGTGATTTAAAAAATAGAAAAATAGTTTTTAAAAATTAGGAAAAATACTTTTTAGTCTTTAGATAATATAAGTAAGTTATTAGTTCAATAAAATCATATTTTGGACATTTTGATTAATTATATTTAATTTTAGGGCTTTAATTAGCATTTAAAATTGAATATTTAATTAATAAAAGGTTTTAAAATATTTTTATTGGATTTTTATTCTTATTTATATTATTTTAGACTACTTTTAGCTTTTAATTAATTTTTAGGTTTCAAAATTTTTTAATTTTGTAGTTTTTTACGGTTTTACGTGAACGCCTAGCTCGATCCGTCTTCGTAACCGTTCTTTCTTTGTTATTTCTATTTTCTTTTTCTTCTCCATATAATCACAAACATTAATCAATTCTTAACACAACACACTAGCCTCCTCGAGAATGAACTCACTTTACTTTTATTTGGGTCATAACTTGTGGTTTTCCAAAACTACTCGTTAATACTTACCCTTTTTGCTCTCTTTTCCTAAAGAGTAGTAAAAACATTACACCAGACCATTTGTTTGTGGATGATACGCGGTGGAAAGTCAGTGATTGACACCGTACTTAGCCATGACTCGAGAAAATTGATCATTGCAAAAATGAGTCCCGTGATCACTAATGATAGCACGAGGAACACCAAATCGAGCAAATAATTGTTTCAGAAAGTTCACAACCACCCTCGCATCGTTCGTAGGTAAAGCCTTTGCTTCAACCCATTTAGATACGTAGTCAACGGCTACGAGGATGTACTAGTTCCCTTAAGATGATGGAAATGACCCCATAAGTCGATGCCCCATAAGTCGATGCCCCATACGTCAAAGATTTCACACTCTTGGATGAAATTTTGAGGCATCTCATCTTTATGTGTGATCTTGCCTTGTCGTTGGCAAGCATCACAATGCTTAGCCATTTCGTGTGCATCACGATAAATGGTGGGCCAATAAAATCTAGAATCGAAATCTTTCTTCGTGGTATAGTTAGGACCAAAGTGACCATCGGTTGGTCCTTTGTGGCAAGCTTCAAGGATTTGAAAAGCTGCCGGCCCGTCACCACACCAACGAAGGATCAAGTCAGCACGTTGTTTGAAGAGATAAGGGTCGTTGATTGTGGTAAATTACGACCTTTAGGAAAAGGAGCGTAAAAGCGGTAAGTATTAAGTGTACGTTTAGGAAAACGTAAACACTAATGACCCTTGTGGTGTGAAAGTTCGTTTCCAAGGAGGTATATGTGTGTGACTAAGATGTAAATGATTTGAGATTAATATTTGGTTTAGAAGGAGATGAGAAAAGAAGATGACGAAGACATGAAATTAATACTACGACGATAAAACGTAAAACCGTAAAAACTACAAAAATAAAAATTAATTCTAAAAATTACCAAAAATTCACCAAAAATCAAAATTAATAAACTAAGAGTTTACCAATGATCAAAACTTTTTCAAACCTTTTAAATAATTAAATATTCAATTTTTAAATGCTAATTAAAGCCCTAAAAATCAAATAAATTATCAAAAAGCCCAAATAAAGATTTTTCAATTGGTAAACCTCTAAAATGACCTAAAAAGATTAAAAACTATTTTTTAGAAAATTTTAAACTAATAAAAACTATTTAAAATGATTTAAAAACTATTTAAACTTAAAATAATTATAAAAATTAATCTAGAAGTGATAAAATTATTCTAAAAGTTGCTAAATTCCTATTTTAATGTAGTTAAGCTAAGAAAAATGTAAAAAGTTGAAAAATGTGAAATTTGAAAAATAATAATAAAATAATATTAAAAATCCAAAAATTATAAAAAATTCTAAAAACTTGCAAACTAGTTTATTTTAACCTAAATAAACAGAAAATCAAAGTGAAATGACCAGATACCCCTAATGGGCCCTCAAATGGGCCAAAACCAAATTCAGTCAACACAAATGGGCTTTTTAGCCCAAGAAGTCAAACTTGGCCCAATTGACTTGGAAAAGCCCTATCTGACTCAAAATTTAGTTCTAAACACAAAACTCTAAAGGCCCAAAAGCTGAAAGTGAGCTTATCACAGCTTATTATGCAAACAGCTTATCCTTATTGGGCTTTTTAGCCCAATAAGCAATAAGCTAATGCCATAAGCTCTAATTTGACACACAACCTTCTTTTGGGATGCTTATGAGATCTGTAAAAAGAAATTTTGAAAAAGCACACTCAATAAGCCAGAAATAAGCAAAGTAATATTTCACTAAAAGACAAAATAGTCGTTTTTGAGAAATAAGGCACCTCAGGACTTGATTCAACTTGCAAAATGTCACAAATGGACTCAACAAGCCAAAACAATCAACAAAATTCCAATAAGCAAAACCAATAAGCCATAATAAGCCAATAAGCACTTACGAAAAAGTCAATTAAGTTGGTTTTCTAGTCAAACCCTAAAGTCAACCCACCAAATGCTCCAGTATGAACAAATGGGTCAAATAATGAGCACCTATTACAAAATCTAAGTTGTTGCTGGTTAAAATAAGCTATTATAGCTTATTGATAAGCTGACACCTAATTAACACTAGCAGTGGCAACTTTCAGTAGGAACTGGTTCCCACTGCTTTGACTTTTTGACCAAGCTTTTTGGAGAGATTTAGTTGGATTCAATTGGAAACAAGGGCACCCTTGTGATCAGTGATTCACAAGGAGTCAATAGCAACTAGAAAATCACAATTTGGTTCACACAATAAGCCAGAATCAATCAAACAGTCACCACATCATGCATAGACATGGAAAATAAGCAGTAATGCACAAATAAGCAGATTAAGCCTGAATAAGCCCACCAAACTCAACAGGATGCATATACAAGCTATATAAACTATGAATAAGCACAAATAAACTTAAATCAAACACTGAATCAAAGTAAACAACAAGATCAAAGCAGATAAAGTTACTGATGAACAAAGTGCATATGCAGAAACCTATTTGCTGATCTATTTGACACTAGATCCAATTTCAGGCACTCAAATCTCTTTTCCTAGTGTAATTAACTAAGGTTTAGCACTTGTTAGCCCTAGCCTAAGATTAGATCTAGGTGTCCTCAAATTCCTAGCCAATTTTACCAAGTAACAAAGATTTTATACCCTTAATATGAATCAAGGTGTTTCAAACCACAAATATTGCAGCAATATGACCAAGTATACCAGACAAGCATGCAACAACAGATAGCAACATAAAACTAACACTCAAAACACCACAAATCCAGATCATGCAATTGACCCAAACACCCCTTAAAAACCTGTTTTCACAATTTTTCAAAGGCTCATCCAGATTCAAGGCACAAATCAAACTACAAACACCTCATACACATCAAACAAAGCCAGATGAACAATAATCAACAACAATAACATAGATTCACCAACTATCATGCAATAGTCATAAAATTTAGAAAAATAAGAGAGAAACTGAAAAGGGAAGAAGGTGCAAACCTTCAAGACCTACATCCAGGCCTTGGATTGTTTGAGCTGAGGTACTAGCAGAACAAGTACCAGCTTCCAATGCTGCTAAGAAGAACAAACCAACAAGTGAGATCAAATAAACAATAACTTTCTGATTTTTTAGACCCAAGCTTTATTACTTAAAACCTTGCCTCAAAAACCTTCAAACAAGATTATGGAACTCAGATTTTAGCTTATCAAACACCAAACTTTTAAAAATAACAGACAAGAATTCAAAATTTTTAGAAATTCAAACTTTATTTCATAAAAAGGAATTACAAAGATTTAAAAGCTAAAATCTTGAACAAAGCTCTCTTACAGGTTGAGGAGTCTTTATATAGGCAAATGCCAAGGCTAGCACTATTCACAAACCCTAGAAGTGAAATTCGTATCCTATCCTTGAGTCTTCTAGACGTTTTCTTTGTGTGAGCTGTCCAAAGTGATCTTGGATGTTCATTTTAGCTTTAGAATGAAGCAAGGATTCTTAGCTGTTGATTTGGACACGTCGGATAACTTGGAGGTGAAGTTGTCATGTGATTGGTTAAACGGGAATTAGGGGTGGGGTCCATAGTGAGTGGGATTAAGGGTTTTAAGGTTGGGATGTGTTTCTGCACATGTGAATCAAGTGTGTGCAAAGGTAATTGAAAATTACCCTAAGTTTAAGTGGTGTAAAATCTGGGTGGTGAAAAAGGTAAACAGTGATGTGTTTGATCCGAAATTGGGGGAAAGTTGTGTGTTTGGCGCATTTTTGGTTTAAATGTTTCAATTGCACAGCTTTAGCCCTTGTTCTTTGGTGAAATAGGTAAAACACGTTTTTCAGCCTTGAAACTTCATTTCCTTTGTAAATAACTTTGCCAACTTTGCATTTTTGGCACAAAACTTTCCAACAAGGTTTAAAAGGATTGTTTTTGCCATTTTGAGATAATTCAAGGGCTGATCTTGGACATTGTTGATCTTCAAAGGTCTTCAATGCAACTTAAACTCCATGAGGGACCATAACTGGCAATTTAGAATTATTGAGGGACTAAACTTTCCATTTCTTCAAAGTTGAAGGACCATTTGTGTAATTTTGACAAACTTAAGGGACCAAACTTGTAATTATCAATATACAAGGGTTTTAAGTGTCATTTCTTCATTCATTGAGGATCACTCTTGCATGTCTTCAAGTTTTCAAGGGTATTTTTTGGATAAATCATGAATTAGGGCCCGGTTCTTTGTACGGCTTCGTTTCTCGTGTCCGTTTTTCCTTGTTTCTTGTGATCTTTTGTCTTTTTCACGATATCCATACCTAAAATACACAAGTAAACAAACACAAACATATATGGTATTTTATGACATTTTTATGCATTTAAAGCCCGAAAAGAACGATGAGATCATGTATAAATGCCATCTCATCACTCCCTCATACTAAGCCATTGCCGTGCCCTCACAAATGCTAGAATAAAGTATCTAAGCATCACCAAAGTTCAATTTTATTAACCTTTATTGAAAAGTAAAAGACTTGAAACATACTACGAAGATGTGTAAAGACATAATGTATGATTTTCATCACAAATGTGACTTTTAGGGTCAAAGAATAGAAACAAGTAAATGTCCCTTAGAGTAAACTTCGTCATCCTTGATTGTCATACATTCCATGCTAAGTGCAAAAACGAGATCATTGTTGGTACAAGTCACAATGTTAACACTACTCATACGTCCAAATTGTGTAATACTTTTTCTCCCCGCAATCCTAGTTATTATAAAAAGAAATGGGTTACTAGCATTTTTTAACTAATTGTCATGGATCACAAGTGATTCATATTGACTTAATTGAGTAGTTATTAGTCCGAAAGCAAAGTAGCACGATTTAATCGATAGTTAGCCGAAGGACAAAATCTCTTAAAACGGCTTCTCGTGTGTCTCCTTAAGTTCATATCTTGGCATAACTCGTTTCACGATTTGAGACCTTTCTCGGACCGATATTTGGCATGTACTTCATACTTCAAATCTTGGGAAGACGTTCTTGAAATTATGGTCTTCTCTTCATATATTTGGAATTTCTTCACTTGACGTTTTTGAGAGATTCTTCATATTTGGACCACGACTTCATCATTTTTCTTCAATCTTTACTTTGGATTTTGATATACAACGATCCGCCTCCTTTTCGGACTTGGATATATTTATCCTCATACCTTGTAAGGGTCTTTTTGGATAGACTTTCTCCATGATCTTTAGGGGAGTAATTGCTTTTCGTCGTGTGTCTCGATCCTTCATATTGATTTAGGAATAATGATACTTCACATCATCTTGGATCTTTAGCAAAAATAGAGCTCCTCATGCCTTGTTAGGGCCTTTTTGGATGATCGCCAATCTTCGCGTCCCGCTTCAATAAGTTATGCCTTGGCTATGAACTCTATTCAACCCCGAGAAACTATTAAACGATCTTGCGCTAGAGGCTAAGTAACCTTTCAAATCGTACGACCTTACTTATTGCAATTATGATTATTCCTAATGTATTGATCTTATGGGAAGAAAAAGCCACAATTAAAAACATATGAGTTTTTGAAAGAACATTTTCATGTTCTACGTTTAGCATGACAACTTGTCTAACTCTATCATCTCTCGTTCTTCACTATATAAAGACCTCTAATTAAAGAGACTCGTGAATACTTAGCCATGCAAGTCAAAATTAAGCCAAATTTGGATTAGCTTTCATTAAGACTATATCAAATCAAAGTTTTGGGTTTTCAAGCCACCTATAGGATCTTGCACTTTCTTGGAATTTTTCAAGTTTAGAGAATGCATTTTATAGTTCCCTTGATAAGTGACTTTCTAGGATCAATTATAGGAACTTGCGAAAAGTTCTTGTTCTTAACCCGAATGAGCTAAGACTTTCGCGTTTTAAAGCTCCCTATATAAAAGTATAGCAAAACTTGAATTGAGTGGGTTAAGGAATGTAAATGGCTCCAAATGCCCATCAAGTCAAAAATTAGCTCTTATTCTACCCATCGGAAAATATACATTCGTGTCTTAAAAACACTTATGAAAACTAAGAAAAAATTTAAAATTTGGCCATTTTTAGCCTTATTAGCAACAAAAACAAAACATTGAAAGTTGGAAAGCATGAGGGCGTAGAAAAGCAAGTACCTATTCACCCCCCCATACTAAAAGTAAACATTGTCCTCAATGTTTCGAGTCTAAGGGTGGAGCACCCCCATACTAGAGACGAAGAGTCGAATGCTTAGGATCTAGCATGGAAAGGGTGATCAACAATATATCTAAAGTCGTTTATCAATTATGCTCAAAGATAATTGTTAGAACAATAAAGGATATGTCAATAGATTCGTGAAAAACTTCTTCAAGCAAACGATGGAGGCTCACGTAAACGAACACGAGAGTCTTCAATCGTTGATGATGATGATGATCTAGATAACACAATCACAAACAACCACGAGACAACGAGTTTGAAGGGTACAAGTCCCCTTATTAGTGAATAGTAAGCATAAAAGGATAAGCATGGGATCTCCCCCACGAGGCAGCTCGTTTTTTATTACCGAGTCATGAGCTCGACTCGATCCCCTCAATGCTAATTATCATTGGGGAAGGTGACTTGGTCGAGGGCAATCATTGAAGGAATTTCCCCACCAAAGTAGTGCTTAAGCCTATGTCCATTCACTTTGAAGTTAGGACCATCATCTTGAGCTAGCTCGATGGTCCCATAAGGAAACACTTGTGTAATGGTGAATGGACCCGACCAACGAGATTTCAATTTCCCAGAAAATATCTTAAGTCGAGAGTTAAAAAGTAACACTTGATCACCAACTTTAAAAACCCGGTTTTTAATCTTTGAATCATGAAACTTTTTAGTCTTTTCTTTAAAAATTAATTATATTTCATAAGCATTGTCTCTTAATTCATCTGATTCATTTAATTGTATTTTATGGTGATCTCCCGCGGTCTTTAAGTCAAAGTTTGCATGCTTAAGGGCCCAATATGCCTTGTGCTCCAATTCAATGGGCAAATGACAATTCTTCCCATAGACTAACTTATAAGGAGTGCAACCGATATGTGTCTTATAAGCGGCCCTAAAGGCCCATAAAGCTTCATCAAGTTTGTCGGACCATGAAGCACGGTTTTCTCCAATCGACCTTTCTAAAATCCTCTTCAAAGCACGGTTCGAAACCTCGACTTGCCCACTTGTTTGCGGGTGATAAGCCGTAGAAAGACGATGAGTAACTCCATATTTCTTTAAAACCTTCTCGAATTGGTCATTACAAAAATGGGTTCCACGATCGCTTATAATAGCACGAGGGGTTCCGAACCGAGAGAATAGTTGCTTCAAGAACTTCACTACCACACGAGCATCATTAGTAGGCAAGGCCTTAGCTTCCACCCACTTAGAAAGGTAGTCCACCGCGACGAGGATATATTTGTTGCCATGAGACGATGGGAACGGCCCCATAAATTCTATTCCCCATATGTCGAAAATATCACACACTTGAATTATATTTTGCGGCATTTCATCACGTTCAGACGATTTTCCTTGACGTTGGCACGAATCACACGACTTCACAAGTACGTGTGCATCACGATAGATAGAAGGCCAAAAGAAGCCGACATCGAACACTTTCTTAGCCGTGAGATTAGCACCGTGGTGACCACCCGTGGGTCCCTCGTGACAAGCTCTAAGGATATTAGAAGCTTCGGCACCAAAAACACAACGTCGAACGAGTTGATCCGCACAAACCCGAAAGAGATAAGGGTCGTCCCAAAAATAGAACTTGACGTCACGAAAGAATTTTCACTTTTGTTGTGTCGTCATACCCTTGATTAGGAAATTGCCCGCATGGTAATTTGCAAATTCGGCAAACCATGGGGTGGTGTCTTTAGAATTCACTACACCGAGAGTCTCGAGAGGAAATGTTTCGGTGATTTCCTTGTTCTCGAAAACATCTTTGTGAGGATCTTCTAGACGAGAGAGATGATCGGCCGCTAGATTCTCGGCTCCTTTTTTGTCAAGCACGGTGACATCAAATTCTTGGAGGAGGAGCATCCAACGAAGCAATCTCGGCTTAGCATCTTGCTTAGCTAAGAGATACTTGATAGCTGAATGGTCGGTATACACGATGCTTTTAGTCAAGACGAGATAAGGTCGGAATTTCTCAAAAGCATAAACTACGGAAAGGAATTCCTTTTCCGTTGTGGTGTACTTTAATTGAGCCTCGTTCATCGTCTTACTAGCATAGTGGATAGGACGGAAATGCTTGTCATAACGTTGCCCTAAGACGGCCCCTATAGCATAATCACTTGCATCGCACATGATCTCAAAGGGTAATTCCCAATTAGGAGCAACCAGAATGGGAGCTTCGGTAAGTTTCCTTTTGAGAGTTTCGAAAGCTTTAACACAATCCTCATTGAAATTAAAAGGAGCATCCTTCTCGAGAAGGTGTGTCATAGGTCGAGAGATTTTCGAAAAATCCTTGATGAAACGACGATAAAAGCCCGCGTGGCCTAGGAAACTCCTAACTCCCTTAACGGTTTTGGGATGAGGTAACTTGGCGATGACGTCTACCTTAGCTTTATCGACCTCAATCCCCGCTTTCGACACCTTATGTCCTAAGACGATTCCTTGTTTACACATAAAATGACATTTTTCCCAATTAAGCACAAGATTGGTTTCTTTACAACGTTTTAACATTTGCTCGAGATTAGATAAACACGACGTGAATGAATTTCCAAACACCGAGAACTCATCCATAAACACTTCCATCGACTTCTCGATCATATCGTGAAAAATCGCCATCATACACTGTTGAAACGTACCTGGTGCATTACAAAGTCCGAAAGGCATCCTACGATAAGCAAACGTTCCATAAGGACACGTAAACGTAGTCTTCTCTTGATCATGAGGGTCGATAGGGATTTGAAACTAACCGGAAAAACCATCTAAAAAGCAATAGAATTCATTTCCCGCGAGTCGCTCCAACATTTGATCCATGAAGGGCAAAGGAAAGTGGTCTTTACGAGTGGCGTCATTTAACTTTCGGTAGTCAATACACACCCTCCAACCGGTCACAACACGAGTGGGAATCAACTCGTTGTTTTCATTAGGCACAACGGTCATTCCTCCCTTTTTAGGGACACAATGGATTGGGCTCACCCATGGGCTATCGGAGATAGGATAAATCATTCCCGCGTCAAGGAGTTTCAACACTTCCTTTTTAATGACATCGTGAATTTTGGGATTCACCCTTCTTTGACTTTGAATTGCGGGTTTGTAGTCCTCCTCCATTACAATCTTGTGAGTACAAAATTTTGGGTCAATACCCTTAATGTCGGAAATTTTCCACGTAATTGCCCCTTTATGAGCCTTAAGAACTTTCAAGAGCTCGGTTTTTTCATCATTAGCAAGACCTCTTGCAATAATAACCGGCAACTTGTCATTACCTTCCAAGAATGCGTATTCAAGGTGAGAAGGAAGATCTTTCAATTCAAGGATAGGTGGTTCCTCGATTGAAGATTTTGGTTTAACACTCATAACTTCCATAGGCGAAAGAAATGGTGGAATAGAAGTATCATCACTAATCAACACCTCATCTTCATTGTCGATTTCATTTGAAGTGAGATCGCCTCCTTGGAATGGAGTGAGATTTGGTGTAGAATTAGAAAGAATCGGATCCAAAATAGTGGGATTGCCACTTGACGAGCTATCGGAAAAACCTAACACTTCTTGTGAAAACTCATCGTAAACCACATCAACGATGTCAATGTTATTGATGGTAGCGATTGCATAAACATGAGAAGGTTTCGAGTTTTGAGTAGCGTTTATAACAAGTTCCTCTTCGTTGAATCTCAAAGTGATAGTTCTTGCATGAACGTCGATAAGCGATCTCGAGGTGTCTAAAAATGATCGACCTAAAATTAGAGGAACTTGAGGATCCGCGGGGATGTCAACTACTATAAAATCAACGGGATAGTAGAACTTCCCCACTTTCACGAAACATCTTCGGCTACTCCACATGCTAAAATCGTAGAATGATCGGCCATATCGATAGACATGTTCGAAGGAATAAGAGCCGGAAACGAAAGCGATTTCCAAATGGAAAATGGCATCAAATTAATGCTCGCACCAAGATCGGCCAAGGCGAGGCATTCTTTCATATCTTGTATGTCACAAGGAATAAGAAACTTCCCGGGGTCACCAACTTTTTCCGGTATGCGGTTAAGATAAACCGAAGAACAATTAGCAAGCTTTGAAAGCTTTTCCTTATCGCTCATCATACTTTTAAAAGTGGAAGCGAAACGAGGCATATACAACAACGCGTCGGCTAAACTCACATCAAAATGCACTTGTTGAAACATTTTTATAAAAAGCTCGATTTGTTGTTTGTTACGTTCTTGTAATTTCTCTTTGTTTCGTCTCGAAGGGTAAGGTAAGGGTGGTGTGGGTTGGACATTTGGCAACGGCCTTGGAATCTCGGGTTCCACAATTGGTATTGGTTCAACCGTAGGTGTGGTTTGAGCGGTACTTCGTGGGATTGTAATGTGCTCCTTTTCGACCATCACCTCGGGTTCTTTCTCGATTTCTTTCTCCGTAGAATTACTTGGGCGAGAGATTGATTCCTTGAAAGTTTTACCACTTCGTGTAGTAATAACCTTCATTTCTCCCTTCGGGTTTGCAATGGTATCACTAGGAAGACCACCCGAGGAAGAGGGTTTACACATGATTGCTTCAAACATCTTAGCCATTCGTGTTGATCCCAAAGTCAGATCTTAAACCTTAATAGCTTGTTTAAGGGTTGTGATAGAGAGAAAGAATTCAATCTAACACTAGAGAAACTTTGCAAAGCAAAGTAACTAAACAAGATGCGGAATGTAATGTTTAGCACAAGAACAAATGTGATTGAAACGTTGAACTTTAATATATCAAAGATATACGAATACCCTAAAATGGTATTAGGGTTTACAAAACCTTAAAGTAATATAATGAAAGACAAAATGAGAAAGACACACTTTGCATGCTAACCTAGTGAGTCCTTTTATAGCCACAAGGACTCACGTACAAGATCACTACTAATAAACTATGGAAAGTATTAAGGAATAATAACTGAAACGCGTAAAAATCTATTCCATGTTTATCTTTGAAAGCAGGGCCTTTGACTTCAGCAGGGGAACCAATCCCCTGCCTTTGTTATTTAGCAGGGGGAACTTACTCTAGTAGGGGTACGGATAATCAACTAGCAGGGGAAACAACTAAGCATAGATTTATTCCCAACAATCCTCCCCTAAACTTGTGCTTTCCCCTAAAGACAAGTTTCTGAATAAATACTAGTTGATGAGGATGCTTACAAACTTTCTGGCCAAATCTGACTATGAACCATTCTTACCAGATCATAAGCAACAGGCTTCTTAGCATCTACAATTAGGTTAGCATGTGCCAGTTTCTTCAAGGTGTCTTGAGAGAAGGGATAATACCTATGATTGAGCAAGTACACACTCACACCTTCCATCACTACCTCATACACCCCAGAATTAGTAAACAGCTTCCAATACAACAAATCTCCTTTATTCACTGCATCAAATATAGGATCAAATAACTCATGCTCATACATCCTATGCATGCACTCCCAGATTACCCAATCCTTCTCCACACCATCCATGGTAGGAGGTTTTGCAGCAAACGTCTTCTTTAATATTTTCCACAGATCTTCTAAGTCTTCACTATCTAAAATTTGAAACATGACATCTAGACTTAGAAATGTTTGTGCTGTATTAACGGCTCTTGTAAGCTTCCACCAAGTCCTCCCTTTGTGTTCATAAACAGCATACTCTATGATAGTAAACTTCTTTCCAAGTTCACTAGGTGAGATATCATCATTTTCCTGCAGAATTAGCTGTTTATCAATTTCATCATTTGAAGGCCTTTGAGACTCTTTAGTAACTGTGCCCACTTTCTCCATTCTCTTGAGTCTCTTTGCTGCTCTTTGTACATTAAGTACAGACTTCTCAAGTACTTCTGGAAAACTTCCACCTGCTTGATGTAATGCCCCTGCTTGTGATGATGCACCTGCTTGGGATGATGCACCTGCTTGTGTAGTTTCCAAAGTTGTCTCTCCAGTTTTTCTTTTCTTCGATTCTCTAGCTTTCTGTAGCATTCACTTTGTCTCCTAAGATACTCAGCTTCCTCAGGAGTATTGATAGTCATCCAATCCTCCACATCATACAATTTTAGAACTGGTCTGACTGCTCTTTTTATGGCTTCAAAACTCATATCATTGAAGTCACCATCCTTCCACTTTCTATGTCTCTTAAGCAGAACTTTGTAGTGATCAAGTTGCCCTTTCTCTGAAGTTAGATACTTCTGACTCTACATTTGAATTGCCCTTCTTTCCAGATACTCAGTTTGATATTTGTAAACAAGGCAAGTCAACTCATACCTGTCTTCCAAAGGAGCATTTATCAACTCCTTCTCCCATTGATCAAGAAATTCTCCAACATGGGGTACCCTGTCATCTAGTTCCCTATGCATAATCTCAACCTGCTTGAGCATATCTTTGGGCCTCATCTTTTGCATTCCTTGGTCCTGCATATCCATCTCCTCTTGTTGTAGCCTGAGTGCTATTTGTGCATCTTGTGCTTCTTGAGCCCTTAGCTGTTCAGGAGTTAGATGTTTGTATTTTATCTTGGGCTGTTGCACCATGATTCCTTTTCCTTTGTCTTTTGGATCCATTGCTGGTGCTGGTTTCGCTTTAGATGCAGGTTCTTTGATTGTAATCCCCTTCTGAGCTGGCTGCCTTCTGTTCTTTCTAACAAAGTATTGAGTAATGCTCTTAGCAGGGGATTGACTTACAGCAGTGGGATCAGCAACGGCAGGGGAAACTTTTGAAGCAGGGGCTTCTTCTGGATTGCCCATGGTGAGCAATGTTTGAGCAATATCTTTGGTTGCACTCCCCTTGTCACTTCCCTTATCAGCACTTTCTTTCTCCATCCCTTTCTGAGCACTTGTTATCTTTCCATGTACCCCACCAGGATATGAATAGTACTCAGTTGACCCCTCTGTATGTGGAACTTCCTCCCCTTTGGAAGCATCCTAATCTGTTGAAAGAATCAGTCTGGGCTTTCTCCTCCCCTCAAGAGTAGCAAGTCTGGTTTCCAAGTGAGTGATAACCAGACCTTTCTTTTTGACATCTTGTACCAGTTGTGCATTCTGCCTTTTCAGACTCATACACATTTTCGTCAATTCCAAATTAGTCAAAGGTTGCATACTGCTCTCAATCCTAGAAGGAAATTTCTCCCCTTTTTGGATATCATAGAGTGAGGGAGAGGACTTATTGATGGTGTCACTGTCCTGCTCACCCCTTGAGGATGAGACAGTAGTGGCAGCCAAACCCCCAGGTTGCTCCAAACTCTTGGAGACTCTCCTTTCTGTTGCTTGTGAAGATTCACCAGGCAAGGGAGACCTGGCAAACCTGGATTTTGAACGCCTTTCTTGTTGTGGATCAGCAGGTGGTAGGTTCTTGGCAGGGGAATCAGAAGGTTGATTTGTGGCTGTTTGATTTTTGGCTTCTTCTCGTCTGATTTGGTCCATCATAATTGAAGTGAGTGGAATGTTTTTGCCAGAAAACAGAGGTGATGGTGCAAGTAGTGTGGTGAAGAGTTTGGTGGTGTGTTGGGTTGCTGAAAAATAGTTTTTGTGTTTAATGGGACCATGATCACTCATATTCAACAGAATTTCTATAAACCTTGGATACATACAAAACTTTGAGGTGCTTGAAACATTTTTAACCATGCCTTTAAAAATCATTTGAGAAAAACAATACTTCCTCCCTGTTGCAAAGCAGATCAGGGCAGAAGCTATCTCACTACCAACCTCATTAAAAGCAGTGGTTTTTGGTGACAAACATTGCATAATTGTATGAATCAAATATTTCCAATGAGGGGCAAACTGGCCTTTAGCAAACTTACATTTTTGATTTTCAGAAAGTTTGTACCCCAATTTAACAAGACCTGCAAAAATTTCAGCCTCAGAAAAGTTGGTTATCCCATCCTCATCATCAAGGAGAAGATTCTCCCTGATGGAGGCAAGTGTAATCACCTTGGAATGACCATCAATCGTGCTTTGAATTATAACCTCTCCATTCACTGTTTTGGTCATGGCTTTAGACCAGAACTGTTGAATGTGTGAGGTATAGATTCGAGGATTGATGAGAAGGGCCACTCTGAAGTACGAAGACTTTAGAAAGGCCACAGCATCAGCAAACTCGGCTGGTTCATCATGAAGCAAAGCGATTTGGTTATGATTAGGAGCAATTTTAAGAGTCATGATAAATTTTGAAAATAGTTTGAAGGTTTATAGAGATGAGGGGTAAGTGGGATTAAGTCGAGGGAGAAAGATGGACCTGCTGGTGAAGGGAATTAAGTTTTTATAGGCGAATTGAAGAGCTGTGATTGGACCAAAATTTTCAAATTGCAAAAATATCAAAGATAAATCTTGATAAAAAAATTAATTTATTTGAAATAAAAGGAAAAGATTACCAATCAGCGAAGAAAGCGCCTTAAATATCTTTTAAAAACAATAGAATATTCCCTAACCAAAAATTAAGCTAGCAGGCCCAACGGCTATGAACAGGGTAACGGTATTGTCGGTCAACGGTCAAACAGGGGAATGATATGATAGCAGGTGAATGAATAGATAAAAGCAGGGGAAACTTTCCTAGGGGTATTGGACTAGTCTTGGAGAGACCAATGCTAACTAGCTCTGCTCTAATGCACACACTTGTATACACAAGATAGACACATAGAAACTCAAGAGTCCTCTATTCAGCAATGATCCCAATACAAAAAGTCAATACATAAGTCCCCCTACACCAGGTTATCCCAAGAAAACATGCATACCCCAGTCACCATCCCAACCTTGTCCCTTACCTATGGTCAGTCAGTCTTGGCAATGTGTGTCACACTTCTGTATTTAAACAGCAAGCTGTTTTAATAGAGAAATGTAAGCACACACTACAGTGCCTCAAGGTTTTAGAGTTTTGACAAGCTTTGCAGCAAGTCATCATTACCCTGAACCCTCACTCACCAGTGGATATGATCTAAGATCATATATGAGTATCCTAAGGATACCCTAAGTCCTAAAGGTGTGACCTAACCTCCCCTGAAACATAGAGTATATACCTGATCCACCAATAGTATGCACCATATGAACCTCTGCATTATTAGTCTAAAACCACATATAACCACTTTTGTAAAAAGAACACACCCAGCTTAAGAGAAAAATTCTCTTTTAGCAGGGGAATAAACCCCCAGCAGGGGAATCTATGCTTAAAAAGCAGTGGAATAAAAAGTGATGGAAAAATGGACTAACAGTTATACAACAACAGCAGTGAAGCAACCCTAATCATACATGACAAAATAGACATCAGATGTTAAGGAGTAACCATTCCAATACCTGCAACCAGATACTGAAACCTCCCTACTTCAAAAGCTTTTGTTAAAAGATCAGAAACATTAAGTTTTGTATCAATTTTCTCAGGGACAATCAGTCCTTTTTCAAAACAATCTTTGATAAAGTGATGTCTAATTTCAATATGTTTAGTTTTGCTATGAAAAACAGGGTTCTTTATAATGCAAATAGTGCTGTTGTTGTCAATGAATATCTTGGTTTTAAGAAAGTTATACCCATAATCAAGCAGTTGATTTTGCACCCAAAGAACTTGACCACAGCATGCAGCAGCTGCTACATACTCAGCTTCAGTTGTGGATGTTGCCATGATTGTCTACTTCTTACATTGCCAAGATATAAGCCTGCTTCCCAAAAATTGGCATCCCCCTGTTGTAGACTTCCTATCATTGTTGTCACCAGCATAATCACTATCTGAATAGGCTATCAGCTCAAATGGTGACTCCTTTGGATACCAGAGTCCTAAGGTGGGATGACATTTTAGATACCTAAAAATCCTTTTCACAGCAAATAAGTGACACTCTGTTGGTGACACCTGGTATCTTGCACATAAGCACACTGCAAACATGATGTCAGGTCTTGAAGCAGTGAGATACATAAGAGACCCAATCATAGACCTGTAATTCCTGACATCTATAGGCTTTCCAGGACCATCCTTACCCCATGGATGATCCTTGTCCATTGGAGTGGACACCTTCTTTCCATCAGACATGCCAAACTTCTTCACAATCTCAGCCACATATTTGTCTTGTGAGATAAATATCCCATCTTTCCGCTGCTGAACTTGTAACCCCAAAAAGAAGTTTAGTTCTCCCATGGCACTCATTTGGAATTTATCCTGCATCAATTTGGCAAACTCTTTGCTAAGCCTAGAGTTAGTTGATCCAAAAATGATGTCATCCACATAGACTTGTACTAGCAGAAGGTCACCCTTTTGTTTCTTAGTAAACAGGGTCTGATCAATCTTCCCCCTGCTGAATCCATTGTCTAAGTGATATCTAGAGAGAGTACCATACCAGGCTCTGGGAGCTTGGTGAAGTCCATACATGGCCTTTTTCACTTTGTATACTTTGTCAGGATGTTCTGGGTCTTCAAACCCTGGAGGTTGCATGACATAGACTTCTTCATCAATGGTTCCATATAGGAAGGTACTTTTCACATCCATCTGGAAAACAGTGAAGTCCATGAATGAGGCATAAGCAAGAAATAATCTAATAGCTTCAATCCTGGCTACTAGAGCAAACACCTCTTCATAATCAATTCCTTCTTCCTGAGTATACCCTTGTGCCACTAATCTTGCTTTGTTCCTGACAACTATTCCCCTTTCATCCTTTTTGTTCCTGAGTACCCACTTTGTCCCAATAGGCCTTGCCCATTTGGGACAATCAACCAGAATCCAAACCTCTTGTATGTCAAATTGTAAGAGCTCCTCTTGCATGGCTTCAACCCAGCTTGGGTCATTTAAAGCCTGAAAAATCTTCTTTGGCTCTTCTTGTGACAAAAATGCAGTAAACAGACAACATTGCATGTTGTCATGATTGAACTTCATGGTGATGTTAGCAATGAAGCTGTGCTCCTTTATTGTATACCTTGTATGTCTGGGGGCTTCAGGATCACCAATGATCTGAGAGATAGGATGATCCTTATTGATTCTGTAGGTAGGCTACATGATAACTTCTGTTTCATCTTCTTCCAAATCAGAATCGATGGGGCTATTTTGATTAGGAAAGAAGTCCTCAAAGGAACTTCGAAATGATACAGCATGACCTAGAGATGGGTGCTGGTGAGCAGAATGCAGCTCTGAGTAACTAGGACCTCCACTCTTGATGATTCTGCTTCCACTGCTGGATATAAGAGGACCATCATTTATGGGTGTAGATGATGAAATGAGTGGGGATTCTCTTTCTGCATCAGTAGTCTCATTAGCAACATGATCCTTTGTAGAAGAGGAAGCAATTGGTCTAGCAGGGGAATCCTGGATTCCACTGCTTTCAGCCATTCCGTTGCCTTCAGCTATAGCAGGGGATGAGATTGGCTGTTCTTTTCCTAGAGAAGAATTATCTTCTTGAACATCAGCTTCAATAGGAAACAATGAGGGTACATTCATGTACCTCAGGGTGACTTCTCTGCACCAGTTGTTTCTTGAGTACCTGAAATGTTAGTGTTCTGCAAAACAACAGTTACATAATTCATAGACTTTGAAAGTACATCTATATCAAAGAACCAGTCAGGAC
Source organism: Glebionis coronaria (assembly GCA_025667525.1). Lineage (NCBI taxonomy): Eukaryota > Viridiplantae > Streptophyta > Magnoliopsida > Asterales > Asteraceae > Glebionis > Glebionis coronaria. The sequence continues at coordinate 194,594,790 of CM046878.1, forward strand.
CTGTTTGAACATCTTCAGGTTTGTCTTCAAGAAAGTTCACATGAAGATTTTCTGTGATTTTGCTTGTCTTCTTGTTGAAGACCCTATATCCCTTGCTGTTTAATGAATAACCCACAAAGTATCCATCATCACCCTTTTCACTGAATTTACCTAGATTGTCAATAGTGTTCAAGATGATCACATGACATCCAAAAGGTCTAAAAAAGTCAATTAAAGGAGGTCTTCCATTGAACAGCTGATAAGGGGTCTTGTTGTGTGCCTTAAGGCCCTGTTTTGTACATAACAAGCAGTGGATACAGCTTCAGCCCAAAAGATAACTGGAAGTTTGGAATCAGACAACATAGTTTTAGCAGCTTCAATGAGTGTCCTATTCCTTCTTTCTGCCACTCCATTCTGTTGAGGTGTTCTTGCTATGCTGAATTGCCTCTTGATGCCTTTGTTAATGCAGAAAGAGTCCAGTTTCTGATTTCTGAACTCACCACCATTGTCTGATCTCATGGTAACTACCTTCATGCTTTTTGATAGTTCAATTTGATTGATGAACCCAATGAGTACATCAGCTGTGTCACTCTTCTCAAATAGAAAGAATGTCCATGTGAACCTTGAAAAATCATCAGTAATCACTAAGCAGTACCATTTCTTCATTATGCTTGCCACAGAAGTAGGACCAAAGAGGTCCATATGCAGTAGTTCTAATGGCTTGGTGGTGGACATACTTGTTTTTGATTTGCAAGATGCTCTGTGTTGCTTCCCTTTCAGACATGCAGCACAAGTATGTTCATTGGCAAAGGACTTGGAAGGAAGACCATGAACCAGATTATACTTTACTAGTTTGTTCATGTTCTTGAAATTAAGATGACCAAGTCTTCTATGCCATTTCTTACATTCATCTGCTGAAGCTTTGGCAATGAAACATGTTTCATTGTCTTGGAGAGATATGTCCTTGAGATCAATTGTGTACATATTCTTCTGTCTTGGTGTTCTGAGTACAATAGGAGTGTCTTTTGGCAAGACAAACTCCTTTCCTAACACCAAGCATTCAGTGTCAGTAAACAAAACAAAATTCTTGTTATCAGTCATCTGTGACACACTGAATAGATTGTACTTGAGTTCTTTCACCAAGTACACATTGTCAAAGGTCATCCTATTAGTGACAATAGTTCCTTTTCCTGTTATAGTTCCATGCCCATCTCCAAAAGAAACACCATCATTGTCATGCAGGGGCACAAAATTAGACAAGTAAGCTTTTTGTCCAGTCATACTTCTTGAGCATCCACTATCCCAATATGCTCTATCATCCCTTGTCTTCTTTGTCACCTGCAAAAAGAAAAACAAATTAGTTTTTCTTGGGGACCCAAGCCATTACAGACTTGGATCTACCTCGTGTATCAATGTAGGATAGCTTATCAAAAACTAGAGATACACCATTAGGTTGAGTACCCCTTTTGGGTGCCCAAACCCAACGAGCTGAGGCTTTCACAGCTTTTCCCCATCTTCCCATGTTCCTAGAATACAAAATTTTGCTAGCAGGGGATACCTCAGTTTTAGCAGGGGAATCTCTATGCTTAGCAGAGGGAACCCACCTTTTGTTTTGGCCTCTAGTCATGTGTTGGTAAGGTCTAGAGCCAGATCTGTATGCAGTATAAGGTGTTGGGGTGGTCACAGAAGTGTTGGGCTTTGAGTGAACATCATTCTCCTTCCTAAGGGCAGGAACAACATACTTATCAGTCACCCTATTTCTCAAGGTAGGGGAAACATACTTGGCAGGGGAAAAAGATTTTGCCCCTGCATTTAGAAGAATGGTTTTAGGTTGCATATCCTTTAAAGGATTTGCAGCCACCATCTCCATTGGTGCCTTACACTCTTGATAAGTGTGTTCATAGCTGCCACATGTGAAGCAGGGCTTGGTATTAATCACAAATTCTTCTCCTAATTGATGAGACTTTTGGTCATTCCAATTTCTTTGATTACCTTTGACATTCCTGTACATACCAGCATATTTAATAGTGGACTTAGGGGACTGTGACCTGGTCTTAGATTTGGAAGAGCTATTCTTAGAACTAGAATTACTACCAAAAATTCCTTCCCTTGAGAATCGAACAGGGTTATCAATTTGTTTTACACCAACCTGTTCCTTTTCAACATCCCTAATAACACTAGTTTTAACTAGAGACTCTTCTGTATCAAGATTATTAGGTATATAAGCACTCAAGTCAAACTCAATGTCATCCTGTTTTTCAAAACAAGGAAGACCAGTCCAGGATAGGTCTTTTCTAGGAAAAGGAGCATGGATGTTAGCAGGGGGTGGTGGTATGGTAGCATGCATATTTTTAATCCCAAACCCTGTTTTGTCCCTAGGAGATTGACCAACTTCAACTGCTTTGGTTAAATCTTTTGAAGATTTTCCAAATTTTTCAACAGTTTCCTCATCTATCTTTTGGTTAGCTTTGAAAATTTCAAGTTCAGCAGTCAATTCTTTTATAGATTGGTTATTCTCCTAGGCATCTCTTTCTAGAATCACAATGTGATCCCTATAATCACTTTCTCTTTGCTTATACTCTCTTATGGTGGACTCTAATTGTTCTAAAGCACGTTTATAGTTATCAAGATCATTATCACAATTGATATAGTCAGCTTTTACCTTTCTGATTTGATCATTCAAGGATTCAGTATTTTTCCTACAAGCTTTAGTACAATATGAGTCATCATATACCTCATTGTCAGAGCTGGAACTTGACATGGCCATAAGTGCAAAGTCTTCTTCCTTTTCCTCAGCAATCAAAGCTTGATTTCTTTCCACACTCTCTGTCATAGCACTCCAGTCCCATCCACTTGCTCCATCTATCCCATGCATAGCTACCATGGCCTTAGCACCAGAATCATCATCTCTTGTTTCCTTTCTGTAACTATTTCCAGTCTTAGGTCCTCTGCATTCCCTGGCAAAATGACCCTTCTTACCAAAGTTGTAGCATTCAACTTTTGTTTTATCAAACCCAGCCACATCAAAAGGATTAATTGAGATCTTCTTCCCATATTTCTTGTAGAACCTATTGGCTCTCATGCTGAGTAGAGCCATATTCCATTTGATATCCATCTCTTCTAGCCCTTGCTTACTGATTTGACTTAGATCTTCATGTAACACAGTAGATCCTTGTGGCCCTTGAGATGCTATAAAAGCACAGGCAGTATCAAGGCTGAATGTAGCTGGTCTTTCTTCATCATAGGAAGGTCCAGACCTGGTAGCAGGGGAATAAGTAGCAGGGGCTACTTCAATTCCACTGTTCTTGGAGATTCCACTGCTTTGTGATATGAATGCCATGTTAGCAGGGGAATCAGTGAATCCACTTGAGTTGGTGGGAATTGTTCCTTTTGACTTCATCTCATTGACAACAGGTTCAAAAACTTTTAAGTTATTGTATATATCATCAATGTCTTTTTCGTCCAAGTCATCCTTATTCTGCCAAATTGCCTTATAGACAAACCATTCTTTCTGGAGGCTGTTAAGAAACCTGGTATTCACCTGCTCTTTTGATACCTCAATGTCAATGAATTCCAACTGGGCCACCATATCTTGAAGCCTATTGTAAATAGCTCCAATTGATTCATCACCAATTGCTTTGAAGGAAGCAAAATCATTCAGCATTTGATTTTTCTTCTTCTTCTTTGTGGCTTCATTTCCTCCAAAGGTTTTGCCTATGGCTTCCCATAGATCTTTAGCGGTTTTGTACTTCCTGAATCTGAGTTGATGTCTATAAGGTAGAGCCAACAGCAATGAGCTGTGAGCCCTGACATCATGCCTTCTAGCCAGTATCTCCTTATCACACAGAGTAGCAGATTTCTTCTTCTCCTTACTTTTGGAACTTTCACCTTCTTCCTTGCTCTCTTCAACTGCCACCATTTTGTTGAATTGATCACCAAACTCTATGATCTCCCAGAGAACATAGTGTTCCATTTTGAGATATTGTTGGATTCTGAATTCCCATAATTCAAAGTTTTCAGGATCCAACATAGGTAATTTGAGATTATTGTGATTGTTGCTGTTTGAGGAAGAGTCTGAAGACATGGTTGATATGAGGGTTTTGTTCTTGGTTTAGACAAAGTTTCTCAACAAGCTCTGATACCACTTGTTGATCCCAAAGTCAGATCTTAAACTTTAATAGCTTGTTTAAGGGTTGTGATAGAGAGAAAGAATTCAATCTAACACTAGAGAAACTTTGCAAAGCAAAGTAACTAAACAAGATGCGGAATGTAATGTTTAGCACAAGAACAAATGTGATTGAAACGTTGAACTTTAATATATCAAAGATATACGAATACCCTAAAATGGTATTAGGGTTTACAAAACCTTAAAGTAATATAATGAAAGACAAAATGAGAAAGACACACTTTGCATGCTAACCTAGTGAGTCCTTTTATAGCCACAAGGACTCACGTACAAGATCACTACTAACAAACTATGGAAAGTATTAAGGAATAATAACTGAAACGCGTAAAAATCTATTCCATGTTTATCTTTGACAGCAGGGCCTTTGACTTCAGCAGGGGAACCAATCCCCCTGCCTTTGTTATTTAGCAGGGGGAACTTACTCTAGAAGGGGTACGGATAATCAACTAGCAGGGGAAACAACTAAGCATAGATTTATTCCCAACAATTCGGTCCTCAAATTTTGATTGCCTAGCATCCGCTTTTAACAACTCTTGCTTAATCTCATGTTGTCCTAATTCCATCTTTTGTTGATTTTGTTGAAGACGTTGGACATTTCCTTCCATTTTATTTGCATGAGTTTTAAGTTCGTTAGCAAGTTCATTTTTAAGCTCGTTTTTCAACTCGGATCTTAAGCTAATCATCTCACGTTGCATGTTATCAAATTTAGCATCATTTGCTTTAGCATAATCCAAAAATTCTCCTTGAAGATTTTTAGTGTGAGCATTTTGAAAACCTTGTGTAGTGTTTTGAAAATCACGGTTTTGATTTTGATTAGTGACTTGTCCATTCCCACTTTGATAATTCCCCTTGTTGTAATTGCGTGAATTGCCTTGATAATTACCACTTTGGTTGTTGTTTCGATAGTTATTAGAATTTTGATTTGGTGGAGCTTGATTTGGGCGGGAACCTTGACCGTTTTGGTTGTAAGTTCCCGTTGCTACATAAGCACTCGAAGTGTTACCATCCGTGGTGATGCACTCGGAAAGATCATGAGCTCCACCACAAGATAAACAACTCTTAGCAACCGCTTTAACCGAAGCGGAATTTGAAGCTTCTTGAGCTTTCCAATGGGACATAAGATTAGCAAATCTATCGAAAAACCGATTTTCCTCATTAGCTTCATCATGTAAGGCATTAATGCTACGAGACGATGACAACGATGACGAACCCAAATTGGCAACACTTGGTGTGTTACGAGGGCTATAAACCTTAGATCTATTCTCGATAATCTTTAAAGCCTCATCGGTCGTTTTGCACCAAAAATTATCACCCGCGGCGGCATTCAAGTAATCTCGTTCATGATCATTAAGCCCATTATAAAAAGTATCAATTTGATGCAATTCCGAAAAATCATGGTGTGGACATTCATGTAACATTTCCTTAAAGCGTTCCCATGCCATTGAAAAACTTTCATTATTTCTTTGCACAAATCGTGAAATCTCATTTTTCAAATGTGTTGTCTTAGATGGTGGAAAAAACTTGTTCACAAACATAGAAACGAGATCACCCCATGTCAAAATCGAATTTGGCGGTTCTTTCTCGAGTCAAATTTTTGCGGGTCCATCTAACGAGTATGGAAACAACATCATCTTAATGGCGTCATGTGGAACATCCTTAAACTTGCTAGTAGCGGTGAGACGATTAAAATTCCTAATGTGATAATGCGGGTTGTCTTTCTCATGACCTCTAAACTTATTAGCTTGTAACATCGACATTAAACCCGTCTTAATCTCGAAATTCTCTGCAAGGATGGCGAGAATCACAATGGCCTCTCCAAAACCTTCGGTGGGTGCTTGTAGCAACTCCATCATAGTACGATTAGCCATGACGACTTCTTGTTCTACAATAGGTTCAACAATTGGAGGTTGTTCTTCAATCAACTTCTCTTGATTGGCTTGCTTTTGAAGACGTTTACGAGCTCGTTTTGCTTGATTACGAGTGATCATAAACTTCACGAAGAATGGGAGGTGAGCAAAGAAGATTCTTTTGGGTGTTTTGTGGATTTTCAGTTTTTTTTTGTGTTTTTGATTGTTTTTAATTTTTTTGGATTTTGGTGTATCTTCGTAGACAACAATCTACCAAATCTCTCCTCGAATCAAACTCTTGATTAAAGAAGCCTCAAAGGAATGAAAACGATCACGTGGAGTGAACGCCTTCGAATGACTTTAGAACTTTGGTGAAAACCAAATTGTTCAAGAGGGTTTAATCACAAAGAAAACCAAGCAAATATATTATACGTAATAATACTTTGGGCGGCAAAACCCTCGATTAGCCTTCAATCTCAAAATACTCACAAGCAAGCGGGGAAACGAGGCGCTGCGAAGCACTTAAGAGCCTTTTTCCTTAGGGTATTTTATAATACCCGCCTTATACCAACCTTATAGTTTGTATTTTTCAAAATCGAGCTTCACGAAAGTATTTATCTATTTTTGCCTCTTTCTTTTTGTTTGAGATTCGAATACAATACTTAGGAGATCAAATCCCAATTCAGGTTGTGTTTTCACACTTTTGGAGATATTGTATATTTGTTGTGATACTTAATACAATATAGTAATAATATTTTCACAAGAAAACCGATAATACGTATTAGTAGATTTCTACTAATACAAATACTATTTATGGTTAATATTTAAAACAACAATACAAATCAATCACGACACACCTCCCCGGCAGCGGCGCCAAAATGATTGTGTTAAATTACGACCTTTAGGAAAATGAGCGTAAAAGCGGTAAGTATTAAGTGTACGTTTAGGAATACGTAAACACTAATGACCCTTGTGGTGTGAAAGTTCGTTTCCCAAGGAGGTATATGTGTGTGACTAAGATGTAAATGATTTGAGATTAATATTTGGTTTAGAAGGGGATGAGAAAAGAAGATGACGAAGACGTGAAATTAATACTACGACGATAAAACGTAAAACCGTAAAAACTACAAAAATAAAAATTAATTCTAAAAATTACCAAAATTTCACCAAAAATCAAAAATTAATAAAATAAGAGTTTACCAATGATCAAAACTTTTTCAAACATTTTAAATAATTAAATATTCAATTTTTAAATGCTAATTAAAGCCCTAAAAATCAAATAAATTATCAGAAAAACCCAAATAAAGATTTTTCAATTGGTAAACCTCTAAAATGACCTAAAAAGATTAAAAACTATTTTTTAGAAATTTTTAAACTAATAAAAACTATTTAAAATTATTTAAAAACTATTAAAACTTAAAATAATTATAAAAATTAATCTAGAAGTGATAAAATTATTCTAAAAGTTGCTAAATTCCTATTTTAATGTATTTAAGCTAAGAAAAATGTAAAAAGTTGAAAAATGTGAAATTTGAAAAATAATAATAAAATAATATTAAAATAATATTAAAAATCCAAAAATTATAAAAAATTCTAAAAACTTGCAAACTAGTTTAATTTAACCTAAATAAACAGAAAATCAAATTGAAATGACCAGAATACCCCTAATGGGCCCTCAAATGGGCCAAAACCAAATTTAGTCAACACAAATGGGCTTTTAGCCCAAGAAGTCAAACTTGACCCAGTTGACTTGGAAAAGCCCTATCTGACTCAAAATTTAATTCTAAACACAAAACTCTAAAGGCCCAAAAGCTGAAAGTGAGCTTATCACAGCTTATTATGCAAACAGCTTATCCTTATTGGGCTTTTTAGCCCAATAAGCAATAAGCTAATGCCATAAGCTCTAATTTGACACACAACCTTCTTTTGGGATGCTTATGAGATCTGTAAAAAGAAATTTTGAAAAAGCACACTCAATAAGCCAGAAATAAGCAAAGTAATATTTCACTAAAAGACAAAATAGTCGTTTTTGAGAAATAAGGCACCTCAGGACTTGATTCAACTTGTAAAATGTCACAAATGGACTCAATAAGCCAAAACAATCAACAAAATTCCAATAAGCAAAACCAATAATCCAGAATAAGCCAATAAGCACTTATGAAAAAGTTAATTAAGTTGGTTTTCTAGTCAAACCCTAAAGTCAACCCAGCAAATGCTCCAGTATGAACAAATGGGTCAAATAATGAGAACCTATTACAAAATCCAAGTTGTTGCTGGTTAAAATAAGCTACTATAGCTTATTGATAAGTTGACACCTAATTAACACTAGCAGTGGCAACTTTCAGTAGGAACTGGTTCCCACTGCTTTGACTTTTTGACCAAGCTTTTTGGAGAGATTTAGTTGGATTCAATTAGAAACAAGGACACCCTTGTGATCAGTGAATCACAAGGAGTCAATAGCAACAAGAAAATCACAATTTGGTTCACACAATAAGCCAGAATCAATCAAACAGTCACCAGGTCATGCACAGACATGGAAAATAAGCAATAATGCACAAATAAGCAGATTAAGCCTGAATAAGCCAACCAAACTCAACAGAATGCATATACAAGCTATATAAACTATGAATAAGCACAAATAAACTTAAATCAAACACTGAATCAAAGTAAACAACAAGATCAAAGCAGATAAAGTTACTGATGAACAAAGTGCATATGCAGAAACCTATTTGCTGATCTATTTGACACTAGATCCAATTTCAGGCACTCAAATCTCTTTTCCTGGTGTAATTAACTAAGTTTTAGCACTTGTTAGCCCTAGCCTAAGCTTAGATCTAGGTGTCCTCAAAATCCTAGCCAATTTTACCAAGTAACAAAGATTTTATACCCTTATTATGAATCAAGGTGTTTCAAACCACAAATACTGCAACAATATGACCAAGTATATCAGACAAGCATGCAACAACAGATAGCAACACAAAACTAACACTCAAAACACTACAAATCCAGATCATGCAGTTGACCCAAACACCCCTTAAAAACCTGTTTTCACAATTTTTCAAAGGCTTATCCAGATTCAAGGCACAAATCAAACTACAAACACCTCATACACATCAAACAAAGCCAGATGAACAATAATCAACAACAATAACACAGATTTACCAACTATCATGCAATAATCATAAAATTCAAAAAAATAAGAGAGAAATTGAAAAGGGAAGAAGGTGCAAACCTCCAAGACCTACATCCAGGCCTTGGATTGTTTGAGCTGAGGTACTAGCAGAACAAGTACCAGCTTCCAATGCTGCTAAGAAGAACAAACCAACAAGTGAGATCAAATAAACAATAACTTTCTGATTTTTGAGACCCAAGCTTTATTACTTAAAACCTTGCCTCAAAAACCTTCAAACAAGATTATGGAACTCAGATTTTAGCTTATCAAACACCAAACTTTTATAAATAACAGACAAGAATTCAAAATCTTCAGAAATTCAAACTTTATTTCATAAAAAGGAATTACAAAGATTTAAAAGCTAAAATCTGGAACAAAGCTCTCTCACAGGTTGAGGAGTCTTTATATAGGCAAATGCCAAGGCTAGCACTATTCACAAACCCTAGAAGTGAAATTCCTATCCTATCCTTGAGTCTTCTAGACGTTTTCTTGGTGTGAGCTGTCCAAAGTGATCTTGGATGTTCATTTTAGCTTTAGAATGAAGCAAGGATTCTTAGCTGTTGATTTGGACACGTCAGATAACTTGGAGGAGAAGTTGTCATGTGATTGGTTAAACGGGAATTGGGGGTGGGGTCCATAGTGAGTGGGATTAAGGGTTTTAAGGTTGGGATGTGTTTCTGCACATGTGAATCAAGTGTGTGCAAAGGTAATTGAAAATTACCCTAAGTTTAAGTGGTGTTAAATCTGGGTGGTGAAAAAGGTAAACAGTGATGTGTTTGATCCGAAATTGGGGGAAAGTTGTGTGTTTGGCGCATTTTTGGTTTAAATGTTTCAATTGCACAGCTTTAGCCCTTGTTCTTTGGTGAAATAGGTAAAACACGTTTTTTAGCCTTGAAACTTCATTTCCTTTGTAAATAACTTTGCCAACTTTGCATTTTTGGCACAAAACTTTCCAACAAGGTTTAAAAGGATTGTTTTTCCCATTTTGATATAATTCAAGGGCTGATCTTGGACATTGTTGATCTTCAAAGGTCTTCAATGCAACTTAAACTCCATGAGGGACCATAATTGGCAATTTAGAATTGTTGAGGGACTAAACTTGCCATTTCTTCAAAGTTGAAGGACCATTTGTGTAATTTTGACAAACTTAAGGGACCAAACTTGTAATTATCAATATACAAGGGTTTTAAGTGTCATTTCTTCATTCATTGATGATCAATCTTGCATGACTTCAAGTTTTCAAGGGTATTTTTTGGATAAATCATGAATTAGGGCCCGGTTCTTTGTACGGCTTCGTTTCTCGTGTCCGTTTTTCCTTGTTTCTTGTGATCTTTTGTCTTTTTCACGATATCCATACCTAAAATACACAAGTAAACAAACACAAACATATATATGGTATTTTATGACATTTTTATGCATTTAAAGCCCGAAAAGAACGATGAGATCATGTATAAATGCCATCTCATCAGTCGTCCCAATAGTAAGTTTTCACATCCTTGAAGAATTTCTTCTTTTGTTGGGACGATAACCCTTCGATGAGAATTCCACCTACAAAGTAGTTTGCAAAGTCCGCAAACCATAGGGTCTCATCAAGATTGGAGTTAATAGACATCAAGGCCTCAAGGGGAAAAGATTCATTAATCTCTTGATTTGGGAGCTCCCCTTGATAAGGATCCTCGAGTCTACTAAGATGATCCGCGGCTAGGTTTTCCGCTCCCTTTTTATCACGAATTTCAATTTTGAATTCTTGAAGGAGTAAAACCCAACGAAGAAGTCTTGGTTTGGAATCTTGTTTTGTTAACAAGTACTTCAACACGGAATGATCGGTGTACACAATGGTGGTGGAAAGGACAAGATAGGGGCGAAATTTTTCAAAAGCATATACAACAGCTAAAAGCTCTTTTTCAGTTGTAGTGTAATGCAATTGAGCCCCCGCCATTGTCTTGCTAGCGTAATGGATTGGTTGGAAATGTTTGTTGATTCTTTGTCCCAAAACCGCTCCAATAGCAAAGTCGCTAGCATCACACATCAATTCAAAAGGTAACTCCCAATTAGGGGTAACTAAGACCGGTGCCTTAGTTAATTTATCCTTAAGAAGATTGAAAGATTCGATACACTCTTTAGAAAAGATAAAAGGAGTATCTTTTTCCAAGAGGTGGGTCATCGGGCGAGCTATCTTAGAAAAATCTTGAATGAATCGACGATAGAAGCCTGCATGACCAAGAAAACTTCTTATACCGTTCACGGTTGAAGAAGGAGGTAATTTAGCAATCACATCGACTTTAGAACAGTCGACTTCAAGACCGGCTTTGGAAATTTTATGACCTATAACAATACCTTCTTTTACCATGAAATGGCATTTTTCCCAATTAAGAACGAGACGAGTGTCTTCACACCGTTTGATCATACGTTCTAAATTGGCAAGGCAAGTAGAGAAAGAATCACCATAGACCGAGAAATCATCCATAAAGACTTCCATAGTTTCTTCAACCATGTCATGGAATATAGCCATCATACACCTTTGGAAAGTCCCACGAGCATTGCATAAGCCGAAAGGCATTCTTTTATAAGCAAATGTTCCATAAGGAAAAGTGAATGTGGTTTTCTCTTGGTCTTTTGGATCGATGAGAATTTGGAAATACCCAGAGAAACCGTATAAGAAGCAATAGTAGTCATTACCCACTAAACGCTCGAGCATTTGATCCATGAAAGGAAGAGGAAAATGATCCTTACGAGTAGTATCATTGAGCTTGCGATAGTCTATACAAACTCGCCAACCCGTGACAAATCGAGTAGGAATCAACTCGTTGTTTTCATTGGGAACAATGGTTATTCCGCCTTTCTTAGGCACACAATGGACGGGACTAACCCATGGCGAATCCGAAATAGGGTAAATCATTCCGGCATCTAGAAGTTTGATAACTTCTTTCTTGATGATGTCATGAATTTTTGGATTAACCCTTCTTTGGCTTTGGATTGCGGGTTTAAAGTCGTCTTCCATGAGAATCTTATGAGTACAAAAGTTAGGATCAATTCCGCGAATGTCAGAACTATTCCAAGCAATTGCTTTCTTATGATTTTTGAGCACATCGATAAGTCGAGATTTTTCATCCTCTTTTAAGTCCTTAGCAATGATGACGGGTAATGATACAATGATTTTTGCTAGGGGTTCTAATTTCTCGGAATCCTCTCGAATTGATCTCAGTTAAAAGTGGAATGATTGTTCTTGGTTACTAAATAAGGGGGTTTGGTTTTCTATTCTAATAATAAATGAAAGTCTAAAGCAAAGGCAATTACTTTAATTAAGATCAACAAAAACTTGGTTGCAAATTTAAAGTTCAAATTAAAATCAAATTAAAATTAAAGTTAAAGAGTTAAAAAGTAAATTGTGAAATGTGAGCAGAGAAATAGTGAAACATCAACAGTAAAACAGTAACTTAAAAATACCCAAAATTTAACTGATTCGGAACTTTCTGATTCTGAAGACACTATTCATTCATTCGGAACTCTCTCATCCGGAACTTAATGGCTGATTCGGAACACACTCATGCGGAACTTATTCATCCGGAACTTTCCGAATGAAGGGTGCTGATTCGGAAGTTTTGGAAACTTCCGAATGAAGGATTGGTTCGGAACTTATTAACTGATCCGGAACTTTATGACTGATCCGGAACTTTCCGGATGAAAGCTTGATTCGGAAGTTTTCTATTGATTCGGAACTCTAATGCTTGGTTCGGAAGTTTCCGAATGAAGGACTCATTCGGAACTTTTTGGCTGATTCGGAAGTTTTGGAAACCCAGTTACAGTAACAGTAAAAGCGAAGAACACGGACACAAAAGTAATCAAAAGCAAATCAAACACTTAAAAAGGTTTTACCAATTTAAACACAAATCATTTAGACAATATAAGCAACAAATCCCACTAATAAAAACATAAATCCAAACAACTTTTGAAGATCAAATCAAGAAAAATAAAACTTAAGAACTTGAAGATAAAAATGGAGATGAACAAGATGAAATGAAAGATTAAACAAGAACTTTGAATTGGATGATTAATGTTTTGACAAGATAAAACAAGGATTAAAATTACAAGATCAAAGAACTAATAATAAAAATCACCAATCACCCTAGTGGTGATGGTGTTCTACGAACCAGGAGAAAGAAAAAGAAGAAGAAAGAAAAACTAGCTAGCTCTAAAAATGTGTGTGGGATGGCCTATTTATAGGTGTTTCCTTTGGTTGGTGAGTGGGCTTTCTCCCGTTCTTCGTGTCTTTTCGTCTTTTCAGAAAAGTTTCCGTTTTCGATTCTGATTCGGGATTTGTTGTCGATTAAATTCAACTCGTCTTTTAATTTCTTCGTTTAATAGACTTGAGTTTCTTCGACTTATATAAATCTTCCATCTTTGGTCCTTTTCTTCGATAAATCTTCGAATAGGCCCAGCGACTTCAAATCTTTTGCATCTCTTGGACAATAGACTTTATCTTGAGTCTTTTTCTTCAGTAAAACCCGTGCAATCCCATGTTTTCTTCAATATTTATCCGGTTGGCTCTGAAAACACAATAAACACAAAAACCACGCATAATTCCAAACAAATGATATTAAATACGTGTTTTGGTCTCGTTTTAGCCCGAATTAAGTGGTAAAAGGATGGGTGTTTACACACCTATCAAATCCCCTACACTTAACCATTGCCATGCCCTCATGCAATGCTTAGTGATAAAGCAAGCTTACACTTTTCTCATAATTAATCAACCTTGGCCTTATTTAAAATTCTACTAAACAAAAATTAAAGAAATAAAACTTCAAAGATAACAAAGGGATAGAAAACCATTTTCACGTGAAAATAGCTACATGGAAGTAACTTGTAGAGAAATCGATGACTTACATTAGGGCTTTGGTGCTGCGAAGATTTATCACCCTCAAGTTTCACGTTCCCCAAACTAAGCTTAAAAACGAGATCATTGTTATTATAAGTTAGCAATTCAAACACTTACACACATGGCTTAATTAAATGCTTAAACTCCCTTATTCCTAGGTGTATCTCTTATATTTTATTTTTGTCTTAGAATGATCATGAAGATGCATTTTTGGACTTATTTCGATAGTTTATTAGGGCCGAAAGCAAAGTAGGACGATTTGATCAATAGTTAGCTAAAGGACAAAATCTCTTAAAACTGCTTCTCGGGATATCAAAAAGTTCATATCTTGGCATAACTTGGTTCACGATTTGAGACCTTTCTCGGGCCGATATTTGGCATGTACTTCATACTTCATATCTTCGAGAGACGTTCTTGAGATAATGGTCTTCTCATCATAATAGAGTTTCTTCACTTGGAGACTTTTGAGGGGTTCTCCAACTTTGTTGACCACGACTTCATGATTATTTCTTCAATCTCTAATTGGGATTTTGAGATACAACGATCCGCCTCCTTTTCGGACTTGGATCTATTTATCCTCATACCTTGTTAGGGTCTTTTCGGATAGACTTCTCCATGATCTTTATGGGAGTTGATTGCTTTTCGTCGTGAGTCTTGATCCTTCATATTGACTTTAGGAATAATGCTTTTCACATCACTTTGGATCTTCAGCAATAAGATTGAATCCTCATGCCTTGTTAGGGCCTTTTCGGACTCGCCAATCTTCGCGCCCCGCTTCATAAGTTATGCCTTGGCTATGAACTCTTATCATTACCGAGCAACTTTTAAACGATCTTGGGCTAGAAGCTAAGTAACTTTTCAAATCGTAAGACCTTACTTATTGCAGATAAATTATTAGCAAGTGATGGGAGAATAGGCAAATAATTACACCAAGTGAGCTTGCGCAAGAATACCGACTTATAATTGACTCTATCATTTCTCGTCCTCCACAGTTTAAAATCTCAAGTAATGAGACTCGTGGACACTTAGCCTAATAAACCAATTAAGGTCTATATGGTTAAGGATACTAGCTAGAATAAACTTGGATAAGTCTATTCGGGTTGAGTCAAAATAAACGCAACGGGCCTAATATGTCAAAAACTTCTAAACTAGCTACACCACTTTATTAATATTTTTGACTTTATTGTGGAATATATACATATGACAGCAACGCTAAAAATTTTAAAATTACAACTAAATGGCCAAAGTTAATAAAAAATTTGAAAAATGTTGAAAAATAGGATTTTCCGGTTAATTGAAGGCATTTTCATGGAAAAGTCCACTTAAAACTTCGATAGAAGTCCCCCCTACACTTAAGATAAACATTGTCCTCAATGTTTAAGCATGTGGGAGAAGTCTCCCCTACACTTATGACATTGTGCACGTTGGTTAACTCAAGTTAAGGAAGAGACGACTAACGTGATCAATTTCAAATGTGAGTATGAAGAAAATTGAATCACGATAGTTGAGAGATAGAACCGGATTTCGGATAAACACGGGAGCACGGTTCTTCGAAGATTCCAAGAGTGCATTTATCCCTGTAATCACATCACCACACAAAGGCAAACACATATAGAAGTCCCCCCCTACACTTAGGGGATTAAAACATGCAAGGATAGATACTCGGGCTGCCTCCCGAGGAGCGCTTGTTTTTGATAACCGAGTCACGAGCCTGACTCGACCCAAAGTTAGTTCATGGGGAACGTGGTGAGGGATGGAATCACCTCCTTAGAGGTGTCCTCACCAAAGTACAACTTCACTCGTTGGCCATTCACCTTAAAATTTGGTCCATTAGGTTGAGCGAGCTCGAGAGTACCATATGGAAAAATTTGGGCAATGGTGAATGGGCCGGACCAACGAGATTTGAGCTTTCCCGAGAAGATTTTCAACCGAGAGTTAAAAAGTAAGACTTTGTCTCCAACATGGAACTCTCGGTTTTTGATCTTAGAGTCGTGAATGAGCTTAGTTCTTTCCTTATAGATCAAAGAATTTTCATAAGCCTCATTCCGAAGTTCATTCAGCTCATTGAGTTGGATCTTGCGTAGGTCACCGGCTTTGTTAATATCAAAATTGGCCCACTTCAAGGCCCAATAAGCCTTGTGCTCCAACTCAATGGGGAGGTGGCACGCTTTCCCGTACACAAGACGATAAGGCGTACAGCCGATCGGGGTCTTGTAAGCAGTACGGAAAGCCCACAAAGCATCATCCAATTTATCAGCCCATGCGGCACGATGCTCTCCCACGGTCCTTTCAAGAATTCGCTTCAGCCCTCGGTTTGATATTTCAGCCTGGCCATTAGTTTGTGGGTGGTAGGCTGTGGAAAGACGATGATTTACACCGTACTTAGCCATGACTCTAGCAAATTGGTCATTGCAGAAATGAGTCCCACGATCACTAATAATGGCGCGAGGCACACCGAATCTAGCGAATAGAGCTTTCAAAAAGTTACAAACCACCCTTGCGTCATTAGTAGGCAAAGCTTTGGCTTCAACCCACTTTGAAACGTAGTCAACGGCTACAAGGATGTATTTGTTTCCTTTAGATGAAGGGAATGGCCCCATAAAGTCGATACCCCAAACATCAAAAATTTCACACTCTTGTATAAAATTCTGAGGCATCTCGTCTTTATGTGTGATTTTGCCTTGCTTTTGGCAAACATCACATCGCTTGACCATATCGTGAGCGTCACGGTATATGGAGGGCCAATAAAATCCCGAATCAAACACTTTCTTAGCGGTGTAATTGGGACCAAAGTGACCACCGGTGGGTCCTTTGTGGCAAGCATCAAGGATGTCCGACGCTGCCGGTCCATCAACACATCGGCGAATTATCAAATCAGCACATTGTTTGAAGAGGTAAGGGTCGTCCCAAAAGTAAGTCTTGATGTCGGTAAAGAACTTCTTCTTTTGCTGGGACGTCAACCCTTCCTTGAGAATTCCACCCGCCAAGTAGTTTGCAAAGTCCGCAAACCACGGGGTTTCATTCGGCTTCGAGTTTATAGACATTAAGGTCTCCAAGGGAAAAGAATCATTGATTTCTTTGGTCGGATGATCCCCTTGGTATGGATCCTCAAGTCTACTAAGATGGTCCGCGGCTAGGTTTTCTGCTCCTTTTTTATCGCGGATGTCGATTTTAAATTCCTGGAGCAGCAAAACCCAGCGAAGAAGTCTTGGTTTGGAATCTTGCTTTGTCAACAAGTACTTCAACGCGGAATGATCGGTGTACACGATGGTGGTAGAAAGGACAAGATAGGGGCGGAATTTCTCAAAAGCATAGACAACAGCTAAAAGCTCTTTTTCGGTTGTCGTATAATGCAATTGTGCCCCAGTCATTGTCTTGCTAGCGTAATGGATCGGTTGGAAGTGTTTGTTTACTCTTTGTCCAAGAACCGCTCCAATAGCAAAATCACTAGCATCGCACATCAACTCAAAAGGCAGCTCCCAATTAGGGGTAACTAAGACGGGTGCCTTAGTTAGCTTATCCTTAAGTGAGTTGAAGGCTTCAAGGCACTCGTTGGAGAAGATAAAAGGAGTATCTTTTTCCAAGAGGTGGGTCATCGGGCGAGCGATTTGAGAAAAGTCTTTGATAAATCGTCGGTAGAAGCCCGCATGACCCAAGAAACTTCTCACACCCTTCACAGTGGAAGGTGGAGGCAACTTTGCTATGACATCGACTTTAGCACGGTCTACTTCAAGACCGGCTTTTGAAATCTTATGTCCAAGCACGACGCCTTCTTTTACCATAAAATGGCATTTTTCCCAATTAAGAACTAGGCGAGTGTCTTCGCACCGCTTTAGCATACGTTCTAAATTGGCAAGGCAAGATGAGAAGGAATCCCCGAAGACCGAGAAATCATCCATGAAGACTTCCATGGTTTGTTCAACCATGTCATGGAAGATAGCTAACATACACCTTTGGAAAGTCCCGGGCGCATTACATAAGCCAAAAGGCATTCTTTTGTAAGCGAAAGTGCCGTAGGGACAAGTGAATGTAGTTTTCTCTTGATCTTGGGGATCGATGGGTATTTGAAAATAACCCGAGAAACCATCCAAAAAGCAGTAATATTCATTACCGGCTAATCGTTCAAGCATTTGGTCCATGAAAGGTAGAGGGAAATGATCCTTTCTCGTGGCATCATTGAGTTTGCGGTAGTCTATACAAACTCTCCACCCAGTAACGAGACGAGTGGGAATCAACTCGTTGTGTTCATTGGGAACAACGGTTATTCCGCCCTTCTTGGGCACACAATGGATTGGACTAACCCACGGTGAATCCGAAATAGGGTAAATCATACCCGCATCAAGAAGTTTGATAACCTCTGTTTTGATGACTTCATGTATTTTTGGATTCACCCTTCGTTGGCTTTGAATAGTGGGCTTATAGTCGTCCTCCATGAGAATTTTGTGCGTGCAGAAGTGAGGATCAATTCCACGAATATCCGAGATTTTCCAAGCAATAGCCTTCTTATG
This sequence comes from Glebionis coronaria, assembly GCA_025667525.1. Classification (NCBI taxonomy): domain Eukaryota; kingdom Viridiplantae; phylum Streptophyta; class Magnoliopsida; order Asterales; family Asteraceae; genus Glebionis; species Glebionis coronaria. Next base: position 194,613,358 of record CM046878.1, read on the forward strand.
CTCTTTCAACACAGCAACTAGACGAGTCTTCTCTTCATCTGTCAAATCCTTCGCAATAATGACGGGCGATTTCTTGTTGTCGTCCAGGAACACATACTCGAGATGTGGCGGCAACTCCTTAAGTTCCAAATCCGGAGGATTTTCGACGGGAGGCGTTTTCAACGTCGGAGTATCGATAGCAATGACCGTGGGAGATGGAGGTGAAGGATTGTCTTCAGTGAGAAGATTGTCAAAGAAACTCATGTCTTCATCCCCCTCGGTGGGAGAATCATTAGTAGCTAAATTCGCATCTCTCATGGTAGCTTCAAGATTGTTCCAGAATAAATCACTATCTCCAAATAGAGACAACGATGAATCAATAGAGGACACGGTCTCAACATTGGGAAGAGAGGTAGGAATACTTTTGCAAGCATCATTAAAGTGTTCTTCACAAGCCTCATCAAGAACGTCAATACAATTAACGCTCTCATATGAATAAGGTTGTTTAGACAACTTTCCCATGTTGAAGACTACTTTGTCGTCACCCACTCTCATGATAAGCTCACCGGCTTCAACATCAATGAGAGTGCGACCGGTCCTCAAGAATGGACGACCAACAATAAGTGGCACACGGGGGTCCATCTCGTAGTCGACGACAACAAAATCAGCAGGGAAGGTGAATTTGTCGACTCCTACGATAACATCTTCGGCTATCCCCACTGGATAAGCAACCGTACGGTTCGCCAATTCCAAAGTCATTTTAGTGGGGACTAGCTCCGGGAGAGATAATTGCTTCCAAACACTTAGAGGCATGAGATTAATACTGGCACCTAGATCGGCTAGGGCCATGCAATTCTCTACTCCCGGGAAATTGCAAGGGATAAGAAAACGACCCGGATCACCAAGCTTAGTTGGTAATTTCCTTAAGAGCACTGCGGAGCAGTTCTCATTAAGTTGGGTGTTGGCAATGTCGAGGAGCTTTTCCTTGTCGCTCAAAAGATCTTTAAACATTTTAGCATATTTGGGCATGTGAGCGAGAGCCTCAGCGAAGGAGATATTGAAATTCAGTTGTTTGAACATTTTTAGGAAATTCGAAACCTGAATATCATCCTTGCTCTTTTGCTTCTCTTTCCTCAACCTTGAAGGATAAGGTATATTGGAAGAAGAGGAAGGCTTTGGGAGTATAGGATCGCTCACAACCACGGGTGGAGGAGGGGTAGAAAGAAGAGGTGGAGAAAATGGGGAAGGAGAAGGAGGAGGAATAGGAGCAGGCGACTCGTTCTCCTTAGTCACAACCACCGGTGGGGGTATAGGAAGCTCGGGTTCCTTTGTACCTTTACCACTTCGAGTGGTGATTGCTTTCATCTCCCCTCTTGGGTTTGCAACGGTGTTACTCGGAAGAGTACCCGAAGAAGAGGGTTGACTACTTTGGAAGAAACTAGCCATCATGTTCCTCAGATCATTCGTCTGGCTATCCAACGTGTTTCTCATATCAGCTCGCAAATCATTTCCTTGCTTGACCAAATCTGCCTTCAAATTGCGCACTTCCTCTTGGAGATTTCCCACTATCACATCATTGGTCCTCATATAGGTGGCGACCTCTTGGTGTAGTGCAGTGTTGGTTTGGTTGGAAGGAGCATTGTATGCAGGTGGTTGGTAAGCTGGTTGTTGGTAGACTTGATTGTTACGTTGAGGTGGTTGTTGCTGCTTGTGAGGTGGAATATATGGTTGTCGAGGTTGTTGTTGTTGTTGAGTAGGGCGGTTAAGGTTTTGTTGTTGGTTTGGGTTGGTTGGAGGAAAGCCAGGTGGTGAAAGATAGTTGTTGCTGCGGTAGCTAAGCAAGTTACGGTCACCTTGAGGTCTAGCTTGATAAGCAGGTTGTTGGTAGGTGCCATATGCCGCATTCACATTCTCAGCAGGGTAATCTTGGGTGGCGGTACAAGTTGTGTACGAGTGGGGACCACCGCATACCTCACAAGGTTGGCTGACAGCGTTGACTTGTGCGTTCTTAGCGTTGTTGCTGTTGTTGTTGCTGACGGTATGTGTGACAAGCGATTCAAGAAGCGTGGTGATTTTGTCTAATCGCTTGTCGCTGTCATTAGTGCTAGCACTAGCAACATTGGTCCTAACGCTCTTGGTTTGCACACGAGACTTGTTCTCAATGATATCCCAAGCAGCATTGGAAGTCTTAGCCAATAAATTACCCCCTGAGGCACTATTCAGTGAATCTTGATCACTCATGCTTAAACCATTGTAAAAAGTATTAATTTGATGTACTTTGGTAAAACCATGTTGTGGGCATTTTCTTAAAAGATCTTTGAAACGATCCCAAGATTCACTGAATGACTCATCGTACTTTTGTTCAAAGTTTATAATCTCATTCCGCAAAGCGGTAGTACGAGAGGGTGGAAAAAAGTAGTTGATAAACTTTGTTTCCAAATCCGTCCACGAGAGAATACTCTGTGGCGGTTCCTTAGCAAGCCAATGCCGGGCTTGTCCCTCTAAAGAAAAGGGAAAAAGTTGTAACCTTATGACCTCCTGTGGAACTCCATTGAATTTGACCGTGTTGGTGAGTTGTAGAAATCTCTTGATGTGGTCGTGTGGGTCATCAATGGTGCGTCCCAAGAATGGTTGAGCTGAGACCATCTGGATAAAGCCTGACTTGAGCTCGAAGTTGTTGGCGGCAATTGGTGGGATGACAATTGGATCCGTGTTGCCATCAACATGAGCTTGCAGCAATTCAATCATTGGGCGATTATCCGGAAGGTGCTCATTGTTGTTGTTATTCATGTTGTTGAAAGGTGGATTGTTGTTGTTATTATTGTTGTTCGGAGGTGGTATGTTATTGTTGTTTTGAACACCAGCCATGTCTAAGTTATCGAGAGGCTCGGGCTCTTGATAGGACGTGGATCGAGTGCGCATACACCTGCAAAAGAACGAACAAAGAAAAGCAAAGCAAAAATATTTTTGGTTTTTATTGTTTTTTTATTTTTAGGATTTTTGAAAATTTTATATTTTTTAGTGTTTTTTTGAAAATTTTATGAAAAAGTAACGTTCACGGGGAACGGATCCCAAAATCCAAGTTCTACAAAAAACTTTTGATCTTAACGAGAGGAGCCGGCAGCGGCGCCATTTGATACAATGATTTTTGCTAGGGGTTCTAATTTCTCGGAATCCTCTCGAATTGATCTCAGTTAAAAGTGGAATGATTGTTCTTGGTTACTAAATAAGGGGGTTTGGTTTTCTATTCTAATAATAAATGAAAGTCTAAAGCAAAGGCAATTACTTTAATTAAGATCAACAAAAACTTGGTTGCAAATTTAAAGTTCAAATTAAAATCAAATTAAAATTAAAGTTAAAGAGTTAAAAAGTAAATTGTGAAATGTGAGCAGAGAAATAGTGAAACATCAACAGTAAAACAGTAACTTAAAAATACCCAAAATTTAACTGATTCGGAACTTTCTGATTCTGAAGACACTATTCATTCATTCGGAACTCTCTCATCCGGAACTTAATGGCTGATTCGGAACACACTCATGCGGAACTTATTCATCCGGAACTTTCCGAATGAAGGGTGCTGATTCGGAAGTTTTGGAAACTTCCGAATGAAGGATTGGTTCGGAACTTATTAACTGATCCGGAACTTTATGACTGATCCGAAACTTTCCGGATGAAAGCTTGATTCGGAAGTTTTCTATTGATTCGGAACTCTAATGCTTGGTTCGGAAGTTTCCGAATGAAGGACTCATTCGGAACTTTTTGGCTGATTCGGAAGTTTTGGAAACCCAGTTACAGTAACAGTAAAAGCGAAGAACACGGACACAAAAGTAATCAAAAGCAAATCAAACACTTAAAAAGGTTTTACCAATTTAAACACAAATCATTTAGACAATATAAGCAACAAATCCCACTAATAAAAACATAAATCCAAACAACTTTTGAAGATCAAATCAAGAAAAATAAAACTTAAGAACTTGAAGATAAAAATGGAGATGAACAAGATGAAATGAAAGATTAAACAAGAACTTTGAATTGGATGATTAATGTTTTGACAAGATGAAACAAGGATTAAAATTACAAGATCAAAGAACTAATAATAAAAATCACCAATCACCCTAGTGGTGATGGTGTTCTACGAACCAGGAGAAAGAAAAAGAAGAAGAAAGAAAAACTAGCTAGCTCTAAAAATGTGTGTGGGATGGCCTATTTATAGGTGTTTCCTTTGGTTGGTGAGTGGGCTTTCTCCCGTTCTTCGTGTCTTTTCGTCTTTTCAGAAAAGTTTCCGTTTTCGATTCTGATTCGGGATTTGTTGTCGATTAAATTCAACTCGTCTTTTAATTTCTTCGTTTAATAGACTTGAGTTTCTTCGACTTATATAAATCTTCCATCTTTGGTCCTTTTCTTCGATAAATCTTCGAATAGGCCCAGCGACTTCAAATCTTTTGCATCTCTTGGACAATAGACTTTATCTTGAGTCTTTTTCTTCAGTAAAACCCGTGCAATCCCATGTTTTCTTCAATATTTATCCGGTTGGCTCTGAAAACACAATAAACACAAAAACCACGCATAATTCCAAACAAATGATATTAAATACGTGTTTTGGTCTCGTTTTAGCCCGAATTAAGTGGTAAAAGGATGGGTGTTTACACACCTATCAGGTAACTTCTTATTGTCTTCTAGAAAAACGTATTCAAGATGAGACGGTAAATCCTTAAGCTCTAAATCCAGAGGATTGTCGATGGAAGGCTTAATCAAATTTGGATCATCGTTTGTAATTTCAATAGGAGAAGGTGGAGAAATATGGTCCTCATTGAGAAGTTTCTCAATGGTACGAATGTCTTTATCCCAATCGGAGGGAGAATCGTCATATTTTAAGTCCACATCCCCTAAACTTGCTTCAAATTCTTTCAAAAGAAAATCACTTCCTCCAAATGGAGTCAATGATGGAGCAATAGAAGCAACGGTCTCAACAATCGGTAGAGAAGAAAAACCACTTTTACAAGAGTCTTTGAAATGTTCTTCACAAGCCTCATCAAGTACGTCAATGAAATTAACGATCTCGTGTTCATAAGGTTGTTTAGAAAGTTTACCCATGTTGAAAACGATTTTGTCGTCACCAACTCTCATGATTAATTCACCCGCGGCTACATCAATGAGAGTGCGACCGGTCCTCAAGAATGGACGTCCAACGATTAATGGAACACGGGGATCCATCTCGTAGTCAACGACAACAAAATCCGCCGGAAGGGTGAATTTGTCGACATCGACGAAGACATCTTCGGCTATCCCCACCGGATAAGCAACCGTACGGTTAGCTAACTCCAGTGTCATTCGCGTGGGGACTAGCTCGGGTAGAGATAATTGTTTCCAAATGCTTAATGGCATTAAGTTTATACTAGCACCTTGATCGGCTAGGGCCATACAATTCTCTACCCCGGGAAAGTTGCAAGGAATGAGAAAGCGACTCGGATCACCTAGTTTGGTTGGTGATTTCCTTAAAAAAACCACGGAGCAATTCTCATTAAGTTGGGTTTGTGCAATATCAAGGAGTTTTTCCTTATCACTTAGAAGAACTTTGAACATTTTAGCATATTTATGCATGTGAGCGAGAGCCTCGGCAAAGGAGATGTTGAAATTCAATTGTTTAAACATTTTAAGAAATTTTGAAACTTGAATATCATCCTTGTTCTTCAACTTCTCTTTCCTCAACCTTGAAGGGTAAGGTATATCGGGTTGAGACGAAGGCTTTGGAATGGAATTCTCACTCACATCCTTGGGTGGTGGAGGGGTAGAAGTAGAAGGTGGAGGAATCGGTGAAGGGGGCTCGTTATCCTTCGTCACAATCACCGGAGTAGGTTTAGGAATCTCGGGTTCCTTATAACCTTTTCCATTTCGGGTGGTGATTGCTTTCATCTCCCCTCTTGAATTAGCAATGGTGTTACTCAGAAGAGAACCCGAAGCAGAGGGTTGATTACTTTGGAAGAAACTAGCCATCATATCCCTTAAGTCATTTGTTTGACTGCTTAAAGAGTTTCGCATGTCATTCCTAAGCTCAGCTCGAAGATCATTCCCTTGTTTCGCCATGTCACCTTTCAAGTTAATAATTTGGCTCTGAAGATTCTTCACCAGCGCGTCATTAGTCCTCATGTAAGTTTCAACCTCTTGATTATATGTCATGGGTTGGTTGGGAGGAGGAGCTTGGTAAGCGGGTGGTTGATAGGTGGGTTGTTGGTAAACTTGATTATTTCCTTGAGGTGGATATGGGTTTCTTTGGGTTTGATATTAAGTAGGAGCTCGAGGTTGGTTTTGATTGTTGCGATTGAAGTTGTTTTGGTTTTGAGGAGGAAACCGGGTGGTGAAAGAAAGTTGTTTGAACGATAGCTTAGCAAATTTCGGTCACCTTGAGGACGAGCTTGATAGCCTCCCGTGGAAAAGGTACCGTTAGCCGCATACACGTTTTCCGGATTGTCATGAGTAGAAGGACAATCGGTGTATGAATGAGAACCCCCGTAAATCTCACAAGAATGTGTTACAGCTTTGACTTGTTGAAATTGGTTCGTAGCCATGGTTAAGAAATTTTTGTTCATCTCGGCTATTTGGCGGGTAAGTTCGGTTAACTCGGGGTTTGATGAAGTAGAAGAAACATTGTCCCTCGGGTTATTTCTTGAAGATGCGGATGAATCCTAATTTTTGTGATGAGTGGTCATGTTCTCTATAAGCTCTCTACACTCCTCGGATCTTCTCTTCATAAATGTACCACCGGTGGCAGCATTAATCGTATCACGATCACGAAAAGTTAAACCATTGTAAAAAGTATCAATCAAAGTGACGGGGAGCATATTATGGTTAGGAAAACGATCGATCAAGACATTATAACGTTCCCAAGCATTGAAAAGAGACCATCAGGTTCTTGAGTGAAACCACTGATTTAATTCCGAAGACTAGTTACCATGGATGGTGGAAAGTAGCGGGACAAAATTTTTTTGAGTCATCTCATCCCATGTATGAATTGAGTTTTTGGGAAGACAATCAAACCATTTTTTGGCATGGTGGAATAAAGTGTGTGGAAAAAGATGAAGGCAAAGAAAATCCATGGAAACACCGGGCAATTTCATGCTTTGAGTGATGGTTATGAATTTATCGAGGTGTTTGTTGGCATCATCATCCGGTAATCCGCGAAATGGACAAGCATTTTGAACTTGTTGGATCATGTGATGCTTCAACAAAAATTCAGGAGCCGTGATTTACATCGACGCAATCGGTCCTCCACGTCCGTTCATAGTTGGTTGACAGAGCTCCTCCATCGTAGGAAGGTCGGGTTGAGGAACATGGTTGTTATTGTTGTGATTATTCAAATTGAGGTGAGGTGGGTTGTTATTATTATGCACACCGGCCATATCTAAGTCTCTACGAGTCTCGGGCTCAGAATAAGACGAATATCGAGTACGCATACACTAAAAATGAAATACAATATTTTTTGTTTTTTATCTTTTTTATTTTTTTGTATTTTTAAAAATTTTATATTTTTTTAGGATTTTTGAAAATTTTTATGCTTGAAAATAACGTTCCTAAAAGAACGGATCCCAAAATCCAATTTTCTCACTAAACACCGTTAATCTTTACGAAAAGAGCCGGCAGCGGCGCCATTTGGTTTAATGGATATTGTATGTGTGGAGTGTTGTTCGTACTCGATTCAATTCGAATTGATCACGGTTTAGGGTGGAATTATTGGTGTTGGTCACAAAAAGGGGGAGTTTTTTATTATCTAAGTCTACTAATAATATAAACGTAAAGCTTTTAAACATAAAAATAAAGAAAGATGTCTAACCTCGATTGCTTATCCAGCGTGAATGTTGCACAGTAGAACTTGGTGAAAGAAATTAAAAGAGATTATCTATTTTAAAATAAAAGTGAAAATATAAATGTCGATGAGTAAAAATGAAAGCTTTGAAAGTTAAACTAAAAATTGAGACTTAAAAATAAACGACGAAAAATTAAAACTTTAAAAGTAAATTTGAAACTTAAAACTTTATAAAAATGTAAACTTTATAAAAACGTAAACTAGAAAATTAAGCTAAGATAAAATAATTAAAATAATACTTAAGAAAAATGGCGGGAAAAATTAAAGTTTAAAAATTAATTCGGGAAACTAAAAACTAAAAAATGAACATAAGTCGGAATACCAAATATTTCACCTTATCCGGAATACCAAGTTAGTATGTAATTCGGAATCCAGGTCCTTGAAGTAATCCGGAATCCCCAAGGTTGAAAACAATCCGGAATATAGATCCTTTTCCTAGTTCGGAATGTATATCTCCAACACAATCCGGAATACACCCTTCCTCAGCTAATTCGGAATCCTCACTGGTGACTTAATCCGGAATACTCAACCTTCATATAATTTGGAATCTAGTTCCAAACGTAACTCGGGAAATGGGAAATTGAACCTTATTCAGAATCTGAATTTTCGACGTAATCCGGAATACCTATTTCGGATAGTAATCTGGAATCCGTATTCTCTACTTAATCCGGAATGCACAAGTTGACTTAATCCGGAATCTCCAAAATCACACCTAGTTCAGAATATGTAATCTAGCACTCAATTCGGGAAATGAGCTTCACAAGTAATCCGGAATAATATTCCGGATATCAATCCAGAATACAAACAAAACCCTAATTCGGGACACTAATCAAACATGTAATCCGGGAAAAAGATTTTGCAAGTAAGTCGGGATAAAGGGGTTTAGCATATAGTTCGGAATGTTGGGGTTTTCAAAATCCGAATTACACCAGTTAAGCAAAAATCAAATAAGCACTTACCAAAACTTTAACCAAATCAAACTTTAGAAAAAGCTAATAAGAGACAATTTTAATACTTTTAAAAACACTAAATAATCAAATTATTTAAAATCAACTTTTTATAAAATTATTAATCTACCAAAATCAACTTATTTAAAAACTAGAAAACATAAAAATTAAACAATAAGCACAATAATCTAAAAAAACTCAAACACACCAAATCAATAAGCACAATCCAATAAGCAAATCAATCACACAATCAACAAGATAAAATCAACTACATGATTAATAAAGCAAAATAATAGATTACGATTGATATGAGCAAAAACTCATATCAATTTATCAACAAATCACCTTAAAAACACAATAAAAATACCTAAACTTTGTGCTATAAAGCGGAATTATGTGGTATGTTTTGTGTTTGTGCTCAAATAGGTAAGAAGGATACATTTTCAAGCGAACAAAGGAAAATCAAGCTTAATTTGATGAAAAAGATAAAGAAGGATCAAAAGTGACAAGACTTTGAAGACAAAGGACCTATCTTGACAATTTGCCAAAGATGAAGGACCAAAAGTGTAAATATGACAAATTCAAGATCAAAGTCAAATCTGGTCAACTATCAAGTCAACCAAGTCAAAGGATCAAATTTGTTCAAGAATGAAGTTTGAAGGACCAATTATGCCAAAGAAATGAAGTTACTAGCTCAAATTTACAAACTGCCAAGTCAAGGGATTAATTCTGCCAACTTTGGAAAGTAAAAACATGTTCAATCCGTGTGCTAACTCACAAGCCAATCAAATACGAGTATTATGGAGTAGTGGATTGCCAACTGGATGGGTAATAAATGAGAGAGAGAATTAGTGGCGTATCCCAACAGTGATCCAGCAGCCAATCATATTTCATGTTTTGGATAATGATCCGAGTGCTACTTCCACATCCAATATAAACATGGCACGTGTCATCTCCTCCAAAGTGTATTGCCAGGATCGTTTTTAAGCTAGAAGCAATTTCAAGGGATGTTATAAACATGAAACTTGTTCGTTTTTTAGAGACAAACTCAATGGTCACAACCAATTAAGCTGAAATCAAACCAAGAGAAAATCCCCAAATCTGTTCTTCATCAGCAAAATCCAATTGGCAGATTTTTGACACATGGAAGCTGGGGATTGGTTCCAACACGTCACCAACCCCAACTGCTTTACTCCTGAAGTCTATAAATACCATGTTCAGTTCTCATTTCTTGTTGTTGTAGAAAGTGTGAAATCACACACACTTAGTTTTTCCTCTCAACTCATTTCTTAGTTTTATCTTAACAACTCAAGAGTTTGACACACTCTTGAGTCTGTTATAGTTAGTTGTAACAGTTAACTACCCTTGTAACTACTTCTTTACTCGATAAAATTCAAATTTCATTTTCCCTCCAAAACTCTCATTACCTTCTCTACTGTTCATACTTGCACCATTGATTCCTTTTGTTGCTGTTGTTAGTTTCTTATGATCACCACTTGATCATAACTGGCTAAGTTTGAAGATTGAAGCTATTGTACCTGTTTTGATCATCCAGTTCAAGTATTAGCAGATTTTGGAGATTTCAGTTCATGAATGGCAGATTTGGTGATTGATTGCTGTTGATAGGTAGCTGAATAGTGTTTTCTAGTGCTAAGGTGGTGGTTAGCACTAGACTAGAGAGCTCAGCGCTCCTCTACTCCCCAAAGGAGGCCTTAGCTAAAGGTTTTGAGTTTCTGATTTTTTAGTTCCTCTAAACAGTTGAATGCCTGCTTCATTCTATCTTAATCTTGCTTGATTGCATGATAAAAGTTGTTTTTAGACTGTTTCTGATCTGATTTCAGTAGTTGTGTAGCTTAATCTTGCTTATCGTTTTCATACTTGTCCTGTTTTTCTAGTTTTAATCAGTCATTTAGTCTTAATAACCATTTTGAGTTCTAATTGTGTTCACTGCTTGTTACTAGTTCTTATTCATTCCATTTAGGTTTTAAAACTTAGTGTGATATTAGTCTTTACTCAGTTTAACCATTTGCTCAATAATCATTCACAAAAATTCCAAAAAGATCATAAAGTGATGTTTGGCATTAGCTTTGATTCAGATTTTAAGTGATAGAATTTGGCAAGTTTTGGCTCATTTTCAGTTAACTAGTCATTATAAACAGTTTTAAGTCACTTTTAAGTCAAAGTTCTATTCAAAAAGGCAAATGGTCATCTAAAAAGTCTGGGTCAGTTTTCTTCAAGCTTTGTTTCAGAAAGTGATGATTTTGATTTGCCTGGCATTACTTTGTTAGTTGATGAAATTACAACAAACCAGTTCTCAATTCTCACTCAATATATGAACTTTCATCTTGTATAAGGAAACTGTACAGTATTCAAAATTCAGCAAGAAATAAGCAAAAGTTTAAGCTCATGAGCAAACTCAAGTTTCTATAACTTGGTGAACTGCTTTTTCATATCTTCATTTCCACTTCATTAACTGGTCAATTTTCTTTCACAATTTCATTCAATAAGTGTTCCTAGTTGAATTTTTAGAATTTGGGCTTATTGAAAAATCTGGTCAACGAAAGTCAACATAAGCATTCTTTTTGCTTATTTTAAAATTCTAAGCTTATTACTGGATGATTTTTCATGAGACTTAATTTCCCGTCCTTCTTTTGAGCTTATTAACAAGAATCTTCACTAAAACCTAGTTGTGCAAGTCTAGTTTAGGTTATAGCTTATTTTTTGCTTATCAAAATTAGCTTATCAGCTTTTTAGTAACTTTCAGCCAAAATCCTTGGATAGGTCTAGCTTACTTTTGATTTTAAGTAGTTTGCAATTTGTTTGAACAAATTTGGTTGAGAAATAAGCTCAAACGAGATTATTTAACTCCTTAACCCGTTTTTGTTGAAAAGTTGTTGGAAATTGCAATTAGGTCCTTATAGAATTAAGCAGTTTGTAAACATGGTTAATCTTTCTACTTTTTAGGGTTTGCTAATAATCAGTCCCTATATTTTTAAGTTTGTTCAAAATTAGTTATTCAGTTTTCATTTTGTTGAAAATTAGTTACAAGTTTGAATAGTTTTCATTTCAAGTCCATATAGTTTACTGATTTTGCACATTTAGTCCTTATACTTTTCAGCTTTACATTTTAAGCATTTAAATTTCATAGAATTTACATTTCCAGTCCTAATAGTTTGTAGAATTTTCATTTGGCATTTTAACTGAATAAAAACTTGGTATTTGCACTGTGTTTTACATATAAGTAGACGATATTTTTTATTTTTACAAGGCATTGTTTGAATTAGCAATAGAATATCCAAAAAAAACATTACCAACCAAGAACAATTAAAAACCCGATCTTGTTAGGACTTTCAATTTGTTAAGAACTGAGAAAAAACGAACTTCAACTATACACATTTCAAATGGCGCCGTTGCCGGTTCTTTGACTTTACGAGAGACTATCGATTGACGGTTTTCATTGGCTTTTGGGATCCGTTCACCTAGTGAACGTTATTTTTACGTATCATAAATCAAAAACAAATAAAAAATCAAAAATATAAAAATATATAAAAACTAAAAATTAACAAAACAATTCTTTTCCTAAAGAATTGAGCAAACAAATTAAAAAATCCAAAAAGCAATCTTTTTCCTAAAAGATTGCACCCAAAAATATATATTATTAGATTCTCTCGGTTTTTATGTACATATAGTATTTTTTCATAAAAACTCATAAATACAAAAATATTTTCCATATATTATTATAAGTAAATACGTATACGTATAAGAACAACCAATCTACATATCTTCCAAAAGTATTGCCAAGGCAATACACCGTGTTGAGGGGCGTTCCGGTCCTTGACACGTGTATCGATCAAACAAAATAAAGCAAGAATAGATAAGTACTCTCAATAAGCAACAATTCGAAGAATACAAACAATTAAGTGAATAGAAAGGCGATGTGCTATAAAATGCCATCTAAGGGTCAATAGGTACTTAAGTGCTTCGCGCCACCTAACCCCCCGTTCACTTGTGAGTATTCTAAGAAGGAAGGCTTCATTGAGGGTCTTGCACCCAAGTAGTACATACATATATTATTATTTTCTTGTGGATATTTCATATTGAAACTCGAAGAGGATAATCCTTTTCTCTTCAAAGTCACACGAGAGCTTCTCTCTCATTCCTCGTATTGAGTTGCATGCTCACTCGCGGGCGTGCACAAATACCGATTGGTGTACAACCTCTTCCTCTGAAAAGGAAGAAAAAGAGAAAGAGTAAGACCACCACCGTCCATCAAGCCGATCACGAGAATCGTGCTTTGATCCATCCACAACAAGAAGCCATGGCTGTTGATAATCGTTCTTTGATGGAACGTTTGCAATCCAGTGTTCATGGATATGCTAATGCTATTAGGATTCCCGACATTCCCGCAAATTCATTTGAGCTAAAAACGGCTATGATTACCTTGGTTTCAAACACACCTTTCTATGGTCACAAGAATGATGATCCTCATGATCACCTTAAGAGATTCCTTGCTCTTTGCAATACCCTTAAGTACAATGGAGTTCCACATGATGCTATTAAGTTGATATTAGTGCCATTTTCACTAGAGGGACCCGCTAAGCATTGGTTAGACACCCAACCACCCGATAGTATCACCACTTGGGATGGTTTCACCACTAAGTTTTTGAACAAGTTCTTTCCCCCATCTAAGACCACGGCTTTGAGGAACTTAATTATAGGCTTTCAACAAAAACCTAGTCAATCCTTTAGTGATGCTTGGGAGGAGTTTAGAGAGTTACTGAGGCGATGCCCTAACCATGGATTGGATGAAGTTCACCAAATCAATACTTTCTATAATTGCCTTAAACCTCATCACCAAGATTCACTCAATGCTTTCGCGGGAGGGAATATTCTTCTTAAATCCATTCAAGAGACCGTGGACATCATTGAGACTAAAGCAATGGTTCAAACAAATTCTTAATTTGAAGAAAGGGTTCATGTTATCCAAAACGATTCTCAACCACCTTGTGATAACCAATTCCTCAAGATTCAACAAGAGATCCTTCAAAAAATGGATAGAGGTCAACAAGAGATGATTCAAGCTATTAAGAGACTTTCATTGAACAATTCTTCAAATGATGTGAATGCCATTACTCTTTCTTGTGTAACTTGTGGAGGCCCCCATTCTTATGAACAATGTGATAAGGTGCAAGGTTATCAAGGGGAATGTTATGCTTACCAAGAGGAACATCGTGAACACTTCAAGCCAAATATCAATCTAAATAACCTTTCTTACAAGTCCCAAAATTACCTTACTCCACCGGGATTCCCACCCCAACCACCCACCCAACTTCAACAAAATCCTCCTCAAGTGTTACAAAGGAATCAAGGGAAAAGACCACCTTACCAAGGAAATAACTACAAGGCACCCAACAATGTTCAACATCAAGGAAATACCTTTTATCCACCACATCAAGGATTTAATCAACCTATTCCACCTTTCCCAAATCAAGGATATTCTCAAATACCAAATCAAGCTTACCCTCAACTTCAAAATCAAGGATATGGGATGCAAGAGACTCATGAGTATGTTGATAAGAGAATGTGTGAAATTGAAAAGAGAATGAATGACCAAATGAAACTTGCATTGGATGCACAAACCAATAGGCTTTTAATGGCATATAATCAAAGACCACAAGGGGCTTTACCTTCCAACACACAAACAAATCCAAGGGCAAATGTCAATGCTATTACAACAAGAAGTGGAAAGACAACAAAGGATCCTTCACCTCCTAAGCCTCCTATTGTTCCACCCACTTTTGTTCCTACTTGTGACAAGCCTTCTACCTCTACTTCACCACCTCAAAATGCTCTCATTCAATCAAACACACCTTCTCAACCTATTCCTACTTCACCTCTACCTTCTACACCTCCCAATGAAGAAGCTAAAAAAGACAAATCTTCCACTACAACACCTATTCAACCTACACCAAAACCAACTCTTCCATATCCTTCAAGGTTGAAAAAGGACAAATTAAAGAACAAGGATGACATCTAAGTCTCAAATTTCTTAAGGATGTTCAAGCAACTCAACATCAACATATCCTTTGTGAAAGCTCTTGCTTATATGCCAAAGTTTGCTAAGATGTTCAAGGATTTACTCTCAAACAAAGAAAAATTGGTTGATTTGCCCAACACATCCCTTAATGAAAATTGTTCCGCCGTGCTACTTGAAACCTTACCAACAAAACTTGGAGATCCGGGGCGCTTCTTGATAGCTTGTAATTTTCTCGGTGTAGAAAATTGCATGGCTTTGGCGGATTTAGGGGCAAGCATTAACCTCATGCCTTTATCAGTTTGGAAAAAATTCTCTCTTCCCGAGCTCACTCCCACTAGGATGACCCTTGAGTTAGCCAACCGAGCCATAGCCTACCCCGTAGGTATAGCGGAGGATGTGTTTGTAGGTGTGGATAAGTTTACATTTCCGGCCGACTTTGTAGTGGTTGATTATGACATGGATCCTAGAGTTCCTTTGATTGCTGGTAGACCGTTTTTGAGAACGGGTCGTACTTTGATAGATGTGGCAGAAGGAGAACTAATTATGAGAGTAGAGGATGAGAAAGTGGTGTTTAAGTTAGGGAAAGTTTGTGATAGGAAAGAGGTTAAGGAGTCTAGACCTTGTGAGACTATTAACATAGTTGATGTGTTAGATGAAGTGTGTGATGAACATTTTCATGATGCTTGCAAGAGTACTAGTGATGAGATGCCCCATGTTGAAACCGTGGCCTCAATTGCTCCCTCTTTAACACCTTTTGGAGAGAGTGATTTCCTCTTGGAGGAATTTGAGTCAAACTTTCTTGGTGGTGATGATTCTCCCATTATATGGGAAGAAGATATTCTTACTATCCAAAAGTTGCTCAATGAGGACCCTATTCCTTCTCCTACTCCACAAGAAGTTATCAATGAGGATCCTTCCATAGTAAAACCTTCCATAGAGAGTCCACCTCCAATTGAACTTAAGGACCTTCCATCCCACTTAGAGTATGCTTTCTTAGAGGGCAAAGACCAACTACCCGTGATCATTGCGAAAGAGTTAAAAGAAGATGAGAAGGAGCAACTTATTGAAGTCCTTAAGAAACACAAGAAAGCTTTAGCATGGAAAATATCCGACATAAGGGGAATTGATCCACATTTTTGTACACACAAAATCCTTATGGAGGATGACTACAAACCCGCCATTCAAAGTCAACGAAGAGTTAACCCAAAAATCCATGAGGTCATTAAGAAAGAAGTGATTAAACTCCTTGATGCGGGTATGATTTACCCTATTTCCGAATCTCCATGGGTTAGCCCGGTACATTGTGTTCCCAAAAAGGGTGGAATCACCGTAGTGCCTAATGAGAATAATGAGCTTATTCCTACAAGACTTGTTACCGGTTGGAGAGTTTGTATTGACTATAGAAAACTCAATGAGGCTACTACGAAAGACCATTTCCCATTACCTTTTATGGATCAAATGCTTGAACGCTTAGCGGGAAATGAGTACTATTGCTTTCTTGATGGCTTTTCGGGTTATTTCCAAATACCCATTGACCCTAAGGATCAAGAAAAGACCACATTCACTTGTCCCTACGGTACATTTGCTTACAAGAGGATGCCTTTTGGCTTATGTAATGCACCGGGGACGTTTCAAAGGTGCATGATGGCAATTTTCCATGACATGATAGAGCAAACTATGGAGGTTTTTATGGATGATTTTTCCGTCTTTGGAAATTCATTTACCTCTTGTCTCACCAATCTAGAGAGAATGCTTAAGCGTTGTGAGGAAATACGTTTAGTGCTTAATTGGGAGAAATGTCACTTTATGGTAAAAGAGGGAATTGTTTTAGGACACAAAATATCCAACAAGGGATTAGAAGTGGATCGAGCTTAAATTGATGTGATTGCTAAGCTTCCCCCACCCACCTCGGTTAAAGGTGTGAGGAGTTTCTTAGGTCATGCGGGATTTTATAGGCGCTTTATACAAGATTTTTCTAAGATAGCTAGACCGATGACTCACCTCTTGGAAAAAGAGGCTCCTTTCATTTTTAACCAAGATTGTTTGGACTCTTTTGAGACTCTTAAGGAGAAATTAACAAAGGCTCCCGTTTTGGTTACTCCAAATTGGGAATTACCTTTTGAGCTTATGTGTGACGCTAGTGATTATGCGGTGGGGGCCGTCTTAGGACAAAGAGTGAATAAGCATTTTCAACCTATACACTATGCGAGTAAAACCCTGACCGGTGCACAACTTCATTACACTACCACGGAAAAAGAGTTGCTTGCTATAGTCTATGCTTTTGAGAAATTTAGACCATACCTTGTGCTATCCAAAACCATGTGTATACGGATCATTCCGCTCTCAAGTATCTTATGACAAAACAAGATGCTAAGCCTAGGCTTTTGAGATGGGTTTTGTTGCTTCAAGAGTTTAAGATAGAAATTCGTGATAAGAAAGGAGCCGAGAATTTAGCGGCGGATCACTTGAGTAGACTTGAGCATCCTTTTAAAGGAGATTTTCCACATCAAGAAATCAATGAATCCTTTCCATTAGAGGAGCTCATGTCTATCTCTTCCCAGAAGGATGCCACTCCTTGGTTTGCGGATATAGCAAACTATCTTGTGGGAAATGTGCTTATTGAGGGTCTTACTTATCAACAAAAGAAGAAATTTCTTAAGGAAGTTAAGTACTACTTTTGGGATGATCCTTATCTTTTTAGGCAATGTGCGGACCAAATCATTTTACGGTGTGTAGATGGGCCCGAGGCATTTAAGATCTTAGAAGCGTGTCATAAAGGACCTACGGGTGGACATTTTGGGCCTAACTATACCGCCAAGAAAGTCTTTGATTCGGGTTACTATTGGCCTTCCATTTACAAAGATGCCCATGAGATGGTGAAATTTTGTGATGTGTGTCAAAGACAAGGAAAAATTACGCAACGTGATGAGATGCACAAAATTTTATTCAAGAGTGTGAGATATTTGATGTATGGGGCATAGACTTCATGGGACCTTTTCCATCTTCTAAGGGAAACAAGTATATACTTGTGGCGGTGGATTATGTGTCCAAATGGGTGGAGGCTAAAGCCTTACCTACCAATGATGCTAGAGTTGTTGTGAAGTTCTTAAAGCAATTGTTTGCTAGATTTGGTGTACCTCGGGCCATCATAAGTGATCGTGGTACGCACTTTTGTAATGATCAATTCACGAGAGTTATGAAGAAATATGGAGTTAATCATAGACTTTCTACCGCATATCACTCTCAAACCAATGGTCAAACCGAGGTCACAAATCGTGGTTTAAAGAGAATTTTAGAGAGAACGGTGGGAGAGCATCGAGCTTCTTGGTCGGATAAGCTTGATGATGCTTTGTGGGCTTTTAGGACGGCTTTTAAGACACCAATTGGTTGTACTCCTTATAGGCTTGTCTATGGTAAAGCGTGCCACCTCCCATTCGAGTTAGAACACAAGGCATCTTGGGCTCTCAAGTGGGCTAACTTTGATTTAAACCAAGCCGGTTCACATAGGAAAGATCAACTTAATGAGATGGATGAATTGAGAGCCAATGCCTATGAAAATTCTTTGCTTTACAAGGAAAAGACTAAGAAATTGCATGATGCTAAGATCAAGAACCGTGATTTCAAAGTTGGAGAGCCGGTTCTCCACTTTAACTCAAGGTTGAAACTTTTTACGGGCAAGCTTAAGTCGAGATGGTCCGGTCCATTCACTATTGCGCAAGTGTTCCCATATGGAACTATTGAGTTGTCACAACCTGATGGTCCAAACTTTAAAGTGAATGGTCACCGTGTGAAACATTATTTTGGGGAGGACATTTCCGTTGAAATGGTCCAAGAGATCCCCATTTTCCCCATGAATTAATTCATTGAGGGACGAGTCGAGCTAGAGACTCATTAACTCAAGCATCGTATAACTAGGTTTAGAGTGTTGTAGGTTAGCAATAAAGGTATAGACTTGGAGATAAGTGTAGGGGAGACCTTCTTTTGTCTTCATGATTGTTTGTAGGGTTGCTTACTCATTTCATGCTTTGGAGCTTATGGAGGAGGCCCTTGTATCTGGTTCACTTCGTTACTATTGTGATCTTTCATTGACACCTTGTGCTTAAACATGAATTCACTAATAGTTGTCCTTTCCTTAACTTGGGTTAAGCAAAGTCTATTCATTGTCATAAGTGTAGGGGAAGTTTTTATACTTCCATGCTCTTAAACATTGAGGACAATGTTTAGCTTAAGTGTAGGGGGGTCTTCTATCGAAGTGACCTTACCTAGAACTTGTCATTGTCTTTCATGATAACATGGAAAATTAATTTTTCAAACATTTTTCAAATTTTTGATCTACTTTGGCCACCAAAAATATGCATTCATAATTTTTGCATAAATCATTTTTCATTTGCATATCACATTTGCATTGTATATATTTCTTCTTTTTATTTTTCATCAAAAAGATATAAAAAGAAAAAAATATAATAAAAACATGGTTTAACAAATTTAGATTTCTTTGACATATTAGGCCCGCCATGGATATTTTGACTCAACCCGAGTTTGCTTATCAAGCATTCTCTAGCTAGTATCATTAACCATGTAGTCCTTCATTGGTCTATTAGGCTAAGCATCCACCACTCTCATTATTTGAGATTTTAAATTTGTGGAGAATGGGAAATGATAGAGTTGAAGCAAGTATAAAAGGGCTAGATAAACTTCATGATAATTACTTATGGTTAAACCCTTCTCTTCTTTACCTCTATTTTCTTCGCATGTATATATGTTAAATAATCAAGAACGGTTTTAATCGGTTTGTAATCTCTTATGCATTTTTGTCTAATCATTCATGGTTGATATAAGTACGTCTTACTTTCTAAGTTAGAACGGTTTATGTGTACTAGACTTATGTCATGCTCAATATTTAGCGGGTGTTTTTCCTTTTATTCTTTTTTACTTTCTTTGTGAGGAATAAAGAAAAATAAGAGCGGTTTATGAAAAAAAATGAGTGGCTAGAAAAAAAAAAGAAAAAGAAAAGAAAAAGAAAAGAAAAAAATATATATATACAAGACTCCCAAGAGGGGCAGTGTGGTGTTAAATATAGTGACTATTGAGTTCCAATATTACCTTGACGGGTTGCGGGGATTCAATAGATTGCTCCAATCCAATATTACCTTGACGGGTTGCGGGGTTGAAGATCCAAAGTCTCAAAAAGGCGGAGGATGTAAATTATTGCGTGAGTTTTATTTTTCTTTCCTTAGCGAGTGTGTAGCTACTTATGAAAGCATGACATGAGGATTTTACACATAAGGCGAATGACTTATTATTCTTGAAACGGACTTATATTAATTGTGAGCGGTTTTTCAAGTAATGGATGAGAGGATTACTTAGGATTAAAACCGTGCTTCCTTATTTTTGGATTTTACATTTCTTATACTTCACGCTTTAAATAATGACAAATTTGCCCACAAGCAATTTGCTCAAATAATAACCGGTTCCACATTTAATTGTCATGAATAAGTTGATGCACTTTTTACTTGTGAATACAATGATCCCATTTTTAAGCTTGGTATGGGGAAAGTGAAACTTGAGGGTGATAAATGTCCATGGTACCCAAGCCCTAATCAAAGTCATTAAATTCTTTATGAGTCATTTCCATCAAAACCATTTCAAGAAAAACCAAAAGGATATAGATAGAATTGAATTTTGTTCATTGCATTGTTAAAAATCAAAATCATGCATCATTTAGTTTAGAGTAGTGTAGATGCATTCCATATGGCCAAGGTGGATTAATTATAAGGAGAATGTAAATTTGTGCTTTAAAATATATAGCATTGCATGAGGACATGACAATGTTCAAGTGTAGGGGATTTTATATGAGCAAAAACTCATATCAATTTATCAACAAATCACCCTAAAAACACAATAAAAATACCTAAACTTTGTGCTATAAAGCGGAATTATGTGGTATGTTTTGTGTTTGTTCTCAAATAGGTAAGAAGGATACATTTTCAAGCAAACAAAGGAAAATCAAGCTTAATTTGATGAAAAAGACAAAGAAGGATCAAAAGTGACAAGACTTTGAAGACAAAGGACCTATCTTGACAATCTGCCAAAGATGAAGGACCAAAAGTGTAAATATGACAAAGTCAAGATCAAAGTCAAATCTGGTCAACTATCAAGTCAACCAAGTCAAAGGATCAAAATTTTTCAAGAATGAAGTTTAAAGGACCAATTATGCCAAAGAAATGAAGTTACTAGCTCAAATTTACAAACTGCCAAGTCAAGGGATTAATTCTGCCAACTTTGGAAAGTAAAAACATGTTCAATCCGTGTGCTAACTCACAAGCCAATCAGAAACGAGTATTATGGAGTAGTGGATTGCCAACTGGATGGGTAATAAATGAGAGAGAGAATTAGTGGCGTATCCCAACAGTGATCCAGTAGCCAATCATATTTCATCTTTTAGATAATGATCCGAGTGCTACTTCCACATCCAATATAAACATGACACGTGTCATCTTCTCCAAAGTGTATTGCCAGGATCGTTTTTGAGCTAGAAGCAATTTCAAGGGATTTTATAAACATGAAACTTGTTCGTTTTTTAGAGACAAACTCAATGGTTACAACCAATTAAGCTGAAATCAAACCAAGAGAAAATCTCCAAATCTGTTCTTCATCAGCAAAATCCAATTGGCAGATTTTTGACACGTGGAAGCTGGGGATTGGTTCCAACACGTCACCAACCCCAACTGCTTTACTCCTGAAGTCTATAAATACCATGTTCAGTTCTCATTTCTTGTTGTTGTAGAAAGTGTGAAATCACACAAACTTAGTTTTTCCTCTCAACTCATTTCTTAGTTTTAGCTTAACAACTCAAGAGTTTGACACACTCTTGAGTCTGTTATTGTTAGTTGTAACAGATAACTACCCTTGTAACTACTTCTTTACTCAATAAAATTCAAATTTCATTTTCCCTCCAAAACTCTCATTACCTTCTCTACTGTTCATACTTGCACCATTGATTCCTTTTGTTGCTGTTTTTAGTTTGTTATGATCACCACTTGATCTTAACTGACTAAGTTTGAAGATTGAAGCTATTGTACCTGTTTTGATCATCCAGTTCAAGTATTAGCAGATTTTGGAGATTTCAGTTCATGAATGGCAGATTTGATGATTGATTGCTGTTGATAGGTAGCTGAATAGTGTTTTCTAGTGCTAAGGTGGTGGTTAGCACTAGACTAGAGAGCTCAGCGCTCCTCTACTCCCCAAAGGAGGCCTTAGCTAAAGGTTTTGAGTTTCTGATTTTTTTAGTTCCTCTAAACAGTTGAATGTCTGCTTCATTCTAGCTTAATCTTGCTTGATTGCATGATAAAAGTTGTTTTTAGACTGTTTCTGATCTGATTTCAGTAGTTGTGTAGCTTAATCTTGCTTATTGTTTTCATACTTGTCCTGTTTTTCTAGTTTTAATCAATCATTTAGTCTTAACAACCATTTTAAGTTCTAATTGTGTTCACTGCTTGTTACTAGTTCTTATTCGTTCCATTTTGGTTTTAAAACTTAGTGTGATATCAGTCTTTACTCAGTTTAACCATTTTCTCAATAATCATTCACAAAAATTCCAAAAAGATCATAAAGTGATGTTTGGCATTAGCTTTGATTCAGATTTTAAGTGATAGAATTTGGCAAGTTTTGGCTCATTTTCAGTTAACTAGTCATTATAACCAGTTTTAAGTCACTTTTAAGTCAAAGTTCTATTCAAAAAGGCAAATGGTCATCTAAAAAGTCTGGGTCAGTTTTCTTCAAGCTTTGTTTCAGAAAGTGATGATTTTGATTTGCCTGGCATTACTTTGTTAGTTGATGAAATTACACCAAACCAGTTCTCAATTCTCACTCAATATATGAACTTTCATCTTGTATAAGGAAACTGTACAGTATTCAAAATTCAGCAAGAAATAAGCAAAAGTTTAAGCTCATGAGCAAACTCAAGTTTCTGTAACTTGGTGAACTGCTTTTTCATATCTTCATTTCCACTTCATTAACTGGTCAATTTTCTTTCACAATTTCATTCAATAAGTGTTCCTGGTTGAATTTTGAGAATTTGGGCTTATTGAAAAATCTGGTCAACGAAAGTCAACATAAGCATTCTTTTTGCTTATTTTAAAATTCTGAGCTTATTACTGGATGATTTTTCATGAGACTTAATTTCTTGTCCTTCTTTTGAGCTTATTAACAAGAATCTTCACTAAAACCTAGTTGTGCAAGTCTAGTTTAGCTTATAGCTTATTTTATGCTTATCAAAATTAGCTTATCAGCTTTTTAGTAACTTTCAGCCAAAATCCTTGGATAGGTCTAGCTTACTTTTGATTTTAAGTAGTTTGCAATTTGTTTGAACAAATTTGGTTGAGAAATAAGCTCAAACGAGCTTATTTAACTCCTTAACCCGTTTTTGTTGAAAAGTTGTTGGAAATTGCAATTAGGTCCTTATAGAATTAAGCAGTTTGTAAACATGGTTAATCTTTCTACTTTTTAGGGTTTGCTAATAATCAGTCCCTATATTTTCAAGTTTGTTCAAAATTAGTTATTCAGTTTTCATTTTGTTGAAAATTAGTTACAAGTTTGAATAGTTTTCATTTCAAGTCCATATAGTTTACTGATTTTGCACATTTAGTCCTTATACTTTTTAGCTTTACATTTTTAGCATTTAAGTTTCATAGAATTTATATTTCCAGTCCTAATAGTTTGTAGAATTTTCATTTGGCATTTTAACTGAATAAAAACTTGGTATTTGCACTGTGTTTTACATATAAGTAGACGATATTTTTCATTTTTGCAAGGCATTGTTTGAATTAGCAATAGAATATCCAAAAAAAATATTACCAACCAAGAATAATTAAAAACCCGATCTTGTTAGGACTTCCAATTTGTTAAGAACTAAGAAAAAATGAACTTCAACTATACACATTTCAACGATTAAGAAAGGTACAATGAGAATTAATTAAAAAGCTTGATTAGATTGAAGAATAAGATTCAAAATTACAAGATTAAGATGAAAGTTTAATAAGCTTGAAAGAAAAACTAGATAGAGAAAAAGTAAAAACACACACTAATTACCTACTAAAACTTAATGAAAAAATAAAGACTATTCTCTAATGACATGTTTAGGAAACTATATATAGGGGAAGGGAAAGGTGTTGTTTCCTCCTTCTTTCTTCGTGTCTTCTCGTCTTTTAAAATAACTCGTCTTTCTCGACTTTGTCTCGGGATTAGTCGAATGATAAAATGAACTCGTCTTCTAATTTTCTTCTTTTAGTAGACTTGGTTCTTCGACTTCGTTAAACTTCCGTCTTTAGACTTTTTCTTCGATAAATCTTCAGAATAGGCCTTTGACTTCCGTTCTTCTTGCACTTTTGATCTTTTGACTTCGTCTTTTGTCTTTTTATTTGATAAAAGCCCGTGTTTTCTTCCTTTTTCACATTCTTGTCCTAAAACACAATAAAAACACACACCACGCATAATTCCGCCTTTTACGACATTAAATACACGTTTTGGTCTTGTTATTATTAGAAATAAGTGGTAAAAGGATAAGTATTTTCACACTTATTAGACAGGCGAGCCGGGATATTGGTCAGCGACTAATGGCATAACACCTCCTTACTTAACCGGGTACATGACCACCGGTGCGTTATACCCACTTTATAGTTTGTCAAAAGGAGTAGGCCGTTAGATTATTATTGCAATTCACCAATCAACTTAATCTTATGTAATTTAAATCTCTAACAAATCATTATTTTAATATGATTTAGTCCATATTATTTCTTTTCATAAAAAAACTCTTGTTTACAACAATTCAACAATCTTAATATAAACAAGTAAAAAAACTAAATCATAAACACATAATAACAATTTATATGTGCAACAAATAAATCAAATAGCCACATGCATACGATATTCAATAATCATCAAGTCTAGGTCTTTATATCTCTATATAAAAGTCTTCCCTAATTTTAGATTTATTGAATCAAATAATCATGTAGCACATAAAATCATATAAACATATAATTTTACAATCCATGAGAACATGCACGTAATCATGGATTCTTCACAAATCTTAACAATTAAATCTCTACAGATAGTAATCATACATGACATAATAATTAATCATGCAATTTAATCTAAAATTATCCTACATGTAATTTAGGGTTTCAAAATAATTCCTTTTTTTTACAAAAATTCGGCCAAAAAACCCTAATTCTTAAAAAACAAAACCCTAATTTTAAGAAAACCTAAAAAACATGTAGTTTTAACTCAAAACAATTATAAGTTAAAAAACTTTAGATTTTCGATAATTATAACATGTTAAAATGGCTCTCAATACCACTGAAGGTTTATTAATATCATAACAATTATATCAAACCCTAAACGAGATCAAAGCACATATAGCGGAAGCGATTTAACAAGATCATAATAATAACATAATTATAATTAATCGAATTAGGGTTACATACCTTTATCCTAGCGAAGATCCACAAGATCACCAACGAATCACCAATTAGGGTTTATAACGAACAATACCAAGATATAGTCTAAAGTAAGACTATATTACGTTCTTGTACACACATAATACAACGAGCTAACCGTGATTCTAGCACGTGTAAACCGAGCATCAACATTAAGTTGAAAATCTACCCAACAACCCTATATAGGGGCTAGGGCTAGATTATTGCTAAACCAAAACTAAAGGATAAAAGGAACCCTAAAAAAGGTGTTTTTCCTTTGGTGTTGTTTGCAATAGATAAACCAAACAAATAACACAAACCAATCGAAACCCTAAGGTGCGATTAGTTTGTTGATTGCAGGAGAGGAGAGAAAGAGAATAATGGGTTAAAGAATTATGGAGGTGAGGGGTTGTTTATATATGCATAGACTTGTATCCATAAACAAATAAAACGAAAGTTTTTCCCTTCCTTTTTCTCCTCTATGGTCGACGGCCCAAACACCCCTAAGGGGTGTTCCGGAACCTTCCATTCTTCTTTATATTAATTCATCTTTGTATTTATTCCACAACGCTCGTTAATACTTAACTCTTAATTATTTAATGATCGTTAAAGTTATGTCTCGGTTTAATTTAATAAATACATAAATATATATTTATTAAATAAATTAATAAATACTATAAATATACTTATTAAATAAATTAACTCTTTACGTATTGTGTGCAATCCCGTAATCTCGAGTTCGATCCTATCACACGACTATCGAATATAAGTCCATAAACTTACACTTGTTACCTACTTACCTAGACTCATGTTTTGTTTTGTGATATTGTCATGATATTGTGTTGCCTTGAATGACATTTTTGTTTTGCATTTAGTTTTCTCTATAGGGACACCGCTTGTTGTGATGATATCCATAGTTCGCGGCCCGTGTTCTGCCATGGCGCGGTGTGACATATAAATACCCTCTTCTTTGATGGAGAGGATGTCGCTTGGTTAACTTTCTTAATATATTTCACACATTTTCTCTCATCTTTCTCTCTAGAAACCAACAACCTCATTCTAGGTTAAGGACTACCAATATTCTACAATTGGTATCAAAAGCCATGGGATGAAATAAAAGTTTTGTGTTTGAAGTTTTTGTTTTGTTCGTGTATTCAATCATAAAACATCGCGTCCCATTTTTTTGTGGTTTTTTATGCTTTGATCATCATATAAATCATTTACATACCTTTGTATTGATTTGTTTC
The DNA here is from genome assembly GCA_025667525.1 of Glebionis coronaria. Lineage (NCBI taxonomy): Eukaryota > Viridiplantae > Streptophyta > Magnoliopsida > Asterales > Asteraceae > Glebionis > Glebionis coronaria. Next base: position 194,639,904 of record CM046878.1, read on the forward strand.
TTCTTATTTTGCACAAAAACACAAAATCTTTCCTTGTTTAGATTGATATTTGGTGAAAAAGTTGTATTAAAAGTTGTGACGACTCGGGTTTTGACGGGTTAGTAGCCATCCGTTAATTTTTATTATTGTGTTAGATTATGTGCTCTATGTGATGTATGTGTTTATGTGTGTGATTTTGGGAATGATAATGGATGAAATGAGGTACATCGTTCGTAAATCATGGTACAAGTTCGAAACGAAATGAAATAAGATGAAATAAAATGAGTCCATAAATGAACTGCGGGAAAGTTCGAACATCATTTTTATAAGGTTTCGTGTGCGTATAGTATGTTGTATGTGTGTATTAAGTATATATTATATGTATTACATAAGTTTAAGAGTTACTTTCCATATTTAGAAACTTTTGGAAATGAAGGTTACCTCGAAAATCGCGTAAAAAGTCGAAAAATTAACGTAAGGTTTTCGGATTTTGGCCCGGAGGTAAACCGAGGGTACCACTAAGTTTAGTTAAGATTGAATAACAATATGTGGAGTATAAAAGTTTGCTAACACCAGATGGTCTTAGACCATTACAATGACTTAACCCTTATTGTGGAATCTTATTTAACATCTAAACAAGACCTCACATCCATATGAGAGCCTTAAACCATCCCTAAGTACCTTAACTATCTTGTAAATAGGCTGATCCAAAATCAGTTTTGACCACGACTGTTGTAACCCCCTTTTGCCCCACTTCCCGACCTCCAATTGAGTTCTACTTTCTTGCATTCAAAAGCTTATTCAATTACCTTTTTCTGGACACCAAATTCGACTTCCCGTTATGATTAAAACAAGTGACCAAAAATTCTGCACTAATTTCAAAAACAATTTTAAACATGATTAAACCCTAATTACCATCACTAATCTTCATAATACCTAATTTAGTCAATTCATATGAACCCTAATCTCACTAATCTCAAAAAACTCACAAACCCTAATCCATCATAAAACTAATTACATGATTAGATTAATTAAAATCACTAATAGAACAAGGGTCTTGAATGTTTTACCTTAAAAATAAGTGGAAGATCTTTATTTTTGAAACCCTAAATATGCCACCATTATTGATTTCAACCAAGAGGCTGTTTAGGAGAGTAAAAATATGATAAATTCGATTATGGGATGGGTTTGGTCATATCCTAAAGGCCCCCAAACCCATTTCAAGTCTATTGGGCCTGTTTTTTGGGCTTTTCCTTCTTTCTTTCTTTTAGCCGCCCAACCCAAAGCCCAAAGCCCCTATTTGGCCGACTTTTATACTCCACATATTGTTATTCAATCATAACTAAACTTAGTGGTACCCTCGGGTTACCTCCGGGCCAAAGCCCGAAAGCCTTACACTAATTTTTTGACTTTTTACGCGATTTTCGAACTAACCTTCATTTCCAAAAGGTTCTAAATATGGAAAGTAACTCTTAAACTTATGTAATACATATAATATATACTTAATACATACATACAACATACTATACGTACAAGAAACCTTATAAAAACGATATCCGAACTTTCTCGCAGTTCATTTATGGACTCATTTTATTTCATCTCATTTCGTTTTGTTTCCAACTTGTACCATGATTTACGAACTATGTACCTCATACCATCCATTATCATTCCCAAAATCACACACATAAACACATGCTTCACATAGAACACATAATCTAACACATTAATAAAAATCAACGGATGACTACTAACCCGTCAAAACCCGAGTTGTCACAACTTTTAATACAACTTTTTCACCAAATATCAATCTAAACAAGGAAAGATTTTGTGTTTTTGTGCAAAATAAGAAGAAACAATTCAATACAAAGGTATGTAAATGATTTATATGATGATCAAAGCATAAAAAACCACAAAAAATTGGGACACGATGTTTTATGATTGAATACACGAACAAAACAAAAACTTCAAACACAAAACTTTTATTTCATCCCATGGCTTTTGATACCAATTGTAGAATATTGGTAGTCCTTAACCTTGAATGAGGTTGCTGGTTTCTAGAGAGAAAGATGAGAGAAAATATGTGAAATATATTAAGAAAGTGAACCAAGCAACATCCTCTCCATCAAAGAAGAGGGTATTTATATGTCACACCGCGCCATGGCAGAACACGGGCCGTGAACCATGCATATCATCACAACAAACGATGTCTCTATAGAGAAAACTAAATGCAAAACAAAAATTTCATTCAAGGCAACACAATATCATGACAATATCACAAAATAAAACAGGAATCTAGGTAAGTAGGTAACAAGTCCTACATCTTACCCAAAACAAACAATCAAACATAAAGATGTCATACAATGCATTTATTCATTCAAAATAAAAAGGGAAATCTAAGAGGAATGGGGTTCCTCCATATGAAATCCTAGGCATCTCCAAATTCCTAGCCAATCCTATTCTCTACCTTCACCACAAACTCACATGAAAGAGACACTAAAATACATCAACATAAAGTTGGTGAGAGTCATAGGTTTAGACTCCAGAACCAACACAAAACATAACATTTTCAGCTGTGAAACATAAACATTAAACAAATACACATTTGGACAAGGTGTTACAAAATGAATTAAAAAACTAGTAATCAGGGTTAAATATTCTAAACCAATCCAATGCTACCTTCCTTACCAATCACCATTGGTCCCATAGACGCCCATACATCTATGTACCAAAACAAGGCCCCTCCTTGCCAACATCCCTTGGTCCCATAGACACCCATACATCTATGTACCAAAACAAGGCCTCGTATTGCCAACATCTCTTGGTCCCATAAACGCCCATACATCTATGTACCAAAACAAGGCCTCGCCTTGCCAACATCCCTTGGTCCTATCGACGCACATACATCTATGTACCAATCTAAAAAAACAATCAAGATTCACATGGCAACTTAACACATAAGTATACACACATGTCCATCACAAAACATTAAAACAATCACAGCTATTAGTTACAAAAAAACATAACAGTGTCTCTTCCATCCCATCTGGAAGTAAAGAAAACATTTATAAAAAATCAAGAAAGAGACACTAAAATACATCAACATAAAGTTGGTGAGAGTCATAGGTTTAGACTCCGGAACCAACACAAAACATAACATTTTCAGTTGTGAAACATAAACATTAAACAAATACACATTTGGACAAGGTGTTACAAAATGCATTAAAAATCTAGTAATCAGGGTTATATATTCTAAACCAATCCAAGGCTACCTTCCTTACCAATCACCATTGGTCCCATAGACGCCCATACATCTATGTACCAAAACAAGGCCCCTCCTTGCCAACATCCCTTGGTCCCGTAGACGCCCATACATCTATGTACCAAAACAAGGCCTCGTATTGCCAACATCTCTTGGTCCCATAAACGCCCATACATCTATGTACCAAAACAAGGCCTCGCCTTGCCAACATCCCTTGGTCTCATCGACGCACATACATCTATGTACCAATCTAAAAAAACAATCAAGATTCACATGGCAACTTAACACATAAGTACACACACATGTCCATCACAAAACATTAAAATAATCACAGCTATTAGTTACAAAAAAACATGACAGTGTCTCTTCCATTCCATCTGGAAGTAAAGAAAACATTTATAAAAAATCAAGAATATAGGACAATGAAACTCACCTGAACGATATTCTCTAAATTTCCGCACACTAGCAAAAATCTAAACACAACAATACATATAATCAAGACAAGAACCAATAGTGTACCATAACTATATTGTTGGAGTGTGTTGATCCCAAACTTAAATCGATTTAGCTTGTGTAAACGAGATTAAATCAAGTTAAACACGTAGAGAAACTTTGTTGTGTATAAAACAATTTAAGTATTATGCGGAATTAATACTCAAACAGGAACACACAAACAATATAAACCAAACTTTCACTTGACTGATAAAAAATGAACTTGTGTACAATAAAAGTGTTAGAATCTATATGAAACATAAACCTAAAGGTCTCCTTTTATAGACATAAGGAGCCTTGTATAAGAGTCTACGTATCAGCTATTTTAGGTAACGATAAACATAGAAAATACATTGTTGATCATATCTTTACTAGAAACAAACTAGAAACATAATACGTGTAGACTAAGTATTCTATCAGTGCTTGACTTCATCCTATCAACGCTTGACATCTTCCTGTCAACGCTTGTTCTGTCAACGCTTGTTTTCTTCTTATCAACGTCCCAATTGCTCTTGTCAGCGTCCAAGTGTACTGGCTACATTTTATTCCCAACAATCCTCCCCTAAACTTGATATCTACTCTAGCAATCAAATTTCTGAATAAAAAAACTAAGAACTAGGAGGATTCTTACAAATCTTATCAAATTGGTAATAAACATGCCTAATCAAATCTTTGGCCACGTCACTTGAGTAGTCAATCTCCAGCTGTGTTGTCTTCATCTTTTCAAAAACTTCTTTGGACATGGGATACTCAGCATCCACAAGAAGATATTCAGAAAACTTTGTAGAACTCAAAGAATACACACCAGCTATTGAATACAAACGCCATTGAAGTCCACTGATATCATCCTCAAGATCCTTCCAAATAAGATCTTCTTCCTCTGGTGCACACATTCTCTTGAATATTGACCAAAGCTTTATTCCATTGACTGAAGTAGGTGCTTCAGTCTCATACTTGGCCAACAATAACCTCCAAAGGTCTACCAAGTCTTCCCTATCCATACTTGCAAATAGAGACATAAGAGTAGTAAAGGTGTGTACCTCTTTCCCATATCTGTCAATCATCCAAAACCCACTTGCATCTTCTTCATAGCTACTAATAGGGTTTCTGGCATCAAGAGGTAACACTTGTACCATATCTGAAGCTTCCATGGGTGAGAGCTTAATGCTCCTTCTAATAACAGCTTCACTGGGAGTCACTTTATTTAAATCTTTAGGAAACTCAAGTGGAACTCCCTTCGTCAAAGGCCTTGGAACAATCATAGCCTTTTGAATCTCCATCTCTTCTGCAAGTTCTTCTTTCCTTTCATCTGGAAGAAGTCTGATAGTGTTCATCTCTTACACACTTGCCCAAATGGGATAAGCCTTATACTCTAATTCTTCAAAGGATAATCCCTGCAATTTCTGAAAAGTCCATCCTGTTTCATGACATCTGAGCAACATGTAATAAAGCTCCCTTCTATCTCTCTTCAGCAGTGAGAAAACTTTGCTAGCCTTATGCTTCAGAATGACCTTACAATCTCTTTGAACTCTTAGAAGAATCTCCAAACCCCAAATTTGATCTGAAATTGTCATATCTGGATTCTCTATAACCCTATTCTCCCAAGCATGGTACATCTGAGCAACCTCTGGCATATCATAATCTACCTGCATTTTTAACTCTACAAGTTTCTCCCTTGCCAACTCATCACCATATTCAAGTCTTTCTGGTTCTTCAATTATCATAACACTTGAATCTGAACTTTCATCATTACTTCCTTCTCGCTCCTCAGAAGTAACTACAAATGGTGACTCACCAATCTTCTTCTTTTCTTGTTCCATAAGTTGTGCAGTCAACTTTGAATCAAACTCTACTTGTCTTGCATCCTTTGGAACCTTTGTTTCTACCATGATTCCTTTACCCTTATCTAATGGATCAATGATGGGTAAAGATGATGATGGTACCTGTGAAGACACTTCCTTGATGATAGCTGATGACTGGAATACATCAACCATATCTGTAGGTCTGTCAACGTTCAAATCCTGTGTGTCAATGCGCAACTTACTCTTGTCAGCGCTTGGTGTGTCAGCGTCTAAAATCTGCTTGTCAACGCCCACCTTATTCTTGTCAGCGCTTCTTGTGAACTGCTCCATCATTGATGCAAAGGATAAGTTCAAATTTGTAGGAGTAACCAAAGATGCATCAAAACCTGGTTGCTTCTTCAATTCAGTAAGGGCTTCAGCAACACCCAAAGATTCTCCATCATGTGAGCCTTTGTCACTCACATGTACCTGCTCATCCTCCCCTTTGGAAGAATCCTCCATTCCACGCCTATTGTTAGCATCCTCCAAAAGAACAATCCTCTCCCTCAATTACTTGAGTTCAAGGCCTTGTGTACTGACTGTTTGTACCATGTCTGCATTTTGCTTTTACAAGCTAATGCAGACAGCCGTCAATTCCAACATTGTATATGTTTCCAATCTTCCCTCCTCTAGAATGGGCATTTGACCTCCCAAAGTAGAGTCATGGGGCATGGATGAGGTCTTAAAGATGTTAGGACTGGCTTGGCCTGCATCAAAGCGAGTACCAATAGTCCCAGCCTCATCCATATCACCAACCACACTTGTGGTGGTGGTTCTCTCTGCAACATGGCTAGGACCACTAGAGGAGAACACTCTAATAGTCCTTGGGCTTTTTATCAACCTATATTTAGGGGGTGTAGAAGATGATGTGGATTGGGTGGTAGTTCGAAGGTTAAGGGGTGTTTGGGTCTGTTGAAGAAAGGTGTCAACGTCTGGATTTAAAGTATCAACGCCAACATTTAATGTGTCGGCGTTGAAGGGATCTTGGTCAAGTTCCATGTGTTGAGGTGAAGGTGATGGTTCAGGTAATGGTTGTGGGTCAGGTTGAGGTTGTGCTACTGCAATAACAGCAAGCATGGCTTGGGTATGTGAGGGGGTGAATTCATCTTACTAAAAATAGCTTTCTTTTGCACAGGGATCGCATAAAAATCATCATGATCCCTGGTGCAATACCTTTGCTCATCAAAAATCATTTGTAAAAATCTTGGGTAAGCCAAAGTCATCTTATTACCCTTGTTTTTACACATGCCATCAAAAATCAGTTTAGAAAAATTATATTTTTGCCCATTTGTAATACACACAATTGCACTAGCAATGGATCTGTTAATTTCATTATGTGCAGTACACTTGGGACTCAAACATTAAAGGATGACATGTATTAAGTACTTCCAAGCTGGGGGGAATTCTTGTTTATTATATTTATTTAAAGTACCCTCTTCAGGGAAAGGATACCCCAAAGCTTGAAGTCCTTGTTCTATCTCATTAATGGGTTGAGTGGTTATACCATCTGCATCATTAAGATGCAAAGCCTGGCGAACCAAGGCTTCAGTAACCACCCATGAACGCTCATGGACAATAGCTGTTAATGTAGTCACATTATTAAGTGTTGAGGAACTAACAGTGTTCCAAAACTGTTTAATATGAGTGACAGGGATGAGAGGAGCATGAGAAAGTGCATACCTAAGGGGAGATGCATTCAAATACGCCACCATCTGGGTGTATTGAGGAAACAGATCATCAGCCTCCAAATAAGCAATCATATTATGCTGACTTCTGAATCCCAATACCAAGTCACTTGGTTTAAACTTAGGCGCCATTGATGTAGAAAGCTGTTTGTGAAAGGTTATAAAAGATGAATTATAGGAGAAAAGTTGTTAGACAAGAATATGAGAGTACCCTATTTAAAAAGAAGGAGCCAAAATTATAGGAGGGATAGGCACATGTGATTGGTCAAAAATGAGGCAAGTATTTTCAAAATATAATGATGAAAATATTGAAAAGAAAATAAGTTATCTTGTGCACTAATTAAAAGTTATCAACTCCCAAAATTACGGCCCTAATTTTCGTCAAAAATAACAACTGGGTAGGACCCAATGAGTGTCAACGGTCAAAAATAACCCATCAACGCCCAACGGCTATATTCTTGTCAACTTTGGTAAAAGTCATGTCAACATCTAGATTGGTCACAACAACGTTTGGAAATATATCTGTCAACGTCCAAAAATAAAAATGATAAAAATGAAAAAGGACCTTAACAAAGTGATTTATCCTAGTGAAGATAACCTATAAACTGAAAATTACTATAGGGCGGCGAGCACTGTCCAATCATGCACACTTGCTTATGCAAGATAGACATAACAGTCCTCTAGTGTCCCTTGCTAACCAAAGTTCTTAACAGTTAAGTTATCTCATAAAATCCCTTGTAACTCCCAGGTAAGCCCAAAATAAATCATACCCAAGTCTCCCGACAGACCACATCCAATTCTAGGCCAAAAAGGTCTTGGCAGCGTGCATAGTATATCAACTTTGCATGCTACAGTGCCTCATGATTTAGTAAACTAACTCATACTCACCAGTGGACACAATCTATAATTGTGATAAGAGTATTATAAGAATACCCAAAAAGTCCTAAAAGGTTCCTAAACCTCCCCTTAAACTATGATACATAAGTTGCCAAATAGGATGCATGTAAGTAAAAATTTATGTCAAGATAGGAATATAAATATTCCAACCATCATCCATAAATGGAAACATGCTCCAATAATGCTCCAAGGATCCATAAGCAACTATGTATCCAATGGTACAATGCTAACAACGCCTGCACAATTAGATCAAAAACCACAAAACTAACATGTTGCTGACAACGTCACGATAACACTTATCAGCGTTAAGATAACCTTTGTCAGCGTTAGACAAATAAAGTGGAAAATCTAATTTCACATAAAGACCAATAACAATGCATATCTTGTACATACTTTTACAATAAGTTCCCAAAACACATTTTAAGTAAGATTGATCATTCCAATACTTGTTACCAAGTATTGAAATCTTCTAGTATCAAAAGGTTTAGTTAATAAATCAGACACATTCTCTTGTGTGTCAATCCTATCTGGTTGTATTAAACCTTTTTCAAAACAATCTCTTATAAAATGATGTCTAATTTCTATGTGTTTTGTTTTAGAGTGATGTACAGGATTTTTAATAATGCATAAAGTACTGTTATTGTCTACAAAATCTTGGTATGCATGAAATTATACCCATAATCCAACAGCTGGTTCTGAATCCATAAGACTTGTCCACAACAAGCAGCTGCTACAACATACTCTGCTTCAGTTGTAGAATTAGCCACCACTGTTTGTTTCTTGCATTGCCAAGAGATCATTCTACTCCCAAGAAACTGACATCCACCAGTTGTGGATTTTCTATCAAATTTGTCACCACCATAATCATTGTCTGAATATGTAATAAGCTTCAATGGTGAATCTTTTGGATACCATAATCCCAGGTCTGGATAACATCTAAGGTATCTAAAGATCCTCTAGACAGCATGAAGATGACACTCTTTGAGAGTCACTTGATGGCGTGCACATGCACACACAGCAAACATAATGTCAGGTCTTGAAGCTGTGAGATACATCAATGAACCAATCATGGATCTATAGTGCCTGACATCCACATCTTTTCCATCTCCAACCTTTCCCCAAGGGTGTTCTCTATCCATAGGTGTGCTAGCCCTTTTCTCATGTGGAGAAAAGCCAAACTTCTTCAAGATTTCTGCTACATATTTATCTTGAGAGATGAAGATACCATCTTCTTTCTGCTGAACTTGTAACCCTAGAAAGAAGTTCATCTCCCCTATTGCACTCATCTTGAACTTGTCTGTCATAAACTTGGAAAAGTCTTCACTCATCTTTGGACTAGAAGAGCCAAAGATGATATCATCCACATAGACCTGAACAAGTAAGCAATCCTTACCAGTCTTCTTTGTAAATAAGGTCTGGTCTATGGTGCCCCTTTTGAATCCATTTTCCACCAGATAGGTGGACAATGTGCCATACCATGCTCTTGGGGCTTGATGAAGTCCATACATAGCTTTCTTGACTCTATACACCTTGTCTGGATGTTCTAAATCTTCAAAACCAGAAGGTTGCATTACATAAACCTCCTCTACAATTTTGCCATAGAGAAAAGCACTCTTCACATCCATTTGATAGACGGTAAAGCCCATGCAGGAAGCATAGGCTAGAAAAATCCTTATAGCCCCAATCCTTGTAACTGGTGCAAAGACCTCCTCATAGTCTATCCCTTCCTCTTGTGTATATCCTTGAGCCACTAAACGTGCCTTGTTTCTGACCACAATGCCTCTTTCATCCTTTTTATTCCTAAGAATCCATCTTGTCCCAATAGGTCTGACATGTCTGGGACAATCAACCAACTCCCAAACATCCTGGATAGCAAATTGGTGAAGCTCATCTTGCATTGCTTCCACCCAACTTGGTTCTTTGAGAGCATCAAAAATCTTCATGGGTTCCTGTTGTGACAGAAAACAGGCAAACAAACATGCTTGAACAAGAGGGGTATCAACCTTCTTGTGAATATTGGCAATAAATCCACCAAGATTTTGATGAGATCTTCTAGTTTGCACAGGAGACATCACATCACCAATAATTAGAGAAGGAGGGTGATTTTTGATTGTAGAAGTAAGCACTCCTCCCTCAATAAGTGTATTGTCCTCAATCTCATCTTCCATGTTACCAATATCCTCTTCAGACTCTCTTCCATCAACATTTGAATGAACCTCTCCATTTCTGTTTGAAGGTTCGCCTTGTTCAAAATTATTGGAAGAGAAAATATGGTCAAAAGAGCTGTCAACACCTGGACCAAGGTTGTCAACGCTTGAGCCATCAACGCCTGAATTTGTCTTGTCAGCGCCAGAATTTCCTTTGTCAGCGCCTGAAAGATCATGCATGTTGTCAACTGGTGATACTTGGGGACCACCTTTTTTCCTTTCCAGCAGCAGCAGCAGCAGCAAATGCATCTGTCCATATAGGAATAGTAACATACTCAAGTATGGGTGTAGATTTGTCTGCTTGTGATCCAACCTCTTCATCAACCTGTTTACCTAAAACATCAACAACTGGTTCTTCCACAACATTTGAAGTCACCTTTACAACGTTTGGATTAGTAACAGGCATATAATTCAAAGTCCTAGATAGAGTTTCCAAGTCAAATAACCAATTTGGACCACTTTCAGGATCACTAGGTTTACTTTCTAAAAACCTAACATGTACCTTTTTAAGTATACGTTTTTCTTTCTTAAGCTAAACCCTATATCCTCTACTCTGCACAGAATTACCCATGAAGTAACCTTCATCACCTTTAGCACTAAACTTACCTAGGGCATCACTAGTATCCAGCACAACTACATGACATCCAAAAGGTTTAAGAAAACCAATATTAGGTTTCCTGCCCCAAAGTAACTCATAAGGTGTTTTGTTATGAATCTTGTTAACTAATGCCCTATTCTGAACATAACAAGCTTTATTCACAGCCTCAGCCCAAAAAGCAATGGGAAAGTGAGCATCAGCCAACATAGTCTTGGCTGCTTCTATAAGGGTTCTATTCTTTCTCTCAGCAACCCCATTTTGTTGTGGGGTTCTAGCTACACTAAACTGTCTAGTAATCCCTTTCTTGGCACAAAAATCATCTAACAACTTATTTCTAAACTCACCACCATTGTCACTTCTAAGTATCTTAACCTCATTACCAGACTTCTTTTCTATCTGGGTAATAAAGTTAATCAAGGTACCAGCAGTGTCACTTTTCAAAGCTAAAAAGAAAGTCCAAGTAAATCTAGAAAAATCATCAGTGATGACAAAATAGTAAGATTTACCATTTAAGCTTTCTATATTAGTTGGACCAAACAAGTCCATATGCAGCAAGTGAAGTGGTTTAGAACTAGAGTGCACCTGTTTAGACTTAAATGAGACCTTGTGATGTTTGCCTTTAAGGCATGCAACAGAAGAGTGGTCATTGTGGAAAGCCTTTTCAGGAAAACCATCAACTAAACCATGTCTCACAAGTCTATTTATATTTTTAAAATTAATGTGCCCTAATCTCTTGTGCCAAAGATTACTCTCATTAATTGAAGCCTTAACATATAGACATGACAAATTATTATTCATCCTAATTCTATTAAGATTCACATTATAGATGTCCTTATGCCTAGGTGTTCTATACTCAATGAATTTCTCATCTGGTATTTTAAAATCTTTGCTCAACACCAAGCATTCAGTATCAGTAAAAAGAACCTTATTTTTGTTATCACAAACTTGTGATACACTAAACAGATTATAGTCAAGTTCTTTTACCAGAAACACGTTTTCAAAACGTAAATTGTTGGTGAGAAGAGTTCCTTTGCCTGTGATAGTTCCATATCCGCCTCCAAAGTAAACTTTATCACCATCCTTAATGGGAGTGAAGTTTGTGAGATAATCTTCCTTCCCAGTCATGTGCCTAGAGCATCCACTATCCCAATATCCATAATCATTAACCTGCTTTTGAATGCCCTGCACATAAAGAAAACAAATTAGTTTTCTTTAGGAACCCAAGCCTGAGCAGACTTGGATTCATTTAGTTGTTTAACAAGAACAGACTTAGTCCTTATGACAACCCCTTGTTCATCCCTTTTTGGATTAAACACCCAGTTAACCCCAATTGGTTTTGTTATGACCTTTGAAATATAATGAAATCTGTTACAGGTCATAGAAATCCCATCTGAATTAGGGTTTTGATCTTGCTTAGGTCTCCATGTCAAGCTAGAAGAAGCTTTAGACCCCTTTCCCTTTGGTTGCAAATATTTACCATTATTTGGTCTGGCAACGTTTCTGTCAGCGTTTAATTTGGTCTTCTCAACGCTGAAATTACCCTTGTCAACGTTGAACCTAGGGTTTGCTACAGGAACCCATTGTCTATTAGACCATGTATTGTTCTTCTAAAAAGGTCTTTGTCCATAAGTATTAGACCCTTTAGTAAAGAATGGGGCTGGTCTAACAACTTGTGGACTTTGCTGTACAAAAGATATGGGTTTGACAGTGTTTGACTTTTTATCAGCGTTGACCTTTGAAGCATTGACACACTTATAGGCTAAATGTGAAAAACTTCCACAAGTATAACAGGCTTTTCTAGACATAACTCTAGCTCTAGAAGAAAAGAAACCTGTTCCATTATCACTAATTTGGCTTTTTGGTGACCTAGGTTTTCTATACATTTCTGCATATTTAATACTAGGTTTTCTATCAACGTTTAAGCTAAGGTCAACAGTCTTGCCAGTGGTTGGGTTTGTTACTTTGATGGATGTAGACTCATTTGGGCTATCACTAAGCATGCCACCCTTACACAAACAAGGTAGGGTTGGCTTTCTTCCATTGGTCCAAATCAGTCAACTTCTGCCTGTATTCCTCTACTGGGGTAAGAACTCTTGGTGGAGGAATAAATTCCTCTTCTTGGAGTTCTGGTAAACCAGTCCAAGACAAGTCCTTTCTTTGGACACCATAGAAGTTCCCAGCAGGTGGTGGAACACCAGCATACTCTTTCATCCCAATCCCAGTCATATCCCTAGAATCTTTTTGTTCACTAACACATTTTTCTAGGGCTTGTGAAGCTTTATCAAATCTCTGAATTTTAAGATCTACATTATCCTTATTTTTTATAGCCTCATCTAACTTAGCCTGTAAATCAGCATTGACTCTCTCCATGATGTTTCTAATCTCAATACTAGCATTTAAATCATGATTTAAAATATTGATTTGATCTTTTAGGTCAAGCTTCATTTTCTTATACTCAGCTACAGTTTTTTCAGTTTGAGTAAGGGCAAGTTGATAGTTAGATAACTTGCATCTCTCATTAACCACATCTGTTGTCAATTTTAAAACTTCTTTGTTAAGTTTTTTAGTGTTTAGACGACAACCCTTACTACAAAATGCATCATCATATACCTCATTGTCTGATGAAGATGAGGAGTGTGCCATGAGAGCATAATGAACATGCTCTTCCTTTTCCTTTTCTACAACCAAAGCTTTGTTCTCTTCCTCATCCTTGGCCAAGTAGCTCCAATCCTAGCCAACACCATCAATGTCCTTCATGGCAACCATAGCTTTTGAATCCTGAGCCTTGATGATTTGGCTTGAGGGTTTTCCAGCATCAGATCTTCTTGGAGATCTGCATTCTCTCATAAAGTGTCCAATTCGATGACAATTATAACACTCAACCTTGGATTTATCAAATCCAGCAGTGTCCTTAGCATTAAAAGTCATATTCTTCTTGAATCTTCTATTCCATCTATTTGCCCTTATGCTTGCAAGGGTCATATTCCACTTTATGTTTATCTCCTCCAAGTGCTCATCACTAATTTGCTTAAGGTCCTCATATGTAATCACTGAACCATAGGGCAATGAAGCAATGTATGCACACACAGTATCTAGATCAATACCAGCAGGCTTAACTCTTGGTGAGTCAACTTTGTATGTGTCAGCGTCTGAATGTGAGGCGTTGACAAGGCTTGATCCAGCGTTGACACAAGTTGATCCAGTAACAGGGTGCATGTATGAATCCTTTTGATCAAATTGTCCTTCACTATGTGCGAAGAAGGCCATATTTCCATTGGTAGACTTGCTTCCTTGATCCAAAAGATTTTCATTCTCTACCAGCCTCAGTTTATTGTAAACATCATCAAAAGTAGAACTTTTGTGAGTGTTATTAGCAATTATAGACCTTGCTTTAATCTTCCATGCATCACCAAGATTTTTAAGAAAGGTGGTGATAATATCAACATCACCAAGCACTATTCCCATGAAGGATAACTTGCTTGTAATGTCAAGAAGTCTGCTTCTTACTCCACTTAGCTTCTCATTGGGTTGAGCTTTAAAAACAGCATACTCATGCAGGAGTTGCTTCTTTTTCTCTTGTACAGTATCAGCATTACCACCATAAGCAACCTTAAGGGCTGCCCAAAGATCTTTTGCAGACTCATAGCTTCTATATTTGTGCTGATTTTCTTGTCCCAAAGAGAGTTTGAGAATGCTTAGGGTTTTCATGTCATTCCTTCTCTTTGCTATGTCCTTAGATGAGACAGCTCTACCATCTTCAGGTTTTTCTCTTCGATCCTCTTCAGTAGATCCTTGAACATTTGTTCTTTGTAAGATGGCAGCTGTAATCTTTTGAGCTTTATTGAATGTGTTTCTATATTCAATAATTTCCCAAAGAGTGTAGTCATGGATTTGAAGATACTGTTCAAAGTTAAACTTCCACAACTCAAAGTTGTCTGGATCTAGCATGGGAATCTTGATGTTGGGGGTTGAGGAGGGGGGGGGGAGTTTACTTCTTGGGTAGACATGATGTTTTTAGGGTTTCTTGAAAATTAGGGTTTTTGGCGATTTAGGGTTCTTGTGTTCTTTAGATCAAAGTTTCTTAACAAGCTCTGATACCACTTGTTGATCCCAAACTTAAATCGATTTAGCTTGTGTAAACGAGATTAAATCAAGTTAAACACGTAGAGAAACTTTGTTGTATATAAAACAATTTAAGTATTATGCGAAATTAATACTCAAATAGGAACACACAAACAGTATAAACCAAACTTTCACTTGATTGATAAAAAACGAACTTGTGTACAATAAAAGTGTTAGAATCTATATGAAACATAAACCTAAAGGTCTCCTTTTATAGACATAAGGAGCCTTGTACAAGAGTCTACGTATCAGCTATTTTAGGTAAAGATAAACATAGAAAATACATTGTTGATCATATCTTTACTAGAAACAAACTAGAAACATAATACGTGTAGACTAAGTTTTCTATCAGTGCTTGACTTCATCCTATCAACGCTTGACATCTTTCTGTCAACGCTTGTTCTGTCAACGCTTGTTTTCTTCTTATCAACGTCCCGATTGCTCTTGTCAGCGTCCAAGTGTACTGGCTATATTTTATTCCCAACAGAGTGAACGAATCTTCTAACTAGGAAAAACTTATTTCCAACATTTCCTGTTTATGTTAGTCTTTTTCAGGTTCAAAGTTTGAAGATATTTTCTCCATTCATTTGTTCATTGGGTTTTGTTGTAGAACCTTGAAGACTCATAAGCTTTTTTCATTAAGCTAATAAGGCCTAGATAAGCTCATAGGTGCTTGCATCAGCTTATAGCATTGCTTGGTTAGTTTGGAAGTGAATCAACCCTTTGTAAGCTTTGAACTACCCTATGTCCTTATTTTTTCGTAAAAAATATAGCTTAATTGACTTTGTTCTTATCTGCTTATTTTTCTGTCCTTATTTTCTTAATTCCATTTACTTTATGCTTTTATTTATGTTTCATGCTTTATTTTTGCCTAATCTTTGTTGAGTCTTGCATTTACTTTGTTAATCTTGAATCTGCCTAGATTAAGGGGTGTTTGGATCGAACTGCCTAGGCCTAAAAACCCTAGGATCTATGTTGGTTACATCTGGCACATTTTTGTTAGTCTTATGGGAGTTGAAAATATTGATTTAAAATTGTTTGAGTAGTTTAAAAATCAAATTTGTGTGTTTTATGTTTTTCATTGGTGTAAAAATCATAGGATTGTGATTTTCTTAATTATCTGTTATCTGGTGCTTTTCATTTGTGGGGTGCTTGTTGTCTGAGGTATTAATACCTCAGATAGTTCTATAGGTGTAGAAGTCACTTAGGTAGCAAACTATGTTCATACTTGTGCAAATTTTGGCCTTTATTTGTTCTAAAACACTAGCTGCTTAGGATTAGGGAAGGATAGATTTTAAGCTTAGAACTTCACTTTATGATTAGTTTAGGTGTAGGGCTAGATAAGTTTTTTTTTATCATTTTGGTTATTAGTGCTTTGTGAGTGCTTATTACTAAGCTGAAAATTTTCCTAGAACCTATAGCAAAGTAGTTTTAGTTCAACACTGTAGCATTAGCCTTTTTATTATATTGTTGCTTGTCTGAGTTGATTTGTTGTTTTTGTGTGAGTTACTTGTGTTTTTCTTTGTTTTAACACTCGTGTATTAGCCAACTGCTTATTGCACCAACTTATTGTCCAAGAAAAGAAGCAAATAAAAAACCAAGTTGCAAAAAGAAAGGTGTGGGACTCGAACCCACCACCTTTCCCTTATACACCAACACACATACCATCTCTGCCCTTGTGTCTTTTTCGTAAAGGACCCAAGTGGTTTTTAATTTAACCTGTTTTTGTTTACTTTTGTACAATAAGCTTTAAAACATCTTATTCTTATTTTTCTGCTTATTAAAACGTGCCACAACTTATCTTTGTAGTCTAACCTCATTTATTTTAAGCCTTTTACTTGTCTTAGGAGTTAAGACGTATTTCCTTTTCATTTTATTAGAAAACTAGATTTCCAGCTTATTTATTTTTTGCTCATTTCAGTTTTCAACTTATTTCCTTCAGCTTATTGCGTTTTTATTGTTCTCATTGCCTTAATAAGCTCACAACTCACCCCTGTGCCAAATTTTACTTCTCAAAAAACACAAAATAGTTAACCTGACTATTTTATTGTGTAGTGAAACTCAAAAGCATTATGTTTGAGCTTATTAGGGCATCTTTTTCAAAATTTATTTTTACAAAGTCTTAATTAGTAAAAGGGCTGATTAAAAAATGTCCCGTAAGGTGTTTGGTTTTTGTCAAATGTCTCAAAATTAAAACAATTAGGTAATTACCCCTATTTGACCTTATTCGACTCTATTCGACTCTATTCTACTCCATTCTATCATATTCGACTAATTCGACCAATTCGACTTGAACCTAAGCAAGACACGTGGCAAATTGTTTTGTTTAAGGAAAGTACAAGTGGGTCCCAATAGTACACCCAAGTACACTTCTTGTAAGTGTACTTGTTATCCAACTTCATGTCAAATCGGTTATTCGACTTGTACTTTTATAATAAAAAAATAAATTTGTAATAACATTCCCTATTATTCGACTTTGACCCAAAACTATTCGACCCGTACTTGAAAAAATAAAAAATTGAAAAAAATTCGTAAAATTTTTTAGAAATTTATAAAAAGAAATGTATAAAAAATAAAAAAAATTATTAAAAATTTAAAAAAAATTTAAAAAGTCGTTAAAAATTATATAAAAATTTATAAAAAAATTTATAAATTTTTTTTAAAAACTTATGAAAGATTTATAAAAAAATATAAAAATTTATAAAAAAATTTTTATAAAAAGTTTCTAAAAGTTTTATAAAAATTTATAAAAACTTTATAAAATTTTTATAAAAATTTATAAAAAACTTGAAGGAGGCAAAAAAAAAAGCCTCATATTATTATTATTACTTATTTATTCTAAATTATCTTTTATAAACATTTTAAAATAAATGTCATATGTGCACAACCAGATTTTTATTATCATTTGCCAATACCAAAAAAATATACGAATCTAAAAAACTTTTTCATATGTGCACAACCAGATTCCAAACAAATCATTACATATATCCAAAATCTAAATAATCTTTTTACACATACACCAATTCTAACTAAAGCAAAAACACCGCTGCAGACATCGAGGAATATCAAGTACATGGACTAACAGTGTAACTCTTACTCACACCATTTCTCTCTCACACACCCATTTCTCTCTCACACACACCCATTTCCCTCTCTCTCAGCCATTTTTCAGATCCAATACATTCACCCATTTTTTCAGATCTAAATTAAGGTATTAGATCTACATGTAAAAAAGATAAACATCACCCTATTCATAATCTTTAAGTTCTTTTTTACCATACTATTTCCGGCATCCGTGCATATTCCGGTGCCGGAACAATAGTCGTGGCGGCTGAGGATTCTTTGTGGACTTTTCCGGAGATAATTCAGCATCATATGAAGTTCGATGAAATGGAGTAGATGTCGGGAAGGTTGGCCGGATAATTAGAAAAATAGTATTAATAGAATGAAGTTGATAAAAAATGGTACTGTAGTACTAAACTTCTACTAATAAAATAAGATACGAAAGAGATCCACAAATTGCAAGTAATATCACACTGATATTATGAGTTCTTGTAGGAAACAATAAGATTTTGAAATCATTCTTGTTAAAGTTGATGAATGAATGAAAAAATGGGATGAGAGATAAGAGAGATGGGTGTGAGAGAGAAAAGAGAGATTGATGAGTTTTTATTTAATTATTTTTCTATTCGTAGTTGCTGATAAATTTTGTTTCTAATGAAAAAGACAACTACTGTAAAAATTAAGTGGTCCATAATGGGTGTTTATACCCTATAACTAAAAAAAAGTGTATTGATAAAGATGTATGCAGTGTCCCCCTTCGAGTAGTATACGAATAAAGTGAATTGCAGAATATAAAAAAAATTATAAATTTTTTTTTAATAATTTTTTTTATAAAGAATTTGTAAAAACAACATTAAATTTTTTTACGAATTTTTTATAATTTTTTTTAAAAAAATTTATAATTTTTTTTTTGTAATTTTAAATTTTTTTACGAATTTTTTTATAATTATTTTATAAATTTTTATAAGTTTTTTATAAAAAAATTGTACGAATTTTTTATATATTTTTTAAAATTTTTTATAAGTTTTTTGTAAAAAAAATTTTATAAAAAATTATTTTATAAGTTTTTTACGAATTTTTTATTATTTTTATAATTTTTTATTATTTTTATAATTTTTTATTAATTTTATATGTTTTTTAAAATTATTATAAAGTTTTTTATGAATTTTTTTATAAATTTTTAATTAAAGTTTTATAAAAAATTTATAATATTTTTTTTATAAATTTCTAAAACTTTTTACGAATTTTTATTAAATTTTTTTATTTTTTAAAGTACGGGTCGAATATTTTTGGGTTAAAAGTCGAATAATAGGGAACGTTATTATAAATTTATTTTTTATTATAAAAGTACAAGTCGAATAACCGATTTGACATGAAGTCGGATAACAAGTACACTTACAAGAAGTGTACTTGGGTGTACTATTGGGACCCACTTGTACTTTCCTTAAACAAAACAATTTGCCACGTGTCATGCTTAGGTTCAAGTCGAATTGGTCGAATTAGTGGAATATGGTAGAATGGAGTAGAATAGAGTCGAATAAGGTCGAATAGGGGTAATTACCTAATTGTTTTAATTTTGGGACATTTGACAAAAACCAAACACCTTATGGGACATTTTTTAAATTAGCCCTTAGTAAAAAATAGCTAGGCTTGTCAATTTACAACTTATAAGGTTGTGTAATAAGCTTTTAGGCTTATTGCATTGAGCTTATAGCTTAATTCTGATAAGCTCAGTTGAGTTTTTGTAAAAAAATTTATTATTTTAGCTTCGTTAGGCCAAAAGAGGGTAGCTTAAGTAATCTGCTTATTGGGCTTATTAGGCCCAATAAATAGTGCTTATAGCTTATTCGAGGGCTTTTGGTGCTGATTCAGCTTTTTGGCTAGTTGACAAACTTGATTAGAACACCATTTTTAGTCTGATAAGTACTTTTGTTTTTCTGTTTTTTAAAATTTTCTTATTGGGCCCAAAAGCCCAATAAATTTTAGGCAGATTTCACTTTAAGCCCATTTGAGGGCACATTTAGTCCTTTATTAAATTTAATTTATGTTAAAATAAATTAGTTTTGAAATTTTTAAATTTGTTGAGTTTTTTATTATTTTAATATTAGTTTGTCTCGATTTACGTGAAAGCGTAATTCGTCTTGATTTTTACCGTCGTAGTATAGAATCGTCTTTTCTTTCAAACTCTCCTTATTCCGAATCTGTAACTAATCCGAAAACGTTTTAATTGGCTTAACATATCTCTTCGTTATGAACGATCTCATTCTCGGTTCTCATTTACGTTTTCACGTTTACGTTAACTAATACTTATCCAACCTGCAAAAATACTACATCGAAAATCAACCCCAATTTGCCCCTGACACAACAACATGCCTTGCAGGAGATAAAACGAACTCAAGGCAACTTACAATTTAAATTACTAGTATTAGTTTTGAATATTGTAATGTTTTATTTTATTTGAATAGTGTAATGTTTTTTTATTTAATGTAATGTTTTTAATTACAAATTTTTTATCTTTTTTTTTGAACTTGGTCACCTTATTGTGGAAACCAGTCGCAAGAGAGAAAAAGCTGATGTGACAGGAAAAATATAGATTGTTGTTATGGGTAGCCCTAAGAAATTTACATCGGAAAGTAACTCATTATTGTTCATGTTTCTTTTTTGGTAGGTCCTAATTTAGTTGTCAATTATTAAAAATATATAGAGAAGTTTGATCAAAATTATTATATTAATCTTGTATAAAATTATAATTACGAAGACTTAATTAATTAGTTAAAGATAAAACTGTTATTTAATTAAAAATAAGAGAAAAATATTGTATTAAATGTATCTTTTTCAAACTCTGAATTCTTTGTTAGAACGAGATATACTCATCTTTATTGTGTGTGTGATTAACACAATTTACTTGGCAACACACGAAAGCTCAGTTGGTTACTAAATTTTCACTAAGTGATTTTTTTAGAAAAAGTTTTCTGAAAATTTTGGGTTGAAAATCTGCCAAAAGTCATTAGGCGAAACGGATAAAAAGTTTAATATTACTAAACGAAAGTTCGAAAAACACATTCTACTATTTAAATGTCATTGTACGACTCGACCCACTAAACATTTTACATTTCTAAGAAAAGCGGCATGCTAAGACAACTAATCAATCATCAATGATGTGACCAACCAGTAAAACACATACCCTATCCCAACTGCTCCAAAACATATCGAAATTTTCAAACTTATTAATAATCATTGTTCTAGAACACAAATCACAACACAAAAATATCTTAAAAACACAAATTGTTAAGAATTTCAACTCTCCTTGAATCTTTCAAGTTTGATAAACATCAACATCATTTAATAATGCCTTCTTCACCTACAATTCACATTTTAGACTCTTTCCCACGAACTTTCCACATTTAATCCCACACGTTATTACCTAAAGTACCACCATCTCACACAATCATACCTCTTTTATCACATTTGCATCATTTTTCATCATATTCAAAGGTAAAAACTGAATCTTTTTTCTGTTTTTTTTATATAAAGTTCGGATCTTTTTAGGAATCCCATAAAAACCCATATTTTAGATTTTCGTAAATTTGTGTTTTTTTTATGATCAATGTGTGTTGAAAAGGTTAGTTTTTAGGTTATTTTTGATAATGGATCATAATTATAATAATCAATACCCTTATGGGTATCATCATCCTAATTACCCTCAGTATCCACCCCCTGCGAATTATCCCCAGTACCCGCCTCCCAATTCGGCTCCTTATGCGCCGTATCCACAGCCGTATCCGTATGCATCTTCGCCGTATCAGTCTCCGCCCCCGCCGCATTCCGTGGGGCCGGATTACGGGTACCCGCCTGCTCCCCAACCCTTTCCAGGTGGACAAGGACCAGGACTAGGGCCAGGACTAGGAGCGGGGCCGTATCAGTATCCGGGTGGTGCGGGTACGCCACCTGGTTATAATGGGTACCCTCCTCCACCGGCGCCACCGCACCATCACGAAAGCTCGGCTGCACCCTTACCACCGCCGTATCACCAAGACAGTTATGGTGTTGGTGGGAATGGGAGTAATGTGTCTAGTAATCGGCCTTCCATAAGTGATGATGGTTATTCGGCTAGTAGCTCTCCGAGTTTGTATCCGCCGATAGATTATCAGTTTGCGAATTTATCTATGGGGGAGAATGTGCCGTCGGCGCCTGCGCCTGCGTCTCCGCCTGCACCGGCTGCAGGGTTGGTGGGGCCGGCACCAGCACCTGCTCCGATTTATCATAGTGTGAGTTCGAAGTATGAGTATGGACATAGTCCAAGTGATTCGTTTGCTAGTTATGAAGGGTCTTTGTCTCATAGTGGTTCACTTGATTTATCTCAACCTCTTGCGTTTGGACACGCACCTTCGTTTATTGATCCGCAAAATAATCAACAGTATCAGATGGTACCGTTGACACCTAATAAAAAGGCCTTGAAAGTATTGTTGTTACATGGGAATTTGGATATATGGATTCACGAGGCGAAAAATCTTCCAAATATGGATATGTTTCATAAAACGATGGGTGAAGTTTTTAATAGACTGCCGGGAAGCAAGAATAAGATAACGAGTGATCCGTATGTTTCCATTGCTGTAACGACGGCTGTGATCGGAAGGACTTATGTGATTAGTAACAGTGAAAATCCGGTTTGGAAACAACATTTTAATGTACCTGTTGCGCATAATGCTGCTGAAGTGCATTTTCTTGTAAAGGATAGTGACGTTGTTGGGTCTCAACTTATAGGAGTTGTGACAATCCCAGTTGAACAGTTATATACTGGAACTAAAATCGAAGGGTTCTTTCCATTAATCAATACAAATGGAAAACCTTGTAAGAATGGAGCCGGTTTAGGATTAACAATTCAATACTTTTCTATGAAAAGTTTGGTTGCATATCATAATGGGGTTGGATCTGATCCTCAGTATTTTGGAGTTCCCGGGACTTACTTTCCGCTAAGAAAAGGTGGGAGGGTTACTTTATATCAAGATGCACATGTGCATAGCGGTTCTTTACCAGATTTTAAGCTTGATCATGGAGCACATTATGTTCACGGTTCGTGTTGGAATGATATATTTGAAGCAATAAGTAAGGCTCGTCATCTTATCTATATAACGGGATGGTCAGTGTGGCACAAGGTCAAATTAGTCCGTGGTGTCGGTAACACTCCCGAATATACGCTTGGAGATCTTTTGAAATTGAAATCACAAGAAGGTGTGAGAGTGTTGCTTCTTGTTTGGGATGATCCTACTTCAAGGAACATTTTGGGCTACAAAATTGTAAGTTGTTTGTTTGAAAATATAAGCTTTATTCATATGGTATTCAGTAAGCAAGAGATAGTTTAGTAATTTCATATTTTATCTTATAATTTCAGGATGGACTCATGGCTACCCATGACGAAGAAACTCGACATTTTTTTAAGCATTCTTCGGTGCAAGTGCTGCTTGTTACGCGTATGGCTGGAAAACGACACAGCTGGGTTAAGAAGCAGGTATGCAACAATTGAGCAAAAATTAAGTGTGCTATCGTGTAAGTTTGGTACTAAGAAACTAAGGATGCTTTCGTAAGAGAACATATACTCGTGTATAAAGTATCAAAGTTCGGTAACTTAAAATATTAGAAGTTAGAACTGGAGTTGTCCTATATAGTTAAGGGAAATTGCTAAATTGTTATAGTTTTTCTAAATTTCGTTCTTTTATGTGTTTAGGAAGTTGGAGCTATCTATACACACCATCAGAAAACCGTGATTGTTGATACTGATGCGGGATATGGTAAAAAGAGAATTATAGCTTTTGTTGGAGGACTTGATCTATGTGATGGGCGATATGATTCTCCGCAACATCCATTGTTTAGGACTCTAGAGACGGTGCATGCAGACGATTTTCATAATCCTACTTTCACGGTAATCACCTGATGAATTTCATCTCCCAACTGACTTTGAAGTTTTAGCTCAAATATTTCAAGGTGTTAGATAAAACTGGATGGGCTAATTACCTTTTTCCAGCATCATCCATAAAGTCAATTCCTCTTTATTGTTTTCCCTTAATGTAAATTCTGAAATGAGTTGGAGTTGAGGCTATTTTGTTTATGCCTGGGTGGCTTGGGTAAGATCAAATTGGGGAATATACGAGTACAGGGCCCAACATGGTGAGCTGTGCTTTGTGGACCTGCCACCAGCTTTTTCTCCAGTGTGTAATCCTTCACAGATATTGAGCATGTGAAAAAAAAAATGGTTCATTGTTTGCCCCATCTAATACCTATCGTTCCCTTTGAGTATACTCATTTGCGGGTTCTCAGCCCAGTTCTGTTGGATATAATATACTTTGTTATTATTACTTGGGCTTCTCGGCTCAGTCAGATTGCATATTTGGAAAACTGTACCTTAATACCTTGTTCGAGAATTTAATTTCTTATTTTCAAACAGGGTAATCTTGCGGGTTGTCCAAGAGAACCATGGCATGACATGCATAGTAGAATCGATGGTCCAGCAGCATACGATGTCATGACCAACTTTGAGGAACGATGGTTAAAGGCTTCAAAACCTCATGGTCTGAAAAAGTTAAAGACCTCATATGATGATGCTTTGCTCAGACTTGAAAGGGTTCCAGAAATTTTGGGTGTAAATGATCACCCTTGCATCAGTGATCAGGATCCCGAAGGGTGGCATGTACAGGTACATAAAATGATACCATCTTGTTTGACATTTTTTTAATTGTTATGCTATGTATATTAAATGGTTCGTCTTTTGTATGATGCAGATTTTCCGCTCAATAGATTCAAACTCTGTTAAAGGATTTCCAAAGGACCCGAAGGAAGCTACTACCAAGGTGCGAGATTTGAGCATTCTATGTATCTTCATATTAGATATATTATTCTTAGATATAAGTTGATTTTCATTAGGAGTATTATTTTATTAATAAACTTGTATGAACAGAATTTGGTTTGTGGGAAGAATGTGATGATTGATATGAGCATACATTCAGCGTATGTGAAAGCTATCCGTTCTGCCCAGCATTTCATATACATTGAGAACCAATACTTTATTGGATCATCATACAATTGGAGTTCATATAAAGACTTAGGTAATTATCATTTATTCGCTGCAACTTAATTGCTTATGAGTCTAGAAAGTATTAATCAAAGCTTTTCCACACTTGATTATGTTTATTAGGTGCCAACAATCTGATCCCAATGGAAATTGCGCTTAAAGTTGTTAGTAAAATCAAAGCAAATGAAAGGTTTGCTGTATATATCGTCATCCCTATGTGGCCGGAGGGTGTCCCTACAGGGTCTGCTACACAGCGTATTCTATTTTGGCAGGTATGTTAAAAACGCTAATGGTTGTTTGACCTTAAAAAGAGTCGATATGTATGTTTTATCTCACTATTATGATATCGACATCATTCTTATAAGTTATAATTTCTCAGAACAAGACAATGCAAATGATGTATGAGACCATCTACAAGGCTTTGGTAGAAGTTGGACTCGAGGGAGCATATTCACCACAAGATTATTTGAATTTCTTTTGTCTTGGAAACCGTGAAGCCGTTGGTCCCATCAATAATATCGGTAACGAGAGCCCTAGTGTGGGTAATACTCCCCAGGTGTGTTATCATTTCTCTGTTTACATGTTAACAGCGGAATTTTATATTGTCTACCTTAGTAGAAAGAAAATGGGAGGGAAGGTGAAAACAAGAATCTGTTTCTCAGCACATTGAAATACCTGGGTGAATTCAACACCTTATATCCTATAACATGTTTAGGTCATGACTTCCATTGATTTAGGAGTATGAATGTGATATTATTTTGAGGTTGAATTACTCTAATATTGAACCTCTAAGATTCTGAATTTTTTATCGTTACATGATGAATTCAACATCTTATGGTTATCGGTTTGACCTGAGATATCTAATTTGGAATGCGTAACAGTAAAGGCTTATTGCATATTTACATATCTATTTTTAGGCATACTCCTGACTTGGTTTCATTTTCATGGAATGAATTTACATCACTCAAGCTTTTATATCATATTTCTTGAAATAATAAGAGACGTGTAAGAAACAAAGAGAACCCATCCAAATTCTATTGACCATTTGACTAATATAACAAGAACAACCCATATGACTAAACAGAAGTTTCAAAAGTAGGAAATACTAGTGCTTATCCCTAAGATAATGCAGAGAATATTTTAACTGAATGTACACTAGCGTGACTTATTCTTATCAGACATTGCATTTGAATCAATTCCTTGGTAGGGCCTTTGTGAGCATATCCTCCAACTAAAAATGAGAGGGAACAAATGTTAACTACAGACCTTAAATCGTCCTTATTCTAGTTTTTCTTTCATGTAACCAAGTTTCCCAAAACGAACATTCACTTACCGGTAGTTTTAGACCTACCATCAGCTCTAGGTCTGCTCAGTTTTCATCGGTGTAGAAACGAACATTTCTTTCGTTAGTGAGGAATCTGAAAGTCTGAAACTGCTTCAAGATGGTCGCTTAGTTAGAATGTTCATGTATCTACTAACCATGCGCATGACGCCTATATCCGATTAATATGTGCTAATAAGTTAATTGCTGTACAAGCTGTTGATACTTCCCTTTTCTGTTAGTTCTCCCAAGTCCCAACCCTTCCATTTTGCACCTTGTTACCAGGCTCTATGTGTATATTAACAGGTTTACACCCAATAAGCTAATTTCTGTTGGAACTTAGAAGTCAAGGGTGTACTTTGGTTTTGACACTGATATTCCATAGTGTGTTCTAGCACATTTCATCCCGAGAAAATAGTTAAGTTGACCTATATCCTTAATTCTAACTCCCTTCCAAGAACAGCCTTCAATTTATCAATTTCTTCCGAGTGCATGTCAGAATAATATATCAACGGTAACAATTGGCAGTGTTTGGATGTAAAGATATTATCGCATCTATTTCAATAAATGGCCTTTTTAACCAGTTTATCCAAATAAAACTTTAATCTAAATAGTTAGAATCAGTTTTCCAAGACACTAGCTGATTATTACTCACAATAATCACTTAGACGCACTTCCAATGACGAAGCCAGGACCATATATAACCGGGTGCACATAACTTTCTGAACCGTAATTTATAAAAGTTAAAATTTGTTTTCTATTTGTAAGTATACTAACTAAATAAGACTAGAAACACATTTTCGAAGGACCGGGTGCATTTAAGATGCATTTAGAAGAAATCGATGTTTTTTTCGAAAATTTACACTAAATCAAAAAAATCCATAGGTGTCACGGGCACCCACGGGACACCCCCTGGCTCCGTCCCTGCTTCCAAATACGTAGTATCCCCCTGAATTATGAAATGCCTTGAAGTGGTGCCCCACACTATATAATCTTTGTGTAAAATTATTGTAATTTTAGGGACTTGCTGCTAAGAGCCGGCGATTCATGATTTATGTTCATTCAAAAGGCATGATAGTTGATGACGAGTATGTAATTATCGGATCCGCAAACATTAATCAACGCTCTTTGGAAGGAACCCGAGACACAGAGATTGCAATGGGAGCCTACCAACCTCATCATACGTGGGCTACCAAACTCTCCAGTCCACGAGGGCAGGTAAAACTATAGATTATATATTTCTTTTTTGCAGTATGTTACCGAGTGGATAAACAAATATAGGAAGTTTAGAAATTAGAACTATAAAATGAATTAGATCATCTTGAACTTTCGTCATTTCCCTTAAATGACAGTGGTTTAGGCTTTAGAGATGAGTTATGTTGCTTCCTTTGTGCCATAGAATAGCAACCTTTTCTAGCACAATTGCGTTAAAAAGATGATTGCCAATTTTAACATCACAAATTATTTAACTTCATTGTGTTCATTGTATGCCCACGAGTTTTGGATTTTAGGGGATGTTTGGATATGCATTTTGGAAACCAACTATCAATCAGTATAAAGTGTTTGGATTACATAATTCACCAGAAAAGCAATTAAAAGTTTGTAGTAAATATACTGTTCACCACTTCTTAACACCTTGTTTGAGTTTCTTTTCGGCTATTTTATCTATTGATCATTTAATATGCAAACATTCCCTTAACTCTGAATGTCTTTATGATTTTTACCATCTGTTTTATCTGGTGTTGACAGACTTGTATGTTACCAATATTTACACTTTCTTTTCTAGGTATATGGATACCGAATGTCGCTTTGGGCTGAGCATCTTGGCCTTGTCGATGACCGTTTTGCGCAGCCTGAATCAATAGAATGTGTAAGACATGTAAGAGCATTATCTGAAGCAAATTGGCGACAGTTTGCATCTGATGAGGTAACGGAAATGAGGGGCCATCTTATGAAGTACCCTGTTGCGGTAGACCAAAGGGGCAAAGTTAAATCTCTTCCAGGACATGTAAATTTCCCAGATGTAGGCGGACAAATTATTGGGTCGTTCCTTGGGATCCAAGAGAATTTGACTATTTGATACTATGTTTTTTTTTGGCAGTTTTGACTATTTAGGTTTTTAGTTTTTGGTAGAGTTTATAAGGTCAAAACTGATTATGTGTATAGTGTCGTTTGTGCAGTTTGCGGTTGCAAGTAGTTTGATCTTCATGTTGTGGTGATAAGATACTACCTTCTTTATTAAATTTATTTATTTGTAAAACTTCGAGTTTTAAGTTTAGATCATGAAATACGCGTATATATTTACACTATACAAGTGCCATGTACAGCACACGGAGATTATCTCCGTAATTTTATAATCACCTGTTATACTGCTGATTTGCATAACGTAGGAGTCTATTACAACGTACATTTAGACTATGCAAAGCTTGAATGTAAGAGACATTTGCGTATTCATGCCCAGGTCCTCATTATATGGTAGATGTTTTAAAGTTGGTCCATAGTAAAAACATGATGACAGCATGTAATGATCTTAGTTAACACCACACTTATCTAATTTTCTAAAGAAAGATTAACAAGACATGGTTTTGCCAGCAAAATCAAATACCACCAAGTAATAAAGAAGGTGCGCAATAAAAAGCCTGGTAACATGCTATGACAAGATTTCATGAGAAGATTTCTCAGTAACTAGAAGTCTTTTCTGACACTCATCGTTATCCTTTCAGTAGACGTCCTTTTAGATACTTGGAAATCATCCTTAGCTCACGTCAGTTATAACCGTAAAACCCGGATTTTTGTGTTTTTATTACAGTACCTTATGTGCTCTTAATCTTTTGGCCGAATTATAACATTTCAAGACGAAAATGGCACTCCCAAAACAACTACATAAATGTATCTATAAGATATATTCTAGCTCAAATCAATAGATTCTAACTCAAAATATCAAGAACTTATATGAATTTGCAGAAAAAAAGACATATAATTTATGTTGGCCCTCAATCCCAGATTTTGACAGGCTAGAGAGATGTTTATTCTCCATATCTCTAGATGTTGCCCACCCGAGATCAAGTATCTAACACAAACACGAATGAGTGCTCCTCATACACAGTGATATATCTAGTATTAATGTATTCTTACATTGACCGATGTGGGATCATTTATAACATTGGAAAAATTCACGTCAAGTTCAAGTCAAGGTATCCTCAAAGCATAAATGAGTTATGAATATATGTTTTATCCTCATAAATTAAAGAGTAGAAATCACACGCTTCGTCTCTGAACTTAACCCCGTTTACCCGTTTGGTCCTCTGTTATAGGATTTTGACGGGATTGTCCCAAGGTGGGCTTTTGGTGCGCACATGGTCCAAAGCAACTAACTGGCATTACTTGACATCGATTCCCCTCCTACGTGACTTGCAAGAGAACTAAGGCATGTCATGTTGGTGATTTTGTGTTACCAATAATGATTTAAGTGTAATGGATTTACTTTGTTGACCAATGTGTAATCGTGATAAACGTTCATCAAGTCGGGGTTGTGCGGAGTGCACACTTGTATGACATTATTACGGTTATCATACGGGGGCGAAGCCCCCGTACGACGGGGGTCCGGGTGCAGCGCCCCTGGGCAGGGTCCAAGGGGCGGCAGCCCCTGGCAGGGTCCAAGGGGCAGCGCCCCTGGCTGGGGTCGAGCTGACAGGTCAGCTTGGAAAAATTTTATTTGGCATAAAGTGCTGTGTTAAAAACGCACTAGAAAATAAAATTCCCGGGTGTTTGGACCGTTTTCTACCCGTTGTTAAAAGTGTCGGTTTTTGGTTACAATAACTGTTTTTGACAGTTACAACCGAAAAATACAGGTTTTGGTCATATAACCTCTATGGTTTTCTGGTTCTGTTTTCATAACAACAAAAACACATAAACAGTTCGAATCTGAGTTTTATCCGATTGGAGATTTCGATAGAACCATCGAAATACTTTGATCTGAAAGTGTTTGACACGACTCTCAGATTGTTTGATCCACCCATATTTCTAACAAAGATCAAAGTATTCTGTGATCATGGCGAACGGTGAATCTGTGAAGGACATGACGAGTAAGTTCGATAAGTTGGCTAAGTTTGAAGGGCAGGATTTCCGTCGTTGGCAGAAGAAGATGCACTTTCTTCTTACCACTTTGAAGGTTGTGTATGTTCTGAATACACCAAGTCCCGAATGGTCGGAGGATGAGACGCTGGAAACCACTAGGCAGCGGATGAAGTGGGAAAACGACGACTACATATGCCGTGGTCATATTCTGAATGGTATGTCTGACTCACTCTTTGATATCTATCAAAATACTGAATCTGCAAAGGCTCTGTGGGAGTCCCTAGAATCCAAATACATGGCTGAAGATGCTTCTGCAAAGAAGTTTCTGGTAAGCAATTTCATGAATTACAGAATGGTTGATTCCAGATCTGTAATGGACCAATATCATGAGATGTTAAGGATTCTGGGACAGATTACCCAACACAAATTGTTGATGGATGAGGCCATCTCGGTTGCAGTTATCATTGATAAACTGCCCCCTTCTTGGAAAGAATTCAAACATGGTTTGAAACATAAGAAGGAAGAATTAAATTTGGTTCAACTCGGTAGTGCTCTCCGAATTGAGGAAGGGTTAAGAACTCAGGAACTTGAAAATAACCCTAAAGGAAAGAACCAAATTGGGTCATCTTCTGTCAACATGGTTGAAGGAGATGGAGCTAAGAATTCAAACAACAATAAGAACAAACGTAAGTACAACAACAGTGGTGATAATAAGTCTGGCAACAAGAAGGTTGTGGGGGCTTGTTGGAAATGTGGCAAACCTGGTCACATGAAGAAGGATTGTCGCTCTAAGGACAAAAAAGGCGCTGGTTCAAATGGGTCTAAGGATCCAGAAAAGCAACAAGGTTATAATTCTGATCTTATTCAGAATATTGATAATGATTTACATTATGTTTCTGTTATTTCTGATGCATTTTATGTTCAGGATGATGATGTTGCTTGGTGGGTTGATTCGGGTGCAACAAGTCATGTTTGCAAGGATCTTCGTTGGTTTCAAGCCTGTAAATCAATTGAAGATGGATCATTTGTAAAGATGGGAAACGTTGCTACTGAACCAATCAAAGGAATAGGGCGTGTTTTATTAACTTTCACTTCTGGAAAAACTTTATGTTTAGATAATGTGTTGTATGTACCCGGGATTCGAAAGAATCTCGTTTCTGAAATTGTGTTGAATAAGTGTGGCTACAAACAGGTGTTGGAAAGTGACAAGTATATCTTGTCAAGACATGGTACTTTTGTTGGATTTGGTTATGTATGTAATGGAATGATTAGATTAAATCTGAATTATCCTTTGTTTAATGCTTCTACTTGTATGATTACTTCTGGTCATAGTAATGATGTAAGTAATTCTGAATTGTGGCATGCTAGACTAGGACATGTTCATTACAGGAGAATGATAGATATGGCTAAAATGAGTCTAATACCTGCTTTTGACATGACAAATAAAAGTTGTAAAACTTGTATGTTAACAAAGATTACTAGACAACCTTTTAAGGGTGTTAATCGGGAAAGCAATGTATTAGATCTCGTACATAGTGATCTATGTGATTTTCATGCCAATCCTTCACTAGGACAAAATAAGTATGTTATTACTTTTATTGATGATGCTTCTAGATATTGTTATGTATATCTTTTGCATGCTAAAAATGAAGCTCTTGATAAGTTTAAAATTTATAAACAAGAAGTAGAACTTCAAAGACAAAATTCAATAAAAGTATTTCGTACTGATCGTGGTGGTGAGTATTATGATCCAGTTTATTTCCAATCTACTGGAATAATACATCAAACCACGGCTCCTTACACACCACAACAAAATGGTGTGGCTGAAAGGAAGAATAGGACCTTAAAGGAAATGGTGAATTCCATGTTATCCTATTCTGGACTAAGTGAAGGGTTTTGGGGTGAGGCAATGTTGACAGCCTGTTATATTCTGAATAGAACTCCAAACAAACATAGCAAACAAACTCCTTATGAAATTTGGACCAAAAAGGTACCAAATTTGGCTTATTTAAGGGTTTGGGGCTGTAGAGCAGTCGTAAGGTTGACTCAGCCCAAGATGAAAAATCTGGGTGAGAAAGGTATAGATTGTATCTTCATTGGGCATGCTGAGCATTCCAAGTGTTACAGGTTTTATGTTATAGAACCTAATGATTATGTGTCGGTGAACTCTATAATAGAGTCAAGAGATGCAATATTTGATGAAGAACGGTTTTCATCTATACCTAGACCAAGAGGTATGATTCAGCCATCTTCAAGTGAGATAGCTGAAGATGAGACTGAAGGTGCACATGATGTACCTGGTCCATCGGTTCCTAGGAAAAGCACTAGAACAAGAAAAGCTAAGTCTTTTGGTTCTGATTTTCAACTTTATTTGGTTGAAGGAACGAGAGATAAGACTGTATCTCTACGTGAATATTGTTTCACTGTTGAGGAGGATCCAAAGACCTTGAGTGAGGCAATGGCGTCTAGGGATGTTGCCTTCTGGAAAGAAGCAATTCAAAGTGAGATTGATTCCATCATGCAGAATGATACTTGGGAATTAGTTGATTTACCTCCTGGATGCAAGGCATTAGGAGGTAAATGGATCCTCAAAAGGAAAATGAAAGTGGATGGAAGCATAGATAAGTTTAAAGCCAGATTGGTAATCCAAGGCTTTAGACAAAAGGAGGGAATTGACTTCTTTGATACATATGCTCCTGTTGCCAGGATATCCACTATTAGATTGTTGTTAGCTATTGCTGCTATAAACAATCTTGTTATTCACCAAATGGATGTGAAAACTGCATTCTTGAATGGTGATTTGGATGAGGAAATTTACATGAAACAGCCTGAAGGGTTTGTGATGCCTGGACATGAAAACAAGGTATGTAAATTGAAGAAATCATTGTATGGTCTAAAACAAGCACCAAAACAATGGCATCAAAAGTTTGATGATGTGGTGTTGTCTAATGGTTTTTGTTTAAACCAATCTGACAAATGTGTGTATAGCAGGTTTGATGCTTCTGGTAAGGGGGTAATCATTTGCTTATATGTAGATGACATGTTGATCTTTGGCACTGACCAAGATCAAGTTGATAAGACAAAGGAATTTTTGTCATCTAAGTTTGATATGAAAGATCTGGGGGAGGCTGAGGTGATTCTTGGTATTAGAATTAAACGAGGAAACAATGGTATCTCGATTTCTCAATCTCATTATATTGAGAAGATACTAGCAAAGTTTAACTTTGCTGATTGTATTCCTGCTCACACTCCATTTGATTCTACTGTGAAACTGATTCCTAATAAGGGAATTGCAGTGTCTCAGCTAGAATACTCTAGTGCTGTTGGATGTCTTATGTATGCCATGATTAGCACTAGGCCGGATATAGCATTTGCTGTAGGACAGCTTAGTAAGTATACTAGCAATCCTAGTGCTTTACATTGGCAAGCTCTTACTCGAGTATTTCAATACTTGAAAGGAACCATGAATTTTGGTTTAACTTATAGTGGTTATCCTTCTGTGATAGAAGGTTACTCAGATGCCAGTTGGATTAACAACATGGAGGATCACTCGTCTACGAGTGGCTGGGTATTCCTACTTGGAGGAGGTGCTATTTCTTGGGCTTCTAAGAAACAGACTTGTATTACAAGCTCAACTATGGAGTCAGAGTTTGTGGCTTTGGCTGCTGCTGGTAAAGAAGCTGAATGGCTAAGGGATTTGGTTTATGAAATTCCTTTGTGGCCTAAACCGGTATCTACCATTTCTATCAGATGTGATAGTGCTGCTACCTTGGCTAGGGCTTATAGTCATGTGTACAATGGTAAGTCTAGACACTTAGGTGTTAGACATAGTATGATTCGTGACCTTATCATGAATGGTGTGATATCCGTGGAGTTTGTGAAAACTCAGTTGAATTTAGCCGACCATTTAACCAAAGGGTTAGTTAGAGATCTCGTGCGCAAGGCGGCTATTGGGATGGGTTTAAAGTCCACCTAATAAAATCCTTGTATCAAGATACCCAATTCCCACCTAACGCAATGTTAGGTGCTGAATTCAATGTGGAAAGCTTGATATTTTGATTTGGAACGCATAATTACATCATCCCACGGTATGTGTTCAGAACTGCAAGTAAAGGAGGTTGAAATTATATTTCTTAATGATCTTTTGACAAATTGCATGTGCAGGTGCAAGAAGAAAAGATCACCTATATAAGCATGAAGTTTAGCTGCTTCAAGAAGTTTGGGACTTGGCTTTGATATGCTTATTGAAGGATAGGACACAAGCTAGTAAAAATAGTGTCAAGTAGAACATGTAAATGTGTAAGCTGTTGTGTATATTATCTTCAGGTATTCTCTATGGATAGAAGAGTTCAATCCTTAGTGACACTCTAATATTCGAATATTTGGAATGCTAATATACTAATGTGAAATTCAATCATGTCGACATTTCATTTATGCATCAGTTTGATTGTGTTATGATTTTCTTTAAGTTAATCAAGATTACACTTAAATGGGGGAGGATTGTTGGTGATTTTGTGTTACCAATAATGATTTAAGTGTAATGGATTTACTTTGTTGACCAATGTGTAATCGTGATAAACGTTCATCAAGTCGGGGTTGTGCGGAGTGCACACTTGTATGACATTATTACGGTTATCATACGGGGGCGAAGCCCCCGTACGACGGGGGTCTGGGGGCAGCGCCCCTGGGCAGGGTCCAAGGGGCGGCAGCCCCTGGCATGGTCCAAGGGGCAGCGCCCCTGGCTGGGGTCGAGCTGACAGGTCAGCTTGGAAAAATTTTATTTGGCATAAAGTGCTGTGTTAAAAACGCACTAGAAAATAAAATTCCCGGGTGTTTGGACCGTTTTCTACCCGTTGTTAAAAGTGTCGGTTTTTGGTTACAATAACTGTTTTTGACAGTTACAACCGAAAAATACAGGTTTTGGTCATATAACCTCTATGGTTTTCTGGTTCTGTTTTCATAACAACAAAAACACATAAACAGTTCGAATCTGAGTTTTATCCGATTGGAGATTTCGATAGAACCATCGAAATACTTTGATCTGAAAGTGTTTGACACGACTCTCAGATTGTTTGATCCACCCATATTTCTAACATGTCATGCACATAGTTGAATTGATGGTCCAACACTCCAACAGCATACGACGTCATGACCAACTTTGAGGAAAGATGGCTAAAGGCTTCAAAACCTCATGGTCTGAAAATAAGATTAAATACCTCATATGATGATGCTTTGCTCAGAACTTTGGTTGGGGTGTTTGAGGATACTAATATTTGTGCGATTCATGCCAAGAGAGTTACTATTATGCCCAAAGATACGCAGTTGGCTAGGAGGATTAGGGGCGAGAGGGCTTAGAGTTTTATTGTTTGTGTTTGGCTATGGACTTATTATCATTCTGTTTTATTGAATCAAAACTTTGAACTTAGTGCTTATTTTGTATCTTAAATCTAAATGGTATGTTCTATCGTTATTGGTATTATTGTGAAACGACATGTTAGTGTTTGGTGTTGTTTGGGTTGCCTCTATACAGTTTTCTGGAACTTTAAAGTGATTTGGATCACAACATTAGTGGTTATGGTTTGTACTTTCCGTAATTTGCATCCAGACATGCTTATGTATACACAATAATATTTTTATTACATGTATTAATAAGAAGAAAGAATCGATGTCGGAACTGGTGGATAAAGTGAAAGGAGTCTCATTTTTAAAGGTCAGAAAATATAAGATCACTGCTGATGTTCTTTCAAGTAAAGCATGTTAAGGAGATGAAACTTGGTCTTTTTGGTATCACATGACCCAAGGATGTGTGGAAAAGTATAGTTTAGTTGGTTTGAGCTTTAATTTCAGCTCACGGTTTATACTTATCGAGCTATTATTTATGTGTCGTTGTGCCACTTTTGTCTTGGAGTGATGAAAGTATATAGTAAGGCCGTAAGGATAAAATAACTAGCATGGTTCTGATGACGGGTTAGTGGAAGTACCAGGCTGGTGTAGGTGCATTTTGGGAAGAAATTGATTCTTGAATTGGTATTTTGTGTTTGTATCAAGCTATCTGATATGACCAGCAGTCCAGCAGAAAATAATTATATTAGGATAGTTATCTTTTATTTAAATTGTTTTATTTAGGATAAGTAGAAGTGTTTAGGTTTATCAAGTTCCTATTAGTTAGGGGTTTGTTAGGTTTTCATTCCTTTAAATGTAACCTGTGTTTCATTCAAGAAAGCAATCAGAAAATTAAAGTAAATTGAGTTAATCTTAGAGATCGTCGGGTTCTCTCTAACGAGCCCTATTTATCCCATAACTTGATCACAGACCCGGGACCGTAACAAATTGGTATCAGAGCCAAGAGTTATGGGTGGTCCAAGTGAAAACCTGGAGAAGATGTTTGATCAGTTCTTTATGATGTACCAAGAGGATCGTCTAAAGAAGCAGATTGAATGGGAGAAGCTATCACAAAGCTTCGAAACCTTACAAAAGATTCAGTCCTCTTCTGAGTTTTCTTGTTTGGAAAAAGGTGAAAAGAAAGCAACAGGGATGGAAGACCGTGACATAGGAAAGTCAGAAGTGGAGTCGAGTACAATCGAATCATCTGACGATGAGCAGATAAAGCTTCCTCATCCGGCTGAAGAAGAAAAGCTTCTGATTAAAGACAATGCTGTGAAGGATCTCATTCGAGTTGATCTCCCTCTTTACTCTAATGAGCCTATATCGTCTCAACAAGAGTATTCTGAGGACCTTCAGTACTCTTCCTTCCTGGATACACCATATCAGCATGGAAAAGAGGGATGGTGTCCCCACAGATCTCTAAATGTTGCTGATTCCGAGGGCTCTGGATATGCTTCTTATGAGGGTCTTGATGTTTTTGCTGTAGGGGACTATAACCGATCTGGAGTAACTTGAAGAGTCTCGTGTTTTCCTTAATGCTTGAGGACAAGCACTTTTCTAATGGGGGAAGTAATGTTATGACCAGTCCAGCAGAAAATAATTATATTAGGATAGTTATCTTTTATTTAAATTGTTTTATTTAGGATAAGTAGAAGTGTTTAGGTTTATCAAGTTCCTATTAGTTAGGGGTTTGTTAGGTTTTCATTCCTTTAAATGTAACCTGTGTTTCATTCAAGAAAGCAATCAGAAAATTAAAGTAAATTGAGTTAATCTCAGAGATCGTCGGGTTCTCTCTAACGAGCCCTATTTATCCCATAACTTGATCACAGACCCGGGACCGTAACACTATCATCTGTGAGTTGCTGCTCTTTTGCCTTGGAACTATGAAAATGTCTTTTTGTAAGGGCCAAACACTAACAAGGTTGTTTATCTTGGGTCAGAGGAAGTACCACTCAGCTAGGCTTGTGTAACTGCATTTGTAGAAATAATTGAATCTTGAATCGGTACTGCAGTGCAGAGGTTTAGATGAGACTGTAACACTATTAAAGGCAGGGCAACCTTCATGAAGAGATCGAGCCAGTGGAACAAGGTAGCAAAATCTAAAAGAAGAAAATGTCGAATTTTGAGCAAGGCGTGGTACAAACACCCCAGATGTTACACAAGAAGTAGGGGTCATCACCAACTGCTCCCGAGCCAGTTGTGGAGGAGCCAACAAAAGAAACCAATGTTGAAGCTTCTGCATCAGCTGAGGAGGCACCAACCACTGAAGTCCCGGTTGAGAACGAAACTAAAGTGGTGGAGCAGCCTAAAAGCAAGGTAGAAGAACCAAAGACAGAGCCAGAGGCAAATCCATAAGAAGAAGGCGGTTGAGGAAGTCAAAGAAGAAACTCGTGTTGTGGAAGAGACTCCGGTAACAACTGAGGCAGAAGAAACTCCAGTGGTGACGAGGCTGCCAATGAATCAGTTGAGGAAGTTGAAAAACCAGCTAAGGTTGTTAACACTACTGAAGTTGCAAAAGAAGAGTGAACAAAGGATTCAAATTTTGATGTTAAGATGATCGTACTTTCTACTTTTAGCATGGTGTATATTTGCTCTCTATTTTGTTACAGTAAATCTTTCGAGCAAAAGACAAGTGGCGAGAAATGTTTGGATCAAAAGCCAGGTGTTTGTTTAATCCTGACATATTAAAACTAAATAATTAGATGAAAAGGAAACATGTCGAAAAGATTAGAGATCAAACACGTTGAAAGTCACAAAAAATGTAAATTTGGCTGCCATAATTGATCTTGAAACATGGTACTCTACTACTCCAAATATTTTACTATTAAAATGATGTAACCAAATGAAGAAAGATTTTACAGTATATGCAGAAAAGCCTAACTGCATTGTTGAAGAACTGTTGAATTATAAACTGACATGAGTCACATGATGCTGCATATATGACGGACTAATAAGTTTATAAGGAAACAGTAAGCATTGTTGCCATTGTTGCCATCTGGTAGTCTAAAAAAGATACTATAAGGCGGAAAATGCACGAAAGCTGTGGCCGACATGGTCCTGTCTGATGAAATCAGGCAGTTTTTCACCATTGTCATTGATAGGTAAATAGGAAGAAGACACATTAGTTAGACATGAATCTACAAGTTTATAACTAGATTTACTGTAATCATAATTACTGCGCCGATTATAAATAGAAAATGAACAAAATTGAGTTTTGCTGGTCAACCCAACCCAACCGGCCTGTTTTGACCTGTCCTATAAATTACAGTATCTATTTCAGCCAAACCTGAATCAACCCATCACCCAACCCACTCAACCAACCCATCTTTTCATCTCTAGTGATACGAAGAAATAGCAATGAAAACAAGGACTGAGCATGCCTAACTTATAATCGATGCGCAGAAACTGCATGTCGCCAAATATCACTTTCCAAATAGCCAAAATAGTATTACAGGAATAGCAGTTTCACTCCCACACAGCATCCATCAGAATCTACAAGCTCCATGATTTAAAAAGACATCTTCTGGATTATTTTTTCACCAAAATCTACAAGCTCCAAGATCTAGATACTAATGACTTCCTGTTAAACAACAATTCCATTGCTCGCAAGAAAATAAGAAATAAATGCATGAATCATGATTGAAGGTAATACACCAACATGTGCCTTGCCCGTAAAAGTAAAATTAAAAATACTCTAGGTGTCACCTTTGATGCTGCAAAGACGCATTAAACACATTACTCAATGATCAGTAACCAAGAAGTCTTTCGCCTAGGTGTATCCAAACATGTCATGTCAACCCAGTTTCTGTATTTCATGTCCCAAGTCCCAACACTAGGTGTATGGTTAGATCATTTCACTTTACAAAAATTAGTCAAGATTTAACGTACTTAACAGATAAGGCCATGACTGTCACTAGTTCATAACTAGATCTGAATTTGAGAAATCAAATCATTCATATATTTCAGAGCATGATATGGCGATATGCATTATCACAACAATTAAAAGATAAATGCACATTACCACCACATAATCGCAACAACGTGAGTATACAAGATCACAACCAACCTCTTGCAACATACTATATGAACATCCATACTTGATTATACACAACCATCACTACTTCAATACAAGATCAGCTAGTCCTTTAACATCATTATGCTACATTTCAACATCAGACTGATAGCATACGAGAGTGTAAAAGATCAGAGAATCCCGACAATCAATATAAACCTCCTAAAAGCCATAGAGCATGCAAAACCACATAGTGAAATCCTCGGATGACTTGTCTAAATCTAAGATTCATCAAAGCATCACAAGAAGCCTGACTCTGAAACTAACTCAAGAACGAGCAAGCAAACAAATCACCATGATATCAAAGCGAGCATCACCAATCTCACACTCATTTATAAAAACCTTTCTAAATTCTGTCTTAGGCAATTTAAATCATGACATGGTAATTACTGAAATGTTTATAACATGTATACTACTCGGGAAGACAGATGGCTGCAAAACTAATATTCATATATTTGAACACAGCCTGATAAAGAAATGATACCTGAACACAACATCCAAATCCGTCAATAATATAAAACTTAAGATTGGGAATTTTAAAACAGCAGCTGATACTTCATTTCCAAACAAGCATTGTATTTATTAATCATCCATTCATAACAATAGAACAAAAACGCAATACAAACTAAAATTCCACCTCATACACAAGCACAGGACCACCAATTCCACCTTAGAACCCACCACGCAGACGGAGAACAAGGTGAAGGGTCGACTCCTTCTGAATGTTATAATCAGCGAGAGTACGACCATCTTCCAACTGCTTCCCGGCAAAGATCAACCTCTGCTGATCTGGTGGAATACCCTCTTTATCCTGAATCTTTGCCTTCACATTATCAATCGTATCTGAGCTTTCAACTTCCAAAGTGATCGTCTTGCCAGTCAACGTCTTGACAAAAATCTGCATTCCACCCCTCAACCTTAGCACAAGATGAAGAGTCGACTCCTTCTGGATATTGTAATCAGAAAGTGTACGGCCATCTTCCAGCTGCTTTCCGGCAAAAATCAACCTCTGCTGATCAGGTGGGATCCCTTCTTTATCCTGGATCTTGGCCTTGACATTATCAATTGTGTCCGAACTCTCCACCTCCAATGTGATGGTCTTTCCGGTCAATGTCTTCACAAAGATCTGCATTCCTCCTCTTAACCTCAAAACCAGATGAAGGGTCGACTCTTTCTGGATGTTGTAGTCAGCTAAGGTACGGCCATCCTCGAGTTGCTTTCCAGCAAAGATCAGCCTCTGTTGGTCTGGTGGGATTCCTTCCTTGTCCTGGATTTTAGCCTTCACGTTGTCAATGGTGTCGGAGCTTTCAACTTCCAACGTTATGGTCTTTCCAGTCAAAGTTTTCACAAAAATCTGCATGCCACCACGGAGACGAAGAACCAAATGAAGAGTCGACTCCTTCTGGATGTTGTAGTCAGCAAGGGTTCGACCGTCCTCAAGCTGCTTTCCAGCAAAGATAAGTCTCTGTTGGTCTGATGGGATCCCTTCCTTGTCTTGGATCTTAGCTTTAACATTATCAATTGTGTCAGAGCTTTCGACTTCCAAAGTAATGGTTTTACCGGTGAGAGTCTTAACAAAGATTTGCATTCCTCCCCTCAACCTTAAAACAAGGTGCAGAGTGGATTCCTTTTGGATGTTGTAATCGGCCAAGGTACGGCCGTCTTCAAGCTGTTTTCCCGCAAAGATAAGCCTTTGCTGATCTGGCGGGATCCCTTCCTTGTCTTGGATTTTAGCTTTCACATTGTCGATGGTATCTGAACTCTCGACCTCGAGAGTGATTGTCTTACCAGTGAGTGTCTTCACGAAGATTTGCATCTGTATATAAAAAACCAATAACATCATAAGACACGAATCAACAACAAATATTTATGTAGAGCAACAAACTAAAATGCATTTATCACCTAGAGAAAAATGAGACACTGCTGTTGCAACTTAAATATATCAGATTATTCCAATTAACAATTTAACACAACATCTTATCACTGGACTGGAAGGCTGGAACAAACACTCTACCTAAATAAATATCACTAAGCAAATAAAAACTAAAGCCTCTAACAGATTTATGGGTTATATACACACAACACGATAGTTAAAACAATACAAAAACAATAGTTGCTGCTGCATTTATATATACCTAAAAACTATAAAGTGCGAACCAATCTAAATACATGACTAGAAAGTCCTATCAGCTATCATCAAAACGAGATAAAAATAACAAAACTAACTAGCAAAAACGAATCATACATATTTAATCGGATAAAAATCGATCAAATCGGGCATAAATGGCCAAATTGGGAAATAATAAGATATGTAATCGAAGAAGAATAAAAGAATGAACTAATATATTTACCTTGAGATTGAATTGACGATTGAGAGAAGAAGATTGATTTTGTGATCTGAGGGGTCCGGTGCGGTTGGGGTTGTTTCGCTCACAATTATAGAACTTACTATTAGCGCAATACTGCGACGGATAACATGTGACTAAATTTTATTTTATTAAGAGTTAATGTTATTCGGTTATTCCTGTTTCATAGCAGTGATTTATGGATGAAGATATTTTTCACCTAAAAATATGTCTCAAAAACGTAATTTTGATATAAGAATATTATTACTTGTGGCGTATATGTAATATGTAATATGCGTAATTTTATTTTCGGAAGTCAATTAAGCGCGAGAATTGACATAATCACTTTTGAACATTTGATTGAGAAGATCAACCTAAAAGTGGTTTCTATAATATGATTGCAAGGAAAAAAGAAGAAAAATATGATATATGAGATTTGTACAATGTGTTATTTTGCTTGTAAATTGTGATGATGAGGTGTTTTACTTGTATTATTAATTATGTTTTAATTAAGTATAAATAAATAATTTGTATATATTACAGATATAAAGTTGTACATATGCATTAAAATTTTGTATTACTTAAATTTAGTTTTCTTGGTTGCATTAATATGTTGTACATTATGTTGTATTTGTTGTACTACTTAATTTTTAATTATTAAATGAAGAGAATGTCTAATCTCTTTTGTAAGATAGTATGATAACCTTTTTTTTCTTACTTTTCTTTGAGGAGAGAGTGACTGATATTGATAAAAAAATCATGTAAATACACTTGGTGTTGTTTGATTCAAGATTTTGAGATTTTGAGATTTTGTAATTTTAAAATTTAGTAAAATTGAAATTTTTTAGAAGTAAAAATTTTAAAATTTAAAATGATTACGCTTGTTTGATCGGCAGAAATTAATAATATTTTAAAAAATTTTGTTTTTGGGTAAACGAATTAACGAATAAATAATTTTTATATAAATTTTCTATTTAATTGAGTAAAAATCTAACTTTATTTTTATATAAATTTTATTAAAATTTTATATACATCTTATAAAAAGTTTCTATAAATTTCATAAAAAAATTCTATAAATTTTATGAAAAAAATTTATAACTTTTTTATAAAATTTATATAAATTTTTATAAAAAATTTAAATAAATTTTATAAAAAAATTATGAGATGCAACATTGAAAATTTTAATTCAAAGTAAACAAAAACCAGGTTTATTGAGTTATCCGGACCATCTCCGGTGGTCGAGTGGGCGGCGACTAGGAGAAAAACTAAGTTAAAGAAGGGTTTTTTTTCACACACGAAGTTTATAATAATGTAATAAATATTATATAAATTTATAATGAATACTCTTTCCATCCCACATTAAGCGTCCATAACTTATAAATACAAAGTTTTAGGCGCAATATATTCTTACAGTT
This sequence comes from Glebionis coronaria, assembly GCA_025667525.1. Lineage (NCBI taxonomy): Eukaryota > Viridiplantae > Streptophyta > Magnoliopsida > Asterales > Asteraceae > Glebionis > Glebionis coronaria. Next base: position 194,683,728 of record CM046878.1, read on the forward strand.
ACTAGTTAACAAAATGATAAGTATAACCTCATTTAATACAAAAAGTAAAAAAAAAAATAAACACAATTTAAATATGTGTCATATATTCAAAGAAAATATTGAAAATTTGGGTGAAATGCAAAAAACGTCCCTAAACTTTGCGAAATCCGCAAATATGCCCCTGAGTCCAAACTACAAGCATTTTTCCCCTGAACTTTCATTTCGCCTGTATTTTTGCCCCTGAGTCGACTTTTTTTTACTTTTCCTAACGTTCTGCCGTTAACTCCGACACGTGCCTGACACGTGAGGGTATAATCGTCATTTCCCGTTCCACCCCATCTCCACACCTTTCATCATATGCAAAATACGTCCCCGAATACATTTCTCACCCGAAACTTTCGTACTACCAACCTAATACTCGATTCAGTTGATTATCAACTAAATTCATACTACCAACCTAATACTCGATTCAATTGATTATCAACTAGCTCTAATGGCATATCAGAAAGAATCGTTTTCAGAATGCACAATAATGGGTTTTTTGTACATGGTCCGTTGAGGTATGTAAATGGCAATCTTAGTCAAATTTGTGGGTTTAGTTCTGAGGCTAGGATATTTACAATCGGCCTGAATCATATGTTGGGAAGGCTTGGCGATGTGAAAAAATTAAAAGACACTGGTGATCAGAAATAAGTCTCCCCCTTGTTTTCTGCATAATCCTGCAATGAAAATATTAGTTTTCTCGAGAAATTTTGAGATAAGAGTCACACGCATAAGCACATATCAATCATATATATTTGTTTGACATGACACAAATTGAAAAAGTAGGGCTCATTCACCTTGCCCCAAAGTAAAATGACTGCCAAAAGCACGTGAAACATTTGGAGGTGAATGGATTACAAAATGAAGAAAAACAACAAGAATTAAAGATTAGGTCAGTCAGATCTACGGACCCTTTTTTTTTCCTGACCCAAAGGGAATTGGGTCCAACGGGGTCCGTCGGATCTGATGTAGAGAGGTCAGAAAAATGACCCGCGGGTTTTGAAAAGGCTATTGTGATGGGGGATGTAAGAGGGCATTGACACTCTGAAGAATATTGTCCAGCACAAACTGCACCTCATCACGGAATTCCGTGATGGTGGCTTGGGTGAAACGGCAATGGTTACAAATGTGAGGAGAGTTGGAAAAGTCATGTGGATTGTGTGTGAAGGAAGGATGGTTGATTTGATCTCGTAGGCGTTCTGCCTCATGGAGATGCATGTTGATCATGTCGTTGAAGGCATATAGATGATTCAACTCTTTGACATGAGCTTGTCTTTGTTGAGGTGGCGGAAGTACGCTCGTAGGTGAGCAAGGAGAGTGAGTAGTGGGGATGGATGGTTCTATATGGGAAGAATTGAACCAAGGTGATGTGTTGATTCCCATAAATAAGGGAATGTACGGAGAGTCCTCTGATGGGAGTGAGAGACCATCCATAGGTTGTAGGTCCGGTGAGTTAGTTTTGTAGTGAAATAGAGGTGAGATCCCTTGAGATGGGATGATGGTGGGAGATCTCGGTGGAGCATCTTCATGCTCATCTAAGAAGGGATTTGGTGATGTGGGAGGTGTGGAGAAGAGCTCAATTGGGAGAATTGAGGTGCTTCTAGGTATGGTGGAGATAATAGCGGGTGTGTGAGTCGGCGCTGGTGGTGAAGTTGTGGCAATCGGTGTCTTTGTCAGATGAGGTGTGACGGGGGATCTAGGTTATTGGAGTATGGTTCCTAGGTTTTGAGGAACTTTCACTTGTTGTGGTGAAGTCATGGTGGATGTTAGTGCTGGTGATTGTGGTGATGATGTTTGTGTGCTCATGCAACACGGTTTGTGTAACACCCCACTTTGATAAGTGGACCGTTACGCGTAATTATGGCGTGTCATCAAAGCATGCAAGGTAATATGTAGTAAAACATACATGACCATAGGGAAAACCGGAATCAAACATCGGCTTCCAAACATAAGCCCAAAACATAAATAAGGTAAATGAAATGAATGAAAGACTAAACAAGCATAAGTATATGAAGGCAAAAGGAGAAGAAGTCTATGGCAGCTTACATCCTATGCACGTCCTCCAAATGCTCGAGTCCTGGGTACCTGCCGTTTTGGGACATGGAAAGGAAAGTAACGGCTGAGCATAACGCTCAGTGCACGGATATACAAGCATGGAATGAATAATATAAGCATGTAAAACATATAGCAGCGGAAATGACTAAGTCCTGGAAAACCTGGTATAACTTAGTAAAACTGGTTTTATAGTTTGAAAAGCCTTATGTTTATCTTATAAAAATTGTTTAACAAATTAACCGTTAAGCCAATATATGTCATGAAAAATCAACGTGCATGAATACTTGGAGGGGTGACCTCGTCATGCAATTAGAGGGGCTGCCTCTAATTAATATAAGTTTTTGGGTAGGAGGGATGAGCTCCTTGTGAAGGATGCAAGGCACACACCACATTCACCTGAATAATCTGTAAAACATGTAACCTAGGATGCACCCATACGCCCCACATGATAATAATAATATGGCCAAAAGCTGAAGGGACGCCACGAGTTATCACCCGCCATGGTGAAGTCATAACACTGGTGCCTCCAGTGTTATGGTTATGGTACCTCCATAACTAGGTGAAACTGGTCATGCATGTATATGGCTTTAGGTATCTAATTAAACATAAGCAATTCAAGACATATAAAACATATATTGGGAAAAACAGTTGGCTGCATACGAGGAATCCTAATAAGGAAGGAATGTCCATACTGAAAGGACGGAGAATCAGTACCTTGTGTCCAGTGAACGAAGAAGATGAACGGAAGAGAGTCCTACTTTGATGTCACTAATGCTACATAAATAATATACGTGTATAAGTATCCTGATTATTGTATACGTAACTGGTTTAATATCATGTCTTAGCTTGTTTTATATGTTCATGTCATGTTTTACTGATTTTAACGTTATGTTGTGTTTATCATGTATTCTGTCTATTCTGATTAAGTATTACTTGTATTTCTTGTATTATTATACTTGTGTAATAAGAAGTAATTTCCAAAAAATAGCAGGTTTCCAAAAATAGAAAGTTTCCAAAAATAGAAAGTTTCCAAAAATAGAAAGTTTCCATAAATAGATTAGCTGCTTAAAATAAATAGGTTTCTAAAAAAACAGAAAGTTTCCATAAATAGATTAGCTGCTTAAAATAGATAAGTTTCTAAAAATAGAAAGTTCCCATATTTAGAAATAAGCTAGATTATTAAGCTAATAATATAAGCTAAAGTTTTACTGATTAATATTCTAAGTCATGTGATTAAATAGTATAGTTTATTAATTATTACATGTAAATTAAATAAACTATAGGTTATAAGATTTAATTAAATATAACATGATTTAATTAAAACACTCAAGGGTGGCCTAGTGGCAAAAAGATTTGTGGCTATCACTCCAAAGTGTGTGAGGTCTCAAGTTCAATTCCCACTAGGTGCAAACAACCTTGAAGTGGCCACGCCAACCTCCTGAAAAGGGAGGGCTTTACCTGGTTTGAGTCTGTGTGGCGGTGGACTCAAACCCCGTGGATTAGTCGGCCAATGAGTCAGAAATCACGGTTACAAAAAAAACATGATCTAATTAAATAAAAGGTAAATAATACTTAGGTTAAAACATGTATTAATATTTTTTATTAATATAACCTAAGTCATGGAAATTAATTAATTATATGCCATGTTTTAATAATTAATTGAATATTTTAGTCTAAAATTAAATCATAAAATACTTAGGTTAAAATCATGTATTATTTCTAATAATAATTAACCTAAGTCATGTCTAAATTAAATTAATTATAAAGCATGTTAAATTAATTTAATTAAATCTTGTAATTATTTTACTTGTAAAAATAATTAACTTGTAAAAATAAACCATGAACCGAACCCATGTTTTAAAACTAAACATGTCATGAACCGGTCCGTGAAACCCCTTGAACCGGACCAATAAACCCTTACTTGTGGTGAACCGGGTTGACCGGTTGCCATGGTTTAGTCAAACCGCCACCGACTTAAGTCGGTGGTGCTTCTTGTTTTCAACCGAGACCCCCATGACCACCAAGGCCAACCCCGACATGCGTCGGGGTCCCTTGGTTTCTTGTGGCCGAGACACCCAAACCAAACCGAGACCTTGGGGTCTCGGTTGGTGGTGATCACACATCCACCGAGAGCTTTGGCTCTCGGTTCTACACTTCGGCCGAACCAATACCCCTTAAACCACCATGTTTTTAATACCCTCATGATTAGATCCAATTAGTCAGCATGTTTAATTAATAGTTTTTAATAAACCCATGATTCATATGTTCTTAGATCTAATAACTAATTAAAAAGAAAAGGTTTAAGAAATTACCGATTCGTGAACACAAAGAAAATAATTACATGAACGATCTTGCAAGAATTGGATCAACCAAACACCCCCTTCTTGGTGTTTATATGCGGCGGCCAAGGAGGAGGAAAAGAGAAGCAGGGTTTTGTGATTCTTCTAATATTCTGTATTATGAAAAATCTATTTTCCTTTTTATTGTTTTAACTAAATCAAATGTGGGCTTGGTCCCTTCCTTTTTCCTTCTTGCCGTGGGTATGTGGCCCCCAAGGGAAAACCCGTTGTTTTCCCGTGTTCTCATATATTGCGTGTTCTCGTGTCGTGTTTACGTGATTTATTTATTAATCGTTCGTGTCGTACAATATATATATATACGTGATCGTAATAAATATTACGTAAATACATAATAATAAGTTCGTGATTATTTACGTTCATGATTTCAAGTTCGTGATTATTTTACGTTCATGTTTTCATGTTCGTGATTATAATTATTGTTGATAATAATTATCGTGTCTTAATACGTAATAAATAATTATCGTGTAATAATACGTACGTAATACTTGAAATTCCTATTCGTGGAACATTAACGTGCTATAAAAGGAAAGTTCTAATCATGTACGTACGATCATAAGGGTACGACTCATGGTAAAAGCATACGGGTTTTATAGTTGGACACGTAGTCGTATCGTTGTTTTGGTTTTGGGGATTGAGGAGTTGCTTTTAGTCATTGTGATAATGTGGGTGTAAAGGCTTTAAGTTTAGTGTTAAGATGAGAAATTATGGTGAATGTTAATGGTATGCGGATTGACCTTAAATAGAGGTGAAAAAGATAAGATGAAGATTTATGACTTGATTTTGGATTGGAGAAATGAAAAAGATGAGTAGGTGAGTTAAATGTGCAGCCATGGATTTATGGCTTCACAAATGAAAGAAGAAAGAGTGTTTGGGTAAATGGAAAAACTCATGAGAGGTGATGATGTATTTTTGCATGTAACTGCAAGCGTCACGGACCCGGACGGACCCTTTGGGTAGGGTTTCGACGGGGTCCGACTAGTTTCGTGTCAGTTGTTGAAACTATAACTCTTATAACCACGAAAACACAATGAAATACTTTTCAAACGCGTAATGCTTTATTAACTGTTATAAACAAAGTATTACAAAGTGCTATGAATACACTCGTTGAATGACAAAAAGAAATGAACCTTAGAACAAGTAAACTAGATTCGAGACTCAAGTTTACAAGGGAACCAATGAGACGCTGGTAGACAGCTGAGGGCTCAGCGGTTCCAAGGTGAGAAATAACTTAGATAAATTATCCAAGCACAAGGGTTGGTTTAATTCTCCTTTCTCACTCCTATTTATAGTGGTACGAGGTTGCTTCCTTAGTGGGAGTAGTTGATACATGTCACCTTCTGAGTGGAAGAGTACAACGTATTAAATGCATGTCCAAATCGAGACATACCTTTAAACAACTTTAGGTGAACAGTTCTGCCAACTGTTCACCTTTTGTCCCACTAGGTCGTACTAGGCTTTATCTTGAATCTCTTGTTTTGTCCCGCTCAAAACACTTGGTAGATTCTCCCGCCTAAACTATAAAGGATTGGACAAGCTTTGCTTGTCTCAGACTTCTAGGGTTCTTAAGTGATCTCTAAGTGTTGTCAACTCAGAGATCCTTGAACACCAGCACATTCCTTCTACATCCCAGCTATCCATAATCGCTGGTGAGTATGACTTCAGATTGTCTTCGACTTCTCTGACGTTGTCTTTGACTTGAATGTTCCTGGTGTGCCAGCTGAGGCTTTGCCTTCCACTGGTCTGGTCTCTGTCGCTGGTCCTCTCAGCAATCAGTAACACTTAGTCTAATTAAACAAATCTAGACTGGGCCATAGTTAAAACTTTCATTGGCCCAACAATCTCCCCCTATTTGTTTATAAATTATACTAAGTCTAAAATTATTGTAAGTGAGTACACAGCTTCTTCTTACACATAATTTTACAAACATACCTCAGAGTTTTATTAAACATAAAGAACCTAGTCTATTATAAGAACACCCAGTGGTGTAAACATAAAAAAAATATAAAAGGTTCTTCAGCGATTGAGGCCTTGATCACAAATTCTCTAGGCTTCAACTTTGTCACTCCTAGAGTTGATGACCAGCTCAACTTCAAACTCAAAATCCTCAGCTAATTTGCAATTCCTTAGGATGCCCTCTTTGAGTCTGATGAGTTGGATGGTTGACGCCAGATGCAGTTGATTCATTCGCTGAAAGCAATACTCACAATTACCATTCAGGAAGACCATACCAGTCTCTGGTTCTGAGTATACTTGGCCCCTATTGGTTTAGTGATCTCTTTGGGCAGTACCAGGTTTCTGTGCATCTCATCTACAACAATATTCTCAGTGACCAATTTTTCCACCAGAGGCCCCATTTGGGTTTTTCTTTTCCTTTTTCCTTGAGAAGGTTGTTGTTGTGAAAGTTGAGGAGGCAGAGGTACCTTCAGTTTCTTCGCAGTGTCTCTTACCCAATTCAGCTTAACTTGAATGTTTTTTGTTAATGCAAGTGATGCATAAAAACATTATTAGTGTTAACTAATCTTTCTTAGTTTTGATCACAACAAACCATACAACACATTTAGTGTAAAACACAAAATGAATTATTTAACTAACACTATCATCAAGGTAATAATCATATCACTAACCTTTCTTAATCATACTTATTGATCATCAAAATGATTATTCTTAAAACTCACATTTGTTAATATGACAAAAGGCTTTTTAATAAACTTTCTTTTTTAGAAAATGTTTTATTAAAATGGAAAATGAAATTTTGAAAATAGCATATTCCAAATGCTGTTAGAATATCCTTTGAAGACTTCAAATACCTCAGATATTCCTACCCCACTAAAAGACAAAAAACAAAGCGTACTCTAGTGGCGGTACCTTAGGTGGCTAGGCGGTTCCTTAGCGATATGGAACCGCCGGGCGAGATAAGGTACCGCGCACATTAGCCTTTATATATCCGTTATACTTTGTCTCCTTTAAATAGTGGGTCAAATCTCATTTTCCAACAAGCCTCTTGGACGTTTTTCTCAGCCCCTTTCTATTTTCTATAGCATAATCATTAGTAAATGATCACTTAAAGTGTTAAGGATGTTTACATATGATTATCCTCTTGATCCCCTCCTTTACCTTGTCCAATGAGAAGATCACTCACTCATTAGTGTTGTGATAAAGATGAATCTATGAGCTAGTCATATTCATCATGATACCCTTTTTGTTTTAGGTCAATCCAATGTATTTATGAATACTTGGACTAGTTGTGTTCATCCAAGTTATTTGTGGATACTTAGATTTGTTGTGTACATCCATTGCATATGTGTTTGCTTGGATTTGTGTTGTGTAAATCCAAGCTACATGTGTGTACTTGGATAAGTCTAGTTGAGTTGTAATAGATTTGATTAGTAGTTCTCACTAAACTATAAAGTGATGTGGTTGTGTCTTGTGAGTTCTCACTAAACTTGAAAGTGATTAGTAGTTGTGTTGTGTGAAGTTCTCACTTAGCTTCAAAGTGAAGAGTCGTGAAGATTGGTTCTAGCTTTCGATTAGAACTCGACATCTAGCCTTGTGTCGTAAAATGGTGAAGTAGGCAACGTCGTGAAGATTGGTTCTACCTTAAGATTAGAACTCGACATCTAGCCTTGTGTCGTTAAATTGTGAAGTAGGCAACGTTGTGTAGATTGGTCCTAGCTAAAGATTAGGTCTCGACATTTAGCTTAGTGTCGGAAAATAATGTAAGCAACGATGTAAGGTTTTCTCCGCCGAGAAGGGAGCTTGTGGATATAGTGGAAATCTCGAGTAGGTGTACTCGAGGAGTGGAGTAGAAACGAGGATAGAGCCTCGTTGTCGAACCACTATAAATCTTGGTGTCTTCCCACTAGGTTGTCTCCTTCCTTACTCTTTACTTATTTCATTATCATTACACTTACCTATTATCTTTGCTAGTGCATTTTAACTGAACCTAATCATTATGCAACTTAGCTTCAAGCAAAAGATAGTTTTGATACAAACCAAATTGAAAGTAATTTTAATTTGGTCACCAATCGAAGAGAATCTATTCAACCCCCCCTTCTAGTTTCTATAATTGGTATCAGAGCGATGGTCACTCAAGATCTTTGAAGTATATTGTACTTTGAAACTTGGATCGATCCATTGTCTCCTCAAATTAGAAGGTCAAGTTGTACTAAAGTTTCTCTTTGGTCAAAACAATTTTGTTCTTGAAAAATAGGTCCTTTAATTAGTAATATTACATCCCACTTAGATTAGTAGCATTTATACATTTTAGATCTACTCTTGAAATGTATCTACTAGTTTGCATCTTGCTTTGTGTAGGTACTCATGAAGATCAATCACTTAATTGGTTGTGGATTGAGTTACTTGCACTTGTAGAAGACTCATCTTCATTGATCTTCAACATCTTTGAATGATGATACCAAGATGATTGGGAATGATACTAGTCCTTGAAGACTTAGTACTCATCATAGTCATTGATTAGGCATAGCATTGACTCCTTGATGGATTGCTCTTTGTGGCCAAGGTACGCTTTTGTTCTTCCACACGCCCTTTGATCATTCTTTTGATCATTACTTGACTATGTGCTTGCTCTTGGCATCCTTGCCTTGACATTTGTTTGTGGTTTGTGATTCTCTCCTTTCATCCTCTCAAACCTTTATTGCTTGGATACTTGACTCACTATGGTGATGTAGAGTGAGTTAGTAGTAGCTTAAAGTATCAAGCATGATTTCCATGGTTTGCACCCAGACGATTAGTAGGCCCCTTGTGGGAGAGAAAGTGAATTAATACCTTTCTCATATTTTGGTTTAGACTAAGACTATTATTGAAAGTGATCTTAGTCTATACTTGAACAATTGCTTTGTGTTTATTCATTACCAAAGCCGTTTAACGTTTCGCCGAAAAGGCACGTCTTAAACCACTATATATGACACAAGCTCTTCGTTACCACTATTTGAAGATTGTCATTAATCCCTTGAGCATTGATCCTAGTCTTGATTCACTTCCCTTGACTTCTCTCCACTTTGCCGTTTTGCTACGAGTAGTTGTTTGTCCGTTTCAGTTCTTTTCGATCTCGATTTAACTCGTAATCCTTCGTTAAGGCATATTGCTTAGTGTTATGATGATCCAATGATATTCTAAAAGGCTCATGATATAATTTTAAGTATTTTAGAAAAACTTGGTTTTTAAAATTTGGCGTTTTTCATAGATAAAAACCAGCCTCTGTAGGCGGTGCTTTATCTAGGCGGCTCAAACCCGCGGTTCCTTATTGATAAGGTACCGCAGGCAGTAACTTTTGTCAGAGCACCAGTTTGATTATATTATTCCTTTTTAAACCACTATCTCTCTCTCCCAAAAACACACAGCCAGCGTTTTTCTTGCTTTCCACCATTGTTGAAGCTTCAAAAACATCTAATCACTCAAATTAATTGATTCCAAGTTGTGGGTTTCACTCATCCTTCATCTAACATCAATTAATTGTAAGTATTTTCTTTCAATTTCATCTATCTTGTTCTAGGGTTCATCCTTTCATAATTAGGGATTTTTAAAATTGAAATTGAATTAAAACCTTAATAGGAATGTGGGTTGACATGGTTATTTTACTATGATTCCATAGGTTCATATTCATTCAGATTTCACTAAAACCCACTTGTAGAACAAATCCGAATTTAGGCTAAATAATTTTGGTTAAAAGATGGATTTGAGATGAACCCATGAACAAATAGGTAATGACATTGTTAATGCTTACCTAAAAACTTTGTTTTGAAAAACCAATGTTCTAGTCCATTGTTGATCCAACATAGTTCATATGTTCTTGGTAAATAATGGAATAGCTACATTGTGAACATGAGAAAGATATGGATTCAATCATATGTTTGTCAAGAAATTGATATAACACATTCTCATATTTTTGATTTTTTGATTTTACTTTTCATATGAGTGATTGGAAAAATATTGTCTTATGTTTATTTAGGTACTAATCATGCCTTCTCAATATCAAAAGGATCATCAATACACTAGACAATACATGCCAAACCTTTCCCAAACCTATGCTTCCCCCCAACTTCAAAACGCTTTTCCATCCCTTTCTACTCGTTGTGTCCATGAGGGTAGAGTCGTTGACAAGGAAATAACGGGTTATGACTATATCCAATCTATGTTTGAGCTCTCGGGGTTTGATTGCTTGCTCAACATAGAAGAAGATATTTACCCCTTATTCCTTCTTGAATTCTTTAGCACCTACTCCATGCTTGAATACAATGGAGAAATTTTCATTCGTTTCGTGTTGAATGATCAATTGATTCAATACTCCCTCGAAAACTTTGGTGAAATTCTCGGTGTGCCATATGAAGGCACTTGTCGTTTTACGGATAAATGGAGACTTGATGCTCTCTCGAAATCCTACGATAAACCTCCAAATGACCTCACCGAAATTGATCTAGAGTTCATCCTTGACATCATTTCGAAAGAGCGTGATGGAAACGTTGTGAGAAGCCTTCATTCAAATGTACGAAATGTGAATCGATATGAGTGCTCTCTAGCGACCTTAAGGATTTTATGGTCCAATGGGCAAATATCCTTAGGGAGAATGTCTTTTGTATTGGTGGAAACCGAGATCATATCCCGGCTTGTATGTTGCATATGTTGAGTTGCATCTTTACATCCACCAAATACAATTTGGCATTCTATATCGCTCGACGAATCAATTATGCCCTTTCGAAGCCCAAAACAAACCTTCCCTATGCTATGCTTCTTACTCGCCTTTTCAAAAGGGTTGCTCATGATTTTCCCCACCTCTATCTTTCTCGCTTCTACCCGGTTCATCGGGTTATGTTTCATATTCAAGAGGCATATGCAAGAAAGACAAGAAGTGATCGAGGATCGAGAAAATCCGATCATTAAGAGATGGATGATGAGGACATGGACATGCCAACAAGTTATTGGGATGGCATAGGTACTAGTTCTCACTTCAACTCTTCTAGTAATTCCCACCCATCCTCAAACCCATTCGAGGATGAATTTGAAGACTTAGCTCCTCCACCTCATCATTCTAGTGAAGTACCAGAAGATCTCAATATGGAGCATCTTTACCATGAAAATCTTAGAACTCGAGGGGAATTGCACGAACACCGGGTTGAATCAAGAAAGGGTTTCAAATTCTTGGGGAATATGATCAAGGGATTGGGCAAAAAGAGAAGGTGAAAGCTTTGAAGTTTTTCAAAGAATACATGTTGGTAAACATGTAATGTTGAACAATTTTTTTTATCTTGGATGTGTATTAACTTATGCTACATGTTTGGATTGTTATTTATTTTGATCCTAATTATTGTTTATGCCATTATGTTTGTGATTTACATAGCTTTGTGCATGCCTTATGATAGTTAGCTTATTAGATTATGATCTGTAGTTAACTTTGGCTTGTGAATCTTTTGGTAAAAATCTGTGTTCATCAAAATTTAGGATGTGAAATTTTTGAAAGCCCTCTGGTCGCGGTTCCATATCAACCCGCGACTCCTTATCGATAAGGAACCGCCGGTCCTAGATAAGGAACCGCCGGACACTGTGCACGACAACATCTTTTACTTTACACTGTTTTCTCAATTCTGTGTAAACATTGCATGATTTTCTGTAATAAACTGCACATTTCCTAAACTAGCTTACCTAAATTCATTATTCACCTAAAATGATTTTAACCCATTACTAGTTTGGATCATCCCCTCACCCATTTAAACCCACCTTGTTAGTCATGTTCTTCACACATCAAAACATCCTTCCCTAACCCTTAAACCACCCTTAAACAACCATGGTTTGTACCAAAACCTCAAACACTTCCAAGACCTCCACCCCAAGGAAAACACTCAAAATAAGGATTAAGGTAGCCAAGCCTAACTCCTCACCCTTACACACTCCTAAGAATGAGATGGCTCCTATCCTCATTTCCTCATCACCTTCACCACCCCTTGCACCATGCAAGACAACATCCACCCATGGTACTAACCACTCCATTGGTTCTACCTCCTCTTCATTCAACTCAAGAATGAATGAGCTTTCTTCACCCTTCACTCCAAGTGCACCCTTGGATGTGACCACACAACCCTAACCAATCCAAAGCATTCCTTTTGTGAATGACTTTGATGAAACCTTGGTGACTTCACCATTTACCCCTCCTAACTCACCCATTTCACCAACCTTGGAGAACATACCTCCACACTCACCCATTTCCCCTTTAGGGAACATGCCTCCACCCTCACCCACATCACCCTTGGAGAACATGCCTCCTCCACCTCCACCCAACTCAAACATTCCAATTTTGGGTGTTCCACTTTCCCTCCTTTTGGGTGATCCATACTATGGGTTTCAACAAACACATGGTCCTAGTTGGCCATGTTGTCTTTACAACCACTACATCATCCATAATCTTAGGATGGATATGTTTGGACTACATAGGAGGTTGCAAGAGTTCTTGCTTGCCTTGTTCTCTATGCCTCCCCCTAGGAGATGAACGATGGAGTTTTCTAAATAAATGGTTTTCAACAAAACCAAGCCAAAGAAGACTACTCATCTAGATTTAATGTTAAGCTAGCTATGTATTAGTTAGTTTTATTTATTATTGTACTTGCTTCCTTCATGAATGTTTCATGATGTTGATCTATGGATTTAGCCTTATGTGTTTCTATCCTTATGTGCACATTAATAAACTTTAATTTGAAATTAAAATTGAACCTAAATCTATCACAACCTCTAAAAAATTGACTAAAATTGGTTCAAAATGATATCTAAATTATTTTGTCACCCTTTGTCAAGACATTCTTTGTGAATGTGTTGCTTTATGCAACCCTAGCATAATTTGGTGCTAATAGAGGTAAAATTCCAAGATTTGCAACTTTTTGAAAAAGTCTTAGTTTTTCCCAAAACCCTGGAAAAACATGGTTTCAAGTCCACTGGAAGCGGATCCTTAAAGTCCCGCGGTTCCCTAGCGATATGGAACCGCCGGTCCCTATAAGGTACCGCGGACAGTAAATGACTTTTGACACGTTTTTGGTCAAAATTCTTTAAACCCTATACCCTGTCAAGATTCCTTGTTTACTCAAATTGACTAAACATTCCTTGACACTCCACTTCTTGTATTCAAATTCTTACCTTGATTACTTTTTACTTATACCCCAACCTTGAGAATTCATTCTCACACAACCTTGAGATTTCATTCTCACACCTTCCTAACCTTGAGATTTCATTCTCACACTCTCACAATGCCTAACTCCTACATTCCTAACCTTGACATTTCTTTGTCACAACCCCACTCACCCAAAGCTTCCTCATCCAAGCTTTCAAAGAAACCGAAAATCTCGGTTCGACCTATTTGGGTTAAGAAGAATGAACCATCTTCCTCCAAACCACCCAAAAACCCTACCTTCTCTCCAATCAAGTATTGGAATGAGACTTATACCATTAACCCTATCACCGGAGCTAAAGAAAATGTTCCCCCACCACCTCAATCCTTCAACACCCCTCAACTCAATGACCTTTCAACCTTCCCAAACCTCACAAGGCATTGTGAAAACATTCCCAAACCCATTAGCCCTCCACCACCAAACCCTAGGTTTGATGTCATACCCCCATCAACCGATTTTGTGTTGCATCATGGATCCTCGTGTGCTTGTTGTCAATTTCAACAAATTGAACTTGCTCATGTGTATGAGAAGTTAAATTTTCTTGAATTCCTCCTCACTCGACCTCCTATTCAAGTTTTCGTTTCGGTGGACAAAACTTCGAATGATGCATCGTCGTCTTCTTAGAGTCTTTTAATTTTTTTTAGCAATCTTGGAAAATTTATCACTATTAGACTAGCTTATGCTTAGTGGTTTATTTTCCATATTTTTTGCTTTAGATACTCATATTTTGTGTATGACTATCTACTTTGTTGTGTCTTTTCTTTTATGTAACCTTTGTGTTGTTTGTGTGTTATTTCCTTTAGTTCTATTTTGAGTTGATCATGGTTAATTTTTACAATTGCTCATGGGTGATTCTATCAATTCTAAACTTTAACCTATTGACAAGCTTATCATCTTCATTGGATTGAAGTTTGATTTTGTCAATTACCTCTTTGGACATACTTAGCAAAATACTTGCTTCTAATTTGAGATTTCTTCTCTCTCTCCCTCTCAAGTTACTTAGTAGGTAGTGATCATATATACATTGGTGTTTCTTTCCTTTCTACTAACCTTTGTGTAGCATGTCACCTTAGCTCACAAACTTGGTGCCCCAAGCAAGGGGGAGCAACCACCAAGGGGGAGCTACTAGCAAAGTTTGATGTTATTCGAAGACTTGTGCTAACCTTTTTGCTACGACAAAGGGGGAGAAATGATAGTGATAAACTCGTTAATAATTCGTTATTTTGTGTTTCTACGTAAATGAGTTTATCGTTTGTCGTAATCAAAAAGGGGGAGATTGTTAATGCAAGTGATGCCTAAAAACATTATTAGTGTTAACTAATCTTTCTTAGTTTTGATCACAACAAACCATACAACACATTTAGTGTAAAACACAAAATGAATTATTTAACTAACACTATCATCAAGGTAATAATCATATCGCTAACCTTTCTTAATCATACTTAGTGATCATCAAAATGATTATCCTTAAAACTCACTTTTGTTAATATGACAAAAGACTTTTTATTAAACTTTCTTTTTTAGAAAATGTTTTATTAAAATGGAAAATGGAATTTTGAAAATAGCATATTCCAAATGCTGTTAGAATATCCTTTGAAGGCTTCAAATACCTCAGATATTCCTACCCCACTAAAAGACAAAAAACGAAGCATACTCTAGTGGCGGTACCTTAAGTGGCTAGGCGGTTCCTTAGCGATATGGAACCGCCGGGCGAGATAAGGTACCGCGCACAGTAGCCGTTATATATCCGTTATACTTTGTCTCCTTTAAATAGTGGGTCAAATCTCATTTTCCAACAAGCCTCTTGGACGTTTTTCTCAGCCCCCTTTCTATTTTCTATAGCATAATCATTAGTAAATGATCACTTAAAGTGTTAAGGATGTTTACATATGATTATCCTCTTGATCCCTCCTTTACCTTGTCCAATGAGAAGATCACTCACTCATTAGTGTTGTGATAAAGATGAATCTATGAGCTAGTCATATTCATCATGATACCCTTTTTGTTTTAGGTCAATCCAATGTATTTATGAATACTTGGACTAGTTGTGTTCATCCAAGTTATTTGTGGTACTTGGATTTGTTGTGTACATCCATTGCATATGTGTTTGCTTGGATTTGTGTTGTGTAAATCCAAGCTACATGTGTGTACTTGGATAAGTCTAGTTGAGTTGTAATAGATTTGATTAGTAGTTCTCACTAAACTATAAAGTGATGTGGTTGTGTCTTGTGAGTTCTCACTAAACTTGAAAGTGATTAGTAGTTGTGTTGTGTAAAGTTCTCACTTAGCTTCAAAGTGAAGAGTCGTGAAGATTGGTTCTAGCTTTCGATTAGAACTCGACATCTAGCCTTGTGTCATAAAATGGTGAAGTAGGCAACGTCGTGAAGATTTGTTCTACCTTAAGATTAGAACTCGACATCTAGCCTTGTGTCGTTAAATTGTGTAGTAGGCAATGTTGTGTAGATTGGTCCTAGCTAAAGATTAGGTCTCGACATTTAGCTTAGTGTCGGAAAATAATGTAAGCAACGATGTAAGGTTTTCTCCACCGAGAAGGGAGCTTGTGGATATAGTGGAAATCTCGAGTAGGTGTACTCGAGGAGTGGAGTAGAAACGAGGATAGAGCCTCGTTGTCGAACCACTATAAATCTTGGTGTCTTCCCACTAGGTTGTCTCCTTCCTTACTCTTTACTTATTTCATTATCATTACACTTACCTATTATCTTTGCTAGTGTATTTGAATTGAACCTAATCATTATGTAACTTAGCTTCAAGCAAAAGATAGTTTTGATACAAACCAAATTGAAAGTAATTTTAATATGGTCACCAATCGAAGAGAAACTATTCAACCCCCCCTTCTAGTTTCTACATTTTTCATCATTTGGGCAGCACAATGCCTAGTCTTCTTTTGGGCAAGAGACAAAATTTCTAACCATTCAGAGAGGCTCAGATCTCTGAGTTTAAAGTCACTGAAGACTTTGTAGTTGGTTAGTTGGTTTTCTCTGTAAAGGGTCATCACCACTCTTTTGTCTTTGTCAGTGTAGCATGCATATTTGGTGATTTGACCTGGCTAGCTCTTTGGTCCACAATTCTTTCATATTCCTTTTGAAGGTTGCTCCTTTTAACTTCTAGTTCTTTGAGCTTAACCAGCTGAGCTTCCTTTACAGCAGGAGAGAGTTTGTTCAGAGCTTCTTTGCTCTTGAGTTCAGCTGCTCTAATGTTTGCTAGCCTTTGGTGTTCCAAGATTTGAGCCTTTGCCTGCTCTGGGGTAAGTGGTGTTCATCAGCACTCGTAAATTTGTTCAAGTCAGAGTGCTTGGAGTGCTTGGCTGTGGATCCACCTTCTTCTTCGAGGGAGTGCAGGGTTATTTCAGGTACTTCAATGGAAATTCCTTTACCCTTGTCCTTTGCTACCTCAGTGATGGGGTTGAAGGATCTGATGGGTTTTGGTGTTGGGATCACTGTTGAAGGTGCTGGTTATTTAAGAGATTTCTCCCCCTTAGGTTGAGCAGTGTATGCTTCTTCTTTAGAGGTGGAGGTTGCTGAATTCTCCCCCTCAGGCATAGCGCCGACAGTAGCTGTGCTTGAACCAGGTTTGAGGAACTTAAAAAATTCTTGATGGGCAAATAAGCAGATTTCTTTAATTTCCTCCTGTAAGAGCTCCTGAAGAAGTTTTCTGGAAGGCTCAGACGCCTTGGTAATAGCTGCAACATTTGCTTTGACAGCTGTTGTGAGGACTGATGGTATGTATTGCTGAAGACTCTGGTCTAGAACAGCTGGGAGGTGAGTTTGCAAGGTATTTCCCAGCAGTTGCGGAAGCAATGCAGTCATAGAGGAATCCACATATGAAATTACTGAAGTCTCTAGGGTGGTGGTGAGTTACTCAGCAACATGGGTGAGTGTTTTTAATTCAGAGAGGATGACATCATTTGTGACTTTAGGCTTGGTTTTACTGATGTCACCCCTCTTGACCCAGAGATCCTCAACGGATAGTTCCTGAACATCTTTCATTCGAGGAACATGGACAGGCTTGAGGTTTTGTAAATGTTCTAAGTGTTGCATCGCCCCCAGTTCCATGACATTTGGTAAAGTTGGGAAGGGAACTAGGGTTGGTGTACAGAGCCTCTTGTCCAATAGCTGCTTTGCAGCCAGTTCTTGCACATTTGTCATTGATGGGAAGGAGATGGGTTTTAAGTCTGATGTAACTTGGTCATCATCAGCATCCATATCAGCATAGTCTGAAATGGTCAAGTCATCTTCAATAATGAAGACCTCATCCTCTGGCATGGAATCAATGTCTGACATGGCATCCAGATCTATGTGGGGGGCTTCAGCATTTTCATCACCAACAATGGAATAGGCATCATCATTTTGCTGTTCTTCATGAAGATTATGAGCCTGTTATGACATTTGTTAGTAACCAATGTGAAAAAAATATGAAGTTATAGATAGCCATTCGCAGCCCCTAGGAAAGCTGGGTGTGATTATCCAGCCCCCCTAAGGATTTCTCCTTGGGACTCTTTTAAGTGTGAAACAGATATGTTAAAGGGTCGTCATTCGCTGCCCCTAGGATAGCTGGGTGTGATTATCCAGCTCCCCCCATAAGGATTACTCCTTGGGACTCTTTTAATTTATGAAAATTATGTGGTGAATGGTCACCGTTTGCTGCCCCTAGGATAGCTGGGTGTGATTATCCAGCTCCCCCTGAAGGATTGCTCCTTGGGACTCTTTTAATTATGAATACATGGAAGTTAAAGGTCACCATTTATCGCTGCCCCTAGGAAGACTGAGGGTGATTATTCAGTCCCCCCAAAAGAATAAATTGTTTGGGACTCTTTTGGTTGTGACATATTTGAAGGTAATGGTCGCCTTTTACCGCTGCCCCTAGGAAGACTGAGGGTGATTATTCAGTCCCCCCAAAAGAATAAATTCTTTGGGACTCTTTTCATATGAGGGACGCAGAGACCACGTGATGTGCATAGACTCTGAGTCGGGACCTATAGCATGCTCAAGTGTTATGGACAAGAGCACAGTCCAGAGGGTGAAGGATCATCGGGGTGTGTTATGAGCATAAATAAATCATATCCTTGTGTTAAGACAGAGTGTACAGAAAATCCTAAGAGTTCTAGGTGCTGACATAGACACCCTATGGGTTTAGGCAAACCCTAAGACTTCATCACTCTCTCCTACAGAATGTTGAGAGTGATTGTATGTGAACCTCCAAGAGAATAAAATGGCAAACTAATACCTGAGAGATATCAGCGTTGAGAAGGTTCTTAGTCGTCTCTGCTGACTGGGAGATGCTAGACTCAGGTTGTTTGTCAGCGGCGGGCTCTTCAACCACATCCTCCAGAGAAGGGGATGGGTTCTTCTTGATCTTCTTTGTCTTGGAAGGATTAATAGAAGGGGTTTCAGAGGAAAGGGGGATGTCTTTCCTCTTCTTCTTCTTGTCCTTGGGCACCTTGGGCTGAGAAGAGGACTGCACAGAGGTCTTGGACAGAGACTTGTCAGTTAGTCTTTCAGCATTCACCTTATTGTGAGGGATCAAGGGCTCTCCATCAGCAACGAGTAGCCCAACAACCTGCATCATGTGCCTGCTGAGAGGCACTTCATCCTCCAAGGGAGTCTTCAGTAAGGCAGTAGTGATGTGATAAGGAGAGAAGGAGAGAAGTTCATCATTTCTGTAGCCTTCACCCATCATATCTTCTAAGAGAAGAGAGAGATATCTTGTGTAGCAGATGGTGGCTAGTCGATTCTTCTTCCCTTTGTTTTCCAGCTTAGCAATGAGGTCAGAGTAAAGTATGTGAGCGATCCCTATATCTTTCCCCCAGATTAAGCTGTAAGTAATTGCTTGCTGGGCACCATTAAGTTGATCATGTGACCCCTAGTTTCCTCCCAGACATTTCATGATGTACATCATCAACGTCCTGTAGATGGATGAAAAGTAATTCACTTTGATCAGTGATTTGTTCTGAAAGCCTTGGGTAGTGAAAGGTTTGTCATTATCGTCATGAGGACGAAGGCTATCCAGAGCTTTCTTCACCGTGGCGCTGGCAGGCACAGCGTACATGCCCTTATTGACTGGAAGTCCAATGACTTTGGCAAAAGTGTGAGGATCAAATGTGAGAGGTTGGGGATGAGTGGAAAGGTTGAAGGTGATGTGTGAAGAGGTTTGATCAACTTTGGCGCTGTACCAGAACTCCTTCAAGTATTGGTGGTAGCATGTGGAAGGTACTCTGGTAATGGCTTCAAAAACGGTGGAGTTCTTGAGGAAGGAGAACAATGGATGGTAGAGGGGATTGTTGTGTTCCAAGAGAGCTACACAGTTGTTCAAAGCAATCTTTCCATCGTGTATCCCAAAATCTACGTTTGAGGCGGCCAAGACGGTGAAAGAAGTGTTTGTTGATGAAGACGCCATTGTTGATGTAGGGAAGAAATGAAGGTTGTGAAGAGGATGAATAGTATGTGTGTGTGAAAGTAATGAGTAATGTGAAGTTTGAAAAATGAGTCAAGGGTTTTGATAAAAGGTTTAGCCGTTTTTCAATTATAACATTTAATGCAAAAGTTTACCTTTTAAGAAAAGTGGGACCCCTTGACTCTTCATGTGATTTTTCTGTCCCTTGGAAAGTGGGAAAGTTGTTGACAATAAAGGATAATCATTTGAATTAAATATGGGAATATATTAACTCCCATTGGAATGTAACTACCTCGTTACATTCAATTCCCTTTAATGCCCAGAGACAGAGATTATTTATCAGATTTGTTTACCAATATTGAGCATACCCAGCTCAGCAACCAACCTAGTAAAACTTGGCTCAGCCAGAGGCTTGGTGAATATATCAGCGAGCTGTTATTCAGTGGGTATAAAATGAAGCTCAATATCACCTTTTAAAATATGGTCTCTGATAAAGTGATACCTGATGTCAATATGCTTAGTTCTGGAATGAAGTACCAGATTATTGGAGATGGCTATAGCACTTGTGTTGTCACAGAATATGGGAACCTTTTCATAAGTGATCCCATAATCAGCCAGCTGACTTTTCATCCAGAGAACTTGAGCACAGCAACCAGCGGCCGCTACGTATTCAGCTTCAGCTGATGACATGGCCACATAGTTTTGTTTCTTGGCACTCCAGCATACTAACTTTCCTCCAAGGATTTGAAAACTCCCAAAGGTGCTCTTTCTATCAAGACAGCATCTAGCATAGTCAGAGTCTGAGTAGGCTTTGAGGTCAAAGCCTGATCCATTTGGATACCAGAGACCCAATGTGGGAGATCCTTTTAAGTACCTGAAAATTCTTTTGACAGCTACAAGGTGGGATTCCTTGGGGTTAGCTTGGTACCTAGCACAAAGACATATGGCAAATTGTATGTTTGGTCTGCTTGCTGTGAGGTACATCAGTGACCCAATCATGCCTCTATATAAGGTCTCATTAACAGAGACCCCTGAGTCATCAGCTCCCAAGTTGTTGGGAGGAAGCATGGGGCATTTCACTGATGTACAATCAGACAGATCATACTTCTTGAGCAAATCCTTAACATATTTTTCTTGACAAATGGAAATTCCTTTTGAATTTTATTTAATTTGAAAACCCAAGAAAAAAGTAAATTCTCCAATCATGCTCATTTCATACTTTTTGGTCATTCGTTTGGCAGATTGTTTGCTCAATGTAATATTGGTTGAACCAAAAATTATATCATCCAAATAAATCTGTACTAAAATGACATCACCCTTGGACCTATAAGTGAACAAGGTTTGATCAATGGTACCTCTGACAAATTTATTTTCAAGTAAGATTTTTGATAGGGTTTCATACCAGGCTCTAGGTGCTTGTTTCAACCCATAGAGTGCTTTGTGAAGTCTGCAGACGTGATCTGGATACTCACTGCCTTCAAACTCTGGGGGTTGATAGACATATACTTCCTCTGCAAGCTTACCATTTAGGAAAGCACTCTTCACATCCATCTGGTATACAGTAAACCCCATATAAGCTGCAAAGGCTAGGAAGATTCTGATAGCTTCCAATATGGCTACTGGTGCAAATGTTTCATCATAGTCAATCCCCTCAGATTGATTATACCCCCGCACCATAAGCCTAGCCTTGTTTTTAACAATCATGCCAGCTTCATCCCTCTTGTTTCTGTAGATCCATTTAGTTCCAACCACTTGTTTCCCAGCTGGAGCTTTTACCAGAGTCCACAACTTGTTCCTCTTGATCTGATTCAACTCATCTTGCATGGCAACAACCCACCCTTCATCTAGAAGCGCAGCAGCCACATACGTAGGTTCATCCTCAGAGAGAAAATAAGAGAAAAGGCATTCATTCGCTGAGGCGGTTTCTAGAGATCTCAATTTGCCTCTGGTGGTGACTCCCTCGGAGGGTTCACCAAGAATATTCACCAGAAGAATATCTTGGTTCCTACTCCATTTGGATTGAGGAGCAGGGGTCTCTGTGGGTTCAGGAGTCACAACAGGTTCAATGAATGCTGGGTGATCTTCACATATTTTTTCTTCATCCATAATCTCTTCATCAAAAGGAGAGATTAGTTCGATGAGATCAGCATTCACTGTAGTGGATGGAGTGATTGGTTCAGCATTTTCAACCTCTGGAGTGATGTCAGAGATTGAATGAGGATCAAATGCATGAACATAAGGAAAGTCCTTGTGACAGGCCTTAGATGATTCCTTGGGATTTAAGAAATCATCCTCTGGATATGATTTAACTTCATTGAAGTCAATGTCACATTCTTCTGTGTTGGTGTGATTAATGACAACATCTGCTTCATTAAAGGTGACATGGATGGATTCTTCTAGTTCTTGTATGCGGATGTTGAATACTCTATGGGCTCTGAAGGTGGGAGAGTAGCCAACGAAGAATTCATCATCAGACTTCTCATCAAATTTTCCTAGGTGATCTCTGTAGTTGTGAATGAAAATAGGGTAACCAAAGACATGGAAGTAGCTTACATCAGGGGCTCTCTTCCTATACACTTCATAAGAGGTCTTGCCTTGTCTCTTCACTATAATGGATCTGTTTTGTATATAACAGGCTGTGTTCACAGCTTCACCCCAAAATTGTTTTGGAAGTCTTGATTCGCTGAGCATGGTTCTAGCAGCCTCTATGAGGGTTCTGTTTCTTCTTTCAACGACACCATTTTGTTCAGGGGTGCCTGTGATAGAAAAGTTCTGTGATATTCCCTTTTCATCACAAAAGGCTTCCATGGCATGATTCTTGAATTCAATGCCGTTGTCACTTCTGATAGCCTTAACTCTGCAGTCATTGAAGTTCTCTATTTCTCTGATGAAGGACATTATTCTTTCAGCAGCATCACTCTTTCTTTTGAGAAAGAATACCCATGTGAATCTGGAGAATTCATCTACAATGACTAGTGTATACTTGTTGTGATTAAGGGATTGAGGTTTTACTGGTCCAAATAAGTCCATGTGAAGAAGATGGAGGCACTTATTTATGGAGAATGATTGTTTTGTCTTAAATGAGGCTCTGTGGTGCTTCCCTTTCTCGCAGGCTGAGCAGGGTCTGTCTTTGGTGAAGGTCAGAGAGGGAAGCCCAACTACTAAATCATTCTTGACCAGTTTGTTAATGTTTTTGAAGTTGAGATGGGAGAGTCTCTTATGCCATAGCTAATTTTCACTATCAGATGCTTTGGCATTGATGAGACTGTATTTATACATAGTCTCATCGTCCAAATCAGGCTTAAAACGCTTAAAATATCATCAAAAGACCCAAAAATATGCATGTGTTTGTTCATTGTGTATTTCAGGTAAGGATATCGTGAATTCACCAAAAGATCAAAGGAATCAAGCAAAAACGAACACGGGAAACGAAGCCGCACAAAGAACCGGACCCGAATCATGATTTTCCATTGAAGTCCTTGAAGTTTGAAGAATTGGCAAGAATGGTCCCTCAACTTTGGAAGACTTGTCATTTTAAACCCTTGTAAATCCTCAATTTTACACTTGGGTCCCTAAAATGATGAGATATTACATGATCAGCCCTTGAAGAGTGCAAATTGTGCATTAAAGACCCTTGATTAAAGTTTGCTAATTAAATGTGCCAAAAATGACAAGTCCTTGAAAGATATTTCAAAGGAAATGGGATTGAAAGGCTGTTATTACAAAATGAAGAAAACAAGAAAAGCAGGGGGTCATTTGTGGGAAACACACAAACATATCCCACTAATCCCCACCTGACACGTCACTGAAACCCACCCAAACCCGTTTACCCTACCCAAACCCATCATTGAACCCGACCCACACCCATTAAACCAGTTATATTAATTAACACTTTCAACCGTGTTTAATTAATATATAACTGGCGCCAAACAAATATCTCACCCCAAAAACCTGATTAAACCACACACTAAACACACACACTTATGAACAAACCCTAATCCCTAATCTCCTTCATAACAAAGGGGTTTTACCCCTAAGTTTCCATCAGCAATTCACCACCCACTCACCAAAACCCACTCACCAACAAACTCACCCGTGACCCCTGGACCCCACACGGAACCTCCCCTGCTTCTCCATTTTGGGCAAAAAAGGAATATAGCAGAAATCCAACATCCCTTAGCAAAACTTGGTCCCAAAGGCTACTAACCAACGATTAGGATCAACACATGACAACTATCATCACATGGACAGTTTGACCAAAGATTTTTTGAAGAATTTTCAAGGGCAATCTTGGGATTTCAGAGAATTAGGGTTTAAGTTTTTAGTTCCTGTATTATTTTATTACAAGTATTCTAGTATGTTCCTAGTACTTGTATAAATACCAAGTCGCATGTGACTTGGTTTTCTTGTTCCAGTTTTATTGTACTATTTTTTATAAAGTAATGAGAATGAAAAATTTAAAATTTGTGCAATGATTCTGAGTTCCTTATTAGTTAATCTTTAATTTTATCCATTGTAGTTTAAGTCATTCGAAGGTTCTAAGTTTTTGAAAAATTTCAGAAATTCGTTTTCACTGTTCTTGAGAAATTATTTTATAAGTTTGGATAAATCCTTTTGATGAAGTGAAAGTGGAATCAAAAGGTTTATCCAAAGCTTTGGTTAAGTTTTTATACAAGGTTTCAAGGTTTGGTTTCAACAAGGATTTTCAAAAAAAAAAATATGTTTTCAGTTTTTTTTAGCATAAGCTATAAGCTATAACAGCTTACTTAATAAGCTTGTTTATAGCTTATTGGTTTTTTCACAGGTCACTTTTTTTGTCTCTCTTGTTTTCTTGGCAGGTACACAAAGATTATCACCATTCCATTTCATTTCATATTGAAGATATGTTTTAGGGCTTTGGGTCAATTATGATTCCAACAACAAGCCATCTCTACATGTTTTTGAGCTCACATAAGCCCTCAAATCAGGCCCAATAGAAGGCATCAGCTGGTTAGTGGCTTGAACCCTATTGGACCTTTATTTAGAGCTTTATGTGATTTTAAGTGAATTTGTGTAATACCTGTTACATTGTTGATTTTATGGTTGGATTTTAGTTCTTTCAGCTTAGTATGCATGTTAGGGGTGATGAAAATCAGTTTGGTTGGTTTGTGATTGGATTTGGTGTTTTAAAATTAGATTTCAGTTTTTAAGGGGGTGTTTGGATTTGGGCTTTTAGGCAATTTGGTGACAAGATTTGGCTTGAAACCAACCTAAACACACTCAGTTTAATAGTGGTATGTTATTCTAGTAATTGGTTTTCAGTTTGATAAGGATTTACAGGAGTTTGTATGTCCACCTTAGGGTAAAACTTGGTAAAACTCAGTAAACCAGTTTTCTGCCTTGTTTCAATGTATTTTGTGGTTTGATTTTATGTATATTGTTAGATGTTAGGTCAGTCTAGGGTTTTAGATTGATTGATTGTGATTTGGTGGATTTGTGAATGAGAATTTGAGCTCTGAAATTCGTCCAATTGCCTTTTGCTTCAGTCCACTGTTCATCAGTAGACCATAGGCTATAGCAGTCACTTATTTTGCCATTGTTGTGCTTAATTTGTATTAAGAGTGTGTGTTTTTTCTGTTTATCCTGACTCCCTACACTTCCATGAGTGTGGGGGTGACCTTGTATCCAAGAAAAAATCATCACAATTAGCTTTCCTAAGCTAATTTGCCACCAGACACGTTTTTATTAAAGGCAGGGGGAACAAAGTTACCCCTGCTAGTATCAAAGTTTCCACTGGTCAGCAAGAAGACAAAAGCAAACTAAATGTCACTTTCATGTTTTTAGTATTTTGTCTTTAGTGAGCTTAAATAGGTTTTAGGATTTGAAATCTCTTTCATTATTTTTCTTATTTTATTTTTGATTTTTCAGTATAATTTATTTTCCAGTTACTGTTCATTTTATATTTTTTTAGATTAAATTGCAATTTTAATTAACTTTTTATTATTTTGTTTTTGTCTTGTAGTGCAGAAACTTAATATTTTTCAATTTCAAAAATTTTCTTAGATTTAGAAAATTAAATTAAGATTTTTAGTTTAAAAAATATTTACTGTTCACTGTTTTAATTAATTTTTAGAATTAAATTAGCTTAATTAGGGTTTAATTACAAACTGTTTTGTCTTTTAGTGTAAAATTTTACATTTTTCAAACTTTTTCAATTTTCTACTGTTCATTAGTGTAATTTAGGATTTTGAAAATTGTCGAATTATTTTTGGCATTATTTTATTATTTTTTATGATTATTTTAGTTAAAAAATAGTTTTTAGTGTTTTAAAAATAGAAAAATAGTTTTGAAAATTTAGGAAAAATAATTTTTAGTCTTTAAATAATATAAGTAACTTATTTGTTCAATAAAATTATATTTTGGACATTTTGTTAATTATATTTAATTTTAGGGCTTTAATTAGCATTAAAAATTGAATATTTAATTAATAAAATGTTTTAAAATATATTTGTTGGATTTTTATTCTTATTTATATTATTTTAGACTTAGTTTAAACTTTTAATTAATTTTTAGGTTTAATTTTTAATTTTGTCGCGTTTTACGTAATTACGTCACCGTTTTACGTCAACGTCGTAGTTTAATCGTAATCGTAGCTCGTCTTTACTTTTTCTCTCTTTAAACCAAAAACGTCACTAATCCAAACTTGATTTTATTTAATTGGCACATTAATCCACACACCTCCTTCGAGAACGAACCCGCATTTATTCGACTTGTCGGTTTTCCTAAATCGTCGAGTTTAATACTTGCCGCATTTATACTCGTCTTTCCTAAGACTTGTATACAAAAACACAACTATCATTTGGCGCCGCTGCCGGGGAGGTGTTTAGTGATCCATTATTATTATTATCGTGTTTGTGTGAGTAGTGCTTTCAATTTTTGGAAAGCGTAAATATCGTACATACTCATTTTTGTTATTTTTATCTATTATATTATAATATCCAAATAAATCGTGTTTAATTTTCCTAAATTAAACACACAACAATCTTTACTATATTGTAGAAATATTGGTTTTCATTTTTCTTGTGAATATATTATTACTATATTTTATTTACGTAAGAACAATAAAAATACAAGTACTCCAAAAGCGTGAAAACGCAACCTTGATTCGGGATTTCATCACTCGATCATTGTATTCGAATCTAAAGCAAAAGTTTAAAGGCAAAATAGATAAATACTTTCGTGAGGCTTAATTTCAATTAACACAAACTATAAGGTGGGTATAGGGCGGTTGTATTTCACGACCTAAGGGAAAAAGGCTCTTAAGTGCTTCGCGCCGCCTCGTTTCCTCCGCTTGCTTGTGCGTGTTTTGAGAAAGAAGGCTAATCGAGGGTTTGCCGCCCAAGTATTATCTACGTATATTATATTTGCTTGTTTTCAAGATTAAACCCTCTTGAACGTTTTGGTGTTCCACCAACGTTCTAAAGTCATCGAGAACGTTCACTCCACGTGATCGTTTTCATTCTTTGAGGCTCCTATAATCAAGAAAGTCGATTCGAGGAGAGATTTGTAGATTTGTGTCTACGTAATACATCAAAAATCCAAAAAAAATTAAAAAACCAATCAAAAACCAAAAAAATTGAAAAATCAAAAAACCGCAAAAAGAATCTTCTTTGCTACCACCCATTCTACGCTTTGTGCATGCGCACTCGATCGAAGGATTATTCCAATTCTAGCGAAGCTTCGAATCGACGCAATCGTAATCGAAGGAATCGACGACGTAGACGAGAATTAGAAACCGACGTTCCTAATATCGTTGTTGAAGAAACCGTATAGGAGATGGCCGACAATCGTTCGATGATGGAATTGCTCCAAGCGCCCACCGAGGGTTATGGAGACACGGTCGTAATTCCCGCTATCGAAGCGGAGAATTTTGAGATAAAGAGCGGAATGCTTTCGTTAATCCAAGCTACAAAGTTTCGAGGTCGTGAAGCCGACAATCCTCACGACCATATTCGGAATTTTGATCGTCTTTTAGCCACGAGCAAGTTTAAGAACGTCGACACCGATGTCATCAAGCTTATGCTTTTTCCATACTCGCTCGATGGTGCCGCCAAGGATTGGTACGAGAAAGAGCCACCTAATTCGATAACTACGTAGAAGGATCTCGTCTCCAAGTTCGTTAATTATTTTTTCCCACCGTCTAAGACGACGTTTTTCAAAAATGAAATTACGAAATTTGAGCAAAAACCGAATGAATCTTTTAGAGACGCGTGGGATCGTTTTAAGGAATTGCTTAGGCAATGTCCTCACCATGGTTTTTCCGAGTTGCACCAAATCGATACGTTTTACAACGGTCTTAATTTTCAAGAACAAGATTCGTTGAATTCCGCCGCCGGTGGCAACTTTTTGTGTAAAACTCCGAAAGACGCTTTGATAATTATCGAGAACCGATCCAAGGTTTACCAACTCCGCAACGCACCGAGTGTTGCCAATGTCGCCAATGTTAGTAGTTCTAATCGCGACATTGAGAGAGTTGATGCGAAAGTCGACGAATGTGTTTACGTCTTTTCTCGTTGAGATGCAAAAGAAAGACGCTCCCGCTACGGTGAAAGCGGCTGAGGTTTCGTGTACGTTTTGTGGTGGACCTCATAATTATTACGAGTGTGCGGCTACGGATGGCCAAACATCGAATGTGAGTGCGTTAAATGGAAACAATAATTTTCATAATCAAAATAACGCGGGTCCATCACAACAAGGAAATTATAACCAAGGCAACAATTTTAATCAAAACCGTAACAATTTTCAAGGAAACAATCAACAAGGAAACTTTTCGAATCAAAATCAAGGAGGTTATAATCAAGGTCGTAATATAACTTGGCAAAATCGAGATAATAATCAAAACTCGAATTTTTCAAACAACAACAATCAAGGTAACAATTTTTCAAGTGGGAATCAAAACAATTTTCAAAGAAGTAATCAAAACCAAGGGAACTTTAATTCAAATCAAAATAGTTCGTCAAACGATTTTCAAAATTACATGAAAACGAATGAGGCTAATATGAGACGATTAGAGGGAGAAATTGGTACTTTGAAAAACGACTTTTCTAATACATTGAAATTGCAAAACACGAAGATTGAGCAAGGGCAAATTGATATTAAAAAGATGTTTTCGGCCATAATGAACAAGTCCTCGGGTGCGTCATCGAGTTCGTTACCTAGTGACACCGTAGCAAATCCGAAGGAACAATGCAAAGCCGCCTCGTCTCGTGAGAAAGGTCGTGTGATTACCCCTAACCTTGAAGGATTCCGTGTTGTTTATTCCTCTCAACCCTCGACTTCTAAGACATCTTCTTGTTCTAAAGTCGATGGGGTGAACGTGGCGACCAAGGAAAAGAGTGCACACCCTCGTGTACCTCAAATTCCATCCACGGTTCAAAAAGAGAGCTTTGTCGACCTTACTAAAGTAACCCTTGAAGAAACTTGTGCTTCGATCCTTCTTAAAAAACCCAAAAGGCGTATGCCGAGAAAGGAAAAGGATCCGGGCCAATTTCTACTACCTTGTGATTTTTCCGAGATTGAGGGATGTTTAGCCCTTGCCGATTTAGGTGCTAGCATCAATCTCATGCCTCATTCTCTTTGGAAATTGATGAGATTGCCTTCGCTTACCCCCACGAACATGACAATCGAGCTAGCAAATTGTACTCCACTTATACCAAATGGAATAGCCGAGGATGTCTATGTCAAAGTTGGAAAGTTTGTTTTTCCCGCGGATTTCGTTATATCCGATTACGAGTGTGACCCTAAATGTCCCATTACTTTAGGCCGACCATTCTTATCGACGGCTCGAACCGTAATCGACGTTCACGAGGGGAGACTTACTATGAGATATGGGGATGAGAAAATAGACTTTTTCGCTAGAAAATCCCAAGGGTTTAATGAGAATGAAAAAACCGAGGTTTCAAAACCTAATGATTCAAATCCTAATGATTTCAAAATGTTCACTTTAGCGGAAAGAATGAAGCTTAATGCATGTTTTGAAACAATTAAGAAAAACAGTTTTAAAGATGATGATTTTAATGATAAAGAATACGTGTACCTAATTCAAAAGGGTATGAGTAAATTTATGGATGAAAACTCACTTTGGGATGTTTTTAGCGAAACAAGTGAAACACCAATTCCGAAGGGCGACGTTAGTGCCATCACGACAAAGACCAATATGGGCTCGTCTTCACCACCTTCGAAGGACCACGTCTTTGAGGCTTCAACTTCTAACTCCATCGAAGTGCCTCCTTTGCCTAGCCCAACACCCGTTGAGGCTAAAGGGTTTATCGACATCGATCCTCTCGTTTTAGAAAAGTCACCTAAGCATAGTCATTCGACTTGTAAGACCATGGTTGTGAGTGCTCACATCGACTCTTTCTTTGACGATGACGATGGCGATTTTGCCGAGATTGATCACGTACTTCGAAATCCACATGTAATTTTTGATTCTCCTAAAAAGAAACATGTGAAGTACGATGATTATGAGTTTGATCCCGAGATTGAGGAAATCATTGAACGAGAGCTAGCTCTTATGCCTTCACTTCCACCTACGAGTGAGGTCGATCTTTCCAAAATCGAGGATGAACTTAATGAGTTGGAACGTCTTATTTTCGATGACGAACCAACTCATGTGACCACTAAGAATCCAATTCTCGAGGAGTTACCTAATCAACACTCCTCATTTGAGAATGACGTTTACCACATTCGTGAGGATCTAACTTATCAACGATCCCCACAAAAGAATGATGGTTTCGTGCTTGATCGTGATCTTTTCAAGAGAGTTTCTAAGATACTCAAGGAGGGGAATGACAAACCGTGGTTTGACAAGCCTATCTTTGATGAAGAAATCGATGAGATCGACGTTCATGAGGATGACGAGTATGTTGACCCCGAGGGGGCGGTGTTCTTTATTGACAAACGTTTTGAGAACTTATATAATCCGCCACCCCCTCCCGCCAAAGACTTAAATGTGAGGATTTTTAGCGCGACTAATTTTGAACTAGAAACGCCAAATATTTTCGACATCATTAAATCGGGTTTTCATAAAGAGTTTTTAAACGATGAAAAAGGAAAAGATTTTAAAAATGTTTTAAAAGATTTTTCTACATGTTTAACTCCGTCATCACCACGTTATATGAGTGCCACCACCTCGTCTACTCCTTTTGACGACGGTTGGTGTGGTCTTAGTATGGGGGAAGCCCCAAATGTTCCCTCACACTTTACCACCGAGGACGAGATTTACGATCCCGGAATTGCTTGTAAAGGGAAATCTCGGTCTTCCACCGATGCAATAAATGGAAAATCTTTTCGTTTGCTTGGTGTGAGTCTACCTCGAGTAGCTCATTTTAGTGACTTACCCATTGCCCCACCTTTCTACTTCTTATCTCTTTTCTTCTACCCCATTGGGGTTTGTGTTGAAGTAGCATTGTTTCGTCTTTCATCCGAAAACGAAGACGCTATCTTTGACCCCGGTATTCGTATATCGGGTTTTTAAAGTACTCCATGTACTTTTGGGCATTGTTTATCATGTAAGCCCCACCAAAAATGACCATACCAAGATTATCCCTAAATGATCACATTTGTGGGGATTCGAGTCGAGCTTTTGACTCGGTTATCAAAAACAAGGTGCCTCGTGGGGGATTCTCATGCTTATCCTTGTAAATATTATCGCTTTCTTAGTTAATGTAACAAGGGGACTTGTGCTCTTCCTACCTTAGTTTCGTGGTTGTTTGTGATTGTGATTCATTAGGTTCATCGTCATCATTAAAGCCTCTCGTGTTCGTTTTACGTAGCACTCGAGCTTCGATCGTTGCCTTTGGAGATTCCGATATCCGATGATATCCTTTTATGTTCTAACGTTTATCTTATTAGCATAATTCATAAACGGCTTTTAGGTTATTCGTTTTACCCTTTCCATGCTCGAGATTAAGCATTCTACTTCGTCTCTAGTATGGGGGTGTTTACACCCCTAGACTCGAAACATTGAGGACAATGTTTAGTTTTAGTATGGGGGGGGGGGGGGGGGGGGGTGAGTAGATACTTCACCTTGCTTACGTCAACACGCAATCCAATATTCATCTTTTTGTTTTCTTTTTATGCAAAAAAGGCTAAAAATGGCCAAATTTTAAAATTTTTATAGTTTTTCGTAAGTGTTTAAGACACGAATGTAGGTTTTCCGATGGTGAGAACGAGAGTAATTTTTGACTCGACCGTTCGTGTTGAGCACTTAGCTTCGATTCCTTAACTTTTTAGGCTAAGTCTCTTAAATGAGGACGAGAAATGATAGAGTTATTTATAAGTCTCGTAATCGTCACAATCTCATGTGTAGTGATTATTAGCTTATTCTCCCAACGCTTTTGCATAATAAATTGTTAATAAATATTGATTTGGCGGTTTAGTCACTATTGTTGGTTTCTAATTTGTTTTGGTAGCTTCCATGTAATTAAATTGGGAAAACATTAAGGTATCGCCAGCGTCACGGTTTTGAAGTATTGGCACCCGAATAATCAAAAGCTTCACCTAATAATAAGATTTCAAGTGCTCACCTAAATTAAGCAAAAATTTGAAGCTCACAAGGCCGAAAAATCTATGCCCAAATTGAAAGTGAATCAAGCCTTAATCTTCAAAGCTTTAAAGATCCAAAATTCGCTTTAGCGTGAGGATATACGTCTTTGGCTAATAAAACCACCGATGAGGCGGATAATAAAAGGCAAGGCAAGACCAAAGTCATAATAAAAACTTCATGGCGAAGTTGAATAAAAGATGGAGGTAAACCAAAGATAATAAGGCCCTTCCGTTAGGGGGCGTATAAAAGTCTTGTTAATAAGTCTCATGTTCAAAACCGTTATAAAATCGTGTTTATCGATCCTTCTTGTTGACTTAATTTTTTGACATCGTTGTCTATTGGGATGAATTATTGATTTAATGATTTTGGTTACACCGTTAAGACTCTATTTTTGGACTTAATCTCTATTCACGCATAAGTCAATGATGTATCCTCGTGATCATTAAGACATAATAAAATATAAGAGATACCAAGTAGGAATAAGGGAGTTTAGGTTCGTAATTAACACTCATGAGATGTGTTCGTGTTGCTAACTTATAATAAAAATGATCTCGTTACATGCTTAGCATGGAATTGGGTGAAAATCGAGGACGACAAAATTATTTCCAACGAAACATTCACGTGTTCTTGTTCTATGATCCCAAAAGTCACATTCTCGTGATAAAAACAATACATTATGTCTAAAACGCGTGTAGTAGTTTATTTAAGTTTATGTCTTCAATAAATGTCATCATAAAATGAATTTTGGAAGTGCTATGATACTTAATTCTAGCATTGCGTGGGGACACGGCAATGGTTTAGTATGGGGGAGTGATGAGACTGTATTTATACATAGTCTCATCGTCCAAATCAGGCTTAAAACGCTTAAAATATCATCAAAAGACCCAAAAATACGCCTGTGTTTGTTCATTGTGTATTTCAGGTAAGGATATCGTGAATTCACCAAAAGATCAAAGGAATCAAGCAAAAACGAACACGGGAAACGAAGCCACACAAAGAACCAGACCCGAATCATGATTTTCCATTGAAGTCCTTGAAGTTTGAAGAATTGGCAAGAATGGTCCCTCAACTTTGGAAGACTTGTCATTTTAAACCCTTGTAAATCCTCAATTTTACACTTGGTTCCCTAAAATGATGAGATATTACATGATCAGCCCTTGAAGAGTGCAAATTATGCATTAAAGACCCTTGATTAAAGTTTGCTAATTAAATGTGCCAAAAATGACAAGTCCTTGAAAGATATTTCAAAGGAAATGGGATTGAAAGGCTGTTATTACAAAATGAAGAAAACAAGAAAAGCAGGGGGCCATTTGTGGGAAACACACAAACATATCCCACTAATCCCCACCTGACACGTCACTGAAACCCACCCAAACCCGTTTACCCTACCCAAACCCACCATTGAACCTGGCCCACACCCATTAAACCAGTTATATTAATTAACACTTTCAAACATGTTTAATTAATATATAACTGACGCCAAACAACTCTCTCACCCCAAAAACCTGATTATACCACACACTAAACACACACACTTATGAACAAACCCTAATCCCTAATCTCCTTCATAACAAAGGGGTTTTACCCCTAAGTTTCCAGATCAGCAATTCACCACCCACTCACCAAAACCCACTCACCAACAAACTCACCCGTGACCCCTGGACCCCACACAGAACCTCCCATGCTTCTCCATTTTGGGCAAAAAAGGAATATAGCAGAAATCCAACATCCCTTAGCAAAACTTGGTCCCAAAGGCTACTAACCAACGATCAGGATCAGCACATGACAGCTATCATCACATGGACAGTTTGACCAAAGATTTTTTGAAGAATTTTCAAGGGCAATCTTGGGATTTCAGAGAATTAGGGTTTAAGTTTTTAGTTCCTGTATTATTTTATTACAAGTATTCTAGTATGTTCCTAGTACTTGTATAAATACCAAGTCGCATGTGACTTGGTTTTCTTGTTCCAGTTTTATTGTACTATTTTTTATAAAGTAATGAGAATGAAAAATTTAAAATTTGTGCAATGATTCTGAGTTCCTTATTAGTTAATCTTTAATTTTATCCATTGTAGTTTAAGTCATTCCAAGGTTCTAAGTTTTTGAAAAATTTCAGAAATTCGTTTTCACTGTTCTTGAGAAATTATTTTATAAGTTTGGATAAATCCTTTTGATGAAGTGAAAGTGGAATCAAAAGGTTTATCCAAAGCTTTGGT
The DNA here is from genome assembly GCA_025667525.1 of Glebionis coronaria. Lineage (NCBI taxonomy): Eukaryota > Viridiplantae > Streptophyta > Magnoliopsida > Asterales > Asteraceae > Glebionis > Glebionis coronaria. Next base: position 194,718,544 of record CM046878.1, read on the forward strand.
TAAGTTTTTATACAAGGTTTCAAGGTTTGGTTTCAACAAGGATTTTCAAAAAAAAAAAATCTGTTTTCAATTTTTTTAGCATAAGCTATAAGCTATAACAGCTTACTTAATAAGCTTGTTTATAGCTTATTGGTTTTTTCACAGGTCACTTTTTCTGTCTCTCTTGTTTTCTTGGCAGGTACACAAAGATTATCACCATTCCATTTCATTTCATATTGAAGATATGTTTTAGGGCTTTAGGTCAATTATGATTCTAACAACAAGCCATCTCTACATGTTTTTGAGCTCACATAAGCCCTCAAATCAGGCCCAATAGAAGGCATCAGCTGGTTAGTGGCTTGAACCCTATTGGACCTTTATTTAGAGCTTTATGTGATTTTAAGTGAATTTGTGTAATACCTGTTACATTGTTGATTCTATGGTTAGATTTTAGTTCTTTCAGCTTAGTATGCATGTTAGGGGTGATGAAAATCAGTTTGGTTGGTTTGTGATTGGATTTGGTGTTTTAAAATTAGATTTCAGTTTTTAAGGGGGTGTTTGGATTTGGGCTTTTAGGCAAGTTGGTGACAAGATTTGGCTTGAAACCAACCTAAACACACTCAGTTTAATAGTGGTATGTTATTCTAGTAATTGGTTTTCAGTTTGATAAGGATTTACAGGAGTTTGTATGTCCACCTTAGGGTAAAACTTGGTAAAACTCAGTAAACCATTTTTCTGCCTTGTTTCAATGTATTTTGTGGTTTGATTTTCTGTATATTGTTAGATGTTAGGTCAGTCTAGGGTTTTAGATTGACTGTTTGTGATTTGGTGGATTTGTGATTGAGAATTTGAGCTCTGAAATTCGTCCAATTGCCTTTTGCTTCAGTCCACTGTTCATCAGTAGACCATAGGCTATAGCAGTCACTTATTTTGCCATTGTTGTGCTTAATTTGTATTAAGAGTGTGTGTTTTTTCTGTTTATCCTGACTCCCCACACTTCCATGAGTGTGGGGGTGCCCTTGTATCCAAGAAAAAATCATCACAATTAGCTTTCCTAAGCTAATTTGCCACCAGACACGTTTTTATTAAAGGCAGGGGGAACAAAGTTACCCCTGCTAGTATCAAAGTTTCCATTGGTCAACAAGAAGACAAAAGCAAACTAAATGTCACTTTCAGGTTTTTAGTATTTTGTCTTTAGTGAGCTTAAATAGGTTTTAGGATTTGAAATCTCTTTCATTATTTTTCTTATTTTATTTTTGATTTTTCAGTATAATTTATTTTCCAGTTACTGTTCATTTTATATTTTTTAGATTAAATTGCAATTTTAATTAACTTTTTATTATTCTGTTTTTGTCTTGTAGTGCAGAAACTTAATATTTTTCAATTTCAAAAATTTTCTTAGATTTAGAAAATTAAATTAAGATTTTTAGTTTAAAAAATATTTACTGTTCACTGTTTTAATTAATTTTTAGAATTAAATTAGCTTAATTAGGGTTTAATTACAAACTGTTTTGTCTTTTAGTGTAAAATTTTACATTTTTCAAACTTTTTCAATTTTCTACTGTTCATTAGTGTAATTTAGGATTTTTAAAATTGTCAAATTATTTTTGGCATTATTTTATTATTTTTTATGATTATTTTAGTTAAAAAATAGTTTTTAGTGTTTTAAAAATAGAAAAATAGTTTTGAAAATTTAAAAAAAAAAACTTTTTAGTCTTTAAATAATATAAGTAACTTATTTGTTCAATAAAATTATATTTTGGACATTTTGTTAATTATATTTAATTTTAGGGCTTTAATTAGCATTAAAAATTGAATATTTAATTAATAAAATGTTTTAAAATATATTTGTTGGATTTTTGTTCTTATTTATATTATTTGACTTATTTTAAACTTTTAATTAATTTTTAGGTTTAATTTTTAATTTTGTCGCGTTTACGTAATTACGTCACTGTTTTACGTCAACGTCGTAGTTTAATCGTAATCGTAGCTCGTCTTTACTTTTTCTCTCTTTAAACCAAAAACGTCACTAATCCAAACTTGATTTTATTTAATTGGCACATTAATCCACACACCTCCTTCGAGAACGAACCCGCATTTATTCGACTTGTCGGTTTTCCTAAATCGTCGAGTTTAATACTTGCCACATTTATACTCGTCTTTCCTAAGACTTGTATACAAAAACACAACTATCAGGCATAGAGACAGGTGTTTATCCCTTCTGGACAAGATGTCATGTCGATGACATACACATGCCTTCTTCTGGGTGCAATTAGAACAACATCATCATTTTGATTGAAGATTGTTCCTTGGGTCTTAGTGAAAAGAACTTTGAAGCCAGCATCGCAGAGTTGACTAATGCTGATTAAGTTGTGCTTCAGTCCATTGACATAAACGACCCTTGTGAAGGTTATTCCATTACAATCCACTGAGCCATAACCATCAGTAGCCCCTGAGGAGTCATCTCCAAAGACTACTTTTGGACCAGACTCCTTTTTATATCTATGTAGATATTGTTTTACCCTGTCATATGTCTGGAGCACCCACTGTTGGACCAATTTAGAGCCTAAATTATCACTGTACTGATTTGAATGAAATATACCCTAAGTATAATATAGGTCGGTAAACTCATGATAGTTTACCGAGTCATCCTCAAGATGTTCTTAGAAGTCCACAAAGACTCCTTCACTACTGCAGCGGATCTGAGCCAGTGAAGATAAGAACCAGGATCAGGATGATGGAGTTAGTGAGTAATGACAATGACTCACTAACTCCCGAAGACCATCTCTGATATGAAGACCTGAAGTATTTATACTGAAGACATAGTGGGAACTTTCTTTGGTGAAAAAGGAAGAATATAAAGTGCAAGGTGGTTACTTGACTTTATTGAAGCTTCCAAAGGAAGCTTCACTTTCCCACTATATATAGTGGTCTCGTGACTTAGAGTTTGGTAGAGATTTCCACCACCAAAATACACATAGTGTTAGTGTTAGGATTTCCTCATCCCATTGGTTCTTTCCTATCTTGTAACAATAGGAGTTTAGTTTGTCATCATCGCCCGGTTGTTATTCCGCAAACAACCAGGTAACACTTGTATATTTGTTGATTCATATATTAATAAGATATACAATGATGAAAAGTACAAGCTTGTGTTATTAGTTAGTCAATTGGTTAATTGTGTACATTGTTCTTCATAGTTTCGATATGTGCACAAGATTAGTGGACCAACAAGTGGTATCAGAGCGGGTTGGATTTTCTCTATCCAGATCCGTTTGAATGGCTGCTAATAACATGTTTTTCAGCATAGTCAAAATCATCAGTATGGTCAAAAACTGCTATAGTAGTAGCAGTCTGTTGAGGGGAAGATATATATTGATAGCTGTTGTTTGACTTATGTTAAAACAATATCCACCTTATCCTATCCTTATCCACACCCCACCACCAACAAAATCACCGACACTCATCTATTCCACCCACCGATTATCAGTAAAAAAAACGGATCCTTGTTATCACTACTCCCCACGAACAAAAAAAAAACAAGATCTGTAAAAAAAAACTAAATCACATATCCAAAAACAAATATCCACCATCACAAAAAAGCAAAACCACCGTCATAATTAAAAAAACAACAAACATTCATCTTCATATTAATCACAGATCCGGTATTCCCACACACTGATTACAACCTTAATCTCAAATCAACACAACCCTTTAACATCATCACTTCCAACACACGAATTCACATAAACCCAGATCGATATCTACATCATAATCAATATCACAAGTCAAATCGAAATATAAAGATATATTTCTTCCTTTGGACACGGGAGAAAAAAATTGATTTCAAGTGAATCATGATTCGAGATGTGAAATGATTTAATAGCATTTGGGTTTTTCGATGTATAGTTTCATTGATTGGAGAGTTTGTTGTTACGGTTGATTGTTGTTGAGATTAGATTGATGTAGTTGAACAAGATTAGAGTCGGATTCATGAATAATATTAGAATTGTAGTTGTGGCGGCTGCTGTTAAAGATGGGGAATGAAGTGGAAAGATGATAAAACATCAGCGATGGGTGATGATAAAAGAAAGCTGATAAAATCAGCTGGGTTTGATAGGAAGTGAGTTATAAAACTCATTGGATAATGTTGATATTAAGGGGAGCAGAGATATGGGTAGAGATGCTGGTGACTTTTGTCGTTTATGTGAACCCAGCTCAGCGACGCCTCAAGTTCAGTTAGTGAAAGCGATTATGAGGTTGTAAGGTATCGAGATAATTGCTCAATGGCTGTGATAATGTTTCCTATCAAAAGATCACAAGCGTAAACATGGGCTACTCGGTATTGATAAGCTGAAGATGGGTGCTCAATGGTGTGTCAAAACTAAGCTGACAATACCGTCAGTGGAATCCGCACTTCCAATTTATCAGCGAGCCCAACAACCAGGGGTGTAGGGGATCAGACTGGCTTGTAACTGAAGTGGATCCCTTAGAAATTAGTTCAGGGACCCCATGTCAACAGATCAGGGTCCAGGTCGCTGAAGGTACTCAGGTCGCTGTACTTCTAAACTCCCAGACGTCTGACCTCATTTCTGGACACCTGTCACCTGAATCCAACTGCTAAAACTGAACCCTCGACTCAGCGAACCCTGTCGCTGGAAGAACCCAGTGATCAATGCTCCCAGAGGTCGCTGAACCCTCCGCTGACTTGAACCCCAGACCAGTGACCCCTGTCGCTGACGACCCCTCATCAGAAGGAACCCTTGGTCTGAACACTTAGAGAACCCACCAAGTCACTGATCCACCCTCTGACTGAACCCTCAGCATGTCTGAACCACCAGCAAGTCTGAACCATCAGCCGTTATGGACTTTCAGCAAAGTCTGAACCTTATCCAACAAGTACTGGACCTTCACCAGATCTGAACCTTCAGCATTTCTGAACCACCAACTGTTCTGAACCTCCAGCAAGACTGGACCTTTCAGCAACACCGAGCCACCAGCGGTTTTAACCACCAGAGTTCTGAACCACAGCCATCAGGTCAAAGACCTTCATGAGACTCTCGTCGCTGTACGAGTACTCGAGCTTGGAAAATCAAACCCGTTGAGCTTACACATCCAAAAGTTGAAGATTTACCAACTTTTGAGGGGGAGATGAATACAGTTATTAAAGTTGTATCATCATGGTTTGAAGTCATCAGGGATCGATGAACAAAGTGTGTTGTGATACAAAAGCTGCTTTTACAACAACTTTTGAGGGGGAGAGAACCACACTTATGATATGTTTACATATTCATCGATCATCATCAGGTATACTTATATAGACTTGTATTCTTTCTACATATTAATCATGTATACTTGTATCCATAACCTGTTGACAAACCACATATAACACCACAAACAACACCACCACCCCACCACTACAAAAACAAAACAAACAAACCAATCACATACCAAAAAAAATCTAAATTTCCAAGAAGAGCAGTTGTTGTTGGTAATGTGCTTATATAGGTTGATGTTTTTATTGAAAGAGAGAATGATGTGTTCGAGGTAGAAGAGTGGTATGATACTGATGTTCGTTACATGAAGTGAACAAGTGTTCTGGGATTTTAATATACTTGGGTATTTAGTAGTTTGGAGTGAATTTTTCTTGTTGTGCCTGATCACCACTGCTGGAAATAAGTCTCTGAAGCTACCACTGAACCTAGGAAGAAAGCTCAAGATGTTCGTCAGAGACTACACTTATTTAGTCACGAATACAAAGAGCTGGTATTAACACATGTTGTAAAATTCACATCAGAAGGTTGTTATTTATTGTATCCTTGTGTTGTATCTTAGTATGTAAGAAGAAGCCATTATGCTCACTTACTACTAAAATACTTAGGCAATATTTTTATTCAAATAGAGGGAGATTGTTGGGCCAATTTAGAGCCTAAATTGTCCCTGTACTGATTTGAATGAAATATACCCTAAGTATTTGTCACACCCCCAAATTCACTGCAGCGGAAGACTTGCTTTGGGGACTTGTGACTTCATGAGTATTCGAGAGCTTGATCCGAGAACGACCTCTACATGCCAAAAACCACAAAGAAGACTCCAAATAATCCACATAGTCAAGTACCTAAAAATACATGCTTAAAACGTCAACATAAAGTTGGTGAGTTCATAAGTTAGTTTTAAAACGTTTATGAAAAATTAGAGTTTATACCGACCATTGCACCTTGCAGTAAAATATAAGAGCTTAAGAATCATAGTCTCATGTTAAATAGATTTTCTTTGATGATTTAAAAGTTTACTAATAAAGAAATAAAGTTTACTTATAATAAATATAGTTTACAGATAATTAAATTCACTGAAATAAATAGAGTTTTCTGATGAAACAGAGTTCACTGGAAATAAATAAAGTTTTCTGATGAAACAACATTTTCTGATAAAAACATAGTTCACAGATAATAAATAACGTTTTTTGATAAAAACATAGCTCACTGATAAATAATAGAGTTCTCTAATAGAATAGAATTGCTTTATGAACCACAAGATTTTCCAACCACTTAGTGACAATATAACAAATACAAAGTCACTAACTAAAATAAAGCATTTATTATTGTCTAAGCTCATGACACCGAAGCGTTAACAACACCGGTAGTATAATCATATAATGCAGCCCCTACGGATGCCTAACCCACGACATCCGTCCTCAGACTCAAATGAAACTGTGTCCGCTTGTCCTCTGTTGGACCAAGCCGGACAGGGGCGTCAACTCCGATAGATCTATCCATAACATTCGCGCTTTCGACCGGTCATCCGGTCTGAAATTAACGATTCATGATAATGGGCCAAAGTGATTGGGTTAAAGTGGGACTTAGACCAATACATAAAAGAGATATGCACTTGTGTTCATTCTTGCAACCATTGTCTCTACCCGAGAGCCAGTAAAAAGTAGTTAAAGTTTTGGGCTATGAAAATCACAATAGAAATTTTAGTATCAGCATTCATATGTATAACAATTAGAGGAGTTGACCACTCAGCACTTAACAATTAAACCAGTTTAAAGATAGTTTATGACCAACCAAGTAAGCTTAACATTAGCTTATGACAATCAAGTAATTTATAAACAGTTATAGACAACCAAACAAGTTTAATATCAGTTTCTGACAGCCAAGCAAGTTTATAAGTAGTTTATGACCAAGCATGTACCTCCCCCAAAGAGCAATTATAAAACATTTATAACTCAATTCAGAGCAAGAAAAGGTGGGGTATGAACTCACCTCGACGAAGTAGCGCGAACAATAGTGATGCTAACAATACGCTCAGTAGAAACGGAAATCGATACGGCTCGGTCATGGTGTTGTGGTTTAGCTAATCGGCTAAATCCAATAACTTAAGAAAATGTATATTTGAGTTCCCGATACATATGTACATCAACGTGACCCGTTGATAAAATAGTTAAGTTCCAAATTATAATAGTTCGGTGGTTGGTTAAATAAAATAAATAACTTAGACAATATGGTTCGACACATTTAAAGAAAAATCATCACTTAATTAATAATTGTCACTTTTATGTAAAAAGTATAACTTTATCAGTTTATCAATACAATAGTTACCATCTATTTTATCGGTTTAAAAATATAATCTTATATATTTATTTTATTGGTTTACAAAATATAACGGTATTTATTTGTTTTATCAGTTTATAAATTTTATAGTACTTATTTGTTTTATTGATTTAAAAATATAATGATAGTTTGTAGCGAACAAAATCTAAAGTATAGAATCTTATAGAAATTTTGAAATGACCTACTCGTTTATACAACGTTTTCTATTTTTAATAATCCTCAATATTTTCTATTTTTCAAACCATCTAAAAACACTAGTCGCGTTTTAACGTATATCCAACTAAAATAAATAAATCACTATAATTAAATAATAATCATACACAACCTATGTGTTGTATATCAAAAGCAAAACTCCCTAAGTAATCTATTTAAACGCACATCTAAACGTCTAATTATATTTATAGTTCTCGTAATAACGATAGTGTTCAACATATTTATTTAACCAATAAATATATATACCACCATTTTAATCCGCTTTAATACTTAATAAAATTAGATATGTTATTAGCCGATCCTAAACCACAACGAACCATGAACTCAGATCGTGCCCGACACTTTAAACTCTCGACGACCCGCGTCCGAATGTACTCGAACACTAAAAATCAGCAAACCCAAACGCACCATTAACCCTGCTGTTAATCCCAAACGCTCCCCCCTAAAGTACTAAAATCAGCAACAACACCTCTTGTGGGGTTTCTAACCGAACTAAGCACTCCCGTACTGCTGTTTACACAGCGAACCAAACACACTTGCTGCTGATACACATCAAACCAAACGCACTTGCTGCTGGTACGCAGCGAACAAAATGCACCCTTAAGGCTGTTTATACAGCAAACCGAAGCACCCCTACTGCTGTTAAACAGCGACCCAAACGCATCCGTAAGACCCTCCTGCAGTCCCAAACACCCCTGTAGACTTTTACTGCAGAACCGAACATCCTCTTTCGGCAGTTAGCAGCAGATCTGAACGCCCTTAACGGCTAGTACATCAGCACATCCAACTCCCCTATCGGCTATTATAAACAACTGCAAACAACACACCCTCTTCGGCTATCATCACAAATGAACGCCCTTCGTGTCTTTTCTGCCCAAACAAACGCACCCTTCGCTGGTCGTTTCCATAATCCAACACCCCCCTCTGTTGTTTATTCCCGAGCCAAGCACACCCCTCGTGGTGTTCACAGTCGTACCCTCCACACCCTTCGTTGCTAACGAGATCAACAAAGGCACCCTTGGCGCTGTTTTATCCGAACTCAACGCACCCTGAGCTAACCAAATCAGCTAGGCTCTTTTACACCAAGATGATCTCGACATAGTTAACCACCACGACGACGGATCTGATGATACTGATTCGATGGAAGCGGCTAGTGGTAAATGATGATTATTGGTGGCTGGTCGTAGTTGTGGTGTTGTTATATTGGTGAATCCCAAAGGTGTTTCGTGGTGGTGTAGAGGCTGAAAGGAGCGACGACTGGTGGCAGAGCCACGGCAGTTTGTGGTGGTCGCGTGGATTGGCATCATGGTGGTGGTGGTTGTACAGCAGCGACGGTGATGTCAGTTGGAACAAATGGCGGCCGAAGTGGGTGGATGTTCCGGCTATAGTGACATCGAGAGGTCAGGTGGTCATGGTGAAGATGAGTGGTAGTGGGTGATGCGGTGGTGTGGTGGTTAAGGTGGTGTTAGCAGGGGACGATCGAAAAGCTGTTTTGACGGTGGTGGCGGCTTGGTCGCGATGATCATGGTTGATGGTTTAAAACCACAACGGATGTGGTGTAAATGATTGTGGTGGTAATATAAAACGTGATGGTGGAAGTGTAGCAGGTGGGTGGCTGCCAGATTTTGGGAGATAAGAAAAAGATGGTGGCTAGGGTTTGATGTTTGTGTGTGTAAAGTGTTTAGGGTTAGGGTTTGTTTTTATGAAATGGAATAAGAAAAAAAAAATTCTATTTATATAAAATGGAAGTGTAAAATGTATATAGTTGAGGGTCGAAAACGTAGATAGTTTACTAACTTTCCTTTTATCTCGTTTAAACGTGATTCAGGACTCGACCGAGATCGATAAAAGTTGATTCGTTTTACAAAATTTACGCCGTTGTTTTTAGAATCACTTTTCTAATAAATTGGATTATCTACTCGACTAATTTTCTTAATCGTCTACATTTTTATTTAAAATAATTACTATATATCGGTTAACTCAAATAGTTGTGTTCAAAGAAAAATAATTTTCAACTTGAATGTTATTATTTTCAACGTACGTTACTAACACTAAAATTAAAAGTATCAGATATTTTAATAAGTCTTTTTATTAAATATCTCTGGATAATTAAATATAAATTTAATTTGTATCGCGTCAGTTCTCAGATTTTTCGTAGTCTTTTACAATATGTAAAATAACCTCCCGTTTTCGAATCACATAACTTTGATATCTCTCAAAAATGAATTTTGATTAATAAATAAAATAATCTGTTATTATTTAAAGTACGACAAATTCTTGGTTGTCACAGTACATCCGTGTTATTTGGAGTTCGTCCTCGAACTCAATCATTGTTACCCAATTAAAAGTGTAGAGAAAAGGATTTTGAGGTTCTACCCCAGTGTTATATCAAATATACTTAGATCTATTCACAAATAATTATGTCCGAACTTTTAAAATCGTGTTACCCACCAATAGTTACTTAGATAAGCAATAGGTATAAGTGGATTAACTTAAGCGGTTCTACATGTCAATCAGACAAATCGGTCGTCGTTCATAAAACGATAAAATTTGAAACGAAGAGTTTAGAAAAAAAAGCGTTAGTTCTTAAAAGTCTCTAAGGGTTCACCACCACCATCCCATTACGTTCACGCCGATCAATATATATTCAGAAAAGATTCTCGTAACAATTCGTGAATCAAATGAAGCTTAAAGAATCACTCGTCAAAATGTCGTAATGAATCAAATGAAGCTTAAAGAATCACTCGTCAAAATGTCGTAATGATACGATAACAAGACGAAATACGATAAATTTGTATGGAGGAATCCTGAGTCAAAAGAAATACACTCCAAACTGAAATACTAAATCAATTCCATAAATATATAGGGTCACGTCGGATATCCTTAAGCCCACTCATTTATAATAATATATTTTGCATATAGAAGCGTCCTAATATATGAGGATATGTTATTATAAACTTATGGTTCGGTGATTTATGATTTCTTTATTCAAATGCAAAGGCGTCCCAATCCATTTCAATAAAGACTTCATAAATCATCCTACTTAAGTGTCACCGGCAAAATAACCAATTCAAAATCGTTAAAATCTCTAAACGATATTATCCAAAATTACCAAAAGCAAAGAGCATGAGTTGACAATAAGTCATCTTCCATAAGTAAACGTTTCGAAAGTACCATATCAAAGAACATTAGTGTCGTTAGGCGATAAAGCGATCGTAGACATATATCAAGTAAAGAAACTCACGGTTATAAGTAGGATAATTATATAGTACTCAGTTCTAAATACGTAATTATCCAATCACACAAATATTTCCCATCCTCGAGGAAGACTCATCAAACACTAAGATGAGTAATAACTTATCATAACCCAACCTCGAAACTCACTCACAAAGAATGGCCTAGGGTTTTGCTATGAATTATTACACATCTCAACCTTTAGATGACTCAGCTCGACTCTGAAAATACAACACATTCCATATTATTACGTAAGACTACGAGTCTTACCCACCCTCGAGGTAATCCATCAAAAATCATAGGTTGTGTAACGTCCCATACTTAATTCCATCTCGCACTCAATCAAACATGAGGCCCACTGAAGCATAGTTAAGTATTGTTACACCTCTCAACCTTTTTGAATGAATTAGCTCGAAACTGGAGATTACTCATGACCAATCATCAACAAAAATTCATATAATGTCTATAGGTTTGATTATAAAAAGATATGTGGGACCATTGTGTAACTCACAATGCCCAATGAATGCTCTAGCGTTCATATATAAAAGTATATTATATGTCTGAGTGCACTAATCAAGCAATCAAACTCATGTAAACAAGTAATAACATGGCAGGCAATAAAGAAATAGCAAACATGCATTGCAAATATTCATAAAGCAGCGGAATAAGTATGATGTGATGAGTGTTACTACTAAATAAAACTGAGAGCTGGTTATAGTCTAGAATTACTAATGCAACCTAGTTCTCTATAACCAAGGCTCTGATACCAATCTGTCACACCCCCAAATTCACTTCAGCGGAAGACTTGCTTTGGGGACTTGTGACTTCATGAGTATTCGAGAGCTTGATCCGAGAACGACCTCTACATGCCAAAAACCACAAAGAAGACTCCAAATAATCCACATAGTCAAGTACCTGAAAATACATGCTTAAAACGTCAACATAAAGTTGGTGAGTTCATAAGTTTGTTTTAAAACGTTTATGAAAAATTAGAGTTTATACCGACCATTGCACCTTGCAGTAAAATATAAGAGCTTAAGAATCATAGTCTTATGTTAAATAGATTTTCTTTGATGATTTCAAAGTTTAATAATAAAGAAATAAAGTTTACTTATAATAAATATAGTTTACAGATAAGTAAAATTCACTGAAATAAATAGAGTTTTCTGATGAAACAGAGTTCACTGGAAATAAATAAAGTTTTCTGATGAAACAACATTTTCTGATAAAAACATAGTTCACAGATAATAAATAACGTTTTCTGATAAAAACATAGCTCACTGATAAATAATAGAGTTCTCCAATAGAATAGAATTATTTTATGAACCACAAGATTTTCCAATCACTTAGTGACAATATAACAAATACAAAGTCACTAACTAAAATAAAGCATTTATTATTGTCTAAGCTCATGACACCGAAGCGTTAACAACACTGGTAGTATAATCATATAATGCAGCCCCTACGGATGCCTAACCCACGACATCCGTCCTCAGACTCAAATGAAACTGTGTCCGCTTGTCCTCTGATGGACCAAGCCGGACAGGGGCGTCAACCCCGATAGATCTATCCATAACATTCGCGCTTTCGACCGGTCATCCGGTCTGAAATTAACGGTTCATGATAATGGGCCAAAGTGATTGGGTTAAAGTGGGACTTAGACCAATACATAAAAGAGATATGCACTTGTGTTCATTCTTGCAACCATTGTCTCTACCCGAGAGCCAGTAAAAAGTAGTTAAAGTTTTGGGCTATGAAAATCACAATAGAAATTTTAGTATCAGCATTCATATGTATAACAATTAGAGGAGTTGACCACTCAACACTTAACAATTAAACCAGTTTAAAGATAGTTTATGACCAACCAAGTAAGCTTAACATTAGCTTATGACAATCAAGTAATTTATAAACAGTTATAGACAACCAAACAAGTTTAATATCAGTTTCTGACAGCCAAGCAAGTTTATAAGTAGTTTATGACCAAGCATGTACCTCCCCCAAAGAGCAATTATAGAACATTTATAACTCAATTCAGAGCAATAAAAGGTGGGGTATGAACTCACCTCGACGAAGTAGCGCGAACAATAGTGATGCTAACAATACGCTCAGTAGAAACGAAAATCGATACGGCTCTGTCATGGTGTTGTGGTTTAACTAATCGGCTAAATCCAATAACTTAAGAAAATGTTTATTTGAGTTCTCGATACATATGTACATCAACGTGACCCGTTGATAAAATAGTTAAGTTCCAAATTATAATAGTTCGGTGGTTGGTTAAATAAAATAAATAACTTAGACAATATGGTTCGACACATTTAAAGAAAAATCATCACTTAATTAATAATTGTCACTTTTATGTAAAAAGTATAATTTTATCAGTTTATCAATACAATAGTTACCATCTATTTTATCGGTTTACAAATATAATCTTATATATTTATTTTATTGGTTTACAAAATATAACGGTATTTATTTGTTTTATCTGTTTATAAATTTAATAGTACTTATTTGTTTTATTGATTTAAAAATATAATGATAGTTTGTAGCGAACAAAATCTAAAGTATAGAATCTTATAGAAATTTTGACATGACCTACTCGTTTATACAACGTTTTCTATATTTAATAATTCTCAATATTTTCTATTTTTCAAACCATCTAAAAACACTAGTCGCGTTTTAACGTATATCCAACTAAAATAAATAAATCACTATAATTAAATAATAATCATACACAACCTATGTGTTGTATATCAAAAGCAAAACTCCCTAAGTAATCTATTTAAACGCACATCTAAACGTCTAATTATATTTATAGTTCTCGTAATAACGATAGTGTTCAACATATTTATTTAACCAATAAATATATATACCACCATTTTAATCCGCTTTAATACTTAATAAAATTAGATATGTTATTAGCCGATCCTAAACCACAACGAACCATGAACTCAGATCGTGCCCGACACTTTAAACTCTCGACGACCCGCGTCCGAATGTACTCGAACACTAAAAATCAGCAAACCAAACGCACCATTAACCCTGCTGTTAATCCCAAACGCTCCCCCTAAAGTACTAAAATCAGCAACAACACCTCTTGTGGGGTTTCTAACCGAACTAAGCACTCCCGTACTGCTGTTTACACAGCGAACCAAACACACTTGCTGCTGATACACAGCAAACCAAACGCACTTGCTGCTGGTACGCAGCGAACAAAATGCACCCTTAAGGCTGTTTATACAGCGAACCGAAGCACCCCTACTGCTGTTAAACAGCGACCCAAACGCATCCGTAAGACCCTCCTGCAGTCCCAAACACCCCTGTAGACTTTTACTGCAGAACCGAACATCCTCTTTCGGCAATTAGCAGCAGATCTGAACGCCCTTAACGGCTAGTACATCAGCACATCCAACTCCCCTATCGGCTATTATAAACAACTGCAAACAACACACCCTCTTCGGCTATCATCACAAACGAACGCCCTTCGTGTCTTTTCTGCCCAAACAAACGCACCCTTCGCTGGTCGTTTCCATAATCCAACACCCCCCTCTGTTGTTTATTCCCGAGCCAAGCACACCCCTCGTGGTGTTCACAATTGTACCCTCCACACCCTTCGTTGCTAAGGAGATCAACAAAGGCACCCTTGGTGTTGTTTTATCCGAACTCAACGCACCCTGAGCTAACCAAATCAGCTAGGCTCTTTTATACCAAGATGATCTCGACATAGTTAACCACCACGACGATGGATCTGATGATAATGATTCGATGGAAGCTGCTAGTGGTAAATGATGATTATTGGTGGCTGGTCGTAGTTGTGGTGTTGTTATATTGGTGAATCCCAAAGGTGTTTCGTGGTGGTGTAGAGGCTGAAAGGAGCGACGGCTGGTGGCAGAGCCACGGCAGTTTGTGGTGGTCGCGTGGATTGGCATCATGGTGGTGGTGGTTGTACAACAGCGACGGTGATGTCAGTTGGAACAAATGGCGGCTGAAGTGGGTGGATGTGCCGGCTATAGTGACATCGAGAGGTCAGGTGGTCATGGTGAAGATGAGTGGTAGTGGGTGATGCGGTGGTGTGGTTGTTAAGGTGGTGTTAGCAGGGGACGATCGAAAAGCTGTTTTGACGGTGGTGGCGGCTTGGTCGCGATGATCATGGTTGATGGTTTAAAACCACAACGAATGTGGTGTAAATGATGGTGGTGGTAATATAAAATGTGATGGTGGAAGTGTAGCAGGTGGGTGGCTGCCGGATTTTGGGAGATAAGAAAAAGATGGTGGCTAGGGTTTGATGTATGTGTGTGTAAAGTGTTTAGGGTTAGGGTTTGTTTTTATGAAATGGAATAAGAAAAAAAAAAAATTCTATTTATATAAAATGGAAGTGTAAAATGTATATAGTTGAGGGTCGAAAATGTAGATAGTTTACTAACTTTCCTTTTATCTCGTTTAAACGTGATTCAGGACTCGACCGAGATCGATAAAATTTGATTCGTTTTACAAAATTTACGCCGTTGTTTTTAGAATCACTTTTCTAATAAATTGGATTATCTACTCGACTAATTTTTGTAATCGTCTACATTTTTATTTAAAATAATTACTATATATCGGTTAACTCAAATAATTGTGTTCAAAGAAAAATAATTTTCAACTTGAATGTTATTATTTTCAACGTACGTTACTAACACTAAAATTAAAAGTATCAGATATTTTAATAAGTCTTTTTATTAAATATCTCTGGTTAATTAAATATAAATTTAATTTGTATCGCGTCAGTTCTCAGATTTTTCGCAGTCTTTTACAATATGTAAAATAACCTCCCGTTTTCGAATCACATAACTTTGATATCTCTCAAAAATGAATTTTGATTAATAAATAAAATAATCTATTATTATTTAAAGTACGACAAATTCTCGGTTGTCACAGTATTATATAGGTCGGTAAACTCATGATAGTTTACCGAGTCATCCTCAAGATGTTCTTAGAAGTCCACAGAGACTCCTTCACTACTGCAGCGGATCTGAGCCAGTGAAGATAAAAACCAGGATCAGGATTATGGAGTTAGTGAGTAATGACAATGACTTACTAACTCCCGAGAACCATCTCTGATATGAAGACCTGAAGTATTTATACTGAAGACATAGTGGGAACTTCCTTTGGTGAAAAAGGAAGAATATAAAGTGCAAGGTGGTTACTTGACTTTATTGAAGCTTCCAAAGGAAGCTTCACTTTCCCACTATGTAGAGTGGTCTCCTGACTTAGAGTTTGGTAGAGATTTCTACCACCAAAATACACATAGTGTTAGTGTTAGGATTTCCTCCTCCCGTTGGTTCTTTCCTATCTTGTAACATTGGGAGTTTAGTTTGTCATCATCGCCTGATTATTATTCCGCAAACAACCGGGTAACACTTGTATATCTGTTGATTCATATATTAATAAGATATACAACGATGAAAAGTACAAGCTTGTGTTATTAGTTAGTCAATTGGTTAATTGTGTACATTGTTCTTCATTGTTCTTCATAGATTCTATATGTACACAAGATTAGTGGGCCAACACCCACTATCCAGATACCAAACAGATTTCTTCAGATATTCCTGCATAGATATAACAAAGCCAGATTAGTTTCTATGATGAACCCACTTTCTAGTAGGTCCATGCTGTCGCTGACCAGCGACATTGGTCCTTCTCTAGTTTCCTCCCCCTCTTTGGTTGTAGTCTCTGGGTTCATGACGCATACTTCCACAGATGTCACATCCGGGATAATGCTCGCACTCATCAGAGTGATGGTCGAAGAAGCCGTAGTACTTACATGGGGGATTTAGTCTGTAACCCTGAGAATTGTCTCTGGGTTTGGGCTCAGCTCTTTTTGAGGGCCTGTGAGGAGTTTTTGATCTCAATTGAGTTCTGGTTCTTTGAACTGCAATGATCTCCTCATGCTCTCAGAGGTGTGTTTAGTAGACTCGCATGTGATACATTTTGGTTTCTTTGAGCAATCCTTAGAGGAATGATTTTTGAAACCGCAATGCTTGTAAGGCCTGAATAAAGCTCTCCCCTTAGAGCTACTAGATCATTCACTAAGAGAGTTAACAGATGGACTATTAACTCTGGGGTTGATTTGTTCTTTCAACCCCTTTACTTCTTCCATCAAGGTGAGGAGAAGTTGTTTGGTGGGTGAAAGCTCTTCAGGGGGAGGAGTGGGTTTGTTGGAATCCTTGGCCACAAAACCTTTTTGTTCGCTTTATCAGCGACTTTGAGAATTGAATTCCCAGGGGTTTTCGTTGGAGGTTTTGGGCCAAGCAAGGAGTCAGATGGGTTAGCACCAGCGAGTCTTGGTGGGGCTGGTACCTCTGATTGCTTGTCAGAGTTTATCTCATCCACAGAGGTGGAAGATGGAGAAGAAACATCTAAAGGGACAAATTTAACACTGGGAACAGGTATATGATTTTTGTATCTACCCTTTCCCCCAATAGCCTGAACCACATCACCTGGTATGGCTTCAACAACTATTTCTTCCACTGTGGATTAAGCCAAATTCCATTTTTCAATGGTTTTTCTAAGTTTAGAGTTTTCATTAGATAAAGACTCATTTTCAATGGACAATTTGCTTACTTCATTTTGAATTTGATTAGCAAGATTCACAAATGGTTTAAGATTTGTTAATTCAGATTGGCAAAGATTTAACTCTGTTTTAAGACTATGAAGTTTGTTTAATAGGTTTTTTCTTTGCTCTTCCACAAAGTGGAGGTCAACCAAGGTATAGTCACAGACATGGTCTCTATCAGGACTTTCATGCATAGATAGCAGTCTTTGTACCTTTTTCATGGTGATGTCCATCCATTGACCAAATCTTGCTTCAGTTTTACCCACAGTGGGTTCTTCATCAGCGACAACCATAAAGGCTCTGACGGTAGTGGTTCCTTCTTCCTCAGATGTGAGGGGTTCATCATCCTAGTCGAATGAGGCAACAATCAGACCTTTTTCAGTCTTCTTAACATCCTTTTTCTTAGCTGCATCATTAGCTTTCTGGTTGAGTTTTAATAGCTCAGCTTTCAAGTCTTTGTATTTAACTTTGTAGTCCTTCTTGCCCTCTGAGTCAGAGTGAGAAGTTTGCTTGAAGGGTGAGGTGGAAAACTTCTTCTTGCTGCTGTTGTTGCTGGATGAAGGAAAGCTTGGAGAGGAGGTTTTATTTGACCAGTAATCTTTCTGAAAGTGACCAGTCTTTCCACAAGTGTAGCATGACACCTTGGATTTATCAACCTTTGCAGCTCCAACTCTACCAGATCTCTTGTAGTACCTCTTTTTGTCAGCTAGAAGGGCTCTGTCATAGAACTCACCATGTAATTCATCAAGAAATTTTTGACTGCTTCTAGTGTCCTCTTCGATGTCAGAGTCGTTGTCCTGAAAAGAATGGTTAGCAACAAGAGCTTTTGAACCAGTGATATTGGTGGTAAACCTATCATTCTGTGATTTGTAAATGGAGTCAATTAGCCCTTCTTCGTAATTATATCTACCAAACAGTTGGGCTAAAGTATCATTTTTGATAGCATTATTTGCTCTTA
Source organism: Glebionis coronaria (assembly GCA_025667525.1). Classification (NCBI taxonomy): domain Eukaryota; kingdom Viridiplantae; phylum Streptophyta; class Magnoliopsida; order Asterales; family Asteraceae; genus Glebionis; species Glebionis coronaria. The sequence goes on from CM046878.1 coordinate 194,737,130, forward strand.
AGGTCTGATTTAGGCTAAGCCATTTTTTAGGTAAACTATTGACAAATGTAGCATTAACCTCAGCCTTGGGAAGAACAACTCCATTATTTCCCAAATCATTCAACAAAATCTTAAGCCTAGTATAAGTTTGAGAAACAATTTCTGTTTCCAAAGCTTTAAAAGCATTAAACTTAAGTCTAAGGGCTTGGATTTTAGTTTCTTTTGTTTCCTCTGGACCTTCATACCCTAGAACTAACTCAGTCCACATCTCCTTAGCAGAGTTGCATTTAATGATGGACTTCATAATGTTCTTGGGTAGGCAAGAGACTATGATACTTTTGATCTCTTGTCATGGTTAGCCAGACGTCTATCCGCTAGAGACCATTGCTTAACAGGCGTCTTAATGGGTCTCTCAGGGGTAGAGGAAACGGCCAGTGGTACATAGGGACCATTTTCTAAGATTTCTATCAAGAAGGGTTCTAAGCCATCTAAATATATAAGAAATTCACTTTTCCAACTTGAAAAATCTTCTTCATCAAACGCTGGAACATTGGACACATGTGACCCCCACGAACATCAAGTAGTTGGGGAAGGTCATCATCATTATTACCAGTGCTTACAACTGGTGTAGGCATGGTAGTAGATGTGGTGGCCGGTGCGGTGGTCGAAGTGGTACCTTGACTGGTTTGACCAAAGGGTGGAGGAGGTATAGTATCAGTCATATTAGGATCTTGATTTTAAAAACAAGAACGGTTTATAAAATGTTTTACAAATCAAACCGCTCTGATACCAATTGTAAGTCCCTTAATATGACAATTGTTGAAACTATAACTCTTATAACCACGAAAACACAATGAAATACTTTTAAAACGCGTAATGCTTTATTGTTATAAACAAAGTATTACAAAGTGCTATGAATACACTCGTTGAATGACAACAAGAAATGAACCCTAGAACAAGTAAACTAGATTCGAGACTCAAGTTTACAAGGGAACTAATGAGACGCTGGTAGACAGCTGAGGGCTCAGCGGTTCCAAGGTGAGAAATAACTTAGATAAATTATCCAAGCACAAGGGTTGGTTTAATTCTCCTTTCTCACTCCTATTTATAGTGGTACGAGGTTGCTTCCTTAGTGAGAGTAGTTGATACGTGTCACCTTCTGAATGGAAGAGTACAACGTATTAAATGCATGTCCAAATCGAGACATACCTTTAAACAACTTTAGGTGAACAGTTCTGCCAACTGTTCACCTTTTGTCCCACTAGGTCGTACTAGGCTTTATTTTGAATCTCTTGTTTTGTCCCGCTCAAAACACTTGGTAGATTCTCCCGCCTAAACTATAAAGGATTGGACAAGCTTTGCTTGTCTCAGACTTCTAGGGTTCTTAAGTGATCTCTGAGTGTTGTCTACTCAGAGATCCTTGAACACCAACACATTCCTTCTACATCCCAGCTATCCATAATCGCTGGTGAGTATGACTTCAGATTGTCTTCGACTTCTCTGACGTTGTCTTTGACTTGAATGTTCCTGGTGTGCCAGCTGAGGCTTTGCCTTCCACTGGTCTGGTCTCTGTCGTTGGTCCTCTCAGCGATCAGTAACACTTAGTCTAAAAACGTGTATATAATTGCACGTATAAAAAAGTGTGTATAAAATCGTGTGTATTAAAGTGAAAGTATCATTACTAAGTTTTTAACGAAAAAATGTCAAAGGACTAACGGGGGAAGTCCACGTAGACCAAAGGACCAAACTGTAACTTTTCTAAGTGGTAATCAGTCAAACAAGTTACATTTTAGTCAATATTGCGTAGATTTGTAAGTATTTGAAAGTAGCGTAGATATGGAATAAAAAAAATATCTTGCGTACATTAGTTAATTTGAACAAAAATATTACATAAATTCACACTTTCCCCTAAAATTAATTATAACAATAATTATGAAAATAATTATTCGCACAGTATTAATTCGCCTAAATACGTAGTCAGCAGTTAACTTGCAGATAATTCGCGCAACGCGACACAACCAAATCCTACACAGATAATGCACACGTATTGGAATTAAATTTCAAAAACGCTTAAATATTGATCGTAAATTTTTATGCAACCAGTAGTGACACACTCGCCACAGTGTTCGCAGCAACGCAGACTGAGCACAGTCAAATTGCAATACACGTCAGCAGACGTTATTTTACAAAATAAGGGAACGCTTCCAAGTTTGATAGCAATTTTTAGCACATAGTTAAATTTATAAAAGTCAAGGGGTAAAATAGTCATTTAACGGACAAGGAAAATTTCCGATTGTTACAGATATCTTTTTCCTTTTCCCCTAGATTGAGATGTCAAAGGTCTAGTTACCCTTTTATCACTAATTGAGGTCATTACTCTATCAACAAGGTGATATGTTCCTAGACGACCACTAGGGCTTGGTGGGATAGGTGCGATTGAGTGATAGAGCCTCGTAAGTAACATACCATATGGAAGAACGGAGGAGTGTAGATTACGGACATGTGACATCCGATTTGCAACATAGTAAGCAAGGTTGTTCCGTTTCAAGAAAATATAGCATGTAACTTTCACAAGCATTGATGTGATCTTTATTGCCTACTAGACACATGCCATTGCATCTCAAGATTCTTTCCCATTTCTCATATTTGTCTTTAAGTTTCTTTGCTTCCATACCATATGGGTCTTTGTCAATGAGTATTCTAGTGTTGGATAGACGAGTGTCACTAACACGGCGCCTGAAGAGGGTAGATTTTACTAGTTCCTTATCATCTAGTTTAGTATTATACCTATGTTGGGCTTCTCTAGGTATGTTGGTGTTTTCAAGGGCGGTAAGTGAATGAAGGTCGGAATAAAAGCAAGCTCCTTGGTTTGGGATTATAAAAGTTGTTAGCCTCAAAATATTGAGTCAAACAAGAATGTTCGGTCATAGGTTTATATTGTAATATTTATTAGAACGTTGTAATAGTTAGTTAAAATAGTTGTGACATTACGGGCTTGATGGCTAGCTTAACAGGCCTGTTTTAAGGTACTAAGCATTTTATTCAAGCCCGGCCCATTAAACAATATAGTCCATTAAGGCTACATGTATGAGCCCGACTAGATAAGCCCTTCCTAGCATGTTAAGAAGGGTTGGTGATTTCATTTCTTAATCTAATATTCTCCTAGTTTCTCCATCTTCTCTCTACTTTCTCTCTCTAGAAATCTTATTTCTTTCTTCTTTAATTCAATTAGTCAACCATGTGTTGATCCCATACTTAGATCGATTTAGCTTTATGTATACGAGATTCGATCAAGTTATACACGTAGAGAAACCTTTGTATATGAATATGATAATCTAAGTGTTATGCGGAATTAACACTTAAACAAGAACACAAAGATGTAAACAAACTTTCACTTTGATTAATGATAACAAACTTGCTTATAATGAAAGTGTTTTACGTATGAAAACTTATATTGAACAATAACCTAAAGGTCTTCTTTTATAGATACAAGAAGCCTTGTACAAGAGTCTACGTATCAACTATTCTAGGTAAAGATAATTTTAGAAAATACATTATTGAACTTATACTTACTAGAAACAAACTAGAAACAATATACGCGTAGACTAAATCTTCCATCAGTGCTTGTCTTCAATGTATCAACGCTTGACTTCTTCTTGTCAACGCTTGATCTGTCAGCGTTTGTTTTCTTCCTATCAACGCTTGTTTTACTCTTGTCAACGCTCAAGTAGACTGGCTATATTTTATTCCCAACAAACCTCCCCTAAACTTGATATCTACTCTAGTAATCAAGTTTCTGAATAAACATTAAGATCTTGGAGGAATCTTACAAACTTTCTCATATTGGTAATAAATATGTCTGATCAAATCTTTGGCCACGTCACTTGAATAATCAATTTCCAGCTGTGTAGTCTTCATCTTCTCCAAGACTTCCTTGGACATGGAATACGAGCATCTACAAGAAGATACTCAACAAACTTTGTAGAACTCAAGTAATATACACCAGCAGCTGAATACAAACACCATTGAAGACCACTGAGGTCATCTTCAAGATCCTTCCAAATAGCAGGATCTTCATCTCTTGGTCCACACATTCTCTTGAATGTTGACCACAGTTTTATTGCATTGATTGAAGTAGGACCTTCAGTCTCATACTTGGCCTCTAACAACCTCCATAGGTCTACCAAGTCTTCTCTATCAAAACTTGCAAACAAAGATATAAGAGTGGTAAAAGTGTGAACCTCTTTTCCATACCTGCCAATCTTCCAAAACCCACATTCATTTTCTTCATAGCTTATAATAGGGTTCCTGGAATCAAGTGGTAACACTTGTACCATATCTGAAGCTTCCAATGGTGAGAGCTTGAGGCTCCTTCTTATAACAGCTTCACTTGGATTCAACCTATCCATATCTTTGGGAAACTCAAGAGGAATTCCCTTCTTCACAGGTCTGGGAACAATCATTGCCTTCTTAAGCTCCATTTCTTCTGCAAGCTCTTCTTTCCTTTCATCAGAAAGAAGTCTTAGAGTGTTTTCTTCCTGCACTCTTGCCCAAATGGGAAAAGCTTTGAACTCTGGTGAGATGGCATTTATACATGATCTCATCGTTCCTTTCGGGCTTTTAAAGCATAAAAATGTCATAAAATACCATATATATGCTTGTGTTTGTTTACTTGTGTATTTTAGGTATGGATATCGTGAAAAGACAAAAGATCACAAGATACAAGGAAAAACGGACACGAGAAACGAAGCCGTACAAAGAACCGGGCCCTAGATCATGAAGTATTCAACAAATACCCTTGAAGACTTGAAGACATACAAGATTGATCCTCAATGAATGAAGAAATGACACTTAAAACCCTTGTATATTCATAATTACAAGTTTGGTCCTTTAAGTTTGTCAAAATTACACAAATGGTCCTTCAACTTTGAAGAAATGGCAAGTTTAGTCCCTCAACAATTCCAAATTTCCAATTATGGTCCCTTATGAAGTCAAAGTTATATTGAAGACCTTTGAAGATCAAGAATGTCCAAGATCAGCCCTTGAAATATCTCAAAATGGCAAAAATAACCCTTTGAACCTTTTTCCAAAGTTTTGTGCCAAAACTGCCAAAGTATGAAAGTTATTAACAAAGGGATATGGGTTTTGTTGCTGAAAAACACGTTTCACCCATTTTCTGAAAACACAAGGGCCAAAGTTGTATACTTGAAACATTCAAATGTGAAATGCACCAAACAACTTTCCAATCCTATAAAAACGGATCAAAATAGTTACTGTTCACCCTATGAACCCAGTAACTATCTTCATTAAAACAAAGGGTAAAATGAAATTACCCTTTCCCACACTTGATTCACACGCCCATAATCCCATCCCAACCTTAAAACACTCACTCCCACTCACCAAAAGGCCCCACCATTCAACACGTCACCCAATCAAAACACAACTTAGCCTCCAAGTAATCCTATGTGGCAAAATCAACAGCCAAGACTCTTAGCTTCATCCCAAAGCTAAAATGAACGTCTTGGATCATTTTGGACAGCTCATCAACAACAAACGACCTCAAGTGCTCAAGGGCATTTTAGAGAATTCACTTCTAGGGTTTGTAAATAGTGTAGCCAGGCATTTGCCTATAAAAGGAGACCTCAACATGTGAGAGTCCCTTTGTTCCAGTTTTAGGCTATAAATCTTTGTAATTCCTTTTTAAGTTAATAAAATTTGAATTTCTTAAAATTTTGAATTCTCTTTTTGATTTGATTAAAAGTTGGTGTTAGAATAGCCTAAATCTGAGTTCCATTTGATTGTTAAGACCTTCCTTAATCTTGTGGTTAAGGCACGTCTTGGTTCATAAGGTTTTCAAGGTTCAAAAACCTTGAAATCCTAGTTTCTGATTTTTGCTATATTTGTGTACTAACCCTTAGCCATAAGCCTTGAGCTCCTTCAAGCTTGTTGACACTGTAGAAATTGATAACCTATGAATCTATGAAGTGGGTTGATGTTTTCTAGTGAGAGAAACTAGAGAGAGAAAGTGAGAGAAATATGTGGAAGATTTTATTACTATGAAATGTGAAATGAAACAACAACCAACCCCTTTCCTTAGTGGAAAGGGGTATTTATAGTCCAAGCCAAACATTGGGCTTGGGCCGGTCCATGACAAGCCCATGGACCGGTTCTTACTTAAGTTAATAAGCAAATAACAACTAATTACTAACTACGAGCTATTACAACATAAATCATATTGTGGAGCGACCGATACTTCTAATATACGTTAAAACGTATTTCTAACAATCTCCCCCTAAGGGAGGTCACTCCACGTTTACAAAGTTCTAAACCTAGCATACTATACTAAGTCTTCGTTCTTTAGCTCGTAGTCTTTTCTTCTTTTCTTTCTTTTGTTGTGAATATGTTGATTTGATCTTTTTGGCTTTGACTTGAGAGCATTGTTCTTTGGCCTTTCACGTGCGATCTTTGCCTTTCTTGTGAACTTTGCCTCCTCGTGACTTCATGTTCCACACACTTACGTCTTTTTGTTGAATTCTCGAAAGCTTCAGAGTTTGGTACAGCGGAAGACTTTATCTTGTACTTTCTTGAATTTTTGCTGAACTTTGTTGCAAAAGACATAAGCATGTGAGAACGACTTTTCCAGGTACACCGCAACACCACCGTCTTTACTGGTACTCAGCAACGCCACCGTCTTCAACAGGTACACAGCAACGCCACCGTCTTTAGCAGGTACACAGCAACGACACGAATAAAATGGCTTTGAACATTTTATTCTAATTCGGTAGCATTTTACCTCCGGTCGGTGAAGACCGTTGGACGATATTAGATATCGTACCCGTGACGGATAGTTTCAATTAAGTAACTTCCTGACAGGATTTCGCGGGTGAACCCGTTCTCTTTATTCGACCGTCCAAAGCTGACTGCGAACATAAAGAGTGAATCACTTGGATAAATTATCCTTGTGATTAAAAGCCGTCAATTCATGAAACCTGGAACAAGTGAATTTCAATTAAGATTTTCACCATCGTTGCTTTCCAGTTGTCACGAGCTCGATTCATAAAGAATCTTGCACGTTACCTACCAAGTGCTGTTTGATGTTGACACTAGAAGGATTTCCACTCGTCACTGTGGTCAATAAAGAGTCACTCTGAGTGTTCTGGCAAGATTATATGATAATGCGAAGAGGCCTGGAACGAGTTTAAGTTCAATTAAGAATTAAACCACTGTTACCTTCCAGTTTTTCACAAGATTGGTTCTAAAAGAACCGCACGTGTAACCTACCATGAGCTTGTTTGATGTTGGCTCAAGCAGGATTTCCATCTTCATTGTAATACTTGCGTATTACTCGGATGTTCTGGCAATATTACAGGAATACTGCGTAGGACTCATGAAAATCTCTTACTTTTCACAGTGTGTGAGAAAGCAAGGAATAAATGGAAAGTGTCCTAATGAGACTTTTGATGATCTCTTGGCTCTAGACTCGATTGTGCGTTTTGATTTAGTGAGCGATGGCTGGAGAGGAGTGCCACCTTTTCAATACCAGTCTATTCGGAGTGAATAAACCAGTAGATAACGTGTTGATCTCCGTGTGATTAAAACAAATACCTTTTGAGAGATATTTGAGTTAGCTGGGGAAGGGTTGTGCATTGCATCACTGGGTCCATGATGTCTTTCTTCAATACCGAGAATCATTAGCAAAAATGACCTCAATAGCATATGTATTGACCCGGTTTCTGCCTAAAGTTGTAAGGAGGGCTTCTTTCTTTACACCCTTTATCTTTACATTTCTTTTTCATTCTTCAACCCCTTCAATGCTTACCAATACGTCATCACTAGCACCTTGTTGTGATTGTTCCAGTGCTAGCTTAAGTACTTGGTCGGCATTCAGCTACGTTCACATTCTTTCTCCATCTTTCCTAGGACTTCTAATTCTAACTAGGGAATTGTCCTTGGGAAGATTCCATCGGCTCTGATGAATCATTGGACTAAACCTATTCCTACCACCCTTTTGTCACCACATCCGTCGTGAATTAAGCGTGTTTTGGGAAGGAATTGCCACCATGAAAAATCATTGAAAATCACCTAAAGTACTTGTGATATTGAAATCAAAAGTTTTGTACCTTAGGTGTTTTGTTCATCAAAAACGCTCCCCCTTAACACGTGCTTAACACATATTAAGTTGGATAATCTTTAAGTCTTTTTCATCTTTTAGCCAAGTATCACTTACGTCTCCTTAATCCCATTTTCTCCCCTTATCCAAAATGTTAACCATTAATATTTGGGATATTGAATGGATTAACCGGTCTTTGGGTAAAAATGAAATTGTTGTTTGGCCATAGAACAACTGATTGCTCCCCCTTAAGTTAATAAGGGGTAGTTGTAGTGCTTTAATATGATATATTTTGAAAGATTTAGAATCTCGTGAGAAATTCTTGAAAAATTATCATACTTTAACACTACAACAAGCCATTAACGCACATTATTCACAAGTATACATATTCACAAATAATACCAATATAGAGTGACCTGAAATGTACGACCCTTCAGATGGATCGTTGCAGTGTCCTGTAGTGCACTCCATATGGTCTACCACCCACAAATCTTTCCAAGCTCCTCATCAATCTACGTTCACGGAGCTTCTGATCGATCTTCTTGATGACATACTTCGCCATCTGCCGGTAACCTGGATGCCAATCCTCCGTCATTTCTGGCAAAGTCCCACCCGAGTTCAGATGCTCCAACTTGTCTCTGACTTGTATAAGAGTGCCATCACTATACTTGTGGAGCTCCCCCACCCTCATAAACTTCATCAAACCTCGACTGTTCAAGTAGAAGATGCCGGAATTCGGAACAGAAATGCCGGTATAGGGACATCTTGCTACATGTTGAGGTAACACTTGGTTCACAGGACGGGTTAAATTGAGCTTCCTCTGATAGCTTTCGACTCCCAATTGAAGATCTTCAACTCGTGTCTTGATGACAACGCTTCGTGTGAACATACGAAGTGCTGTATTCAAAGCAATGAGATCTTCACGAGGAATATGGGTGAGTTGATCTCTGGTCATCAGAAGCAGCATATCTTCAATATCCTCAAGGCGAATGATGGAAAAATCTCCCTGCTGGATTTTGTATTCCCTGTCATCCTCCCTTTTCAAACGAATCTCCGTCACATGATAGTAGCCATTCTTGGCTTCTGTTTTCATCCCTAAAATGCTGGAGATGCGGATATCGGATCTAACTGAGCTTCCAGAATTGACTAAGCAGCAACACCTGTACGCCCTTCTGACTCGTTCGTCCCAATGAGATGCACCTATGACAGCATACATATCATAATTACGATTTATCTTAGGGACCCAGAGTCGGTTTACCTTTTCCTCGATGAAGGGTATTGTCCCCCAGTTGGCAGCTTTCAGCAATGTCAGGGATGTTGCGTATTTTGATGACCCCTTGAGTAGATACACCAGATCATTGGTGACAAAGAAGTCAAGAGCAATCTGATTATCTTGATCCATTGGAGGTGGAGCTCTTTCTGATTCATGAAGACCTGGCCGTTGAACGGTATTCAGAGCCTTCAGGATCTCCTCGGCATAGTATTCGAACTCCATTTGGGGCAACCGGGTTTTGGCGCGAAGTCTTTTATCCTTCAGTACTTTCTTCACCAATGATGGAGTAACCGAAGTCTTATACTCATGAGCAAGAAATGCACATAAGTCAATCGGACTTCGGATACGAAGGTACAAGACTTCTTTGTCGGCGTCGGTGATCGGATCATACTGCGCTGCTACCATGATCCAAGCCTGTGGTGGAGCAGTCTCGTCGATTTCCAACGTGTCCTCCCAGTTCCTTGTGCTTGGTTCAGGAATAGTAGATTGTGGGTTTTGTTGCAGAGGAGTAGAGACATTAACATCTGCTTGTGCAGATTCAGGCATTTCAGCAGTGTCATGGACGGGTGAGTGTTGTGCAGCTTCTGGTTCGGTAACCGATTCTGCAATCACAGGAGTAACAACACAAGAACTAACGGGGTTAGTGGTAACAGGTATTGATTTATGGATAAATGTACCAGGAATAGATGACCCTGTAGTGGCATTCACGTCATGGCGCCACTTCGATCGTCTTGATTCCGTGGATGTAGACTTCTCCTTTGGTGCGGCATCTTTCTTTGACTTGGTGCCAGACTTAACCACTTTCTTTGAGCTGGCGCCCTTATCCCCTTTCTCACGCTGTTCACCTTTATCAGCATTGCTCCCCTTAACACTCTCCTGGTGACCATCACCACCATCGTTACCATCATTATCATCATCTCCATCCTCATCATCATCATCCTGATCGTCATCCTCATCTTCATCATTATTATCACTATCGTCCTCATCATCCTCATCATTCTCATCCTCATCCTCCTCATTCTTATCTTCTTCTTCTTCTTCTTCTTCTTCTTCCTCTTCTTCCTCCTCTCCACCAGTGCCCTCTTCTTCGTCGCTCTCTTCCCTTTCTTCTTCAGGGAGAATGTGGTAGGGTACCACACTTCCAAACGTCTTGAACAACCTATCATCCTCCATGATAGCGTCATTTAGGGATTTGAAGAGAGCCCGTTGTTTCCTCGATTTATCAAACGAACCAAGTTCCTTCATTCGAGCCTTAAGGATCTTCTTCAGTTCAAAATCCGTCAAGTCATATGCGATCTTGTAGGCGGCTTCTGAAGGATTGGATGACTTGATCATCAAGTTATCAGCAGCAAGCGTCTTCAAGTCATCACGCAGTTTAGGCATTAAGGATTCAACGGAGTCTTTTACTTTCTGCTCAATAGTAGCTTCAAGAGCGTCGTTTTGCTCTTTAAGGTCATCCTTAATAGCTTTAAGTCTTGCAATTCGTGCTTTATGCCTATTAGCTTCATCCCTTTTTACCTGAGCAAGTTCCTCTGCATGAGCTTTACGTGTAGCTTCCATGTCTGCAGCGAACTTGGCAATCAACTCTTCTTGAGCTTTCCTTGATGCTTCTTCACTTTGAGCTCTTCTATTTAACTCTTGGCGAAGTTCATTCATTTCTTTCTTGTGAGCATCCACATGTTTATCCAACATCTCGCCCAACACTATTGCTGCCATTGCAGATGTTGCAGATGTTGCAGATGTTGATGGAATAGGCTCAGTTGTGACTGCGGTGCTAAGGATGGGTTTTGGTGGTGGTGGAGGAAGTGGTGTAGAAACCTGTTTGGTTGGTAATGGTTGAGTTGGTGGAGGTTGAGTTGTTAAAGGTTGAGTAGGTGGAGGAGGTGGTGTAGAAACAGGGATTGAAGGCTCCTTCGAAGTGGAATAATTTTCAGGTGACCCAAACTCTTCAACATCATGAGGTTCTATGTACTCATCCTCAACGTCTACTCTTACACCTGAACCACTACCGCCAGTATCTTTTCTGCTCCTTTTAATGGCTGTTTTCATCATTTGTTTCTCAGTTTTCTCAAGATCAGGATCAGCAATATTTTCTTCGTCACGCAGACGCATCAAGTCCTTACCCTTTCCTTTCTTACCCTCTGTCTTCTTCTTCTTGGTTTTGGGCTCAGGTAAATCTGCTTGCTTCCTTTTACCTTTGCTTTTAACCGTGGTAGATGAGTCTTCACCTGCTAGAAGGCTTGCTCGTTGTTTCTCAATTTCCGTGAGCAAGTTCTTGTAATCATCAGATTCAATGATCTCATCGGTCAGAAGATGACTGGGAATGGGACCAGGAATAACCGTATTCGAATGAGTCTCCTGCCTTAAGTCTACCAAATCATCATCATCTATCATGTGGTGACGACTACCTGCAAGCTTGTTAATGGATGCATCGTTTTCCATAAAGTAATGTATGATCAACTTAATAAACCTAGGGTACTGGTAAGTTTTAATTTTACCCTTTGTGTTAGTGAAGAGTTGAAAAGTAAACTCCTCCCACAGCAGTGATGCATAATCAATACCCATACCTTTGAACATACCATAAAACATTTTGATGATCGGTGGACGAACAGCATCATACCCAGTTGTTTTGGGTGTCAAGCATCGGCTAAGAATCCCAAAAATAGCTTTCCATGGTTGGCCGACTTTGGCGGTAGTAAACTCAGACGGGGTTCGTATGTCAAGACATCCAATAGCGGTGAACATCTCCATGATCTGATCCTTGGTTGGGTTGGGTGAGTATGATGGTAGTCCTTTGAGAATCGGACGAAAGCCAAAGATCTTCCTGAAATCTGACACTGTAAGCGTCTGCTGCTTGTTGTCCAAGGAAAAAGTGATCTTGTTCGACGTCCTCTCTTTGGTAGCCCAGAACTCGTAAAGGTAGTCGTAGGGCACCGAAGCACTTCTCCTTAGCGCATAATTGAAGTGAGATTTATCAAGCATGGCTGTAGCTACCTTAAAGCCATTATGGGTAGAGTGAGATACCTCCTTCAGACGGTAGTTGTTTGGAACAAACTTAAGAGTCTTGGCTTCAGCAATGGCGGCGGCTCTGTTGTCTTGTAGTTGTTGTACGGTAGGGTTAGTCATCGTTTCTGCTTAAGATAAAACACAAAGGTTGATACAAACAAGTATAATTATCATTATGACTTTAAACCTAAGCATTGTACATATGACATAATCCCTTAAGCTTTGAAAACATTCAAACATCTGCTATTCGGAATAATCACACCATTCGGAATAATAGGTCTATACTGAATATAAGTCCTATGCGGAACATAAGTCTATTCGGAACATATAGCCTATGCGGAAAAACATCCCTATTCTGAATAAAATACTCTATTCGGAACATTTGGGCTATGTGGAAAAAATTCCTCCATTCGGAACATTTAGGCTTATGCGGAACATTTTCCTATTCGGAACATTTTCCTATTCGGAACATTTTCCTATTCGGAACATTTTCCTATTCGGAACATTTTCCTATTCGGAACATTTTCCTATTCGGAACATTTTCCTATTCGGAACATTTTCCTATTCGGAACATTTTCCTATTCGGAACATTTTCCTATTCGGAACATTTTCCTATTCGGAACATTTTCCTATTCGGAACATTTTCCTATTCGGAACATTTTCCTATTCGGAACATTTTCCTATTCGGAACATTTTCCTATTCGGAACATTTTCCTATTCGGAACATTTTCCTATTCGGAACATTTTCCTATTCGGAACATTTTCCTATTCGGAACATTTTCCTATTCGGAACATTTTTCCTTATTCGGAACATTTTTCCTTATTCGGAACATTTTTCCTTATTCGGAACATTTTCCCTATGCGGAACGTTTTCGCCCTATGCGGAACATTTTGCCCTATGCGGAACTTTTGCCTTATGCGGAAAAACCGTTCTATTCGGAAAAAATCGTTCTATTCGGAAAAAATGTCAACAGTTACAAGTTTTTCTAATTAGGCACTTAATCCGTTTGATTCATTTGATCTAAAGGCAAAAATAGTGTAATTAAACCTATTCCGAATATAACCCAAGCAAAACCCCCATTTTATTTAACCCTATTTGAACAGTAATTAGATTCGTTTGATTTTCAATTCAAAAGAGTTAATTAAAGTGTTATGCTTGAAGATTAAACCGATTTGAATACCTTTTGTGAAGATCTGAACTAGAAGATAACTTATTGAGACGAGTTTGATTGATTTCGTGATTGTGTGTGTAAGTTTTGTTAATGGCGGCAAGTGTTTCAACAAGAACAGTGAATGGGAATAGTGAGGGGCGGGGTGATTGGTTTTTTGACTTTAGGTCAATTTTTGACTAGGTTCATTAAACATCACCTTTAGTCCCTCAATTACCTATTCTTTTCCTTCTTATTTCTAACTTTTTCATTTTACTTATTCCTTACACACAACTTAGCAAACACAATCTATTAGCATTTCCCCAATATCTAAAAGCCATGCCTATCACTTAGAACGAACACAAGTCGTTTTCTAAAGCAAAACCCACTCAATTTCCATGTAACCCTTAATTTGCACAATCACTTTTTGAAAATCGATTTAATGACGAAGATGATTTTAATATTTTCTCCCCCTTAAACGATGACCCGTTTTCTATTTAAAGAGCTGTAGTCATTGTTTAAAGAGTCAAATAATATTGATGATGAAAAACATTTCCCAATTAATATCTTCAAAAGTTTTGATTCGTGGTGTTAATAAGATTTCTCTTATTTTAACAAATTAATGCACTGAGACGTACACAAATTCGTGTCAGACCAAGTTATAAAGTAAACTTGATCCCTTTGCATGATTTGGCTTGTAAATCACGCCCGAGAAAATTAATTCCCGTTCTGAGCCAACGTTTTCCAAAGAAATACGTGACTTTAATATGAAAACCGGGTTGCAGTCTGAAATAACTACAAGCCATAATGGGCATGTTTTAAAAATGTACAACTTTTATACGGACTCTATTTATGGCACCGTGTCAATATTGATCGACATTTATAAGGCCGTAAATATTACCGTACTAAAAGACATGCCCGTTTTAAACGAAAAATATTTTTGGTTTTTCTTGATTTTATAATTTTTTATGGTTTTTCTAGGTTTTATATTTTTTATGGTTTTTGTTGGTTTTATATTTTTGTATTTTCTTTTGTGGTTTATATATTTACGATAATATACATGATCACAACCAAAGGATACTCTGAATAGTTTACCACGACTATTCAGCTGATTCTTCTGCCAACTCTTTGAGAGTCGCTGGAGTGAATGATTTCATGCCAAGCTTGTCGATCAAAAACTCGATTCGTCCTCGATCTAAGGCTTTGGTGAACATATCCGCCAGCTGATACTCAGTAGTGACAAAATACAGCTCGATCACTCCGTTCTCCACCTGCTCCTTAATGAAATGGTAGCGAATGTCTATGTGCTTGGCCCGGGAGTGTTGAACATAGTTGCAGCAAAGGGCAATGGCGCTCTTGTTGTCACAATACATCGGGATTTTGTTAAATCCAAGACCGTAGTCAGTTAATTGTGATCTCATCCAAAGGACTTGAGCACAACAACCGGACATGGCAATGTATTCAGCCTCCGTGCTTGATATTGCAGCGCTTTTCTGCCTTTTTGAAGACCAACTGATCAATCTATCTCCTAGGAGTTGCACAGATCCAGAAGTGCTACGCCTCGTATCTTGACATCCAGCATGATCGGCATCTGCGTATGATATTAAAGCAATCGAGGAATCTTTCGGATACCATAGACCACGATGAAGTGTTCCTTTTAGATACCGAAAGATCCTTTTCACAACATGTAAGTGCTTTTCGGTAGGCCGAGCCTGATACCGGGCACACATGCATACAGCAAATTGCAAATCAGGCCTGCTAGCAGTCAGATAGAGAAGGGTGCCAATCATTCCACGGTAAAGTTTCGGATCAACAATAATCCCATCCCTATCTTCATCTAACTTGGATTTCTCCACCATTGGAGTGTCTACGGGGTCACAATTTTCAAAGTTATATTTCTTAAGTGATTCTAGAGCATATTTGGATTGATTTATAAAGATGCCTCTGGGATTCTGAGAAATCTGTAATCCTAAGAAAAATGATATTTTTCCCATCATCGACATCTGAAAGCGTGTGGACATTATCTTCTCAAATTGTTTAGACAATTCTATGTTAGTGGCAGCAAAAATTATATCATCAACATAAATTTGTACCAGAAGCATGTCGTTGCCGTCTTTGAGAGTGAATAGAGTGGGGTCCACTTTGCCTTTGGAGAAGCCTTCCGACATGAGATATGTTGACAGGAGATCATACCACACGCGTGGAGCTTGTTTCAACCCATAGAGAGCCTTCTTAAGCTTGTACACATGGTTAGGAGACTCCGTACTCACGAACCCATCCGGTTGACTAACATAAACCTCTTCCCTTAGTTCACCGTTCAAAAATGCCGTCTTCACATCCATTTGATAGACGATCATGTTCATATGAGCAGCAAACGCAAGGAATAGTCTAATTGCCTCCAATCTAGCCACAGGAGCAAAAGATTCCTCAAAGTCTATACCCAAGGCTTGTTTATATCCTCTAGCGACCAATCTTGCTTTATTCTTCAATACCGAACCCATCTCATCAAGTTTAACCTTATAAACCCATAACAAAGTAAGGATGTTAACCTTGTCAGGGCGAGGAACTAATTCCCATACTTCTAGTCGTTTGAATTCATTGAGTTCCTCCTGCATAGCTTCAATCCAAGATGATTGGGTCATAGCCTGCTGCCAATTTTTGGGTTCAACTTCAGAGAGAAATGCATCAAAGTAACAATATAGTGCACTCTCTTGTAGTTGATGGCGTGTAGAGACTGGTCGATCTAGATCTCCAATAACATTCCTAATTGGGTGATCTTTTGTCCATTTAGTGCTATGGTTTTCAATCCTAGGTGGTCTGGAGTGAACAATAGATGGAGCTTCTTCTGAGGTAGACGCGGCTGAAGGGTTTTCAGGGATCGCTACACCAAAGAAAGGAAGCTCTTGCAAGTGAGCATATTCCAGGTCGTGATCAGTAGTATCCTCTTCTACATCATTAGGCACAAGTAGGGGTGATGATTCAGGTGTAGTTTGAGAATTACTTGGTGAAGGTGCATCCGGTTCATTGTGAATTGTAGATGCATTAGATAAAGGTTCATTGACTTGAGCAACCACGTCAGGTATTGGAGCAATTACTACAGGTACTGGAACTTCATCAGTCGGGGGATCGAAGAATTCATCAAACAACGGTTGAAACAGTTTATCCCACTCGGGCCTTGATGGTGGTAAAAATGATGTAGAAGTAGGATTGTTGGGAACTAATCCGGAACTTATAGCACCGGGTCCCATCTCATGAAGCGCGGGTTCAGAGCTGTGTTGCTCAGAAGCCATCGCTGTCAGCTCGTCGAAATCAGCGTCCATAGTTTCTACAATCTTGCCAAGACGACGGTTATAGATTCGGTATGCTCTTTTGGACGGTGAGTAACCAATGAAAATACCTATGTCTGCTTTTGGTTGAAGCTTACCCAAGTTCTCACTATTGATGTTTGGATAACACAGAGCACCAAACACATGGAAAAATGAAACATCGGGTTTGCGGTCATGTAGAAGCTCATAAGGTGTTTTTCCATGGCGTTTCCGAATGATAGAACGGTTTTGGGTGAAACATGCAGTAGAAATAGCCTCTGCCCACAAGAACAATGGAGCGTTCGCATAAATAAGCATGGTCCTAGCAGCTTCCATAAGTGTGCGATTTCGTCTTTCAACGACACCGTTTTGTTGTGGAGTGCGTGCAGCGGATGTTTCATGTGATATACCAACTCCTTCATAATAATCACGAAGAGTCTGGTTTACGAACTCTGTACCATTGTCTGTACGAATGCGGCGGACAGTGGTATTCAAACGTACCTGAATGAATTTCAGAAAAGTGATGATAGCTTTCGGAGCTTCATCCTTTGTACGTAGAAATCTAACCCATGTAAACCTTGAGAAATCATCCACAATGACGAGAATGAATTTCTTACCGCTCACACTTTCAGTTCTCATCGGTCCACAAAGATCCATATGCAACAGATGAAGTTTTTCTTGATTAGTGTCTTCAGCTTTGGGTTTGTAAGATTTCTTGGTGCTTTTCCCCCTTGAACACGCGGAACATAAATGATCCTTGTGAAATTTAAGCTTGGGAAGACCACGAACTAACTCGTTTTTAGCCAGATGATTAATAGCATCAAAATTAAGATGAGATAATCTGCGATGCCATAACCATGACTTGGTCTTAGAAGCTTTAGAGAGAAGACATACTGGAGAAGCGGCCATCATGTCTTGTAAGGACAAAGTGTAAAGATTTTCACCACGAGATCCTTTCAACAAATCTTTTCCTTCCAAGTTGCGGATGAAACAAGTGTGTTGTCGAAAAGCAACCTCAAGGTTGGAATCACAAAACTGTCCTACTGAGAATAAGTTATGACCAAGACCTTCAACATAGTATACCCTAGAAATCGTCACGTTTCCAATCTGATATTCACCATACCCCATAATCTTTGCTATATGATCATTCCCAAATTTAACCGTACCAAGAAACTTGCTGACGAAACTTCGGAGCATCGAGCGATTTCCGGTCATATGTTTTGAACAACCGGAGTCCAAATACCACAGGATGATTTGGACCACCTGAAAATATCACCACACAAAGACAATGTAGAGGTATCGGAATCTGAGTGTTCCTTGTTATTAGCAGGTACAGATTTAATAATCTTAGATTTGCTAACTCTAGGTTTCTTAGATTTCCTAGCCTTCTTCTTCTTAATTGGTGGTGTAGATTCTAATTGGCTCAAATCCTGAGGTATTTCTACACTGATAGGCACTATAGTGGGGGCTGACCTAATTAAAGGGCGCTGTTTCCTTACTTGAGTGCAAGTGTTCCTAACTAAAGGACGCTCAGACCTAACCTCAATGGATGCATTCCTAGTTAAAGGGCACATTTTACCATCGAGAGTAAAGGTCCTACCAGTGGGACGCCATTGCCAGCCAACTTGGGCACGAGTTCTACCCGTTGGCTTCCATTCAAGACCATTCTTAATAGCATTCATTTCATTAACGTGATCAATCAGACACAAATCATGACGCTGTGAAAACATACATTCATTACAATTCCAGCAATTTAAATCAGAATTCACGAATGGTTTAGGCTGCTGCACAGGCGCAGAGCTTTTAGTCTTAACATGATTCGTTTTATTTAAAACTGAACTAGCATTCCTATTGTGGACTTCTACTTTCTTCTTTGTGGCACTACTAGTGGCGGGCTTGATCTTATCTTTCTTGAGTGGCGATCCTTTAGCCTTAGTAGTCGCTTTTAATCCTGTAGAAGGCAAATTGGGAACATTAGCAGCAGATTTTAAAGGTGTCTTACTTGATTGTGCCAATGACGGTTTCGCTCCTGGAGTCTTATTAAATGGAGTGACAGCAATGGGCCTATTATTAAGTAGTGCAGAACCTGGTGTACCTATGTATTGTAAATAAGCCAAGCAATATTGAACTCGCTTAACATATTCATGAGCCGAATAATAGTCGCTACTTGAGGGATCTAAGGCATAAAGATCGTCTAAAATATCCCTAAGAAGGTCGACATGCTTAATGGCATTCCTCATATAATCATCGTATACAACCGGGTTTCTCTTATGAAGCGGATTCTTATAAAGCACTACTTTCTTGGTTGTTGGGGCACTAGTGGACGGTGCAGAGTCGGTAGCTAAGTTATCAACTACTTCTTGTCGGGTGAGAAGAAGTGTCTCATTTAACTCAGCCAAAACCATATTTTTGTCTATGAGCAGGATGTTCAAGTCAAAGATTTCTTCGCACTTTTGGTTCAGTTGTTCAATATAATATTGTTGCTGTATCGCATTAAAAGCGAATCGATCTTCTAGTGAACCATAAAGAGCGGATAGTCCCTGCCTTGTCCGATCCATCTCCCCTAGAACAGTTGATAGTCTAATTTCTAAGACTTGGTTTTTAGACTCTGCGGCCTCTAGTTCCATTCTTAATGTTTCCTTTGATGATATCTCTCTCTTCAATCTCATGATTTCTTCCTCTAATGTCTTAACAATTGCAATCATCTTGTCACTATTCTCAACACCGTTTTCACAAACATTTGATATCAAAAGATTTTCATTTTGATTTTGTTGTTTTAATTCTAAAGATATACAATGTTGTTCTAGTTTATTAAAGCGTTGAGAAAGTAAATTATAAGAATCTTGTAGCTTTAAAAACTCAGCGTTAGATTCGTGACAAGAATGATTATCTACCTCATTTACAGTTTCAGCAACATTTACAGAAATATCACAAACATCATCACAAATATCATTACAAATATTCACAGCATCACAATTCATCATAGCGGATGTAAGCTCATTCGAATATTTAACATTTACAATAGTAAGCACATCACACGAGATTACTTCAGACAAGAATCGGTCATATTCGGTTGAAATCTTTTCCTTTTCAATTAGTTGCAGTTCGTAAGCGGTGTCCATTTCAAAAAACACTTTTTGAACTTCCCCAATTTCAAACTGAAGATTTTCCTTAAGAGATGCAAAACTTCTTTTTAGACTTTCGACAAACGGATTGATCTCAGTTTTAAACACCTCGTTCATGTGTTCGAAAGCCCATTCTCCGGCGTTTAAGCCATTTGAAGTCGTACATTCCAAGATGACCTTGTCAAAGTTAGTAAAGTATCGATTAATCTCTTGCAAGTTTAACCATACAGTGCTAACAGGTGGAAGGTTCTTTGGAATTTCCTTAGGACCTTCCATGTTGACAAGTGTAGGAAATGTACTAGGGCTTTCTTCCTCTATCATGTAGGTTGGTGCTGTAATGAGATCTTTGTCCATATGGAAGCGAACTCTAAAATCAGTTTTAGCAAGCTCCTTATTCATTTTAAAATAATCACAATCGGGATATTTTGCTGAATTGTATGACCGATCCTCATCAACTAGATCCTTACTTGTTCGATCATTGGGAAAAACAATCGGGTCTAAAGCCAATCCTAATTGAGTTGCATTATAAAGTCTAGGACTATGTCTTAAAGCTTGTTTTGCATATCGTGGATTAGGGGGAAGGCCTTTTAGACGTGATAAGTTAAACTCTTTAAACGAAGCATCAAATAAGTGAACTAGTTGTGAAGCAGCGTATTGTCTTAACAGCAAGTAATCTAGACTTCTAATCTTATTAGTGGCATTAATCTCCATTTCAGTCTTCTTAGATTCTAGTGATTCAAAATCCGTTTGAAGTTTTTGAAAATTTGTGACCACTAACTCCTTTTCTCGAAGTTCATTAGACAAATTTGCTCTTAAGTTTTCTATTTCTTGCAAGTGACCCATTTGTTTGTTTCTAAAGTGATCATATTCGAGATTAGTTAGAACACTAGACGAAGGCACTAATTCCAAAGTTTGTACTTTCTCATTGCTTAAGGCAAGCTCATCAGACAAATTCTTATTCTTAGCTAAGGTTTCTAAGAGTGCAGCATTCATTTGGCTAAGTAATGTAGCAGGAACCATGACCAAATCTTGCTGAGCAGAAGTAGGCATATGCGAACTGGTTCCCGGTTGTGATTCACTCAAAGTCTGGGGACTCACATTGATATTGCTATCATTGTTTGTCTCCTCGTTTGAAAGACTCACCACCGAAGATTCATTCGAATTAGCACTCTCTTGCCCAACTTGATGTGGTTGAATACTAGCATCAGTGGCATTATCGGTGTTATTAATAAGTACCTCAGATTTCTTATCTGGCCCTAAGCTGGAGAAAGTTGCCATGAAAGCAGCCTTTGCAGTTTGAAAGTCATCACAGTCGGAATCATACGCATCAAGATCATCGGCTTGGTAAGCGGCATTCTGCGTAGTGACAACGTCTTGTTTAGCAATCCCTGGGTCAGCAAGAAATGCAAGCTCCTCTTCATCAAGTTCCCTTCCTTGCGCCTGAGCATTTACCAGATAGATCTTTTCTGCAAACCACTGTCCATCCCTTTTCCTCTTGGGTTTCTTACAATCCCTGGACATATGACCCTCTTCCTTGCAGTTGTAGCATGTGATCATTCTCAACTTGCCTGTATTAGCCCGTGGAGGATTGTTGACCATAGGAGCAGGAGCAGGAGTAATCGTGCGAGCATTGGTTGAAGTGGAAGATCTCCCCTGATATGGTTGAATTGGCTGAACCATTACCCTGCCATTCTCAATTGTCGCTTGTTGACGAGAATTGGATGAATTCCTCAACTGATTGTTGGTAGGAGCTGATCCTCTGAATCCTCGTTTGCTTAAAGTTCTTGTGAGATATGCAGACATAGTAGTTAGCACTTCAACTGGGTCAGCTCCTTGTTGGAAAACAGGAACAGGGACTTCTTCATCATCACAATACAGTGCTTGATCTGGATGAGCTGCATAATCAGTAGAAGGAATACTCATTTGATCAGGGTAGCTTGTTTGATATGCTGCATTCTCTTGATAAGACGAATATGAAGGCTGAACATAAGGTGCAACATTTGCTGGATGAAGTTGTGAACCATACTGTGGCGAAGGTGCATTGAACCGATACTGTTGTTGATGTGAGGTGGGGGGTTGTGGTAAGATCGAGTATTGGGGAAAAGTTGGTGTCATGTAAGGTGATGCATGATAGGCTTGATGTCCCAAGATATAGGGTGTGTTGTTGTGTGACAAACTTGGTTGATTCGCCATCAAAGCTAAGGAATCTGGATACATACCTCGAGGAGAACGATGCATAATCACATGCTTCTCATGCTGCTGAAGGAAGGCATATATTTGATCCAAATTGCACTTATGCAGATCCCTGGTTAACTTGACATCGGTAATATACTCACCCCATTCAGCTTGAGGTAGAGTATTCAAGAATTTGGTGTTAACCTGGAATGGAGCAATCTCAAGATTGTATACATTCAGATCATTCATGAGTGTGGTGAATCTGAAGTAATAATCGTGAAGTGTTTCCCCTGGGTTGTAGGTGAATCTATCAAACAGGTCATACAACTGACATTCCCTTTCCTGTTTTGTGAGAGATGTACCTTGTAGCAACACCTTAAGACGTTCCCATAAGTCTTTTGCTACCGTATACTTGCTTACCATCCTATAAATATCATGGGGAAGAGCTTGAAGAATTGTTTGAAGAGCTTTTTCATCTGCATCTGCAACAAGTTGTTGAGCTGGAGTGAGTTCTTCAAATTCTCGTGGTCTTGTCACGTTGTCAACCGTAATGGTGCCATAGTCGAGTGGACCATTCAAAATCGATTTGACCATAAGCCTTCCGTATGTTGGTTTCCCCTTTAGATATTGCATCATTCGACCTTGCCATGCCTCAAACACCTCTTTAATAAGCATCGGTGGACGACTATCAGTCCCCGTTATGATCGAGATATCCGTAAGAGATGTCATCTGAGGCATTAATGAACTTGGATTCATTGTGATCACTTAACAGACTCAAAGATTATCGTTTGATCGAGCAGTGAAGAAAGGTTGAGAATTTGTGTTGTGTTGGTTGAACTCAAGATTAAATCCACTAAAGATCGTCGAAAAAAAAAAAAAAACTCAAATACCCCTTGAACTTGCTTATACGGAATAACCCAAACTCAGAATAAACCCTTATTCGGAATAATGCCTATTCGGAATAATCCTATGCTGAAAAATACCCTATTCGGAATAAACTCTATGCAGAATAACCCTTATGCGGAAAAACCCCTATTCGGAATGTTTTCTTCAATTCGGAATATTTTGGCAATTTGGCTTATTCGGAAAAACTGGTCTATTCGGAATATTTCCTAATTTTGGCTATTCGGAAAATTGGTGTCTATTCGGAAAAGTTGGCTATTCGGAAAATTGGTGTCTATTCGGAAAGATTGGCTATTCGGAAAAAATCTTCTATTCGGAAAGATCTTCTATTCGGAAAAACCTCTATTCGGAAAAACCTTCTCTATTCGGAAAATTTTCTTCTATTCGGAAAAAATTCTCTATTCGGAAAATTTCTTCTATTTGGAAAAAATTCTCTATTCGGAACAATTTCTTCTATTCGGAAACTCCTCCTATTCGGAATCCTATTCGGAATAAACTGTCTATGCTGAAAATCCTCCTATTCGGAATCCTATTCGGAAAAAACTGGAAGAAATTGTTTCCGAGACTTAAAAAGAAGCTTTTTACCCCGATTTTTGATCCAAAACCACAAAAAGTTTTATGATTTTTACCAAAATAAGCTAAACCCAATCCTTATCAATCAATCCCAATAACAAAAACACCAAAAATAACAAGATTCAAGATTGATTTTTCCTAAAGATCACTAATAGATTCAAAAACTAAAAAAGTAACACAATCCTTACCTTAAATCACCCCATAGCTCTTGATACCAAATGTAGAAATTGATAACCTATGAATCTATGAAGTGGGTTGATGTTTTCTAGTGAGAGAAACTAGAGAGAGAAAGTGAGAGAAATATGTGGAAGATTTTATTACTATGAAATGTGAAATGAAACAACAACCAACCCCTTTCCTTAGTGGAAAGGGGTATTTATAGTCCAAGCCAAACATTGGGCTTGGGCCGGTCCATGACAAGCCCATGGACCGGTTCTTACTTAAGTTAATAAGCAAATAACAACTAATTACTAACTACGAGCTATTACAACATAAATCATATTGTGGAGCGACCGATACTTCTAATATACGTTAAAACGTATTTCTAACAGACACCAAGCCTGGGAAGAGTTCTAAGCTCTTGGTTGAGTTGTTTGCTGTTTTGTGTTGAAGACATTTTATAATCAAAGCCTTGTTCTACTTTGAACATCAGCAGGCTTTGATCTTCTTCTTTGAAGTACCTTGGTCTTGTTCTAGTTTTTGAACAAGGTCCAAGGAGCATAGCTGGCCCTCCTAGGATGTTGTGGAGGACAGGTATAATCTCTTGATTAAGTTTCCTCTAAAAATTTCATGTTACTGCCCGTTTTGGATTTGGTGCTTTGATTTTGTGTTCTTGTGTTTGTGCTGGTGATTTTTGAGTTTGATTCTGTTAGTTACTACCTAGTAAGTGTTTTTGATCATTAAAATCAGTAGGTTATTAGAAGAAATCACAAGTTGCTTTGTTAAGTAGTTGATTAAGGGGTGTTTGGGTCAACTGCTTGATTTGGATTTGTGGTGTTTTGAGTTGATGTTTGTTTGTGCTATCGGCTAGAACTTGTTTATCTGAGATACTTGGTTGCTTTGTTGCTCATTTTGTGGTTTGAAACACATAGATTCATAGATTGGGTATAAAATCTTGTTTACTTGGTGAATTTGACTGAAATTTAGGGGACACCTAGATCTAATCATAGACTAGGGTTAACAAGTGTTAAATCTAGGTTAAGTACACCAGGGAAGAAGGATTTGAGGCCTGAAATTGGATCTAGTGTCACATAGATCAGCAAAATAGTTTCTGCATATGCACCTTGTTCATCAGTAACTTTTTGAGCTTTGATCTTGTTGTTTACTTTGATTCAGTGTTTGATTCAAGTTGATTTGTGCTTATTCATAGTTAATATAGCTTGTGTATGCATCCTGTTGAGTTTGGTTGGCTTATTCTTGCTAAATCTCCTTATTACTGCATAACTGCTTATTTTCCATGTCTATGTTGTATCTGGTAACTGTTTGATCATTTGTGGCTTATTATGTGAACCAAATTTGGATTTTCTTGTTTCTATTGACTCCTTGTGATTTACTGATCACAAGGGTGCCCTTGTTTCCAATTGAATCCAACTGAAACTCTCTAAAAAGCTCAGTCAAATAGTCAAAGCAGTGGGAACTCCTTTCCCCTGCTGGTTACCACTGCTAGTGTAATACTGGTGTCAGCTTATCAATAAGCTATAATAGCTTATTTTAACCAGCAACAACTTGGATTTTGTAATAGGTGCTCATTATTTGACCCATTTGTTCATACTGGAGCATTTGGTGGGTTGACTTTAGGGTTTGACTAGAAATCCAACTTAACTGACTTTTTCATAAGTGCTTATTGGCTTATTCTGGCTTATTGGTTTTGCTTATTGGAATTTTGTTGATTGTTTTAGCTTATTGAGTCCATTTGTGATCTTTTGCAAGTTGAATCAAGTCCTGAGGTGCCTTATTTCTCAAAAACGACTATTTTGTCTTTTAGTGAAATAATACTTTGCTTGTTTCTGGCTTATTGAGTGTGCTTTTTCAAAATTTCTTTTCACAGATCTCATAAGCATCCCAAAAGAAGGTTGTGTGTCAAATTAGAGCTTATGGCATTAGCTTATTGCTTAATGGGCTAAAAAGCCCAATAAGGATAAGCTGTTTGCTTATTAAGCTGTGATAAGCTCACATTCAGCTTTTAGGCCTTTAGAGTTTTGTGCTTAGAATCAAATTTTGAGTCATATTGGGCTTTTCCAAGTCAATTGGGCCAAGTTTGACTTTTTGGGCCAAAAAGCCCATTAAGGTTGACTGTTTTTGGTTTTGGCCCATTTGAGGGCCCAATAGGGGTATTCTGGTCATTTCACTTTGATTTTCTGATTATTTAGGTTAAAATAAACTAGTTTGCAAGTTTCTAGAATTTTTTATAATTTTTGGATTTTTAATATTATTTTAATATTATTTTATTATTATTTTTCAAATTTCACATTTTCCAACTTTTTACATTTTTCTTAGCTTTAATACATTAAAATAGGAATTTAGCAACTTTTAGAATAATTTTATCACTTTTAGATTAATATTTATAATTATTTTAAGTTTTAATAGTTTTTAAATCATTTTAAATAGTTTTTTGTAGTTTAAAAATTTCTAAAAATAGTTTTTAATCTTTTTAGGTCATTTTAGAGGTTTACCAATTGAAAAATCTTTATTTGGGCTTTTTGATAATTTCTTTGATTTTTAGGGATTTAATTAGCATTTAAAAATTGAATATTTAATTATTTAAAAGGTTTGAAAAAGTTTTGATCTTTGGTAAACTCTTAGTTTACTTATTTTGATTTTTGGTGAATTTTTGGTAATTTTTAGAATTAATTTTTATTTTTGTAGTTTTTACGGTTTTACGTTTTGTCGTCGTAATATTATTTTCACGTCTTCGTCATCTTCTTTTCTCATCCCCTTCTAAACCAAATATTAATCTCAAATCATTTACATCTTAGTCACACACATATACCTCCTTGGGAAACGAACTTCATAAGGGTCATTAACACTTGGTTTTTCCTAAAATCATTTGTTTAATATTTTCCGCTTTTACGCTCCTTTTCCTAAAGGACGTAATTTTACTCCAATCATTTTGGCGCCGCTGCCGGGGAGGTGTGTCGTGACTAATTTGCATTGTTGTTGTTAATATTAACCAAAATAGTATTTGTATTAGTAGAAATCTACTAATACGTATTATCGGTTTTCTTGGTTTTTCTTGTGAAAATATTATTACTATATTGTATTAAGTATCACAATAAATAAACAATATCTCCAAAAGTGTGAAAACACAACCTTAATTGGGATTTGATCTCCTAATTATTGTATTCGAATCTCAAACAAAAAGAAAAAGGCAAAAATAGATAAATACTTTCGTGAAGCTCGATTTTTAAAAATACAAACTATAAGGTGGGTATAAGGCGGGTATTATAAAATATACCCTAAGGAAAAAGGCTCTTAAGTGCTTCGCGCCGCCTCGTTTCCCCGCTTGCTTGTGAGTATTTTGAGATTGAAGGCTAATCGAGGGTTTTGCCGCCCAAAGTATTATTACGTATAATATATTTGCTTGGTTTCTTTGTGATTAAAACCTCTTGAACAATTTGGTTTTCACCAAAGTTCTAAAGTCATTCGAAGGCGTTCACTCCACGTGATCGTTTTCATTCCTTTGAGGCTTCCTTAATCAAGAGTTTGATTCGAGGAGAGATATTGTAGATTGTTGTCTACGAAGATACACCAAAATCAAAAAAATTAAATATAATCAAAAACACAAAAAATTGAAAATCCACAAAACACCCAAAAAGAATCTTCTTTGCTCACCTCCCATTCTTCGTGAAGTTTATGATCACTCGTAATCAAGCAAAATGAGCTCGTAAACGTCTTCAAAAGCAAGCCAATCAAGAGACGTTGATTGAAGAACAACATCCAATTGTTGAACCTATTGTAGAACAAGAAGTCGTCATGGCTAATCGTACTATGATGGAGTTGCTACAAGCACCCACCGAGGGTTTTGGAGAGGCCATTGTGATTCCCGCCATCCTTGCGGAGAATTTCGAAATTAAGACGGGTTTAATGTCGATGTTGCAAGCAAATAAGTTTAGAGGTCATGAGAAAGACAACCCGCACTATCACATTAGGAATTTTAATCGTCTCACCGCTACTAGCAAGTTTAAGGATGTTCCACATGACGCCATTAAGATGATGTTGTTTCCATACTCGTTAGATGGACCCGCAAAAATTTGGCTCGAGAAAGAACCGCCAAATTCAATTTTGACATGGGGTGATCTCGTTTCTAAGTTTGTGAACAAGTTTTTTCCACCATCTAAAACAACACATTTGAAAAATGAGATTTCACGATTTGTGCAAAGAAATAATGAAAGTTTTTCAATGGCATGGGAACGCTTTAAAGAAATGTTACATGAATGTCCACACCATGATTTTTCGGAATTGCATCAAATTGATACTTTTTATAATGGGCTTAATGATCATGAACGAGATTATTTGAATGCCGCCGCGGGTGGTAATTTTTTGTGTAAGACGACCAATGAGGCTTTACAAATCATCGAGAATAGATCTAAGGTTTATAGCCCTCGTAACACACCGAGTGTTGCCAATTTGGGTTCGTCTTCGTCGTCATCGTCTCGTAGCATTAATGCCTTACATGATGAAGCTAATGAGGAAAATCGGTTTTTTGATAGATTTGCTAATCTTATGTCCCATTGGAAAGCTCAAGAAGCTTCAAATTCCGCTTCGGTTAAAGCGGTTGCTAAGAGTTGTTTGTCTTGTGGTGGAGCTCATGATCTTTCTGAGTGCATTACCGCGGATGGTAACACTTCGAGTGCTTATGTAAAAACGGGAACTTGTAACCAAAACGGTCAAGGTTCCCGCCAAAATCAAGCTCCACCAAATCAAAATGCTAATAACTATCGAAACAACAACCAAGGTGGTAATTACCAAGGCAATTCACGTAACTACAATAAAGGGAATTATCAAAATGGGAATGGACAAGTCACTAATCAAAACAAAAACCGTGATTTCAAAACACTACACAAGGTTTTCAAAATGCTCACACTAAAAATCTTCAAGGAGAATTTTTGGATTATGCTAAAGCAAATGATGCTAAATTTGATAACATGCAACGTGAGATGATTAGCTTAAGATCCGAGTTGAAAAACGAGCTTAAAAATGAACTTGCTAATGAACTTAAGACTCATGCAAACAAAATGGAAGGAAATGTCCAACGTCTTCAACAAAATCAACAAAAGATGGAATTAGGACAACATGAGATTAAGCAAGAGTTATTAAAAGCGGATGCTAGGCAATCAAAATTTGAGGACCGAATGGCTAAAATGTTTGAAGCAATCATGTGTAAACCCTCTTCCTCGGGTGGTCTTCCTAGTGATACCATTGCAAACCCGAAGGGAGAAATGAAGGTTATTACTACACGAAGTGGTAAAACTTTCAAAGAACCAATCTCTCGTCCAAGTACTTCTACGGAGAAGGAAATCGAGAAAGAACCCGAGGTGATGGTTGAAAAGGAGCACATTACAATCCCACGAAGTACCGCTCATACCACACCTACGGTTGAACCAATACCAATTGTGGAACCCGAGTTTCCAAGGCCGTTGCCTAATGACCAACCCACACCACCTTTACTATGACAATCCGTCAATTTATGGTTGATATTTTATTCTCAATATTTATTTGAAAACATTATTTTAATGTTACAATATGAACTCACTTATTTTTGGGAAGAAATTTGGATTTACGTCTTGAGGTAGCATCGACTACGTCTAAACCGGAGGATTCTACGTTACGTGCTTACGTTTGCATACACCGTTTTTGGTGACAGTCCGACATTTCAGAAAATAAATTTATCCGTGAATATTATTTTGGAGTTTAAATTTGTGTTGGTTCATAAACTCACAAATTTACGAGAAGAGATTAGGACTTACGATTTTATTTTAACGTCCTTTAAGACTAAACCGGAAACCTTAGGATTACGTATTTACGTTTTTGAACTCCGATTTTGATGAAACAATTTTTATTAGACTCGTTTTATGTCGTTGATTCATAATTTATAAAAACGTTTTTCGTAAAACGACCCGAGGACACGTAAATCGAGGAAACTAGAATCGAGGAGTACCCGTAAATTAGTGGGATGAGACAAAACAAGTTTTGCCTCACCCCACACATGGGATGGTTTAACACAAGACAACACATTTGATATGTGTCAAAGCTTACAAAGTAAGCTAGGACACTTGTCCTAGCCACTTTGTAAACAAGCTACCACATCAAAACCATTTCTCCCTAAACCACTTCCTCATTTCCATCACATGCAAACCACCAAAAACAAATTCTTTCTCTCCCCATTTTCGTCCACTCTTCACCCAAAACAACCCCCATTTGATCTTGATTCAATCATAAATCATATGTATAATTTACATATGATGAAAACCCATTGAAGTTATAAAGATTGGAGGTGATCTTAACATGTAAAAAGGAGTTTTCAAGGGAGTTTGGGGCTGATTTCTCAAGGAGTTTTCATGAAGAACAAGGGCTGATTTTTGGAGGAATCTACAAATACTTGGTGATCCTAGAAGTGATGTTGATATCTCATAAGATTGGTTACCCAAAACAAAATCTTGTTCATCATCAACCCCATCTTTTCATCACTTTGGTGGTATAGAGATTGTTCTTCCCATCCTCTTGTTATTTTGATTATGTAATCTTGTATTTTCTTTATTTATGTATATGTATATGATGATGAATGATGATAAAAATATTATGTGGGGATTTGGTGTTGATAAACATGGGTAAAAAGATGGAAAACCACATGTAAAATGGTTAAAATCTTGCTTAATGTGATGGCTGTATAAAAACAGTAAGTAACCAAGGATTAAACTGATAAAATTGCATGGTGGAATCCATTTACAGTAATTATAAGATGTCATACACATGTGAGAGTTGGTCATGCAATGGAATCAAAATAATGAGTGAGATATGATCAAAACAAGTTTAAGGTATAAATCTGAGGTTACTGTTTTGGACGATTTTTAGAAAATACTTAAAGGATGATTCAACAGTAGCTATAGAATAGTTAAATGTAGAACATATCATGTAGTTTATGTGATAAAAATTTGAGCTTCTATCTCCATATAGAACTCTAGATATGGTAAAAAAGGTGAACATGAAGTTAAAAATCAGATTTTGGAAATAATGTTTATTAATATTATATAAGCACTCACATTATAATGTATAAAATGTAAAAATATAATCCCACTAACTTATAAAACTTATTTATATAAATGTATAGAAGGTTAATTAAATGGGTAAATTATATAAATGGTGGTAAAATAATATTTATAAGTAATAAAAACTATAAACTTGATTTTTACGACTTTTTCGGCTGTCGCCGTAAAATTAACGTTTTTCGCCAAATAAAACTTAGACGACCAAACCCGTCTAATGAAAAGTTTATAAAAATCATATACTGATGTATAGATAACTAATACAAGTAAAAACCGATAAAACCCGAACTATAAGAAATAAGGACATTTACGAGCTAAATAAACATATTGGACTAATAATTGGACTTAATAAGATAAAAACTTGTAAAAAGAACTTATTGGGCTTAACCAATTTGGGCCCAACTTGTAAAGTTTAACTACTGATAATATAAGTGTGAAACGGATTAATAAGAGTTAAAGAACTTATAATAAGTTTATTGGACTTAAAACACGAAAATAGGTGAAACTAGTAAACTAGTATAAAAGTTATCGACATATAACACTAAAATGAGTAAACAAGGATGTATAAACCCACTTGATCATCATCATATGTACAAAATCATCATATGTATACATAATTGTTATTTTTATAAAGTCATTGGACAAACGTCTAAGACCGATTATAATTTGTCTAGGTTTCCGTGATTGAAGCACGTACCGTACATCCGAATCGCCGATAAACCGCCTTCCCACATCAACGTGAGTTCATAGCCTCGCACTCTTTTAAATGCTTTTATAAATGTTTTATAAACCCGCGAGGGAGATAACATGTTAGATTTTATAAAATAGGACACCATTTGTCCCGATTGTTTGTTTATTGATTTTGGACCCGAATGATTGAATAACCCGATTGTATGACCCGATAAATGATTAAAGGACCCGATAGATGAAATCAAATGGATTATTAAAGTTAGGAAAGTCCCATTAGCATGAATTGTGAACTACCGGGATTTGGTAGACGCTTGTGCATATAATAGTACTATTTGGGGACGATCACCCCAGTTCGCGCCTTGACGGTTGATCCCCGTCGTGCCACATTGATTGGTAAGCGAATTTATGTATGAGAAGATTTCCATAGCGTGACCTTTGTGACGACACGCTACTTTAGATGGGCAAAATTGGTATCGGGTTAGCTACCCGTTGTTGGTTTAGTAAGGTAACAATGTCATGCGGCTTATAATAATCCAAAGACTAACGAAATACTACTAGACGCTCAGAATCACGATGTATTGCCTGACTAGCAATACTGGGTCATACTATTGATATTATGTTTGTGTTTTGGTTTTCATAACCATACTCATATAACGGTTTTTATTTTCATACAACGTCGTAAGACGTATTGTATGACGTTTTTACGACATTGGCTCGTATAATGATTTTTAAGGCTTTTTATAACCATATTCATATAACGGTTTTATTTAATCTATACAACGTTGCAAAACGTATTGTATGGTGTTTTTAACGACAATGATTCGTATAATGATTTTTAAGGCAAATGCCTATATTATGATTTTCGATAAAGATTTGTATAAAATGACTTTGGCTATTTTATAGCCTATTAAAATGATTTGTACAAAATGATTTTCGGTAATAATTTTATACCGATATTATACTGATGGTTTATTAAACTCTATGAATTCACTCGGCATTATCGCTGACCTTTTTCTCTTAACATGTTTTATCTCAGGTACTTGAAGGTAATTCTCGGGAAGACGACAAGAATTCATGGCCCGCACTTAAACAATATTTTCCATTCAAACACTTTGTAAAACTTTGTATGAATTAATATGACTTGGGACCGATGTAACTTTGATATTTATGAATGGAAATGATTTATTATTAAACGACGCGATTTTTATGCGTTGTCTATGATGTGAGTAATGTGCTATCCCGTAACACCAACGAGTCTTCCGCTGTATTGAGTTTTATAAATTTGGGGGTGTTACAGTTTGGTAGCAGAGCTCTCGTTATAGAGAACGAAAGATTTTTAAAACCAACGTTTTGAATAAAACATTTCAAAATCTTTTAACTATAAACATTTTCTAAAAATGTCTAAAAATCTTTTGACTATAACGGTGCCGAAGAATTCCCGAGTTACCGACAAGGCCAGACTGAGAAGTGTTATTTTAATATATATATAACTTGGATTATATATATATATGATGTAATTTTATTACATGATTGATTGATGATTATTTTGATTTTTATACGAGGTATTTATACGACGTAGATTGTCACAAGTAACCCTAAATCCCATAGTAAATTAATCGAAGCTATTCTCGTAGGAATTCTAGCTATCCTAGATCTAAACCAAGTTGTGGATATTTATGATCCCAACAAATGGTTGATATTCTTAGAAATGTAGATATTAGTTGATTGCGATATTGAAAAAAAAAAGAATTAGCGAAATTAAAACTGATATCGATGTCATGACGATCTTTTCTTATAGAGTGGAGTTTGACAAAATGTTACCACCTAGAAAGATGTCATCTGATTCGTTGTCATCCAATTCTTAAATTGAAATCGAAAGGGTGAATGTTGCACTTGAGGCTGTCATTGGAACCAGTACCCAAAAGCCTCATGCCACTAATACCTTTCCGAGAAGTCTAGTTGAATGATCAAGTCATTTCATACTAGTGACTCATTTGATAATTGTTGTTGTAAGAGCTATAGGATTGGAAATTAAGTGTTGATAATATCGAACTTATGTTGCCTATTAAGGCCTAAGAATAAGATTGAAAGTATTGGAATATAAGGTAGGATATCGAATTAAGTATAAAAGTGGTTGAAATTTGAATAAAGTAAAATTTAACCTATATGGAATATGAGACTGTTAAGAGGAAATTGTTAAGTTCTTTGATTGAATTATAAGGTTTTAATTGATTGTTGATTCGTGTTAAGGGTTGTTCCTATGCCATTGTCCACTGACGAGGATGCCCAGTGTCCAACAAATAAATTGAAGAAATCTTCTTCTGAAATTGAGACCGATGGATCTTC
Organism: Glebionis coronaria; assembly: GCA_025667525.1. Classification (NCBI taxonomy): domain Eukaryota; kingdom Viridiplantae; phylum Streptophyta; class Magnoliopsida; order Asterales; family Asteraceae; genus Glebionis; species Glebionis coronaria. The sequence goes on from CM046878.1 coordinate 194,771,025, forward strand.
TGGGACAAGTGGAACACCTAATGACTCTTGTAGATTAGTATTCATTGAGGTATCTTTTAAAAATAATCCCTAACTTAACTGAGATATCAGTTGGTAGGATGAGTTCTGAGAATTGTATGACATAGTGACGCGTAATGTGTCACGGTACAATTTTGACTTGTTTGTGATTAATGAAAAAGATTACATTTGATTGCTAAATCCTACATGTATCGATGTTATCTATCCTTTATTGCTTCATCCTAATGTTCTGATTAGTGATGTAACCATTGAACGAGTACTCATCTTGATTTGAGTTACGTTGTGAATTATTCTTTTTGAGTGCCATCGAGATCATGAACCTCATGATTAATTGGCTAAGCTCATTTCCTGTCTTACTGTAGTTAGTTCTTGATGAACAACTTTTCATCACTCTTTTGCAGATCACACATTGTTTTTATAAGTTAAAACAGTATCCTTTGAGAAAATTTAATTTTCATCACAATAAGGATTATTCAAAGTGAGATTTATAAGTGATTGATATCAAAATGAAGTTGTTTATGAGACGCTTTGGAAAACTTATTTGTTTTCATAACAAAGAAAATCTTTGTAAATTTATTTTTGGTTCTTATTTAAGAATTAAGCATGAAAATGTTTTTACTATAAACATGATGTTAAAATTTTGACGAACTGAGTATTGCATTGTTGATCTTGAAATTGTATATAGTTGCGCGCCTACATACAATTTGGAATGGACCATGCAAGGCTGATTAGTAGTCACCATAAAACTGATTAATAAACACTACATTCTCTTTAAAGGTTGTGAAAGATTAAATTTTATGAGATCTGCAAGAAGTGAACAATAGGGACATATTGTTAGGAACACCTACATATGTGCCTGTAGCATCTATTCTTCTGAGTCGAATTTACTCATCTGTGGAAATTGTCTTAATTGACAATTGACAATTCTTTCTTGTCCAATTCTCCCGTAGTGAGATTCTTAGGAAAAGTATTTGATTACCGAGTGTTGATACCCGACTGGATGTATTGACGTTCTTATCATTTCTTTTGATTTGATTTCATTTGAATGACCTGGGTAACGATCCGAGGAGCTTTCGAATGCGTACTCAAATTATGAAAACATGGGATATATTCATACTCATTAAATGTTTTCGCCTGTATCTGATTTGAAATTCTCTCGCGCAGATTATGCGTTGACCTTACCCTTTTAATAGTGGTTGTGTATCTTAATATCCCTAAGTTTGTGAAGGATTATGAATTATTATTAGTCTTTTGAGAAGTTCACATCTTATCGACGGTAATGAAACTGGACGGTTGATAGTGCCAGTAGAATGGATTGATTGATTATGACATGACGACATTGTCTTAATTGATGGGAACTCGAGTAGAATTCCCCTAAACGATAAGATGTTGATTATCAAAAGTGATCTAAATAATTCTTGGTGGATGACGATATCCTGTATTTAGACTTGAAATTATACCGTGAACGGTTGCGAATTAGTCATAGATATTATAATCTAGGAAGAACCTAATATGAATGTATTAAAAGATGTTTTTGTTATCTGAAACTTTAGGAAGTATTTGTTGATGAATTACCTAGACTTTCGCCATTAAGGCAAGTTGAATTTGGTATTTGATTATATTCCCGGTGTTGCACTTGTGGCTTGTACACTATACGTCAGCACCATCTAAATTAAAGGAATTACCGTACAACTGAGAGAGTTGTCGGAGAAAGATTTTATTATACCAAGCCTGTCATCCTGAAGAGCTATGGTGTTATCATTCCTTATATTTACAGATTACTGTGAACTGAGTAAATTGACAATCGAAAGCGATAGCCATAACTCGAAATGGAAGATTTGTTCGATCATTTACAAGGTTCTAGCAATTTGATCCACAACATGGTTATCATCAACTTCGCATCTGCGGAAAAGATTATGTATTCCAATCACTACATCCAGTACTTGTAATGAACGTTATGGGTTTCACGTGATGTCGTTTGGATTGACTAATACACATGTAGCATTCATAAATTTGGTGAATCACGTGTGTAGGCTGTAAATTGATAAATTCATGCTTGCGATCATTAAGGACCATTTGTTTGTTTATAAGAATAAGAATGAGTTAATAATTATTTATAGACTGCCTTAAATTGGCCGAACAACTAAAACTTATACCTTGAATATTTAACATAAGACTTAAGACTTAATCATTTACAGGATTTAACCGTGTGATTAATAGATAATGGAATATAAAGTGACTCTCTAAAATTTAGAAGTCATTTAAGACTTTGAGTTATACTAAAAAAAAATGGAGAAATGTTTTGACAAATGTTTTATCAAAAGAATATTTAAGGAATCATTCCCTTATAACCAAAACATTTAACTAAACTTCTGTTTAGGGGTAAATGTTTGTGTATAACTTAAGACAACTTAAGAAGGATTGAGTAAAACCATTTAAAACATGATTTGAAATCTGAAACAAAAATTTTTGCTTTTCAAACTAAGAAAACTTTGACCAAAGTATAAACAAAGGTTTTTCGAACATTTACGAATCTTATTAAATATTTTCGATAAATCAACAAAAATCTTGTTAATTAAATTCAAATTATTTTGAACATTTTATATAATTGGTCAAACTAAGAAATTTAAAATTTTTACGTTTACGTTTCATAAAAAAATTAACTAATAATTATTTAATTAATTATAATAATTATCGACGCTTTAGACGACGGATTGAGTAAAACGGATAAAAATGATAGTTGAGAAGAAACTAAAACATAGAAGACATGAAGAAAGAATTTTGAATAAATACGGTTATGATATTTATTTCATCAGGAGAAAGTGAACGTAATTACTGACGCATAATATAGAAAGAATATCTGAGTAAATTATGGACATGATAATTATATCATCATGAGAAGTGAATATAGATACCGATGCATTATGTAGAAAAGATAAAGAACCAGTTAGGACATGTTTCTTAATAATGAAGGTGCAAAATAAATTGCCGAGCAATATAAGAATAAACGATGTTTGTAAGAAGGATAATATAAATAATAAAAAGGGGTTCGCGGATAATGTGAACCATTAAAATTGAGAAGCCGATAGCGTTAAATGTTTTAAAGGCCACTTGTGGTTGCCTAAATATGGAGATTGTGAGATATAGTTATGTTGGAATTTGTAAGTATAAGTATTATATGTATGTCATTTTTGACTAAAAGTATCCTTGTCTGAATAAGTTGTACTAATGACAATTATGAAGGCAGACATCGCCTCATACATTAGTAAACGTCTAGCTATTGCAAAGGTCATCATCTGAATTTAATTCGATTTGGGTCATCGTCAACAGACTGACCAAATCTGCTAATATCATTCTCGTTAATGATAAATACAAAAGAGTTATGTAAACATAGCATGCCTGTATCGATCATCTATATCAAGATCCTCGCTTCGCATCGAATTTCTAGAGATTTGCTCAGAAATCATTGAGAACGAACCTTGATGAGAGTACTATGTACCACCCCAAATCGAAGGGACGAGGTAAAATAACGATACAAGGTAATATAAGTGTTGTTTTGTGTTTGAATGATTGACCTTTGGTAATGAACCGTATAATCGTTTTCCTTTGAAGAGATTATCATTGATAATTATCGTATTAGGATCGAGATCTAATCTTGTTAGGATCTAAATCTTAGAGCATCTGTAAGCAAGAGTTGAGATAAAGACATCCGACATACACCCATTGTGAGCTGGACATGTCTTTTAGGTTTAAGGTTTCCTATGATGGCGAACCTATCCTTGCAAAATACCCGACCCGCGAGACTTGAAATGATTGGTGAAATTAGGATCTGATTACTGACTGCCGGTAGTGGGCAAGAGGATATGTGAATATGAAAAGTAGATCTTGAAGTGCCAAATGGGTAGCGAAGTTATGCCAAAATTTTTAACCTTGGAAAAATGAATTCATGATCTGACAAATCATGGGATATAAGTCCCCGTTGTATGGGACCATTGAGATGATGAAAAAGTTGGAATTGAAAGGCATATAAGCTGGATCTACCCTAGGACTTCAAGAACCGCGTGAATTATGTTTCGTAAATCGAACTTGATGGAATATCTATCAAGTGAAAATCTGATTGTTCTTAGTAAAGCTTAGATCAACGAAAAGTTGCATTCATCAGAAACCCATGAACATCATGGATAGAGAAAGTAAGTCAACATTTAGCCTGATCTTATTCCCGTAGTTATGTTTGATGAAACTCGCGTATTATAATAAATTGCACTTGTGAGAAAGGACCGAATGTGGAAGGAAATACCCACATGGCTTTAACTCTATAAGAAGCGAGTAGTAAGATGATCTTTGAGGACAAAGATCCTGTTTAGGGGTAAATGCTATGACAATCCGTCAATTTATGGTTGATATTTTATTCTCAATATTTATTTGAAAACATTATTTTAATGTTACAATATGAACTCACTTATTTTTGGGAAGAAATTTGGATTTACGTCTTGAGGTAGCATCGACTACGTCTAAACCGGAGGATTCTACGTTACGTGCTTACGTTTGCATACACCGTTTTTGGTGACAGTCCGACATTTCAGAAAATAAATTTATCCGTGAATATTATTTTGGAGTTTAAATTTGTGTTGGTTCATAAACTCACAAATTTACGAGAAGAGATTAGGACTTACGATTTTATTTTAACGTCCTTTAAGACTAAACCGGAAACCTTAGGATTACGTATTTACGTTTTTGAACTCCGATTTTTGATGAAACAATTTTTATTAGATTCGTTTTGTGTCGTTGATTCATAATTTATAAAAACGTTTTTCGTAAAACGACCCGAGGACACGTAAATCGAGGAAACTAGAATCGAGGAGTACCCGTAAATTAGTGGGATGAGACAAAACAAGTTTTGCCTCACCCCACACATGGGATGGTTTAACACAAGACAACACATTTGATATGTGTCAAAGCTTACAAAGTAAGCTAGGACACTTGTCCTAGCCACTTTGTAAACAAGCTACCACATCAAAACCATTTCTCCCTAAACCACTTCCTCATTTCCATCACATGCAAACCACCAAAAACACACTCTTTCTCTCCCCATTTTCGTCCACTCTTCACCCAAAACAACCCCCATTTGATCTTGATTCAATCATAAATCATATGTATAATTTACATATGATGAAAACCCATTGAAGTTATAAAGATTGGAGGTGATCTTAACATGTAAAAAGGAGTTTTCAAGGGAGTTTGGGGCTGATTTCTCAAGGAGTTTTCATGAAGAACAAGGGCTGATTTTTGGAGGTATCTAAAAATACTTGGTGATCCTAGAAGTGATGTTGATATCTCATAAGATTGGTTACCCAAAACCAAGTCTTGTTCATCATCAACCCCATCTTTTCATCACTTTGGTGGTATAGAGATTGTTCTTCCCATCCTCTTGTTATTTTGATTATGTAATCTTGTATTTTCTTTATTTATGTATATGTATATGATGATGAATGATGATAAAAATATTATGTGGGGATTTGGTGTTGATAAACATGGGTAAAAAGATGGAAAACCACATGTAAAATGGTTAAAATCCTGCTTAATGTGATGGCTGTATAAAAACAGTAAGTAACCAAGACTTAAACTGATAAAATTGCATGGTGGAATCCATTTACAGTAATTATAAGATGTCATACACATGTGAGAGTTGGTCATGCAATGGAATCAAAATAATGAGTGAGATATGATCAAAACAAGTTTAAGGTATAAATCTGAGGCTACTGTTTTGGACGATTTTTAGAAAATACTTAAAGGATGATTCAACAGTAGCTATAGAAGAGTTAAATGTAGCACATATCATTTAGTTTATGTGATAAACATTTGAGCTTCTATCTCCATATAGAACTCTAGATATGGTAAAAATGGTGAACATGAAGTTAAAAATCAGATTTTGGAAATAATGTTTATTAATATTATATAAGCACTCACATTATAATGTATAAAATGTAAAAATATAATCCCACTAACTTATAAAACTTATTTATATAAATGTATAGAAGGTTAATTAAATGGGTAAATTATATAAATGGTGGTAAAATAATATTTATAAGTAATAAAAACTATAAACTTGATTTTTACGACTTTTTCGGCTGTCGCCGTAAAATTAACGTTTTTCGCCAAATAAAACTTAGACGACCAAAACCGTCTAATGAAAAGTTTATAAAAATCATATACTGATGTATAGATAACTAATACAAGTAAAAACCGATAAAACCCGAACTATAAGAAATAAGGACATTTACGAGCTAAATAAACATATTGGACTAATAATTGGACTTAATAAGATAAAAACTTGTAAAAAGAACTTATTGGGCTTAACCCATTTGGGCCCAACTTGTAAAGTTTAACTACTGATAATATAAGTGTGAAAAGGATTAATAAGAGTTAAAGAACTTATAATAAGTTTATTGGACTTAAAACACGAAAATAGGTGAAACTAGTAAACTAGTATAAAAGTTATCGACATATAACACTAAAATGAGTAAACAAGGATGTATAAACCCACTTGATCATCATCATATGTACAAAATCATCATATGTATACATAATTGTTATTTTTATAAAGTCATTGGACAAACGTCTAAGACCGATTATAATTTGTCTAGGTTTCCGTGATTGAAGCACGTACCGTACATCCGAATCGCCGATAAACCGCCTTCCCACATCAACGTGAGTTCATAGCCTCGCACTCTTTTAAATGTTTTTATAAATGTTTTATAAACCCGCGAGGGAGATAACATGTTAGATTTTATAAAATAGGACACCATTTGTCCCGATTGTTTGTTTATTGATTTTGGACCCGAATGATTGAATGACCCGATTGTATGACCCGATAAATGATTAAAGGACCCGATAGATGAAATCAAATGGATTATTAAAGTTAGGAAAGTCCCATTAGCATGAATTGTGAACTACCGGGATTTGGTAGACGCTTGTGCATATAATATTACTATTTGGGGACGATCACCCCAGTTCGTGCCTTGACGGTTGATCCCCGTCGTGCCACATTGATTGGTAAGCGAATTTATGTATGAGAAGATTTCCATAGCGTGACCTTTGTGACGACACGCTACTTTAGATGGGCAAAATTGGTATCGGGTTAGCTACCCGTTGTTGGTTTAGTAAGGTAAGAATGTCATGCGGCTTATAATAATCCAAAGACTAACGAAATACTACTAGACGCTCAGAATCACGATGTATTGCCTGACTAGCAATACTGGGTCATACTATTGATATTATGTTTGTGTTTTGGTTTTCATAACCATACTCATATAACGGTTTTTATTTTCATACAACGTCGTAAGACGTATTGTATGACGTTTTTACGACATTGGCTCGTATAATGATTTTTAAGGCTTTTTATAACCATATTCATATAACGGTTTTATTTAATCTATACAACGTTGCAAAACGTATTGTATGGTGTTTTTAACGACAATGATTCGTATAATGATTTTTAAGGCAAATGCCTATATTATGATTTTCGATAAAGATTTGTATAAAATGACTTTGGCTATTTTATGGCCTATTAAAATGATTTGTACAAAATGATTTTCGGTAATAATTTTATACCGATATTATATTGATGGTTTATTAAACTCTATGAATTCACTCGGCGTTATCGCTGACCTTTTTCTCTTAACATGTTTTATCTCAGGTACTTGAAGGTAATTCTCGGGAAGACGACAAGAATTCATGGCCCGCACTTAAACAATATTTTCCATTCAAACACTTTGTAAAACTTTGTATGAATTAATATGACTTGGGACCGATGTAACTTTGATATTTATGAATGGAAATGATTTATTATTAAACGACGCGATTTTTATGCGTTGTCTATGATGTGAGTAATGTGCTATCCCGTAACACCAACGAGTCTTCCGCTGTATTGAGTTGTATAAATTTGGGGGTGTTACAGTTACCCTACCCTTCGAGACGAAACAAAGAGAAATTGCAAGAACGTAACAAACAACAAATCGAGCTTTTTATAAAAATGTTTCAACAAGTGCATTTTGATGTGAGTTTAGCCGACGCGTTGTTATATATGCCTCGTTTCGCTTCCACTTTTAAAAGTATGATGAGCGATAAGGAAAAGCTTTCAAAGCTTGCTAATTGTTCTTCGGTTTATCTTAACCGCATACCGGAAAAAGTTGGTGACCCCGGAAAGTTTCTCATTCTTTGTGACATACAAGATATGAAAGAATGCCTCGCCTTGGCCGATCTTGGTGCGAGCATTAATTTGATGCCATTTTCCATTTGGAAATCGCTTTCGCTTCCGGCTCTTATTCCTTCGAACATGTCTATCGAGATGGCCGATCATTCTATGATTTTAGCATGTGGAGTAGCCGAAGATGTTTTCGTGAAATTGGGGAAGTTCTACTATCCCGTTGATTTTATAGTAGTTGACATCCCCGCGGATCCTCAAGTTCCTCTAATTTTAGGTCGTTCATTTTTAGACACTTCGAGATCGCTTATCGATGTTCATGCGAGAACTATCACTTTGAGATTCAACGAAGAGGAACTTGTTATAAACGCTACTCAAAACTCGAAACCTTCTCATGTTTATGCAATCGCTACCATCAATCACATTGACATTGTTGATGTGGTTTGCGAAGAGTTTTCACAAGAAGTGTTAGGTTTTTCTGATAACTCTTCAAGTGGCAATCCCACTATTTTGGATCCGATTCTTGCTAACTCCACACCAAATCTCACTCCATTCCAAGGAGGCGATCTCACTTCAAATGAAATCGACAATGAAGATGAGGTGTTGATTAGTGATGATACTTCTATTCCACCATTTCTTCCGCTGATGGAAGTTATGAGTGTTGAACCAAAATCTTCAACCGAGGAACCACCTATCCTTGAATTGAAAGATCTTCCTTCTCACCTTGAATACGCATTCTTGGAAGGTGATGACAAGTTGCCGGTTATTATTGCAAAAGGTCTTGCTAATGATGAAAAAACCGAGCTCTTGAAAGTTCTTAAGGCTCATAAAGGGGCAATTGCGTGGAAAATTTCCGACATTAAGGGTATTGACCCAAAATTTTGTACTCACAAGATTTTAATGGAGGAGGACTACAAACCCGCAATTCAAAGTCAAAGAAGGGTGAATCCCAAAATTCACGATGTCATTAAAAAGGAGGTCCTTAAACTCCTTGACGCGGGAATGATTTATCCTATATCCGATAGCCCATGGGTGAGCCCAATCCATTGTGTCCCTAAAAAAGGAGGAATGATCGTTGTGCCTAATGAAAACAACGAGTTAATTCCCACTCGTGTTGTGACCGGTTGGAGGGTGTGTATTGACTACCGAAAGTTAAATGACGCCACTCGTAAAGTCCACTTTCCTTTTCCCTTCATGGATCAAATGTTGGAGCGACTCACGGGAAATGAATTCTATTGCTTTTTAGATGGTTTTTCCGGTTACTTTCAAATCCCTATCGACCCTCGTGATCAAGAGAAGACTACTTTTACGTGCCCTTATGGAACGTTCGCTTATCGTAGGATGCCTTTTGGACTTTGTAATGCACCGGGTACGTTTCAACGGTGTATGATGGCGATTTTTCACGATATGATCGAGAAGTCGATGGAAGTGTTTATGGATGACTTCTCGGTGTTTGGCAATTCGTTCACGTCATGTTTATCTAATCTCGAGCAAATGTTAAAACGTTGTGAAGAAACCAATCTTGTGCTTAATTGGGAAAAATGTCATTTTATGTGTAAACAAGGAATCGTCTTAGGACATAAGGTGTCGAAAGCGGGGATTAAGGTCGATAAAGCTAAGGTAGACGTCATCGCCAAGTTACCTCATCCCAAAACCGTTAAGGGAGTTAGGAGTTTCCTAGGCCACGCGGGCTTTTATCGTCGTTTCATCAAGGACTTTTCGAAAATCTCTCGACCTATGACACACCTTCTCGAGAAGGATGCTCCTTTTAACTTCAATGTGGATTGTGTTAGAGCTTTCGAAACTCTCAAAAGGAAACTTACCGAAGCTCCCATTCTTGTTGCTCCTAATTGGGAATTACCCTTTGAAATCATATGCGATGCAAGTGATTATGCTATAGGGGCCGTCTTAGGGCAACGTTATGACAAACATTTCTGTCCTATCCACTATGCTAGTAAGACGATGACCGAGGCTCAATTAAAGTACACCACAACGAAAAAGGAATTCCTTGCCGTGGTCTATGCTTTTGAGAAATTCCGACCTTATCTCGTCTTGACTAAAAGCATCGTGTATACCGACCATTCGGCTATCAAGTATCTCTTAGCTAAGCAAGATGCTAAGCCGAGATTACTTCGTTGGATGCTCCTCCTCCAAGAATTTGATGTCACCGTGCTTGACAAAAAAGGAGCCGAGAATCTAGCGGCCGATCATCTCTCTCGTCTAGAAGATCCTCACAAAGATTTTTTCGAGAACAAGGAAATCACCGAAACATTTCCTCTTGAGACTCTCGGTGTAGTGAATTCTAAAGACACCACCCCATGGTTTGCCGACATTGCAAATTAGCATGCGGGCAATTTCATAATCAAGGGTATGACGACACAACAAAAACGAAAATTCTTTCGTGACGTCAAGTTCTATTTTTGGGACGACCCTTATCTCTTTCGGGTTTGTGCGGATCAACTCGTTCGACGTTGTGTTTTTGGTGCCGAAGCTTCTAATATCCTTAGAGCTTGTCACGAGGGACCCACGGGTGGTCACCACGGTGCTAATCTCACGGCTAAGAAAGTGTTCGATGCCGGCTTCTTTTGGCCTTCTATCTATCGTGATGCACACGCACTTGTGAAGTCGTGTGATTCGTGCCAACGTCAAGGAAAATCGTCTCAACGTGATGAAATGCCGCAAAAAATTAATTCAAGTGTGTGAGATTTTCGACATATGGGGAATAGACTTTATGGGGCCGTTCCCATCGTCTCATGGCAACAAATATATCCTTGTCGTGGTGGACTACCTTTCTAAGTGGGTGGAAGCTAAGGTTTGCCTACTAATGATGCTCGTGTGGTAGTGAAGTTTTTGAAGCAACTATTCTCTCGGTTCGGAACCCCTCGTGCTATTATAAGCGATCGTGGAACCCATTTTTGTAATGACCAATTCGAGAAGGTTCTAAAGAAATATGGAGTTACTCATCGTCTTTCTACGGCTTATCACCCTTAAACGAGTGGGCAAGTCGATGTTTCGAACCGAGCTTTGAAGAGGATTTTAGAGAGGTCAATTGGAGAAAACCGTGCTTCATGGTCCGACAAACTTGATGACGCTTTATGGGCCTTTAGGAACGCTTATAAGACACCTATTGGTTGCACTCCTTATAAGTTAGTCTGGGAATAATTGTCATTTGCCCATTGAGTTGGAGCACAAGGCATATTGGGCCCTTAAGCATGCAAACTTTGACTTGAAGACCGCGGGAGATCACCGGAAAATACAATTGATTGAATTGGATGAATTAAGAGATAACGCTTATGAAAATTCATTAATTTTTAAAGAAAAGACTAAAAAGTTTCATGATTCAAAGTTTAAAAACCGGGTTTTTAACGTTGGTGATCAAGTGTTACTTTTTAACTCTCGACTTAAGATATTTTCTGGGAAATTGAAATCTCGTTGGTCGGGTCCGTTCACCATTACACAAGTGTTTCCGTATGGGACTATCGAGCTAGCTCAAGATGATGGTCGTAATTTCAAGGTGAATGGACATAGGCTTAAGCACTACTTTGGTGGGGAAATTCCTTCAATGGTTGCCCTCGACCAAGTCTCCTTCCCCAATGATAATTAGCATTGAGGGGATCGAGTCGAGCTCATGACTCGGTAATAAAAAACGAGGTGCCTCGTGGGGGAGATACCATGCTTATCCTTTATGCTTACTATTCACTAATAAGGGGACTTGTACCCTTTCTACTCGTTGTCTCGTGGTTGTTTGTGATTGTGTTATCTAGATCATCATCATCATCTACGATTGAAGACTCTCGTGTTCGTTTACGTGAGCCTCCATCGTTTGCTTGAAGAAGTTTTTCACGAATCCATGACATATCCTTTATTGTTCTAACGATTATCTTTTAGCATACTTAATAAACGGCTTTAGATATATTGTTGATCACCCTTTCCATGCTAGATCCTAAGCATTCGACTCTTCGTCTCTAGTATGGGGGTGCTCCACCTTTAGACTCGAAACATTGAGGACAATGTTTACTTTTAGTATGGGGGGTGAATAGGTACTTGCTTTGCTACGCCCTCACGCTTTCCAGCTTTCAATGTTTTGTTTTAGTTGCTAATAAGGCTAAAAATGGCCAAATTTTAAAATTTTTCTTAGTTTTCGTAAGTGTTTTTAAGACACGAATGTATATTTTCCGATGGGTAGAATAAGAGTTAATTTTTGACTTGATGGGCATTTGGAGCCATTTAAATTCCTTAACCCGCTCAATTCAAGTTTTGCTAGACTTTTATATAGGGAGCTTTAAAACGAGAAAATCTTAACTCATTCGGGTTAAGAACAAGAACTTTTCGCAAGTTCCTATAATTGATCCTAGAAAGTCACTTATCAAGGGAACTATAAAACGCATTCTCTAAACTTGAAAAAGTCCAAGAAAGTGAAAGATCCTATAGGTGGCTTGAAAACCCAAAACTTTGATTTGATATAGTCTTAATGAAAGCTAATCCAAATTTGGCTTAATTTTGACTTGCATGGCTAAGTATTCACGAGTCTCTTTAATTAGAGGTCTTTATATAGTGAAGAACGAGAGATGATAGAGTTAGACAAGTGATCATGCTAAACGTAGAACATGAAAATGTTCTTTAAAAAACTCATGTGTTTTTAATTTTGGCTTTTTCTTCCCATAAGATCAATGCATTAGGAATAAATCATAATTGCAATAAGTAAGGTCGTACGATTTGAAAGGTTACTTAGCCTCTAGCGCAAGATCGTTTAAAAGTTGCTCGGGGTTGAATAGAGTTCATAGCCAAGGCATAACTTATTGAAGCGGGACGCGAAGATTGGCGATTATCTAAAAAGGCCCTAACAAGGCACGAGGAGCCCTATTTTTTGCTAAAGATCCAAGATGATGTGAAGTATCATTATTCCTAAATCAATATGAAGGATCGAGACACACGACGAAAAGCAATTACTCCCCTAAAGATCATGGAGAAAGTCTATCCAAAAAGACCCTTACAAGGTATGAGGATAAATATATCCAAGTCCGAAAAGGAGGCGGATCATTGTATATCAAAATCCAAAGTAAAGATTGAAGAAAAATGATGAAGTCGTGGTCCAAATATGAAGAATCTCTCAAAAACGTTAAGTGAAGAAATTTCAATATGAAGAGAAGACCATAATTTCAAGAACGTCTTCCCAAGATTTGAAGTATGAAGTACATGCCAAATATCGGTCCGAGAAAGGTTTCAAATCGCGAAACGAGTTATGCCAAGATATGAACTTAAGGAGATACACGAGAAGCCGTTTTAAAAGATTTTGTCCTTCGGCTAACTATCAATTAAATCGTGCTACTTTGCTTTCGGACTAATAACTACTCAAATAAGTCAATATGAATCACTTGTGATCCATGACAAATAGTTAAAAAATGCTAGTAACCCATTTTCCTTTTATAATAACTAGGATTGCGGGGAAAAAAAGTATTACACAATTTGGACGTATGAGTAGTTTTAGCATTGTGACTTGTACCAACAATGATCTCGTTTTTGCACTTAGCATGGAATGTATGACAATCAAGGATGACGAAGTTTACTCTAAGGGACATTTACTTGTTTCTATTCTTTGACCCTAGAAGTCACTTTCGTGATGAAAATCATACATTATGTCTTTACACAACTTCGTAGTATGTTGCAAATCTTTTACTCTTCAATAAAGGTTAATAAATTTGAACTTTGGTGATGCTTAGATACTTTATTCTAGCATTGCATGAGGGCACGACAATGGCTTAGTACAGGGGAGTGGTGAGATGGCATTTATACATGATCTCATCGTTCTTTTCGGGCTTTTAAATCATAAAAATGTCATAAAATACCATATATATGCTTGTGTTTGTTTACTTGTGTATTTTAGGTATGGATATCGTGAAAAAGACAAAAGATCACAAGATACAAGGAAAAACGGACACGAGAAACGAAGCCGTACAAAGAACCGGGCCCTAGATCATGAAGTATTCAACAAATACCCTTGAAGACTTGAAGACATACAAGATTGATCCTCAATGAATGAAGAAATGACACTTAAAACCCTTGTATATTCATAATTACAAGTTTGGTCCTTTAAGTTTGTCAAAATTGCACAAATGGTCCTTCAACTTTGAAGAAATGGTAAGTTTAGTCCCTCAACAATTCCAAATTGCCAATTATGGTCCCTCATGAAGTAAAAGTTATATTGAAGACCTTTGAAGATCAAGAATGTCCAAGATCAGCCCTTGAAATATCTCAAAATGGCAAAAACAACCCTTTGAAACCTTTTTCCAAAGTTTTGTGCCAAAACTGCCAAAGTATGAAAGTTATTAACAAAGGGATATGAGTTTTGTTGCTGAAAAACACGTTTTACCCATTTTCTGAAAACACAAGGGCCAAAGTTGTATAATTGAAACATTCAAATGTAAAATGCGCCAAACAACTTTCCAATCCTATAAAAACGGATCAGAATAGTTACTGTTCACCCTATGAACCCAGTAACTATCTTCATTAAAACAAAGGGTAAAATGAAATTACCCTTTCCCACACTTGATTCACACGCCCAGAATCCCATCCCAACCTTAAAACACTCACTCCCACTCACCAAAAGGCCCCACCATTCAACATGTCACCCAATCAAAACACAACTTAGCCTCCAAGTAATCCTATGTGGCAAAATCAACAGCCAAGACTCTTAGCTTCATCCCAAAGCTAAAATGAACGTCTTGGATCATTTTGGACAGCTCATCAACAACAAACGACCTCAAGTGCTCAAGGGCATTGTAGAGAATTCACTTCTAGGGTTTGTGAATAGTGTAGCCAGGCATTTGCCTATAAAAGGAGACCTCAACATGTGAGAGTCCGTTTTGTTCCAGTTTTAGGCTATCAATCTTTGTAATTCCTTTTTAAGTTAATAAAATTTGAATTTCTTAAAATTTTGAATTCTCTTTTTGATTTGATTAAAAGTTGGTGTTAGAATAGCCTAAATCTGAGTTCCATTTGATTGTTAAGACCTTCCTTAATCTTATGGCTAAGGCACGTCTTGGTTCATAAGGTTTTCAAGGTTCAAAAACCTTGAAATCCTAGTTTCTGATTTTTGCTATATTTGTGTACTAACCCTTAGCCATAAGCCTTGAGCTCCTTCAAGCTTGTTGACACCAAGCCTGGGAAGAGTTCTAAGCTCTTGGTTGAGTTGTTTGCTGTTTCGTGTTGAAGACATTTGATAATCAAAGCCTTGTTCTACTTTGAACATCAGCAGACTTTGATCTTCTTCTTTGAAGTACCTTGGTCTTGTTCTAGTTGTTGAACAAGGTCCAAGGAGCATAGCTGGCCCTCCTAGGATGTTGTGGAGGGAAGGTATAATCTATTGATTAAGTTTCCTCTAAAAATTTCATGTTACTCCCTATTTTGGATTTGGTGCTTTGATTTTGTGTTCTTGTGTTTGTGCTGGTGACTTTTGAGTTTGATTATGTTAGTTGCTACCTAGTAAGTGTTTTTGATCATTAAAATCAGTAGGTTATTAGAAGAAATCACAAGTTGCTTTGTTAAGTAGTTGATTAAGGGGTGTTTGGGTCAACTGCTTGATTTGGATTTGTGGTGTTTTGAGTTGATGTTTGTTTGTGCTATCTGCTAGAACTTGTTTATCTGAGATACTTGGTTGCTTTGTTGCTCATTTTGTGGTTTGAAACACATAGATTCATAGATTGGGTATAAAATCTTGTTTACTTGGTGAATTTGACTGAAATTTAGGGGACACGTAGATCTAATCATAGACTAGGGTTAACAAGTGTTAAATCTAGGTTAACTACACCAGGGAAGAAGGATTTGAGGCCTGAAATTGGATCTAGTGGCACATAGATCAGCAAAATAGTTTCTGTATATGCACCTTGTTCATCAGTAACTTTTTGAGCTTTGATCTTGTTGTTTACTTTGATTCAGTGTTTGATTCAAGTTGATTTGTGCTTATTCATAGTTAATATAGCTTGTGTATGCATCCTGTTGAGTTTGGTTGGCTTATTCTTGCTAAATCTGCTTATTACTGCATAACTGCTTATTTTCCATGTCTGTGTTGTATCTGGTAACTGTTTGATCATTTGTGGCTTATTGTGTGAACCAAATTTGGATTTTCTTGTTGCTATTGACTCCTTGTGATTCACTGATCACAAGGGTGCCCTTGTTTCTAATTGAATCCAACTGAAACTCTCTAAAAAGCTCAGTCAAATAGTCAAAGCAGTGGGAACTCCTTTCCCCTGCTGGTTACCACTACTAGTGTAATATTGGTGTCAGCTTATCAATAAGCTATAATAGCTTATTTTAACCAGCAACAACTTGGATTTTGTAATAGGTGCTCATTATTTGACCCATTTGTTCATACTGGAGCATTTGGTGGGTTGACTTTAGGGTTTGACTAGAAAACCAACTTAATTGACTTTTTCATATGTGCTTATTGGCTTATTCTGGCTTATTGGGTTTGCTTATTGGAATTTTGTTGAATATTTTGGCTTATTGAGTCCATTTGTGATCTTTTGCAAGTTGAATCAAGTCCTGAGATGCCTTATTTCTCAAAAACGACTATTTTGTCTTTTAGTGAAATAATACTTTGCTTATTTCTGGCTTATTGAGTGTGCTTTTTCAAAATTTCTTTTCACAGATCTCATAAGCATCCCAAAAGAAGGTTGTGTTTCAAATTAGAGCTTATGGCATTAGCTTATTGCTTAATGGGCTAAAAAGCCCAATAAGGATAAGCTGTTTGCTTATTAAGCTGTGATAAGCTCACATTCAGCTTTTGGGCCTTTAGAGTTTTGTGCTTAGAATCAAATTTTGAGTCATATTGGGCTTTTCCAAGTCAATTGGGCCAAGTTTGACTTTTTGGGCCAAAGAGCCCATTAAGGTTGACTGTTTTTGGTTTTGGCCCATTTGAGGGCCAATAGGGGTATTCTGGTCATTTCACTTTGATTTTCTGATTATTTAGGTTAAAATAAACTAGTTTGCAAGTTTTTAGAATTTTTTAGAATTTTTGGATTTTTAATATTATTTTAATATTATTTTATTATTATTTTTCAAATTTCACAGTTTCTAACTTTTTACATTTTTCTTAGCTTTAATACATTAAAATAGGAATTTAGCAACTTTTAGAATAATTTTATCACTTTTAGATTAATATTTATAATTATTTTAAGTTTTAATAGTTTTTAAATCATTTTAAATAGTTTTTAGTAGTTTAAAATTTTCTAAAAATAGTTTTTAATCTTTTTAGGTCATTTTGGAGGTTTACCAATTGAAAAATCTTTATTTGGGCTTTTTGATAATTTATTTGATTTTTAGGGCTTTAATTAGCATTGAAAAATTGAATATTTAATTATTTAAAAGGTTTGAAAAAGTTTTGATCATTGGTAAACTCTTAGTTTATTTATTTTGATTTTTGGTGAATTTTTGGTAATTTTTTGAATTAATTTTTATTTTTGTAGTTTTTACGGTTTTACGTTTTGTCGTCGTAATATTATTTTCACGTCTTCGTCATCTTCTTTTCTCATCCCCTTCTAAACCAAATATTAATCTCAAATCATTTACATCTTAGTCACACACATATACCTCCGTGGGAAACGAACTTCATAAGGGTCATTAACACTTGGTTTTTCCTAAAATCATTTGTTTAATACTTTCCGCTTTTACGCTCCTTTTCCTAAAGGACGTAATTTTATCACAATCAAACTCCAACTCTTCAAATGTCAATCCAATCAATTTCTTATAATTCCATCCTGTTCCGTGACATCTAAGTAGCATGGAGTACAACTCCCTTCTATCCCTTTTCAACATCGAGAGAATATTGCTAGCCCTGTATTTAAGAATTACCTTGCAATCCTTTTGTACTATTAGAAGAATCTCCAAACCCCATATCTGGTCTGAAATAGTCAAATGTGGATTCTCCATACACCTATCTTCCCAAGCATGGTACATCTGAACAACTTCTGGCATATCAAAATCAACCTGCAATTTCAACTCATTCAGCTTCTCTCTAGCCAACTCATCACCATACTCAAGTCTTTCTGGTTGTTCTATAATCATTACACTTGAGTCTGAACTGGCTTCATCACTTCCTTCTTGTTCTTCTGAAGTGACAACAAAAGGTGATTCACCCACCTTCTTTCTTTCTTGTTCCACAATTTGTGCAGCCAACCTTCTATCAAACTCAATATGTGCTGCATTCTTTGGAACATCTACTTCTACCATAATACCCTTACCCTTATCTAATGGATCCAAGGTAGGTAAGGAAGATGGTAATACCTGTGAAGAAACTTCTTTGATAATGGATGATGACTGGAATACATCAACTTCATCTACAGGTCTGTCAACGCTCAAATTTGCTCTGTCAGCGCCCAAGGTACTCATGTCAGCGTTCAAATCTTGCTTGTCAACGCCCAAATTACCTGTCTCAGCGCCTCTTGTAATTTCCTCCAACATAGCTGTAAAAGACACATTTAAGTTTGTAGGAGTGACTAGAGACGTATCAAAACCTGGTTGTTTCTTCAAACTTGTTAGGGCCTTAACAACACCCAAAGATTCACCATCATGGGAGCCCTTATCACTCACATTTATCTGTTCATCCTCCCCTTTGGAAGATTCCTCCATCCCACGCCTTGTGCTAGCATTCTCCAAGATAACAATCCTCTCCCTCAATTGCTGGAGTTCAAGGCCTTGTGTACTGACAATGTGTACCAAGTCTGCATTTTGCTTTTGCAAGCTAATGCAGACTGCCGTCAATTCCATTAATGTCATTGGTTCCAATCTGCCCTCCTCTAAAATGGGTATTTGACCTCCCAAGTTAAATTCATTGGGCATGGATGAGGTCTTAATGATGGTAGGACTGTCTTGACCAGCTTCTAAGCCAGAACCAATAGTCCCAGCCTCATCCATAGCACCAACCACACTTGTGGTGGTGGTTCTCTCTGCTACATGGCTAGGACCACTAGAGGAGAACACTCCAGTAGTCCTTTGGCGTTTTTGCAACCTATATTGTGTTGGGGGAGAAGATGATGTGGATTGGGTGGATGTAGGTTGGTTAAGGGGTGTTTGGGTCTGTGAAGGATTAGTGTCATCGTTTGGAATAGGCATGTCAACGCCAACATTTAAAGTGTCAGCGTCGAAGGGTTCTTGGTCAAGTTGCATGTGTTGTGGTGAAGGTGAAGGTTCAGGTATTGGGTCAAGTTGGGGGTTGTGGGTCTGGTTGGGGTTGTGCTGCTTCAATGACAGAAATCATAGATGGGGTTAGGGGTAAGCCACGATGTGGGGGTGAGTTCATCTTTGTAAAAATTACTTTCTTTTGCACAAGGATCTCCTAAAAATCATCATGATCCCTTGTGCAGTAACTTTGGACATCAAAAACCATTTGTAAAAATCTGGGATAAGCTAAAGTCATTTTGTTCCCTTTATATTTACACATGCCCTCAAAAATCATTTTGGAATAATTAAACTTTTTCCCAGTAGCAATGCACACAATAGCACTAGCAATAGATCTATTGATCTCATTGTGTGCAGTACACTTGGGACTCAAACATTGCAAGAGGACATGTATTAGGTACTTCCAGGCTGGGGGAAACTCCTGTTTATGATATTTGTTTAAAGTTCCCTCATCAGGGAAAGGATAACCCAAAGCCCTTAGTCCTTGTTCTATTTTATTAATGGGGAGGGTGGTTATACCATCTACATCATCAAGATGCAAAGCTTGGCGAACCAAAGCTTCAGTAGCTACCCATGTGCGCCCATGAACAATAGAAGATAATGTAGTCACTCTATTAACTGTTGAGGAACTAACATTGTTCCAAAACTGTTTAATATGTGTGACAGGAATGAGTGGAGCATGAGAAAGAGAATACCTAATTGGAGATGCATTCAAATACGCCACCATTTGTGTGTATTGGGGAAACGGAGTGTTATCAGCTTCCAGATATGCTATCATGTTGTGTTGACTCCTGAATCCCAATTCCAAATCACTTGGTTTAAATTTTGGTGCCATTGTTGAAAGCTGTTTGAATGATTGATAAAGATGAAGTATAGGAGAAAATATTGTTAGACACGAATGATAGGTACCCTGTTTAAAATAGGAGCCAAATATATAGGAGAGAAATATGCATGTGATTGGTCAAAAATTAGGCAACTATTTTCAAAATATAATCATGAAAATATTGAAAAGAAATAAGTTTATCTCATGCATTAAATGAAAGTTATCTGCTCCCAAAATTACGGCCCAAAAATATGTCAAAAAGTAACAACTGGGTAGGTCCCATTGAGTGTCAACGGTAAAAAATAACCCATCAACGCCCAACGGCTATATTCTTGTCGACGTTTGCCAAAGCCATGTCAGCGTCTAAATTGGTCACAACAACGCTTGGAAAAATACTTGTCAGCGTCCAAAAATAAAAATATTTAAAAATGAAAAATGACCTTAACAAAGTAATTTATCCTAGAGAAGATAACATATAAGTTGATAATTATTATAGGGAGGCAATCACTGTCCAGTTATGCACACTTGCTTATGCAAGATAAACATAACAGTCCTCTAGTGTCCCTTGCTAACCAAAACTCTTAACAACTAAGTTACCTCATAAAATTCCTTGTTACTCCCAGGTAAAACCCATGATAAAATCATTCCCAAGTCTCCCAACAGACCACAACCAATTCTAGGCCAAAAATGTCTTGGTAGCATGCATAGTATATCAACTTTGCATGCTATAATGCCTCATGATTTAGTAAAACTAACTCATACTCACCTGTAGACACAATCTAGAATTGTGATAAGAGTATCATAAGGATACCCAAACATCCTAAAGGTTTCTAAAACCTCCCCTTAAACTGTGATACATATGTTGCAAAAAATGTGCATGAACATAAAAAATTTATGTCAAGATAGGAATAGAAAATTGCAACCATCATCCATAAATAAAAACATGCTCAAATGCTTCTCCAATGATCCATAAGCAACTCTGTATCCAATGGTATAATGCGAACACCACCTGCACATTTAGATTGAAAACCACAAAACTAACATTGTTGCTGACAACGCCCCGATAACACTTGTCAGCGTTAAGAAAAGCTTTGTCAGCGTTAGACAAATATATTGCTGACAATGTCACAATAACACTTATCAGCGTTAAAGCAACCTTTGTCAGTGTTAGAAAAACATAGTGGAAAATCTAAATCCTCAAAAAGACCAATAACAATGCATTATCCTGTACATACTTTTACAAAAAGACCCCAAAACACATATTATGTGAGATTGATCATTCCAATACTTGTTACCAAGTATTGAAACCTTCCAGCATCAAAAGGTTTAGTTAGTAAATCTGACTAATTCTCCTCTGTGTCAACCCTATCTGGTTGTATTAAACCCTTTTCAAAACAATCTCTTATAAAATGGTGTCTAATTTCTATGTGTTTGGTTTTAGAATGATGTACAGGATTCTTAATAATGCATAAAGTGCTGTTATTGTCAAAAAATATCTTGGTATGCATGAAATTATACCCATAATCCAACAGCTGGTTTTGAATCCATAAAACTTGTCCACAACAAGCAGCTGCAACAACGTACTCTGCTTCAGTTGTAGAATTAGCCACCACTGTTTGTTTCTTGCATTGCCAAGATATCAACCTGCTCCCAAGAAACTGACATCCACCAGTTGTGGATTTTCTATCAAACTTATCACCTCCATAGTCACTGTCTGAATATGCAATAAGCTCCAAAGGTGAATCCTTTGGGTACCACAAGCCAAGACTAGGATAACATCTTAGGTACCTAAAGATTCTCTTGACATCATAAAGGTGACATTCTTTGGGAGTCACTTGATGGCGTGCACAAGCACACACAGCAAACATGATGTCAGGTCTGGAGGCTGTGAGATACATCAATGAACCACTCAATGATCTATAGTGCCGGACATCCACATCCTTTCCATCTCCAATCTTTCCCCAAGGGTGTTCTCTATCCATATGAGTAGTAGCCCTCTTTTCATGTGGAGAAAAGCCAAACTTCTTCAAGATCTCTGCCACATATTTATCCTGGGAGATGAATATACCATCTTCTTTCTGCTGAACTTGTAACCCTAGAAAGAAGTTCATCTCCCCCATTGCACTCATCTTAAATTTGTCTCTCATAAGCTTGGTGAAAACCTCACTCATCTTTGGATTGGTGGATCCAAAGATGATATCATCAACATAGACCTGAACAAGTAAGACATCCTTACCATCCTTCTTTCTAAACAATGTCTGGTCTATGGTGCCCCTTTTGAATCCATTGTCCACCAAATAAGTGGATAATGTGCCATACCATGCTCTTGGGGCTTGATGAAGTCCATACATAGCCTTCTTGACTCTATACACCTTGTCTGGATTCTCTGGATCCTCAAAACCATGAGGCTGCATCACATATACCTCCTCAAAAATTGTTCCATAGAGGAAGGCACTCTTCACATCCATTTGATAGACAGTAAAGCCCATGCAGGATGCATAGGCTAGAAAGATCCTTATAGCTTCAATCCTTGCAACTGATGCAAAGACCTCCTCATAGTCTATCCCTTCCTCTTGTATATATCCCTGAGCCACTAAACGTGCCTTGTTTCTGACCACAATGCCTCTTTCATCTCTCTTGTTTCTTAGAACCCATCTTGTCCCTATAGGTCTGACATATCTGGGACAATCAACCAGCTCCCAAACATCCTGAATTGCAAATTGGTGAAGGTCATCCTGCATTGCTTCCACCCAACTTGGTTCTTTGAGAGCATCAAAGATCTTCTTGGGTTCCTATTGTGACAGAAAACAGGCAAACAAACATGCTTGCACAAGAGGGGTATCAACCTTCTTGTGAATATTAGCAATAAATCCTCCGAGACTCTGATGAGATCTTCTTGTCTGAACAGGGGACATCACATCACCAATGATAAGAGAAAGAGAATAATTCTTGGTTGTAGAAGTAAGCACTCCTCCTTCAAAAAGTCTATTGTCCTCATTCTCATCTTCCATATTGCTAATATCTTCATCAGACTCTATTTCATCAATATGAACCTCTTCATAAGTATTGGAAGGTCCACCTTGCTCAAAACTGGAAGAGAAAAGATGCTCAAAAGTGTTGTCAACGCCTGAACCTTGGTTGTCAGCGTTTGGGCTAACAACGCTTGAAATGTTGTTGTCAACGTTTGAGCCATCAACATCTGAATTTGTCCTGTCAGCGCTAGATTTGCCTTTGTCAGCGCCTGAAGAACCATGCATGTTGTTAACTGGTGGTACTTGGGGACCACCATTATCCTTTCCAGCAGCAGCAGCAGCAAAAGCATCTGTCCATATGGGAATTGTGACATACTCTTTTATAGGAGAAGACTTTTCTGCTTGTGATACAACCTCTTCATTAATCTGTGTACCTGAAACATCAACAACTTGTTCTTCCACAACATTTGAAGTTACCTTCACAATGTCTGGATTAGTAACAGGCATATAATTTAAAGTTCTAGATAGAGGTTCCAAGTCAAACAACCAATTTGGACCACTTTCAGGATCACTAGGTTTACTCTCTAAAAACCTAACATGTAGTCTTTCAAGTATACGTTTTTCCTTTTTAAGATAAACCCTATATCCCTTGCTCTGCACTGAATACCCCATGAAATATCCTTCATCACCTTTTGCACTAAATTTACCTAAGGCATCACTAGTATCTAGAACAACTACATGACAGCCAAAAGGTCTAAGAAAACCAATATTAGGTTTTCTTCCCCAAAGTATTTCATAAGGTGTTTTGTTCTGTATCTTGTTGACCAATGCTCTATTTTGAACATAGCATGCTGTATTCACAGCCTCAGCCCAAAAAGCTATGGGGAAATGAGCATCAACCAACATAGTCCTGGCTGCTTCAATTAGGGTTCTATTCTTTCTCTCAGCAACCCCATTTTGCTGTGGGGTTCTGGCAACACTAAACTGCCTAGTAATCCCTTTCCTGGTACAAAAATCATCCAAAACTTTATTCCTAAACTCACCACCATTGTCACTTCTAAGCATTTTAACTTCATTACCTGTCTTCTTCTCAATCTGAGTGATAAAGTCAATTAAAGTGTCAGCAGTGTCACTCTTCATAGCTAAAAAGAAAGTCCAAGTAAACCTAGAAAAGTCATCTATGATGACAAAGAAATATGATTTACCATTCAAACTCTCTATATTAGTTGGACCAAATAGGTCCATATGAAGCAAGTGAAGTGGTATAGTACTAGAGTGCACCTGTTTAGACTTGAATGAGACCTTGTGCTGCTTGCCTTTAAGACATGCAACACAATAGTGGTCATTGTGGAAAGCCTTTTCAGGCAAGCCATCAACCAAGCCAAGTCTCACAAGCCTGTTTATATTTTTAAAGTTTATGTGCCCTAGTCTCCTGTGCCATAGATTACTCTCATGTACTGAAGCTTTAGCATAAAAACATGACATATTATTATTCATCCTAATACCATTAAGATTCACATTATAGATGTCTTTATGTCTAGGTATTCTATAGTCAATATACTTCTCATCTGGGATCTTATAATCCTTGCTTAACACCAAGCATTCAGTATCAGTAAACATAACTTTATTTTTGTTATCACAGATTTGTGATACACTAAAAAGATTGTAATCAAGTTCCTTTACCAGAAACACGTTTTCAAAACGCAAGTTCTTGGTGAGAAGAGTTCCTTTGCATGTGATAGTTCCATATCCGCCTCCAAAGTAAACCTTATCACCATCCTTAATGGGAGTGAAGTTAGTCAGATAATCTTCCTTCCCTATCATGTGCCTTGAGCATCCACTGTCCTAATATCAATAATCATTGACCTGTTTTTGAATGCCCTGCACATAAAGAAAACAAGTTAGTTTTCTTTGGGAACCCAAGCCTTAGCAGACTTGGATTCATCTGGTTGTTCAACAAGAACATACTTACTTCTCATAACAACCCCTTGTTCATCCTTCTTTGGATGAAATACCCAGTTAACCCCAATAGGTTTTGTAATGACCTTTGAAATGTAATTAAATCTATTGCTGGTCATAGAAATCCTATTATCATTAGGGTTTTGATCCTTCTTTGGTCTCCATGTCAAGCTTGAAGAAGCTTTAGACTCCTTACCCTGTGGTTGCAAATATTTAGGTCTGGTCACGTTTCTGTCAGTGTTGGATTTGGTCTTGTCAACGCTGAAATTACCATTGTCAGTGTTGAACCTAGGGTTTGCTACAGAAACCCATTGCCTATTAGACCAAGTATTTGTCTTTTGAAAGGGTCTTTGTCCATGAGTGTTAGACCCTCTAGTGAAGAATGAGGCAGGTCTAACAACTTGTGGACTTTGCTCCACAAAGGTTTTGGGTCTGACAACGTTTGACTTTTTAACAGCGTTGACCTTAGAATCATTGACACACTTATATGCTAAATGTGAAAAGCGACCACAAGTGTAACAGGCTTTTCTAGACACAACCCTAGGTTTAGAAGAGAAGAAGCCTGTTCCATCATTACTAACTTGGCTTTTAGGTGACCTAGTATTCCTATACATCTCTGCATACTTAATGCTAGGTTTTCTAACAGTGTTTGAGCCAAGGTCAACAGCCTTACCAGTGATTGGGTTTGTTACCTTAATAGGGGTTGACTCATTTTGACTTTCACATAACAAGCCACCCTTAACAAATAGGGTAGGGTTGGCTTTCTTCCATTCATTCAAGTCAGTCAACTTTTGTTGATACTCTTCAACTGGGGTAATGACTCTTGGTGGAGGAATGAATTCCTTCTCTTGGAGTTCTGGTAAACCAGTCCAAGATAGGTCCTTTCTTTGGACACCATAGAAGTCACCAGCTGGTGGTGGAACCACAGAGTAGTCTTTCATCCCAATCCCAGTCATGTCCTTAGGATCCCTTTGTTTATTAACACATTCTCCTAGGGTTTGTGTGACCTTATCAAATCTCTGAATTTTAAGGCCACTTTATGGCCTCATCTAACTTAGCCTGTAACTCACTATTAACCCTTTCCATGATGTTCCTAACATCATTACTAGCATCTAACTCATGTTTTAAGATATTTATTTTATCTTTTAAGTCAAATTCCATTTTCTTGTACTCAGAAACTGTTTTCTCAGTTTGAGTGAGAGCTAACTGATAGTTAGACAGTTTGCATCTCTCAGTACTCACATCATCTAACAACCTTACCACCTCTTTGTTAAGTTTCTCAGTATTTAACCTACAACCTTTACTACAAAAAGCATCATTGTATACCTCATTATCTGATGAAGAGGAGGAGTGTGCCATGAGAGCATATTAAACATGCTCTTCTTCTTCTATCTCAGCAACCAAAGCTTTATCCTCTTCCCCATCTTTAGCCAAATAGCTCCAATCCCATCCCATACCATCAATTTCTTGCACTGCAACCATGGCCTTAGGATCCTGAGCCTTAACAAGTTGGCTTGAGGGTTTGCCAGCATCAGATCTTCTAGGAGATCTGCATTCCCTCATGAGGTGCCCCATACGATGACAATTGTAGCATTCAACCTTGGATTTGTCAAATCCAGCAGTGTCCTTTGCATTAAAGGTCATCTTCTTCTTAAACCTTCTATTCCACCTGTTTTCTCTTATACTAGCAAGAGCCATGTTCCACTTAATATCCATCTCCTCCAAGTGTTCATCACTTATTTGCTCAAGGTCCTCATATGTAATCACTGAACCATTTGGCAAAGAAGCAATGTAAGCACATACAGTATCCAGATCCAAACCAGCAGGTTTAACTCTTGGTGAGTGACTTTTATATGTGTCAGCGTCTGAATACGAGGCGTTGACAGGACTTGTTCCAGCGTTGACACATGTTGATCCAGTAACTGGATGCATGTAAGAGTCCTTCTGATCAAATTGGCCTTCACTATGTGAGAAGAAAGCCATGTTACTATTGGTAGACTTACTTCCATGCTCCAAAAGAGTTTCATTTTCCAACAGCCTTAGTTTGTTGTAGATATCATCAAAAGTGGAACTTTTGTGAGTGTTATTGGCAAGAATAGATCTTGCCTCAATCTTCCACGCATCACCAAGGCTTTTCAGGAAAGTGGCATTAATTCAACATCACCAAGTTGTGTCCCCATGAAGGACAGCTTGCTGGTAATGTCAAGCAGTCTGCTTCTCACACTGCCAAGCTTCTCATTAGGTTGAGCCTTGAAAACAGCATACTCATGCATGAGTTGCTTCTTCTTCTCTTCCCTAGTATCATCATTACCACCATATGCAACTTCAAGAGCTGCCCAAAGATCTTTAGCAGAATCATAACCTCTGTATTTATGCTGGTTCTCTTGTCCTAAAGAAAGTTTAAGAACATTTAGGGTTTTCATATCAACCCTTCTCTTTGCTATGTCTTCAGCAGACACAGCTCTACCATCACCAGGTTTTTCTTTCTTATCTGCTTCTGGACATCCAACAACAGCAGTTCTTGTAGCAATGGCAACAGCAACCTTTTCAGCTCTATTGTATGTGTTTCCATACTCAATTATCTCCCAGAGAGTTTAGTCATAGATCCCCAGATATTGCTCAAAGTTGAATTTCCACAATTCAAAGTTGGTTGCATCAAGCATGGGAATCTTGATGTTTGGTAAAGGTGAGGAGGAGGAGGTTACTTCTGGATTTGACATGATGTTTTTAGGGTTTTGTGAAAATTAGGGTTTTGGTGATTTTAGGGTTCTTGTGTTCTTTTAAGATCAAAAGTTTCTCAACAAGCTCTGATACCACTTATTGATCCCAAACTTAGATCGATTTATCTTTATGTATACGAGATTAGATCAAGTTATACACGTAGAGAAACCTTTGTATATGAATATGATAATCTAAGTGTTATGTGGAATTAACACTTAAACAAGAACACAAAGATGTAAACAAACTTTCACTTTGATTAATGATAACAAACTTGCTTATAATGAAAGTGTTTTACGTATGAAAACTTATATTGAACAATAACCTAAAGGTCTTCTTTTATAGATACAAGAAGCCTTGTACAAGAGTCTACGTATCAACTATTCTAGGTAAAGAAAATTATAGAAAATACATTGTTGAACTTATCCTTACTAGAAACAAACTAGAAACAATATACGCGTAGACTAAATCTTCATCAGTGCTTTTCTTCAATGTATCAACGCTTGACTTCTTTTTGTCAACGCTTGATCTGTCAGCGTTTGTTTTCTTCCTATCAACGCTTGTTTTACTCTTGTCAGCGCTCAAGTAGACTGGCTATATTTTATTCCCAACACCATGGTGAAGTGATAAAATATGGGAACAACATTTGGTATCAATCGCCACGGGGTATATTAGTGATTGGTTGTTGCTTTTAGTGATTGATTCGTGTGATTTATCTTCAAATCATCTCGAATTTGATTCTTTTAGTGTTTTTCGGGTTCTAAATCTTGATATAAATCTCCTACATACTTGTGGTTGGGATTTGGTTAAGTTTTTGTGGTTAAAATCGCAAGTATTTGGGGTGTTTGGGTTGTTTTCGGTGTTCGATTCGAAGATCAGTGAGTTTGGCGGCCAACAATATTTATTCCGAATGTAAGTTTTTGGTTTGATTATTCTGAAAAGTGGGTTTCGAAAAAGGGTTTTATATTCCGAAGATTGTGACTTTATCCGAAGATCATAGAAAGTTTGTTGGGTCCAATTATTAAGTTGATAAGTCAAAACACAACAAAATAAGAAGACAAGGGCTAAAAAGTACAAGTTGCAAAAGAACAAGCCGTTGGAGTCTTTTTATTACTTTAGCTTTCTTTGTAAGCTATGTTTTCTAGTATATAAAGAAAACATAGGTCGTAGGTTTTAGATCATATTATTCAATCACAATGTAAACCTAAAGTGTGTGTCGCACTAGACGTGGGATTCAATGTATACACGTCTAGTGGATGTTTGTTATTAATATAATGAACATCCCATTTGTTTTAATTTGTGTTCTTATGTGTCCAAACACCTTGTTCATGATCATTGTTCTTTTCCGCTATGTTATCATATGAACGATGATCAAACCTAGATATATGGTTCATAACCATTGAGCCCAACGATCATAGGACTCCTCAATTGGTATCAGAGCCTAAGGCTCTAGATATCTAGGTCCGACGAGGTGTTCGTGTATGGTGAAGAAGAAAAATTCGTATTGAATTTTTCTGGACGTTTTTGTGTGCGCAGCAGTATTCAGAAGGTCATAACTTTTGATCTAACCGTTGGATCGTCACGAAATTTTAGATGTGTGTTCTACATACATAGATTTAAACATCCACCGGAGGGATTGTCGAGTTTTATCCCCAGGCAAAAGTTATTAAGCGTCGAAGTTGGCTGAAGGAAGATTTTCAGTTTTTCTGCTTTCACATGAAATCATGAACTAGGGTTCTTCAAACCCTAGATCTATATAAAAAGCAGGAAGAATTGATGTTTGTGGCTGTTATAACGTGTGAAGATTCACGATCTAAGGTTAATTTATAAACCCTAATTAGGGTTTCAGTGCTCAAAACTCCAAACCCTAGATCGTTAATGCAGATTCGTTGTTACAGACGTGAAGGATATTTGGTGTTCACATGTTCACACGGTTATCCAAGTATCCTCTACATGCTAGTGTATCGTATTACATAAGCCTCTCGTTCCTATTGGTTTAAGGATGGTATGTTCACACGGTTTGAACTTGTTGATTGGTTTTGATATCTTGCTTTCACACGGCACAAAACAAAACCCTAATATTCACATGTTCGGATCTCCTACATGCTAGTACATGATAGTACCGTGAGTCCTTCGTTTGTTTGGTGATAGAGTGTTCACACGGTTCCTAAAATATAATTGGTCAATTCTTATGGACTCCAAAACTGTGTTCACACGATCACTTAACTATGATTGGTGGAAATTGTGTATGTTCACACAGTTATGGTGGACTTGCGGTCACTGGATCAAAGCCAATTCATGACCCCTAAATGATGTCAGCAGATATAAACGCTGACAAGACTTACGAAGACGCTGACAGGTTTTCGTTTGACGCTGACAAGAGTAAGGAATGAACGCTGACAGGATTTTAGGTTGGCGCTGACACTTGTTATTTAGGCGCTGACAGGAATGGTTTCGACGCTGACAGGAATAAGTCAACGCTGATAGGTTGACAGTGTCATCCGATATATGAGCTTCAACGCTGATACGTATTGTCAGATATCGGACAATACATCTGACCAAGATATTGGACAGAAGAGATATTGGACAACACATGGATAGCTGCTGTTTGAGAAAAACTGGTACGTTTTTGAGCACACAAAAAGAAGGGAAAGACACACAAAGGTACATGGAATCTCCGTTTTAATATAGAATATCAAGTTGATATTTATGGCTCGGATATTTTTAAACGGATTAATGATTTTAAAGTAAGTTAGCAACAATTTGTGAGGTACTTTATTGGATTTGATTATGTAATCGGGGTAGCCTTGTAAAAGAGTTATCCGTCTTGAGCTTTTACATATGATATGAAGAATAAGTTTTGTCATGAAGAAGTGTTAGCTTAAGGGGAAGAATTCTTATGGAAAGTTTGATGATTGAAGAAGATTTTCGCGAGTTTGTGTTCTATCATATCTTAAAGTCATGCACTTCCAGCCACTGACTTTAAAGGTAACTTGTTCGTGCTTACATAGTTGGTGACGAAGACTTGTCATAAACACTTGAAGGAGTTACATTATCGTGCTCAGTGTCTCACAAAGGATGAGAATATTGACAAGGGATCGAGGTCTACTTATATTTTTCTTCAGGTATAAGTTCTTCATCACATGGATAAACAAGACATGGAACATAGGTTTGTGGTATTCTACTTCTGCATCAAGACTACTTTATTTATTTTTCTTCAGAATCATTACATAGAGCTACTTTTGGAGAATCTACAAGATTGCATACTTTCACATATTCCCTATTGATGTGTCAAAAAGGGGAAGAATATGTGCTATACTTAAGGGGAAGCTTCTTGGAGATCATGTACTAAATACAAAGGATTCATGCTTAAGAAGAGTGTTTTGACATCATCAACTAGGGGAAGATTGTTGGGTCCAATTATTAAGTTGATAAGTCAAAACACAACAAAATAAGAAGACAAGGGCTAAAAAGTACAAGTTGCAAAAGAACAAGCCGTTGGAGTCTTTTTATTACTTTAGCTTTCTTTGTAAGCTATGTTTTCTAGTATATAAAGAAAACATAGGTCGTAGGTTTTAGATCATATTATTCAATCACAATGTAAACCTAAAGTGTGTGTCGCACTAGACGTGGGATTCAATGTATACACGTCTAGTGGATGTTTGTTATTAATATAATGAACATCCCATTTGTTTTAATTCGTGTTCTTATGTGTCCAAACACCTTGTTCATGATCATTGTTCTTTTCCGCTATGTTATCATATGAACGATGATCAAACCTAGATATATGGTTCATAACCATTGAGCCCAACGATCATAGGACTCCTCAAAGTTAGTTTATCCGAAGGTGATCCTAACAAGTTTATCCGAAAATCCATCATTTTTCCGAAAATACTTATTTCATTTATCCGAAAATCTACAGGTTATTCGAAAAACTCAATTTTATCCGAAAACATTTCCACTTTATCCGAAAAGATCAATTTATCCAAAAAATACATTTTTCCCGAAAAGTGACATTTATCCGAAGATTGCACGTTTTCCGAAAACAACATTTATCCGAAGATATCTCATTTTACCGAAAACTAGCAGTTTATCAGAATAGTGCCATTATTCCGAAAACCACCATTATTCCGAAAACCACCATTATCCGAAAATCACACTTTATCCGAAAACATCAAATTTATCCGAAAATCCTGAATTATCCGAAAATCACCAATATTCCGAAAATGGAAATTTTTTACAAAAGTGAAAATTTTTAACCGTGTGATTTTTCGCCTTCGATTTTTTGGTTTCTTGTGAAGACAATTTTTAGGAGATTTTAACATTTTTCTTCGACAACAACAATCACAACACATCTACTTAAGATCCGTTTTCACTTCAACAATTTCAAGTTTTTCAACATTGATTCTACTCAAGAGTATCGTGTCACAAACAACAACATCATGGTGGCGGAAAACAAAGAGAGACCACCAATGCTTGTGTCCGGAAGATATGCACAATGGCGATCACGATTTCTTCGATATCTTTGACACAAAACCCAATGGTGATGTTCTTCGCCGTTGCATCACAGACGGACCCTATACTCCCACTACCATCACCATTCCTGCAACTCCAGCAACCGAACGACGCCAGGTGCCGCTGAGCAGACGATTAAGGAAACATATGAGAATACTTCAAAAGAGAATCGAGCTTGGATTGATGCAAAGAAGGAAGCAATCTAACTGATTCTAAGTGTAACTGGGGATGATATTTACTCAACGGTTGATGCATGTTCTACTGCTAAAGAGATGTGGTTTGCCATTGAACGTCTGCAACAAGGAGAATCGTTAAACAAACAAGATGTCAAAACAAACTTGTTTTGGAACTTTGGTAAGTTTACTTCTTTGGATGGGGAATCAATTGATTCATATTACTCCAGATTCTACAAAATGATGAATGATATGACAAGAAACAACTTGGAAGTCTCCACTATGCAAGTCAATGTGAAATTTCTACAACAACTTCAACCAGAGTGGACACGATTTGTAACTTTGGTGAAACAACAAAATAAGTTGGACGAGGTCAACTATCACACGCTCTTTGACATTTTGAAACAATTTTAGAATGGGGCAAATAAAATTCGAGCTGAACGGGTAGCAAAGACTGCTAATCCACTTGCTTTGGTGTCTACCACTCACTATGTCCAAGATCATCGCTCTCGTGCTCCAAAATCATACTCCACTACATCCTCCTCACCAAGATACTCCACTACATCCTCCTCACCAAGATACTCCATTTCATCTAAGCCTTCAGCTCCCACAAGATCATGAGACAAAGAACCAAGAGCACCATCACCATCATCTGAGCCATCATCTGAAGAGGACAGTGATGAAGAACTAGCTCAGAAGGATAGGGAGATGAAACAACAAATTGCTTTCATTATGAAGACCTATAATAAAATCTTCAAACCCACCAACAACAATCTTCGAACATCATCTAATATAAGGAACCAATATGTTGAGAGTCCTCAAGGTATGGCACACGTCAACGTGATGAAAGTCCTCCTAGGTAAGATCGACGTAATCCAACACATGTTGAGGGTTATGCAAGGTATGATCGACAAACTGCTAAGTATGATACTCAGAGGATTGCTACTGTTACAGGAAATAGGGAAACTGTTGGAACTCAAGTGGTTCAACAAAGTAGGATTCAGTGCTTTAGTTGTCAAGGTTATGGGCATATGGCAAAGAAATGAAGAAAGCCGAAACGAGTTAGGGACTTTGGTTATCATAAGGAAAAGATGCTGCTATGCAAGAAGATGGAAGCTGAGGTTACATTGTCGGCTGAGGAAGGAGCAATGCTTGATGATACTGATGATGAATGTGACACCCCGGGTAGGGTCAAAATATGCGGAAATATCCACGGAGATGTCACTAGAGTGGATTGATAGCATATAGTCCATAGAGCATAAGATAAAGAGTTATTCAAATCAAATTACATGTCTGTTAAACAAATAAAGAAAAATTGTCTTAAACATGATGAAAGTTGATTGTTTGTGTTTCCCAAATAGAACCCCTGACGAGTCCTACAATTCAGATTACTAAGATGCTGGAGACCATGCACACACCACGTACTAACTTCATATTCTTGTGCAAAACATACTAAAGGGGTCAACATAAAGTTGGTGAATTTACAGGTTTTAACAATTAATTAGTTTGGACATACATTAATCATAGAAGTAACAATGCACAAAGCATTCTTACTAAAATTTAGATTACATTTGCTTATTATTAGAAACTGAAGCTTAACCTTCCATAGTCCTCAACAGATGAGGACGTAGTGTCTTACAAAAAGACACCCAACCCAGTTCCAACATGGTATACGTCTGTTGTCCGGCCAAGGCACAGTGAGCATGACTCACCCAGACGGGGATGGTCAATCCCTAATAGATCTATTTATAACATTTGGGCGATTTACAACAATTTAACAGTTCCAATAATAATCAATCATAGTCAAGTTTATACAATTTTGTTATGTCCATTAAGTGTTTGCATATTCTCTTTCCCAAAAGGGAAAGTTTTATCAAAAGTTTATATGGGGCTGTAAACTCACCTGGGAGTAGGCAATAGTTGTTTAATACGAATATCCAAATAAAGCTCACGCCAAAAGTTATGCCTAATCAAATAGTACAGTCTTAATAGATAGTACAAAGAACATATGTGTATGCTTATACAGATTTTAGTTAGTTCATTTATGCTACGGTCTTTATCTAAATAACCGTAGTTCAAGTATCAACAATATTCATCTAAACTTATCTATATAAGTTTCATTTCTAAGTAAACATAAAATGTTTAACTTTTAATAACAGTTAGCATACATGTATTAATAATAATAATCATTCAACTTACAATTAAGTTTCTTATTTAAGTAGACATAAAATGTCCTACTTAAAATATTAGTTTACGTTCTCCCTTCATGTATTATAATCACTCATTTACTATTAAGTTTCATTATTAAGTAAACATAAAAATTCTACTTAGTATTAGTTCACGTTCGTAGTTCATGTATTATAATCACTCATTTAAACTTATTATTAAGTTTCATATTTTAAGTAAACGTAAGGTGTTTTACTTACATATTAGCATTCATTTTATTCAACGTTCATATAGTTTTTATTTTCTAAAAGTATACGAGTTTATGTATGAGTAATACATATTCATAATTATTTATACAATTATTTCCCAAAGTAAATATAAATAATTTATTTTGAAAAAATAAAATAAAATATTTTATTTAACTTTAAAGTTTCCATAAATTACTTTAACATTTATAAAATAATTTAAACATAAGAATTTATACATTAATTCTTATGGTCTAAGTATTTAATTATGTTTTACTATAATTAAAATAGATTTTAGGGTTAGGGCTTGTTAATGTTTCGGAACATGGCAAAACTAGTCCCTCCATTTTTTAAACAAGTATAACTTTCGGATTTTACACATTTGGTACCTGAGGGCTAGTTAAAGTTTCGGATTATGGCAGGAGTAGTCCCTCTAATTATATCTAAGTTTTGTAACTTTAATAAAATTACAAAACAGCCCCTAGGGCTTCTTTAAGTTTCAGCTAATTACAAGAATGGTCCTTATGGTTTTTAAATGACAAAATAAATTTTAGAAACTTCCCAAAATGGTCCCTAGGGTTTAATTTGCCACGGATAGTATTTATTAAACCCTAGACATTTGGATAATTACATTTTCAGTCCTTGTGTTTACTAGTTTATCAAAACAAGTTTCATAAGTTACGGTTTTAGTCCTTAAGTTTCATAAATTGTCATTTTAATCCAAAAAGTTTTTATAAGTTATATTTTATTATAAAAACTTTTGTTTTAACATTCAAACATCATATGGGCTCATTAAATGGGCTAAACATCTAATGGGCTATTTAGTGGGCTTAAATATATCTCAAGTCCACCAATTTATTTAAATAGGCCTTTAAATTATTTATTGGGCTTAAATACATTTTTAAGTCCTTTAACTAGTTAAATGGGCCTAAGTGTAATCTTAAGTCCATTAAGTTACTAAGATTTATCAAATGGGCTTATTGGGTCCATTGAGTCTTGAATTAACATTTCATGGGCTTAAATAGTCCATTGACACTACTTCATATTTTTATGTAAGTTTTAACTTAGGATATTCTTATAAGCTTATTATTAGCTTATTCCTATTTAGTTTTAAATCTAAAAAGAAGAATAAAACTTATAGTTTGTTTTATGTGATGTTCCAAATTGGATCTAGGTATGTTACAAGGTTGCATGCAAGTCATAAGCCCTAATAGGAGCTTATATCTAACGACTATAATTAGTTATAGCTTATTAAGATAAGTCAAGTCTTATTTTAAGGTTGAATGTAATTTATAAGTGTTACAAAATAGATCTAACTATGTACAAGTCAAGAAAAACAAGTCACAAGTCCAAAATGAGATCTAAACTATGTCTAGACCTAAAAATCAATCATAGATCCATGTACACACATATATAGCCCACGGCTATATTTCTAAATCTTGGTATTTCCAAGATGAACACTTAAGAAAATGTTAAGTCTTGTAAATAATTACAAAAATATAATCATGATTATCTAGGTGTCATGCATGTTTCCAAGGTTACTATTATACCAAGGAGACTACATATAGCCCACGGCTATATGGTCCCTTCCCAAGGTTCCCATAAGATTTTATAAGCTTGTTTTATGTTTTATTATGCTCAATTAAAACTACCATTAGATCTATGGTTTATATAAGCATGCATGTATATCTAACCCATTTTAGGTCTTATGTAACCCACAGCTACATTTATACACAAAAGTTGTTTTTGTGATTTTTAATATTCCATTTAACCTGTAACATTTCATATTCCATTATTAAAACTAAATAGACAAATCATATGGTCATTACTCATTTTAGCCGTGACCTTTAAGGTCATGGTTTTCATGATCTTTAAGTTACACAAGTTCATTTCATGAGATCTATGGTCATTAGTTAACCAAAGTCCCATAAAACAAGATTTGTAACTCATGCAATGTTTAGATTCATAAAATGTTTCATATGGTTTTTAAATCAAGTTTAAAACATAGAATACAAGCCATATGTTTTTTATTAAAAGATTTTTAATCATGTATATGATTTTTATAAATATGTCGTGACCTATAATGGTCATGGCTTCATCAAATCTTGGTTTTCACATGTTATTTACTTGTGTTTATAGATGTATGATGATGCATGCATGAAGAAATGAAAGAACATGTAGTCATACCTTTCTTGCTTAAAAGTACCAAGGATGATCTAGATGAACAAGGAGATTTGAGATCTACTCAAGATGGTGAAGAAAACCCTAGTTATAACTAAGTCGTGGCCTATAATGATTCGGCTAGGGCTTTCTTATAGTGATTCCAAAAGGAATGATTCTACTAATGATTTGTAGTAAAGATGAGACAAGGATCTTGGTGGATTTAATACTTGGTTTTGGATGTATATGGCTTTAAGCCGTATGATTGAGAGAGAAGAGGATGAGAGAAACAAGATTGGATTGCATGAGAGAATGAGTGAGTATGTGTGTGTGTGTTTTTTGGCTAAAAGGGGAGAGAGAGAAGGAAAAAAGGCATGACTTGTCTTGGTAAGAGAATTCTTGCCAAGTGTATGCCTTTATGTTTCCCATGCATCTCTTCTCCTTCCACATGCCCTTGGTGTCGTGTCTAGCTAACCAAAAAGGGTAGGGTGGGCTTGTGTTGGGCTTATGTTGGGCTTATCACAAAGGAGGGTGATGATCTTGGGCTAGTCCAAGAGTAGTGTAGTATACAAGGGATGTATACCTGTGCCTAAACGGCTAAACATGCATGATGTAACATTTTTCTCTAATTTGTTAAGTGTGGCACACACATACATTGCTAATTATAATTTCATTACTTGATTTTCCTAGTTGTAAGTTCATGGATTTAAGTTATGAAGTTATTTTCAACAAAGATGAAAGTAAAAGTATAATTACATGATGGACATGTTTATACACATCTTAAGGACATATAACACATGAATGAGTGTTCTAGGATTATTAGGTGGAAATTTATTATATTCAATCATGGTAAAATCATGGATTTTTACAGCACCACCCCGTTATTTTAGCTTTGTCCTCAAAGCTACTAAAAACGTAGTTATCTTTTAAGTGAAAGATGTTCTAAGTATAAGATTCATTTCAGACTCTCTCTCGGGGACGGATGGAGGCATGAACGCGAAGTGGTCTATACCTAGGTTACCCTTATACGTCCGATTGGGCATTAATGAAGGCTTCTGTTATTACGGGTGAACAGAAGAGAATGCAAGGAGATCTTTATACGAGTTGCACTATTCATCCGACCGAACAGTAACAGAGACTGCTGTTATGGATGGATAGGAAGGGAATGCAAAGAGATCTTTATCCGGATAGCACTATACATCCAATTGAGCAGTAAAGGAGACTGCTGCTGTGGATGGATAGGAAGGGAATGCAAATAGATCTTTATCCGGATCGTATTATACATCCGATTGAGCAGTAAAGGAGACTGCTGTTGTGGATGGATAGGAAGGGAATGAAAAGTTATTCGGATCATACTATACATCCGATTGAGCAGTAAAGGAGACTGCTGCTATGGATGGATAGGAAGGGAATACAAAGAGATCTTTATCCAGATCGCACTATACATCCGATTGAGTAGTAAAGGAGACTGCTGCTGTGGATGGATAGGAAGGGAATGCAAAGAGATCTTTATTCGGGTCGCACTATACATCCGATTGAGCAGTAAAGGAGACTGCTGCTGTGGATGGATAGACGCGGGCCTCTTAACGGGAGTCGCAGCTATACCCTTCCAGGGTCTGGGAGAGGATCAATGGCGTTGTGGATTTGGTTAGGAGGACAAATCCACTGCAAATGGTTTCTGATATGAGGAGGACAAGCCAACATGTTTTATACGCTGGGAAGCTGGGGATGTACTATATCTGCATTCTTTTCACGAGTGAGATACATGTTATATCTTCACACCCGATGATGAAAATTAGGGGTTCAAGGTAAAACAAACATTTTAACTATAACCCCTCCTATATCAATAGCTTTATGAGAAGACTTACAATTCTACCTTAAGCTTGTGGGATACCAACATTAATTAATAGTACTAAAGCTTCAATCCAACAGAGAGGTTAGGATTATTGTTGATGGCGATTGGGTAAGAAGTTGCAAAGAATCTGCTTCATTCGCTGTGGGGCTGAGCGAGAGGGGCGCAGAAAAGAAGTACCTCCAATGGTGGAAATAAAAGAAGATACCAAGAATAAAGAAGTGCGCGCCTTGCGGGGTGCCGTAACAAGGGTCATGTATTCACTATTACTAGTTCAAAATTTGTACAAATCCTGACTTCTAAAGAGTGGAAATCACATCTCCTAGAGTCTGGTGGGTGATGGTATTGTCGAACTAATTGGACCCGAAGAGGAAAGAGCAATGTCCCAAAACATGAGACATTCAACATTTCTTTACGAGGGATGTCAGACATGGCCCTACAAAGTACACCCATTGTGAGTTGGATGTGCCTTTCAGGTTTAGGGTTGCCTAAGTGGCGGATATAACCCTACAAAATACACCCATTGTGATTTGGATGTGTCTTTCAAGTTTAGGCAAAGGAAAAACAGGTTAGTGGAATGGGGCATCCCTTGACCAGGTATTCCTTTGCTTGGTGCTAGAAGTGACACTATGTCTAGTGCTAGTTATATCGGGGGTTCCGTCCCCTAGTATAATCAAGGTGTCATCTCCCCCAGGTATACAAACAATTTGGTTACATATGGTGACTGCACGGTACTTTGATAGCTAATCCATGCCAATAATGACATCAAAGTTACCAAGACTCACATGAATCAGATTGATGTAAAACGGGTGATTGGAAAGTTTAAGGAATAACCTTCAATGATGGTGTTAACCATCCTATCTTTTCCGTCAATTATTCTAAAGTATATTAGGAGTTTAGAACTAACGGAGGGATTTCCAATTTCCTTACTAAATTTAGTAAATATAATGCTTTGGTCTACCCATGTGTTAAACAAGATAGATTCATACCATTGGTTTAGTAAGAACGTACCAGGTACGATGTTGGAGCCTGGATTAGCTTGGGCATTGCCGACCATGTACACTTGCGATGGAGTTCCCTTGTTGTCCTTCTTCTGGTTGGCCAACTTGGGACAATCGGGTCTCACATGCCCAGGGTTTCCACACTCGTAACATACCACGACTTTCTTTGGTCCACTACTACTTCCACCTACGGGGTTTTGGTTTCCCTGCTGCCCACTTCCACTCCCACGTGCATTGGACTTGCCCTTGTTGCTGTTCCCGGGATTGGTATTGGGTCGACCCGGGGTAGCAACATTTGTTTGACAATCACGAGCAGAATGGCCTCGTTGGACATACTTATAGCATCCTTGGCATTGTCCTCCAGCAACATGATGGTAGTTGCACTTTGAACACTGTTGATGCAAAAGTTGGTTGATCCTTGCTAGACCCGAATTAGGCTTAATTCGGGTTGGCTGGGCTCCGGCTCCTGCACCAAGTGAATCGTTTGGTTGGGATCCTACACACTAAACAGCACGCGTTAGGCTTACCGTGGGAATGTTTCCCACGATTAGACTCCGGCGTGAGAGTAAGTAATCGATTTAGGGTTTATGTGAGTTTAGAGTACAAGTCGTAATACCTTTGTGGAACCCTTGATGGTTCCTTTTATAGGCAGTGAAACCCTAATGGGCTTCCACTAATGCTTCAGCCCCAAGGAAGAGATAATCACCAGAATTAGAATGATTGTTATCTTCTTATCCTGGTAGTGAATATCCTCTCCCATTGGGATAAAAATATTCCTAGACAGAATATTATTTTGTCTAACCCTATGTCGGCCATGTCGGCCGCACCGGGCCGTGGGCCGCACACATGTGTGCGGTTACTGTTCATCCAAGCCCATAAGTCTGAATGACATTATTCCACCCATCTGTGATGGGTCGGATACGGGTAGTACCCATGGGCCGGGCTCAGGACCCGGCTGGGGACTATACGTCATCATGTCCCCCCAGTCTAGTTGTTACGACCATAGATGTAACCTCTAGACTACCAAGATGCTCCCCGGACGTACCAAGGAAACAACAAGATAACAATTTGTTCAAGGATTTGTATCGGCCGCACGTGGCAACCTGGCTTAGGAAGTGATTGCATCAATATCTCAGCCGCATATAGCGACCGAGACAAATTAAATATAACATTAAATGTCAAGTCTTACGTAAGAGCCGCATAACCCGACATGAATAACTGTTCATCTAACTTGTTTGACTGACAAAAGTATAGACAGTCAGAACCTTGAGCAGTGCAAACGTTTGAGTCAGAAGTGACCCGTGGGTCCCTCCTGACGTTTCACTTGCCACTTGCCCCCTAGCCACACGATTAAGAATAGTGGCAGACACGTGTCTCACATCCAACAAGTCGTGACCTATGAGGCAACCCTATAAATAAGCCACCCCCACGGCTGTGTGAAACACACAGTTATAACCTCCATTTCTGCCATTAAAGCGTTCCTCTTAGCTTGAACCCAATACGCACGGATCCCTTCACACGCAGGTTAGAACACCACGTCCTTACACTTTTTTTTAGTAATGGCTCATAGAAACAACCCTACCATTGGATCCGTGCTGAATGTCATGACCCAAGACCAATTAAACCACTTTTGTACAAATTATTTCATCCCTACCAACCTACACCCCTCACTTCCTGGCGCTGGAGACCTCATAACTGAGGCTCCAGCAGGTAAGATTGGCCTGTATACTCGCCTCTTTGATGCGGCTAATTACCGCATCCCCTTCACCCACTTTCTCGTAGATCTGTTAGGATACTATGATGTACACATTAGTCAGCTCCACTGCATAGGTGCCTGTAAGATTAGTCAATTCGAGATCCTCTGCCGTGCTAGGAGAATCCCCCCAACCGTAGAATTATTCCGGCTCTTCTATGTTCCCAACATAGTAAACGGTTGGGTATCTTTTAAGAAACGAGCCTCCAACAGTCCCCAATCGCACAATAAACCAATGGACTCATTGAAAAATTGGTATGATCACTACTTTTTCATTGACGCAGTGGTATGGCCGGGTAATTATATCATTAAAACTAGGATTCCTCACGACCCCAAGCCGCACACAAGTACATACAACCCCCGTCATTCCCAAGAGTTAGATCTGAATAGGACTGGGTTCGATAGAAACCGTCCCGAATCATTCCTATGTTTGCTAGGGATTAGCCGCAATTACTTTGGTCCATCCAATAGGTATCCCGTTTTTTGGAGAAGGCAGGGCGAAGGTAGGCTAACATCCGTACGCAAAAAATGCATAAAATTATTTGATAAATAGCTAACATATGTTGTTTTATGCTGAACAGAAATGAACTTCTTTGGACTTTTGCGCCAGGGCGACCCGAAGCTTGTACCGGAGGGTCTTCGTCCTCTCCGTGAGAATGAACAACCCCTTCTTGAGCATACCCGACCCGTGACGGTTGCTCTTGAAGCCGTGCAAGATCCTCATTCGGACGAGGAAGATCATGGAAACAATGTTGATGGTGATAACCAGATGAATGAAGGAGGAGTCGGGCCCTCCTCACCACATAGGGAGCAGCAGGGGGATAATATTGAATTAACCACCTCCAGCATTCGCCGACTAATGGGCGATGACGATGAAGAAGTACAACAACAAGTCAACCTGGAAGAAGAGGAAGAAGATTAAGTCGAGGAGGAGATCGACGAAACAACAACGCAGCCCGTCGGCAGGCGTACCCGAAAAAGAAGTAACCGTGTGAGGAGAACTGCTTCAGTCGAGATTGGTGAACACAACGCTCCTGCCAAGAGACTTCGAGAAGACCACCCCTTGTATCAATCTGTCGGGAGTGCTACCCAGGGTTCCGAGGCTAACCGGGCCGCTCATGTCGATCCCGTCACTCAGATTGCCCCAACCGCCTCCGAATTAGCAAGAAACGACATGTAAGATTTCATCCCAATATGTAAGAATGACAACTTTCCTTGTAAGCAATACTTAAGATATTTCCTAATACTTGTTTCACAGGGACGACCAGACTGGTGCCGCACCTCCTTCTGGCACCCAAGTTGATAAGGGGAAAGGGAAAGAAGTAGAAAGAGACCCTACGACCCCCACAAAATCCGGCCCTGTATTTGAAGAAGGTTCACCCATAGCCTCCCAAGATTTTCCCGTGTCCGGCGCCCCTCAATCGTTCAATCCTGTATGAAATATTACCACGGCGTCACGACTGAGGGACGCTGATGAGGGCCGGGAGTACCTCAACAATTGCATACCACCAAGCTTGGTGCGGGAGGTAAATTCGCTCAGTCATGCAGACTTGGCGGATGAGTACAATGGAACCCTGGTACACCAGATGGCGATGGGAACCTCGATGAGGGTTAGGTTTGAAGCCGCGCTTGGGCATGTTGACTCTCTCAAGAGGAAAGTTGGACGGAGGGAGAAGATGATTGAAGATAATGAAGCTCAAATTGCCGACCTCCAATCCCAACTGGCCAATGCCGAGGCGACCATTTAAAAACAGTCGGCCCACGCGAATGAATACGACCAACAAGTAGCCAATCTTGAGTCACAACTAGATGCTGCAACCACCAAGGTACATATCCGTATCGCACCACCCCCGTTATAAATAGAAATATATGCTAACACGTTTTTTCCTTATAGGTAGCCACGGCGGAAGCTTCTGCCCACTCGTACTCCAGCCAAGTGGACGTGTTGAGCAAGAAACTAGAAGACGCGCACCTGGCCGTCCAAAGCATGGAGAAAGTACAAGGGGAACTTGCCAATGAGAGGGCTGTCATCCAAGAGCTGAAAGAGGCGTTTGCCCAAAAAGAGTTGATGATTGATGCCCTCACTGCGGAGCGTGACAATGTGCTATGCCCCCAACTGCTAACAGCTATTGTCGGCCGTAGGTGGATGGTCGGGCATGGTGCACGCCTGGCCGTCATGAAGGTCTTAGAGGCCCCAGAATTTGTGCAACAATTCGCAAGCCTTGTGTCCGATGGGATTGACCACGGTCGTCATGAGGGAATTGTTGAGGCCGCTGAGCTGATCACGAAAGGGGAGGACGTTACCAATCATGCCTTCTATAAGCCTGAAGCTGCTAGCAAGATGACTGCCTCCAT
The DNA here is from genome assembly GCA_025667525.1 of Glebionis coronaria. Lineage (NCBI taxonomy): Eukaryota > Viridiplantae > Streptophyta > Magnoliopsida > Asterales > Asteraceae > Glebionis > Glebionis coronaria. Next base: position 194,815,113 of record CM046878.1, read on the forward strand.
GGCCGCGATGCGAGATCTGCACTGTCCGTTCCTGGACGAGCTAGAGGCCACCAAAGATGCGTCAAATATGGAAATTATGGGAAGGCTCAGTCCTAGCACGTCCTCTCGTGCTTCCTTCACTCCATCCCCCAGCCACCTGACGCTCCCCATATACGAGGACGTAACCAGGATCGTGCTTGACGAAGAACCCTTAAGTGTGGTGCTGGAGAGGACTGCGGCTCAAGCCCAGAAGCGGAAAGAAAGTGATAATGGTTGTCATGTCTGGTCGAAGAGCAAGTGGAAATGGGTAAGTTTTTCCCCTCTATGTAGGATGCTCCTACTTTATGATCCATTTCATACACTTTGGTTTGTAACCTCTGAATATTTATTGTTTCTATTCGTCCGTGCATGTACACGGCTAACAATATTTGTATTTTGTATATAAGTCCGTGAGTGACCACGACAATTTTGTTTATCTATTTTGGAAACTTGTGTATTTTGACTGTGTTTAAATATTGTACGACAATACTGCATGATATATCACGTCTTACACACAAAGAAATAAAATACATGCAAGTCTATAATTTACTAGACATGCGACGTGCGTCTTTACTATGCGGAGCACTGTGCGGCTGCAGCATATGGAACTCACCCCAACGTCTTGTGAGTAAGGTGTCTAGTAAGGATACATGATCCGTGCGGCTGGGGTTTCATCCCTCTTACGCGGCAAGTTGAATTAGTAGGTTCACTTAATCCTCTTACCCCGCCTGGAGGCGTATAGTACATGTACAGTAATTTGAAAGAATGCATATAAATAAAACATGACATATTATGATATAAGTGAAATTCATACGACTAACAAAAAATCTAAAAAATGATTTGCACGAAACAGGTCGTGGAGCTAGCTAGGCACCACGGCATTTTATTAGAACGTTTACACTTTTGTTTGAACAATAATGACAAGTCCTAAAGAACAAGAAAGGAATCTAAACAAACATAAGACAAAACAAAACAGATAAAACCGCATGGTTCTTTATTAAGACCGCACATAGCAAAGTTCCCATGCGGAAGCCGTAGCTTTCAAAGATAACACCTTTTGAGATTGGAAATATTCCATGTGCGCTCAAGGTCGCGGCCATCCATGTCACGTAGCTTGTACGCGCCTCGTCCCAAGGCTTCAGTGACTTCATACGGTCCTTCCCACTTAGGGCCCAGCTTTCCTGTGTTCTCCGCTCGACTTGCTTCGTTAGCACGATAGACGTAGTCTCCCGGTCGAAAGGAAACACCCTTGACCTTGGCGTCATAATAAGCCTTCATCTTAGCCTTGGACTTAGCCTCATTGATGGCTGCTATTTCCCTTTTTTCTTCCAACAGATCCAGGTTGATTCGCAGTTGTTCATCGTTCATGACGACATTAACCTCCGCCGTGCGGATGGTAGGCATTCCTATTTCTGCTGGTATAACAGCTTCAGTGCCGTAAGCCAATGCAAATGGAGTATCTCCATTAGCTGTTTTGATCATAGTTCTATGCGCCCATAGCACATGTGATAACTCATCGACCCATTTACCACTTCGTTCATCCAGACGCGCCTTGATGCCATTCCCCAAGCTTCTATTAGCTCGTTCGACGAGGCCGTTTGTCTGCGGATGCTTAACAGATGCGAAGCGACGCTTGATGTTCAATGATGCACACCAATCTTTGAACGGGTTGTCCGTGAACTGCTTGCCGTTATCCGAGATGATTTCTCCTGGTAAACCAAAACGGCACACAATATGTTCCCAAACAAACTTCTTAACTTGTTTGCCTGCGATAGACTTGACTGCCTTGGCCTCTATCCATCGTGTGAAGTAGTCCATTGCAACAATCAAGAATTTAACTCCCCCCGCAGCTACAGGAAATGGTCCTGCAATGTCAATTCCCCACTTATAGAATGACCATGGGGACGTGATAGGTGTAAGCTCCTGCTGCAGGTGTCGCGGTACTGGCCTATGCACTTGGCAATCACTACGCTTGCGAATCATGTCGCGCGCGTCTCTGTGCATGGTGGGCCAATAATATCCTGTTCTTAAGGCTCTGGCTACCACGGATCGTGGACCTGCATGCATGCCGCACAACCCTTCATATATGTCACTGATTACGTAAGCGGCCTGACGTGGTCCAACACACCGCAACCACGGCTGCAAGAAAGAGCGTTTGTAAAGGATGCCTTCTCAAAGTTCGAAATGCTGCGCCTTCCTTCTTATGCGCCGTGCTGCTTTTTCCTCGTCTGGAAGGGTCTCACTAGTCAAATAGTTGATAATTGGGATCATCCATGTAGGTCCATCCTCTTCAACTATAACAGCAACCTCCCCCTCCGTTATAGATTTATCCTTGAGTATTTCCACCAAGACTTGTTTAGATAAGTGAGCGAAGCTTGTGGATGCGATCTTGCTAAGAGCGTCCGCCTTCTTGTTCTCGCCTCTTGGCACCTGCTTGATGGAAAACTTACTGAAAGTCGCAATTAGCGACTTGACTTTTTCCAAGTACCTGACCATGTTGTCCTCCTTAGCCACATACCCACCTAGAATATGGTTCGCTACAAGCCGTGAGTCCACGTAGGCCTCAAGGTTGCGGACTCCCATTCTAGCGGCGATTTTTAAACCCGCAATTAATGCTTCATATTCCGCTTCGTTGTTGGTGGCCGTGAACTCAAAACGGAGGGCATACATGAATTCCATTCCTTCTGGATTTGTGAGGATGAGACCTGCTCCGGACCCGTCCGTACACGAAGATCCGTCCGTGAATAACACCCATGGTTCTGTTGGGATCTCGTCTTGCTTGATGATTGGCCCTTCCTCATCCGGCTTCTCGATCAGGAAATCTGCCAGGATCTGGCCTTTAACAGCCATCCTTGGCCTGTAAGATATATTGTGCTCCCCCAATAGGATGCTCCATTTCTGTAGCCTCCCTGCCACATCTGGTCTAGAGATAACCTGCTTGATTGGCTGATCCGTAATGACTACAATCGGGTGCGCCTGAAAGTACCGTCGCAACCGCTTTGTAGCAAACACTAGTGCTAATACCAATTTTTCCATGGAGGAATAATTCAACTCCGGCCCTTGTAGTGTTCTACTTATAAAGTAGACCGGAGTTTGTACTGTATCTCTATCCGTCATAAGTACCGCGCTTATTGCGCAATGAGTAGCTGAGAGATACATAATGAGTTCCTCCTTTGGCCGGGGAGCTACTAGCATAGGGAGAGATGCCAGATGCTGCTTGAGTTGGCCGAAGGCTTCCTCGGCTTCCTTCGTCCACCGGAAGTCTCCCTTTCTAATGCACTTCTTGAGTGTCTTAAATAGGGGTAATGACTTCTCTGCGGATTTAGATAGGAACCTATTCAGTCCGGCTAACTTCCCATTTAAGGATTGCACCTCCTTCCGTGTCTGCGGGGACGGCAGTTGTATCACTGCATCCGTCTTCTCTGGGCAAGGTTTGATGCCGTTTGGATCAATCAAATATCCGAGGAACATCCCCTCAGTTGCTCCAAACGTACATTTCTTTGGATTTAACTTCATGTTAATCCTTCTTAGAGTGTCGAATGTCTCTTGGACATCTCGGAGGAGTGCCTCCTCCTTGTGACTTTTTATCACCAAGTCATCAACATAGACTTCCAAGTTGCGGCCTATCTGTGATTCAAAAGCTTTGTCCACCAACCGCTGATATGTAGCACCGGCGTTCTTCAGTCCAAACGGCATTTTCGTATAGCAATACACGCCCTGGCTCGTATGGAACGCCGTTTTTTCTACATCCTCCTCCGCCATCTGGATTTGATGATACCCTTTATACGCGTCCAAAAAGCATTTAAAAGGATACCCACATAGGGACTCCACCTTCCAGTCGATTTCCGGTAACGGGTAACAGTCCTGTGGGCAGGCCTTGTTTAGATCCGTAAAATCCACACACATGCGCCAACTTCCGTCATGCTTCTTGACCATGACCGGATTGGACAACCACTCGTGGTAGTATACCTCGCGCATGATGCCTGCATCCACTAGTTTCCGTACTTCCTCCAATATTACTTGGCTGCGCTCAGGCGCCTGGCCGCGCTTCTTTTGCTTGATGGGTTGGTACCCTTGGCGGATCTGGAGCTTATGCTCTGCTATCGCACGTGGCACACCTGTCATATGCTTTGGCTCCCATGCGAATATATCTAGATTTGCACTTAAAAGAGAGCACATGGCCCTTTTGCCGCCATCCGAGAGCGCCCCTCCTATGGATACCTCCTGTTCTGGATAGTCAGGGTGAATGGCCACCTTCCAATTGGGAGGTGGTGATCCATCTTTGGGCGGAACAGGTGGAGCCGGTGTTGTCACGGTGTGACACTCGGATGCCGGTACGATTGTGTTGTAAATGAACAATTCCCCCCTCCACGGGGAATTTGATCATTCCGTGTGCCGTAGAGGGTACCGCCCGTATAGCCAAAATGCCCGGCCTGCCTATGATCCCATTGTACGGAGAGTGTGAGCGTATCACCATGAAGTTCATCCACGCCGTAGTGGAATGTTCCTCATTCCCAATGGTTACAAGCAAACATAATTGCCCTATCGGCCAAATAGTGTCTCCACTAAAGCCAGTAAGCGGCGACGTGGCCGGTACTAATTGGCTTCTTATTTCTGGGCATAACTGCACGAAACAGTGTTCATACAGTACTCTGCTGACGATCCTCCATACACATACATGCGACGAACATTGTGTGTTCCAATGCTTATCTCAATAGTGAGAGGCGCATCGATCACATCGCTTGCCGTGATGAGAGGGAACGAGATTTCCCTGCCGCGTGAAAATTTTTGGCCAACTTTCTGCCTCGTGCGGCGCTGTCTGGATTGGATCATGTATATAGTCGAAGGTTTGTCCTTTTGGGGATCCTTCTTATCATACTTCTTGTTGTTGTCTTTTCCATCCTTCCAATCCTTAACTAGGTGCTTGAGTTTACCTGATTTGATCAGTGACTCAATATGCTTCTTGAGCTGGATGCACTCCTCCGTGCCGTGGCCTTTGTCATTATGGAACTCGCAGGTGCGACTTCCTTGCCGACGTTCCGGGGGAGTGGTCATTGGGGGAGGCCTTGGAAAGTTCGCCCCTTCTGTCAGCAAGATCTCCCGGTAGGACATCTTTAGGGGGGTAAACTTATCATCCGACCGTCCTCCTTTGCTTTGGCTCTTATAGTCTGAGCCCTTGTTATTGTTCTGATTACCTTGACCGCCCGACTGTCTCCGGGACTGGTCATTTGACCGATACCCATTTCCTCGGGATGGGTAGGCCGCGGCCACAGCTGTTTCTCCTTCTATGAAATTTCTGACCCTTTCCATGAGGTCATCATATCTCTCTGGACGCTTGTCATTGAGGCGCCTGATCAATTCTCTGTCTGTTATGGCGTGCATGTAATCAGAGATTTTCAGGAGCTCCGGCATTGTTCTTGTGCGCGTGCACTCATCATTGAAGCGTTCAGTGAAGGCTTCTGTGGACTCCCCCGACCGTTGTTCGACAGTTGCCAATGAGACCGGGTCCCTATTAGACTTCTTCCTCTGAGTATAATTGTTCTCAAACGCAGTGCGTAGTTCCGTGAAACTATCAATGCTCCGTGGAGGGAGTGCCTCAAACCAGTCACGAGCATTTCCGATCAGGGTTGAATTGAACATTTGGCACCATATAGGCATGGGCCATCGCTCAATTTTAGCCTGCGTGTCAAATATTTTAAGGTGATCCACCGGATCACCAGATCCATCATATGTCTTAATACACGCCGGCATGCGACGTTTAGTATCCTCAGAATAGTTCCGTATGCGGAGGGTGAACGGGTCCTCCCTGGGGTCCGCCCATGGCCGGGTGAGCCTAGGGTCATCCCACGGCTCACACCATGGACGCGAAAGATCCTCCGCTTCCGCGTCTCGATAGTAAGGGCCACCATAATAATCATCATTGTTTGGTGGTGGTGGTGGGGTGCGCCTAGGCCGGCGACGCTTAGGCGGATGGTCATCTGAGTCCTCCCCGGATGGGTCTGGGGACGGTGGTGGTGCCCATCCTTTGAATAGGGACCACTTTTTTGGGACGAACCAGGAGCCTTTCTCCCAGTATTCATCCTATCCCACACACTCGGGCGACGTGCGGTTCTGGCCAGCTCTCGATTTGGTCGCTCGGGTGAGCCATCCGACCTTTCTCCCTCTCGAGAATGCGTTAGTTCCTGTATGAGGCGATCTCCTATGCGCTCAAACACATTCCGAGGTTGAGGGGTTTCCTCAAAGGTGCCCTGTTCCTGAGGCCGAGCTCTCCTTTTCCTCTGATTTTGGGAGGAGGTGATTGGTCCGGTTTCACCAAAGTTGAGTCTGGATTGGAGGTTCCTCCCCAGATTCAACCTTGATGCGATTCCTGAGACAATCCTATCAAAGTTCTGCGTGAGAACTCGAGTAAGATCCTCCTCGCTGAGTGGTAGGACTTCTACTTCTTCCTCTGTCGAGGGTCTGCGCGGTTCCTTGTTAGGAGGGTTTGGCGCACTCCCTGGGTCAGGGTTATCCAGGGTTGAAGTGGGTGGGGGTGTCACAGAGATCGTGCTCGTCACCCCCACGGGCTGAAAACTGCTACGGTTACCAGGCCCGCCTGCGAGGCGGCTAGGTGATTGATTGGGGATGAGAATCCCTTCCCCCTTGGGACTTCCGATTCCCGGGATTCGCATTCCTGGGATTAGCTTGCGGATGCCCCTTCGTCATTGAAAATTCGAGATGAGGTTTTGTTCTAGCTTAGTGTAATGGGTCCCACGGATGGCGCCAACTTGTTGATGCAAACGTTGGTTGATCCTTGCTAGACCCGAATTAGGCTTAATTCGGGTTGGCTGGGCTCCAGCTCCTGCACCAAGTGAATCGTTTGGTTGGGATCCTGCACACTAAACAGCACGCGTTAGGCTTACCGTGGGAATGTTTCCCACGATTAGATTCCGGCGTGAGAGTAAGTAATCGATTTAGGGTTTATGTGAGTTTAGAGTACAAGTCGTAATACCTTTGTGGAACCCTTGATGGTTCCTTTTATAGGCAGTGAAACCCTAATGGGCTTCAACTGATGCTTCGGCCCCAAGGAAGAGATAATCACCAGAATTAGAATGATTGTTATCTTCTAATCCTGGTAGTGAATATCCTCTCCCATTGGGATAAAAATATTCCTAGACAGAATATTATTCTGTCTAACCCTATGTCGGCCATGTCGGCCGCACCGGGCCGTGGGCCGCACACATGTGTGTGGTTACTGTTCATCCAAGCCCATAAGCCTGAATGACATTATTCCACCCATCTGTGATGGGTCGGATACGGGAAGTACCCATGGGCCGGGCTCAGGACCCGGATGGGGACTATACGTCATCAAATACTTAGGCTTGGTCCCTGATTAGTTCTTGGTACGGGTTGTGGGAGTAGTGTCATCAACTTGCCCAACATTTTGCTTTTTGGAAGGCTCCTGGTGCTGGCTACGAGAGCTTTCATCGGATTTTCTCTTGTTGTCCGTTTGCCTCTCGGACAGATTGCGGGCTTGCTTGTTGATCAGCTCAGTCGCAAATTCCATAGCACCTTCTACGGTAGTGGGTCGTGAAGCTAGAACACTGTCATGAATGTTGTCAGGAAGTCCGCTGACATACTTCTCAATCTTGTCACTCCTTAAAGGGAACATTCTGGTGTACATCAAGCTTAACTCTTGAATGTTGTCAGGAAGTCCGCTGACATACTTCTCAATCTTGTCGACTTCCAACTTCTTCATTTCTCCTCTGGGACAGTATTTCTCAGTCATTCTCTCCTTGAGGTTGGCCCAAGTGAGAGTATAAGCAGTGTCATATCCAAGGGTGGCGACCACAGAGTTCCACCAAATAAGGGCGCTCTCGAGTAGGGTGCATGTAGCAAACTTAACTCTGTTCTCGTCAGCACAACCGCTGATGCGGAAAACTGTCTCTAGTCTTTCAAACTACTGCATCAATTCAATAACTCCTTCTTTCCCTCGGTAGTATGAGGGTTTGCATTTTAAGAAGTCGGGGTAAGAGCAACCCCTGTTGGTGTTGTTTCTGCGTGCATCAAAGTTTGGATCATTGTTTACATTCGGGTCAGCTCCTCTGGCTGCCATGGCTGTTGTGATGCCTTCACTTATCATTTCCCGCAGTTGTGCGGCAGTAACATTTCGAGTAGCTTCTGGGGATTCAACATTATCGGCATTGGAAGTGGTTGCATTATTGGGATTTGATCTCGTAATCACCATTTGTCTATAATCATATACAAAATGAGATTATTAGTTCAAGCGTTAGTACAGTTTTTATATTATTTGCACGAGAAAACTTATGCACTGATTTCATAACAAATTTGGATAACATGTCAAGATCTCATAATATAATACATTGCACAGCAGATATAATAAAGAAAGTGATTACATGTTATTTCCATGAGAAATTTAACATTCATCTAGCATAACACAATCTAAGTCATAGGCCGGTCGGGCCTATTCCAAGGTAATGATACACACAGTCTTTAAAACATCATATCCCAAAGTTACATGTCCCAAAAGAAAAGAAAAGATAAAGTACGGGATTACATCACCAAAAGCTGAAAAAGAAATAAAAGTACAAAGGCCCTATGTCATGATAGCCGGGATGCAACCCGTAAGCGTATCATGACGTACAAGAAGTCTAGTACGTCTATACTAATCCTGCCTGGATGGTCCACTAGATGATGTCGGGGCCGATGGTGCTGATGGAGCTGGTGGGGCTGCAGAATTCCTCCTGGTGTTCCATAAAGTCCGAACTGTCGTTCGGGTCTCCTTGAGCGTACGGAGTGCCGATAGTAGCTGGTTCCGGAGTCTATCGACGACCCCTCAGAGATAATCCATCTCCCCAGTAACCCCATCATGCCGGACAGTGGCGAGATCAAAGAAAATGGATAATGATTGCTCCTGAGCGGAAAGAGCATCATGGATCTGATGCTGCAGACCCTCCATGACCTAAATGCGCTGGTGGAGGCGGTAGTTCTCCTCCAATAACCACTTTAGTGCCTCGTCCGTCCTAGCCTGGACGCCTTTAGCGGTCTGGGATTCTCCTCTCATAGTGCGAAAAAGAGAGTCAATACGATCGTGGATGACGGCGTGGCCTTGTTGACTGGCTGTCAACTGGCTGCGGAGGTCGAATATCTCCCACTCATGGCGTGCGGCCAGTGCAGAGATCTGGGCCTAGACGGAATCAACACGTCCTGTCCTGGAGCCTTCCCAGGTCTCATAAGTGGAGACGGGTATGGGCCCAAAAAATAGCCCGATGATAAGGATGGAGGCATGGAAGATGGTATGCTAGGAAGAACCTGGTCCTCCTCCATAGAGGTTGGGGCCAGTGTGGCTGATGCTGAGATGGAAAAAGGATCCTCTGGGAGTACAGCTTTGATGCTTGGGCCATCCTCTGAATCCGAGGCTGACAACCATCCACACTGCGTCGATCGTGGAGATGAACAAACAACTGGAGTAGGAGCTACTACGGGTAGAAGAGTCGTAGGTGCGGTAGGAGAAGTCATGATGCTCTGAAATAGTATTATTTTAAGTTTGAAGTGAGTATAAGCTTACAAAAAAAGAACAATATTATTTTAGATTACATGTTTTATGAAATATATCCCTTTTAAACAATTATTATAATGTTTTAAGGTTACATATATTAATACTTATATATATGTATATGTTATCATTTAAGCAGTTCATTTATCAATTTGTAAGTGCAAGGTTTGGTTTAGTATTACCTATATTCTCATTTAAGTATTTTACTATGTAGTGTAAAATTATCAAGTTTAGCATATCTAACATTTTCCATAACAAGATTTCACTAAACAGTATTAATAATCAAGTTTTAGCAACAATATATATACACTTAGTTCACATAGCTTAAAATGCCCTAAGATCTATATGCTTAACTAATACGGTCCCAAAAAAAATATCGAAAAGAAATTTTTATAAGTTATAGTCCAGTTTTAAATAAAAGAAAAATCATTTTATTTTTATTTTATTTAAAAATTTATCTGGTTCTCTATAACTAATGCTCTGATACCATTCTCTGTGACACCCCGGGTAGGGTCAAAATATGCGGAAATATCCACGGAGATGTCACTAGGGTGGATCGATAGCATATAGTCCATAGAGCATAAGATAAAGAGTTATTCAAATCAAATTACATGTCTGTTAAACAAATAAATAAAAATTGTCTTAAACATGATGAAAGTTGATTGTTTGTGTTTCCCAAATAGAACCCCTGATGAGTCCTACAATGCAGATTACTAAGATGCTGGAGACCATGCACACACCACGTACTAACTTCATATTCCTATGCAAAACATACTAAAGGAGTCAACATAAAGTTGGTGAATTTACAGGTTTTAACAATTAATTAGTTTGGACATACATTAATCATAGAAGTAACAATGCACAAAGCATTCTTACTAAAATTTAGATTAAATTTGTTTATTATTAGAAACTGAAGCTTAACCTTCCATAGTCCTCAACAGATGAGGACGTAGTGTCTTACAAAAAGACACCCAACCCAGTTCCAACATGGTATACGTCTGTTGTCCCGGCCAAGGCACAGTGAGCATGACTCACCCAGACGGGGATGGTCAATCCCTAATAGATCTATTTATAACATTCGGGCGATTTACAACAATTTAACAGTTCCAATAATAATCAATCATAGTCAAGTTTATACAATTTTGTTATGTCCATTAAGTGTTTGCATATTCTTTTCCCAAAAGGGAAAGTTTTATCAAAAGTTTATATGAGGCTGTAAACTCACCTGAGAGTAGGCAATAGCTGTTTAATACGAATATCCAAATAAAGCTCACGCCAAAAGTTATGCCTAATCAAATAGTACAGTTTTAATAGATAGTACAAAGAAAATATGTGTATGCTTATACAGATTTTAGTTAGTTCATTTATGCTACGGTATTTATCTAAATAACCGTAGTTCAAGTATCAACAATATTCATCTAAACTTATCTATATAAGTTCCATTTCTAAGTAAACATAAAATGTTTAACTTTTAATAACAGTTAGCATACATGTATTAATAATAATAATCATTCAACTTACAATTAAGTTTCTTATTTAAGTAGACATAAAATGTCCTACTTAAAATATTAGTTTACGTTCTCCGTTCATGTATTATAATCACTCATTTACTATTAAGTTTCATTATTAAGTAAACATAAAAATTCTACTTAGTATTAGTTCACGTTCGTAGTTCATGTATTATAATCACTCATTTAAACTTATTATTAAGTTTCATATTTTAAATAAACGTAAGGTGTTTTACTTACATATTAGCATTCATCTTATTCAACGTTAATATAGTTTTTATTTTCTAAAAGTATATGAGTTTATGTATGAGTAATACATATTCATAATTGTTTATACAATTATTTCCCAAAGTAAATATAAATAATTTAATTTGAAAAATAAAATATTTTATTTAACTTTAAAGTTTCCATAAATTATTTTAACATTTATAAAATAATTTAAACTTAAGAATTTATACATTAATTCTTATGGTCTAAGTATTTATTTATGTTTTACTATAATTAAAATAGATTTTAGGGTTAGGGCTTGTTAATGTTTCGGAACATGGCAAAACTAGTCCCTCCATATTTTTAAACAAGTATAACTTTCAGATTTTACACATTTGGTACCTAGGGCTTGTTAAAGTTTCGGCTTATGGCAGATTTAGTCCCCCTAATTATATCTATGTTTTGTAACTTTACTAAAATTACAAAACAGCCCCTAGGGCTTCTTTAAGTTTCGGCTAATTACAAGAATGGTCCTTCGGGTTTGTAAATGACAAAATAAATTTTAGAAACTTCCCAAAATGGTCCCTAGGGTTTAATTTGCCACGGATAGTATTTATTAAACCCTATACTTTTGGATAATTACATTTTTAGTCCTTGTGTTTACTAGTTTATCAAAACAAGTTTCATAAGTTATAGTTTTAGTCCTTAAGTTTCATAAATTGTTATTTTAATCCAAAAAGTTTTTATAAGTTATATTTTATTATAAAAACTTTTGTTTTAACATTAAAACATCATATGGGCTCATTAAATGGGCTAAACATCTAATGGGCTATTTAGTGGGCTTAAATATATCTCAAGTCCACCAATTTATTTAAATGGGCCTTTAAATCATTTATTGGGCTTAAATACATTTTTAAGTCCTTTAACTAGTTAAATGGGCCTAAGTGTAATCTTAAGTCCATTAAGTTACTAAGATTTATCAGATGGGCTTATTGGGTCCATATTGTCTTGAATTAACATTTCATGGGCTTAAATAGTCCATTAACACTACTTCGTATTTTTATGTAAGTTTTAACTTAGGATATTCTTATAAGCTTATTATAAGCTTATTCCTATTTAGTTTTAAATCTAAATAGAAGAATAAAACTTATAGTTTGTTTTATGTTATGTTCCAAATTAGATCTAGGTATGTTACAAGGTTGCATGCAAGTCATAAGCCCTAATAGGAGCTTATATCTCACGGCTATAATTAGTTATAGCTTATTAAGATAAGTCAAGTCTTATTTTAAGGTTGCATGTAATTTATAAGTGTTACAAAAATAGATCTAACTATGTACAAGTCAAGAAAAACAAGTCACAAGTCCAAAATGCGATCTAAACTATGTCTAGGCCTAAAAATCAATCATAGATCCATGTACACACATATATAGTCCACGACTATATTTCTAAGTCTTTGTATTTCCAAGATGAACACTTAAGCAAATTTTAAGTCTTGTAAATAATTACAAAAATATAATCATGATTATCTAGGTGTCATGCATGTTTCCAAGGTTACTATTATACCAAGGAGACTACATATAGCCCATGGCTATATGGTCCCTTCCCAAGGTTCCCATAAGATTTTATAAGCTTGTTTTATGTTTTATTATGCTCAAGTTAAAACTACCATTAGATCTATGATTTATATAAGCATGGATGTACATCTAACCTATTTTAGGTCTTATGTAACCCACGGCTACATTTATACACATAAGTTGTTTTGTGATTTTTAATATTCCATTCAACATGTAACATTTCATATTCCATTATTAAAACTAAGTAGACAAATCATATGGTCATTACTCATTTTAGCCGTGACCTTTAAGGTCATGGTTTTCATGATCTTTAAGTTACACAAGTTCATTTCATGAGATCTATGGTCATTAGTTAACCAAAGTCCCATAAAACAAGATTTGTAACTCATGCAATGTTTAGATTCATAAAATGTTTCATATGGTTTTCAAATCAAGTTTAAAACATAGAATACAAGCCATAGGTTTCTTATTAAAAGATTTTTAATCACGTATATGATTTTTATAAATATGTCGTGACCTATAATGGTCATGGCTTCATCAAATCTTGGTTCTAACATGTTATTTACTTGTGTTTATAGATGTATGATGATGCATGCATGAAGAAATGAAAGAACATGTAGTGTATACCTTTATTGCTTAAAAGTACCAAGGATGATCTAGATGAACAAGGAGATTTGAGATCTTCTCAAGATGGTGAAGAAAACCCTAGTTATAACTAAGCCATGGCCTATAATGATTCGACTAGGGCTTGCTTATAGTGATTCCAAAAGGAATGATTCTACTAATGATTTGTAGTAAAGATGAGACAAGGATCTTGGAGGATTTAATACTTGGTCTTGGATGTATATGGCTTTAAGCCGTATGATTGAGAGAGAAGAGGATGAGAGAAACAAGATTGGATTGCATGAGAGAATGAGTGAGTATGTGTGTGTGTTTTTCGGTTTGGCTAAAAGGGGAGAGAGAGAGAAGGGCAAAAGGCATGACTTGTCTTGGTAAGAGAATTCTTGCCAAGTGTATGCCTTTATGTTTCCCATGCATCTCTTTTCCTTACACATGCCCTTGGTGCCGTGTCTAGCTAACCAAAAAGGGTAGGATGGGCTTGTGTTGGGCTTATGTTGGGCTTATCACAAAGGAGGGTGATGATCTTGGGCTAGTCCAAGAGTAGTGTAGTATACAAGGGATGTATACCTATGCCTAAACGGCTAAACATGCATGATGTAACATTTTTCTCCAATTTGTTAAGTGTGGCACACACACACATTGCTAATTATAATTTCATTACTTGATTTTCCTAGTTGTAAGTTCATGGTTTTAGGTTATGAAGTTATTTTCAACAAAGATGAAAGTAAAAGTATAATTACATGATGGACATGTTTATACACATCTTAAGGAGATATAACACATGAATGAGTGTTCTAGGATTATTAGGTGGAAGTTTATTATATTCAATCATGGTAAAATCATGGATTTTTACAATAAAGCCTCCGACCAAGAACTTGAAGCACATGACTCGTACATGGCAAAGGTTGAAGAAGTTCTCAATGTCACTGAAATGACAACGTTCCTATCTTTGATACTGAGCCAATCGAAAAGGTACACACTGAAGAGGAATATAATGTGTTTGGTAATGTTCATGAGCATTGTGAGCTACCCAAAGCCATTATTAACACATGTATGATGGAAATGGTTGATAGCAATACCATACCTGATTCATCAGACATGTGCAATAATGAGTTTGAGGATGATCAACATGCAAATGAGTATGATGATGATGAGGAGCGTATTGCGCTTGCTAACTTAATTGCTTCTTTACAAAAAGATGTCAAAGAAACTAGAAAGAGCCAAAAGCAATTAAAGAAGGAAAACGCTACGCTCACTCAAAATTTTGAAGAAAGCAAAGCTGTAGTCATAAAATCTAGTGAGCTTCTTGCAAGCTGCAGAGCTGAACTTATTTAAAAAGACAAAGAGCTTGCAAGTTACAAAGGGGGTGTTGTTACTACTGTAAAGGATGTATTTGAAACTAAATACAACGAAACTCTTAAGCTTTTAGAACAAGAGAAACGTAATTATAACACTTCTTTAAGTACGGAACGACACAAAATGTATCTTGCTACCACCAAAGTGAATGAGTTAAGTCAAAAGATTGATTTTCTTCAAGAGGAGAAAACTAAACTAGTCACTGCGAAAACGGAAGAGGTTGCTAACTTGAAAAAGAATTTCAAAATTAAACAAGCTAAAGACATTGACAAAGTCGTGGAACTTGAAGTTCAAATTGATTTTTATAAGAAAATTGTTTATAAAAAAATCAATCTATTCAAACCATGCGATTGTTGGCACCTCGTTCGTTTTTCAAGGGTAAGGCTAGTTTTGCTAGTCCTAAGTACCTCAAGCAAGCTCAATCTGAGAACCCGCGCCTATATCTTGAGGAGTCCCAATGGACCGACGTTGATTGTCTAATTGATAGGACCGATAGTGATGAGTCATTAATTTTTGAAGAAGAGAGTAGATCACTAGTGAATAAAATTTTTGTGAAACCATATAATTATGCTTATGAAAATAGTCTTTATGAAATTTTCAAACCACAAAAACAGAAGTCTCGTGAGCAAATATTTTACGAATGTGAACAAATAAGAATTAAATTGAGACAAATTTTTTCTACTAAGAAAAAAAATGTTTCAAAATTTATTGAGTACTTGCCATATAAAGCTTCTGTAAGCAAGAGTAAGCAAACATTTAGTTTTCTTAAACAAAACATCAAAAATTTCAAAAAGGTTGTTGACGACGACTAGAAAGAACGTGAACGTTTAAAAGGCAACAAAGAAATTCCTCTTGATATAACTGTGCTTGTGAAAAGTATTTTGATTCCGCTTGCGGAAAGAACACAAAAACATTTTTTGGAATTTGAAACATTAATTAAGCAAGAAATGTTTGATGATTTGAAATATGTGGAATCTCTTGAACAAGAAGCGAACGACCATCAACCCGAAAGAGACGAATTTTATATATCATATGATCTACTCTTGCAAGAATGCCTCTCAAAAGATATTATGTGTGTTTATGTTACATCTTGTGCTGATATTGATGAATATTCTGATGTTGCATGCAAATATCTTGATCAAGTCAAAGAGTGTGAACGTCTTGAAACTCAACTTTCGAATAAAGTTGACCAAAAAGAGTTTTCGTTACTTCAACATAGATATGATTATCTTCAAAAACATTGTCATTCACTTGAACTTGCTTTGCAAAACAAAGTTGGCAACTTTTCAAATGATACACCTTTGGAAGTAAAATTATCTGAGTCATGTCGATTACTAAACGAAAAAAGTCTTGATATTTCGGATTTGAAAGCTCAGTTACAAGAAAAAGACATAGCAATAGCAATCGAAGAAACTCGTTGCTAAGATGGGTGGAAAGTTGTGGAACCTAGCGTTAAGAAACATGTTGTTAGACAAACCAATGACTATAAAGTGAACAGATCCTCTATCTTGGGAAAACCATCCGCTTTCTCAAATTCCTCGTTTGCAAAACCTATGTTTGCCCCCAAGATGGATGGAAAGGAAAGGTTACCACATAATCAACCCATAAGGAATACTCTAGCACCGATCGTTAAGCGCAATAATGTGATTAAACCAGGGATGTATAGAATGACCACTAAACCAACAAACAAAGTTAGTCAATCGCCTCAGATTTCTAGTAACACTAATACTCGTGTGTCTTCTACTACAGGAGTAGTCTCCACTGCTAGTGTTAGCCGGCCTCAGCTTAAGCGCACTCAAGTGAATGATAAGGTTTGGAAACACAAGAGTCAAGGGAAGATGAAGGAAGTAGAAGAACACCCTAGGAATTTGAATGTATTTAAGAATAAAAAGTCTGTAATCGCATGTAATGATGATTTGAATGCTTTGAAAGATTTGAATGCTTTGAATGTTAAATTTGTTTGTGTCAAATGTGGAAAATGTGCTAATGCTAATCCTTCTATGTGTGCTATGAATAATGTCAAAGGCGTATTTACTAGAACTAAGAAGCAACTTACGATGCATATTAGTGCTAGTAAATCCAAACGCAAAGTGAACCATTCTGGTGCAACCCCCACTAAGAAAAGTATTGCATCAGACTCCACCACTAAGAACCCTAGAAGCAGAATTAGGGAATTATATGAGTCTGCTAGTAAGTCGTGGAAATGGTGGTTTGCTAATCAATGTCCTCCAGGATATAAATGGATGCCTAAAGTTAGGACAGAAAAGGTGACAACGAGTGTTAGTATGCCTTTAAATGTTGCTAAGGACACTAATGATTCTGAAATCACAACTAACGTGGTCTCCAATTTAGCAAATGCTCCATCGTGTTCTAATTCTTCTGCAGGTGATACAAATAATTCTCTTCATATTGGACTCCGGATGCACGAAGCACATGATGGGGAATCTCAAGCTTCTAACTAACTTCGTGGAGAAGTTCCTGGGTACGGTCCGATTCGGAAATGATCAATTTGCATCGATCCTAGGATATGGAGATTTGGTTCACGGGAATATAACGATAAAAAGGGTATACTATGTCGAAGGGCTCAATCCAATCTTTTCTTGGTTGGTCAATTCTGTGATGCAGATTTGGAGGTTGCATTTAGAAAGAAGACATGTTTTGTTCGTGATTATGATGGGCATGATTTACTCACTGGTTCATGGGGTATAGATCTTTACACAATCTCACTTCAAGAAACAACTTCCTCAACTCCAATTTGCTTCATGGCTAAAGCTTCAACGACTCAGGCATGGTTATGGCATCAACTTTTATCTCATCTTAATTTTGATACCATCAACTTGCTTTCCAAGAAAGTTAATGTGAGAGGCCTACCAAGCTTGAAATTCATCAAAGATCATCGTTGTTCTTCTTGTGAGCTTTGTAAAGCTAAACGAAGTAGTTTCAAAACAAAGACTACACCAAGCTCTAAAGGACAGTTAGATCTTCTTCATATCGATTTGTGTGGTCCCAAGCGTGTTCAAAGTATCAATGGGAAGAAATACATTATGGTAATTGTCGATGATTACTCAAGGTACACATCGACTCACTTCTTAAGGTCCAAGGATGAAACACCCGAAGTTCTCATCAACTTCCTTAAACTGATACAACGTGGTCTTCAAGCTCAAGTAAAAGTGGTACGTACTGACAGAGGCACAAATTTTTTGAATTCAACTCTGAAGAACTATTTTGAAGCTGAAGGAATTGAACATGAAACATTTATTGCTCGAACACCCGAACAAAATGGCGTTGTTAAAAGACGAAACTGTACTTTAGTTGAGGCTGCTCGAACATTATTATCCGCTTCAAAACTTCCACTATTCTTTTGGGCCGAAGCCGTGTCAACCGCATGCTACACACAAAACCAATCCTTAATTATCCCAAGACACAAAAAGACACCATATCACATAATTCATGATCGAAAACCTTCACTCAAACACCTTCATGTTTTTGGATGTACTTGTTACATTATACGAGATGGTGAAAATTTAGATAAGATGAAAGAGAAAGGTGATGCATGTATTCTAGTGGGATATGCAACTCAGTCTAAAGGATATAGAGTTTACAACAAGAGAACAAAATTGATAGTAGAAACTATTCATATAAGATTTGATGAATTGCAAGAAATGGCACTTGAACAAAACAGTTTAAGTCCCGACCCACAACTACAAACGACTTCCGTTCACAACCGCCCAGAACTCGGAACAAGACCACAACAATGAACCGTCAAGTTCAAAGTTGGTTCAAGGAAATGTTCCAAGAGCAGGTATGACAGTCAACACGACAATTGAAGAGTTGGAAATGTTATATGGACCAATGTATGATGAATATTTCACGTGGGAGAAACATGTTGTATCGAAGTATTCTGCTGTCACTCATGATAAGAACGATGATACCGATCATCGTCAACAAAAGGATACAACTTTATATACTACAACACGGGTTGCTGCAGATTTATCTCCTCAGAATATCACATCAACAACCGCTCCTACAACATCAACAACTACTGTCAATGCTCCAGAGAACACAAATAAAGCAGACAATGCATTAAATGACGAAGACAAATTTATCAACCCATTCGGTACACCGGTACATGAAATTGGAGAGTCTTCTACTCGCCATGTTGATCCGTCAAATATGCATACCTTTTATCAACGACATCCTTATACACATCACTGGACCCGAGATCATCCTTTGGTTCAAGTAATTGGAAACCCTTCACAGCCTGTTCGTACAAGACGACAACTTGAAACAGATGGTGATGTTTGTATGTTCGCACTCATCGTGAGTACAACTGAACCAACAAATATCAAAGAAGCCTTGGCAGATCACGCTTGGATTGAATCGATGACGGATGAACTTTAACAATTTGAAAGACTTAAAGTCTGGGAACTTGTTGACAGACCATACGATGTAATACCATTAAATCTTCGATGGATCTGGATAAGCAAGATGGATGAAGAGAACACAATCATCAAGAATAAATATAGGCTAGTGGCTAAAGGTTATGGCCAGAAAGAGGGTATTGATTTTGAAGAATCATTTGCACCAATAGCTCGTATGGAAGCGGTCAGGATTTTCCTTGCTTATGCTGCACATAAGGGATTCATCATTTATCAAATGGACGTAAAGACGGTGTTTCTTAACAGTCCTTTGAAGGAAGAAGTCTATGTCACTCAGCCGGAAGGATTCGTCAATCCTCATTATCCTAACAAGGTGTATCGTCTCCACAAAGCACTTTATGGACTCAAGCAAGCTCCAAGGGCGTAGTATGATGAGCTCTCGAAATTTTAGGTATCCAAAGGTTTCTCAAAAGGTTCCATTGATCTAACTTTGTTCACTTATAAATACGGGGATGACATTTTGCTTGTGCATATTTATGTTGATGATATTGTTTTTGGGTCTATAAACCCAAAACTTTCAAAATAGTTTGAAAAAGTAATGCACAACAACTTTGAAATGTCAATGATGGGCGAACTAAAATTCTTTCTTGGAATTCAAGTACACAAATCCCCAAGTGGTATCTTCATTAACCAAGCTAAGTATTGTCAAGAGATAATCAAAAAGCATGGTATGACCTCATGTGGCCCCGTTGGGACACCATTATCAACCACATCCCTAGATGCTGATTTGGAGGGAGATGCCATAGATCAAACGAGATATCGTTCCATGATCGGCTCCCTCATGTACTTATCAGCAAGCCGACCAGATATATCACATGCTACGTGTTATTGTGTACGCTATCAAGCGCGACCCACTGAAGAGCACCTCAAGGAGGTTAAACGGATCTTTCGGTACCTTAAGAATACCATTCAATTGGGACTCTGGTATCCGAGGGAAACCGCTTTCTTTCTAACGGCCTATTCAGATTCTGATCATGCAGGGTGTCTTGATACACGAAAAAGTACTTCTGGTGGTTGATACAAGGTTTTTCATTGGGGTTCAGATAATAATCTCGGTATCTCCTCGAATTGACCACGGTTCTAAGTGGAATGATTTGTTCTTGGTGACAAATAGTGGGTTTGGTTATCTATGTTACTAAGAAGGTAAATGCGTAAGGTAATTAAAAGTAAACTAGAAGGAATTAATTATCAAAAGTAAAACTTGAATTAAAATGTGAATAAACAGTAACAGTAACTGAGAAATACCCTCACTGAAGATGCTCTATTCGGAATGTTTATCATGCGAAATATAGGGCTATTCGGAATAATCAAAGCTATGCGGAAAAATCAAGCTTATGCGGAACATCAAGACCATGCGGAATAATGAATGCTATTCGGAATATGAGACCATGCGGAATAATTGAGCCTATGCTGAATAAAATCACTATTCGGAATAAAGGCTCTAAGCGGAATATTGTGGTTACTCGGAATAAAAGGTTACTCGGAATAATAACATCATGCGGAATATATAAAGGCAATCCGGAATGAAGAGCTATGCGGAATAAAGAAATATTATGAATAGGAGAGAAAGGAAGAAGACTATCCGGAATATATATAATATTCCGAATAAGGAAAAAGGAAAAAGGATATTCGGAATATTTGAATATTCCGAATAAGGGAAAGAGCAAATGGACAATACGGAATAATCTGGGAACGAAGAACAGTTAAACCGAAATAACAGGGGAACACGAATTCGCCTAAAATCAACCACGGATTTAACCAAATCTTAACCAAAACTAATAGCAATTCATATACTACTCGTAAAGATCACATCCCAATCATAAAAACACAAATTCAACAACTTTTTAAGATCAAAACTCAACTAAATAAGAACTTAAGAACTTTGAATAAAAAGATGATGATGAAAAAGAGGAATGAAAAGAGTAAATGAACTTGTATTGATGATTAAGATTCGATAAACAAGATGAAAGGATTACACTTACACAATTCAAGAAGAAATCAAAGAAGGTGAAAACCACTCCTTAAGGGAGATGGTTTTTCCTACGAAATAGGAAAAGAGTAACTGAAAACTAAAACTACGTGCCAAATTTTGTGAGGGTGATTCCTTTATATAGGCTAAGTGGTTGGTTGGTGAGTGGGCTTTCTCCCTTTCTTCTTGTCTTCTCGTCTTTTCAGAAAAGTTGACGTTTTCGATTCTGATTCGGGATTTATCGACGATTCAATTCAACTCGTCTTTTAATTTCTTCGTTTAATAGACTTGAGTTTCTTCGACATATGTAAATCTTCCATCTTTGGTCCTTTTCTTCGATAAATCTTCAAATAGGCCCATTGACTTCAAATCTTTTGCATCTCTTGGACAATAGACTTTGTCTTTAGTCTTTTTCCTTGATAAAACCCGTGCAATCCCATGTTTTCTTCAATATTCATCCGGTTGGCTCTGAAAACACAATAAACACAAAAACCACGCATAATTCCAAACAAATGATATTAAACACGCGTTTTGGTCTTGTTTTAGTAAGAAATAAGTGGTAAAAGGATGGGTGTTTTCACACCTATCAAATCCCCTACACTTAACCATTGCCATGCCCTCATGCAATGCTTAGTGATAAATCAAATTTACATTTTTCTCATAATCAATCAACCTTGGCCTTATTAACATACTACTAAACAAAAATTAAAGTACTAAGAGAAATTAAAATTTTAAAGTAAACAAAAGGATAGAAAACCATTTTCACTTGAAAATAGCTATATGGAAATAACTTGCAAAGAGATCAAGGACTTACATTAGGGCTTTGGTGTTGCGAAGATTTATCACCCTCAAGTTTCACGTTCCCCAAACTAAGCTTAAAAACGAGATCATTGTTATTATAAGTTAGCATATCAAACACTTACACACATGGCTTAATTAAATGCTTAAACTTCCTTATTCCTAGGTGTATCTCTTATATTTTATTTTTGTCTTAGAATGATCATGAAGATGCATTTTTGGACTTATTTCGATAGTTTATTTAGGCTGAAAGCAAAGTAGGACGATTTGATCAATAGTTAGCTAAAGGACAAAATCTCTTAAAACTGCTTCTCGGGATATCAAAAAGTTCATATCTTGGCATAACTCGGTTCATGATTTGAGACCTTTCTCGGGCCAATATTTGGCATGTACTTCATACTTCATATCTTCGAGAGACGTTCTTGAGATAATGGTCTTCTCTTCGTTAATAAAGTTTCTTCACTTGGAGACTTTTGAGGGGTACTCCAACTTTGTTGACCACGACTTCATGATTATTTCTTCAATCTCTAATTGGGATTTTGAGATACAACGATCCGCCTCCTTTTCGGACTTGGATCTATTTATCCTCATACCTTGTTAGGGTCTTTTCGGATAGACTTCTCCATGATCTTTATGGGAGTTGATTGCTTTTCGTTGTGAGTCTTGATCCTTCATATTGATTTTGGGAATAATGCTTTTCACATCACTTTGGATCTTCAGCAATAAAATTGAATCCTCATGCCTTGTTAGGGCCTTTTTGGACTCGCCAATCTTCGCGCCCCGCTTCATAAGTTATGCCTTGGCTATGAACTCTTATCATTACCGAGCAACTTTTAAACGATCTTGGGCTAGAAGCTAAGTAACTTTTCAAATCGTACGACCTTACTTATTGCAGATAATTTATTAGCAAGTGATGGGAGAATAGGCAAATAATTACACCAAGTGAGCTTGTGCAAGAATACCGACTTATAATTGACTCTATCATTTCTCGTCCTCCACAATTTAAAATCTCAAGTAATGAGACTCGTGGATGCTTAGCCTAATAAACCAATTAAGGTCTACATGGTTAAGGATACTAGCTAAAATAAACTTGAATAAGTCTATTCGGGTTGAGTCAAAATAATCGCAAAGGGCCTAATATGTCAAAGATTTCAAAACTAGCTACACCACTTTATTAATATTTTTGACTTTATTGCGGGATATGCATATGAAAGCAACGATAAAAATTTAAAAATTACGACTAAATGACCAAAGTTAATTAAAAATTTGAAAAATGTTGAAAAAGATGATTTTCCGGTTAAATGAAGGCATTTTCATGGAAAAGTCCACTTGAAACTTCGATAGAAGTTATTTAATAACTAGGTTTTACTCAGGTTAAAAAATATCGTTGTACCAATCTCTTCGAATTGATTACTGGTTAACTATGTGACTCAGTTGTTCTTTGGTGAAACAAAAATGTGTCGTTGTAGTATATTAAATGTGCAAAAACAATTAAAATAAATGACTTGAAAGTAAATCTAAATCTAATTTAAAGTAAATGGTGCAAATATTTAAAAGCGAGACGGAAATTAAAAGGTACTAAAAGTAAATAATGCAAACTTAAATCTAACTAAGGCAAACTTAAAACGCAACCTAAACTAAAGCTTAAACTAAGGCAAGGCTAAAATAAATCTAAGGCAAATAAACTTAAAGTGCGAGTAAGGAAAAAGGCGGGAAAAATAAAGTTTAAAACTAAAATTAAGCTTACTCGGAATATGTCACCTATCCGGAATAATACCCTATTCGGAATATTAAGCTTACTCGGAATATGTCACCTATCCGGAATAATACCCTCTATTTGGAAAAATGCAGCCTATTCATAATGTCTGCCCCTATGCGGAATATCAACCTATCTGGAATAAAAGGCCTTATGCGGAATACCCAAGCTATTCGGAAAATCCCCTATGCGGAATATATTTTCTATGCGGAATAACCTGGTTATTCGGAATAACCCCCTATTCGGAATCTATTCCTATGCGGAATAAATCCTTATGCTGAATATCGAGCCTTACTCGGAATACATCCCTTATGCTGAATATCAAATATTCCGCATGGACTACCTTTCAAAACCTTTATACTGAATAAAGGAGATTCCGAATAGAGAACTCTTAAAAGCCCTTACTCGGAATACTGGAGATCAGCTCCTGGGAATTACAGAAACAAATACCCCGAAGAACAAGGGAACAAAAACTATACGAATCTAATAAAAATTAAGCTAAATCAACCACAAGGTTAAACCAAACGAATTAATAAACAACTATTAATGATACACAATCAATCCAAAACAATCAAACTCACAAAACTTAATCAAAATAAACAAAACCACTTGATCAAAATAAGAAAAATAAGAACATGAACATAAACATAAACAACAAGAATCAAAGATTAAGAAAGGTAGAATAAGATTAACAAGATAAAGATAAAGATTAACAAGAATTAAAAGAAAAACTTACTTGAAATTAAATGGTAATTAAGGTGCAAGACAAGAATTTAAATTTGACAAGTATTTAAATGACAAGGTAATTAAAAGTGGAAGAACTAATTGTCACGATTAGCCAACAAAATGAAAGTAATTAAGATCTAATCTATATATAGGGGAGGATTAGGAATCTTCCTCCCCTTCTTCATTTCTTCTTAATTGCGTCATTAGGTCCTTAAGCCTTTAATCTTCATTAATTGCACCATTAGTCCTTTTTCCTTCTAATCTTCTTTAAACTTGGACTCTAATGACTTGTGGCTCGGGATATCCTTTGAACTCGTCTTTTAATTCTTCAATAAAATAGACTTGAGTTCCTCGGCTTTTAGTAAACTTCCTTCTTTTAACTTTTTCTTCGATAAATCTTCAGAATTGGTCTTGGACTTCCGTTCTTTTTGCACTCTTGACTTCTTGACTTCGTCTTTTCATCTTTTTCTTCAATAAAAGCCCGTAAATGCCCGTGTTTTCTCCACTTTTCACAATTTCGTCCTAAATCACAACAAAAACACAAACCACGCATAATTCCGACATAAAAGACATAAAAGACACGTTTTGGCTCGGTTATTATTGTAATTAAGTGGTAAAATGATGGGTGTTTACACACCTATCAAATCCCCTACACTTGACCATTGCAATGTCCTCATGCAATGCATTAGTTACAAAGCAAGATTTCATTTTTCATCATAATCAATCCATGTTGGCCTTTATTAAAGAGATAGAAAACTATAAACATTCAAAGTAAAGAAATCAAAAGCATACCTTGGGTTTTAAAAATGTCATGAATAATCATCATCCTCAAGTTTTTGCTTTCTCCAAACCAAGCTTAAAAACGAGATCATTGTTATTATAAGTTAGTAAACTAACACGGACTCATGTGGGCCAATTACTCACTTAGACTCCCTTATTCCTAGGGGTATCTCTTATATTTTATTATTGTCTTGAATGATCACGAGGATGCATTGTTGACTTATTTCGATAGTTTATTAGGCCGAAAATAAAGTGAATGATTTAATCAATAGTTAGCTAAAGGACAAAATCTTTTAAAACTGCTTCTCGGGACCTCATAAAGTTCATATCTTGGCATAACTTGCTTCGCGATTTGAGATCTTTCTCGGACCGATATTTGGCAGCGACTTCATACTTCAAACCTTGAGAGACGTTCATGAAATTATGGTCTTCTCTTCATAATGGAATTTCTTCACTTGAAGTTTTGAGAGATTCATACTTGGACCACGACTTCTTCATTTTTCTCCAATCTTTATTTTGGACTTTGATATACAACGATCCGCCTCCTTTTATGACTTGGATCTATTTATCCTCATACCTTGCTAGGGTCTTTTCGGATACACTTCTCCATGACTTTTGGGGAGTTTTTGCTTAACGTCGTGTGTCTCGATCCTTCATATTGATTTTCGATAAATGATTCTTCACATCACTTTGGATCTTTAGCAACAAAATATAGCCCTCATGCCTTGTTAGGACCTTTTTGGACTCGCCAATCTTCGCATCCCGCTTCAATAAGTTATGCCTTGGCTATGAACTCTAATCCTTACCGAGCAACTTTTAAACGATCTTGGGCTAGAAGCTAAGTAACTTTTCAAATCGTACAACCTTATTTATTGCAGATAAATTTATTAGCAAGAGATGGGAGAATAGGCTCATAATTAACTCACATAAATTCACGAAAGAATACCGAACTTATAATTGGCTCTATCATCTCTCGTTCTCCACAGTTTAAAATCTCAAGTAATGAGACTCGTGGATACTTAGCCTATTAAATCAAAGTTTTGGGTTTTTGAGTCGCCTATAGGATCTTGCAAACTTTTAGACTTTTTCAAGCTTAGAAATCGCATTTTAAAGTTCCTTTGATAAACGACTCTCTAGGATCAATTATAGGAACTTGCGAAAAGTTCTTGTTCTTAACCCGTGAGAGTTAAGACTTTCGCGTTTTATAGCTCCCTATATAAAAGCCTAGAAAAACTTGACTTAAACACGTTAAGGATACTAGCTAGAGTAACTTAGATAAGTAAACTCGGGTTGAGTCAAAAGATTCACAACGTTTGAAAATTAAAACCACTTTATTAAACTTTTATTCTAATAAGGAAAGAAAATAACTATACAAAAGGAAAAACTAATAGGCCAAAATAGATCAAAAATTTTGAAAAATGTCGAAAAAATTGATTTTCCGGTTAAAATGAAGACAAATACAAGGAAAAGACCACTTAACTTCGATAGAAGTCCCCCCTACACTTAACATAAACATTGTCCTCAATGTTTAAGCATGTGGGAGTAAACTCCCCTACACTTAGGACATTGTGCACTTTGTTTAAATCTCGCTAAGGAAGAGACAACTAAAGAGATTCCTATTTTAATATTGAGAAAATATAAAATAGTGAATCGAAAAGAGTTTAGGATAGAACCGGGAAGAAGGAACACGGAATCACGGGTCGTCAAGAATCATCAAGAGTGGATCTTTGAAGCTCGAATCCCTGATTAAGAGAGGAGAAGTGAGGAAAGAGCAAACACTAAAAGGTCTCCCCTACACTTATTATAAAAGCAAAGGAAAAAGGATAGATAGATAATTGGGTTGCCTCCCAAGAAGCGCTTGATTTTTGTTAACCGAGTCGTGAGCCTGACTCGACCTTGATCATCATAGGAAGAAGCATGGAACATATCAACCAGGATCGAAGACATAGTTTTCGTCCATCAAATAGCAGAGGCTTAAGGCGAACAAGGCAAGCCAAAGAAGAATAGGCAAGGTTCCCTTAAGCAGCGATGGATCATGGTGGGAGCAAGGGTGAAGTGGTGCAAGCAGATTTCCATAAGTTCCAAAGATTTTTCCTTTTATTTCATCAGGTGGATACTGAGATGGCTGTAGAATATCAATACCGGGGTCGAACACCTTTTCCTTTAGGGGAAAATACCATTCAGGCTCAGCAGAGTGTGAAGAAGATCCGCGAAGAAGCACAACCTCGTCCTCAGAAGATGGACAAAGAGGTGTTAAATCATATGTGCTGCGGATATTGGTGTCGACCTGTTTCTTCTCCTAGGAAAGAATGTTCTTCAAATCTAAAGTAGGATCAAGACGATAATCTTCAAAATCATAAGGAGGAGCATCACTCTCATGAGGGAAGTAAGTGTTGAGAAACGTAGAGAAGTCTTCCTCAAATGAGTAATCGTCCAAAGTAGGATCGAGTGATGGCGGAGGATCTTCATCATGTGAAGAATCGCTCGAGAGAGTATCGGACTCATCAAAATCATCATATGTGGGCAGCTCGGGATACTCGGAGGTACAATCATAATCATCCGAATCTGAGCTAGAATCATAATCATCATAAGCATCAAAGACCGGTGGAGAATCATAAATGGTAGAAGGTTCCAAAGTAGGGAGAGAATCATCGACATCATCTTGAAAAAGTGGATTATCAATAGAAGAGTCGAATAGAGGATTGTTGTAGACGACAAAATCATCATGCACATTAATCATATTCACTGATTCTCGGCCTCCAAAGGATTTGCCTGTAAGCTTACCCATTTTGAAAACTTGTGCATCATCCCCGACTCTTAAGATTAACTCGCCTTCGGCAGCATCAACTAGAGCTCGTCCGGTTCTCAAGAATGGCCGACCAAGTATTAAAGGAATACAAGGGTCCATTTCATAATCAACAACCACAAAGTCGACCGGGAAAGTAAATGTGCCAACTTTGATGAACACGTCTTCGGCTATACCAACGGGGTAAGCGAGAGTGCGATTTGTAAGTTCAAGAGTCATCTTTGTTGGAGTGAGGTCGGGCAATGATAGTGTTTTCCAAACACTCAAAGGCATAAGATTAATACTAGCCCCGAGATCAGCAAGGGCAGTAAATTATTCAGTTTTGTTGAACACGCAAGGCAACACAAAACGACCGGGATCTCCAAGCTTTTCCGAAAGTTCTTTAAGAATAACTGCAGAGCAGTTTTCATTTAAGCGTGTGTTGGCGAGCTCAATCAGATTCTCCTTCTTGTTAAGCAATTCCTTAAATGCTTTAACAAATTTCGGCATGTGGAAAAGTGCTTCAAGAAAGCTAATGTTGAAGTTCATTTGAGAAATCATCTTGATATAGCTCGTCACTTGAGAGTCCTCCTTGGTTAGCATTTTGTTCTTGCCCAAGCGAGAAGGATAAGGGATATTAGGTTTGGGTGGTGAGGGTGCAGGTGTAGTAGGTAAAGGTTGAGATGTTGAAGGGTCCTTGCTAGGTACATCGTCATGACGAGGCGGAGACGGTAATGGTGCACTAATACTAGGTGTAGGAGGAGTAGGGATAAATGGTGGTGGAGGAGGTGTAGATGATGGGGGCGGGATCGGTGGATCGACAATGGTAATTCCACTACGGGTAGTAATAGCACTCACATTAGCTCGCGGATTGGTGACGGTGTTTGAAGGTAGAGAACTTGAAGTAGAAGGGTGAGATGCGGGAAAGAAACTAGCAAGCATATTCTTTAAATCATTTGTTTGATTGCTGAAGGAGGATTGAATATTATCACGAAGCTCGGATCTAATCTCATTTCCTTGCTTGGTGATATCTCCTTTCAAATTGATTATTTGGCTTTGCAGATTCTTGATTTGCTCACCTTGGGTTCTCATGATG
Organism: Glebionis coronaria; assembly: GCA_025667525.1. Taxonomy (NCBI): domain Eukaryota; kingdom Viridiplantae; phylum Streptophyta; class Magnoliopsida; order Asterales; family Asteraceae; genus Glebionis; species Glebionis coronaria. Next base: position 194,844,302 of record CM046878.1, read on the forward strand.
GCTTCAACATCATGGTTAATGGGTGGGGCTTGTTGGGTGGGTGGGTGATAAGGATTAGAAGCTCTTGGTGGGATTTGGTTGCTTCTATTGTAGTTGTTGGCGGGGGTTTGGTTTTGAGGAGAAAAACCGGGTGAAAGGTAGTTGTTTGATCGGTAACTCAACAAATTTCTATCCCCTTGAGGTCGAGCTTGGTAATTTTCCGGTGAATAATTAGCATAAGCTGCATACACATTTTCCGGATTTCCTTGTGTCGAAGGACAATCGGTGTATGAGTGAGGACCGCCGCATGTTTCACAAGGATTGGCAACCGCTTTAACTTGTTGTTGTTGTTGTTGGTTTGAAGCGAGAAGCGTGATACTTTTGCTCATTTCAGTCATCATGCGTGTGAGTTCGGTCATATCAGGGTTTGCTGAGGTGGAAGAGACATTGACTCTCGGGTTGTTCCTTGAAGAAGCGGAGGAGTCCCAGTTTTTGTGGTGAGTAGTCATGTTCTCAATAAGCTCTCTACACTCCTCGGGTCTCCTTTTCATGAATGTGCCACCGGCGGCTGCATTAATCGTATCACGATCACGAAAAGTCAAACCGTTGTAGAAAGTATCAATTAAGGTCATAGGGAGCATGTTGTGGTTTGGACAACGATCAATCAAGACATTATATCTTTCCCAAGCATCAAAAAGAGATTCATCGGGTTGTTGCATGAAACCGCTGATTTGATTGCGAAGGCTCGTGACCATGGATGGTGGAAAGTAGCGCGATAAAAAGCGTTGAGTCATGTCATCCCAAGTATGAATAGAATTATTCGGGAGACGATCAAACCATTTCTCGGCGTGGTGTGATAAAGTATGTGGAAAGAGTTGTAGGCGAAGAACATCCATTGTGGCACCGGGCAACTTCATGCTTTGGGTGATTGTAATGAACTTGTCGAGGTGTTTGTTGGCATCATCATCAGGCAATCCACGGAATGGGTTAGTTTGCACTTGCTGAATCATGTGGTGCTTCAACGAAAACTCAGGAGCGTTGATTTGCATCGGCGCAATCGGTCCTCCTCGTCCAAACATGGTAGGTTGACAAAGCTCCTCCATTGTCCGAAGATCGGGCTGTGGAAGAACATTGTTGTTATTATTGAGGTGCGGTGGATGATTATTGTTGTTGACACCTGACATACTTAAATCTTCTTGAGTCTCGGGCTCTTGATAACTAGAAGATCTAGTACGCATACACCTGAAAATGCAAAAGAAAAAGAAACCAAACACAAAGACAATATATATACACAATAAAGATAAAATCTTTTTGGATTTTTGAAAATTTTAGTTTTTATGTATTTTTATCAATTTTTAATTTTTATGATTTTTAAAAATTTTTGTGCAAGAAAATAACGCTCACAAGTGAACGGATCCCAAAAAGCAACGCGTCTCTCACAGAAAACCGTTAATCTTTACGAAAAGAGCCGGCAGCGGCGCCATTTAATAACTAGGTTTTACTCAGGTTAAAAATTATCGTTGTACCAATCTCTTCGAATTGATTACTGGTTAACTATGTGACTCAGCTGTTCTTTGGTGAAACAAAAATGTGTCGTTGTAGTATATTAAATGTGCAAAAACAATTTAAATAAATGACTTGAAAGTAAATCTAAATCTAATTTAAAGTAAATGGTGCAAATATTTAAAAGCGAGACGGAAATTAAAAGGTACTAAAAGTAAATAACGCAAACTTAAATCTAACTAAGGCAAACTTAAAACGCAACCTAAACTAAAGCTTAAACTAAGGCAAGGCTAAAATAAATCTAAGGCAAATAAACTTAAAGTGCGAGTAAGGAAAAAGGCGGGAAAAATAAAGTTTAAAACTAAAATCTGAAAATTACTCCTATCCGGAATAAACCCTATTCGGAATATTAAGCTTACTCGGAATATGTCACCTATCCGGAATAATACCCTCTATTCGGAACAATGCAGCCTATTCGGAATGTCTGCCCTATGCGGAATATCAGCCTATCCGGAATAAAAGGCCTTATGCGGAATACCCAAGCTATTCGGAAAATCCCCTATGCGGAATATATTTTCTATGCGGAATAACCTGGTTATTCGGAATAACCCCCTATTCGGAATCTATTCCTATGCGGAATAAATCCTTATGCTGAATATCGAGCCTTACTAGGAATACATCCCTTATGCGGAATATCAAATATTCCGCATGGAGTACCTTTAAAAAACTTTATACTGAATAAAGGAGATTCCGAATAGAGAACTCTTAAAAGCCCTTACTCGGAATACTGGAGATCAGCTCCTGGGAATTACAGAAACAAATACCCCGAAGAACAAGGGAACAAAAACTATATGAATCTAATAAAAATTAAGCTAAATCAACCACAAGGTTAAACCAAACGAATTAATAAACAACTATTAATGATAAACAATCAATCCAAAACAATCAAACTCACAAAACTTAATCAAAATAAACAAAACCACTTGATCAAAATAAGAAAAATAAGAACATGAACATAAACATAAACAACAAGAATCAAAGATTAAGAAAGGTAGAATGAGATTAGTGATGAGAATGTATTTATACATAGTCTCATCGTCCAAATCGGGCTTAAAATGCTTAAAATATCATCAAAATACCCATATATGTGCTTGTGTTTGTTCATTGTCTATTTTAGGTACGAATATCGTGAATTCACCAAAAGATCAAAGGAATCAAGCAAAAACGAACACGGGAAACGAAGCCGCACAAAGAACCGGACCCGAATCAAGATTTTCCAAAATTGTCCTTGAAGAATTGAAGATTAACAAGTTTGGTCCCTCAACTATTGAAGACTTGTCACAAATGACCCTCCACTATTCATTTGTACAAGTTACATCCTTGAAGTTTGAAGACTTTACATGATAAGCCCTTGGAAATCACAAGAATTGCCATTTTAGTCCATATTCATGGTTTTACTAAAACACAAGGACTGAATTTGCAAATGGCCAAAAGATATTAACAAAGGATAAGAGAGTTTGCTGTTGAAAACTTGGAATGAACATTAATTGGAAATTGGGGGGCCATTTGGGGCAGACAACCAAAAACACCACAACCAATCATATCACCACATCATCTCCCATCCACCAATCACACTACTCCTAGCCTACACGTCAGAATCCACCCAATATCTTTATAAAATCAGTTTTTAACTGATTATCTTTAGTGGGAAACACATTTTTTAAACATAATTAACCCTCTTAAACCAATTAAACCCCACCTGCTAATTTCCTAATATTATGAACCCTAAATTACGAAGTTACATAAACCAAAGGGGTTTAGGGAATTAAGCTCCAGAACCATGATTCAATGTCTCCTTAATCTTTCCCACTCACAAAAACCAAACACACCTCACCCAATTGGTCCCCCCCCCAAGGTCCCCTGCTTCACCTTATTTAGCAAAAAGAGCATCTTGGCAGCAAATCAACGACTTAGGGCCAAAACTTGGTCCCAAAGCATGGATAGACGCCCCAGATCATTTCATGATAGCTGGACAACATCACATGATCACATGGGATTCTTTGACCAAGAATTTGAATTTTCACCAAGGGCATAAGAGGAAAATCATAGCTAGGGTTTTTTAGTTTGTTTCATGTACTAGAATGTTCCTTAATGTAGTATATAAAGGGTTCGCCTGTGAACCCTTTTTCCTTGTTCCAATTTTATTGTACCTTTTTTTTATAACGTAATGAAAATGAAAAATTTAAAATTTGTGCAATGATTCTGAGTTCCTTATTAGTTAATTTTTAATTTTATCCATTGTAGTTTAAGTCATTCCAAGGTTCTAAGTTTTTGAAAGATTTTTTGAAAATTCGTTTTATTGTTCTTGAGAGGTTGTTATAAGCTTGGATAAATCCCTTTTGAGGAAGTGAAAGTGGAATCAAAAGGGTTATCCAAGGCTTTGGTTAAGTTTTCTTTACAGGTTTCAAGGTTTGGTTCCAAAAGATTTTTATAAGAAAAAAAAAATCTGTTTTCATTTTTTTTGCATAAGCTATAAGCTATAGCAGCTTACTTAATAAGCTTGTTTATAGCTTATTGGTCTTTTCACCAGGTCACTTTTCCCCTTGCTTTCTTTCTTGGAAGGTAAGTTTCAATTTGTGAAGATATAAAGGGGGTGTTTGACTGTTGTAGTCTCACCTTCCCTATTCTCTCTACAACAGCTTATCACAAAAGCTCAGCATAAGCCTCCTGCTTATAGGAGAAGGCCTCAGCTGGCCTTTGTGTGGTTGGATGTTAACCACACCAGGTACGGGCTTGAACCCTCCTAGAAATAGGATCTTATATGATGTTTTGTGATTATGCATGATTTTTGATTTCACTTATCTTATTGTTCATTTAGCTGCTTATTCTTGCTTGCTTAGCTGTATTGTGCTTGTTTAGATAGGTGTTGGTCAGTTAAATTGGGTTTGTATGCAAATTTCTTTGTTAATTTCAGTTTTCAGTAGATAAGGGAGTGTTTGGGACTAGGGTTTAAGGAGAGATTGGTGACAGATCTTGGCTTAAATCAATCTAATCATACTCAAAAAGGTAGTAGTAGGACTGTTTTGCTATTTTGTTTCAAGATTGGTAGGATATAAGTGAATTTGTACACTTCTGTTTGGGTTTAACTAGCTAAAATCAGTCATCAACCTTTAACTGTTTGTTTAGACCTGTTAAGACCTTCAGTTCTTGTAGATTGATAGGTCTAGGTGCCATCTAGGGTTGTGAGCTAGTCTAGGGTTGTTTGGTGGGGATTTTTGTGAGATTTTGGCTTGTAAAATTCGTCCAAATTGCACTTTGCACCAGGTCACTGTTCATCAGACCCCATTAAACCTTAACGGTCACTTGATTGGGCATTTTTTGTGAGATTTTTTCTAGTAGCTTGTGTTGTTTATTGCATTTATAGACTCCCCACAACCCAACTGGTTGTGGGGGTGCCCTATTGTCCAAGAAAAGCCACAAGAAAAGCTTTCCTAAGCTTTTCATTATTCTGTTAGCTTATTTGCACTAGCAGTGGGAACTCACTTCCCCCTGCTAGTTTGTTGGTTACCCCTGCTTGTGCTAACGGACAAAAGCATACAAGTGTCACTTGTAGTTTCAATTAATTTTGTCTTTTGTGAACTTTTTTAAGAATTAGGGTTTCAAACTTTTTGCATTATTTTTCTTTTTTAATTTCTGATTTTTTAGTATAATTTAATTTTTTGTTACTGTTCATTAAGTATTTTTTAGGTTTTATTGCATTTTTAATTACTTTTATTTATTTCTGATTTTGTATTTTAGTGCATAAAAGTTATATTTTTTAGTTTTAAACTTTTTCTTAGATTCATAATATTAATTTAAGATTTTTAGTTTAAAAATATTTCACTGTTCACTTTTTAATTATTTTTTATAATTAATTTAGTATAATTAGGGTTTATTTATTAAACTGTTTTGTCTTTAAGTGCAAATTTTTACATTTTTCAAACTTTTTCAATTTTATACTGTTCATTAGGGTAATTTAATATTTTTAAAATTGTTAAATTATTTTTGGCATTATTTTATTATTTTTTTAGGATTATTTTAATTTAAAAATAGTTTTTAGTGATTAAAAAATAGAAAAATAGTGATTAAAATTTAAGAAAAATAGTTTTCAGTCTTTAAATAATATAAATTAGTTATTAGTTCAATAAATTAATATTTTGGGCATTTTGTTAATTATATTTAATTTTAGGGCTTTAATTAGCATTTAAAACTGAATATTTAATTAATAAAAGGTTTTAAAATATATTTATTGGATTTTTATTCTTATTTATATTATTTTAGACTTAGTTTAATATTTTAATTAATTTTTAGCTTTAATTTTTAATTTTGTCGCGTTTTACGTACTTACGTCATCGTTTTACGTAAACGTCGTAGTTTAAATCGTAGTCGTAGCTCGTCTTTAATTTTTCTCTTCTTAACCAAAAACGTCACTAATCCAAACTTGATTTTATATATATTGGCACATTAATACACACACCTCCTTCAAGAACGAACTTGGAATTTATTCGTCTTCACGGTTTTCCTAAATCGTGTCGATTAACTTGCCGCATTTATACGTTGTTTTCCTAAACACGTATTTTTACCACATCATTTTTGGCGCCGCTGTCGGGGAGGTGTTTAGTGTGCCATTATTATTAGTATCGTGTTTGTGTGAGTAGTGCGTTTTTTCTTTTCATTTTTTGGAAAGCGTGAATATCGTACATACTCATTTTTGTTATTTTTTTCTTACTATATTAAATTATCCAAATAAATCGTGTTTAATTTTCCTAAGTTAAACACACAAATCAATCTTTACTATATTGTAGATATATTGGTTTTCGTTTTTCTTGTGAATATATTATTACTATATTGTATCTACGTAAGAACAACAAAAATACAAGTACTCCAAAAGCGTGAAAACGCAACCTTGATTCGGGATTTCATCACTCGATCATTGTATTCGAATCTAAAGCAAAAGTTTAAGGCAAAATAGATAAATACTTTCGTGAGGCTTAATTTTGATTAACACAAACTATAAGGTGGGTATAAGGCGGTTGTATTTCACGACCTAAAGGAAAAAGGCTCTTAAGTTCTTCGCGCCGCCTCGTTTCCTCCGCTTGCTTGTGCGTGTTTTGAGAAAGAAGGCTAATCGAGGGTTTGCCGCCCAAGTATTATCTACGTATATTATATTTGCTTGTGTTTTCAAGATTAAACCCTCTTGAACGTTTTGGTGTTCCACCAACGTTCTAAAGTCATCGAAGGCGTTCACTCCACGTGATCGTTTTCATTCTTTGCGGCTCCTTTAATCGAGAAAGTCGATTTGAGGAGAGATTTGTAGATTTGTGTCTACGTAATACATTCAAAAATCCAAAAAAATTAAAAAACCAATCAAAAACCAAAAAAAAATTGAAAAAATCGAAAAACCGCAAAAAGAATCTTCTTTGCTACCACCCATTCTACGCTTAGTGCATGCGCACTCGATCGAAGGATTATTCCAATTCTAGCGAAGCTTCGAATCGACGCAATCGTAATCGAAGGAATCGACGACGTAGACGAGAATTAGAAACCGACGTTCCTAATATCGTTGTTGAAGAAACCGTAGAGGAGATGGCCGACAATCGTTCGATGATGGAATTGCTCCAAGCGCCCACCGAGGGTTATGGAGACGCGATCGTAATTCCCGCTATCGAAGCAGAGAATTTTGAGATAAAGAGCGGAATGCTTTCGTTAATCCAAGCTACGAAGTTTCGAGATCGTGAAGCCGATAATCCTCACGACCATATTCGTAATTTTGATCGTCTTTTAGCCACGAGCAAGTTTAAGAACGTCGACACCGATGTCGTCAAGCTTATGCTTTTTCCGTACTCGCTCGATGGTGCCGCCAAGGATTGGTACGAGAAAGAGCCACCTAATTCCATAACTACGTGGAAGGATCTCGTTTCCAAGTTCGTTAATTATTTCTTCCCACCGTCTAAGACAACGTTTTTCAAAAACGAGATTACGAAATTTGAGCAAAAACCGAATGAATCTTTTAGAGACGCGTGGGATCGTTTTAAGGAATTGCTTAGGCAATGTCCTCACCATGGTTTTTCCGAGTTGCACCAAATCGATACGTTTTACAACGGTCTTAATTTTCACGAACAAGACTCGTTGAATTCCGCCGCCGGTGGCAACTTTTTGTGTAAAACTCCGAGAGAAGTTTGATAATTATCGAAAACCGATCCAAGGTTTACCAACTCCGCAACGCACCGAGTGTTGCCAATGTCGCCAATGTTAGTAGTTCTAATCGCGACATTGAGAGAGTTGACGCAAAAGTCGACAAGTTGACGAATGTGTTCACGTCTTATCTCATTGAGATGCAAAAGAAAGACGCTCCCGCTACGGTGAAAGCGGTTGAGGTTTCGTGTACGTTTTGTGGTGGACCTCATAATTATTACGAGTGTGCGGCTACGGATGGCCAAACGTCGAATGTGAGTGCGTTAAATGGAAACAACAATTTACAAAATCAAAATAACGCCGGTCCATCACAACAAGGCAATTATAACCAAGGCAACAATTTTCAAAATCGAAACAATTTTCAAGGAAATAATCAACAAGGAAATTTTTCGAATCAAAATCAAGGAGGTTATAATCAAGGTCGTAATATAACTTGGCAAAATCGAGATAACAATCAAGGAAATAATTTTTCAAGTGGGAATCAAAACAATTTTCAAAGAAGTAATCAAAACCAAGGGAACTTTAATTCTAATCAAAATAGTTCGTCAAACGATTTTCAAAATTACATGAAAACGAATGAGGCTAATATGAGACGATTAGAGGGAGAAATTAGTACTTTGAAAAATGACTTTTCTAATACTTTGAAATTGCAAAACACGAAGATTGAGCAAGGGCAAATTGATATAAAAAAGATGTTTTCGGCCATAATGAACAAAGCCTCGGGTTCGTCATCAAATTCATTACCTAGTGACACCGTTGCTAATCCGAAAGAACAATGTAAAGCCGCCTCGTCTCGTGAGAAAGGTCGTATGATTACCCCTAACCTTGAAGGATTCCGTGTTGTTTATCCCTCTCAACCCTTGACTTCTAAGACGTCTTCTTGTTCTAAAGTCGATGGGGTGAACGTGGCGACCAAGGAAAGGAGTGCACACCCTCGTGTACCTCAAATTCCATCCACGGTTCAAAAAGAGAGCTTTGTCGACCTTACCAAAGTAACCCTTGAAGAAACTTGTGCTTCAATCCTTCTTAAGAAACCCAAAAGGCGTATGCCGAGAAAGGAAAAGGATCCGGGCCAATTTCTACTACCTTGTGATTTTTCCGAGATTGAGGGATGTTTAGCCCTTTCCGATTTAGGTGCTAGCATCAATCTCATGCCTCATTCTCTCTGGAAATTGATGAGATTGCCTTCACTCACCCCCATGAACATGACAATCGAGCTTGCAAATTGTACGCCACTTATACCAATTGGAATAGCCAAGGATGTCTATGTTAGGATTGGAAAGTTTGTTTTTCCCGCGGATTTCGTTATATCCGATTACGAGTGTGACCTTAAATGTCCCATTATTTTAGGCCGATCATTCTTATCGACGGCTCGAACCGTAATCGACGTTCACGAGGGGAGACTTACTATGAGATATGGGGATGAGAAGATAGACTTTTTCGCTAGAAAATCCCAAGGATTTAATGAGAATGAAAAAAACGAGGTTTCAAAACCTAATGATTCAAATTCTAATGATTTCAAAATGTTTACTTTAGCGGAAAGAATGAAGCTTGATGCATGTTTTGAAAGAATTAAGAAAAACGGTTTTAAAGATGATGATTTTAATGATAAAGAATACGTATACCTAATTCAAAAGGGTATGTGTAAATTTATGGATGAAAACTCACTTTGGGATGTTTTTAGCGAAACAAGTGAAACACCAATTCCGAAGGGCGACGTTAGTGCCATCACGACAAAGACCAATATGGGCTCGTCTTCACCACCTTCGAAGGACCACGTCTTTGAGGCTTCAACTTCTAACTCCATCGAAGTGCCTCCTTTGCCTAACCCAACACCCGTTGAGGCTAAAGGGTCTATCGACATCGATCCTCTCTCCTTAGAAAAGTCACCTAAGAATAGTCATTTGACTTGTAAGTCCATGGTTGTGAGTGCTCACATCGACTCTTTCTTTGACGATGACGATGGCGATTTTGCCGAGATTGATCACGTACTTCGACATCCACATGCTATTTTTGATTCTCCTAAGAAGAAACATGTGAAGTACGATGATTATGAGTTTGATCCCGAGATTGAGGAAATCATTGAACGAGAGCTAGCTCTTATGCCTTCACTTCCACCTACGAGTGAGGTCGATCTTTCCAAAATCGAGGATGAACTAAATGAGTTGGAACGTCTTATTTTCGATAACGAACCAACTCATGTGACCACTAAGAATCCAATTCTCGAGGAGTTACCTAATCAACACTCCTCATTTGAGAATGACGTTTACCACATTCGTGAGGATCTAACTTATCAACGATCCCCACAAAAGAATGATGGTTTCGTGCTTGATCGTGATCTTTCCGAGAGAGTTTCTAAGATACTCAAGGAGGGGAATGACAAACCTTGGTTTGACAAGCCTATCTTTGATGAAGAAATCGATGAGATCGACGTTCATGAGGATGACGAGTATGTAGACCCCGAGGGGGCGGTGTTCTTTATTGACAAACGCTTTGAGAACTTATATAATCCGCCACCCCCTCCCACCAATGACTTAAATGTGAGGATTTTTAGCGCGACTAATTTTCAATTTGACACGCCAAATATTTTCGACATCATTAAATCGGGTTTTCATAAAGAGTTTAAAAACGATGAAAAAGGAAAGGATTTTAAAAATGTTTTAAATGATTTTTCTACATGTTTAACTCCGTCATCACCGTGTTATATGAGTGCTACCACCTCGTCTACTCCTTTTGACGATGGTTGGTGTGGTCTTAGTGTGGGGGAAGCCCCAAATGTTCCTTCACACTTTACCAACGAGGACGAGATTTACGATCCTGGAATTGCTTGTAAAGGGAAATCTCGGTCTTCCACCGATGCAATAAATGGAAAATCTTTTCGTTTGCTTGGTGTGAGTCTACCTCGAGTAGCTCATATGTTTGACTTACCCATTGCCCCACCTTTCTACTTCTTGTCTCTTTTCTTCTACCCCATTGGGGTTTTAGTTTGTGTTGGAGTGGCGTTGTTTCGTCTTTCATCCGAAAACAAAGACGCTATCTTTGACCCCGGTATTCGTGTATCGGGTTTTTAAAGTACTCCATGTACTTTTGGGCCTTGTTTATCATGTAAGTCCCACTAAAAATGACCATACCAAGATTATCCCTAAATGATCACATTTATGGGGATCCGAGTCGAGCTTTTGACTCGGTTATCAAAAACAAGGTGCCTCGTGGGGGATTCTCATGCTTATCCTTGTACATATTATCGCTTTCTTAGTTTAACGTAACGAGGGGACTTGTGCTCTTCCTACCTTTGTTTCGTGGTTGTTTGTGATTGTGATTCATTAGGTTCATCGTCATCATTGAAGCCTCTCGTGTTCGTTTTACGGATCACTCGAGCTTCGATCGTTGCCTTTGTAGATTCCGATATCCGATGATATCCTTTTATGTTCTAACATTTATCTTATTAGCATAATTTATAAACGGCTTTTAGGTTATTCGTTTTACCCTTTCCATGCTCGAGATTAAGCATTCGACTTCGTCTCTAGTATGGGGGTGTTTACACCCCTAGACTCGAAACATTGAGGACAATGTTTAGTTTAGTATGGGGGGTGAGTAGATACTTCACCTTGCTTACGTCAACACGCAATCCAATATTCATCTTTTTGTTATCGTTTTGTTGCAAATAAGGCTAAAAATGGCCAAATTTTAAAATTTTTCTAGTTTTTCATAAGTGTTTAAGACACGAATGTAGGTTTTCCGATGGTGAGAACGAGAGTAATTTTTGAATCGATCGTGCGTGTTGAGCACTTAGCTTCGATTCCTTAACTTTTTAGGCTAAGTCTCTTAAATGAGGACGAGAAATGATAGAGTTATTTATAAGTCTCGTAATCGTCACGATCTTATGTGTAGTAATTATTAGCTTATTCTCCCAACGCTTTTGCATAATAAATTGTTAATAAATATTGATTTGGCGGTTTAGTCACTATTGTTGGTTTCTAATTTGTTTTGGTAGCTTCCATGTAATTAAATTGGGAAAACATTAAGGTATCGCCAGCGTCACGGTTTTGAAGTATTGGCACCCGAATAATCGAAAGCTTCACCTAATAATAAGATTTCAAGTGCTCACCTAAATTAAGCAAAAATTTGAAGCTCACAAGGCCGAAAAATCTATGCCCAAATTGAAAGTGGATCAAGCCTTAATCTTCGAAGCTTTAAAGATCCAAAATTCGCTTTAGCGTGAGGATATACGTCTTTGGCTAATAAAACCACCGATGAGGCGGATAATAAAAGGCAAGGCAAGACCGAAGTCATAATAAAAGCTTCATGGCAAAGTTGAATAAAAGATGGAGGTAAACCAAAGATAATAAGGCCCTTCCGTTAGGGGGCGTATAAAAGTCTTGGTAATAAGTCTCATGTTCAAAACCGTTATAAAATCGTGTTTATCGATCCTTCTTGTTGACTTAATATTTTGACATCGTTGTCTATTGGGGTGAATTATTAATTTAATGATTTTGGTTACACCGTTAAGTTTCTATTTTTAGATTTAATCTCTATTCACGCATAAGTCGATGATGTATCCTCGTGATCATTAAGACAAAATAAAATATAAGAGATACCAAGTAGGAATAAGGGAGTTTAGGTTCATAATTAACACTCATGAGATGTGTTCGTGTTGCTAACTTATAATAACAATGATCTCGTTACACGCTTAGCATGGAATTGGGTGAAAATCGAGGACGACGAAATTATTTCTAACGAAGCATTCACGTGTTCTTGTTCTATGATCCCAAAAGTCACTTTTTCGTGATGAAAACAATACATTATGTCTAAAACGCGAGTAGTAGTTTATTTAAGTTTATGTCTTCAATAAATATCATCATAAAATGAATTTTGGAAGTGCTACGATACTTAATTCTAGCATTGCGTGGGGACACGGTAATGGTTTAGTATGGGGGAGTGATGAGACTGTATTTATACATAGTCTCATCGTCCAAATCGGGCTTAAAATGCTTAAAATATCATCAAAATACCCATATATGTGCTTGTGTTTGTTCATTGTGTATTTTAGGTACGGATATCGTGAATTCATCAAAAGATCAAAGGAATCAAGCAAAAACGAACATGGGAAACGAAGCCGCACAAAGAACCGGACCCGAATCAAGATTTTCCAAAATTGTCCTTGAAGAATTGAAGATTGGCAAGTTTGGTCCCTCAAATATTGAAGACTTGTCACAAATGACCCTCCACTATTCATTTGTACAAGTTACATCCTTGAAGTTTGAAGACTTTACATGATAAGCCCTTGGAAATCACAAGAATTGCCATTTTAGTCCTTATTCATGGTTTTACTAAAACACAAGGACTGAATTTGCAAATGGCCAAAAGATATTAACAAAGGATAAGAGAGTTTGCTGTTGAAAACTTGGAATGAACATTAATTGGAAATTGGGGGGCCATTTGGGGCAGACAACCAAAAACACCACAACCAATCATATCACCACATCATCTCCCATCCACCAATCACACTACTCCTAGCCTACACGTCAGAATCCACCCAATATCTTTATAAAATCAGTTTTTAACTGATTATCTTTGGTGGGAAACACATTTTTTAAACATAATTAACCCTCTTAAACCAATTAAACCCTACCTGCTAATTTCCTAATATTATGAACCCTAAATTACGAATTTACATAAACCAAAGGGGTTTAGGGAATTAAGCTCCAGAACCATGATTCAATGTCTCCTTAATCTTTCCCACTCACAAAAACCAAACACACCTCACCCAATTGGTCCCCCCCAAGGTCCCCTGCTTCACCTTATTTAGCAAAAAGAGCATCTTGGCAGCAAATCAACGACTTAGGGCTAAAACTTGGTCCCAAAGCATGGATAGACGCCCCAGATCATTTCATGATAGCTGGACAACATCACATGATCACATGGGATTCTTTGACCAAGAATTTGAATTTTCACCAAGGGCATAAGAGGAAAATCATAGCTAGGGTTTTTCTGTTTGTTTCATGTACTAGAATGTTCCTTAATGTAGTATATAAAGGGTTCGCCTGTGAACCCTTTTTCCTTGTTCCAGTTTTATTGTACCTTTTTTTATAAAGTAATGAAAATGAAAAATTTAAAATTTGTGCAATGATTCTGAGTTCCTTATTAGTTAATTTTTAATTTTATCCATTGTAGTTTAAGTCATTCCAAGGTTCTAAGTTTTTGAAAGATTTTCTGAAAATTCGTTTTATTGTTCTTGAGAGGTTGTTATAAGCTTGGATAAATCCCTTTTGAGGAAGTGAAAGTGGAATCAAAAGGGTTATCCAAGGCTTTGGTTAAGTTTTCTTTAAAGGTTTCAAGGTTTGGTTCCAAAAGATTTTTATAAGAAAAAAAAATATGTTTTCATTTTTTTTGCATAAGCTATAAGCTATAGCAGCTTACTTAATAAGCTTGTTTATAGCTTATTGGTCTTTTCACCAGGTCACTTTTCCCCTTGCTTTCTTTCTTGGCAGGTAAGTTTCAATTTGTGAAGATATAAAGGGGGTGTTTGACTGTTGTAGTCTCACCTTCCCTATTCTCTCTACAACAGCTTATCACAAAAGCTCAGCATAAGCCTCCTGCTTATAGGAGAAGGCCTCAGCTGGCCTTTGTGTGGTTGGATGTTAACCACACCAGGTACGGGCTTGAACCCTCCTAGAAATAGGATCTTATATGATGTTTTGTGATTATGCATGATTTTTGATTTCACTTATCTTATTGTTCATTTAGCTGCTTATTCTTGCTTGCTTAGCTGTATTGTGCTTGTTTAGATAGGTGTTGGTCAGTTAATTTGGGTTTGTATGCAAATTTCTTTGTTAATTTCAGTTTTCAGTAGATAAGGGAGTGTTTGAGACTAGGTTTTAAGGAGAGATTGGTGACAGATCTTGGCTTAAATCAATCTAATCATACTCAAAAAGGTAGTAGTAGGACTATTTTGCTATTTTGTTTCAAGATTGGTAGGATATAAGTGAATTTGTACACTTCTGTTTGGGTTTAACTAGCTAAAATCAGTCATCAACCTTTAACTGTTTGTTTAGACCTGTTAAGACCTTCAGTTCTTGTAGATTGATAGGTCTAGGTGCCATCTAGGGTTGTGAGCTAGTCTAGGGTTGTTTGGTGGGGATTTGTGTGAGATTTTGGCTTGTAAAATTCGTCCAAATTGCACTTTGCACCAGGTCACTGTTCATCAGACCCCATTAAACCTTAACAGTCACTTGATTGGGCATTTTTTGTGAGATTTTTGCTAGTAGCTTGTGTTGTTTATTGCATTTATAGACTCCCCACAACCCAACTGGTTGTGGGGGTGCCCTATTGTCCAAGAAAAGCCACAAGAAAAGCTTTCCTAAGCTTTTCATTATTCTGTTAGCTTATTTGCACTAGCAGTGGGAACTCACTTCCCCCTGCTAGTTTGCTGGTTACCCCTGCTTGTGCTAAAGGATAAAAGCATACAAGTGTCACTTTCAGTTTCAATTAATTTTGTCTTTTGTGAACTTTTTTAAGAATTAGGGTTTCAAACTTTTTGCATTATTTTTATTTTTTAATTTCTGATTTTTTAGTATAATTTAATTTTTTGTTACTGTTCATTAAGTATTTTTTAGGTTTTATTGCATTTTTAATTACTTTTATTTATTTCTGATTTTGTCTTTTAGTACATAAAAGTTATATTTTTTAGTTTTAAAATTTTTCTTAGATTCAGAATATTAATTTAAGATTTTTAGTTTAAAAATATTTCACTGTTCACTTTTTAATTATTTTTTATAATTAATTTAGTATAATTAGGGTTTATTTATTAAACTGTTTTGTCTTTTAGTGCAAATTTTTACATTTTTCAAACTTTTTCAATTTTCTACTGTTCATTAGGGTAATTTAAGATTTTTAAAATTGTTAAATTATTTTTGGCATTATTTTATTATTTTTTAGGATTATTTTAATTTAAAAAAAGTTTTTAGTGATTAAAAAATAGAAAAATAGTGATTAAAATTTAAGAAAAATAGTTTTTAGTCTTTAAATAATATAAGTTAGTTATTAGTTCAATAAATTAATATTTTGGGCATTTTGTTAATTATATTTAATTTTAGGGCTTTAATTAGCATTTAAAATTGAATATTTAATTAATAAAAGGTTTTAAAATATATTTATTGTATTTTTATTCTTATTTATATTATTTTAGACTTAGTTTAATATTTTAATAAATTTTTAGCTTTAATTTTTAATTTTGTCGCGTTTTACGTACTTACGTCATCGTTTTACGTAAACGTCGTAGTTTAAATCGTAGTCGTAGCTCGTCTTTAATTTTTCTCTTCTCAACCAAAAACGTCACTAATCCAAACTTGATTTTATATATATTGGCACATTAATACACACACCTCCTTCGAGAACGAACTTGGAATTTATTCGTCTTCACGGTTTTCCTAAATCGTGTCGATTAATACTTGCCGCATTTATACGTTGTTTTCCTAAACACGTATTTTTACCACATCAATTAACAAGATAAAGGTAAAGATTAACAAGAATTAAAAGAAAAACTTACTTGAAATTAAATGGTAATTATGGTGCAAGACAAGAATTTAAATTTGACAAGTATTTAAATGACAAGGTAATTAAAAGTGGAAGAACTAATTGTCACGATTAGCCAACAAAATGAAAGTAATTAAGATCTAATCTATATATAGGGGAGGATTAGGAAGCTTCGTCCCCTTCTTCATTTCTTCTTAATTGCATCATTAGGTCCTTAAGCCTTTAATCTTCATTAATTGCACCATTAGTCCTTTTTCCTTCTAATCTTCTTTAAACTTGGACTCTAATGACTTGTGGCTCGGGATTTCCTTTGAACTCGTCTTTTAATTCTTCAATAAAATAGACTTGAGTTCCTCGGCTTTTAGTAAACTTCCGTCTTTTAACTTTTTTTTCGATAAATCTTCAGAATTGGTCTTGGACTTCCGTTCTTTTTGCACTCTTGACTTCTTGACTTCGTCTTTTCATCTTTTTCTTCAATAAAAGCCCGTAAATGCCCGTGTTTTCTCCACTTTTCACAATTTCCTCCTAAATCACAACAAAAACACAAACCACGCTTAATTTCGACATAAAAGACATAAAATACACGTTTTGGCTCAGTTATCTTTAAGAATAACTGCAGAGCAGTTTTCATTTGATACAAGGTTTTTCATTGGGGTTCAGATAATAATCTCGGTATCTCCTCGAAATGATCACGGTTCTAAGTGGAATGATTTGTTCTTGGGGACAAATAGTGGGTTTGGTTATCTATGTTACTAAGAAGGTAAATGCGCAAGGTAATTAAAAGTAAACTAGAAGGAATTAATTATCAAAAGTAAAACTTGAATTAAAATGTGAATAAACAGTAACAGTAACTGAGAAATACCCTCACTGAAGATGCTCTATTCGAAATGTTTATCATGCGGAATATAGGGCTATTCGGAATAATCAAAGCTATGCGGAAAAATCAAGCTTATGCGGAACATCAAGACCATGCGGAATAATGAATGCTATTCGGAATATGAGACCATGCGGAATAATTGAGCCTATGCTGAATAAAATCACTATTCGGAATAAAGGCTCTAAGCGGAATATTATGGTTACTCGGAATAAAAGGTTACTCGGAATAATAACATCATGCGGAATATATAAAGGCAATCCGGAATGAAGAGCTATGCGGAATAAAGAAATATTCCGAATAGAAGAGAAAGGAAGAAGACTATCCGGAATATATATAATATTCCGAATAAGGAAAAAGGAAAAAGGATATTCGGAATATTTGAATATTCCGAATAAGGGAAAGAGCAAATGGACAATACGGAATAATCTGGGAATGAAGAACAGTTAAACCGAAATAACAGGGGAACACGAATTCGCCTAAAATCAACCACGGATTTAACCAAATCTTAACCAAAACTAATAGCAATTCATCTACTACCCGTAAAGATCACATCCCAATCATAAAAACACAAATTCAACAACTTTTTAAGATCAAAACTCAACTAAATAAGAACTTAAGAACTTTGAATAAAAAGATGATGATGAAAAAGAGGAATGAAAAGATTAAATGAACTTGTATTGATGATTAGGATTCGATAAACAAGATGAAAGGATTACACTTACACAATTCAAGAAGAAATCAAAGAAGGTGAAAACCACTCGTTAAGGGAGATGGTTTTTCCTACGAAATAGGAAAAGAGTAACTGAAAACTAAAACTAGGTGCCAAATTTTGTGAGGGTGATTCCTTTATATAGGCTAAGTGGTTGGTTGGTGAGTGGGCTTTCTCCCTTTCTTCTTGTCTTCTCGTCTTTTCAGAAAAGTTGACGTTTTCGATTCTGATTCGGGATTTGTCGACGATTCAATTCAACTCGTCTTTTAATTTCTTCGTTTAATAGACTTGATTTTCTTCGACATATGTAAATCTTCCATCTTTGGTCCTTTTCTTCGATAAATCTTCAAATAGGCCCATTGACTTCAAATCTTTTGCATCTCTTGGACAATAGACTTTGTCTTTAGTCTTTTTCCTTGATAAAACCCGTGTAATCCCATGTTTTCTTCAATATTCATCTGGTTGGCTCTGAAAACACAATAAACACAAAAACCACGCATAATTCCAAACAAATGATATTAAACACGCGTTTTGGTCTTGTTTTAGTAAGAAATAAGTGGTAAAAGCATGGGTGTTTTCACACCTATCAAATCCCCTACACTTAACCATTGCCATTCCCTCATGCAATGCTTAGTGATAAAGCAAATTTACATTTTTCTCATAATCAATCAACCTTGGCCTTATTAACATACTACTAA
Organism: Glebionis coronaria; assembly: GCA_025667525.1. Classification (NCBI taxonomy): domain Eukaryota; kingdom Viridiplantae; phylum Streptophyta; class Magnoliopsida; order Asterales; family Asteraceae; genus Glebionis; species Glebionis coronaria. The sequence goes on from CM046878.1 coordinate 194,862,837, forward strand.
ACAAAAATTAAAGTACTAAGAGAAATTAAAATTTTAAAGTAAACAAAAGGATAGAAAACCATTTTCACTTGAAAATAGCTATATGGAAATAACTTGCAAGGAGATCAAGGACTTACATTAGGGCTTTGGTGTTGCGAAGATTTATTACCCTCAAGTTTCACGTTCCCCAAACTAAGCTTAAAAACGAGATCATTGTTATTATAAGTTAGCATATCAAACACTTACACACATGGCTTAATTAAATGCTTAAACTTCCTTATTCCTAGGTGTATCTCTTATATTTTATTTTTGTCTTAGAATGATCATGAAGATGCATTTTTGGACTTATTTCGATAGTTTATTTAGGCTGAAAGCAAAGTAGGAAGATTTGATCAATAGTTAGCTAAAGGACAAAATCTCTTAAAACTGCTTCTCGGGATATCAAAAAGTTCATATCTTGGCATAACTCGGTTCACGATTTTAGACCTTTCTCGGGCCGATATTTGGCATGTACTTCATACTTCATATCTTCGAGAGACGTTCTTGAGATAATGGTCTTCTCTTCGTTAATAACGTTTCTTCATCTGGAGACTTTTGAGGGGTACTCCAACTTTGTTGACCACGACTTCATGATTATTTCTTCAATCTCTAATTGGGATTTTGAGATACAACGATCCGCCTCCTTTTCGGACTTGGATCTATTTATCCTCATACCTTGTTAGGGTCTTTTCGGATAGACTTCTCCATGATCTTTATGGGAGTTGATTGCTTTTCGTCGTGAGTCTTGATCCTTCATATTGATTTTTGGAATAATTCTTTTCACATCACTTTAGATCTTCAACAATAAAATTGAATCCTCATGCCTTGTTAGGGCCTTTTTGGACTCGCCAATCTTCGCGCCCCGCTTCATAAGTTATTCCTTGGCTATGAACTCTTATCATTACCGAGCAACTTTTAAACGATCTTCGGCTAGAAGCTAAGTAACTTTTCAAATCGTACGACCTTACTTATTGCAGATAATTTATTAGCAAGTGATGGGAGAATAGGCAAATAATTACACCAAGTGAGCTTGTGCAAGAATACCGACTTATAATTGACTCTATCATTTCTCGTCCTCCACAATTTAAAATCTCAAGTAATGAGACTCGTGGATGCTTAGCCTAATAAACCAATTAAGGTCTACATGGTTAAGGTTACTAGCTAGAATAAACATGAATAAGTCTATTCGGGTTGAGTCAAAATATTCGCAACGGGCCTTATATGTCAAAGATTTCAAAACTAGCTACACCACTTTATTAATATTTTTGACTTTATTGCGGGATATGCATATGAAAGCAACGATAAAAATTTAAAAATTACGACTAAATGGCCAAAGTTAATTAAAAATTTGAAAAATGTTGAAAAAGATGATTTTCCGGTTAAATGAAGGCATTTTCATGGAAAAGTCCACTTAAAACTTCGATAGAAGTCCCCCCTACACTTAAGATAAACATTGTCCTCAATGTTTAAGCATGTGGGAAAAGTTTCCCCTACAGTTATGACATTGTGCACGTTGGTTAACTCAAGTTAAGGGAGAGACGACTAAAGTGATCAATCTCAAATGTGAGTATAAAGAAAATTGAATCACGATAGTTGAGAGATAGAACCGGGTTTCAGATAACACGGGAGCACGGTTCTTCAGAGATTCCAAGAGTGCACTTATCCCTGTAATCACATCACCAAACAAATACAAACAACCTATACAGGTCCCCCTACACTTAGGAGGTTAAAACAGAAAAGGATAGATACTCGGGCTGCCTCCCGAGGAGTGCTTGTTTTTGATAACCGAGTCACGAGCCTGACTCGACCCAAAATTAGTTCATGGGAAACGTGGTGAGGGATGGAATCATCTCCTGAGAGATGTCCTCACCAAAGTACAACTTCACTCGTTGGCCATTCACCTTAAAATTAGGTCCATTAGGTTGAGCGAGCTCGAGAGTACCATATGGAAAAATTTGGGCAATGGTGAATGGGCCGGACCAACAAGATTTCAGCTTGCCCGAAAAGATTTTCAACCGAGAGTTAAAGAGTAAAACTTTGTCTCCAACTTGGAACTCTCGGTTCTTAATCTTAGAGTCGTGAATGAGCTTAGTCTTTTCCTTATAGATCAAAGAATTTTCATAAGCCTCATTACGGAGTTCATTGAGCTCATTGAGTTGGATCTTGTGTAGGTCACCGGCTTTGTTGATATCGAAATTAGCCCACTTCAAGGCCCAGTAAGCCTTGTGCTCTAACTCAATGGGGAGGTGGCATGCTTTCCCGTACACGAGACGATATGGTGTACAACCAATTGGAGTCTTGTATGCGGTACGGAAAGCCCACAAAGCATCATCAAGTTTATCAGCCCATGAGGCATGATGCTCTCCCACGGTTCTTTCAAGAATTCGCTTTAATCCTCGGTTGGATATTTCAGCCTGGCCATTAGTTTGTGGGTGGTAAGCGGTGGAAAGACGATGATTTACACCATACTTAGCCATGACTCTAGCAAATTGGTCGTTGCAAAAATGAGTCCTGCGATCACTAATAATGGCACGAGGCACACCGAATCTAGCGAATAGCGACTTCAAAAAGTTACAAACCACCCTTGCGTCATTAGTAGGTAAAGCTTTGGCTTCAACCCACTTTGAAACGTAGTCAACGGCTACAAGGATGTATTTGTTTCCTTTAGAGGATGGGAATGGCCCCATAAAGTCGATACCCCAAACATCAAAGATTTCACACTCTTGAATGAATTTCTGAGGCATCTCGTCTTTATGTGTGATCTTGCCTTGTTTTTGGCAAGCATCACATCATTTAACCATCTCGTGAGCGTCACGATAGATGGTGGGCCAATAAAATCCCGAGTCAAACACTTTTTTGGCGGTGTAGTTGGGACCAAAGTGACCACCGGTGGGTCCTTTGTGGCAAGCATCAAGAATTTCTAAAGCTGCCGGTCCATCAACACATCGGCGAATAATCAAACAGCACATTGTTTGAATAGATACGGGTCATCCCAAAAGTAAGTCTTAATGTCTTTGAAGAACTTTTTCTTTTGCTGGGATGTTAGCCCGTCAACGAGAATTCCACCCGCCAAGTAGTTTGCAATGTCCGCAAACCACGGGGTTTCATCAGAAGTCGAGTTGATAGACATTAAGGTCTCCAGGGGAAAAGAATCATTGATCTTTTTGTTCGGATGTTCCCCTTGGTAAGGATCCTCAAGTCTACTGAGATGATCCGCGGCTAGGTTTTCAGCTCCTTTTTTATCGCGAATTTTGATTTTAAATTCTTTGAGTAGCAAAACCCAACGAAGAAGTCTTGGTTTGGAATCTTGCTTAGTCAACAAGTACTTCAACACGGAATGATCGGTGTAAACGATTATGGTGGAAAGGACAAGATAGGGGCGAAACTTTTCAAAGGCATAGACAACAGCTAAAAGCTCTTTTTCTGTTGTTGTGTAATGCAATTGAGCCCCAGTCATTGTCTTGCTAGCGTAATGGATTGGTTGGAAGTGTTTGTTCACTCTTTGGCCCAAAACCGCACCAATAGCAAAGTCACTAGCATCGCACATCAACTCAAAGGGAAGCTCCCAATTAGGGGTAACCAAGACGGGTGCCTTAGTTAGCTTATCCTTAAGCAAGTTGAAGGCTTCAAGGCACTCTTTGGAAAAGATAAAAGGAGTATCTTTTTCCAAGAGGTGGGTCATCGGGCGAGCGATTTGAGAAAAATCTTTGATGAATCGACGGTAGAAGCCCGCATGACCAAAGAAACTTCTCACACCCTTCACTGTTGAAGGTGGAGGCAACTTAGCGATAACATCGACTTTAGCACGGTCCACTTCAAGACCGGCTTTGGAGATCTTATGTCCTAGCACGATGCCCTCTTTTACCATGAAATGGCATTTTTCCCAATTAAGAACAAGGCGAGTGTCTTCACACCGCTTAAGCATACGTTCTAAATTGACAAGGCAAGCAGAGAAAGAATCGCCATAAACCGAGAAATCATCCATGAATACTTCCATAGTGTCTTCCACCATGTCATGGAAGATAACCATCATACACCTTTGGAATGTCCCAGGAGCATTGCATAAACCAAAAGGCATACGTTTGTAAGCAAATGTTCCGTAGGGACAAGTGAATGTGGTCTTTTCTTGGTCCTTTGGATCGATGGGAATTTGAAAATACCCGGAGAAACCGTCTAAGAAGCAGTAATAGTCATTACCAGCTAGACGCTCGAGCATTTGATCCATGAAGGGAAGAGGAAAGTGTTCTTTTCTTGTGGCATCATTGAGCTTGCGATAATCAATACAAACTCTCCACCCAGTAACGAGACGAGTGGGAATCAACTCGTTGTTTTCATTGGAAACAACAGTTATTCCGCCCTTCTTGGGCACACAATGGACGGGACTTACCCACGGCGAATCCGAAATAGGGTAAATCAAGCCGGCATCAAGAAGTTTGATAACCTCTTGTTTGATGACGTCATGAATTCGAGGATTAACCCTTCTTTGGCTCTGGATTGCGGGTTTAAAGTCATCTTCCATGAGAATCTTGTGAGTACAAAAGTTCGGGTCAATTCCGCGGATATCGGAAATTTTCCAAGCAATTGCCTTATTATGATCTTTAAGCACGGCGATGAGGCGAGATTTCTCTTCTTCTTTCAAGTCCTTAGCAATGATGACAGGCGACTTCTTGTTTTCTTCAAGGAACACGTACTCGATATGGGGCGGAAACTCCTTAAGTTCTAAATCTGGAGGATTTTCGATGGGAGGCGTTTTCAAAGTCGGAGCATCAATAGCAATAACCGTGGGAGATGGTGGAGATATATTGTCATCTTTGAAAAGGTTTTCAAAGAAATGCATGTCTTCATCCCAGTCGGTGGGAGAATCGTCATTTGCTAAGTTCACATCTCCCATGGTGGCTTCAAGATCTTTCCAAAAGAAATCACTTTCTCTAGATAGAGACAGTGATGAATCAATAGAGGAAACGGTCTCAACATTGGGAAGAGAGGTAGGAATATTTTTACAAGCATCAATAAAGTGTTCTTCACAAGCCTCATCCAGAACATCAATACAAATAACACTTTCGTATGAATAAGGTTGTTTAGACAACTTTCCCATGTTGAAGACGATTTTATCGTCGCCCACTCTCATGATAAGCTCACCGGCTTCAACATCGATGAGAGTGCGACCGGTCCTCAGGAATGGACGACCAACAATTAATGGCACACGAGGGTCCATGTCGTAGTCAACGACAACGAAATCGGCAGGAAAAGTGAATTTTTCGACTCCTACAAAGACGTCTTCGGCTATCCCCATTGGATAAGCAACCGTACGGTTGGCTAATTCCAAAGTCATTTTGGTGGGGACTAGCTCAGGGAGAGATAATTGCTTCCACACACTTAAAGGCATTAAGTTAATCCTGGCACCTAGATCGGCTAGGGCCATGCAATTCTCTACTCCCGAGAAGTTACAAGGGATTAAGAAACGACCCGGATCACCAAGCTTGGTTGGCAATTTCCTTAAGAGCACTGCAGAGCAATTCTCATTAAGTTGGGTGTTAGCAATATCAAGAAGCTTCTCCTTGTCGCTAAGAAGATCTTTGAACATTTTCGCGTACTTAGGCATGTGAGCGAGAGCCTCAGCGAAGGAGATGTTGAAATTCAATTGTTTGAACATTTTAAGAAAGTTAGAAAAACCTAAATATCATCCTTGCTTTTGAGCTTCTCTTTCCTCAACCTTGAGGGATAAGGTATATCGGAAGAAGAGGAAGGCTGTGGGAGAATAGGATCACTCACATCCTTGGGTGGAGGAGGGGTAGAAGTAAGAGGTGGAGAAATTGGGGAAATAGAAGGATGAGGAATAGGAGCTGGTGACTCGTTTTCCTTAGTCACAAGCACCGGTGGAGGTATAGGAAGCTCGGGTTCCTTAGTACCTTTTCCACTGCGAGTGGTGATTGCTTTCATCTCCCCTCTTGGATTCGCAACGGTGTTACTCGGAAGAGTACCCGAAGAAGAGGGTTGATTACCTTGGAAGAAACTAGCCATCATGTTCTTTAAGTCATTCGTTTGACTATCCAAAGTGTTTCTCATGTCAGCTCTCAGATCGTTCCCTTATTTCACCAGGTCCGCTTTCAAGTTGAGCACTTCCCGTTGGAGATTTCCCACGATCACATCGTTAGTCCTCATGTAGGTTTCCACTTCTTGGTGTAAAGCGGTGGGTTGGTTGGGAGGACATTGTATGCGGGTGGTTGATAAGCAGGTTGCTGGTAAACTTGGTTGTTTCTTTGAGGTGGATTTTGTTGTTTGTGAGGTGGTATGTATGGTCCACGAGATTGTTGTTGTTGTTGAGGAGGGCGGTTGAGGTTTTGTTGTTGGTTTGGGTTGTTAGGAGTAAAACCGGGTGGTGAGAGATAGTTGTTGGAGCGGTAGCTAAGCAGGTTGAGGTCACCTTGAGGACGAGCTTGAGGATAGGTACCGTATGCTGCATTCACATTCTCAGAAGGGTAGTCTTGGGTGGCGGTACAAGTGGTGTAAGAGTGAGGACCCCCGCATATCTCACATGCTTGGTTGACAGCATTGACTTGAGCGTTTTTAGCGTTGATGTTGTTGGTGTTGCTGGCGGTTTGGGTAGCAAGCGATTCAAGAAGCGCAGTGATTTTGTCAATTCGCTTATCGCTGTCACTAGTACTAGTACTAGCGACATTGGTCCGAACACTCTTGGTTTTCACACGAGACTTATTCTCAATGACATCCCAATCAGCATTGGAAGTCTTAGCCAAAAGATTACCCCCCGAGGCACTGTTTAATGAATCTTGGTCATTCATGCTTAAACCATTATAAAAAGTGTTAATTTGGTGCACTTTGGTAAAACCATGTTGTGGGCATTTTCTTAAAAGATCTTTGAAACGGTCCCAAGATTCACTAAACGACTCATCGTACTTTTGTTCAAAATTGATAATTTCATTCCGCAAAGCGGTAGTACGAGAGGGTGGGAAAAAGTAGTTGATAAACTTGGTCTCCAAATCCGTCCACGTAAGAATACTTTGTGGCGGTTCCTTAGCAAGCCAATGCCGGCTTGTCCCTCTAAAGAAAAGGGAAAAGTTGTAAACGGATTACCTCTTGTGGAACACCATTGAATTTGACTGTATTCGTGAGTTGTAGAAATCTCTTGATGTGGTCATGTGGATCATCAATGGTACACCCCAAGAATGGTTGAGCAGAGACCATCTGGATAAAGCCGGATTTGAGCTCAAAGTTGTTGGCTGCAAACGCGGGTATGACAATTGGATCATTGTTGCCATCTACATGTGCTTGTAGAAGTTCAATCATCGGCCGATTATCCGGTAGAGGCTCATTGTTGTTGTTATTATTGTTGTTGAAAGGTGGGTTGTTATTGTTATTATTGTTTTGAGGTGGGTTATTGTTGTTGTTTTGTACACCAGCCATGTCTAAGTCTTCGAGAGGCTCGGGCTCTTGACAAGACGTTGATCGTGTACGCATGCACCTGCAAAAGAACTAACAAGGCAAAAACAAAGCAAAAATATTTTTGGTTTTTATGTTTTTTAATTTTTAGGATTTTTGAAAAATTTATATTTTTTTTTGTGTTTTTGAAATTTTTTATGAAAAAGTAACGTTCACGGGGAACGGATCCCAAAATCCAAGTTCTCACAAACAACTGTTGATCTTAACGAGAAGAGCCGGCAGCGGCGCCATTTGATACAAGGTTTTTCATTGGGGTTCAGATAATAATCTCGGTATCTCCTCGAATTGATCACGGTTCTAAGTGGAATGATTTGTTCTTGGTGAAAAATAGTGGGTTTGGTTATCTATGTTACTAAGAAGGTAAATGCGTAAGGTAATTAAAAGTAAACTAGAAGGAATTAATTATCAAAAGTAAAACTTGAATTAAAATGTGAATAAACAGTAACTGTAACTTAGAAATACCCTCACTGAAGATGCTCTATTCGGAATGTTTATCATGCGGAATATAGGGCTATTCGGAATAATCAAAGCTATGCGGAAAAATCAAGCTTATGCGGAACATCAAGACCATGCGGAATAATGAATGCTATTCGGAATATGAGACCATGCGGAATAATTGAGCCTATGCTGAATAAAATCACTATTCGGAATAAAGGCTCTAAGCGGAATATTATGGTTACTCGGAATAAAAGGTTACTCGGAATAATAACATCATGCGGAATATATAAAGGCAATCCGGAATGAAGAGCTATGCGGAATAAAGAAATATTCCGAATAGAAGAGAAAGGAAGAAGACTATCCGGAATACATATAATATTCCGAATAAGGAAAAAGGAAAAAGGATATTCGGAATATTTGAATATTCCGAATAAGGGAAAGAGCAAATGGACAATACGGAATAATCTGGGAATGAAGAACAGTTAAACCGAAATAACAGGGGAACACGAATTCGCCTAAAATCAACCACGGATTTAACCAAATCTTAACCAAAACTAATAGCAATTCATCTACTACCCGTAAAGATCACATCCCAATCATAAAAACACAAATTCAACAACTTTTTAATATCAAAACTCAACTAAATAAGAACTTAAGAACTTTGAATAAAAAGATGATGATGAAAAAGACGAATGAAAAGATTAAATGAACTTGTATTGATGATTAAGATTCGATAAACAAGATGAAAGGATTACACTTACACAATTCAAGAAGAAATCAAAGAAGGTGAAAACCACTCCTTAAGGGAGATGGTTTTTCCTACGAAATAGGAAAAGAGTAACTGAAAACTAAAACTAGGTGCCAAATTTTGTGAGGGTGATTCCTTTATATAGGCTAAGTGGTTGGTTGGTGAGTGGGCTTTCTCCTTTTCTTCTTGTCTTCTCGTCTTTTCAGAAAAGTTGACGTTTTCGATTCTGATTCGGGATTTGTCGACGATTCAATTCAACTCGTCTTTTAATTTCTTCGTTTAATAGACTTGAGTTTCTTCGACATATGTAAATCTTCCATCTTTGGTCCTTTTCTTCGATAAATCTTCAAATAGGCCCATTGACTTCAAATCTTTTGCATCTCTTGGACAATAGACTTTGTCTTTAGTCTTTTTCCTTGATAAAACCCGTGCAATCCCATGTTCTCTTCAATATTCATCCGGTTGGCTCTGAAAACACAATAAACACAAAAACCACGCATAATTCCAAACAAATTATATTAAACACGCGTTTTGGTCTTGTTTTAGTAAGAAATAAGTGGTAAAAGGATGGGTGTTTTCACACCTATCAGTGGTGCACAATTCCTAGGTCAAGATAAGCTCGTGGGATGGTCTTCCAAGAAGCAGGATTACACGTCATTGTCATCAGCCGAAGCGGAGTATGTGTCTCTATTTGCGTGTTGTGCTCAAGTTCTTTGGATGAGAACACAACTCACGGATTATGGCTTCCACTTTGATAAAGTACCTATGTACTGTGACTCAAAGTCCGCCATAGCCATCTCCTGTAATCCAGTACAGCATTCCCGTACCGAAGCACATTGATGTCAGATATCACTTCATTAAGGAACAAGTTAAAAGGTGTATCTTTGAACTATACTTTGTTGGAACTGATTACCAATTAGCTGACTTGTTTAAAAAATCTCTTTTGAAAGAGAGGTTTGCGTATCTAGTTAGGCAAATTGGTATGAGATGTTTGACTCCATCAGAACTGGATATTCTGGCAAAGAAGCCTGCTTGATTCATCTATCAAACATCTACATGTAAATATTAATGAAAAAGCAAAATACAAAATTAAAAATCTTTGAAAATCCAAAAATATTCTTCTCGACATGTCTTTCAGTATCGATAATATGGAGGTACCTAGAAATGTCGCTCAATAACGACACGGGTGTGTACATAAAGCTCAAATGAAAGTTGTACATATTTTTCAAAACATGTCATTTCTACTTCTAATAAAGTAAAATGTCTATTTTGGACAATTTTTCAAACAACAGGTAGAGCAATCTATCTTGGGTTGAGCTTGTCACAAAACATTCAACGTTTTGAGCTCAACACAATGGATTGGAATCACTTTCAGATTGCAACCCGGTTCTATATTCACGGGGAAGTGTACGCTTTAGTGCCCTTACCCTCAACAAAAGAAGAGAAATCTTCTTACACTTGAGTGGATTCGTCAAGACATTCAAAGTCTATGAACTCACGTTAATGCTTTAGAAAAACCACTTCGCCAAAAAGAATTGATTTTTCAAAAAGCGTTGAACACAATTTTTCAAGAATTTTTCAATGCTATTCAAAATCTTTCAAAAATTGTGTGTTCAACAACTCCTATCCTCAAAATTTTAATGTGGATCATATCCTCGTAATGACAATTCAATTGGATCAATTTTTGAGGGGGAGCGTTCCAAATTCATGCTAAGTTTGATACATTTTTCTCCCGAACATTTTTCAAGATTATTTTTCAAAATATATTTTAATCAAATTTGGTATCTCTAATATCAAACGATTTTATATATTAGAGATAGGGGAGAAAACATGATTAAAATGTGATCTAAAGACTCAAGCACTCATGGTTACGATCAAATACCCACAACATCTTTTGTAACACCCCATTTTGATAATGGAATGTCACGCGTAATTATAGATTGTCATCAAAGCATACAAGGAAAAATGTCTAAACATTACATGACCATAAAAGGAAAATACCGGAATCAAACATCGGTAGTCCAAAAGTAAAGCTCATCACACACAAACATAAGTACTGTAAAGGAAAGGACTAAACAATGTCCATAGAAAGAGTATCAATGTAAAGATAATGCATAAAGCAAAGAAAGGCTAGAAAGCTTCCAGTCCATATGCACGTACGCTTAAAGTCTACGAGCGTCCCTGAGTACCTGCCGTTTTGGGAACATAGAAAAGGAAAACGGCTAAGCAATACGCTCAGTGCACGGATGTACAATAAATCATGAATAAGATAAGCATATAACATATAACAGCGGAAGAAACTAAGTCCCGTATAACTTGGTTAAGTCTTATAAAACTGGTTTATAGTTTGAAAAGCCTTATGTTTATCTTATAAAAACTGTTTAACATGTTCTACCATTAGCCAATATAGGTCATGAAAATCCACCATGCATGAATACTTGGAGGGGTGACCTCATCATGCAAATTAGAGGGGCTGCCTCTAATTTAATATACTGGTTTGGGTAGGAAGGATCAGCTCCTTGTGAAGGATGCAAGGCACACACCACATTCACACAGAGTAATCTTGCTGAAAACATGTAACTAGGATGCACCCATACGCCCCACATGATAAATATAATAATATGGCCAAGAGCTGAAGGGACGCCACGAGCAATCACTCCGCCGTGGTGAAGTCATAACATCAGTGCCTCCAATGTTATGGTTATGGTACCTCTATAACTAGGTGAAACTGGTCATGCATGTATATGGCTACAGGTATTCTAAATTAAACATAAGCAAATCAAACATATAAACTTATACTACGGGAAAACATTTGGCAGCATACGGGGAATCCTAATAAGGAAAGAATGTCCATACTGAAAGGACGGGAATCCGTACCTTATGTCTAGTGAACGAAGAAGATGAACTGAGGAGAATCCTACTTCGGTATCACTAATGCTACATAAATACATACATGAATAAGTATCTGACTACTAAATACGTGACTGGTTTTATGTCATGTCTTAGCTTATTTTATATGTTCATATCGTGTTTTACTGTTTTAAGCCTTAAAATGTGTTTATCTGTCTATTCTGATTAAGTATTTCTGGTATTTCATGTATTATTATACTTACTGTGTAATAATAAGTAACTTTCCAAAAACAGCAGGTTTCCAAAAAAAGAAAGTTTCCAAAAATAGAAAGTTACCAAAAATAGAAAGTTTCCAAAAATAGAAAGTTTCTAAAAATAGAATTACTTCTTAAAATAGATAAGTTTCTAAAATAGAAAGTTTCCATAAATAGATCAGCTGCCTTAATTAAATAAGTTTCCATAAATAGATTAGCTGCCTGAATCAAATAAGTTTCTAAAAATAGAAAGTTTCAATAATTAGATATAAGCTGGTTAAATAAGCTAAGTATATAAGCCTAAGTGTTTTTCTGATTATCTTCTAGGTCATAATGATATAATGTATAGTTTATTAATTATTTCATGTAATTTAAATAAACTATATGTTAAAAGTATTTAATTAAAATATATCATGTTTTTAATTAAATAAAGTTAAATACTTAGGTTAAAACATGTATTATTATTTATTAATAATATAACCTAAGTCATGTTAATTAATTAATTATAACCATGCTTTTTAAATAATTAATTAATTATAAGTCTAGAAAATATAAAATACTTAGGTTAATAATTTCATGATCTAATAATTAACTAATAACCTAAGTCATGTTTATTAAATTAATCATGTCATATTTATTAATTTAATTTTAACATATGATTATATAAAAATAATCTTAACATAAACCGTGAACCGGATCTTGACTAGAAACCATGAACCGGACATGAAATCGACACTATACCCCGAACCACTTCGGGGTTCCCCTTGTTTTGCTGCTGCCGTGGGACCCACTCCACCCAACCGGGACCATATGGTCTCGGTGGTGGTTTAGTAGCCAAACCGAGACCCCCTTGGGGTTCGGTTTAGGCGCCGGCCAACGAACACCCCTAAAAACAACCCTTTTTTATTTATCCAAAAACCATTTACATGTTTGATCTATGTTTTTAATTAGGTTTTTAAAAACATCATGTTCTTAATTATTATATTAGATCAAATCAAAAATAAAAGGATTAAAAAGAATATACCGAATGCGTGGATCTAAACGAGGATGAACAAACAGGAACACTTGCACCAAAAACCAAGATCAAAATCAAACAAACACCCCCCCTTGGTGTGTTTATATGCGGCGGCCAAAAAAAAGAAAAGAGGAGAAGGAGAAAACTTTTTAGGTTTTTGATTTTCTTCTGTAAAGTGAAAAGTGACTAGCAAAATTACCATAACCCCTCTTTAGTAAATTTTGAGATGGGCTTGGCCCATCTCCTTATTGTTGCCGCGGGTAGGGGGCCCACATGGGTACCCGTACCGTTTTCTGTGTCTCGTTGTTTAATTATTCGTTCGTGTTTATTTGTGTTCGCGTTTTGTGTGTTCTCGTTAAATAATTACCGCGACCTCATATATTTATTCACGCTCGTAATAAATATATATACGTAATTAATAATAGTTCGTGATTTAATTACGTTCATGATTTCATGATCGCATGTTCGTGATTAATTATTGTTAAATAATTATTGCGTGTTCGTGCGTAATAAATACTTATCGTGTTCTAACACGTACGTAATACGTAAAATCCTAACATGTAAACGTAATCATACTATAAAAGGAAAGTTTTAATCTAGTACGTACGATCTTAAGGGTACTATTTATGGTAAAAGCTTGCTGGTTTTACATCTTTAATTAACGACGTTATTGGCGTCAAAAGGGTGGTTAGGTTTAAGTCCTATGATCCAACCAGAACCGGAGGGATCTTCCCAGGGACAATCCAATAGATTATTAGAAGTCTTTAGGAAAGATGGAGTAGAATGTGAACGAAGCTGAATGCCGACTAAGTACTGATGCTAGCACTGGAAAAATCATAACAATGTGCTAGTAATGATGTTTTGGTAAGCATTGAAGGGGTTGAAGAATGAAAAAAGAAATGTAAGAATTAAGGGTGTAAAGAAATTAGCCCTCCATACAACTTAGGCAGAAACCGGGTCAACACATCATGAAGACAACACATCATAGACCTAGTGATTTAATGCACAACCCTTTCCCAGCTAACTCAGGCTTCTCTCAAAAGAAGTTTGTTTTATTGTAACGGAGATCAACACAACTTCTATTGACTTTCTCACTCCGAGATAGTTGATATTGAATAGGTGGCATCTGCTCCAGCCTCCGACCACTAAAAGTGCACAAATCGAGTCTAGAGTCAAGAGATCAATCAAATCTCGTTAGGACACACGGATGAAGATAAAGAGAGTCCTACGCTATATCCTTGCGATATTGCTAGAACACTCAGAGTGATACTACCTAGTTGTCACAATGATGAGTGGAAATCCTTCCAGTGTTAACATCAAACAACACTGCGGTAGGTCATGTGTAAGATTCTTTATGAATTGAACATATGTAAAACTGAAAAGCAACAGTGGTTTGTTTCTTTATCGATTCAAACTCGTTTCAGGTTTCTACGTAGTATCTTTATGGTCTTGCTAGAACATTCAGAGTGATATTTATTAATATTCACAGTGATGAATGGAAATCCTTCTAGCATCAACATTAAACAGCGCTACGATAGGTAACTTGCGAGATTCTTATGAATCAAGCTTGTGTCAACTAGAAAGCAACAATGGTAAGATTCTTAATGAATCAAACTTGTTCCAGGAATTTGAATTGACGACTTTAATCAAGCGGATGTCAATCCAATTGATTCACTCTTTATGTTCGCAATCTTGCTTTGAGACGGTCGAGTAAAGAGAACGGCTAGTACAACCGCGGAACCCTGTCAAGGAGATTCTTAATTGAATCTACCTAATCACAGGTACGATATTTAATATCGTGTAACGGTCTTCAACGACCGGAGGTAAAACACTACCGATTTAGGACGAATGTCAAAGCCATTCAGTTCGTGTCTATGTTTTGTCTCGAGAAGGTGACGTTACGGTGTTGTTGGAAATGTGTTTTCCCAAAGAAAGTCTCGGTCACATCATTATTAGCATAGATCACGAGCTATAGAATATTTAGAACTTTGTAACTTGGAGCGACCTCCCTTAGGGGGAGATTGTTGGAAATACGTTTTTACGTATTTATGAAGGATCGGTCGCTCCAACGATATATTATTGTATTAGGCTCGTGATCCAGTTTGTAGTAAATATAGTCCATATAGCCCACATGTAGGGTGGGCTATATATACCCCTCCTAGCATGTTAGGAGGGGTGGTTCATTTCATTTCATAACTTTTCATTAATCTAATTTCACTTTCTCTCTCTATTTTTCCTTTCTCTCCTTTCTCTCTCTACTCCCCATCTCCTTCTTCCCCATTTCCACCATCTAATCAATAGATAAATCCATCAATTACCAAATCCTTAGAAATCGTAGACCTTCAATTGGTATCAGAGCCATGGTTAAATCTTAGGATTCGTGTTTTTTATCTATTGATTTGATTTAATATCCTTTCTTTCTATAAATTTTTTATCTAAATTTTTTTTTTATAAATTTTTTTTGATGTTTCGTCTTGTTTAGATCAATCTCTTATATAATCAGTTTTTTCTTCTTTTCTATATTCTTTTTGGTGATTGAGTTTTCACGGAATTTTTTAGCAACAATTTTTTTTAGATCTATCATTTCTTTAAAATAATCAGTTTTTATCAAACTTTTTAAATAATCAGTTTTTCTTTTTAAATAATCAGTTTTTTACATCATCAGAACTTTGTCTAATCATTTTTTTAATCAGTCATTTTTAATCATTTTTTTTACTGAGTCATTTTTAACAGTTTTCTTCTTCCTTTTTCTTATCAGTCCAAATCTGTCAAATCTGTCAAAACAGTCCAAACTTGTCCAAAACTATCAGTTTTCTCGATTATTCCGAATAAGCTTTCCGCATGGACTTTCCGAATAGGACTTTCCGAATAGGACTTTCCGAATAGGACTTTCTGAATAGGACTTTCCGAATAGGACTTTCCGAATAGGACTTTCCGAATAGACTTTTCTAACAACACGACTCGACATCACATTCAAGAAAACACCAACACTCTCGACTCCCTCGACTCCTTCTCTCGACACAGACACTGACCCCAACCCAAACCCTCTCGTCTCTCGACTCTCGAACACACATAAACTAACAACCCACACCCACACAACAAACACTCAAACTGACACAAACAGTGACTCACCTAAACACTAGACCTTCAACTCGAACATCTCATCTCTCTACCACAAGATTCACAAGACTCACCCTCTCGTCAACCCATCGACTCAAACACCCCCCACCCTCGACTCATTTACCCACCCTCGTTTCGACCCAAACCCACAACTCGTCTAGGACACCAAAAAGATTGACACCAAACCAAGCAACACCCTCGACTCACAACCCTCAACCTTCGAACATTCTCACAGACCCACCCTCACATCACCACTCAAAACTCTCGACAAACATCCTCGACCACATACAACCCAAACCAAACATCCCCAGACTCGATTTATCAAAAGAAAACTTTCATCATCTCTCGACAACAAAACCCACTCGCCACAGACACTCACACCAACACTCACCCTCGTCTGATTCAAACACCACAAACACTCACCACTCTCGACTGACATTTAAACCCAAAACTCACACCCTCAGCACCCATCTCACACAGACCCCTCACTCTCAACTCAAAACTCTTTAACAAACACTCTTTCAGACACGATACACACAGAAAGACGATACACGACAGAAGGACTCTACAGAAGAGAGAGGGACTCAACAAACATATACATATAAACCTACCCGAGATCATTAAGATCTTGATGACATGTTCTTCGTGTAGTCTTGACCTTGAGGCTTCATCTGTTGGGGATTCAATTAGGTTTAGGAGAGTTGATTCACTATTTAATAGGAGATTATATTAAATCAAACAGACTCTTAGGTTTGATATTCTCTTTTAATTCGAGATTTGATTAAACGGTTTATAAACAAAAGGAGCAGATTGAGAGGTGATTGGTTTGAGAGGCGGACACAACAAGAAAAGAGAGGCGACTTTTGAGATTAGGTTTGAGAGCTTTGACTGAGAGAGAGGGAGTTGAATGGAAGGGTGAAGACGAATGGTGAGAGAGAGAGAATAGATTGCAGTTACTTATTTTGGGCGGATTTAACGAGGATATAGCATGTGTTTAATATTATATTTGACGGAGAAAACAAGAAACAAGGTTTTCAAGACACGTGTGTGGCAATAGAAAAACCTATTTTTGATATTATTACTATTTTTGATATTATTTTTATATATAAACGTTATATATATTGCCTAATTTATAAACGTTAGTTTTTATCTTAAGTTTATTTTCGTTTTTTATTTTAAAAATTCTTATTTTTTGATATTACTTCTATTTTGATAATCCTTTCATAGTTTGATTTTTATTTTTATTTTAATTTTATTTTTATTTTATTTTATTTCAAAATTTTTTTTTGATATTAAGTTATACTCGTGACGTGACAAAGTGACATCGTGACAAAGTGACGTGTTAAGGTGACAAGATTTATTTGTTGACGGGTTTATTTTTTGAGTCTGACAAGGGAGTATTGGATTCCGATTTGTTTTATCAAACGGTTGAGTCGACAAAAATTTCTTGAGCTTACAATTGAGTTGTCATTTATCGTTCATCGACTTTCAATGGATTTCTTGAATTCGACATCGAACAAGGGCGAATTACATAAAGTGCAAGCCAACGCTAGAGAAAGTGGTATAACTTCATTTCAAATGCTTCAGTCTCATCTTGTCACTCTTTCGAGGATTCAAGGAGGGAGCGAATTTATGACAATCTTTGGTCAAGATCGTCATATATTCATCGACTTAATATTCACCACTTTGAGCCAACTCGCCGAGCAACTCAACAATGACAACTTTAATTCCTTTGCATCGGCACTTGCCTATAAGGCTCTTGTGACACAACTCACGCCTTTCCTCCAATTCAATATCATCAAGCCTGAAAGTTCAGTGATTTGCCAATCATTTCTTCGAGATACACATACCGAGCTTCGAGTTTTCCGTGATACAATTTTGAAACTCATGACATCGGTCTCGTCTTCGATTTATGAAAGATCTCGACTTCAGCAAGGGTATGATAATGGAGTGCAAGACTCTTCGATGCAAGAGGAAATTGGTCATACGATTGACAACTTGGAGCCTAACGATGGCAAGAGCACGGAATCAGGAGGACAACATGATACCAGTGGCACGTCAGGGAATGTTCACGAGATCTCTCTTGATGACACCTTACCCATTTATGACCCAGAGCCTGCAAACATGGTACAATATAATGTTGTTTATGATGTATATGCTGATGACATGCCGCATATTGAGCATTCTGAACCTAATTATGACAAACATGGGATGGAAAAGAGTGATAGCAATACCACTTCTGATTCATCCGATGTGAGTCATAATGGGGGAGAAAGTGTTCAAAATGCTATAGTACATCATGAAAAATGCTTTATAACTGCCTCGTTAACTGATTCTGATTCCAAGATTAAAGAGCTCGAAACGATCGTAGCTCGGCAATCAAAAGATCTTGAGGATGCCAAACTTGAATTTTCTAAGAAAACGGACAAATTTGAAACATACTTTGAAAAACATGAAAAGTCAAACGTTGTTCTTGAAAGAAAATTGGATCAAACTGTTTTAGATTCTAAAGCTGAAAAGGATAATCTTTTGAAACAAATTCAACTGCTTGAATCTAAGTTGGCATCCCAAGATAACGTGCTCAAAGAAAATGAAACTTTAAAAGCTCAAGTACAGGAAAAGGTCTTTGCTATAGCCGCGTTGAAAAACGAGTTAAGGAGAAATAGAGGACCTAGTGTGGACACTAAGCTTGAAAAACCATCAATCTTGGGGAAACCGCCTACAAATCAGTTCGTCAGACAACCTACTGCATTTAGATCCGAGCGACCACAATCCTCGAGACCACGGTTTGCCTCCCAAGTTGATTTGGGTCATATTTCTAGAACAGTCACTCCACCAACTAGGCCTAATGTGACTAAATCAGTTTTAGCAAGACCTCATCACATGATTGCCTCTAGTTTCTCTAAGAATAGTTTAAAGAACACGTCTAGAACTAGTTCAACTAATGTGGGCCATGATTTTGGTCAAAGGGAAACTATTCAAAAGACACATGTAAGAGATAGCAATGTCCAACCTAGTCAGATGCCTTCTAGATTACCCAACACTGCTAACCGTAGCATGCCATCTTCTAGGAGCATCGATCAATCATCTAGGAATTATTCAGACATTAAATATGCTACTTGTAAAACATGTAGAAAATGTGTCTTTACGGCAAATCATGATGCTTGTGTCAAGAAATTACTTGATGAGGTGAACTCCCGTGCTAGAATTAAGTCCCAGTGGATAGCTAAAATCAAACCCTTTGGTAAAGTTTGGCGCCCCACTGGTAGAAATTTCACTCTTGTAGGAAACGAGTGCCCTTTAACTAGGATAGTCTCCGATTCTACTAAGTCTACTAGGGAGGAAACTGATAAAGATGATACTTCACTTAAGCCTAAACTTAAGGTTTTCTATAAAAGGAAACGTTTGCCAGCTAAGATAAGTGAATCATCTACTCAGGTCGCCTCTGACACAAGTAAAGCCAACTGTGAACCCCCACGTGCTTCAAAAATAGATATCTCTAACCCATGCAAAAGTATACAAACTTCTAATGAGAATGCAGGTACCAAAGTTGATGTTCCAAAAGAACGAAGCGGTCCAATCGTTCTATACCGTTCAACTAAGGACACTCTTAGAGTTTGGTTGCTGAAGAAGCAGATATCAGAGAAACAAATGTCTCAGGGGATTCATGGTTAAGCTGCAAACAGGACTTACAGTCACATAACAGACCGTAACTCGATCTCAAAAGAAAGGAAAGTTTATCGCCGATGGTAAACTTATCCTAACAACGAGAAATTAATTTTTCTCGGGCATGAGCTTATATCAAAAACATTCCAAGTTTTTAAGCTCATGCACAATGGCTCCTTGTTAAATGACAGACGACGACCCGGACTTCAGAGACAGGGAAGTTTATCCATGCAACGATAACTTACCCTCTTAACAAGAAATTAAGTTTTCTTGGACACGAGCTTACCCTAAAACCATTCAAAGGTTTTAAGCTCGTGTATATGGTTTATCATTAAATATCAGATGGTAACCCGTGCTTCAAAGAAAGGAGAGTTTATCGCCGATGATAAACTTATCCTAACAACGAGAAATTAAGTTTTCTCGGGCATGAGCTTATATAAAAAACATTCAAAGTTTTTAAGCTCATGCACAATGACTTGCAGTTAAATGTCAGACTGTAACTCGAACTTCAAATAAAGGAAAGTTTATCATTAATGATAAACTTATCCTCATAACGAGAAATTCAATTTTCTCGGTCATGAGCTTGTCTTAAAACATTCGAAGTTTTAAGCTCAGAAAGGAAAGTGTATCTTTTAATAAGAAAACTTTTCCTCATAACGAGAAATTAACCTTTCTCGGTCATGAGCTTTCCGTTAAAACAGTCAAAGTTTTCAAGCTCATGAAAACGACTTCTAAGTATATGTCAGCTTAAGACTCGTTCTTCAGATAAAAGGAAAGTTTATCGCCGATGATAAACTTATCCTTAACAACGGGAAGTTTACAACTTCTCGGACTTGAGCTCGTTTTATAAGATATTCAACATCTTAAGCTCAAGTAATTGGTTTTCAAAACTTTGAACACAATTTTTCGAGAATTTCTCAAAAGGTTTTTCTAAATCTTTCAAAATTGTGTGTTCAAAAATGTTTTGATAAAAAGAGCATGTCTTCTGGAATCGATAATATTTACGAAACTAGAAATGTCATTCAATAATGACACGGGGTTGTAAATAAAGTTCGAGCAGAAGTTTAAAAGTTTTAAAACATGCTCAAAATGGTTTGCTATTATTTCCGATAGTAACCCGCTTTTCACTTTGAAGTCAAGCATTTCACCAGAAAGCTTTGACTTTAGAATTCGAAGTTATCAACTCCACAATCCAAAGTTCGTTGCAATTGATATCTACATACTCGACGATGCGACTACTCAAACGGTGACTACAACTCTTTCAATAGAACACGGGTCAACAATTGAGGGGGAGCAATTGTCCAGCATTCAGAATCCTTGATGCCGAGAGTGCCAAGTTCACATATTGGTGTTAAGACAACGATATCAATCATACACATGGAGTCAAGAGATAACTTCAGAAGTTACGAGGAAGACCAACACTCGTGAACAAGAACCATGTGCTTCTTTCATATGATGTTCTTCATCATTCAGGTCCAACCTCGTAAATTGCTAATATTGTGAATTCATTATCATATATGATCTTTGCACGTGATAAATACCTTACACTTGTGTTTAAAAGGTATTTAATTTACGTTTCAGCACACCCTCATTAATTTGAGGGGGAGCTTGTGTAACTCATGAAGATAATTGGATTTGCATTTTTCTTCCCAAATTTTCTTAAAACGCTATTAAATCAATTGATATTAAAAACATTGATTGAGTTAATATTTTTAATATGGGGGAGAAAATGTGATTTAATATGGGAAATGATTAATCACAAATGGTTTGACTTAACGTGCTAGCTCATCCCGACATGTGCGAAATGTTTTCGAATATCGTGGCATATGTTAAGGGGGAGCAAAATAGATTTGCACTTCAAAATGGATTTCATGGTGATTTATACTTACCCGCAACCCATTTATTTCACGACGATGAAGATTGTGGTGACATAAGGATGGTAGGATAGGTTAAAGTCCAATGATTTCTCTAGAACCGGAGGAATCTTCCCAAGGACATTCCATAGCTAGAAATAGTAGTCCTTAGGAAAGATGGAGAAAGATTGTGAACGTAGCTGAATGCCGACCAAGTACTTAAGTTAGCAATGGAACAATCACAACAAGGTGCTAGTTATGACGTATTGGTAAGCATTGAAGGGGTTGAAGAATGAAAAAGAATTGTAAAGATAAAGGGTGTAAAGAAAGAAGCCCTCCTTACAACCTTAGGCAGAAACCGGGTCAATTCATATGCTATTGTGATCATTTATGATTCTCGATATTGAAGATAGACATCATGGACCCAGTGATGCAAGGCACAACCCATCCCAGCTAACTCAGATATCTCTCAAAAGATATTTGTTTTAATCACACGGAGACAACACATTATCTATTGATTTATTCACTCCGAATAAATTGGTATTGAAAAGGTGGCACTCCTCTCCAGCCTCCGATCACTAAAATCCAAAATGTACGATCGAGTCTAGAGCCATTTGAGATCATCAAATATCTCATTAGGACACACTTTCATATTTACTTGCTTCTTCACACACTGTGAAAAGTAAGAAAGATCTTAAGAGTCCTACGCAAAATCTTCATGATCTTGCCTGAACATCCGAGTAATACGAAAGTATTTACAATGAAGATGGAAATCCTTCTTGAGAGAATATCAAAAAGCTCATGGTAGGTGACTTGTGCGATTCTTTATGAATCAAACTTGTGATAACTGGAAAGCAACAGTGGTTTAATTCTTAAATGAATTTAAACACGTTCCAGGCCTCTACGCAATATCTTAGTGATCTTGCCAGAACATTCAGAGTAATACTATTAAGTATTTACTGTGACGAATGGAAATCCTTCTAGTGTTAACATCAAACAGCACTTGGTAGGTAACTTGCAAGATTCTATATGAATCAAGCTAGTGACAACTGGAAAGCAACGATGGTGCGGTTCTTAATTGAACTTCACTTGTTCCACGAACATGAATTGACGGCTTCAAATCATGCGGATAATATTATCCAAATGATTCACTCTTTACGTTCGCAGTCAGCTTTGGACGGTCAAGTAAAGAGAACGGGTTTACCGCGAAATCTTGTCAAGGAGGTTCTTTATTGAAACTACCTGTCACAAGTACGATATTTAATATCGTCCAACGGTCTTCACCGACCGGAGGTAAAATGCTACCGAATTAGAATGAAATGTTCAAGGCCATTTCATCCGTGTATATGTTTTGTTGCTAACTGTCTTATGCAGCGTAACAAGAAGGTGGCATTGCGGTGTATAATCCAGAAGAAGTCGTCACCACATGCTTATACGACATACACTTAGTACTTCAACAAATTCAAGAAAGTCTGAAGGTCAAGTCTTCCGCTGTATCAAACTCTAAAGCTTTCAAGAATTTAAAGGTATAAGTATGAGGAACATGAAGTCACGAAGAGGCGAATTTCACAAGTGATGAATGCACAAGGTCAAGGCAAGGAAACATGCTCAAGACTAGAGTCAAAGATCACATCAAACATATTCACAAGAACAAGATCGAAGACTCAAGCATAGTATGCTAGGTTTAAGATTTTGTAAAATGGTGTGACCTCCCTTAGGGGGAGATTGTTGGAAATGTGTTTTCCCAAAGAAAGTCTCGGTCACATCATTATTAGCATAGATCACGAGCTATAGAATATTTAGAACTTTGTAACTTGGAGCGACCTCCCTTAGGGGGAGATTGTTGGAAATACGTTTTTACGTATTTATGAAGGATCGGTCGCTCCAACGATATATTATTGTATTAGGCTCGTGATCCAGTTTGTAGTAAATATAGTCCATATAGCCCACATGTAGGGTGGGCTATATATACCCCTCCTAGCATGTTAGGAGGGGTGGTTCATTTCATTTCATAACTTTTCATTAATCTAATTTCACTTTCTCTCTCTATTTTTCCTTTCTCTCCTTTCTCTCTCTACTCCCCATCTCCTTCTTCCCCATTTCCACCATCTAATCAATAGATAAATCCATCAATTACCAAATCCTTAGAAATCGTAGACCTTCAGGTGTACTCAGCAAAGTCGAAGATTCAAAACCACATACTCATGCCCAAAGACATTCAACAATCAAGAAAGCTAAAGACTTCCACAAATCTGATGATCAAAATCTTCCTTATCAATTAATGTAGAGGAATGACCTCTCTTCAAAGGAGATTGTTAGCAAGCTTTTGAGATAGTACAACGTATGAGCATGTGGATGAAGACACAAGATCGCAAGATGGCAAAGACAATCCAAGGATAATTTGAAGATCTCAAGTTTAAAGACAAAGTCGAAAGACAACAACAAAGGATCAAAGACCACAGCATGAAGGAACAACACTACTATTACACGTTCAAGATTCATTTATAACGAAACTCATAATCTCCATTGAACTCCAAATATCAAAGAGGAATGACCTCACATTGGGGGAGATTTTTAGCCTCAAAATATTGAGTCAAACAAGAATGTTAGGTCATAGGTTTATATTATAATATTTATTAGAACGCTGTAATAGTTAGTTAAAATAGTCGTGACATTACGGGCTTGATGGCTAGCTTAAAAGGCCTCCTTTAAGGTACTAAGCAGTTTATTCAAGCCCGACACATTAAACAATATAGTCCATTAAGGCTACATGTATGAGTCCGACTATATAAGCCCTTCCTAGCATGTTAGGAAGTGTTGGTGATTTCATTTCTTAATCTAATATTCTCCTATTTTATCCATCTTCTCTCTACTTTCTCTCTCTACTTTCTCTCTCTAGAAATCTTCTTTATTTCTTTTTTAATTCAATTAATCAACCATGGTGAAGTGATAAAATATGGGAACAACAAAAGTGCGTGCAAATTTGTCCAAAGAATAAGAGTAATTTATTCTATTTGCTCTAAAGTTTACTAAAAGAACACGATTTTCGTGAAATGCCACCTTAACGGACATGTAGAATTCAAGAAAAAATTCAGGGCAAATTTGTTCATTCATGTCCAAAAGGCAATCAAAATTGATTTTTGAGAAAACCTCACGAATATTGGTATTATCCGTGAAGGAGTGATGGACAAGTCGACACTAATGGAATGTACGGTTTTCTAATTCTTGACATAACTCTCTTTGACTAGATGTGAGGTGTTTTGATTTGTGTAACTTAGGGATATAACTAGAGGTATCCTTGTGATCATAAGTCCACGCAGAAGGCATATTTGTCCTAAGGCAAAAATTTGTCAAGTTAGTCAAATTCTTTGAATTTTAAGCAATCTCGTGCCTAGTGTGTGCCTATATGCAACATATGTGGAGGTGCGGTTATTTCAACCCAAAATTTGTTTTTGTAAGAATAGAAAATGAATGATTTTGAGATAACCCAAACGCTCCTTATTTTAACTTTAGCTTCAAACGAACATACCCGAAAATACATATTGATTATGCAATTCCTTTAGCGTTCGTGAGACCAATATGTCATGATAAAACCTTGTTTTTAGATGTTTGTCATTTACAATGTATTAAAAACGATTTTCATGCCCTAATTTGTGAGAAGATTTAAAAAAATTAGGGATTCCTACCAATTCCTAATAATTTGTTCGTAGGTTTATGCATACAAAGAGTTTTTATGGTATAATCCAACAATGCAATAATTTATTTTGCTAACCTAGGTGAATCCCCAAATTCAATTTTGTGCAATTAACAAGAACCCTAGACTCAGATTCAAGATTAACGTGAAAAAGTAATTGAAATAGTATAGAGATACTTACATAGATTGATTAGTACAACGAAATTGATAGATTTTGTCTTAGAGTTGAGGGTTAGATGGATTTTTGGTAGTGTTGGTCGTATTTTCTCAGAAAGATGAGTTTTTGTTGTGTCTATTTGTTTTTACTGATATGAAGTGGTCAAAGGTCTCAGACATACGGACCCTTCCACGGACCCATGTGGGAAAGGGTCCGACGGGGTCCGCCGGGTCTGATGGCAGAGAATCCTTTTGTTTTAACTAGAAATTTCTATGAGTCCTAGTCCTAGTCTTAAAAGTTTGAAGTGCTCCATTTTGAGTGGTTTAGTTAAAATATCGACTATGTTATCTTATAAGGATACTTTTTCAATAGATATGTTATCTTTTTTTACGTTGTCACGAAGAAATTAATGTCGAATTTCAATGTGCTTTTCCTATCAACATAGTCACCGGCATGGTCCGAGTATGCATAGACAACTGTTTCCATTCCCGTCCCTTTAGGATACCATAGTCCTAGATGAGTTACGCCCTTGATGTATCTAAAAATACGCTTGACCGCTTTGAGATGTGTAACATTTGGATTATCTTGAAAATGTGCACACGTACAAACACAAAACATGATATCTGGCTGACTGACCGTTTGATAAAGTAAGCTACCAATCATACCACGATATTTTGTGTTATCCACATAATCATTAACACCATATTTGGTTAATTTAGTTTCGGTTGACATTGGGATGTTTGTTGGTTTAGAATCTTCTAAGCCAAATTTCTTAAGCATTTCCTTAATATATTTGGATTGGTTAAAGAAGATTCCATCTTCCATTTGTTTATTTGTAGTCACAATAAAAAATTAAGTTCACTTATCATGCTCATTTCAAATTCGTCGTGCATAATTTTGCAAAATTCATCACATAGTTCTTGACACGTAGACCTGAAAACAATGTCATCAACATATATTTGTACAATGATTATGTGTGACCTTTTTTTCTTGGTGAACAACGTGTTGTCCACGAGACCCATTGAGTATTTATGTTTAATAAAAATGACTTAAGTCTATCATACCATGCCATGGGTGCTTGCTTGAGACCATAAAGAGCCTTTTTGAGTTTGTAAACCTGGTTAGGTTTTTCAAAGTATTCAAAACCCAGAGGTTGTGCTACGAATACTTCTTCGTTTATAAAGCCATTTAGAAAAATACTTTTAACGTCCATTTGATAAAGTTTGAAATCATGAGCACAAGCATAAGCTAGCAAAATTGTTATGGACTCAAGCTGAGCAAATAGGGCATAGGTTATCGTAATCTATACCTTCTTGTTGATTATACCCTTGAGCGGCAAGTCTAGCCTTGTTTCTCGATACTACACAATTTTCATCTAATTTGTTATGAAATACCCTCTTTGTCCCAATAACCGTTTGATTTTTAGGTCTTGGTATTAGAAACCATACATCGTTAATGACAAATTGGTTTATGTAGAATATTGATAAACTATGAATCTATGAAGTGGGTTGAAGATTCCTAGAGAGAGAAACTAGTGAGAGAAAGTGAGAGAGAAAATTTGTTTTTCATTAAATGATGAAAGTGGAAAATCAACAACCAACCCCTTTCCATGGTGGAAAGGGGTATTTATATCCAAGGCCATTATTTGGGCTTGGACCGACCCATGACAAGCCCATGGGTCGGTTTCTTACTTAACTAAATAAGTAACATTAACTACGAGCTATTACAACATTAATACTATTGTGGAGTGACCGATACTTCTAATATACGTTAAAACGTATTTCTAACAATCTCCCCCTAAGGGAGGTCACTCCACGTTACAAAGTTCTAAACCTAGCATACTATACTAAGTCTTTGTTCTTCATCTCGTAGTCTTTTCTTCTTTCTTTTTGTTGTGAATATGTTTATTTGATCTTTTAGGCTTTGGCTTGAGAGCATTGTTCTTTTGACCAATCACGTGCGATCTTTGCCTTCTTGTGAAACTTGCCTCCTCGTGACTCCATGTTCCACACACTTATGTCTTTTTGTTGAATTCTCGAAAGCTTCAGAGTTTGGTACAGCGGAAGACTTCATCTTGCACTTTCTTGAATTTTTGCTGAACTTTGATGCAGAAAAACATAAGCATGTGGGAACGACTTCTACAGGTACACCGCAACACCACCATCTTTAACTGGTACACAGCAACGCCACCGTCTTCAACAGGTACACAGCAACGCCACCGTCTTTAACAGGTACACAGCAACGACACGAATAAAATGGCTTTGACATTTTATTCTAATTCGGTAGCATTTTACCTCCGGTCGGTGAAGACCGTTGGACGATATTAGATATCGTACCCGTGACAGATAGTTTCAATAAAGAACCTCCTTGACAAGATTTCGCGGGTAAACCCGTTCTCTTTACTCGACCGTCCAAAGCTGACTGCGAACGTAAAGAGTGAATCATTTGGATAATATTATCCGTATGATTTGAAGCCGTCAATTCATGTTCCTGGAACAAGTGAAGTTCAATTAAGAACCGCACCATCGTTTCTTTCCAGTTGTCACTAGCTTGATTCATATAGAAAGTTACCTACCAAGTGTTGTTTGATGTTAAAACTAGAAGGATTTCCATTCGTCACTGTAAATACTTAATAGTATTACTCTGAATGTTCTGGCAAGATCACTAAGATATTGCGTAGAGGCCTGGAACGTGTTTAAATTCATTTAAGAATTAAACCACTGTTGCTTTCCAGTTATCACAAGTTTGATTCATAAAGAATCGCACAAGTCACCTACCATGAGCTTTTTGATATTTGCTCAAGAAGGATTTCCATCTTCATTGTAAATACTTTCGTATTACTCCGATGTTCAGGCAAGATCATGAATATTTTGCGTAGGACTCTTAAGATCTTTCTTACTTTTCACAGTGTGTGAAGAAGCAAGGAAATATGAAAGTGTGTCCTAATGAGATATTTGATGATCTCAAATGGCTCTAGACTCGATCGTACATTTTGGATTTTAGTGATCGGAGGCTGGAGAGGAGTGCCACCTTTTCAATACCAATTTATTCGGAGTGAATAAACCAATAGATAATGTGTTGATCTCCGTGTGATTAAAACAAATACCTTTTGAGAGATATTTGAGTTAGCTGGGAAGGGTTGTGCATTGCATCACTGGGTCCATAATGTCTTTCTTCAATATCAAGAATCATTAAAAATGATCTCAATAGCATATGAATTGACCCAGTTTTTGCCTAAGGTTGTAAGGAGGGCTTCTTTCTTTACACCCTTTATCTTTACAATTCTTTTTCATTCTTCAACCCCTTCAATGCTTACCAATACGTCATAACTAGCACCTTGTTGTGATTGTTCCAGTGCTAACTTAAGTACTTAGTCGGCATTCAGCTACGTTCACAATCTTTCTCCATCTTTCCTAAGGACTACTAATTCTATCTAGGGAATTGTCCTTGGGAAGATTCCATCGGCTCTGATGAATCATTGGACTAAACCTATTCCTACCACCCTTTTGTCACCACATTCGTCGTGAATTAAGCGTGTTTTGGGAGAGTATAGCCACCATGAAAAATCCTTGAAAATCACCTAAGGTACTTGTGATATTAAAATCAAAAGTTTTGTACCTTAGGTGTTTTGTTCATCAAAAACGCTCCCCCTTAACACGTGCTTTACACATATTAAGTTGGATTATCATTAAGTCTTTTTCATCTTTTAGCCAAGTATCATTTAAGTCTCCTTAATCCCATTTTCTCCCCTTATCCAAAATGTTAACCATTAATATTTGGGATATTGAATGGATTAACCGGTCTTTGGGTAAAAATGAAATCGATGTTTGGCCATAGAACATGTTAATGCTCCCCCTTAAATTAATAAGGGATAGTTGTAGTGCTTTAGTATGATATATTTTGAAAGATTTATAATCTTGTGAGAAATTCTTGAAAAATTATCATACCTTAACACTACATCAAGCCATAAAAGCACAATATTCACAAATTTACATATTCACAATTAAAAACCAATATAAAGTGGACCTGAAATGTACGACCCATTAGATGGATCGTTGCAGTAACTTGTGGTGCACTCCATATGGTCTACCAACAACGAATCTTTCTAAGCTCCTCATCAATCTACGTTCACGGAGCTTTTGATCAGTCTTCTTGATCACATATTTCGCCATTTGTCGATAACCCTGATGCCAATCCTCAGTCATCTCTGGTAAAGACCCACCCGAAATAAGATGCTCCAACTTTCCTCTGATGTATATGAGAGTCCCATCACTGTACTTATAAAGCTCACCCACCCTCATAAACTTCATTATCCCTCGACTGTTCAAGTAGAAAATGCCGTAATTCGGAACAGTAATGCCGGTATAGGGACATCTATCGACATGTTGAGGTAGAACTTGATTCATTGGATGGGTGAGGTTAAGCTTCCTTTGGTAGCTTTCAACTCCCAATTGAAGATCTTCAACTCGTTTCTTGATAACAACGCTTCGTGTGAACATACGAAGTGCTGTATTCAAGGCAATGATGTCTTCACGAGCTATATGGGTAAGTTGATCCCGGGTCATCATAAGCAACATGTCTTCGATATCCTCAAGGCGAATGATAGAAAAATCTCCCTGTTGGATTTTGTATTCTCTGTCATCCTCCCTGTTTAGACAAATCACCGTCACATGATAATAGCCATTCTTGGCTTCAGTTTTCAGTCACAAAATGCTGGAGATGCGAATATCGGATCTAACGTTACTTTATGAATTGGCTAAGCAGCAACCTCTGTACGCCCTTCGGACTCGTTCGTCCCAATGTGATGCACATATAACAGCATACATATCATAATTACGAGTTACCTTTGGGACCCATAGTCGGTTTACCTTTTCCTCGATCCAGGGTATTGTCCCCCAGTTAGCAGCTTTCAGTAAGGTCAGGGAGGTTGCGTACTTTGATGAACCCTTGAGGAGATAATCAAGATCATAGGTGACGAAGAAGTCGAGAGCAATTTGATTATCTTGAGAAGGATCAAGTGGAGGTGGAGCTCTTTCTGATTCATGGAGGCCTGGCCTTTGAACGGTGTTAAGAGCTTTCAGGATCTCATCAGTATAATACTCGTACTCCATGCGGGTTAACCTGGTTTTGGCGCGAATTCTCTTATCCTTTAGCGCTCTCTTTACCAACGACGGAGTGACCGAAGATTTATACTCATGAGCCAGAAATGCACACAAGTATATCGGACTACGGATACGGAGATATAGAACATCTCTGTCAGCGTCTGTGATTGGATCATATTGAGCCGCTGCCGTGATCCAAGCTTGTGGCGGTGCAGTCTCGTCAATCTCCAATGTGTCTGCCCAGTCCCGTGTGCTTGACTCAGGAACAGTAGATTGTGGTTCTTGTTGTAGAGGAGTAGAAACATGAACATCTGCTGGTTCTGATTCAGGCATTTCGGCGGTGTCATGAACCGGCGAGTGTTGTGCAGCTTCAGGTTCAGTTACTGACTCTGCAATTACAGGAGCAACAACATAACTAACAGGGTTAGTGGTAACAGGTATAGACACAGCAATAGATGTACCGGGAATCGGTGATGCCGTAGTAGCATTCACATCATGGCGCCACTTGGATCGTCTTGATTCCGTTGAAGTGGATTTTTCCTTTTCTGCAGCATCTTTCTTAGACTTGGTTCCAGACTTAGAAGGTTTCTTTGTGCTGGCAACCTTATCCCCTGTTTCAGGCTGTTTACCATCATCATCCTCATCGCTATCCTCGTTGCTTCCCTTAGCACTCTCCTCATTTCCATCACCACCATTATCACCATCATCATCATCATCATCCTCATCATCATCACCATCATCGTCACCATCATTATCTTCTTCTTCTTCCTCTTAATCTTCTTCACCGTCACCCTCTTCTTGTTCACTATCATCCTTTTCCTCCTCAGGCAGAATGTGGTAAGGTACCACACTTCCAAACATTTTGAACAACCGATCATCCTCCATGATAGCGTCATTGAGTGATTTGTAGAGAGCCCGTTGAACTTTAGACTTATCAAAAGAACCAACTTCCCTCATACGAGCTTTAAGGATCTTCTTTAATTCAAAATCCGTCAAGTCATATGCAATTTTGTAGGCGGATTGAGAAGGATTGGATGACTTGATCATCAAGTTATCAGCCGCGAGTGTCTTTAACTCATCACGCAGTTTTGGCATAAGGGACTCAACGGATTCTTTCACTCTCTCTTCAATAGAAGCTTCAAGTGTTTCTTTCTGCTCCTTGTACTTATCCTTCATAGCTTGAAGTCTCGTGATTCGTGCTGCATACTTATCAGCTTCAGCCTTTTTGACTTGAGCAAGTTCTTCTGCATGAGCTTTACGAGTCGATTCCATCTCTGCAGCGAACTTTGCTAGCATCTCTTCTTGGGCTTTCTTTGAGGCTTCTTCACTTTGCACTCGTCTAAGTAGCTCTTCTCGAAGTTCATTCATCTCTCTTCTTTGATTATCCGTGTGTTTATCCAACATCTCTGCCATTACAAATGCAGCCATTGAAGACGATGCAAAGCTACTCTGGGTTGGTTGAAGAGGCTCGGTTGTGACTACAGTACTGAGGATGGAAGTTATTGGAGGTGGAAGGAAAGGTGTTGAAACCGGTCAGGTTGGTAAGGGCTGGATTGGTGGAGGTTGAGTTACTAAAGGTTGAGTAGGTACCATGATTGTAGGAGCACCGGACTCCTTTTCAACACTTGCTGAAATGGGGATGGATGTCTCCTTCGAAGTAGAATACCGTTCAGGTGATCCAAACTCATCAATATCCTCTGGCTCCTCGTACTCTTCTTCAATATTTATCTGTGCACCCGAACCACTACCTCCCGTGTCTTTCCTACTCTTTTCAATAGCTATCTTCATTAGTTTTCTCTCAGCCTCGTCATAAGTAGGATCATCAATATCTTCTTCGTCATGTAGAACAAACTCATCAGCAGTGCTTTTTCCCTTCTTAGCCTCAGTCTTCTTCTTTTTAGTTTCGGGTTCAGATAAAGCAACTGTTTGCTTGCGTTTACCTTTACTCTTGACCGTAGTAGACGAGTCTTCTCCTGTCTGAAGGCTTGCTTTTAGCTTCTTGATTTCTAGTAGCAGTAGTTTGTAATCAGCAGAAGCTTTAATTTTATCCGTCAGAAGATAATCGGGAATAGGACCAGGAATAACACCACCAGATGGTCCTTCATGCCTTAGATCCACAGTGTGATCAGCCTCTTTAGTGTGATGACGACTTGCTGCACGCTTATCAATAGAGACATCATTCTTCATAAAATAGTTAATAATAAGCTTGATAAACCGAGGGTAAGGAAAGAAATTAGTCTTCAGCTTCTTGTTTTGGAAGAGTTGAAAGTTAAATTCTTCCCACATCAATAATGCATAATCTGCATTTGAGCCTTTGTACATGCCATAGAAGATGTTCATGATTGGACTACGCAAAGCATCATGCCCAGATGTTTTAGGTGTGAGACATCTACTGAGAATACCCAAGATTGCTCTCCAAGGTTGACCTACTTTAGCGGTGGTAAACTCAGACACTACTCGTATGTCAGGACATCCAAGAGCATCGAACATCTCCATGAGTTCGTCTTTGGTAGGATCCCTAGAAAATGACATACCTTTGGGTGTATCCCGTATTCCAAAAATCTTGCGTAAATCTGAAACTGTAAGTGTCTGTTGCTTGTTGTCGAGAGTGAAGGTGATCTTGTTTGAAGTACTTTCCTTGGTAGCCCAGAACTCATACATGTAATCATATGGCACCGAGGCAGTACTCCTTAAAGCATTCTTAAAGTGAGAGTGATCAAGGATTGCTATGGCTACTTTGAATCCATGGTGAGTGGATTTTGAGACTTGGTTCAGCCGGTAATTGTTTGGTATGAACTTGAGTGTTCTT
The DNA here is from genome assembly GCA_025667525.1 of Glebionis coronaria. Taxonomy (NCBI): domain Eukaryota; kingdom Viridiplantae; phylum Streptophyta; class Magnoliopsida; order Asterales; family Asteraceae; genus Glebionis; species Glebionis coronaria. The sequence goes on from CM046878.1 coordinate 194,896,019, forward strand.
GCTTCGGCAATTGCGGCTGCTCTAGCATCTTGGAGTGCTTGTACTGTTGGATTAGTCATCGTGTCTGCTTAAGATAAGACATAAAAGGTTGATGCACAAAAATATATATATTTATATATCATTATGACTTTTAAGCATAACACATATTATAAGTAATCAAGCAAACAACTATGAATCAAACAACCCTTCATCCGGAACACTTCATTCGGAACTCTTCATCCGGAACTCTTCATTCGGAACTATTCATTCGGAACTATTCATTCGGAACTCTTCATTCGGAAGTCCTTCATTCGGAACTCTTCATTCGGAACTCTTCATTCGGAAGTCCTTCATTCGGAAGTTTTCATTCGGAAGTTCATCCGGAACTTCTTCATTCGGAAGTTCATTCGGAACTTCTTCATTCGGAAGTTCATTCGGAACTTCTTCATTCGGAAGTTCATCCGGAACTTCTTCATTCGGAAGTTCATCCGGAACTTCTTCATTCGGAAGTTCATTTGGAACTTCTTCATTCGGAAGTTCATTCGGAACTTCTTCATTCGGAAGTTCATCCGGAAGTTCATTCGGAACTTCTTCATTCGGAAGTTCATCCGGAACTTCTTCATTCGGAAGTTCATTCGGAACTTCTTCATTCGGAAGTTCATCCGGAACTTCTTCATTCGGAAGTTCACTCGGAACTTCTTCATTCGGAAGTTCACTCGGAACTTCTTCATTCGGAAGTTCACTCGGAACTTCTTCATTCGGAAGTTCCCTCGGAACTTCTTCATTCGGAAGTTCATCCGGAACTTCCTTCATTCGGAAGTTCATCCGGAACTTCCTTCATTCGGAAGTTCATAATCCTTGTTCATCCGGAAGTTCTAAACGCACCCTATTAATGATTATTCTAAGCGCTATAGTGAGTTTTAAGGCATGCTAAGGCAACAATAGTGTTTTAATCCTAATTCGATCCAAAACCCAGCAAAAACCCCTAATCAATTAACCCTTAATTAGACACAAACCCTAATTTGGATTTAATCTGATTAATCAGATCATTTAACTGAATTAAGGAATGAATTTAGGCGAATTAGAAATCAACGAATCGATGTTTGTACCTTTTTGATCGAATGAAACGGATTGTATAATTTATACGAGAGTTTGTGATAGCTTGTGTATGTTGAGTGTGTGTGTTAATGGCGACAATAGAAACACAGAAGAAGAAAGAATAAACGGGGGGGGGGGGGGGGTTTGGTTTGACTTAGGTCAACTTTTAACAACTTTCACAAATTGTCACTTTTAACCCTATAGTTTTCCCTTTTATTTTTTATTCCTTGTCTTTTATATTCTCCTTAACCATTGTTAAATTTAGCCAACTTAACCTTCACACAACTTAAGCATCGCATCCAATTAGCAAATCTCCTAGATCTAAAGCAAGACCTATTCTAAAGCAAGACCACTCATTAACCATTTAGCCAATTAATTTTCCTCAAACACTTTTGAAAATCGTTTTGATGACGAAGGTGATTTATTATTTTCTCCCCCTTAAACGATGACCCGTTTTATATTTAAAGAGCTGTAGTCATTGTTTAAAGAGTCAAATATTGATAAAAACTTTTCCAATTAATGTATTTATAAGATTGATTCGTGGTGGCAATAAGATTTCTTCGACATTTTTCAAAAATTGTAATCTATTTTGGCCTAGTTGTATAGTTGTATTTTCCTTTATCATGTTTAGTTTCTTTCCATTGCTAGAATAAATTTTCAATAAAGTGGTTTTAAATTTTTCTTAGTCGTGAACATTTTGACTCAACCCTAGTTTACTTACCTAAGTTTACTCTAGCTAGTATCCTTAACGTGTTTAAGTCAAGTTTTGCTACGCTTTTATATAGGGAGCTATAAAACGCGAAAGTCTTAACTCTCACGGGTTAAGAACAAGAACTTTTCGCAAGTTCCTATAATTGATCCTAGAGAGTCGTTTATCAAGGGAACTTTAAAATGCGAATTCTAAACTTGAAAAAGTCTAAGAATCTGCAAGATCCTATAGATGACTCGAAAACCCAAAACTCTGATTTAATAGGCTAAGCATCCACGAGTCTCATTCCTTGAGATTTTAAACTGTGGAGAACGAGAGATGATAGAGTCAATTATAAGTTTTGTATTCTTTCATGAATTTATGTGAGTTAATTATAAGCCTATTATCCCTTCGCTTGTTAATAAATATATCTGCAATAAATAAGGTTGTACGATTTAAAAGGTTACTTAGCTTCTAGCCCAAGATCGTTTAAAAGTTGCTCGGTACGGATTAGAGTTCATAGCCAAGGCATAACTTATTGAAGCGGGATGCGAAGATTGGCGAGTCCGAAAAGGCCCTAACAAGGCATGAGGGCTACATTTTGTTGCTAAAAATCCAAAAGTGATGTGAAGAATCATTTATCGAAAATCAATATGAAGGATCGAGACACACGACGAAAAGCAAATACTCCCCTAAAGATCATGGAGAAGTCTATCCAAAAAGGCCCTAACAAGGTATGAGGATAAATAGATCCAAGTCCTAAAAGGAGGCGGATCGTTGAATATCAAAGTCCAAAATAAAGATTGGAGAAAAATGAAGAAGTCGTGGTCCAAAGATGAAGAATCTCTCAAAACTTCAAGTGAAGAAATTCCTATTATGAAGAGAAGACCATAATTTCAAGAACGTCTCTCAAGATTCGAAGTATGAAGTCGCTGCCAAATATCGGTCCGAGAAAGGTCTCAAATCGTGAAGCGAGTTATGCCAAGATATGAACTTTATGAGGTCCCGAGAAGCAGTTTTAAAAGATTTTGTCCTTTAGCTAACTATTGATTAAATCGTTCACTTTATTTTTGGCCTAAATAACTATCAAAATAAGTCAAACAATGCATCCTCGTGATCATTCAAGACAAAAATAAAATATGAGAGATACACCTAGGAATAAGGGAGTCTAAGTGAGTAACTGGCCGACATGAATTCGTGTTAGTTTGCTAACTTATAATAACAATGATCTCGTTTTTAAGCTTCGTATGGGGAACGTGAAACTTGAGGATGATAAACGTTCATGGCAGCCAAAACCCAATGTAAGTCTTTGATTTCTTTACTTGTTTCTATCCTTTTATGATTAGCATCTAATAAAGGCCAAGGTGGGTTATTTATGATGGAGAATGTAAACCGTGCTTTAAAATTAATGCATTGCATGAGGGCATTGCAATGGTCAAGTGTAGGGGATTTAATAAGTGTGAAAACACTTATCCTTTTACCACTTTTTTCCAATAATAACAAGACCAAAACGTGTATTTTATGTCGTAAAAGTCGGAATTATGCGTGGTTTGTGTTTTTATTGTATTTTAGGACCAAAAGATGAAAAAGGAAGAAAACACGGGCTTTCACGAGCTTTTATCAAAGAAAACGGGAAAAGACAAAGTCAAAAGATCAAGAGTGCTTAAAGAACGGATGTCCAAGACCTATTCTGAAGATTTATCGAAGAACAAGTCTAAAGACAGAAGTTTAATGAAGTCGAAGAACTCGAGTCTAAATAAATGAAGAAATGTTAAAGACGAGTTTATTTAATCTCGAGACGACATCGAGAAAGACAAATGAATTAAATCGAGTCGAGAAGAAAAGAAAGAAGGAAGCACCACACATGCACTTCCCACTTCCCTATAAATACCCTCCTAATCACATTAGGAGGGGGTTAGCTAGTTTTTATTTTTTTAAGTTTTCTTTCTAGTTTTAGAGAGAGAAAGTTCTAAACTTTCTCTCACTAAGTTTTTCATTTCTTTAAAGCTTTCATCATTCTTGTATTTGGATTTCATCTATCTAATTCAAGTCAAGATTTTTGTTCTTTAATCTCTTTCTACCTTTCTTTATTTACTTGTTCTTAATCCGAAAGTTCATGGTTAATCCGAATGGTTCTCGATTTGTATTGATTGTGGTGGTGTTTCGTGATTAAAAGATTAAGTTTTCTTGTTCTACATAAGGTGTTGAACGAATAAGCTATAAGCTCTTCATGCTTATTAGCTTATTCGATTGTTTGGCTTATTCACTCTTTAAGTTTTCTAAAAAGATTTATTGTTTTTAAGTCCGTCTTATGAAGTTTGAATGTTTTAGGTTTCAAGAGTTTTAAAATTTGCACTTATTTACTCTTTCTTAAGTTTGAAAATTGCTTATTGGTTGCTGCTTATTGGATTGAGCTTACTCCCTTTGGACGCCGTTTCTTTCTGATAAGGGTTTTGCTTGGTACGATCCTTGGCTTCGATCGCTTAGGGTGCGATCAGTTTGTTACTTCCCTGGCACGATCCGGAACCACGATCCAAAACCACGATCACTCATTGCGAACGTGGTTGCGATCTGGTAGTAAGATCGCCCTCCCATCGTACTAAGTGAGTACGATTGAGTCTATTCCTTGTTTTGATCGCATTGATTGCGATTGGTTTGTTATGATCCCCCATTGCGATCAGGTTGCGATGGTGGGTACGATGGTAAGTCACGATGGCATGTTGCGATTGAGTTACGATGGTATGTTGCGATGGAGTGGCTGCGATCGCAGTGCACTTATTTTAGTCTTTGTTCCATTTCCCTAAGTTTTCAAATTTTACTTTTTCCCGCCTTTTGTCTTAGATATTTGTTTAATCATCTTTTCTAATCATTTACATTTTAGTTTCCAACGTTGCAAGCTTTTGTTTTGTAGTTTAATTCTAAAATTTCTACTTAACTCAACGACACTTAAATTACATGCTAATAGATAATCAAAACCAAACCATTCTCTTGTTCACCAAAAGACAATTGAGTCGCACTTTAGATCGGTAATCAATTCGAAAAGACTTGGGACTACAATATTTTATACTTAGCCAAAAGCTTAGTATTAATTATTGTTTCGATAGTTGTTAACGTTTTGATTTTGAGGAACTTGGTTTGTACGTGAATTTTGACCAAAAGTTCTCGTGGCTACGCAAGCACTCGAAGTGTTACCACCAGCGGTAATACACTCGGAAAGATCATGTGCTCCTCCACACGATAAACAACTATTATCAACCGCTTTAACCGATGCGAGATTGGAAGCTTCCTTAGCTTTCCAATGAGTCATGAGCGATGAAAATCTATCGAAAAATCTATTTTCCTCATTTGCTTCGTTTTGCAAAACGTTCATAATGTGAGACGACGATGAACCCATATTGGCAACACTCGGTGTGTTACGAGGGTTGTAAACCTTAGATCTATTCTCGATGATCATCAAAGCTTCATTTGTCGTTTTGCACAAAAAATTACCACCCGCGGCGGCATTTAAATAATCACGTTCATGATCGTTAAGTCCGTTGTAAAACGTATCAATTTGATGCAATTCGGAAAAATCATGGTGTGGATATTCGTGTAACATTTCCTTAAATAGTTCCCATGCCATAGAAAAGCTCTCATTAGGTTTTTGCGTAAACTTGAAATTTCATTTTTCATATGTGTCGTTTTAGGTGGTGGAAAAAATTGGTTCACAAATTTAGACACGAGATCGCCCCACGCCTAAATCGAATTTGGAGGTTCTTTCTCTAGCCAAATTTTAGTGGGCCCACCTAAAGAGTACGTAAACAACATCATCTTAATGGCGTCGTGTGGAACATCCTTAAACTTGCTTGTTGCGGTGCGACGATTAAAATTCTGTATGTGATAATGTGGATTATCTTTTTCATGTCCGCGGAATTTGTTAGCTTCAAGCATCGACATTAAACCCGTTTTGATCTCGAAATTCTCCGCAAGGATGGCCGGAATCACAATCGCTTCTCCAAAACCCTCGGTGGGTGCTTGAAGCAACTCCATCATAGTACGATTAGCCATAGTGACTATTTGTTCTACAACGGGTTCGACAATTGGAGTTTCTTCAACAATATCGTGGTTTCCTTCCTTTTGACGACGTTTACGAGCACGTTTCGCTTGTGAGAGAGTTTGCATAAACGTAACGTAGAACGTGGAGGTGAGCAAAGAAGATTCTTTTTGTTGTTTTTACGTTTTCAATTTTTTTGTGTTTTTGATTGTTTTTAATTTTTTTGGTTTTTGTGATGTATTACATAGACAAAAATCTACAAATCTTTCCTCAAATCAAATCTTATGATTAAAGAAGCCTCAAGGAATGAAAACGATCACGTGGAGTGAACGTCTTCGATGACTTTACAACGTTGGTGAAACACCAAAACGTTCAAGAGGTTTTAATCTTAGAAACTAAGAAAATATATATAGGTCGTAGATAATAGAACATTGCCTATCTATTCACCGTATAGTTCGTATTTTTCAAAATCGAGCTAAAAGAAAGTATTTATCTATTTTTGCCTTTTTCTTTTGGTTTGATATTTGAATACAATAATTAGGAGATCAAATCCCAAATAAGGTTGTGTTTTCACACTTTTGGAGATATTGTATTTTTATTGTGATACGTATACATTATAGTAATAATATTCACAAAGAAAACGAAAACCGATAATACGTGTTAACGGAGTTCCAATTAACACAAATACTATTTATGGCTATATATTAAAAACCAAAATTTCCAAATTAATCACAACACACCTCCCCGGCAGCGGCGCCAAAATGATTGTGGTAAACTTACACCCTTTAAGAAAAAGGCGTAAAGACGGTAAGTATTAAGTGTTGATTTAGGAAAATCAAGCACTAATGACCCAATGTAAGTTCGTTTCCAAAGGAGGTTGATTGTGTGTGAAAAACTTGTATGTTTTGGATTAATATTGCTAAGAAAGAAGAAGAAAAGAAAATGACGGATACGTGAAAATTAAGCTAAGACGTAAAAAACGTAAAAATCGTAAAAAGTGCCAAAATAAAAATTTATTCTAAAAATTCCAAAAAATTCATAAAAATAAACTAAGGGTTTACAAATGATAAAAACGTTTTCAAACCTTTTATTTAATTAATTATTAATTTTTAAATGCTAATTAAAGCCCTAAAAATCAAATTAATTAATAGAAAACCCAAATAAAGATTTTTCTACTTATAAACCTCCAATATAACTTAATTAAGCTAAATACTAATTTTTCCAAAATTTAAAACCTATTTATTCTATATTTAAATGATTAAGAACTATTAAAATATTAAAATAATCCAAAAATTAATTAAATGTTGAAAATTGTTTTAAAAATCCTAACTTAATGTATTTAACCTAAGAAAAATGTAGAAGTTGCAAAATATTAATTTAATCCTAAAAACAGTCATTAATAATAAAATAATACTAAAATAACATTAAAAATCCAAAAATTGTAAAAAATTCTAAAAAGTTGCAAACTAGTTTATATTAACCTCAATAATCAGAAAATGAAAGTGAAATTACCAAAATACCCCAATTGGGCCCCTAAATGGGCTAAAAACAAAAATAGCAAGCTTAATGGCTTTTTAGCCCACTAAAATCCAAACTTAACCAAATAAGCTGAAAATCACCAGTCTAGCTTAAAATTAAATTTTAGACAAAAAACTCGAAAAGCCCAAAAGCTGAAAATATGCTTATCTCAGCTTAAATAACCAACAACTTATTCTTAAATGGGCCAATAAGCCCATTAAGCTATAAGCTAATGCCATAAGCTCTAATTTAACACACGTTCTTCTCTTGTGAATATAAAGCTTTTTGCAAAAAGAAATTTTGAAAAAGATCAAGGAATAATGTAACACCCTATTTTGGAAATGGAAATATCACAGTAATTATGGCGTGTCATCAAAGCATACAAGGTAAAATGTCTAAACATTACTTGACCATAAAAAGGAAAATACCGGAATCAAACATCGGTAGTCCAAAAGTAAAGCTCATCACACACAAACATAGTATAATAAAGGAAAAGGACTAAACAATGTCCAAAGCATAAGTATCATAAAGAAAGGAAATGCATAATGTAAAGAAGGCTAGACAGCTTCCAGTCCATATGCACGTACTCTTAGTGTCTACGAGCGTCCCTGAGTACCTGCCGTTTTGGGAACAAAGAAAAAGGAAAACGGCTGAGCAATACGCTCAGTGCATGGATGTACAATAAAGCATGAATAGGATAAGCATATAACATAATAACAGCGGAAGAAAACTAAGTCCCGAGTAACCTGGTTAAGTCTTAATAAAACTGGTTTTATAGTTTGAAAGTCTTATGTTTATCATATAAAAACTGTTTGTCATATTTTACCATTAGCCAATATAGGTCATGAAAATCCACCGTGCATGAATAATTGGAGGGGTGACCTCATCATGCAAATTTGAGGGGCTGCCTCTAATTTAATATACTGGTTTTTGGGAAGGAGGGATCAGCTCCTTGTGAAGGATGCAAGGCACACACCACATTCACCATGTAATCCTGAAATAAAACATGTAACTAGGATGCACCCATACACCCCACATGATAAATATAAATAAATGGCCAAAAGCTAAAGGGACGCCACGAGCAATCACTCCGCCGTGGTGAAGTCATAACATCAGTGCCTCTAATGTTATGGTTATGGTACCTCCATAACTAGGTGAAACTGGTCATGCATGTATATGGCTATATGTAATCTTAATTAAACATAAGCAATCAAACTCATAACTTATACTACGGGAAAATAGTTGGCTGCATACGGGGAAATCCTAATAAGGAAAGAATGTCCATACTGAAAGGACGGGAATCCGTACCTTATGTCCAGTGAACAAGAAAGACGAACTGCGAGAATCCTACTTCCGAATCACTGTGCTACATAAATACGTACATGAATAAGTATCTGCTTACTAAATACATAACTGGTTTTATGTCATGTCTTAGCTTATTTTATGTGTTCTTACTATGTCTTACTGTTTAAATCCTTAAACTGTATTAAATCTTATATTTTGTTTAATCTGATTAAGTATTTCTGGTATTTCATGTGTTATTATACTTACTGTGTAATATTAAGTAACTTTCCAAAAATAGCAGGTTTACTAAAATAGAATGTTTAAAAAAAAATAGAAAGTTTCCAAAAATAGAAAGTTTCCAAAAATAGAAAGTTTCCAAAAATAGAAAGTTTCCAAAAATAGAAAGTTTCCAAAAATATTTACTGCTTAAAATAGATAAGTTTCTAAAAATAGAAAGTGTCCATAAATAGATTTGCTGCCTTAATTAAATAAGTTTCCATAAATAGATTAGCTGCCTTAAATAAATAAGTTTCTAAAATTAGCTGGTTTCCTTAAATAGATTAGCTGCCTTATTTAATTAAGTTTCTAAAAATAGAAAGTTTCCATAATTAGAAATAAGCTAAGTATATAAGCCAAAGTGTTTTCCATGATTATTTTTTAAGTCATATAGTGTAGTGTATAGTTTAATAATTATTTAATGTAATTTAATTAAACTATAGGTTATAATATTTAATTAAAGTATAACATGTTTTTAATTAAATAAGTTAAATACTTAGGTTAAAAATATATATTATTATATGTTAATAATATAACCTAAGTCATGTAAATTAATTAATTATATCCATGGTTTTAAAATAATTAATTAATTATAAGTCTTAAATATATAAATACTTAGGTTAAAATAATTTCATGATTATTAATAATTAAATAACCTAAGTAATGTTATTAAATTAATTACATCATTTTATTAATTTAATTTTAACATAATTTCATAAACATATAAAAAAAACTACAAACACCATGAACCGGATCTAAGTTTAAAAACATGAACCGGACATGAATCGACACCGTACCCCGAACCAACTCGAGGTACCCCTTGCTGCCGTGGGACCCACACGCACCAACCAAGACCATAAGGTCTTGGTGGTGGTCGGCTTGGCAAACCAAACCCCCTTGGGGTTGGTTGCAGCCTGTGGCCAAAACAAAACACCCCTTAAAACGACCCTTTGATTTAATTAATCACCAAAACATGTTAGATCTATGATTAATTTATATGTTTTTATAAAAACATCACATGTTCATAATTAATAAAAAGATCAAATTAAAAGAAAAGGTTTAAAAAGGTTTTACCGAATTCGTGGATCAAGAGAATGAAGAACAAACACGATCAATCACCAATTCTTCAAGATCAAAGATCAACAAATCACCTTGTATGGTGATGTATGGGTGGCGGCACAAAGAACAAGGAATAGAGGGTTTTAGGTTTTTCTTGAAATCTTCTGTAAAGTGTTTTTTAGTAGTGAAAAATTAATTAACCCCCCTTTAGTAAAAATTGACAATGGGCTTGGCCCATTGTCCTTGTTTGGCCGCGGGTAGGACCCCCACATGGGGTTCCCGTACCTCTTTCTGTGTCTCGTTATTTAGTCACTCGTTTGTGTTTATTTATGTTCGTGTTTTAATTGTTCTCGTTACGTAAATACCGTGATCCAATATATTTAATTACGCTCGTAATAAATATATATACGTAATCAATAATAGTTCGTGTTTTAATTACGTTCATGATTTCATGATCACATGTTCGTGACTAATTATTGTTAAATAATTATTACGTGGTCGTGCATATAAAATACTTATCGTGTTCTAACACGTACGTAATACGTAAACTCCTAACACGTAATCGTAATCATGCTATATTAGGAAAGTTTTAACTAGTACGTACGATCATAAGGGTACTATGCATGGTAAAAGCATGCGGGTTTTACAACTCTTCCCCCCTAAAAAGAATAATTCGTCCCCGAATTATAGATAAAGTAATCTAGAAAAGAAGAACATACCCGAATTCAAAATATGAAATGAGGGTAAGAAGCCCGGATAGACTCCTCCGTTTCCCAAGTGGCTTCCCGCTCGGTATGATCCCTCCATAGAATTTTGACGAATGGAATCATATTCTTTCTCATGACTCGTTCTTGTCTGTCAAGAACTCGTTCGGGTTCTTCTATAAAAGTGAGATCTTCACGTATCTGTTCCAGTGGATACTGAACCATGTGAAGGGGATGATACTGGTACCCTCTGAGTAAGGACACATGAAACACATTGTGCACATGCGAAAGCTGCGGAGGTAACGCCAATCGGTAAGATACTTCACCGACTCGTTCAATGATATCAAACGGTCCGATGAAACGAGGACTGAGCTTCCCTTTAATCCCGAAGCGTCTAACACCACGTGCCGGTGAAACCTTAAGGAAGACGTGATCTCCTATGTTAAAGTGTATATCCCTACGATGCTTATCGGCGTAACTCTTCTGACGTGACCGTGCCTCTTGAATCTTCTGCTTAGCTACTGCGATCTTCTCATTTGTCATCTCTATGATTTCCGGTCATTCGAGTGTTCGTTAGCCAACCTGATCCCAACAGATTGGGGCGCGACACTTTCTGCGATACAACATCTCAAATGGAGCACATTTGATGCTTGCATGCCAGCTGTTGTTGTATGCAAACTCCACCAAACAGATGTATTCGTCCCAATCACCCGTCCATTCCAACGCACATGACCTCAACATATCCTCCAATGTCTGAATGGTTCGCTCCGACTGTCCGTCCGTTTGAGGATGAAAAGCCGTGCTAAGCTTAAGTTGTGTACCCCAAGCTTTCTGCAGACTTTTCCAAAAGCGCGAAGTGAATCGAGGATCTCTGTCTGAGACGATGCTGGATGGTGCACCGTGGAGTCTCATGATCTCTCGTCTATATGTATCTGCGAGTTTACTTACCGGATCTTCCTTGCGGATCGGTAAGAAATGAGCTGATTTGGTAAGTCGATCAATGATAACCCAAATTGCATCGTGCTTCCTTTTGGTAGGCGGAAGATCGGTAACAAAATCCATGGTGATTTTGTCCCACTTCCACTCTGGAATATCTAACGGTTGAAGGAGACCGCCAGATTGCTGATGCTCGATCTTAACCTGTTGGCAGGTAAGACATTTGGAGACGTAAGTGGCCACATCTTGTTTCATACCACTCCACCAAAAATACTGCTTGATGTCATGGTACATCTTAGTCGAACCAGGATGTATCGAGAATGGGGAGCTATGAGCTTCAGCTAACAAAGCTTCCCGGAGTTCTTGGTCATCAGGAACACAAAGTCTAGTGCCCTGCCATACGATACCATCTGCATCTACTCTGAATTATGTCTGCTTCTCCATATTCTGTACTATCGCCCAGATTTCTTCGTCATCCTTCTGAGCTTCCTTGATCTTAGATAGTAACTCGGGTTCTACACTAAGATTAGCCCAGTAACTGTGCTGTCCATGTACCATGTACTCGATGTCTAGTCGCTCCAAGTCTCTTATGATTTCCTCTTCGATTTTAATGCCGTTGATCATTCCGGACTTCCTGCTAAGAGCATCTGCTACTACATTTGCCTTTCCGGGATGATACTGTAGATTAATGTCATAATCCTTCAACAACTCTAACCATCTCCTCTGCCTCATGTTCAATTCACGCTGAGTGAAGATATACTTCAAGCTCTTGTGGTCCGTGAAAATGTCACATGATTCTCCATATAAGTAGTGCCTCCATATCTTTAATGCAAACACGACTGCAGCAAGTTCCAGATCGTGCGTGGGGTAATTTTCTTCATAAGGCTTAAGTTGCCATGAAGCATACGCGATCACTTTCCCATGTTGCATGAGAACACAACCAAGTCACTTCCCCGATGCATCGCTGTAGATTTGAAATCCACCCGTACCAGATGGTAGAGTAAGAATAGGTGCAGATACTAGCTTCTGCTTCAGGTCTTTAAAGCTCTTCTCTCGATCTTCAGTCCAGACGAATTTCTCCCCTTTCCGTAACAGCTTGGTCAATGGTAGTGCTAGGCGGGAAAAGTTCTCCACGAACCTACGGTAATAGCCAGCTAAGCATAAGAAACTACGGACTTCCGTCGTTGATGTCGGCCTTGGCCACTTAGTAATGGCCTCAACCTTCGCTGGATCCATAGTGATTCCTTCTGCTGATACAATGTGACCTAAGAATGCCACCTTGTCTAACCAGAACTCGCACTTGGAGAATTTAGCATACAACTGCTTCTGGCGAAGAATCTGTAGTACTGTACGAAGATGGTCTTCGTGTTCCTCCTTGTACTTTGAGAAAATCAGAATGTCATCGATGAAAACAATGACGAACTTGTCCAGAAATTCATGGAAGATTCTGTTCATCAGATCCATGAACACTGCTGGAGCATTTGTCAGGCCAAATGGCATAACTACAAACTCGTAGTGGCCATAACGAGTACGAAAGGCAGTCTTAGCGATGTCCTGCTCCTTGACCCGTAGCTGATGATAGCCTGACCTAAGATCAATCTTGGAGAAGTGTTTGGCCCCTTGGAGTTGGTCAAACAGATCGTCGATGCGTGGCAGTTGATACCTATTCCGAATGGTAATTTTGTTGAGCTCGTGATAGTCTATGCAAAGACGCATACTACCGTCCTTCTTCTTAACAAACAAAACCGGTGCGCCCCATGGAGATGCGCTCGGTCGAATGAAACCTCGTTCAAGAAGTTCTTGCAGTTGATCCTTCAGCTCCTTCAGCTCTATGGGAGCCATGCGATAAGGAGCCTTGGAGATTGGTGCAGCTCCTGGGACCAGCTCGATACTGAATTCCACTTCTCGTGCAGGTGGTATGCCTGGAAGTTCTGCTGGAAACACGTCTTGGAATTCTGACACTATTGGTTGATCCTGAATCGATGGAGACTCAGCATCCAGGTCGTGAACCGTAGCTAGATAACCCTCGCAGCCAAGTGACAGTAGTGCACGCGCTTGAAGGGTAGATATGACTTGTACAGACCGTCCGGGTATGAACCCGTTATGAATGTACTCTGGTGCATTGACATCACCGAAGATAACTCGATATGAATGGCAGTCTATGGTAGCATGATACTTGGATAGCCAATCCACGCCCAAAATCATGTCGAAGTCATTCATGTCCAGCGGAAGTGCGTCGACAGGTCGAACCTTATCATCAAATTCTAGGGGAAGACTCTTGTATACATGTGTGATTAATACAGAGTCCCTCAAAGGCGTGGAAATAGTAATCCTATTTTCTAGTGGCAAGGGAGGCATTCTAATGTTCTTAGCAAAAGCAGTAGAAATAACCGAGTGAGTAGCACCCGTATCGAAAAGAACACATGCAGCGCGACCATAGATATACAAGATTCCAGTGATGGTACCTGTGGACTTGTTGGCCTGGTCTCGAGATGTCGTGTAGACACGCCCGGTAGTAGGAGGCGGCTTGGTATCAGCATGTCCCGATGTACCCTCTATCTCGCCCTTACGGCACTCGTTCATAATATGGCCAGGAAGACCACACTTGAAGCACGCATCAGTATTACAGCGACATGGTCCTGGATGCCTACGGTGGCAAGTAGAGCAAAGAGGCTGAGTGTATCCTCCAGCAGGTGCTCTGGCTGGATGAGGACCTGATAAAAACATTTTACATAAGACATGATAGTTGGGTACAAAGGACGAAGCAGATAATCGTAAGATTGAATACCAGTGATAGCTGGACGGCTAGGCTGCGAACCTCTCTGGTTCTGGTCCCTATCGTTTCCATGGTTCCTGGTAGAAGTTTGCTAAAGTGTCAGAATATGAGTTATAACATAAAACATAAGGAATTTCGTAAGTATTAGGACCTGCTGTTGTTGGAGTGCCCGACGTTGTTACGGTAATTGTCATTACCGCCATGCCTATCCGTAGCAGAACGATCGTTAGTCTGACCGTTTCCCTTGGGCTGATGAGGCTGTTGCTGAGTAGCCGGCTGAGACCGGTCTCCAGTTTTCTGCCTGGAAGATACAGTTAAAGAGATGAATAATTGACATATGGAAAGTATACGGATTGGTCACCGCTTGAATACGAATGTTTACCTCTTGTCGGGTCTTTCAGCTTCCCCGAACTCATCCCTCTCCTGCAGCATCTCAAGTTTTCGTGCTGCATCGGCCACTTTTGCTACAGTGTCCAACGGAGCACCTGATAAGTTATTGGAAATCCTTGGATTAAGAGCCCAACGAAAATGGATTGCTTGTTCTTCAGTGGTGCCCGCAGCTGTTCTCAAGACACCAGTATAGCGAAGGAAACGCTGCATGAAGTCATTGCTGTCTTCGTCAGGTCGCTGCCGAAGGCTATAGTATTCCCTCATGAGTCGATTCCTTCCTTCCATGGGAAAGATGTTAGGCGGGGGAGGATAACCATCGTTATGAAGAAGGGCGTCTTGCATCTCTGCATCAGCAGCTGCAAATATTGCCCAGATATTGTTTGCATTTGCCATCTGACAGTATGACATAAAACATATGATTAAACCGTTCCAAAACATAAAATATAGTTATATACATGAAAAAAAATTTATACTAAAATTTCACGAGAAAAAGTTTATGCAAGAAAATTTTGTTTATGAATGCATGATGCAGTTTTATGAAAACTTTTGTATGCTCGACAGTGAACGCCTCTGGTCAGTTCACCCAAAACAAAAGACATAGCGAGGGGACGCCTATGGGTCGGTCCCAAATCTAAAAGTTTCGATAAAACACATGCGACTAAATAGGGCCAGTCCTGTACCAACCATTACTTAGTCAAAAACCCTGCAACAATGACATATATATGTATGCTTAAAAATGATGAATGCATGAAAACAACTGTCAGTTCTAGGAAGACCGTAGTGACTACCCACTAATCACAGGTCATATTTAAGAGCCTACAGGTCGAAGCCTTGGCTCTGATACCATAATTGTAACACCCCATTTTGGAAATGGAAATATCACAGTAATTATGGTGTGTCATCAAAGCATACAAGGTAAAATGTCTAAACATTACTTGACCATAAAAAGGAAAATACTGGAATCAAACATCGGTAGTCCAAAAGTAAAGCTCATCACACACAAACATAGTATAATAAAGGAAAAGGACTAAACAATGTCCAAAGCATAAGTATCATAAAGAAAGGAAATGCATAATGTAAAGAAGGCTAGACAACTTCCAGTCCATATGCACGTACTCTTAGTGTCTACGAGCGTCCCTGAGTACCTGTCGTTTTGGGAACATAGAAAAAGGAAAACGGCTGAGCAATACGCTCAATGCACGGATGTACAATAAAGCATGAATAGGATAAGCATATAACATAATAACAGCGGAAGAAAACTAAGTCCCGAGTAACCTGGTCAAGTCTTAATAAAACTGGTTTTATAGTTTGAAAGTCTTATGTTTATCATATAAAAACTGTTCGTCATATTTTACCATTAGCCAATATAGGTCATGAAAATCCACCGTGCATGAATAATTGGAGGGGTGACCTCATCATGCAAATTAGAGGGACTGCCTCTAATTTAATATACTGGTTTTTGGGTAGGAGGGATCAGCTCCTTGTGAAGGATGCAAGGCACACACCACATTCACCATGTAATCCTAAAATAAAACATGTAACTAGGATGCACCCATACGCCCCACATGATAAATATAAATAAATGGCCAAAAGCTGAAGGGACGCCACGAGCAATCACTCCGCCGTGGTGAAGTCATAACATCAGTGCCTCTAATGTTATGGTTATGGTACCTCCATAACTAGGTGAAACTGGTCATGCATGTATATGGCTATAGGTAATCTTAATTAAACATAAGCAATCAAACTCATAACTTATACTACGGGAAAACAGTTGGCTGCATACGGGGAAATCCTAATAAGGAAAGAATGTCCATACTAAAAGGACGGGAATCCGTACCTTATGTCCAGTGAACGAGAAAGACGAACTGCGAGAATCCTACTTCCAAATCACTAGTGCTACATAAATACGTACATGAATAAGTATATGATTACTAAATACATAACTGGTTTTATGTCATGTCTTAGCTTATTTTATGTGTTCTTACTATGTCTTACTGTTTAAAGCCTTAAACTGTATTAAATCTTATATTCTGTTTAATCTGATTAAGTATTTCTGGTATTTCATGTGTTATTATACTTACTATGTAATATTAAGTAACTTTCCAAAAATAGCAGGTTTCCTAAAATAGAAAGTTTCCAAAAAATAGAAAGTTTCCAAAAATAGAAAGTTTCTAAAAATAGAAAGTTTCTAAAAATAGAAAGTTTCCAAAAATAGATTTACTGCTTAAAATAGATAAGTTTCTAAAAATAGAAAGTTTCCATAAATAGATTTGCTGCCTTAATTAAATAAGTTTACATAAATAGATTAGCTGCCTTAAATAAATAAGTTTCTAAAAATAGCTGGTTTCCTTAAATAGATTAGCTGCCTTATTTAAATAAGTTTATAAAAATAGAAAGTTTCCATAATTAGAAATAAGCTGGTTAAATAAGCTAAGTATATAAGCCTAAGTGTTTTCCATGATTATTTTCTAAGTCATATAGTATAGTGTATAGTTTAATAATTACTTCATGTAATTTAATTAAACTATAGGTTGTAATATTTAATTAAAGTATAACATGTTTTTAATTAAATAAGTTAAATACTTAGGTTAAAAATATATATTATTATATGTTAATAATTTAACCTAAGTCATGTAAATTAATTAATTATATCCATGGTTTTAAAATAATTAATTAATTATAAGTCTTAAATATATAAATACTTAGGTTAAAATAATTTCATGATTATTAATAATTAAATAACCTAAGTCATGTTATTAAATTAATTACATCATTTTATTAATTTTATTTTAACATACGTTCATAAACATATAAAAAACTACATACACCATGAACCGGATCTAAGCTTAAAAACATGAACCGGACATGAATCGACACCGTACCCTGAACCAACTCGGGGTACCCCTTGCTGCCGTGGGACCCACACGCACCAACCAAGACCATAAGGTCTTGGTGGTGGTCGGCTTGGCAAACCGAAACCCCCTTGGGGTCGGTTGCAGCCTGCGGCCAAAACAAAACACCCCTTAAAACGACCCTTTGATTTAATTAATCACCAAAACATGTTAGATCTATGATTAATTTATATGTTTTTATAAAAACATCACATGTTCATAATTAATAAAAAGATCAAATTAAAAGAAAAGATTTAAAAAGGTTTTACCGAATTCGTGGATCAAGAGAATGAAGAAAAAACACGATCAATCACCAATTCTTCAAGATCAAAGATCAACAAATCACCTTGTATGGTGATGTATGGGTGGCGACACAAAGAACAAGGAAAAGAGGGTTTTAGGTTTTTCTTGAAATCTTCTGTAAAGTGTTTTAGTAGTGAAAAATTAATTAACCCCCCTTTAGTAAAAATTGACAATGGGCTTGGCCCATTGTCCTTGTTTGGCCGCGGGTAGGGACCCCCACATGGGGTTCCCGTACCTCTTTCCGTGTCTCATTATTTAGTCACTCGTTTGTGTTTATTTATGTTCGTGTTTTAATTGTTCTCGTTACGTAAATACCGTGATCCAATATATTTAATTACACTCGTAATAAATATATATACGTAATTAATAATAGTTCGTGTTTTAATTACGTTCATGATTTCATGATCGCATGTTCGTGACTAATTATTGTTAAATAATTATTACGTGGTCGTGCATATAAAATACTTATCGTGTTCTAACACGTACGTAATACGTAAACTCCTAACACGTAATCGTAATCATGCTATATTAGGAAATTTTTAACTAGTACGTACGATCCTAAGGGTACTATGCATGGTAAAAGCATGCGGGTTTTACAAATAAGCTGGAAATAAGCAAAGTACTTTTTCATAAAACGACAAAATAGTCGGGTTTCACTTCTAGGAGGTTTCAGAAGCTCTGGTTTGTTGCAAAAGCTCACAAATAGCTTAACTAAGAATAATCAACAAAGAAAATCCCAAAAAGTCAAGTACAATAAGTTGTAGAAGTCAATAAGCTGGCTGAAAAAGCACAATAAGCTAGTTTTCTAGCAAAACCTTAACCAATTAAGCTAAAACCTTCCAGACTTGTTAATAAGCTAAGAAAAGTGACACCTACTACAAAATCCAAGTTGTTGCATGTGCCAATAAGCAGAACTGAAAAATAAGCCAATTTTAGCTTATTTTGACCAAAAGTCAAAATATTCCAAAGTTAACCAAATTACTAGGACATGTTATGGGACTTGTTTTAAGCAATTTTTGTGAAGGAATCAAGGTTGAATCCTTGTGAATCAAGAGGCCAGTTAGCCTAATGGTGACATATTTTAGACAAAATTGGCCAATAAGCCAGTTGGCTTATGAGCACTTAAGAAGGCAATCAAAATAGCCAAATACACTCACAAGTAGCACAATAACAAGATTCAAGAAGTAAATAAGCAGGGCATACACTAGATAACAACATGCAAAGCAAAATTGAGGTGGTCACTTTGCTGATGCAAATGACCACTTCAGCCAACTTCAATAAGCTCTAGCAACCACAATAAGCCACCAAATTCCACAAATAGATATAGCACAGATAGCTCACCTAAACTCTTCTCAAGCCAAAATTCAGACTCCGAATACAAACAACAAAGATTTTATAGGATCTGATATGTTTGACCAAATTCAAACCAATATTTTCAGATTTTTCCAAAAGTTGCAAAATCTTTCCCAAAACTTAAAACACTTAACCAATTACAAAAACCAGTGACAAATACCTTGTTTAGAGTATCCAAACCCAAATAACCAAGGGCACAAGGCCACAAGGCCTTATGAACCAGTAATCCCAAACAGTCTCTTTTAAGCCCTTTTTCAAACAAACTTTTGATTTCTCCTAACCTACTGATTTTATTATCCAAATAGCTCAACTAGGTGACAACTAGCAGATCTAAGCAATAAAACTCAAAGCACAAACAAAAGAACTCCAAATCACATAGAAAATATCATAACAGACTTAAACCAAATATTTTTTAGAGGAAAGTGAAATAGAATGAACCTCTTTCCCTTTTGCTTCCTAGGGAAGGTCAGCTAAGCTCTCTAGAGTGTAGATCAACAACTAGATCACACCTAGGGTCTTTGAAACATGAAGGAGAAGGTCTGCTGATGGTTCAAAGTAGAACCAGACCTTAAAACAATGAATCTTCAACACAAATGAGCAAACAGCCTACCCAAGGGCTTAAATCCCTTCACAGGCTTGGTGTCAACAAGCTTGCAAGAGCTTTAGGCTTTTGGCTAGGGGTTAGTACAAGTAATATATCAAAACAGAAACAAGGTTTTCAAAATTTTTCAAACTTGAAAAATATTTCAAAACCAAACGTGTTTCAACCAAAATATCAAAACACCTTTGCATCAACAAATGGAACTCAAAATCACTCTCAAACAATACCAACTTTCAAAAACATAAAAAGGAATTAAAATCTTTCAAAATACCAAACTTTTATAAATTTAAAAAGGAATTAGAATGTTTGAAAGAGTAAAACTGGAACAAATGCCTCACCACAGTTTGGGGGTCCTTTTATAGGCTACAAATGATGATTCTAGAACATGAAATACATAAAACCCTAGCTACTAAATTCTCATAAATGCCCTTGTGTCTTCTAGATTCTTGAGGTGTATTGACCTGTCTAATTCCATCCAAGTCATTCATTTATGCTTTGGGGCCAAGTAATGAGTCTAAATCGTTGATTTTGCCACGTGTCTTGCGGTGGAGAGGAAGTTGCATTTTTATTGGTGGACGAGGTAGATGGTGGGGACCATTGGTTGATGTGACATGTGATGTTAAGCGTGGGTTGTGTTCGTGTGAGGATGAATTAAGTGTGTGTCAAGGTAATTGGGATTAATCCTTTGTTTTTAGGCGAGGTGAATCTGGGTTCATAATGGTGAATAGTAACTATTTTGATCCGTACAAAGGTGGGTAAAGTTGTTTGGCGCGTGTTTGCATATTTGAAAGTTTCAGTTGGCACATGTGGTCCTTGTTCTTTGGTGAAATGTGTATAACAATAATTTCAGCTACCAAGACGACTTCCCTTTGTTATTTAAGTTTCTATTTTCATACTTTGGCCACCAAATTTGTAACAAAGGTTTCAACGATTTCTTTTGCCATTTTTGGATATTTTAAGGGCTGGTCTTGGACATTCTTGATCTTTGAAGGTCTTCAATGTATGTTTGACATATTGGAGGACCATTGTTGACATTTCTTTAATGTTGAGGGACTAAACTTGCCAAATCTTCAAAGTTGAGGGACCTTTTTGTCATTTTGACAAACTTAAGGGACCAAACTTGTAATTATCAATATACAAGGGTATTAAGTGTCATTTCTTCATTGATGAGGGATCATTCTTGAACATCTCAATACTTTAAGGTCTTTTCTTTGAGAAATCATCAAATAGGGTCCGGTTCATTGTGCGTCTTTGTTTCTCGTGTTTGTTTTTCCTTGTTTCTTGTGATCTTTTGTCTTTTTCACGATATCCATACCTAAACTACACAAGTAAGCAAAAACAAGCATATATATGGTATTTTAATGACATTTTATACATTAAAAGCCCAAAAATAACGATGAGATCATGTATAAATACCATCTCATCAGTCATCGTCGGGATGAACTTTCCTGTCTTGTGAGCCCGGGTTACAGTCTGCAATTTGACTATAAGCCATCTTGAAGCTTAATTGTGAAGCCCCTGAGACACTTGTTTCTCTGATATCTGCTTCTTCAGCAACCAAACTCTGAGAGTGTCTTTTGTTGAACGGGTTACAAATATTGGTCCTTTGTGTTCTCGTTGAACCGTGACGTCGGTACCTGCACTTTCATTAGTAGTTTGTATTCTTGCATGTGGGTTAGTGATATTTTGTGAGAACCATGTGGGGGTTCATCGTGAACCTTTGTTGTGCTAGAGAGAAATATCCTTTCAGTAGGAACCCACCTAATACCGATTGTTTTAAAGGTTCTACCCGTTGGTATCCAACTAAGACAAGGTCTAGGAGACATAGTTTTCTCATGCATAGCGAAAGACTTATTGGGAGAAAAACTATTTTTGATACGGTTCCGTCTTTGGGATGCTCTAGCTTTTTGGTTTACCTTGTTCAGGACTTTTGTGATACAATCATCATGAATGGCATTAAACACACATTTGTTACATTTCATGCAAACAAAGTTCTTAGCATCTGAGAAGGATCCAGAGTTCCTAGGGTTGGTAGATTTGTGCACATCTGAGAAGGGTCTTGTAAAACCCGCTATAATATACTCATGAACATTAAATGCATGAAAACCTGATTAAATTAAAACTTTAATATTTATTAACATACGACACGTGTTACGAACATTTAATACGAGTATTACGTATATTATTATTACACGATAAGTATTTAGGTAAAATACTTAAAACATCTCAAGAATTAAAAACACGAGAATTTAAAGCACGAACCAACAAGAGATTTATTAAAACACGAAAACCGGAAAAGTCTAACCAAGGCCTTGTATGGCCGGCCTAAAAAAAGAAAACAAGGAAAATGGGTCGTAGCCCGACCCATTACCAAATTAAACAATACAAGGATTGATCTAAATCTTTTCACTTTAGAATGGTAAAGAAAATAAAAGATTAGGGTTTGGTGTCAAGGGTGTCGCCGGCTAGGAGAAGGAAAAAGGAGAGAAAACAAAGTTTTTAATTTTGATTTCGGGATTTGGTTCGTGTTATTCTTCAATCAATCTTAAGCATTCGGTAATCATGTATCATAACTTTTCTTTTATTATTTTCTTATGATTCACGAGCTTAATTACATTAGAGGAATAAAAACATGTTAACAATAATTAAACGAAGAAACAAGATTCGGGTTTTGTTGTTTTGTTGTCATGATGAGAATTACCAACAGTCGGGGGGGGGGGGGGGGTTGTTGGGTTGGATCAGCCGCAACCAAAGACCCCAACGGGGGCTTTGGGTTTGATGACACTGGCAACCAAGAGTCTCATGAATCTCGGTGGGAATAGAGGTCACAACAGGGTTGAGTTTGGCCTGTCAGTGGGAACCCAGCTGAAGCCGGGAGCTGCTGTGGGCAACAGTGGCAACCGGCAACAGTCGGTGGCTGCTGTGTGGTAGCAGTGGCAAGGACACAACCCTTGCGGCTGTGGTGGTTGTTGGTTGTTTTGGCTTAGTTCGACCGAGATAAAGGTCTTGGTAGGCTCGGGTTTATGGGGCTCGGGTTCATGAACACACCGAGGGGTGTTTGGCTAAACTTTTACATATAAACTTTATGTTAAATGTTATTAATTAATTTGATTGTTTAATTCATGGTTTAATTAAATTTAATTAAAAACAAGACTTATGGTAAAATAATTAAACATGGCAATTTTAATAAACTTTAGGTTCAAATAATTGTAAATATAATTATTTCATGGCATAAGATTCATGTACATTAATTAATTAAAAACATAGCTTATTTGATACATTTTCATATTTACCAAGGTTTAATTAAATTAATATCATGATCTAATTTAATTATTTAATAATCTTTTAAGATAAAGTTTAATTAATATCATCATGTAGATTATTAATTAATAAAGACTTATAAAATCATGTAAACTATTATTAATTAATAATCATTACGTTATAATAAAGTATTTCTTTTACTAAACTTTACTAATGTTATTACATTAAATAATCATGACTTATTATAAGCTTACTAAAGCTATAGCTTATATTATACACTTGTCTAATAATCTTATTACCAATAATGGAAACTTACTAATTTTGGAAATTTCTATTTTTGAAAACTTACTATTTTTGGAAACTTTCTATTTATAGAAACCTGCTATTTTTAGGAAGTTAATCATTATGTTACTACAAGTATAATGACACATAAGAACATGAAATACGCTAATCATAACACATGAAACACTAATAAAACATATGATTAAACATGAAACACTTAAGACAAGACAAGAACATGTAAAACAAGTTAATAACACGTTAAGTAACTAATAATCAGTAAATACAACTTAAACAGACAACTCATACACGTCCTTTTATTAGGTAGCTATCGTGAAGTCGGAGTGATCTTCCACTTTCGTTTTCATCCTTCATTACTAGACATAAGGTATGGATATTCTGTCCTTCAGTAAGGACATTCCTTTCTTTCATTTAGGATTCCCCGTTTGCAGCCATCTGTTTTCCTCAGTAGTTAAGTGTCTTAAACACATCAGTATATGTTATGATTACTTTAGATTTACCTGAGCTATATACATGCATGCCAGTTTCACCTAGTTACGGGGGTTCCATAATCATAGCACTAGAGGCACCGGTGTTATGACTCTTCTACGATGAGAGTGATTGCACCCAGCATCCCTTTAAAATATTTGACCTTTATTATTATTATGTGGGGCGAATGGGTGCATCCTAGGACAAGTAATAATAGTTCATGGTAATTGCGGTGTGTGCCTTGCATCCGTTACAGGAGTTGATCCTTCCACTCATATTGACATAACTAGAGGCAGCCCCTCTAATTGCATGTTGAGGTCACCCCTCTAAGTATTCATGCACGTTGTTATATCATGACCTATATGGGCTTTGGGAATATTTAAAATACAGTATTTAGTATAAACTAAACATAAGTCTTTTCAGAAATAAAAAACCAGTCTTATAAGCTTAAACCAGGTTTTCCAGGACTTACATTATTCCACTGCACAATCATTTCATACTTCCAGTTCACGTTACTTATGTTTATGCTATCCGATTCATTGTCATATACCCGTTCACTGAGCGTATTGCTCAGCCGTATATTTTTCCTTTCCATGTCCCAAAACGACAGGTACCTAAGGACATGCTTGAGCATTTGGAGCACGTGCATTGGATGGGAGTTGCCTTATACTTCTTTCCCTTGCACTTCATTTACTTTATGCTTGCTTGGACACTTGTTTTGTCCTTACTATTTCATTCATTTCATTTATCTTTTGGGCTTATGTATGGGGACCGATGTTTAATTCCTGTTTTCCCCTTTTTGGTCATTTATGTTTTAGTACTTTACCTTGCATGCTTTGATGACACGCCATAATTATCCTGTAATGGTTCCATTTATCCAAATGGGGTGTTACAATTATGGTATCAGAGCCAATGTTTGGACATGTAGGCTCTAAAACTTGACCTGTGACTAAGTGGGTAGTCACCAAAAGCTTCCTAAGCCGTCGCTTGTTATTTCACGTATTGATATTTTAGCACCTTGTTGTTTTAACCATGATGTTTTCACCGGATTTATTTTTTTACTAATATAGATTGAATAATCGTCATCCATAATTAGTTGCACGTCATTGTTTTATGCATGATGTTTCCTTGTGAACTATGGCTAATATGGACTGAACCACAATAGTTCATACTTGGTCACGCATTTTCTGTTAAGTTTTGACAGTGATTTTCACTTATTTTGTGACAATCCGTCAACTTATGATTGATATTTTATTCTCAAGATTTAATTCAAAATATTATTTTAATGTTACAATATGAACTCACTTATTTTTGGGAAGTAATTTGGATTTACGTCTTGAAGTAGCATCGACTACGTTTAAACCGGAGGATTCAACGTTACGTGCTTACGTTTACATACACCGTCTTTGGTGACAGTCCGACATTTCAGAAAATAAATTTATCTGTAAATATTATTTTGGAGTTTTAAATTTGTGTTGGTTCACAAACTCACAAATTTACGAGAAGAGATTAGGACTTATGATTTTATTTTAACGTCCTTTACGACTAAACCGGAAACCTTAGGATTACGTATTTACGTTTTCGAACTCCGTTTTTGATGAAACAATTTTTATTAGATTTGTTTTGTGCCGTTGATTCATAATTTATAAAAACGTTTTTCGTAAAACGACCCGAGGGCACGCAAATCGAGAAAACTAGAATCGAGGAATACCCGTAAACTAGTGAGATAGGACAAAATACATTGTCCCACCCCACTAGCACACATGGGGCGGCCAAAACTCACCAACACATCAAATGATGTGTCAAAACTATAGCAACTAGCAACACTTGTCCAAGTTAGCTTCAAAGTTAAGCTAACACACCTCAAAACAACTATCAACTTTCACACACATCATTTCACACATGCAACACCACCTCAAACACTCTCTTCCTCCTCCATTGTGCCGTCCCGTTTCTCCCCTTAAATACCAATTTTGATCAAAATCAACCATGAAATCTTATGTTATATACACATATGTTGAAGCCCTTTTGAAACCCTATTGATTGGTGGTGCTTATAACATCCAAGGAGGAGTTTTCATGGAGTAGTAGGGCTGATTTTCCACAAGGTGTTTATGAAGAATGGTGGTCTTGAAGATGGTCATGGTTATTCACAAGTTTCTCCATCCAAATCCATGTCCAAATCACAACCTACATCAACTTGGTGGTATAAAGATTGTCCTCCTCATATTCTTGTTATTTTGATTATGTAATCATGTATTTTATTTCCTATTGTATATGTATATGATGATTATATGATGATAAAAGTATTGTGTGGGGATTTGGTGTAGATAAACATGATTAAAAAGGTGAAAAACTATAAAGAACAAGGCTAAAATCTTGCTTAAAGTGATGGCTGTATAAAACAGTAAAGAAACATGTCATGAACTGATAAAATGATGAAGTAGAATTGATATACAGTAAGCAATGGGTCTTGTACACACGTGAGAGTTGTCCATGCAATAGAATCATTGTAATGAGTAAGATATGGTCAAGACAAGTTTAGAGTACCAATCTGAGTTTACTGTTTTGGACAATTTTTAGAAAATACTTAGAAGATGATTCAACAGTAGCTATACAAGAGTTAAATGGAGCACATATCATTTAGTTTATGTAATAAAAATTTGAGCTTCTATCTCCATATAGAACTCTAGATATGGCAGTTTTGGTGAAAGTGAAGATAAAAATCAGATTTTGAAAATTAAAGTATAATACTATTATATAAGCACTCAAAATTTAATAGTATAAAATATAAATTAAAACCCACTAACTTATATAATACATTTATATAAATATGTACAATGGTAAATAAGTGGACATTTTATAAAAATGGTAACTTGTTAAGTTTTATAAGTTATAAAACTATAAACATGACTTTTACGACTTTTTCGGCTAATACCGTAAAATTAACGTTTTTGTTAAATAAAACTTAGATGGTTGGACCCGTCTAATGTAAACTTTATGAAACTAATATACTGATATATAAACATATATAACAAGTAAAAACCAATAAAACCCGAACTATAGGACATACGGACATTAACGAGCTAACTAAACATATTGGACTAATAATTGGACTAAATAAGATAAACACTTATAAAAAGAACTTATTGGGCTTAACCCATTTAGGCCCAACTTTTAATGTGTAGATACTGATAATATAAGTATAACATGGATTAATACAAGTTAATAAACTTATAATAGGCTTAATGGACCTAAAACACGTAAATAGGTGAAATTAGTAAACTAGTATAAACGTTACCGACACATAACACTAAAATGAGTAAACGAGAATATGTAAACCCACTTGATCATCATATATATATATAATCATCATATGTATACATAATTGTTATTTTTATAAAGTCATTGGACAAAGTCTAAGACGAGTATTATTTGTCTAGGTTTCCGCGATTGAAGCACGTACCGTACGTCCGAATTGCCGATAACCCGCCTTCCCACATCAACGTGAGTTCATAGCCTCGCACTCTTTTAAATGTTTTTATAAATGTTTTATAAACCCGCGAGGGAGATAACATGTTAGTTTTTATAAAATAGGACACCATTTGTCCCGATTGTTTGTTTATTGATTTGGACCCGAATGATTGTATGACCCGATTGTATGACCCGATAAATGATTAAAGGACCCGATAGATGAAATTAAATGGATTATTAAAGTTAGGTTATGTCACTAAAAGTCCAATTAGCATGAATTGTGAACTACCGGGATTTGGTAGACGCTTGTGCATATAATAGTACTATTTGGGGACGATCACCCCAGTTCGCGCCTTGACGGTTGATCCCCGTCGTTCCACATTGATTGGTAAGCGAATTTATGTATGAGAAGATTTCCATAGCGTGACCTTTGTGACGACACGCTAATTTAGATGGGCAAATTGAGTATCGGGTTAGCTACCCGTTGTTTGTTTATTAAGGTAACAATGTCATGCGGCTTATAATAATCCGATTAACGAAATACTACTAGACGCTCCGAATTACGATGTATTGCCTGACTAGCAATATAGGGTCATACTATTGATATTATGTTCGTGTTTTGGTTTTCATAACCATATTCATATAACGGTTTTTATTTTCATACAACGTTATAAAACGTATTGTATGGAGTTTTTAACGACAATAATTCGTATAATGGTTTTTAAGGCAAATGCCTACATTATGATTTGAAACAAATTTGTATAAAATGATTTTGGCTATTTTGTGGCCTATTAAAATGATTTGTACAAAATGATTTTTGGTAATAATTTTATACCGATATTATATTGATGATTTATTAAACTCTATGAATTCACTCGGCGTTATCGCTGACCTTTTCTTTTAACATGTTTTATCTCAGGTACTTGAAGGTAATTCTCGGGAAGACTGTAACACCCCCAAATTAGTGGACAATGGCCTAGGAACAACCCTTAACACAAACCTACAATCAATTAAAACCTTATAATTCATTCACAAAACTTAACGACTTCCTCTTAACAATCTCATATTCCATATAGGTTAAGTTTTACTTTTATTTATTCAAGTTTCAACCAATTTTATACTCAATTCGATATCCTACCTCAATCTCCAATACTTTCAATCTTATTCTTCGGCCTTGTAAAGGCAATACAATCTCAATATAAATCAACACTTAATTTCCAATCCTATTAGCTCTTACAACAACAATTATCAAATGAGTCATTAATATGAAATGACTTGATCATTCAACTTAGACTTCTCGGAAAGGTACTAGTGGCATGAGGCTTTTGGGTAATGGTTCCAATGACAGCCTCAAGTGCAACATTCACCCTTTCGATTTCAATTTAAGAATTGGATGACAACGAATCAGATGACATCTTTCTAGGTGGTAACGTTTTGTCAAACTCCACTCTTATAAGAAAAGATCGTCATGACATCGATATCAGATTTAATCTCGCCAATTCTTTTTTAATATCGCAATCAACTAATATCTACATTTCTATGAATATCAACCATTTGTTGGGATCATAAATATCCACAACTTGGTTTAGATCTAGGATAGCTAGAATTCCTACGAGAATAGCTTTAATTAATTTACTAGGGGATTTAGGGTTACTTGTGACACTCTACGTCGTATAAATACCTCGTATAAAAATCAAAATAATCATCAAACAATCATGTAATAAAATTACATCATATATATATATATATATATATATATATATATATATATATATATATATATATATATATATATATATATATATATATATATATATATATATATATATATATATATATATATATATATAATCCAAGTTATATATATATTAAAATAACACTTCTCAGTCTTGGCCTTGTCGGTAACTCGGGAATTCTTCGGCACCGTTATAGTCAAAAGATTTTTAGACATTTTTAGAAAAATGTTTATAGTTAAAAGATTTTGAAAAGTTTTATTCAAAACCTTCGTTTTAAAAATCTTTCGTTCTCTATAACGAGAGCTCTGGTACCAAACTGTAACACCCCCAAATTTATACAACTCAATACAACGGAAGACTCATTGGTGTTACGGGATAGCACATTACTCACATCATAGACAACGCATAAAAATCGCGTCGTTTATTAATAAAGCATTTCCATTCATAAATATCAAAGTTACATCGGTCCCAAGTCATTACATTTCATACAAAAGTTTTACAAAGTGTTTGAATGGAAAATATTGTTTAAGTGCGGGCCATGAATTCTTGTCGTCTTCCCGAGAATTACCTTCAAGTACCTGAGACAAAACATGTTAAAGGAAAAGGTCAGCGATAACGCCGAGTGAATTCATAGAGTTTAATAAATTCCATCAATATAACTTTGGTATAAAATTAGTACCAAAAATCAATTTGTACAAATCATTGTAATAGGCCGTAAAATAGCCAAAAATCATTTTATACAAATCTTTGTAATAGGCCATAAAATAGCCAAAGTCATTTTATATAAATCCTTCTCGAAAATCATAATATAGGCATTTGCCTTAAAAATTATTATACGAGCCAATGTCGTAAAAACATCATACAATACGTCTTACGACGTTGTATGAAAATAAAAACCGTTATATGAGTATGGTTATGAAAACCAAAACACAAACATAATATCAATAGTATGACCCAGTATTGCTAGTCAGGCAATACATCGTAATTCGAAGCGTCTAATAGTATTTCGTTAGTTTTTGGATTATTATAAGCCGCATGACATTGTTACCTTACTAAACCAACAACGGGTAGCTAACCCGATACCAATTTTGCCCATCTAAAGTAGCGTGTCGTCACAAAGGTCACGCTATGGAAATCTTCTCATACATAAATTCGCTTACCAATCAATGTGGCACGACGGGGATCAACCGTCAAGGCGCGAACTGGGGTGATCGTCCCCAAATAGTACTATTAAATGCATAAGCGTCTACCAACTCCCGGTAGTTCACAAATCATGCTAATGGGACTTTTAGTGACATAACCTAACTTTAATAATCCATTTGATTTCATCTATCGGGTCCTTTAATCATTTATCGGGTCATACAATCGGGTCATTCAATCATTCGGGTCCAAATCAATAAACAAACAATTGGGACAAATGGTGTCCTAATTTTATAAAAACTAACATGTTATCTCCCTCGCGGGTTTATAAAACATTTATAAAAACATTTAAAAGAGTGCGAGGCTATGAACTCACGTTGATATGGGAAGGCGGGTTATCGGCAGTTCGGATGTACGGTACGTGCTTCAATCACGGAAACCTAGACAAATAATACTCGGTCTTAGACGTTTGTCCAATGACTTTATAAAAATATCAATTATGTATACATATGATGATTATATATATATGATGATCAAGTAGGTTTACATATCCTCATTTACTCATTTTTGCGTTATGTGTCGATAACTTTTATACTAGTTTTCTCGTTTTATCTATTTACGTGTTTTAAGTCCAATAAACTTATTATAAGTTCTTTAACTCTTATTAATCCTTTTCACACTTATATTCAGTAGTTAAACTTTACAAGTTGGGCCCAAATGGGTTAAGCCCAATAAGTTCTTTTTATGAGTGTTTATCTCATTTAGTCCAATTATTAGCTCAAGTATTAGTCCACTATGTTTACTTAGCTCGTTAATGTCCGTATGCCCTTGTTGATTTGTAAATCTATGCTTATGTTTTTAGAGAGAGAAAGAGATAGAAAGATGGTGGATTTCACACTTCTAGAGAGAGAAAGTAAGAACAACTATGTGTAAAATAAATGAAAACCACACCCTCTCCATCAAAGGAGAGGGTTTATATACCCAAGCCTTGTAATGGGCTTGGGTTTACACGTTTGGGTCGGCCTACACAAGTTGTAGGCTTGGCTTGGACTTGTTTGATAAATAAAGAGTGTTAACTAAACTACGAGCTATTACATGGAGTATCGTTGGAGTGACCGATCCTTCTTAATACGTAAAACGTATTTCCAACAATCTCCCCCTAAGGGAGGTCACTCCAAACAAGGGCGTTACCCAAGTTACAATAATAAAATAAACCTAGCATACTATGCTTGTCTTGAGCTCGTAGTCTTCGTCTTTCTTTTTCTTTTTCTTTTTCTGGTGAACATGCTGATGTGATCTTTGATATCAATCTTGAGCATTCATCTCTTGCCTTGATCTTGTGCATCCATCACTTGTGATCTTCGCCTCTTCGTGACCTCACGTCCCACATACTTATACCTTTGTAATTCTTGAAAGCTTCAGAGTTTGATACAGTGGAAGACTTCACTTTTAGGCTTTCTTGAATTAGATGAGGTATTAAGTGCATAAAGTATAAGCATGCGGGGATGACTTCTTCTGGGATTCCGCAACGCCACCGTCTTCAAATGCCGCAACATAAGTAGACACGAACGAAATGGCTTTGAACATTTCATTCTAATTCGGTAGCATTTTACCTCCGGTCGGTGAAGACCGTTGGACGATATTAGATATCGTACCTGTGACGGATAGTTTCACTTAAGAAACTTCCTGACAGGATTTCGCAGGTAAACCCGTTCTCTTTATTCGACCGTCCAAAGCTGACTGCGAACATAAAGAGTGAATCATTTGGATAATAATATCCGCATGATTTGAAGCCGTCAATTCATGTTCCTGGAACAAGTGAAATTCAATTAAGAACCGCACCATCGTTGCTTTCCAGTTGTCACGAGCTTGATTCGTATAGAATCTTGCAAGTTACCTACGAAGTGCTGTTTGAGGTTAACACTAGAAGGATTTCCACTCATCACTGTGAACACTAAGGTATCACTCTGAGTGTTCTGGCAAGATCACTGAGATTTTGCGTAGAGGCCTGGAACGTGTTTAAATTCAGTTAAGAATTAAACAGCTGTTGCTTTCCAGTTATCACAAGTTTGATTCATAAAGAATCGCACAAGTCACCTACCATGAGCTTTTTGATGTTCGCTCAAGAAGGATTTCCATCTTCATTGTAAATACTTTCGTATTACTCGGATGTTCAGGCAAGATCATGAAGATTTTGCGTAGGACTCTTAAAATCTTTCTTACTTTTCACAGTGTGTGAAGAAGCAAGGAAATATGAAAGTGTGTCCTAGTGAGATATTTGATGATCTCAAATGGCTCTAGACTCGATCGTGCATTTTGGATTTTAGTGATCGGAGGCTGGAGAGGAGTGCCACCTTTTCAATACCAATTTATTCGGAGTGAATAAATCAATAGATAATGAGTTGTCTCCGTGTGAATAAAACAAATATCTTTTAAGAGATATCTGAGTTAGCTGGGATGGGTTGTGCATTGCATCACTGGGTCCATGATGTCTGTCTTCAATATCAAGAATCATTAAAATGATCTCAATAGCATATGTGTTGACCCGGTTTCTGCCTAAAGTTGTAAGGAGGGCTTCTTTCTTTACACCCTTTATCTTTACAATTCTTTTTCATTCTTCAACCCCTTCAACGCTTACCAATACGTCATAACTAGCACCTTGTTGTGATTGTTCCAGTGCTAACTTAAGTACTTGGTCGGCATTCAGCTACGTTCACAATCTTTCTCCAACTTTCCTAAGGACTACTATTTCTAGCTATGGAATGTCCTTGGGAAGATTCCTCCGGTTCTGGAAGAATCATAGGACTTAACCTATCCTACCATCCTTATGTCACCACAATCTTCATCGTCGTGAAATAAATGGGTTTTGGGTAAGTATATGTCACCATGAAAATCCATTTTGATATGCAAATCCGTTTTGCTCCCCCTTAACATATGCCACGATATTCGAAAATATTTCACACATGTAGGGATGAGCCAGCACATTAAGTCAAACCATTTGTGATAATATCCCATATTAAATCACATTTTCTCCCCCATATTAAAAATATTAACCCAATCGATGTTTTTAATATCAGTTGATTTAATGAAGTTTTAACAAAGGTTTTGGGAAGAAAAATGCAAATCCATTTTATCTGCATGATATCAAACATATGAGATATGATACCGATTTGTAACATGATCACATATTCACCATATTAGAAAAGAATTGACAAGGTTGGACCTGATAGATGAGAACATCATATGATAAGATCAAATGGTTCTTGGCAGCATATGTTGGTCGCCTCGTCACGTCTGAAGTCATCTCTTGACACCACATGTACGATTGGTATTGTTGTCTTGACACCAACTTGTGAACTTGGCACTTTCGGCATCGAAGATTCTGAATGCTTGACAATTGCTCCCCCTCAATTGATGACCCGTGTTCTATTGAAAGAGCTGTAGTCGTCGGTTGAGTAGTCGCATCGTCGAGGATGTAGATACCAATTGTAGATAGCATGATTGTAGAGATGATAGCTTCATAAGAACAAGACTTCTCTTGTTTTAACAAATAAATGCACTGAAACGTACATAGATTTGTGTTAGACCAAGTTATAAAGTAAACTTGATCCCTTACAAGGTTTTAAAGTAAACCTTGCCCGAGAAAATTAATTCCCGTTGTTAGCCAAAGCTTTCATAAGAAATACCTGACTTTAATGTGAAAACCGGGTTGCAGTCTGAAATAACTACAAGCCATTTAGGCATGTTTTATGAAATATTTACAACTTTTGTACGAACTCTATTTATGGCGCCGTGTCGATATTAATCAACATTTCTAAGGCCGTAAATATTATCGTACCAAAAGACATGCCTTTGAAAAATAAAGTAAAAATATTTTTGGATTTTTCTGAATTTTTCAATTTTTATGGTTTTTATATGGTTTTATATTTTTGTATTTTGCTTTTGTGGATAAAAATATAAACAATATATACAAATGATCACCAAGGATACGGAGAATAGTTTTACCACTACTATTCTTTCGCTTCATCTGCGAGTTCCTTTAGAGTCTCAGGCGAGAAAGTTCTCATTCCTAGCTTGTCGGCCAAAAATTCAATTCGAGCGCGATCTAAAGCCTTCGTGAAAATATCCGCCAATTGATACTCAGATCGGACAAAGTAAAGCTCGATTACTCCATTTTCCACTTGCTCCTTGATGAAGTGGTAGCGAATGTCAATATGCTTCGACCGGGAGAATTGAACGTTGTTGCAGCATAAGGCAATTGCACTTTTGTTGTCGCAGTACATCGGAATCTTGTTGAAACCTAGACCATAGTCGGTTAATTGCGATCTCATCCAAAGAATTTGAGCACAGCAACCGGACATAGCTATGTATTCTGCTTCCGTACTTGAGATTGCATCGCTTTTCTGCCTTTTCGATGCCCAACTGATTAGTCGATCTCCTAGTAGTTGCAAAGTTCCACTCGTGCTACGCCTGGTATCTTGACAACCCGCGTGATCCGCATCTGCATATGCCATTAGTGCAATAGAAGAGTCCTTCGAATACCAAAGTCCCCGATTAATGGTTCCTTTAAGATATCGAAAGATCCTTTTAACAGTAGCTAAGTGTAACTCAGTAGGCCTAGTTTGATACCTGGCACACATACATATAGCAAACTGAAGATCAGGTCGACTGGCTGTGATATACAGAAGAGTACCGATCATTCCACGATAAAGTGTCGGATCAACGGCAACTCCATGAGGATCTGCATCAAGCTTAGTTCGTTCCACCATTGGAGTATCCACGGGGTCGCAAGATTCCATCTTATACTTCTTTAGCGATTCAAGGGCATACTTGGATTGATTGATAAAGATGCCTCTGGGACTCTGAGATATCTGAAGACCTAAGAAGAATGATACCTTGCCCATCATTGACATCTTAAACTTGGAAGACATGAGTGTCCCAAACTCATCCGATAAGGTTTGGGTCGAGGCTGCAAATATAATATCATCAACATATATTTGTACCATAATCATATCTTTACCTCGTTTCTGAATGAACAGCGTAGGATCCACCTTGCCTTTAGCGAAGCCTTGCGTAATGAGGAATTGTGACAAAAGATCATACCATGCGCGAGGAGCTTGCTTCAACCCATAGAGAGCCTTCTTAAGCTTGTACACATGATTAGGATAATTAGGATTCACAAAACCATCAGGCTGTTGAACATAGACCTCTTCCTTCAGTTCACCATTAAGAAATGCCGTCTTCACATCCATCTGATAGACAATCATATTCATATGGGCTGCATAAGCGAGGAATAGTCTAATAGCTTCCAAACGGGCAACAGGTGCAAAGGATTCCATAAAGTCGATGCCCAATAATTGCTTGTATCCACGAGCTACTAGACGAGCTTTGTTCTTCAATATTCCGCCTAACTCATCAAGTTTCACCTTGTAAACCCATTTCAAAGTGAGTAACTGCACTTGATCCGGGCATGGGACAAGTTCCCAAACATCAAGACGTATGAATTCGTTAAGTTCTTCTTGCATAGCTTCTATCCAACAGGATTGAGTAAAAGCTTGTTGCCATGTCTTAGGTTCAACTTCAGTGAGAAAAGCATCAAAGTGACAAAACAGTGCACTTTCTTGTAACTGACTTCGTGTGGATACCGGACGATTAGGGTCACCAATAATAGAATCTATAGGATGATCCTTTGTCCACTTGCTGTCATGTTCACGAATCCGTGGATTGGAGTAAACTGTAGAAGGAGCTTCCTCTGAGGTGGACGGCCCGACTTGATTAGGGTCGGGAATAGATACACCAAAGAATGGAAGTTCACGCATTTGAGCGAATTCCAAATCGTGATCATCATCATCCTCTTCATCATCAATAGGCATGACGTGGGTAGTTGTTACATGTGTTGGTTGAGAATTACTCGTTGAAGGTATATCTTGACCAATTGTAGGTGCAGATGTGTCTGATTGTGCAACGGTTGCTGGAGCGACAACGTCGGTTACCGGAGCTATTACCTCAGGTTCTGGAGCAACAATAGTTGGAGGAGTAAAGAATTCATCAAAGAACGGTTGAAACAACGTATCCCATTCATTCCTAGTAGGTGGTGTAAATGATGATGAAGTAGGGTTGTTTGGGACAAGACCAGAACTAATGTTACTGGGTCCCATTTCATGAAGTGCGGGTTCAGAGCTGCTTTGCTCAGAAGCCATTGCTGTCAGCTCATCAAAATCAACATTCATAGTTTCGAGGATCTTGCGAGAATTACGGTTGTAGATTCGGTATGCCTTCTTTGCGGGTGCGTAACCAATGAAAATACCAATATCAGCCTTTGGTTGAAGTTTTCCCAAATTGTCACCATCATTGTTTGGATAGCAAAGAGAACCAAATACATGAAGATATGATAAATCTGGTACTTTTCCATGGAGAAGCTCATAAGGTGTTTTACCATGGCGTTTACGAATTAGTGACCGGTTTTGGGTGTACACTGCTGTAGATACTGCTTCTGCCCATAAAAATAATGGAGCCTTTGCATAAATTAACATCGTTCGAGCAGCTTCCATAAGTGTGCGATTTCGCCTTTCAACGACACCGTTTTGTTGTGGAGTGCGTGCAACGGATGTTTCATGAGATATGCCAACTTCTTCATAATAATCACGCAAAATTTGATTCACAAATTCGGTTCCATTATCTGTACGAATGCGTCGGACAGTAGTGTTGAGACGCACTTGAATCATCTTGAGAAATTTGATGATGAATTTAGGTGCCTCATTTTTTGCTTTAAGAAATTTCACCCATGTAAACCGAGAGTAATCATCCACAATAACGAGGATGTACTTTTTGCCACTAAGACTTTCAACACGCATTGGCCCACAAAGATCCATATGCAACAGATAAAGTTTCTCTTGGTTGGTGTCTTCCGTCTTGGGTTTGTAAGACTTCTTAGTGCTTTTCCCCATTGTACACGCGGAACACAAATGATCCTTGTGAAATGATAGTTTAGGAAGACCACGAACAAGTTCGTTTTTCGCCAAATGATTAATAGCGTCAAAGTTAAGATGGGATAACCGTCGATGCCATAACCATGACTTAGTCTTCGATGCTTTGGAGAGAAGACATACGGGAGAAGCGGCCATCATGTCTTGTAGAGACAAAGTATACAAATTATTCCCTCGAGTACCTTTCAATAAATCAACCCCTTCCAAATTACGAATGAAGCAGGTATGCTCTCGAAAAGCAACTTCTAGGTTTGCATCACAAAATTGTCCCACAGAAAATAAGTTGTGACCGAGACCTTCCACGTAATACACTCTTGAAATTATAACATTCCCAATATGATATTCACCATAACCCATTATCTTTGCAATATGATCATTACCAAATCGAACCGTACCAAGAAACTTGCTGACGAAATTTCTGAGCTGAGAGCGATCTCCGGTCATTTGCTTGGAGCAACCAGAGTCCAAATACCAGAGAACAATTTGGACCACCTGTTTTCAATAACAACAGTAGACAATGCATTGGAAACTATTGGTTCCGGAGTGTTAGCAGATACAGATATAGAATTATCAGAATTGCTAACATTTTTGAGACCCTTAGATTTCCTGCGTTTTCTAACGTGAGTTTTAGCACTAACAGGTTTTACTGTTCCAACTTTCTTAGGTTTTGGATTATTCGAGGGCACTACAGTGGGAGTAGACCTATTTAAAGGGCACTTGGTTCCTACGGTAGTGTCGGTGTTCCTAGTTAAAGGACACGCTTGTGTTTTGGTAGCCTTGGTACTCCTAGTTAAAGGGCACGCTTTCTTCGCTGTAGTGGGAGTAATCCTAGTCAAAGGGCACATATTTCCTACTATAGTGAAAGTTCTACCAATGGGGCGCCACATCCAGCCAACTTGGGTTAACACTTTCCCAGTCGGTTTCCATTCTAATCCATTTTTCCGGGCATGCATCTCATTCACATGGTCAATAAGGCAAGAATCATGACGACTAGAAAACATACATTCATTGCAATTCCAACATTTTAAATTAGAATTCACAGTAGGCTTAGAACGATGCACAACCGCAGAGCCTTTAGGTTTAGCTACATGATTCTTTTTATTCAAAACAGAAATAACATTCCTAGGATGGGCTTCTACTTTCTTCTTCACTTGACTACTAGACGGGGGCAAGATCCTATCATTCTTCTTGTTTCTTTTAAGCTTAGATCTTTGAGCCTTAGTAGTGGTGCTTACTCCTGTAGAAGGCAACACGGGAATATTAGAAGCTGGTTTTGATTCCGCCTTATCTTTAGTGACCAAAGTTTGAGATGATTTAGTCCTAGGGCCCTTGTTAATTGGTGTGACGGCAATAAGGGTTCTTTTGATTGCACTAGAGGACGATGCTGAGATAGTGGCTGCGTTATCCACAACATTCTTACCTTTTAGAGTACGAAGTGTTTCCTTTAACTCAGCCAAGACCAGATTTTTATCACAAATTTGTTCCCTCAAATCAGATATTTCCACCGACTTTCGATTCAATTGTTCAATCAACGATTGATTCTGTGCAGTGGTATCAACACATGCGGGCTGTACTGAATCGAAGAGTCGTGTATTTTCTGTTTTAAGTTATCAACTTTGGACAAAATCTTGGAAACTTGCTTGTCTAGATCAAGTCTAAAACTCTCAGCGGCCTCAAGTACGTTCACACAGTTAAGCTCCTTAGATTTCTCTATTTCTATCGGCAAAGAGTTAGCAACTTTGTCACTTGGCTGACGCTATTTTGATTGTAAATTCAATCGAAAATTCTTTTCAAAGTTTGCATCATCGATATTAACACCTTCGAATGACGTTTCAAAGATTTCTTGAATAAATTGTTGCTTGCATTCAAGCGAAATACAATGTGTTTGAATCTCATCAAAACGTTTTGAAAGCGAAGAATATGA
The DNA here is from genome assembly GCA_025667525.1 of Glebionis coronaria. Classification (NCBI taxonomy): domain Eukaryota; kingdom Viridiplantae; phylum Streptophyta; class Magnoliopsida; order Asterales; family Asteraceae; genus Glebionis; species Glebionis coronaria. Next base: position 194,935,196 of record CM046878.1, read on the forward strand.
ATCTTGAAGCTTTAAAAATTCAGCGTCAGATTCGTGACAAGTACTATCTACCACAGTATCCACAGATTCAACATTATGCACAATAGAATCATTATCAACACTTGTATTCACACAGACAGAAACTATATCATGAGACATCACTTGATTCAGAAGCAGATCATTATGGCGTGAAACTCGTTCTATTTCAAGTAAACTGTTTTCATAAGCATCTTCCATTTCATTGAAAACACGTCTAACTTCTTCTATTTCCAAAAACAAATCTTGATCAATAGTACGAAGGCAAGCTTTAACATTGTTTACAAACGGAACAATTTCATCACGAAACGCAGCTCTAGTGTGCTCAAAGTTCCATTCACCTTCCGTTATGGCCGTGGCCGTCGTACGTTCCAAAATGACCTTGTCAAAATTGGCTAAGTGTTGGTGAACCGTATTTAAGTTAACGGATGCCTTACTTACCGGTGGAATTAACTTTGTTAAATCCTTTTTGACGAGTGTAGGAGACGTACTAGGAAGGTTTTCACTTGACAAACTTTGGGGCACAAGAACTGTTAATTCTGCTAATTCCTTTTGTAAGCGAATGCGTGTCTTTTTCGAAAATTGATCTTTGTTATGTTGATCATAATCAATTGTATGGAATTTTAAAAGCATTTTAGAATGAGTTTCATCCCCAAGTGATTGTGTCTCCGCAGTACTACGAACAAAAGGTGCTTCTTTCGATTTTCCAATTATGGTCATGTCATAGAGACCGGGAATATATTCCTGAGCTTGTTTTGCATAACCGGGATTAGGTGGTAAATCTTGAAGACGCTTAAGTTCGAATTCTTTAAATGATTTAGTTAAAAGATGAACCTTTTCTGTGGAAGCGTATTGTTTTAAAAGCTATTGTTCTTTGAATTTAAGAAGTTTGGTAGCATTAATTTCCGATTCAACCTTTTTAGACTCGAGAGTTTCGAAATCCATTTTAAGTTTCTGAAAATCATTGACAACCGACTCTTTTTCTTTTAATTCATTGGAAAGATTAGCTTTTAATGATTCTATTTCTTTCAAGTGTTCAATCTTTTCAAAACGAAATTGGTCAAATTCAGAACATGTTATTTTCTCTGCTTGAGGGACCATTTCAAAAGCTTTGACCTTTTCTTTATGCAACTCAAGCTCAGCAGTTAGGGTGGAATTGGTATCTACGGATTGTCTGAGGGCCATATGCATTTGATCAATAATATGTTTAGGCACCATTACCAAATCATGTTGAGCATAAGATTCCATACCCGTCGTAGCATTTGGTTGAGGTTCACTCAAATGTGTACAATTGGGTACCACATCATTTGAGTTACTAGTTCCCGAATGCTGTTCGAGGTTGTCATTTTCATGCCCAACTTGATGTTGGTTATCATCAATATTATTAGATGTGGTTGGTACCTCACTGATGACATCAGAACCATAGTGAGAAAGATTAGCAACAAGGGCAGCTTGGGCAGAGTGAATGTCATCACAATCAGAATCATATGCGTCAAGGTCATCTGCTTGATAAGCTGCATTAGAAGTAGAAACGACTGCAATGCCTTCAGTATCTGCTGCCCCTGGGTCTGCCAGAAATGCCAACTCCTCTGAATCCAAAATCTTCCCCTTAGACTGAGCATCAACCAAATACATCTTCTCACGAAACCATGCATCATCCCTTCTCCTTTTCGGTTGAGTGCATTCCCTAGCCATATGACCTTGTCCTCAGCAATTGTAGCAAGTCACAACCTTTTTAGGACCAATTGGACTCCCATTTCCACTAGCTTGAGCATTCACAGCTTGATTGTTCCCTGTCCTTGTAGGAGGTCCATATGAATTTTGCCTTCCCTGAATAGGTTGCACCGTCACTTGACCATCTTGAACAGTGGCTTGTTGTCGAGGATTTGAAGAGGTGCGGAGCTGATTGTTTGTTGGTGGAAATCCTCTAGTAGCAACAAGTTTTGACAAGTAAGCAGTGAGATGGTTTAGAACATCAGCTGGCGTATCATTTGGAGTAAAGACCGGTGCTTGGATTGGTGGAAGTTCATTAGAGTAAAGAGCCTGTGCTGATTGTGCTTCTATTGGAAAATATCCTTGCTGAGGAGTATAGCCCATTGGAGAAGTGTTGGCTTGTGATGATGATGTTTGATATGGTGGTTGTTGTTGAAAAGATTGTTGATGAACACTTTGTTGATATTCTTGCTGTGGCATCATTGGTGGTTGATAAGATGGTTGCTGTGGTTGCTGATAGATGTGTGGTGGTGGCTGCTGCAAGTATGATGGTTGTTGATAAGTATAAGCCATGTTTTGTTGAGAAGCATACATTGCAAGTGGATCATGAACTTGAGGTGTAGACAACCGAGCCTCGATCACATGGCATTCGTGTTGTTGAAGAAAAGCTTGAAGTTGATCCACATTGGTGTTATGCAAGTCCTTAGCCAATTTAACATCCGTCACGTATTTTTTCCATTCTGGAGGAAGAGTGTTCAAATACTTGGTGTTCAATTGAAAGGTAGGAATTGCCATGCCATAGATGTTAAGCTCATTCAACAATAGGGTAAATCTCAGATAGTAATCATTGAGAGTCTCCCCTGGCACATAGGCAAACTTATCAAAAGTATCATAAAGCTTACACTCTCGTTCTTGTTTAGTTAACGAGGTGCCTTGCATTAGAACACGAATTCTATCCCATAACTCTTTGGCAACTTTATGTTTGCTGACGAGTTTGTAGACATCTGGAGGAAGAGCTTGGAGAATGATGTTTGTAGCATACTTATCACATTTATCTTGAATCTTCATATCTCCAGTCAACTCACCCGTTGTGCGAGGACGAGTGGTCGTACCTTCCGTCACAGTACCATAATCTAATGGTCCATTGAGCACCGATGCCCAAATTAGATGTCCATTCTCCTTGTTCAACATATAAAGTTCCATTCGGGAAGCCCATTCCTCATACATAGTCTTCACCAACATTGGTGGACGATTATCCGTACCCGAGAGGATGGACTTATCCGTAAGAGATGTATACTCCATTTCAATAAGTTAAGATTTACAAAGTTGATCGAACAATGAAATAAGGTTAAGTATTTTTGTGTTGTTGTGAGTTAAAACCGAGAAACAATGTTAAAATCCCCTAAAATATGTTCTCGATAAACCAAAAATTCCAAGTCAAAATTACACACGAAAAAATTGTGATTATCGGAATGCCAGATCGAAATGTCAGATCGTAATACTAGATCGGAATGTCAGATCGTAAAACCAGATCGGAATGTCAGATCGTAACACCAGATCGGAATGTCAGATCGTAACACCAGATCGGAATGTAGCCCTGTCGAAATGTTGTTGGTATCGGAATGTTCAGATCGCAAAGCCCTATCGGAATGTTCAGATCGCAAAGTGGCTGACAAAATTCGAGCAGAGTAACGACTTAAAATACTTCCTTATACCCGTCGGAATCTCAGATCGCAATAGCTATCGGAATGATTCAGATCGGAATAAGTGATAAAAATCCCACGATCGCAATGTAGAAACCAAACCCTTTCCGATGGAAGGTTATTGCGATGGAAGCCCAAGTACAAATTGTACTTTCCGATGGATGTTTCTGCTTAAATTTCGGAATGATAGAACACAACCTTTTTGCACTTTTGATCCAAAAAATTGATGTTTTAATGAAAAACCAAGATACCAAGAACACTTTTAAGCACAAAATCCTATGTTGCACTACTTGATACTACGATCAAAGCAAAAAATTTTGAAGATTTCGGCAAAACACACTTATACTATACGAATTGTTTAGAAAACAATACGCAACACAAACACAAACCTATATTTCATCCCAAGCTCTTGATACCATTTGTAGATTTGTAATTCTATGCTTATGTTTTTAGAGAGAGAAAGAGATAGAAAGATGGTGGATTTCACACTTCTAGAGAGAGAAAGTAAGAACAACTATGTGTAAAATAAATGAAAACCACACCCTCTCCATCAAAGGAGAGGGTTTATATACCCAAGCCTTGTAATGGGCTTGGGTTTACACGTTTGGGCCGGCCTACACAAGTTGTAGGCTTGGCTTGGACTTGTTTGATAAATAAAGAGTGTTAACTAAACTACGAGCTATTACATGGAGTATCGTTGGAGTGACCGATCCTTCTTAATACGTAAAACGTATTTCCAACAGCCCTAAAGTTCGGGTTTTATCGGTTTTTACTTGTTATACATGTCTATATATCAGTATATAAGTTTTATAAAGTTTTCATTAGACGGGTCCAACCATCTAAGTTTTATTTAACAAAAACGTTAATTTTACGGCGATAGCCGAAAAAGTCGTAAAAATCATGTTTATAGTTTTATAACTTATAAAGCTTAACAAGTTACCATTTTTATAAAATGTACACTTATTTAACCTTTTAACTACTTATATAAATAAAATCCAAGAGTTAGTGGGTTTTAACTTTACATTTTATACAATATAATTTTGAGTGCTTATATAATAGTATTATACTTTATTTTTCAAAAATCTGATTTTTATCTTCACTTTCACCAAAATTGCCATATCTTGAGTTCTATATGGAGATAGAAGCTCAAATTTTTATCACATAAACTAAATGATATGTGCTACATTTAACTTTTCTATAGCTACTGTTGAATCATCTCCTAAATATTTTCTAAAAATCGTCCAAAACAGTAACCTCAGATTTATACCCTAAACTTGTTTTGATCATATCTCACTCATTATATTGATTCCATTGCATGGCCAACTCTCACATGTGTACAAGACCCATAGCTTACTGTAAATGGATTCTACTTCATCATATTATCAGTCCATGACCTGTTTATTTACTGTTTTATACAGCCAACAAATTTAACCAAGATTTTAACCTTGTTTCTTATGGTTTTTCACCTTTTTAATCATGTTTATCAACACCAAATCCCCACATAACATTTTTATCATCATATAATCATCATATACATATACAATAGGAAATAAAATACATGTTTACATAATCAAAATAACAAGAAGATGAGGAGGACAATCTTTATACCACCAACTTGATGTAGGTTATGAGTTTGACATGGTTTTGGATGGAGAAACTTATGATGCACCAAGACCACCTTCATGACCACCATTCGTCATAGAAAACTTGTGGGAAATCAGCCCCAAGACACCATGAATATTCCTCCTTGGATGTTATAATCACCACCATTCAAGAGAGCTTCAAGAGGGCATCAACATGTGTGTAAATAACATGAGATTTTATGGTAGAATCAAGATCAAGTGAGGGTGTTTTTGGGGGTAAAGTGGACGGCAAAGAGAGAGTAGAGAGAGTTTTGATGGTTGTTTGCATGTGTAAAATGGGAGAAAATGGTTTTGCTAGTGGTTTTGTAAGAGGTAGCTTACATTGTAAGCTTACAAGTTAACAAGTGTTAACTTGTTAAGGAAATCTTGACACCTAAGGGTGGGTGACATGGTTTTGCCATCCCATGTGTAGGGGGTGGGGCAAAACTTGTTTTTGTCTCATCCCCAATTATTTACGGGTACTCCTCGATTATAGTTTTCTCGATTTGCGTGCCCTCGGGTCGTTTTACGAAAAACGTTTTTATAAATTATGAATCACCGTCACAAAACGAATCTAATAAAAATTGTCTCATCAAAAACGGAGTTCGAAAACGTAAATACGTAATCCTAAGGTTTCCGGTTTAGTCGTAAAGGACGTTAAAATAAAATCGTAAGTCCTAATCTCTTCTTGTAAATTTGTGAGTTTATGAACCAACACAAATTTAAAACTCCAAAATAATATTCATGGACAATTTTATTTTTCTGAAATGTCGGACTGTCACCAAAGACGGTGTATGTAAACGTAAGCACGTAACGTTGAATCCTCCGGTTTAAACGTAGTCGACGCTATTTCAAGACGTAAATCCAAATTTCTTCCCAAAAATATGTGAGTTCATATTGTAACATTAAAATAATATTTTCAAATAATATTTGAGAATAAAATATCAATCGTAAATTGACGGATTGTCACAGCATTTACCCCTAAACAGGATCTTTGTCCTCAAAGATCATCTTACCTTACTACTCGCTTCTTATAGAGTTAAAGCCATGTGGGTATTTCCTCCACATTCGGTCTTTTCTCACAAGTGCAATTCGTTACAATACGCGAGTTTCATCAAACATAACTACGGGAATAAGATCAGGCTAAATGTTGACTTACTTTCTCTATCCATGATGTTCACGGGTTTCTGATGAATGCAACTTTTCGCCGATCTAAGCTTTACTAAGAACAATCAGATTTTCACTTGATAGATATTCCATCAAGTTCGATATACGAAACATAATTCACGCAGTCTTTGAAGTCCTAGGGTAGATCCAGCTTATATGCCTTTCAATCCCAACTTTTACATCATCTCAATGGTCCCAAACAACGGGGACTTATATCCCATGATTTGTCAGATCATGAATTCTTTTTACCAAGGTTAAAAATTTTGGCATAACTTCGCTACCCATTTGGCACTTCAAAAGATCTACATTTCATATTCACATAACTTCCTGCCCACTATCGGCAGTTAATAATCAAATCCTAATTTCAACAATCATTTCAGATCTCGCGGGTCGGGTATTTTGCAAGGTTAGGTTCGCCATCATAGGAAACCTTAAACCTAAGAGACATGTCCAACTCACAATGGGTGTATGTCGGGTGTCTTTATCTCAACTCCTGCTTACAGATGCTCTAATATAGATTCTAACAAGATTTGATTTCAATCCTAATACGATGATTATGAATGGTAATCTCTCCAAAGGAAAACGATTATATGGTCTATTACCAAAGGTCAATCATTCAAACATAACACAACACCTATTTTACTTTGTATCGTTACTTTACCTCGTCCCTTCGATTTGGGGTGGTACATAGTACTCTCATCAAGGTTCGTTCTTATTGATTTCTGAGCAAATCTCTAGAAATTCGATGCGAAGTGAGGATCTTGATATATAGATGATCGATACAAGCACACTATGTTTACATAACTCTTTTGCATTTATCATTAACGGGAATGATATTAGCAGATTTGGTCAGTCTGTCGACGATGACCCAAATCGAATCAAATTCAGATGATGACCTTTGCAATAGCTAGACGTTTAACTAATGTATGAGGCGATGTCTGCCTTCATAATTTGCCATCAGTACAACTTCTTCAGACAAAGATACTTTTAGTCATAAATGACATAAATAGGATACTTATACCTACAAATTCCAACATAACTATATCTCACAATCTTCATATTTAGACAATCACAAGTGGTCTTTTATACATTTAACGCCATTGGCTTCTCAAATCTGTTGGTTTACATTAGCCGTGAATCCCTTTTTTTTTCTTTCTATTCTATCCTTTTTTACAAGTATCGGCTATATTTTAAATTGTTCGGCAATTTATTTTGCACGTTCATTATTAAGAAATATATCATAATTGGTTCTTTATCCTTTTTATATAATATGTCAGTATCTATATTCATCTCTCATGATGATATAATTATCATGTCCACAATTCACTCAGATATTCTTTCTATATTATGCGTCAGTAATTACGTTCGCCTTTCTTCGTATTTTCTAAGTTTCAGTTTCATCTTCTCTATCATTTTTATCAGTTTTTCTCAATCCGACGTTTTAAAGCGTCAATAATTATCATAATTAATTAAATAATTATTAGTAAATTTTTATGAAGCGTAAAATTTAAATTTCTTAGTTCGACCAATTATATAAAATGTTCAAAAATAAATTTGAATTTAATTAACAAGATTTTTGGTTGATTTATCGAAAATAATTAATATGATTCGTAAATGTTCGAAAAACCTTCGTTTATACTTTGGCCAAAAGTTTTCTTAGTTGAAAGGCAAAAAATTTCGTTTCAAATTTCAAGTCATAAATTATATAATTTCCTCAATTCTTCTTAAGTTGTCTAGAAGTATACACAAACATTTACCCCTAAACAGAAGTTTAGTTAAATGGTTTGTGTATAAGGGAATAATCCTCTTAAAAATCCTTTGTTAAAACATTTGTCAAAACATATTTCCATTTCTTTTTGGTATAACTCAAAGTCTTAAAAGGGCTCTTAATTTTGAAGAGTCAATATAGATTTCATTATCTATTAATCACACGGTTAAATCATGTAAAGTATTAAGTCGTTAATCACATGTTAAATATTTAAAATACAGATTTTTATCGTTCGGCCAATTCAGGGCAATCTATAATTAATTATTAACTTCATTCCTATTCTTATAAACAAACAATTGGTCCTTAATGATCTCAAGCATGAATTTATCAATTTACAGCCTACACACGTGATTCACCAAATTTATGAATGCTACATGTGTGTTGGTCAATCCAAATGACATCACGTGAAACTCATAATATTCATTACAAGTACCGGATGTAGTGATTGGAATAAATAATCTTCTTCGCGGATTGGAAGTTGATGATAACCATGCCACGGATCAAATCTTAAAAACCTTGTAAATGATCGAACAAATCTTCCATTTCGAGTTATGGATATCGTTTTCGATTGTCAATTTACTCAGTCACAGTAATCTATGAATATAAGGAATGATAACACCATAGCTCTTCAGGATGACAGGCTTGGTATAATAAAATCTTTCTCCGACAACTTTCTCAGTTGTACGGTAATTCCTTTAATTTAAATGGTGCTGACGTACAGTGCACAAGCCACAGGTGCAGCACCGAGAATATAATCAAATACCAAATTCTACTTGCCTTAATGGCGAAAGTCTAGGTAATTTACCAACAAATACTTCCTAAGGTTTCAGATAACAGAAACATCTTTTAATACATTCATATTAGGTTCTTCTAGATTATAATATCTATGACTAATTCATAATCATTCACGGTATAATTTTAAGTCTAAATACAGGATATGGTCATCCATCAAGAATTATTTAGATCACTTTTGATAGTCAACATCTTATCATTTAAGGGAATTCTACTCGAGTTCCCATCAATTAAGACAATGTCGTCATGTCATAATCAATCAATCCATTCTACCGGCATTATCAACCTTCCAGTTTCATTATCGTTGATAAGATGTGAACTTCTCAAAAGACTAATAATAACTCATAATCCTTCACAAATTCAAGGATATATGGAGACATAACTAACCTTAAAAGAGTAAGGTTAACGCATAATCTACATGGGAGAATTTCAAATCAGATACAGACGAAAACATTTAACGAATATAAATATATCCCATGTTTTCATTAATTTTAGTACGCATTCGAAAGCTCCTCGGATCGTTACCCAGGTCATTCAAATGAAATTAAATCAAAAGAAATGATAGGAACGTCGATACATCCAGTCGGATATCAACACTCGATAATCAGATACTTTTCCTAAGAATCTCACTACAGGAGAATTGGACAAGAAAGAATTGTCAATTGTCAAATAAGACAATTTCCACAGATGAGTAAATTGCACTCAGAAGAATAGATGCTACAAGAACATATGTAGGTGTCCCTAACACTATGTCCTTATTTTTCACTTCTTGCAGATCTCGTAAATTTAATCTTTCACAATTTTTAAAAAAAAATTAGTGTTTATTAATCAGTTTTATGGTGACTACTAATCAGCCTTGCATGGTCCATTCCAAATTGTATGTAGGCGCGCAACTATATACAATTTCAAGATTAACGATGCAATACTCAGTTCGTCAAAATGTTATCATCATGTTTATAATAAAAACATTTTCAGGATTAATTCTTAAATAAGAATCAAAAATAAGTTTACAAAGATTTTCTTTGTTATGAAAACAATTAGGTTTTCCAAAGATTTTCATAAATAACTTCATTTTGATAACAATCACTTATAAATCTTACTTTGAATAATCCTTATAGTAATGAAAATTCAATTTTTCTCAATGGATACGGTTTTATCTTATAAAAACAACGAGTGATCTGCAGAAGTGTGATGAAAGCTCGTTCACCAAGAACTAACTACGATATGATAGGAAATGAACTTTAGCCAAATAATCATGAGGTTCATGACCTCGATAGTACTCACGAAGAATGACTCACAACGTAACTCAATTCAAGATGAGTACTCGTTCAATGGTTACATCACTAATGCGAACATTAGGATGAAGCAATAAAAGATAGATAACATCGATACATGTAGGATTTAGCAATCAAAGGTAGTCTTTTCATTAATCACAAATAAGTCAAAATTGTACCGTAACACATTATGTGTCACTATGTCATACAATTCTCAGAACTCATCCTACAACTGATATCTCAGTTAAGTTAGGGATTTTTAAAAGATACCACAATGAATACTAATCTACAAGAGTGATTAGGTGTTCCACATGTCCCAGAAGATCCATCGGTCTCAATTCAGAAGAAGATTTCTTCAATTAATTTCTTGGACACTGGGCATCCTCATTAGTGGACAATGGCCTAGGAACAACCCTTAACACAAACCTACAATCAATTAAAACCTTATAATTCATTCACAAAACTTAACGACTTCCTCTTAACAATCTCATATTCCATATAGGTTAAGTTTTACTTTTATTTATTCAAGTTTCAACCAATTTTATACTCAATTCGATATCCTACCTCAATCTCCAATACTTTCAATCTTATTCTTCGGCCTTGTAAAGGCAATACAATCTCAATATAAATCAACACTTAATTTCCAATCCTATTAGCTCTTACAACACCAATTATCAAATGAGTCATTAATATGAAATGACTTGATCATTCAACTTAGACTTCTCGGAAAGGTACTAGTGGCATGAGGCTTTTGGGTAATGGTTCCAATGACAGCCTCAAGTGCAACATTCACCCTTTCGATTTCAATTTAAGAATTGGATGACAACGAATCAGATGACATCTTTCTAGGTGGTAACGTTTTGTCAAACTCCACTCTTATATGAAAAGATCGTCATGACATCGATATCAGATTTAATCTCGCCAATTCTTTTTTAATATCGCAATCATCTAATATCTACATTTCTATAAATATCAACCATTTGTTGGGATCATAAATATCCACAACTTGGTTTAGATCTAGGATAGCTAGAATTCCTACGAGAATAGCTTTGATTAATTTACTAGGGGATTTAGGGTTACTTGTGACACTCTACGTCGTATAAATACCTCGTATAAAAATCAAAATAATCATCAAACAATCATGTAATAAAATTACATCATATATATATATATATATATATATATATATATATATATATATAATCTAAGTTATATATATATTAAAATAACACTTCTCAGTCTTGGCCTTGTCGGTAACTCGGGAATTCTTCGGCACCGTTATAGTCAAAAGATTTTTAGACATTTTTAGAAAAATGTTTATAGTTAAAAGATTCTGAAAAGTTTTATTCAAAACCTTCGTTTTAAAAATCTTTCGTTCTCTATAACGAGAGCTCTGGTACCAAACTGTAACACCCCCAAATTTATACAACTCAATACAGCGGAAGACTCGTTGGTGTTACGGGATAGCACATTACTCACATCATAGACAACGCATAAAAATCGCGTCGTTTATTAATAAAGCATTTCCATTCATAAATATCAAAGTTACATCGGTCCCAAGTCATTACATTTCATACAAAAGTTTTACAAAGTGTTTGAATGGAAAATATTGTTTAAGTGCGGGCCATGAATTCTTGTCGTCTTCCCGAGAATTACCTTCAAGTACCTGAGACAAAACATGTTAAAGGAAAAGTTCAGCGATAACGCCGAGTGAATTCATAGAGTTTAATAAATTCCATCAATATAACTTTGGTATAAAATTAGTACCAAAAATCAATTTGTACAAATCATTGTAATAGGCCGTAAAATAGCCAAAAATCATTTTATACAAATCTTTGTAATAGGCCATAAAATAGCCAAAGTCATTTTATATAAATCCTTCTCGAAAATCATAATATAGGCATTTGCCTTAAAAATTATTATACGAGCCAATGTCGTAAAAACATCATACAATACGTCTTACGACGTTGTATGAAAATAAAAACCGTTATATGAGTATGGTTATGAAAACCAAAACACAAACATAATATCAATAGTATGACCCAGTATTGCTAGTCAGGCAATACATCGTAATTCGAAGCGTCTAATAGTATTTCGTTAGTTTTTGGATTATTATAAGCCGCATGACATTGTTACCTTACTAAACCAACAACGGGTAGCTAACCCGATACCAATTTTGCCCATCTAAAGTAGCGTGTCGTCACAAAGGTCACGCTATGGAAATCTTCTCATACATAAATTCGCTTACCAATCAATGTGGCACGACGGGGATCAACCGTCAAGGCGCGAACTGGGGTGATCGTCCCCAAATAGTACTATTAAATGCATAAGCGTCTACCAACTCCCGGTAGTTCACAATTCATGCTAATGGGACTTTTAGTGACATAACCTAACTTTAATAATCCATTTGATTTCATCTATCAGGTCCTTTAATCATTTATCGGGTCATACAATCGGGTCATTCAATCATTCGGGTCCAAATCAATAAACAAACAATTGGGACAAATGGTGTCCTAATTTTATAAAAACTAACATGTTATCTCCCTCGCGGGTTTATAAAACATTTATAACCTAAGTCATGTTATTAAATTAATTACATCATTTTATTAATTTAATTTTAACATACGTTCATAAACATATAAAAAACTACATACACCATGAACCGGATCTAAGCTTAAAAACATGAACCGGACATGAATCGACACAATACCCTGAACCAACTCGGGGTAACCCTTGCTGCCGTGGGACCCACACGCACCAACCAAGACTATAAGGTCTTGGTGGTGGTCGGCTTGGCAAACCGAAACCCCCTTGGGGTCGGTTGCAGCCTGCGGCCAAAACAAAACACCCCTTAAAACGACCCTTTGATTTAATTAATCACCAAAACATGTTAGATCTATGATTAATTTATATGTTTTTATAAAAACATCACATGTTCATAATTAATAAAAAGATCAAATTAAAAGAAAAGATTTAAAAAGGTTTTACCGAATTCGTGGATCAAGAGAATGAAGAACAAACACGATCAATCACCAATTCTTCAAGATCAAAGATCAACAAATCACCTTGTATGGTGATGTATGGGTGGCGGCACAAAGAACAAGGAAAAGAGGGTTTTAGGTTTTTCTTGAAATCTTCTGTAAAGTATTTTAGTAGTGAAAAATTAATTAACCCCCCTTTAGTAAAAATTGACAATGGGCTTGGCCCATTGTCCTTGTTTGGCCGCGGGTAGGGACCCCCACATGGGGTTCCCGTACCTCTTTCCGTGTCTCATTATTTAGTCACTCGTTTGTGTTTATTTATGTTCGTGTTTTAATTGTTCTCGTTACGTAAATACCGTGATCCAATATATTTAATTACACTTGTAATAAATATATATACGTAATTAATAATAGTTCGTGTTTTAATTACGTTCATGATTTCATGATCGCATGTTCGTGACTAATTATTGTTAAATAATTATTACGTGGTCGTGCATATAAAATACTTATCGTGTTCTAACACGTACGTAATACGTAAACTCCTAACACGTAATCGTAATCATGCTATATTAGGAAATTTTTAACTAGTACATACGATCCTAAGGGTACTATGCATGGTAAAAGCATGCGGGTTTTACAAATAAGCTGGAAATAAGCAAAGTACTTTTTCATAAAACGACAAAATAGTCGGGTTTCACTTCTAGGAGGTTACAGAAGCTCTGATTTGTTGCAAAAGCTCACAAATAGCTTAACTAAGAATAATCAACAAAGAAAATCCCAAAAAGTCAAGTACAATAAGTTGTAGAAGTCAATAAGCTGGCTGAAAAAGCACAATAAGCTAGTTTTCTAGCAAAACCTTAACCAATTAAGCTAAACCCTTCCAGACTTGTTAATAAGCTAAGAAAAGTGACACCTACTACAAAATCCAAGTTGTTGCATGTGCCAATAAGCAGAACTGAAAAATAAGCCAATTTTAGCTTATTTTGACCAAAAGTCAAAATATTCCAAAGTTAACCAAATTACTAGGACATGTTATGGGACTTGTTTTAAGCAATTTTTGTGAAGGAATCAAGGTTGAATCCTTGTGAATCAAGAGGCCAGTTAGCCTAATGGTGACATATTTTAGACAAAATTGGCCAATAAGCCAGTTGGCTTATGAGCACTTAAGAAGGCAATCAAAATAGCCAAATACACTCACAAGTAGCACAATAACAAGATTCAAGAAGTAAATAAGCAGGGCATACACTAGATAACAACATGCAAAGCAAAATTGAGGTGGTCACTTTGCTGATGCAAATGACCACTTCAGCCAACTTCAATAAGCTCTAGCAACCACAATAAGCCACCAAATTCCACAAATAGATATAGCACATATAGCTTATCACCTAAACTCTTCTCAAGCCAAAATTCAGACTCCGAATACAAACAACAAAGATTTTATAGGATCTGATATGTTTGACCAAATTCAAACCAATATTTTCAGATTTTTCCAAAAGTTGCAAAATCTTTCCCAAAACTTAAAACACTTAACCAATTACAAAAACCAGTGACAAATACCTTGTTTAGAGTATCCAAACCCAAATAACCAAGGGCACAAGGCCACAAGGCCTTATGAACCAGTAATCCCAAACAGTCTCTTTTAAGCCCTTTTTCAAACAAACTTTTGATTTCTCCTAACCTACTGATTTTATTATCCAAATAGCTCAACTAGGTGACAACTAGCAGATCTAAGCAATAAAACTCAAAGCACAAACAAAAGAACTCAAATCACATAGAAAATATCATAACAGACTTAAACCAAATATTTTTTAGAGGAAAGTGAAATAGAATGAACCTCTTTCCCTTTTGCTTCCTAGGGAAGGTCAGCTAAGCTCCCTAGAGTGTAGATCAACAACTAGATCACACCTAGGGTCTTTGAAACATGAAGGAGAAGGTCTGCTGATGGTTCAAAGTAGAACCAGACCTTAAAACAATGAATCTTCAACACAAATGAGCAAACAGCCTACCCAAGGGCTTAAATCCCTTCATAGGCTTGGTGTCAACAAGCTTGCAAGAGCTTTAGGCTTTTGGCTAGGGGTTAGTACAAGTAATATATCAAAACAGAAACAAGGTTTTCAAAATTTTTCAAACTCGAAAAATATTTCAAAACCAAACGTGTTTCAACCAAAATATCAAAACACCTTTGCATCAACAAATGGAACTCAAAATCACTCTCAAACAATACCAACTTTCAAAAACATAAAAAGGAATTAAAATCTTTCAAAATACCAAACTTTTATAAATTTAAAAAGGAATTAGAATGTTTGAAAGAGTAAAACTGGAACAAATGCCTCACCACAGTTTGGGGGTCCTTTTATAGGCTACAAATGATGATTCTAGAACATGAAATACATAAAACCCTAGCTACTAAATTCTCATAAATGCCCTTGTGTCTTCTAGATTCTTGAGGTGTATTGAGCTGTCTAATTCCATCCAAGTCATTCATTTATGCTTTGGGGCCAAGTAATGAGTCTAAATCGTTGATTTTGCCACGTGTCTTGCGGTGGAGAGGAAGTTGCATTTTTATTGGTGGACGAGGTAGATGGTGGGGACCATTGGTTGATGTGACATGTGATGTTAAGCGTGGGTTGTGTTCGTGTGAGGATGAATTAAGTGTGTGTCAAGGTAATTGGGATTAATCCTTTGTTTTTAGGCGAGGTGAATCTGGGTTCATAATGGTGAATAGTAACTATTTTGATCCGTACAAAGGTGGGTAAAGTTGTTTGGCGCGTGTTTGCATATTTGAAAGTTTCAGTTGGCACATGTGGTCCTTGTTCTTTGGTGAATGTGTATAACAATAATTTCAGCTACCAAGACGACTTCCCTTTGTTATTTAAGTTTCTATTTTCATACTTTGGCCACCAAATTTGTAACAAAGGTTTCAACGATTTCTTTTGCCATTTTTGGATATTTTAAGGGCTGGTCTTGGACATTCTTGATCTTTGAAGTTCTTCAATGTATGTTTGACATATTGGAGGACCATTGTTGACATTTCTTTAATGTTGAGGGACTAAACTTGTCAAATCTTCAAAGTTGAGGGACCTTTTTGTCATTTTGACAAACTTAAGGGACCAAACTTGTAATTATCAATATACAAGGGTATTAAGTGTCATTTCTTCATTGATGAGGGATCATTCTTGAACATCTCAATACTTCAAGGTCTTTTCTTTGAGAAATCATCAAATAGGGTCCGGTTCATTGTGCGTCTTTGTTTCTCGTGTTTGTTTTTCCTTGTTTCTTGTGATCTTTTGTCTTTTTCACGATATCCATACCTAAACTACACAAGTAAGCAAAAACAAGCATATATATGGTATTTTAATGACATTTTATACATTAAAAGCCCAAAAATAACGATGAGATCATGTATAAATACCATCTCATCAGTCATCGTCGGGATGAACTTTCCTGTCTTGTGAGCCCGGGTTACAGTCTGCAATTTGACTATAAGCCATCTTGAAGCTTAATTGTGAAGCCCCTGAGACACTTGTTTCTCTGATATCTGCTTCTTCAGCAACCAAACTCTGAGAGTGTCTTTTGTTGAACGGGTTACAAATATTGGTCCTTTGTGTTCTCGTTGAACCGTGACGTCGGTACCTGCACTTTCATTAGTAGTTTGTATTCTTGCATGTGGGTTAGTGATATTTTGTGAGAACCATGTGGGGGTTCATCGTGAACCTTTGTTGTGCTAGAGAGAAATATCTTTTCAGTAGGAACCCACCTAATACCGATTGTTTTAAAGGTTCTACCCGTTGGTATCCAACTAAGACAAGGTCTAGGAGACATAGTTTTCTCATGCACAACGAAAGACTTATTGGGAGAAAAACTATTTTTGATACGGTTCCGTCTTTGGGATGCTCTAGCTTTTTGGTTTACCTTGTTCAGGACTTTTGTGATACAATCATCATGAATGGCATTAAACACACATTTGTTACATTTCATGCAAACAAAGTTCTTAGCATCTGAGAAGGATCCAGAGTTCCTAGGGTTGGTAGATTTGTGCACATCTGAGAAGGGTCTTGTAAAACCCGCTATAATATACTCATGAACATTAAATGCATGAAAACCTGATTAAATTAAAACTTTATTATTTATTAACATACGACACGTGTTACGAACATTTAATATGAGTATTACGTATATTATTATTACACGATAAGTATTTAGGTAAAATACTTAAAACATCTCAAGAATTAAAAACACGAGAATTTAAAGCACGAACCAACAAGAGATTTATTAAAACATGAAAACCGGAAAAGTCTAACCAAGGCCTTGTATGGCCGGCCTAAAAAAAGAAAACAAGGAAAATGGGTCGTAGCCCGACCCATTACCAAATTAAACAATACAAGGATTGATCTAAATCTTTTCACTTTAGAATGGTAAAGAAAATAAAAGATTAGGGTTTGGTGTCAAGGGTGTCGCCGGCTAGGAGAAGGAAAAAGGAGAGAAAACAAAGTTTTTAATTTTGATTTCGGGATTTGGTTCGTGTTATTCTTCAATCAATCTTAAGCATTCGGTAATCATGTATCATAACTTTTCTTTTATTATTTTCTTATGATTCACGAGCTTAATTACATTAGAGGAATAAAAACATGTTAACAATAATTAAACGAAGAAACAAGATTCGGGTTTTGTTGTTTTGTTGTCACGATGAGAATTACCAACAGTCGGGGGGGGGGGGGGGGGGGTTGTTGGGTTGGATCAGCCGCAACCAAAGACCCCAACGGGGGCTTTGGGTTTGATGACAGTGGCAACCAAGAGTCTCATGAATCTCGGTGGGAATAGAGGTCACAACAGGGTTGAGTTTGGCCTGTCAGTGGGAACCCAGCTGAAGCCGGGAGCTGCTGTGGGCAACAGTGGCAACCGGCAACAGTCGGTGGCTGCTGTGTGGTAGCAGTGGCAAGGACACAACCCTTGCGGCTGTGGTGGTTGTTGGTTGTTTTGGCTTAGTTCGACCGAGATAAAGGTCTTGGTAGGCTCGGGTTTATGGGGCTCGGGTTCATGAACACACCGAGGGGTGTTTGGCTAAACTTTTACATATAAACTTTATGTTAAATGTTATTAATTAATTTGATTGTTTAATTCATGGTTTAATTAAATTTAATTAAAAACAAGACTTATGGTAAAATAATTAAACATGGCAATTTTAATAAACTTTAGGTTCAAATAATTGTAAATATAATTATTTCATGGCATAAGATTCATGTACATTAATTAATTAAAAACATAGCTTATTTGATACATTTTCATATTTACCAAGGTTTAATTAAATTAATATCATGATCTAATTTAATTATTTAATAATCTTTTAAGATAAAGTTTAATATATATCATCATGTAGATTATTAATTAATAAAGACTTATAAAATCATGCAAACTATTATTAATTAATAATCATTACGTTATAATAAAGTATTTGTTTTACTAAACTTTACTAATGTTATTACATTAAATAATCATGACTTATTATAAGCTTACTAAAGCTATAGCTTATATTATACACTTGTCTAATAATCTTATTACCAATAATGGAAACTTACTAATTTTGGAAATTTCTATTTTTGAAAACTTACTATTTTTGGAAACTTTCTATTTATAGAAACCTGCTATTTTTAGGAAGTTAATCATTATGTTACTACAAGTATAATGACACATAAGAACATGAAATACGCTAATCCTAACACATGAAACACTAATAAAACATATGATTAAACATGAAACACTTAAGACAAGACAAGAACATGTAAAACAAGTTAATAACACGTTAAGTAACTAATAATCAGTAAATACAACTTAAACAGACAACTCATACACGTCCTTTTATTAGGTAGCTATCGTGAAGTCGGAGTGATCTTCCACTTTCGTTTTCATCCTTCATTACTAGACATAAGGTATGGATATTCTGTCCTTTAGTAAGGACATTCCTTTCTTTCATTTAGGATTCCCCGTTTGCAGCCATCTGTTTTCCTCAGTAGTTAAGTGTCTTAAACACATTAGTATATGTTATGATTACTTTAGATTTACCTGAGCTATATACATGCATGCCAGTTTCACCTAGTTACGGGGGTTCCATAATCATAGCACTAGAGGCACCGGTGTTATGACTCTTCTACGATGAGAGTGATTGCACCCAGCATCCCTTTATTATTATTATTATTTGACCTTTATTATTATTATGTGGGGAGAATGGGTGCATCCTAGGACAAGTAATAATAGTTCATGGTAATTGCGTTGTGTGCCTTGCATCCGTTACAGGAGTTGATCCTTCCACTCATATTGACATAACTAGAGGCAGCCCCTCTAATTGCATGTTGAGGTCACCCCTCTAAGTATTCATGCACGTTGTTATATCATGACCTATATGGGCTTTGGGAATATTTAAAATACAGTATTTAGTATAAAACTAAACATAAGTCTTTTCAGAAATAAAAAACCAGTCTTATAAGCTTAAACCAGGTTTTCCAGGACTTACATTATTCCACTGCACAATCATTTCATACTTCCAGTTCACGTTACTTATGTTTATGCTATCCGATTCATTGTCATATACCCGTTCACTGAGCGTATTGCTCAGCCGTATATTTTTCCTTTCCATGTCCCAAAACGACAGGTACCTAAGGACATGCTTGAGCATTTGGAGCACGTGCATTGGATGGGAGTTGCCTTATACTTCTTTCCCTTGCACTTCATTTACTTTATGCTTGCTTGGACACTTGTTTTGTCCTTACTATTTCATTCAGTTCATTTATCTTTTGGGCTTATGTATAGGGACCGATGTTTGATTCCTGTTTTCCCCTTTTTGGTCATTTATGTTTTAGTACTTTACCTTGCATGCTTTGATGGCACGCCATAATTATCCTGTAATGGTTCCATTTATCCAAATGGGGTGTTACAATTATGGTATCAGAGCCAATGTTTGGACATGTAGGCTCTAAAACTTGACCTGTGACTAAGTGGGTAGTCACCAAAAGCTTCCTAAGCCGTCGCTTGTTATTTTACGTATTGATATTTTAGCACCTTGTTGTTTTAACCATGATGTTTTCACCGGATTTATTTTTTTACTAATATAGATTGAATAATCGTCATCCATAATTAGTTGCACGTCATTGTTTTATGCATGATGTTTCCTTGTGAACTATGGCTAATATGGACTGAACCACAATAGTTCATACTTGGTCACGCATTTTTTGTTAAGTTTTGACAGTGATTTTCACTTATTTTGTGACAATCCGTCAACTTATGATTGATATTTTATTCTCAAGATTTAATTGAAAATATTATTTTAATGTTACAATATGAACTCACTTATTTTTGGGAAGTAATTTGGATTTACGTCTTGAAGTAGCATCGACTACGTTTAAACCGGAGGATTCAACGTTACGTGCTTACGTTTACATACACCGTCTTTGGTGACAGTCCGACATTTCAGAAAATAAATTTATCTGTAAATATTATTTTGGAGTTTTAAATTTGTGTTGGTTCACAAACTCACAAATTTACGAGAAGAGATTAGGACTTATGATTTTATTTTAACGTCCTTTACGACTAAACCGGAAACCTTAGGATTACGTATTTACGTTTTCAAACTCCGTTTTTGATGAAACAATTTTTATTAGATTCGTTTTGTGCCGTTGATTCATAATTTATAAAAACGTTTTTCGTAAAACGACCCGAGGGCACGCAAATCGAGAAAACTAGAATCGAGGCATACCCGTAAACTAGTGAGATAGGACAAAATACATTGTCCCACCCCACTAGCACACATGGGGCGGCCAAAACTCACCAACACATCAAATGATGTGTCAAAACTATAGCAACTAGCAACACTTGTCCAAGTTAGCTTCAAAGTTAAGCTAACACACCTCAAAACAACTATCAACTTTCACACACATCATTTCACACATGCAACACCACCTCAAACACTCTCTTCCTCCTCCATTGTGCCGTCCCGTTTCTCCCCTTAAATACCAATTTTGATCAAAATCAACCATGAAATCTTATGTTATATACACATATGTTGAAGCCCTTTTGAAACCCTATTGATTGGTGGTGCTTATAACATCCAAGGAGGAGTTTTCATGGAGTAGTAGGGCTGATTTTCCACAAGGTGTTTATGAAGAATGGTGGTCTTGAAGATGGTCATGGTTATTCACAAGTTTCTCCATCCAAATCCATGTCCAAATCACAACCTACATCAACTTGGTGGTATAAAGATTGTCCTCCTCATATTCTTGTTATTTTGATTATGTAATCATGTATTTTATTTCCTATTTGTAGAATATTGATAATCAATGAATCTATGAAGGGGTTTGTTGATTTCTAGAGAGAGAAAGTTAGAGAGAGAAAGTGAGAGAAACTATGTGAATTTTATTAAGTGGAAACAAAGAAATGACAACAACCAACCCCTTTCCATGGTGGAAAGGGGTATTTATAGTTCCAAGCATAACATGGGCTTGGGCCGGTCCATGACAAGCCCATGGACCGGTTCTTACTTAAGTTAATAAGTAACTAACAACTATTTTCTAACTACGAGCTATTACAACATAAATATTATTGTGGAGTGACCGATACTTCTAATATACGTAAAACGTATTTCTAACAATCTCCCCCTAAGGGAGGTCACTCCACGTTTACAAAATTCTAAACCTAGTATACTATACTAAGTCTTCGTCTTTTAGCTCGTAGTCTTTTCTTCTTTTCTTTCTTTTGTTGTGAATATGTTGATTTGATCTTTTTGGCTTTGACTTGAGAGCATTGTTCTTTGGCCTTTCACGTGCGATCTTTGCCTTTCTTGTGAACTTTGCCTCCTCGTGACTTCATGTTCCACACACTTACGTCTTTTTGTTGAATTCTCGAAAGCTTCAGAGTTTGGTACAGCGGAAGACTTTATCTTGTACTTTCTTGAATTTTTGCTGAACTTTGTTGCAAAAGACATAAGCATGTGGGAACGACTTTTATAGGTACACCGCAACACCACCGTCTTCACTGGTACACAGCAACGCCACCGTCTTCAACAGGTACACAGCAACGCCACCGTCTTTAACAGGTACACAGCAACGACACGAATAAAATGGCTTTGAACATTTTATTCTAATTCGGTAGCATTTTACCTCCGGTCGGTGAAGACCGTTGGACGATATTAGATATCATACCCGTGACGGATAGTTTCAATTAAGTAACTTCGTGACAGGATTTCGCGGGTAAACCCGTTCTCTTTATTCGACCGTCCAAAGCTGACTGCGAACATAAAGTGTGAATCACTTGGATAAATTATCCTTGTGATTAAAAGCCGTCAATTCATGAAACCTGGAACAAGTGAATTTCAATTAAGATTTTCACCATCGTTGCTTTCCAGTTGTCACGAGCTCAATTCATAAAGAATCTTGCACGTTACCTACCAAGTGCTGTTTGATGTTGACACTAGAAGGATTTCCACTCGTCATTGTGGTCAATAAAGAGTCACTCTGAGTGTTCTGGCAAGATCATATGATAATTCGAAGAGGCCTGGAACGAGTTTAAGTTCAATTAAGAATTAAACCACTGTTACCTTCCAGTTTTTCACAAGATTGGTTCTAAAAGAACCGCACGTGTAACCTACCATGAGCTTGTTTGATGTTGGCTCAAGCAGGATTTCCATCTTCATTGTAATACTTACGTATTACTCGGATGTTCTGGCAATATTACAGGAATACTGCGTAGGACTCATAAAAATCTCTTACTTTTCACAGTGTGTGAGAAAGCAAGGAATAAATGGAAAGTGTCCTAATGAGACTTTTGATGATCTCTTGGCTCTAGACTCGATTGTGCGTTTTGATTTAGTGAGCGATGGCTGGAGAGGAGTGCCACCTTTTCAATACCAGTCTATTCGGAGTGAATAAACCAATAGATAACGTGTTGATCTCCGTGTGATTAAAACAAATACCTTTTGAGAGATATTTGAGTTAGCTGGGAAGGGTTGTGCATTGCATCACTGGGTCCATGATGTCTTTCTTCAATACCGAGAATCATTAGCAAAAATGATCTCAATAGCATATGTATTGACCCGGTTTCTGCCTAAAGTTGTAAGGAGGGCTTCTTTCTTTACACCCTTTATCTTTACATTTCTTTTTCATTCTTCAACCCCTTCAATGCTTACCAATACGTCATCACTAGCACCTTGTTGTGATTGTTCCAGTGCTAGCTTAAGTACTTGGTCGGCATTCAGCTACGTTCACATTCTTTCTCCATCTTTCCTAGGACTTCTAAATCTATCTAGGGAATTGTCCTTGGGAAGATTCCATCGGCTCTGATGAATCATTGGACTTAACCTATTCCTACCACCCTTTTGTCACCACATCCGTCGTGAATTAAGCGTGTTTTGGGAAGGAATTGCCACCATGAAAAATCATTGAAAATCACCTAAGGTACTTGTGATATTAAAATCAAAAGTTTTGTACCTTAGGTGTTTTGATCATCAAAAACGCTCCCCCTTAACACGTGCTTAACACATATTAAGTTGGATTATCGTTAAGTCTTTTTCATCTTTTAGCCAAGTATCACTTACGTCTCCTTAATCCCATTTTCTCCCCTTATCCAAAATGTTAACCATTAATATTTGGGATATCGAATGGATTAACCGGTCTTTGGGTAAAAATGAAATCGATGTTTGGCCATAGAACAAGTTATTGCTCCCCCTTAAGTTAATAAGGGATAGTTGTAGTGCTTTGGTATGACATATTTTGAAAGATTTAGAATCTCGTGAGAAATTCTTGAAAAATTATCATACCTTAACACTACAGCAAGCCATACAAGCACATTATTCACAAATATACATATTCACAATTGAAAACCAATATAAAGTGACCTGAAATGTACGACCCATTAGATGGATCGTTGCAGTAGCTTGTGGTGCACTAAATACGGTCTTCCACCCACGAATCTTTCCAAGCTCCTCATCAATCTACGTTCACGGAGCTTTTGATCGATCTTTTTGATCACATACTTCGCCATCTGTCGGTAACCCGGATGCCAATCCTCCGTCATCTCTGGCAAAGTCCCACCCGAGTTCAGATGCTCCAACTTTCCTCTGACTTGTAGAAGAGTTCCATCACTATACTTGTGAAGCTCCCCCACCCTCATAAACTTCATCAAACCTCGACTGTTCAAGTAGAAAATGCCGTAATTCGGGACAGAAATGCCGGTATAGGGACATCTTTCTACATGTTGAGGTAGCACTTGATTCACAGGACGGGTTAAGTTGAGCTTCCTTTGATAGCTTTCGACTCCCAACTGAAGATCTTCAACTCGTGACTTGATGACAACGCTTCGTGTGAACATGCGAAGTGCTGTATTCAAAGCAATCAGGTCTTCACGAGGAATGTGTGTGAGTTGATCTCTGGTCATCAGAAGCAGCATATCTTCGATATCCTCAAGGCGAATGATGGAAAAATCTCCTTGCTGGATTTTGTATTCCCTGTCATCCTCCCTTTTCAAGCGAATCTCCGTCACATGATAGTAGCCGTTCTTGGCTTCAGTTTTCATTCCTAAGATGCTGGAGATGCGGATGTCGGATCTAACATTGCTTCCAGAATTGACCAAGCAGCAACCCCTGTACGCCCTTCGGACTCGTTCGTCCCAATGAGATGCACCTATGACAGCATACATATCATAATTACGATTCATTTTTGGGACCCAGAGTCGATTTACCTTTTCCTCGATAAAGGGTATTGTCCCCCAGTTGGCAGCTTTCAGCAAGGTCAGGGAGGTTGCGTACTTTGATGACCCCTTCAGTAGATACACAAGATCGTTGGTGACGAAGAAGTCAAGAGCAATCTGATTATCTTGAGCAGGATCCATTGGAGGTGGAGCTCTTTCTGATTCATGAAGACCTGGCCGTTGAACGGTTTTCAGAGCCTTCAGGATCTCATCGGCATAATACTCGAACTCCATTCGGGTCAACCGGGTTTTGGCGCGAAGCCTCTTATCATTCAGCGCTTTCTTTACCAAGGATGGAGTAACCGAAGTCTTATACTCATGAGCAAGAAATGCACATAAGTCAATAGGACTGCGGATACGGAGATACAGCACATCTTTGTCAGCATCTGTGATCGGATCATATTGTGCTGCTGCCGTGATCCAAGCCTGTGGTGGTGCAGTCTCGTCTATCTCCAACGTGTCTTCCCAAACTCGGATGCTTGGTTCAGAAACCGTAGATTGTTGAGCTTGTTGTTGAGGAGGAGAAGTGCGAACATCTATTGGTTCAGTTTCAGGCATTTTGGCAGTGTCGTGAACTGGAGAGTGTTGTGCAGCTTCAGGTTCCGTCATTGATTCTGCAATCACAGGAGGAACAACAACAGAACTAATGGGGTTAGTTGTAACAGGTAAAGATACAGCGATAGAGATACCGGGAACCGATGACGCTGTAGTGGCATTCACATCGTGGCGCCACTTAGTTCGTCTTGATTCCGATGATGTAGATTTGTCCTTCTGCGCTGCATCTTTCTTGGACTTGGTTCCAGTCTTAGCAGTTTTCTTGGAGCTGGTAACCTTGTCTCCCTCTTTCGGCTGTTCACCCCCATCATCATCCTGATTGTCATCCCCGTTACTACCCCTAGCACTTTCCTGATTCTCATCACCACCATCATCGCCATCATCATCATCCTCATCCTCGTCATCACCATCCTCATCATCCTCATCATCATCACCACCCTCGTCATCGTCTTTATCCTTTTCTCCTTCTTCTTCTTCTTCTTCCTCTTCTTCACCCGTACCCTCTTCTTCACTTTCTTCCCTTTCTTCCTCAGGTAAGATGTGATATGGTACTACACTTCCAAACGTTTTGAATAATCTATCATCCTCCATGATAGCATCATTCAGGGATTTGTATAGAGCCCGTTGAATCCTAGACTTATCAAACGATCCAAGTTCCACCATACGAGCCTTAAGGATCTTCTTCAATTCAAAATCCGTCAGGTCATAAGCAATCTTGTAGGCGGCTTCTGAAGGATTGGATGATTTGATCATCAAGTTGTCAGCAGCAAGTGTCTTCAACTCATCACGAAGTTTAGGCATTAGGGATTCAACGGATTCTTGCACTCTTTCTTTTACAGAGGCTTCAAGTGCTTCTTTTTGCTCTTTGTATTTATCCCTCATCGCTTGAAGTCTGGTAATACGTGCAGCATGCTTATCAGCCTCAGCTTGCTTAACCCGAGCAAGTTCTTCTGCATGTGCTTTTCGAGTCAACTCCATATCTGAAGCAAACTTAGCAATCATCTCCTCTTCGGCTTTCCTAGATGCTTCTTCACTTTGAGCTCGTCTTTGCAACTCTTGGCGAAGTTCATCCATTTCGCGTTTGTGAGTATCCACATGTTTGTCAAACATTTCGGCCATCACTAATGCAGCCATTGCAGATGTTGCAGAGCTGCTCTGGGTTGATTGAATAGGCTCGGTTGTTACTGCGGTGCTAAGGATGGGAATTATAGGTGGTGGAAGAAATGGTGTTGAAGCCGGTCTGGTTGGTAAGGGTTGTATGGGTGGAGGTTGAGTTGCTAAGGGTTGAGTTGACACCATGATCGTAGGGGCAACAGACTCCTTTTCCAAACTTGCTGTAATAGGAATTGATGGCTCCTTCGAAGTGGAATAATGTTCAGGTGACCCAAACTCATCAACATCATCCGGTTCCATGTACTCATCCTCAATATCTACCCTTGCACCTGAACCACTACCGCCAGTATCTTTCCTACTCCTTTGAATAGCAATCTTCATCATTTGCTTCTCGGTTTTATCCATAGTAGGATCAACAATGTCTTCTTCGTCACGTAGACGCATCTCATCCTTACCCTTTCCCTTCTTACCCTCTGTCTTCTTCTTCTTGGGTTCGGGTTCAGGTAACGCAGCTGGTTGTTTGCGTTTACCTTTACTCTTAACCGATGTGGACGAGTCTTCTCCAGTCTGAAGGTTTGCTTTCAGCCTCTTGATTTCTATCTGCAGTAGCTTGTAATCAGCAGAGCCTTTGATTTTCTCAGACATAAGGTAATCAGGAATAGGACCCGGAATCACTCCAATAGACGGTCCTTCATGCCTCAGATCCACAATATCATCAGCTTCTTCAGTGTGATAGCGACTTCCTGCACGCCTATCAATAGTAGTATCATTCTTCATAAAGTAATTAATGATAAGCTTGATGAACCTTGGATAAGGAAAGAAATTTGTCTTCAGCTTCTTGTTCTGGAAGAGTTGAAAGGTGAATTCTTCCCATATCAACAAAGCATAATCTGAATTTGCAGCTTTGTACATGCCATAGAAGAGGTTTATTATCGGACTGCGCAAAGCATCATGGCCACTCGTTTTTGGTGTAAGACATTTACTGAGAATACCCATCAATGCTCTCCAAGGTTGTCCTACCTTAGCAGTGGTAAACTCAGATGCAACTCGTATTTCCGGACATCCAAGTGCGTCAAATAACTCCACGAGTTCATCTTTAGTAGGATCCCTCGAGAATGACATGCCTTTGGGTGTATCCCGTATACCAAGAATCTTACGGAAGTCTGAAACTGTGAGTGTCTGCTGCTTGTTGTCGATGGTGAAGGTGATCTTGTTCGAAGTAATTTCCTTGGTAGCCCAAAATTCAAACATATACTCATAAGGCACCGAGGCTGTACTCCTAAGGGCGTTCTTGAAATGAGAGTTAACAAGGATGGCTATGGCGACCATAAAACCATGGTGAGTGGATTTAGAGACTTGCTTCAGCCGGTAGTTGTTGGGAATAAACTTAAGGGTTCGTGCTTTAGCAATATAGGCTTCTCTAGATTCTTGGATTGCTTGTACTGTTGGATTAGTCATTTTATCTGCTTAAGATAAGACATGAAAGGTTGATGCACAAAAACAGATAGATATATATCATTCTTACTTCTAAGCATAACACATTTCATAAGATAAAACAACAAGTACATATATAGCATGCAAGCAATAATAATCAAACTCTTCATCCGGAACTTTTCCTCATTCGGAACATCTTCATCCGGAACTTTTCCTCATTCGGAACATCTTCATCCGGAAGTTCTTCATTCGGAACTTCCTTCATCCGGAAGTTCTTCATTCGGAACTTCCTTCATCCGGAAGTTCTTCATTCGGAACTTCCTTCATCCGGAAGTTCTTCATTCGGAACTTCCTTCATCCGGAAGTTCTTCATTCGGAACTTCCTTCATCCGGAAGTTCTTCATTCGGAACTTCCTTCATCCGGAAGTTCTTCATTCGGAACTTCCTTCATCCGGAAGTTCTTCATTCGGAACTTCCTTCATCCGGAAGTTCTTCATTCGGAACTTCCTTCATTCGGAAGTTCTTCATTCGGAACTTCCTTCATTCGGAAGTTCTCCATTCGGAACTTCCTTCATTCGGAAGTCCTTCATTCGGAACTTCCTCATTCGGAAGTCCTTCATTCGGAACTTCCTCATTCGGAAGTTTTTCAGAAGAAATCCTTCATTCGGAAGTTTTAATCCATGTTCATCCGGAACTTTTACAAACGAAACTCAGATGATTATTCTAGCGCGTTTGTGAGTTTCTAAGGCAAACTAAGGCAATTTAAACATCATTTAACCTATTCCGAGCAAAACCCACCATAAATCCCTAATCAATTTAGCCTAATTTAATCAAAAACCCTAAGTGGATCAGACTGAGTAATTGAGCAGAATTATATGATGAATGGTATGAATTAGAAGTTTAAATGTTGATGTTTATACCTTATTTAGTCGAATGAACAGGAACTAGATGGATTAAACGAGAGATTGTAGAGCTTGTGTGTGTTTTGTTTTCAACAATGGCGGCAAATGAGTGAATAAACAGTGAAAGGAAAATAGTGAGGGGCGGGGTGATTTGTTTTTGACTTAGGTCAAAAATTTGACTAGTTTCAACTAATATCACTTTTAGTCCCTACATTTTCACTCCTTTTTCTTTTTGTTTCTTACTTTTTCAGTTCACTTATCCCTTGTTTAACTTGCACACAATTTAGCAAACGCATCTATTAGCATATCTCCAAAATCTAAAAGCAAAGCCTATCACTTAGAACGAACACAAGTCGTTTTCTAAAGCAATTACCACTCAATTACCATGCAGCCCTTAATTTCCACAATCACTTTTGAAAATCAATTTTAATGACGAAGATGATTTTACTATTTTCTCCCCCTTAAACGATGACCCGTTTTCTATTTAAAGAGCTGTAGTCATTGTTTAAAGAGTCAAATAGTGATGAAAGCATTTCCAATTTATATCTTGAAAAATTTTGATTCGTGGTGTCAATAAGATTTCTCTTATTTTAACAAATTAATGCACTGAGACGTACACAAATTCGTGTTAGACCAAGTTATAAAGTAAACTTGATCCCTTTGCATGATTTGGCTTGTAAATCACGCCCGAGAAAATTAATTCCCGTTCTGAGCCAACGTTTTCCAAGGAAATACGTGACTTTAATATGAAAACCGGGTTGCAGTCTGAAATAACTACAAGCCATAATGGGCATGTTTTAAAAATGTACAACTTTTATACGGACTCTATTTATGGCACCGTGTCAATATTGATCGACATTTCTAAGGCCGTAAATATTACCGTACTAAAAGACATGCCCGTTTTAAAACAAAAATATATTTGGTTTTTCTTGATTTTATAATTTTTATGGTTTTTCTAAGTTTTATATTTTTTATGGTTTTTCTTAGTTTTATATTTTTTTTATGGTTTTTCTTGTTTTATATTTTTTATGGTTTTTCTGGTTTTATATTTTTGTATTTTCTTTTGAGGTTTATATATTTACTATAATATACATGATCACGAACAAAGGATACTCTGAATAGTTTACCACGACTATTCAGCTAATTCTTCTGCCAACTCTTTGAGAGTCGCTGGAGTGAATGATTTCATGCCAAGCTTGTCGATCAAAAACTCGATTCGTCCCCGATCTAAGGCTTTGGTGAACATATCTGCCAGCTGGTACTCAGTAGTGACAAAATACAGCTCGATCACTCCGTTCTCCACCTGCTCCTTAATGAAATGGTAGCGAATGTCTATGTGCTTGGCCCGGGAGTGTTGAACATAGTTGCAGCAAAGGGCAATGGCGCTCTTGTTGTCACAAAACATCGGGATTTTGTTAAATCCAAGACCGTAGTCAGTTAATTGTGATCTCATCCAAAGGACTTGAGCACAACAACCGGACATGGCGATGTATTCAGCCTCCGTGCTAGAAATTGCAGCGCTTTTCTGCCTTTTTGAAGACCAACTGATCAATCTATCTCCAAGGAGTTGCACAGATCCAGAAGTGCTACGCCTCGTGTCTTGACATCCAGCATGATCGGCATCTGCGTATGATATTAAAGCAATAGAGGAATCTTTCGGATACCATAGACCACGATGAAGTGTTCCTTTTAGATACCGAAAGATCCTATTCACAACATGTAGGTGCTTTTCGGTAGGCCGAGCCTGATACCGGGCACACATGCATACAGCAAATTGCAAATCAGGCCTGCTAGCAGTCAGATAGAGAAGGGTGCCGATCATTCCACGGTAAAGTTTCGGATCGACAATAATCTCATCCCTATCTTCATCTAACTTGGATTTCTCCACCATTGGAGTGTCTACGGGGTCACAATTCTCAAAGTTATATTTCTTAAGAGATTCTAGAGCATATTTGGATTGATTAATAAAGATGCCTCTGGGATTCTGAGAAATCTGTAATCCTAAGAAAAATGAGATTTTTCCCATCATCGACATCTGAAAGCGTGTGGACATTATCTTCTCAAATTGTTTAGACAATTCTATGTTAGTGGCAGCAAATATTATATCATCAACATAAATTTGTACCAGAAGCATGTCGTTGCCGTCCTTGAGAGTGAATAGAGTGGGGTCCACTTTGCCTTTGGAGAAGCCTTCCGACATGAGATATGTTGACAGGAGATCATACCACGCGCGTGGAGCTTGTTTCAACCCATAGAGAGCCTTCTTAAGCTTGTACACATGATTAGGAGACTCCGTACTGACGAACCCATCCGGTTGACTAACATAAACCTCTTCCCTTAGTTCACCGTTCAAAAATGCCGTCTTCACATCCATTTGATAGACGATCATGTTCATATGAGCAGCAAACGCAAGGAATAGTCTAATCGCCTCCAATCTAGCCACAGGAGCAAAAGATTCCTCAAAGTCTATACCCAATGCTTGTTTATATCCTCTAGCGACCAATCTAGCTTTATTCTTCAATACCGCACCCATCTCATCAAGTTTAACCTTATAAACCCATAACAAAGTAAGGATGTTAACCTTGTCAGGGCGAGGAACCAATTCCCATACTTCTAGTCGTTTGAATTCATTGAGTTCCTCTTGCATAGCTTCAATCCAAGATGATTGGGTCATAGCCTGCTGCCAATTTTTGGGTTCAACTTCAGAGAGAAATGCATCAAAGTAACAATATAGTGCACTCTCTTGTAATTGATGGCGTGTAGAGATTGGTCGATCTAGATCTCCAATAACATTCCTAATCGGGTGATCTTTTGTCCATTTAGTGCTATGGTTTTCAATCCTAGGTGGTCTGGAGTGAACAATAGAAGGAGCTTCTTCTGAGGTAGACGCGGCTGAAGGGTTTTCAGGGATCGCTACACCAAAGAAAGGAAGCTCTTGCAAGTGAGCATATTCCAAGTCGTGATCAGTAGAATCCTCTTCCACATCATTAGGCACAAGTAGGGGTGATGATTCAGGTGTAGTTTGAGAATCACTTGGTGAAGGTGCATCCGGTTCAATGTGAATTGTAGATGCATTAGATAAAGGTTCATTAGCTTGAGCAACCACTTCAGGTATTGGAGCAATTACTACAGGTGCTGGAACTTCATCAGTCGGGGGATCGAAGAATTCATCAAACAACGGTTGAAACAATTTATCCCACTCGGGCCTTGATGGTGGTAAAAATGATGTAGAAGTAGGATTGTTGGGAACTAATCCGGAACTTATAGCGCCGGTTCCCATCTCATGAAGCGCGGGTTCAGAGCTGTGTTGCTCAGAATCCATCGCTGTCAGCTCGTCGAAATCTGCGTCCATAGTTTCTACAATCTTGCCAAGACGACGGTTATAGATTCGGTATGCTCTTTTGGACGGTGAGTAACCAATGAAAATACCTATATCGGCTTTTGGTTGAAGCTTACCCAAGTTCTCACTATTGATGTTTGGATAACACAGAGCACCAAACACATGGAAAAATGAAACATCGGGTTTGCGGTCATGTAGAAGCTCATAAGGTGTTTTTCCATAGCGTTTCCGAATGATAGAACGGTTTTGGGTGAAACATGCAGTAGAAATAGCCTCTGCCCACAAGAACAATGTAGCATTCGCATAAATAAGCATGGTCCTAGCAGCTTCCATAAGTGTACGATTTCGTCTTTCAACGACACCGTTTTGTTGTGGAGTGCGTGCAGCGGATGTTTCATGTGATATACCAACTCCTTCATAATAATCACGAAGAGTCTGGTTGACGAACTCTGTACCATTGTCTGTACGAATACGGCGGACAGTGGTATTCAAACGTACCTGAATGAACTTCAGAAAAGTGATGATAGCCTTCGGTGCTTCATCCTTTGTACGTAGAAATCTAACCCATGTAAACCTGGAAAAATCATCCACAATGACGAGAATGAATTTCTTACCGCTCACACTTTCAGTTCTCATCGGCCCACAAAGATCCATATGCAAAAGATGAAGTTTTTCTTGATTGGTGTCTTCAGCTTTGGGCTTGTAAGATTTCTTGGTGCTTTTCCCCCTTGAACACGCGGAACATAAATGGTCCTTGTGAAATTTAAGCTTTGGAAGACCACGAACTAATTCGTTTTTAGCCAGATGATTAATAGCATCAAAATTAAGATGAGATAATCTGCGATGCCATAACCATGACTTGGTCTTAGAAGCTTTAGAGAGAAGACATATTGGAGAAGCGGCCATCATGTCTTGTAAGGACAAAGTGTAAAGATTTGCACCACGAGATCCCTTCAACAAATCTTTTCCTTCCAAGTTGCGGATGAAACAAGTGTGTTGTCGAAAAGCAACCTCAAGGTTGGAATCACAATACTGTCCTACTGAGAATAAGTTATGACCAAGACCTTCTACATAGTATACCCTAGAAATCGTCACGTTTCCAATCTGATATTCACCATACCCCATAATCTTTGCTATATGATCATTCCCAAATTTAACCGTACCAAGAAACTTGCTGACGAAATTTCGGAGCATCGAGCGATTTCCGGTCATATGTTTTGAACAACCGGAGTCCAAATACCACAGGATGATTTGGACCACCTGAAAATATCACCACACAAAGACAATGTAGAGGTATCGGAATCTGAGTGTTCCTCGTTATTAGCAGGTACAGATTTAATAATCTTAGATTTGCTAACTCTAGGTTTCTTAGATTTCCTAGCCTTCTTCTTCTTAATTGGTGGTGTAGATTCTAGTTGGCTTAAATCCTGAGGTATTTCTTCACTGATAGGCACTATAGTGGGGGCTGACCTAATTAAAGGGCGCT
The DNA here is from genome assembly GCA_025667525.1 of Glebionis coronaria. Taxonomy (NCBI): domain Eukaryota; kingdom Viridiplantae; phylum Streptophyta; class Magnoliopsida; order Asterales; family Asteraceae; genus Glebionis; species Glebionis coronaria. The sequence continues at coordinate 194,968,791 of CM046878.1, forward strand.
GTTTCCATACTTGAGTGCGAGTGTTCCTAACTAAAGGACGCTCAGACCTAACCTCAATGGATGCATTCCTAGTTAAAGGGCACATTTTTCCATCTAATGTAAAGGTCCTACCAGTGGGACGCCATTGCCAGCCAACTTGGGCACGAGTTCTACCCGTTGGCTTCCATTCAAGACCATTCTTAATAGCATTCATTTCATTAACGTGATCAATCAGACACAAATCATGGCGCTGGGAAAACATACATTCATTACAATTCCAACAATTTAAATCAGAATTCACGAATGGTTTAGGCTGCTGCACAGGCGCAGAGCTTTTAGTCTTAACATGATTCTTTTTATTTAAAACTGAACTATCATTCCTATTGTGGACTTCTACTTTCTTCTTTGTGGCACTACTAGTGGAGGGCTTGATCTTAGCTTTCTTGAGTGGCGATCCTTTAGCCTTAGTAGTCTCTTTTAATCCTTTAGAAGGCAAAGTGGGAACATTAGCAACAGTTTTTAAAGGTGTCTTACTTGATTGTGCCAGTGACGGTTTCGCTCCTGGAGTCTTATTAAATGGAGTGACAGCAATGGGCCTATTATTAAGTAGTGCAGAACCTGGTGTACCTATGTATTGCAAATAAGCCAAGCAATATTGAACTCGCTTAACATATTCATGAGCCGAGTAATAGTCGCTACTTGAGGGATCTAAGGCATAAAGATCGTCTAAAATATCCCTAAGAAGATCGACATGCTTAATGGCATTCCTCATATAATCATCGTAGGTAACCGGGTTTCTCTTATGAAGCGGATTCTTATAAAGCACTACTGACTTGGTTGTTGGAGCACTAGTGGACGGTGCAGAGTCGGTAGCTAAGTTATCAACAACTTCTTGTCGGGTGAGAAGAAGTGTCTCCTTTAACTCAGCCAAAACCATATTTTTGTCTATGAGCAGGATGTTCAAGTCAGAGATTTCCTCGCACTTTTGGTTCAGTTGTTCAACATAATATTGTTGCTGTGCCGCATTAAAAGCGAAGCGTTCTTCTAGTGAACCATAAAGAGCGGATAGTCCCTGCCTTGTCCGATCCATCTCCCCTAGAACAGTTGATAGTCTAATTTCTAAGACCTGGTTTTTAGACTCTGCAGCCTCTAGTTCCATTCTTAATATTTCGTTTGATGATATCTCTCTCTTCAATCTCATGATTTCTTCCTCTAATGTCTTAACAATTGCAATCATCTTGTCACTAGTCTCAACACCGTTTTCACAAACATTTGATATCAAAAGATTCTCATTTTGAGTTTGTTGTTTTAATTCTAAAGATATACAATGTTGTTCTAGTTGATTAAAGCGTTTGGAAAGTAAATTGTAGGAATCTTGTAGCTTTAAAAACTCAGCGTTAGATTCGTGACAAGAATGATTATCTACCTCATTTACAGTTTCAGCAACATTTACAGAAATATCACAAACATCATCACAAATATGCACAGCATCACAATTCATCATAGCGGATGTAAGCTCATTCGAATAATTGACATTTACAGTAGTAAGCACATCACACGAGATTACTTCGGACAAGAATCGGTCATATTCGGTTAAAATCTTTTCTTTTTCAATTAGTTGCAGTTCGTAAGCGGTGTCCATTTCATAAAACACTTTTTGAACTTCACCAATTTCAAACTGAAGATTTTCCTTAAGAGATGCAAAACTTCCTTTTAGACTTTCGACAAACGGATTGATCTCAGTTTTAAACACCTCGTTCATGTGTTCGAAAGCCCATTCTCCGGCGTTTAAGCCATTTGAAGTCCTACATTCCAAAATGACCTTGTCAAAGTTAGTAAAGTATCGGTTAATCTCTTGCAAGTTTAACCATACAGTGCTAACAGGTGGAAGATTCTTTGGAATTTCCTTAGGACCTTCCATGTTGACAAGTGTAGGAAATGTACTAGGGCTTTCTTCCTCTATCATGTAGGTTGGTGCTGTGATGAGATCCTTATCCATATGGAAGCGAACTCTAAAATCAGTTTTTGCAAGCTCCTTATTCATTTTAAAATAATCACACTCGGGATATTTTGCAGAATTGTATGACCGATCCTCATCAACTAGATCCTTACTTGTTCGATTATCGGGAAAAACAATCGGGTCTAAAGCCAATCCTAATTGAGTTGCATTATAAAGTCTAGGACTATGTCTTAAAGCTTGTTTTGCATACCGTGGATTAGGGGGAAGGCCTTTTTGACGTGATAAGTTAAACTCTCTAAACGAAGCATCAAATAAGTGCACTAGTTGAGAAGCAGCGTATTGTCTTAAAAGCAAGTAGTCTAGACTTCTAATCTTATTAGCAGCATTAATCTCCATTTCAGTCTTCTTAGATTTGAGTAATTCAAAATCAGTTTGAAGTTTTTGAAAATTAGTGACCACTAACTCCTTTTCTTTAAGTTCATTAGACAGATTTGCTCTTAAGTTTTCGATCTCTTGCAAGTGACACATTTGTTTGTTTCTAAAATGATCATATTCGAGATTTGTGAGAACACTAGACGAAGGCACTAATTCCAAAGTTTGTACTTTCTCATTGCTTAAGGCAAGCTCATCAGACAAATTCTTATTCTTAGCTAAGGTTTCTAAGAGTGCAGCATTCATTTGGCTAAGTAATGTAGCAGGAACCATGACCAAATCTTGTTGAGCAGGAGTAGGCGTATGCGAACTGGGTCCCGGTTGTGATTCACTCAACGTCTGGGGACTCACATTGATATTGCTATCATTGTTTGTCTCCTCGTTTGAAGGACTCACCACCGAAGATTCGTTCGAGTCAGCACTCTCTTGCACAACTTGATGTGGTTGAATACTAGCATCAGTGGTATTATCGGTGTTATTAATAAGTACCTCAGATCTCTTATCTGGCCCTAAGCTGGAGATAGTTGCCATGAGAGCAGCCTTTGCAGTTTGAAAGTCATCACAGTCGGAGTCATACGCATCAAGATCATCGGCTTGGTAAGCTGCATTCTGCGTAGTGACAACGTCTTGTTCAGCAATCCCTGGGTCAGCAAGAAATGCAAGCTCCTCTTCATCAAGTTCCCTTCCTTGCGCCTGAGCATTTACCAGATAGATCTTTTCTGCAAACCACTGTCCATCCCTTCTCCTCTTGGGTTTCTTACAATCCCTGGACATATGACCCTCTTCCTTGCAGTTGTAGCATGTAATCATTCTCAACTTGCCTGTATTAGCCCGTGGAGGATTGTTGACCATTGGAGCAGGAGCAGGATTGATCGTGCGAGCATTGGTTGATGTGGAAGGTCTCCCCTGATATGGTTGAATTGGATAAACCTGTACCCTGCCATTCTCAATTGTAGCTTGTTGGCGATAATTGGATGAATTCCTCAACTGATTGTTGGTAGGAGCTGATCCTCTGTATCCTCGTTTGCTTAAAGTTCTTGTGAGATAAGCAGACATAGTAGTTAGCACTTCAACTGGGTCAGCTCCTTGTTGGAATACAGGAACGGGGACTTCCTCATCATCACAATATAGTGCTTGATCTGGATGAGCTGCATAATCAGTAAAAGGAATACTCATTTGATCAGGGTAGCTTGTTGGATATGCTGCATTCTCTTGATAAGAAGAATATGATGGCTGAGCATAAGGTGCAACATTTGCTGGATGAAGTTGTGAAGCATACTGTGGTGAAGGTGCATTGAACCGATATTGTTGCTGATGTGAGGTGGGTGGTTGTGGTAGAATCGAGTATTGGGGAAAGGCTGGTGTCATGTAAGGTGATTGATGATAGGCTTGATGTCCCAAGATATAAGGTGTGTTGTTGTGTGACAAACTTGGTTGATTCGCCATCAAAGCTAAGGAATCTGGATACATACCACGAGGAGAACGATGCATAATCACATGCTTCTCATGCTGCTGCAGGAAGGCATATATTTGATCCAAATTGCACTTATGCAGATCCCTGGTTAACTTGACATCGGTAATGTACTCACCCCATTCAGCTTGAGGTAGAGTATTCAAGAATTTGGTGTTAACTTGGAATGGTGCAATCACAAGATTGTATACATTCAGATCATTCATGAGTGTGGTGAATCTGAAGTAATAATCGTGAAGCGTTTCCCCTGGGTTGTAGGTGAATCTATCAAACAGGTCATACAACTGACATTCCCTTTCCTGTTTGGTGAGAGACGTACCTTGTAGCAGCACCTTAAGACGTTCCCATAAATCCTTTGCCACCGTATACTGACTCACCATCCTATAGATGTCATGGGGAAGAGCTTGGAGAATTGTTTGAAGAGCTTTTTCATCTGCATCTGCAACAAGTTGTTGAGCTGGAGTGAATTCTTCAAATTCTCGTGGTCTAGTCACGTTGTCAACCACAATGGTACCATAGTCGAGTGGACCATTCAAAATCGATTTGACCATAAGCCTTCCGTATGTCGGTTTGCCCTTTAGATATTGCATCATTCGACCTTGCCATGCCTCAAACACCTCTTTAATAAGCATTGGTGGACGGCTATCAGTTCCCGTTATGATTGATATATCCGTAAGAGATGTCATCTGAGGCATTACTGAATTTGGATTCATTTTGTTTTCTTCAAAGAAACAGAGATTATTGGTTGATCGAGCAGTGAAGTAAAGCTTGTGAATTGTGTTGTGTTTTTGTTGTAAGAAACCAAGATTAAATCCTCTAAAAAATCCTCTAAAAAATCGTCGAAAAAACAAGCAAAATAACCCTTGATTCGGAACTTTTTGTTGATTCGGAAGTTTGATTCGGAAGATTACCTTGATTCGGAACTTTTGGATTGATTCGGAAGATTACCTTGATTCGGAACTTTTGGATTGATCCGGAACTTCTTGGTTCGGAAGTTCTTGGTTCGGAACTTTGGCTTGATCCGGAACTTCTTGACTCGGAAGTTCTTGGTTCGGAAGTTTCTTGATCCGGAACTTCTTGGTTCGGAAGTTTCTTGATTCGGAACTTCTTGACTCGGAACTCCTTGATCCGGAACTCCTTGATCCGGAACTTCTTGATCCGGAACTCCTTGATCCGGAACTCCTTGATCCGGAACTTTTGCTGAATAAACAGTAACTTGTTCCGATGAACAGTCGAACACCAAAAATGAAGATTAAGCCCAGATTTTGACCAAATAACCCAAAAAGTTTTGTGCTTTCGACTAAAATAAGTAACAACTAATACTTATCCACTAATCCCAATCACAAAAACACCAAAAACACCAAGAATCAAGATGATTTTTCTTAAAGAACACTAATACAATCAAAAACTAAAAAACCACACAAATCACTACCTTAAATCACCCCATAGCTCTTGATACCAAATGTAGAATATTGATAATCAATGAATCTATGAAGGGGTTTGTTGATTTCTAGAGAGAGAAAGTTAGAGAGAGAAAGTGAGAGAAACTATGTGAATTTTATTAAGTGGAAACAAAGAAATGACAACAACCAACCCCTTTCCATGGTGGAAAGGGGTATTTATAGTTCCAAGCATAACATGGGCTTGGGCCGGTCCATGACAAGCCCATGGACCGGTTCTTACTTAAGTTAATAAGTAACTAACAACTATTTTCTAACTACGAGCTATTACAACATAAATATTATTGTGGAGTGACCGATACTTCTAATATACGTAAAACGTATTTCTAACACTATTGTATATGTATATGATGATTATATGATGATAAAAGTATTGTGTGGGGATTTGGTGTTGATAAACATGATTAAAAAGGTGAAAAACTATAAAGAACAAGGCTAAAATCTTGCTTAAAGTGATGGCTGTATAAAACAGTAAAGAAACATGTCATGAACTGATAAAATGATGAAGTAGAATTGATATACAGTAAGCTATGGGTCTTGTACACATGTGAGAGTTGGCCATGCAATAGAATCATTGTAATGAGTAAGATATGGTCAAGACAAGTTTAGAGTACCAATCTGAGTTTACTGTTTTGGACAATTTTTAGAAAATACTTAGAAGATGATTCAACAGTAGCTATACAAGAGTTAAATGGAGCACATATCATTATGTGATAAAAATTTGAGCTTCTATCTCCATATAGAACTCTAGATATGGCAGTTTTGGTGAAAGTGAAGATAAAAATCAGATTTTGAAAATTAAAGTATAATACTATTATATAAGCACTCAAAATTTAATAGTATAAAATATAAATTAAAACCCACTAACTTATATAATACATTTATATAAATATGTACAATGGTAAATAAGTGGACATTTTATAAAAATGGTAACTTGTTAAGTTTTATAAGTTATAAAACTATAAACATGATTTTTACGACTTTTTCGGCTAATACCGTAAAATTAACGTTTTTGTTAAATAAAACTTAGATGGTTGGACCCGTCTAATGTAAACTTTATGAAACTCATATACTGATATATAAACATATATAAGAAGTAAAAACCGATAAAACCCGAACTATAGGACATACGGACATTAACGAGCTAACTAAACATATTGGACTAATAATTGGACTAAATAAGATAAACACTTATAAAAAGAACTTATTGGGCTTAACCCATTTAGGCCCAACTTTTAAAGTGTAGATACTGATAATATAAGTATAACATGGATTAATACAAGTTAATAAACTTATAATAGGCTTAATGGACCTAAAACACGTAAATAGGTGAAATTAGTAAACTAGTATAAACGTTACCGACACATAACACTAAAATGAGTAAACGAGAATATGTAAACCCACTTGATCATCATATATATATATAATCATCATATGTATACATAATTGTTATTTTTATAAAGTCATTGGACAAAGTCTAAGACGAGTATTATTTGTCTAGGTTTCCGCGATTGAAGCACGTACCGTACGTCCGAATTGCCGATAACCCGCCTTCCCACATCAACGTGAGTTCATAGCCTCGCACTCTTTTAAATGTTTTTATAAATGTTTTATAAACCCGCGAGGGAGATAACATGTTAGTTTTTATAAAATAGGACACCATTTGTCCCGATTGTTTGTTTATTGATTTGGACCCGAATGATTGTATGACCCGATTGTATGACCCGATAAATGATTAAAGGACCCGATAGATGAAATTAAATGGATTATTAAAGTTAGGTTATGTCACTAAAAGTCCCATTAGCATGAATTGTGAACTACCGGGATTTGGTAGACGCTTGTGCATATAATAGTACTATTTGGGGACGATCACCCCAGTTCGGGCCTTGACGGTTGATCCCCGTCGTTCCACATTGATTGGTAAGCGAATTTATGTATGAGAAGATTTCCATAGCGTGACCTTTGTGACGACACGCTAATTTAGATGGGCAAATTGAGTATCGGGTTAGCTACCCGTTGTTTGTTTATTAAGGTAACAATGTCATGCGGCTTATAATAATCCGATTAACGAAATACTACTAGACGCTCCGAATTACAATGTATTGCCTGACTAGCAATATAGGGTCATACTATTGATATTATGTTCTTGTTTTGGTTTTCATAACCATATTCATATAGCGGTTTTTATTTTCATACAACGTTATAAAACGTATTGTATGGAGTTTTTAACGACAATGATTCGTATAATGGTTTTTAAGGCAAATGCCTACATTATGATTTGAAAAAAATTTGTATAAAATGATTTTGGCTATTTTGTGGCCTATTAAAATGATTTGTACAAAATGATTTTCGGTAATAATTTTATACCGATATTATATTGATGATTTATTAAACTCTATGAATTCACTCGGCGTTATCGCTGACCTTTTCTTTTAACATGTTTTATCTCAGGTACTTGAAGGTAATTCTCGGGAAGACTGTAACACCCCCAAATTTATACAACTCAATACAGCGGAAGACTCGTTGGTGTTACGGGATAGCACATTACTCACATCATAGACAACGCATAAAAATCGCGTCGTTTATTAATAAAGCATTTCCATTCATAAATATCAAAGTTACATCGGTCCCAAGTCATTACATTTCATACAAAAGTTTTACAAAGTGTTTGAATGGAAAATATTGTTTAAGTGCGGGCCATGAATTCTTGTCGTCTTCCCGAGAATTACCTTCAATTACCTGAGACAAAACATGTTAAAGGAAAAGGTCAGCGATAACGCCGAGTGAATTCATAGAGTTTAATAAATTCCATCAATATAACTTTGGTATAAAATTAGTACCAAAAATCAATTTGTACAAATCATTGTAATAGGCCGTAAAATAGCCAAAAATCATTTTATACAAATCTTTGTAATAGGCCATAAAATAGCCAAAGTCATTTTATATAAATCCTTCTCGAAAATCATAATATAGGCATTTGCCTTAAAAATTATTATACGAGCCAATGTCGTAAAAACATCATACAATACGTCTTACGACGTTGTATGAAAATAAAAACCGTTATATGAGTATGGTTATGAAAACCAAAACACAAACATAATATCAATAGTATGACCCAGTATTGCTAGTCAGGCAATACATCGTAATTCGAAGCGTCTAATAGTATTTCGTTAGTTTTTGGATTATTATAAGCCGCATGACATTGTTACCTTACTAAACCAACAACGGGTAGCTAACCCGATACCAATTTTGCCCATCTAAAGTAGCGTGTCGTCACAAAGGTCACGCTATGGAAATCTTCTCATACATAAATTCGCTTACCAATCAATGTGGCACGACGGGGATCAACCGTCAAGGCGCGAACTGGGGTGATCGTCCCCAAATAGTACTATTAAATGCATAAGCGTCTACCAACTCCCGGTAGTTCACAAATCATGCTAATAGGACTTTTAGTGACATAACCTAACTTTAATAATCCATTTGATTTCATCTATCGGGTCCTTTAATCATTTATCGGGTCATACAATCGGGTCATTCAATCATTCGGGTCCAAATCAATAAACAAACAATTGGGACAAATGGTGTCCTAATTTTATAAAAACTAACATGTTATCTCCCTCGCGGGTTTATAAAACATTTATAAAAACATTTAAAAGAGTGCGAGGCTATGAACTCACGTTGATATGGGAAGGCGGGTTATCGGCAGTTCGGATGTACGGTACGTGCTTCAATCACGGAAACCTAGACAAATAATACTCGGTCTTAGACGTTTGTCCAATGACTTTATAAAAATATCAATTATGTATACATATGATGATTATATATATATGATGATCAAGTAGGTTTACATATCCTCATTTACTCATTTTTGCGTTATGTGTCGATAACTTTTATACTAGTTTTCTCGTTTTATCTATTTACGTGTTTTAAGTCCAATAAACTTATTATAAGTTCTTTAACTCTTATTAATCCTTTTCACACTTATATTATCAGTAGTTAAACTTTACAAGTTGGGCCCAAATGGGTTAAGCCCAATAAGTTCTTTTTATGAGTGTTTATCTCATTTAGTCCAATTATTAGCTCAAGTATTAGTCCACTATGTTTACTTAGCTCGTTAATGTCCGTATGCCCTAAAGTTCGGGTTTTATCGGTTTTTACTTGTTATACATGTCTATATATCAGTATATAAGTTTTATAAAGTTTTCATTAGACGGGTCCAACCATCTAAGTTTTATTTAACAAAAACGTTAATTTTACGGCGATAGCCGAAAAAGTCGTAAAAATCATGTTTATAGTTTTATAACTTATAAAACTTAACAAGTTACCATTTTTATAAAATGTACACTTATTTAACCTTTTAACTACTTATATAAATAAAATCCAAGAGTTAGTGGGTTTTAACTTTACATTTTATACAATATAATTTTGAGTGCTTATATAATAGTATTATACTTTATTTTTCAAAAATCTTATTTTTATCTTCACTTTCACCAAAATTGCCATATCTTGAGTTCTATATGGAGATAGAAGCTCAAATTTTTATCACATAAACTAAATGATATGTGCTACATTTAACTCTTCTATAGCTACTGTTGAATCATCTCCTAAATATTTTCTAAAAATCGTCCAAAACAGTAACCTCAGATTTATACCCTAAACTTGTTTTGATCATATCTCACTCATTACAATGATTCCATTGCATGGACAACTCTCACATGTGTACAAGACCCATAGCTTACTGTAAATGGATTCTACTTCATCATATTATCAGTCCATGACCTGTTTATTTACTGTTTTATACAGCCAACAAATTTAACCAAGATTTTAACCTTGTTTCTTATGGTTTTTCACCTTTTTAATCATGTTTATCAACACCAAATCCCCACATAACATTTTTATCATCATATAATCATCATATACATATACAATAGGAAATAAAATACATGTTTACATAATCAAAATAACAAGAAGATGAGGAGGACAATCTTTATACCACCAACTTGATGTAGGTTATGAGTTTGACATGGTTTTGGATGGAGAAACTTATGATGCACCAAGACCACCTTCATGACCACCATTCTTCATAGAAAACGTGTGGGAAATCAGCCCCAAGACACCATGAATATTCCTCCTTGGATGTTATAATCACCACCATTCAAGAGAGCTTCAAGAGGGCATCAACATGTGTGTAAATAACATGAGATTTTATGGTAGAATCAAGATCAAGTGAGGGTGTTTTTGGGGGTAAAGTGGACGTCAAATAGAGAGTAGAGAGAGTTTTGATGGTTGTTTGCATGTGTAAAATGGGAGAAAATGGTTTTGCTAGTGGTTTTGTAAGAGGTAGCTTACATTGTAAGCTTACAAGTTAACAAGTGTTAACTTGTTAAGGAAATCTTGACACCTAAGGGTGGGTGACATGGTTTTGCCGTCCCATGTGTAGGGGGTGGGGCAAAACTTGTTTTTGTCTCATCCCCAATTATTTACGGGTACTCCTCGATTATAGTTTTCTCGATTTGCGTGCCCTGGGGTCGTTTTACGAAAAACGTTTTTATAAATTATGAATCACCGTCACAAAACGAATCTAATAAAAATTGTCTCATCAAAAACGGAGTTCGAAAACGTAAATACGTAATCCTAAGGTTTCCGGTTTAGTCGTAAAGGACGTTAAAATAAAATCGTAAGTCCTAATCTCTTCTTGTAAATTTGTGAGTTTATGAACCAACACAAATTTAAAACTCCAAAATAATATTCATGGACAATTTTATTTTTCTGAAATGTCGGACTGTCACCAAAGACGGTGTATGTAAACGTAAGCACGTAACGTTGAATCCTCCGGTTTAAATGTAGTCGACGCTATTTCAAGACGTAAATCCAAATTTCTTCCCAAAAATATGTGAGTTCATATTGTAACATTAAAATAATATTTTCAAATAATATTTGAGAATAAAATATCAATCGTAAATTGACGGATTGTCACAGCATTTACCCCTAAACAGGATCTTTGTCCTCAAAGATCATCTTACCTTACTACTCGCTTCTTATAGAGTTAATGCCATGTGGGTATTTCCTCCACATTCGGTCTTTTCTCACAAGTGCAATTCGTTACAATACGCGAGTTTCATCAAACATAACTACGGGAATAAGATCAGGCTAAATGTTGACTTACTTTCTCTATCCATGATGTTCACGGGTTTCTGATGAATGCAACTTTTCGCCGATCTAAGCTTTACTAAGAACAATCAGATTTTCACTTGATAGATATTCCATCAAGTTCGATATACGAAACATAATTCACGCGGTCTTTGAAGTCCTAGGGTAGATCCAGCTTATATGCCTTTCAATCCTAACTTTTACATCATCTCAATGGTCCCAAACAACGGGGACTTATATCCCATGATTTGTCAGATCATGAATTCTTTTTACCAAGGTTAAAATTTTTGGCATAACTTCGCTACCCATTTGGCACTTCAAAAGATCTACATTTCATATTCACATAACTTCCTGCCCACTATCGGCAGTTAATAATCAAATCCTAATTTCAACAATCATTTCAGATCTCGCGGGTCGGGTATTTTGCAAGGTTAGGTTCGCCATCATAGGAAACCTTAAACCTAAGAGACATGTCCAACTCACAATGGGTGTATGTCGGGTGTCTTTATCTCAACTCCTGCTTACAGATGCTCTAATATAGATTCTAACAAGATTCGATTTCAATCCTAATACGATATTATCAATGGTAATCTCTCCAAAGGAAAACGATTATATGGTCTATTACCAAAGGTCAATCATTCAAACATAACACAACACCTATTTTACTTTGTATCGTTACTTTACCTCGTCCCTTCGATTTGGGGTGGTACATAGTACTCTCATCAAGGTTCGTTCTTATTGATTTCTGAGCAAATCTCTAGAAATTCGATGCGAAGTGAGGATCTTGATATATAGATGATCGATACAAGCACACTATGTTTACATAACTCTTTTGCATTTATCATTAACGGGAATGATATTAGCAGATTTGGTCAGTCTGTCGACGATGACCCAAATCGAATCAAATTCAGATGATGACCTTTGCAATAGCTAGACGTTTAACTAATGTATGAGGCGATGTCTGCCTTCATAATTTGCCATCAGTACAACTTCTTCAGACAAAGATACTTTTAGTCATAAATGACATAAATAGGATACTTATACTTACAAATTCCAACATAACTATATCTCACAATCTTCATATTTAGACAATCACAAGTGGTCTTTTATACATTTAACGCCATTGGCTTCTCAAATCTGTTGGTTTACATTAGCCGTGAATCCCTTTTTTTTTTTTTCTATTCTATCCTTTTTTACAAGTATCGGCTATATTTTAAATTGTTCGGCAATTTATTTTGCACGTTCATTATTAAGAAATATATCCTAATTGGTTCTTTATCCTTTTTATATAATATGTCAGTATCTATATTCATCTCTCATGATGATATAATTATCATGTCCACAATTCACTCAGATATTCTTTCTATATTACGCGTCAGTAATTACGTTCGCCTTTCTTCGTATTTTCTAAGTTTCAGTTTCATCTTCTCTATCATTTTTATCAGTTTTTCTCAATCCGACGTTTTAAAGCGTCGATAATTATCATAATTAATTAAATAATTATTAGTAAATTTTTATGAAGCGTAAAATTTAAATTTCTTAGTTCGACCAATTATATAAAATGTTCAAAAATAAATTTGAATTTAATTAACAAGATTTTTGGTTGATTTATCGAAAATAATTAATATGATTCGTAAATGTTCGAAAAACCTTCGTTTATACTTTGGCCAAAAGTTTTCTTAGTTGAAAGGCAAAAATTTTCGTTTCAAATTTCAAGTCATAAATTATATAATTTCCTCAATTCTTCTTAAGTTGTCTAGAAGTATACACAAATATTTACCCCTAAACAGAAGTTTAGTTAAATGGTTTGTGTATAAGGGAATAATCCTCTTAAAAATCCTTTGTTAAAACATTTGTTAAAACATTTGTCAAAACATATTTCCATTTCTTTTTGGTATAACTCAAAGTCTTAAAAGGGCTCTTAATTTTGAAGAGTCAATATAGATTTCATTATCTATTAATCACACGGTTAAATCATGTAAAGTATTAAGTCGTTAATCACATGTTAAATATTTAAAATACAGCTTTTTATCGTTCGGCCAATTCAGGGCAATCTATAATTAATTATTAACTTCATTCCTATTCTTATAAACAAACAATTGGTCCTTAATGATCTCAAGCATGAGTTTATCAATTTACAGCCTACACACGTGATTCACCAAATTTATGAATGCTACATGTGTGTTGGTCAATCCAAATGACATCACGTGAAACTCATAATATTCATTACAAGTACCGGATGTAGTGATTGGAATAAATAATCTTCTTCGCGGATTGGAAGTTGATGATAACCATGCCACGGATCAAATCTTAAAAACCTTGTAAATGATCGAACAAATCTTCCATTTCGAGTTATGGATATCGTTTTCGATTGTCAATTTACTCAGTCACAGTAATCTATGAATATAAGGAATGATAACACCATAGCTCTTCAGGATGACAGGCTTGGTATAATAAAATCTTTCTCCGACAACTTTCTCAGTTGTACGGTAATTCCTTTAATTTAGATGGTGCTGACGTACAGTGCACAAGCCACAGGTGCAGCACCGAGAATATAATCAAATACCAAATTCTACTTGCCTTAATGGCGAAAGTCTAGGTAATTTACCAACAAATACTTCCTAAGGTTTCAAATAACAGAAACATCTTTTAATACATTCATATTAGGTTCTTCTAGATTATAATATCTATGACTAATTCATAATCATTCACGGTATAATTTTAAGTCTAAATACAGGATATGGTCATCCATCAAGAATTATTTAGATCACTTTTGATAGTCAACATCTTATCATTTAAGGGAATTCTACTCGAGTTCCCATCAATTAAGACAATGTCGTCATGTCATAATCAATCAATCCATTCTACCGGCATTATCAACCTTCCAGTTTCATTATCGTTCATAAGATGTGAACTTCTCAAAAGACTAATAATAACTCATAATCCTTCACAAATTCAAGGATATATGGAGACATAACTAACCTTAAAAGAGTAAGGTTAACGCATAATCTACACGGGAGAATTTCAAATCAGATACAGACGAAAACATTTAACGAATATAAATATATCCCATGTTTTCATTAATTTGAGTACGCATTCGAAAGCTCCTCGGATCGTTACCCAGGTCATTCAAATGAAATTAAATCAAAAGAAATGATAGGAACGTCGATACATCCAGTCGGATATCAACACTCGATAATCAGATACTTTTCCTAAGAATCTCACTACAGGAGAATTGGACAAGAAAGAATTGTCAATTGTCAAATAAGACAATTTCCACAGATGAGTAAATTCCACTCAGAAGAATAGATGCTACAAGAACATATGTAGGTGTCCCTAACACTATGTCCTTATTTTTCACTTCTTGCAGATCTCGTAAATTTAATCTTTCACAATTTTTAAAGAAAAATTAGTGTTTATTAATCAGTTTTATGGTGACTACTAATCAGCCTTGCATGGTCCATTCCAAATTGTATGTAGGCGCGCAACTATATACAATTTCAAGATTAACGATGCAATACTCAGTTCGTCAAAATGTTATCATCATGTTTATAATAAAAACATTTTCAGGCTTAATTCTTAAATAAGAATCAAAAATAAGTTTACAAAGATTTTCTTTGTTATGAAAACAATTAGGTTTTCCAAAGATTTTCATAAACAACTTCATTTTGATAACAATCACTTATAAATCTTACTTTGAATAATCCTTATAGTAATAAAAATTCAATTTTTCTCAATGGATACGGTTTTATCTTATAAAAACAACGAGTGATCTGCAGAAGAGTGATGAAAGCTCGTTCACCAAGAACTAACTACGATATGATAGGAAATGAACTTTATCCAAATAATCATGAGGTTCATGACCTCGATAGTACTCACGAAGAATGACTCACAACGTAACTCAATTCAAGATGAGTACTCGTTCAATGGTTACATCACTAATGCGAACATTAGGATGAAGCAATAAAAGATAGATAACATCGATACATGTAGGATTTAGCAATCAAAGGTAGTCTTTTCATTAATCACAAATAAGTCAAAATTGTACCGTAACACATTATGTGTCACTATGTCATACAATTCTCAGAACTCATCCTACCAACTGATATCTCAGTTAAGTTAGGGATTTTTAAAAGATACCACAATGAATACTAATCTACAAGAGTGATTAGGTGTTCCACATGTCCCAGAAGATCCATCGGTCTCAATTCAGAAGAAGATTTCTTCAATTAATTTCTTGGACACTGGGCATCCTCATTAGTGGACAATGGCCTAGGAACAACCCTTAACACAAACCTACAATCAATTAAAACCTTATAATTCATTCACAAAACATAACGACTTCCTCTTAACAATCTCATATTCCATATAGGTTAAGTTTTACTTTTATTTATTCAAGTTTCAACCAATTTTATACTCAATTCGATATCCTACCTCAATCTCCAATACTTTCAATCTTATTCGTCGGCCTTGTAAAGGCAATACAATCTCAATATAAATCAACACTTAATTTCCAATCCTATTAGCTCTTACAACAACAATTATCAAATGAGTCATTAATATGAAATGACTTGATCATTCAACTTAGACTTCTCGGAAAGGTACTAGTGGCATGAGGCTTTTGGGTAATGGTTCCAATGACAGCCTCAAGTGCAACATTCACCCTTTCGATTTCAATTTAAGAATTGGATGACAACGAATCAGATGACATCTTTCTAGGTGGTAACGTTTTGTCAAACTCCACTCTTATAAGAAAAGATCATCATGACATCGATATCAGATTTAATCTCGCCAATTCTTTTTTAATATCGCAATCAACTAATATCTACATTTCTATGAATATCAACCATTTGTTGGGATCATAAATATCCACAACTTGGTTTAGATCTAGGATAGCTAGAATTCCTACGATAATAGCTTTGATTAATTTACTAGGGGATTTAGGGTTACTTGTGACACTCTACGTCGTATAAATACCTCGTATAAAAATCAAAATAATCATCAAACAATCATGTAATAAAATTACATCATATATATATATATATATATATATATATATATATATATATATATATATATATATATATATATATATATATATATATATATATATATATATATATATATATATATATATATATATATATATATATATATATATAATCCAAGTTATATATATATTAAAATAACACTTCTCAGTCTTGGCCTTGTCGGTAACTCGGGAATTCTTCGGCACCGTTATAGTCAAAAGATTTTTTGACATTTTTAGAAAAATGTTTATAGTTAAAAGATTTTGAAAAGTTTTATTCAAAACCTTCGTTTTAAAAATCTTTCGTTCTCTATAACGAGAGCTCTGGTACCAAACTGTAACACCCCCAAATTTATACAACTCAATACAGCGGAAGACTCGTTGGTGTTACGGGATAGCACATTACTCACATCATAGACAACGCATAAAAATCGCGTCGTTTATTAATAAAGCATTTCCATTCATAAATATCAAAGTTACATCGGTCCCAAGTCATTACATTTCATACAAAAGTTTTACAAAGTGTTTGAATGGAAAATATTGTTTAAGTACGGGCCATGAATTCTTGTCGTCTTCCCGAGAATTACCTTCAATTACCTGAGACAAAACATGTTAAAGGAAAATTTCAGCGATAACGCCGAGTGAATTCATAGAGTTTAATAAATTCCATCAATATAACTTTGGTATAAAATTAGTACCAAAAATCAATTTGTACAAATCATTGTAATAGGCCGTAAAATAGCCAAAAATCATTTTATACAAATCTTTGTAATAGGCCATAAAATAGCCAAAGTCATTTTATATAAATCCTTCTCGAAAATCATAACATAGGCATTTGCCTTAAAAATTATTATACGAGCCAATGTCGTAAAAACATCATACAATACGTCTTACGACGTTGTATGAAAATAAAAACCGTTATATGAGTATGGTTATGAAAACCAAAACACAAACATAATATAAATAGTATGACCCAGTATTGCTAGTCAGGCAATACATCGTAATTCGAAGCGTCTAATAGTATTTCGTTAGTTTTTGGATTATTATAAGCCGCATGACATTTTTACCTTACTAAACCAACAACGGGTAGCTAACCCGATACCAATTTTGCCCATCTAAAGTAGCGTGTCATCACAAAGGTCACGCTATGGAAATCTTCTCATACATAAATTCGCTTACCAATCAATGTGGCACGACGGGGATCAACCGTCAAGGCGCGAACTGGGGTGATCGTCCCCAAATAGTACTATTAAATGCATAAGCGTCTACCAACTCCCGGTAGTTCACAATTCATGCTAATGGGACTTTTAGTGACATAACCTAACTTTAATAATCCATTTGATTTCATCTATCGGGTCCTTTAATCATTTATCGGGTCATACAATCGGGTCATTCAATCATTCGGGTCCAAATCAATAAACAAACAATTGGGACAAATGGTGTCCTAATTTTATAAAAACTAACATGTTATCTCCCTCGCGGGTTTATAAAACATTTATAAAAACATTTAAAAGAGTGCGAGGCTATGAACTCACGTTGATATGGGAAGGCGGGTTATCGGCAGTTCGGATGTACGGTACGTGCTTCAATCACGGAAACCTAGACAAATAATACTCGGTCTTAGACGTTTGTCCAATGACTTTATAAAAATATCAATTATGTATACATATGATGATTATATATATATGATGATCAAGTAGGTTTACATATCCTCATTTACTCATTTTTGCGTTATGTGTCGATAACTTTTATACTAGTTTTCTCGTTTTATCTATTTACGTGTTTTAAGTCCAATAAACTTAGTATAAGTTCTTTAACTCTTATTAATCCTTTTCACACTTATATTATCAGTAGTTAAAATTTACAAGTTGGGCCCAAATGGGTTAAGCCCAATAAGTTCTTTTTATGAGTGTTTATCTCATTTAGTCCAATTATTAACTCAAGTATTAGTCCACTATGTTTACTTAGCTCGTTAATGTCCGTATGCCCTAAAGTTCGGGTTTTATCGGTTTTTACTTGTTATACATGTCTATATATCAGTATATAAGTTTTATAAAGTTTTCATTAGACGGGTCCAACCATCTAAGTTTTATTTAACAAAAACGTTAATTTTACGGCGATAGCCGAAAAAGTCGTAAAAATCATGTTTATAGTTTTATAACTTATAAAACTTAACAAGTTACCATTTTTATAAAATGTACACTTATTTAACCTTTTAACTACTTATATAAATAAAATCCAAGAGTTAGTGGGTTTTAACTTTACATTTTATACAATATAATTTTGAGTGCTTATATAATAGTATTATACTTTATTTTTCAAAAATCTGATTTTTATCTTCACTTTCACCAAAATTGCCATATCTTGAGTTCTATATGGAGATAGAAGCTCAAATTTTTATCACATAAACTAAATGATATGTGATACATTTAACTCTTCTATAGCTACTGTTGAATCATCTTCTAAATATTTTCTAAAAATCGTCCAAAACAGTAACCTCATATTTATACCCTAAACTTGTTTTGATCATATCTCACTCATTACAATGATTCCATTGCATGGCCAACTCTCACATGTGTACAAGACCCATAGCTTACTGTAAATGGATTCTACTTCATCATATTATCAGTCCATGACCTGTTTATTTACTGTTTTATACAGCCAACAAATTTAACCAAGATTTTAACCTTGTTTCTTATGGTTTTTCACCTTTTTAATCATGTTTATCAACACCAAATCCCCACGTAATATTTTTATCATCATATAATCATCATATACATATACAATAGGAAATAAAATACATGTTTACATAATCAAAATAACAAGAAGATGAGGAGGACAATCTTTATACCACAAAGTTGATGTAGGTTATGAGTTTGACATGGTTTTGGATGGAGAAACTTATGATGAACCAAGACCACCTTCATGACCACCATTCTTCATAGAAAACTTGTGGGAAATCAGCCCCAAGACACCATGAAATTACTCCTTGGATGTTATAATCACCACCATTCAAGAGAGCTTCAAGAGGGCATCAACATGTGTGTAAATAACATGAGATTTTATGGTAGAATCAAGATCAAGTGAGGGTGTTTTTGGGGGTAAAGTGGACGGCAAAGAGAGAGTAGAGAGAGTTTTGATGGTTGTTTGCATGTGTAAAATGGGAGAAAATGGTTTTGCTAGTGGTTTTGTAAGAGGTAGCTTACATTGTAAGCTTACAAGTTAACAAGTGTTAACTTGTTAAGGAAATCTTGACACCTAAGGGTGGGTGACATGGTTTTGCCGTCCCATGTGTAGGGGGTGGGGCAAAACTTGTTTTTGTCTCATCCCCAATTATTTACGGGTACTCCTCGATTATAGTTTTCTCGATTTGCGTGCCCTCGGGTCGTTTTACGAAAAAAGTTTTTATAAATTATGAATCACCGTCACAAAACGAATCTAATAAAAATTGTCTCATCAAAAACGGAGTTCGAAAACGTAAATACGTAATCCTAAGGTTTCCGGTTTAGTCGTAAAGGACGTTAAAATAAAATCGTAAGTCCTAATCTCTTCCTGTAAATTTGTGAGTTTATGAACCAACACAAATTTAAAACTCCAAAATAATATTCATGGACAATTTTATTTTTCTGAAATGTCGGACTGTCACCAAAGACGGTGTATGTAAAAGTAAGCACGTAACGTTGAATCCTCCGGTTTAAACGTAGTCGACGCTATTTCAAGACGTAAATCCAAATTTCTTCCAAAAAATATGTGAGTTCATATTGTAACATTAAAATAATATTTTCAAATAATATTTGAGAATAAAATATCAATCGTAAATTGACGGATTGTCATAAAGACAACAATTGTTTTGTAAAACCTGTATTAAATACAATGACTTGGGACCGATGTAACTTTGATATTTATGAATGGAAATGCTTTATTAATAAACGACGCGATTTTTATGCGTTGTCTATGATGTGAGTAATGTGCTATCCCGTAACACCAACGAGTCTTCCGTTGTATTGAGTTGTATAAATTTGGGGGTGTTACATATTTATTTTCATGTATTATTGTTGCAGGTATTTTGACTAAGTAATGGTTGGTACAGGACTGACCATATTTAGTCGCATGTGCTTTTCATTCGAATTTTGTTTTGGTGAAACGACCCATAGGCTTTCACCCTTGCTCATGTCAATTTTGTTTTGGTGAACCGACCCATAGGCGTTCATCCTTACTCATGTCAAAAAAAAAATTGTGAACCGACCCATGGTCGTCCACAACAGCGATTTTTTAGATTTTATTTCATTACAGTCATATTACTTTCATGTCCCCTCATTAATTGTTATGTTCTTTATGTTAATTATATTTTCATACTATCATGGTTAACTTCATTTTCATGCTGATTATGTTTTACGCTCCTTATGACGACGATGTTTTCATACTCTCATGCTGATTTCGTTTTTATGCTGATTATGTCTTAAGTCTCTTTATGTTGATTTTGCTTACATCATGTTGATTATGATTTCATGCTAGACATTGATGGATTTCATTTAATCCTGCTTTCATGATAGTCATGGTTGGTTTTCATTAATCATGCTTTCATGCTAATTATCGTTAAATTTCGTTTTACCACATTTTTGGTATTTCTCTATGCAACTAGAATGATGTCTACGCTGAAATTGCTAGGCTATCATGTCGCTCACTTCAGTTCAGTTTCCTAACCATTTAATCAGTTTTCCCTTTTAAAATCACGTAAGATGGTTAAAAACCATACCGATCATCTCATACACATTCCACGTAAACTCCACGTACTTTATTCCATGTGTACTTCTTGTACCATACTCCATATGTACTCCATGTACCACATGAAACGTGTACTCCGTGTACCGTATTCCATGTGTACTACACCTACCGTAATCCATATGTATTTCACCTACAACACTCCATGAGTATTTACTAATCGATTCTCAATCATCTCAGGAGTTTCCACTTGACAAGATTCTACAAGATGATGATAATGCTCATAAGTTGGAGGTTCTACGAGATGTTGATGTTACTTATATTGGGAGTTTTACCAGATGTTGTTGCTGATGTTGTTGCTGCTCACATATCAGAAGATCCTACGAGACAAAGACGAAGGCGATAGATCAGAACGGCCCGACTAAAAACACACGTCATTCAGTTGTCTTTTCAGTCATATGAGTGGGAACCGCTGCCAGCCGGACACTCGGCTAAATAGTTACATGAATCACCGTCGTGAGATTGACCGTCATGGAACTGACAGACAAGACGATAGTAACCACTACTATGACGGCAACTATTCTATCAATCACAACAGAACACTGGTCATGGACGTAACAAGAAGTACAAAGGTTAACCGCCCAGCTAACTCGCCAATTCTGGCATTTTAAACAAAGTTTTAAATTTATTCATTTTCACATCTGAGGACACATGTCAAGACATCCGTCAAGGCACACGTTCCACGTATATTTTCTGAGGACACATGTCAAAGACATCCATCAAGACATGTGTCTCACGTGTACCTTCTCAAGACACATGTCAAGACACAAGTCAAGACACATGTCACATGATAGTCTCAAAACATGAGTCAAGACACACGACTCACGCATAACTTTGGAATTAAGCCTCAGAAATTCAGGGTACCCTCCAAGGGGTATAACCGTTCTGTGGTGCCAGGTATTAATCAGGCCATAAGAATTCAAGTACCATCACCGGCGTAACTTCATGTTTGGTCACGCACTTTTCGTCATGTGTGAGGCAGGCGAAATGCATTCCGTAAAATATACCATGTTTACTTCATGTGCTGACATGGAACTTTCATTTCTCGATCACATATTGCATATATCCATGACCATAAAAGACGCCATTCGCATCACCCATGTGTACGAAGGTTTTCCGTCAGGCTAATTATAACATCCAACCTGCTTACGCACTTACCTCAGACAGATGCGAGTTAAATGTGATTCTGTTTATGGACTATGAATAGCACACCATGCTACGATTGGTCTCATTCATATCAGATTATGTACAATGATGTTCAGGCTCCTGAATACATGCAACATGGTTTTCCATCAGGAAAATCTCTAAAATTATCATGCTTTACAAGCACGTGTTTGTTATCCCATGGCTGCGAAGATTTTTCCAGCTATCGGTTATGACAAAATAATACAAAGATTTTCACTAAGTATCAAAGTTCGTAGAATCCGATCTTTTCGAATTGATTACCAGTAGAAAGTGTGACTCAATCGTTCTTGGTGGAAAGTAAAAAGATTTGGTTATCTATTTTAAACTAAAAATGAAAATGTCGTTGAGTAAATAAAGATGAAAGCTTTAAAATTTAAAACTAAAAATGAAGACTTTAAAAATTGAAAAGTATTTGATTAAAACTTATAAAAATGTAAACTTTAAATCATTAAACTAAAATAAGATAAGTTAGAAATAAGCTAAGTAAAAAGGCAGAAAAAGTTAAATTCAAAAACTGTAGAAACAAACCCTTATCTAGAATAATATCCGGATTGTAGAAAGGAGGCTTATCCAGAATGAAATCCGGAATAGGGGACAGGAAGCTTATTCGGAATATTTGAAGTGTAACTTATCCCGAAAAATACTCCTCTGGTGCTTATCCGGAATAATACTCGTAGCTTATCTGGAAAAATGAGATTGAGTGCTTATCCTGAATACTGTAGATGCAGCTTATCCGGAATACAAGAACTAGAGCCTATCCGGAATGATGAAGGTGTTGATATTCGGAATAATCACGAGGATGCTAATCCGGAAAAAGCAATGAAAACCTTATCCGGAATACAAAAGGGCAACTTATCTGGAATCCTTTTTCTAACCACTATCCAGAATAATATCCGAATTCTTATCCGGAATGAACTTGTTAAGCTTATCCGGAATATCTGAAATGTACACTATCCGGAATATCTGAAATGTTGCTAATCCGGAATAATCAAAGATACAACTATTCGGAATAAAAGGGTTAAGATCCTTATCCGGAATAAGCTATTGTGAAGCTTATCCGGAATAAAGGGCAATGTTGACTATTCGGAATAAAGGGGTTTTGACAAATTTCAGAACACAAACTTAGCAAAAAGCAAATATAAACCCAAAATCAATAAGCACTTTACCAAAAGCTAAACAAAATTGTTTTTAGAAAAAGGAGAATAAGCTAAAATTTAAAAACTTTTAAACATAAAATAAGCTAGAAATCAAAAAGCACTTTTTATAAAAACTTAAACTTATCTAAAGCTACTAATTTTTAAGAACTATTTAATCATAAAGATTAAGAAAACAAACACTATGATCTAAAAACTTTATAAAATCACCAATTTAATAAGTACAACCAAGTAACTACACCATCAAATAATCAACAAGATTAAGATAAAACTACATGATTATCAAGATTAAGTAAAAGATTAAGAAAGGTAGAATGAGAATTAAGAAAACAAGATTGATTGATTAAAGATTAATATCAAATGATTACAAGATTAAAGTTGATAAACTTGGAAAACTAGAGAGAAGAAAAAGTTAAGAAAAACTTGAAAAATAAACTACTCTAAAAATTAACCACCTAACCACCCTCCTAATGACACATTAGGAGGGTATTTATAGGAGGTGGGGAGATTACATGCTTAAGCTATCTTATTTCTTTCTTCTCGTCTCGACTCGACTTAATTTCTTTGTCTTTCTCGATGTCGTCTCGATATTAGGTCGATATAAATTGAACTCGTCTTATAATTTTCTTCTATAATTAGACTTGAGTTCTTCAACTTCATTAAACTTCCGTCTTCAGACTTTTTTCTTCGATAAATCTTCAGAATAGGCCTTGGACTTCCGTTCTTTTTGCATTCTCGATCTTTCGACTTCGTCTTTAGTATTTTTCTTCGATAAAAGCCCGTGATAGCCCATGTTTTCTTCCTTTTGCATCTTTTGGTCCTAAAACACAATAAAAACACAAACCACGTATAATTCCGACTTTTATGACATAAAATACACGATTTGGTCTTGTTATTATTGGAAATAAGTGGTACAAGGATAAGTGTTTTCACACTTATTAAATCCCCTACACTTGACCATTGCAATGTCCTCATGCAATGCACTAATTTCAAAGCACTGTTTACATTTCTCATCATAAATAACCCACCTTGGCCTTTATTAAATGCTAAATACTAAGAAAACTAAAAGAACAAAATAAGTAAGAAATCAAAGACTTACATTGGGGTTTTAGGTTATCATGAATGTTCATCATTCTCAAGTTTCACGTTCCCCATACCAAGCTTAAAAGCGAGATCATTGTTATTATAAGTTAGCAAACTAACACGAACTCATGTGGCCCAATTATTCACTTAGACTCCCTTATTCCTAGGTGTATCTCTTATATTTTATTGTTGTCTTAAATGATCACGAGGATGTATTGTTGACTTATTATGATAGTTATTTAGGCTGAAAATAAAGTGGGACGATTTAATCAATAGTTAGCTAAAGGACAAAATCTTTTAAAACTGCTTCTCGGGACATTTCAAAGTTCATATCTTGGCATAACTCGCTTCACGATTTGAGACCTTTCTTGGACCGATATTTGGCAGCAACTTCATACTTCAAATCTTTGAGAGACGTTCTTGAAATTATGGTCTTCTCTTTATAATAGGAATTTCTTCACTTGAAGTTTTGAGAGATTCTTCATATTTGGACCACGACTTCTTCATTTTTCTCCAATCTTTATTCTGGACTTTGATATACAACGATCCGCCTCCTTTTAGGACTTGGATCTATTTATCCTCATACCTTGCCAGGGTCTTTTCGGATAGACTTCTCCATGATCTTTTGGGGAGTACTTGCTTTTCGTCGTGTGTCTCGATCCTTCATATTGATTTTCGATAAATGATTCTTCACATCACTTTTGGATCTTTAGCAACAAAATGTAGCCCTCATGCCTTGTTAGGGCCTTTTCGGACTCGCCAATATTCGCATCCCGCTTCAATAAGTTATGCCTTGGCTATGAACTCTAATTAATACCGAGCAACTTTTAAACGATCTTGTGCTAGAAGCTAAGTAACTTTTCAAATCGTACAACCTTATTTATTACAGATGAATTTATTAGCAAGCGATGGGAGAATAAGCTTATAATCAACTCACATAAATTCACGAAAGAACACCAAACTTATAATTGACTCTATCATCTCTCATTCTCCACAATTTAAAATCTCAAGTAATGAGACTCGTGGATGCTTAGCCAATTAAATCAAAGTTTTGGGTTTTCGAGTCATCTATAGGATCTTGCAAACTCTTAGACTTTTTCAAGTTTAGAAATCGCATTTTAAAGTTCCCTTGATAAACAACTCTCTAGGATCAATTATAGGAACTTGCGAAAAGTTCTTGTTCTTATCCCGTGAGAGTTAAGACCTTCGCGTTTTAAAGTTCCCTATATAAAAGCCTAACAAAACTTGACTTAAACACGGGTTAAGGATACTAGCTAGAGTAAACTTAGATAAGTAAACTCGGGTTGAGTCAAAATATTCACGACTTTGAAAAATTTAAAACCACTTTATTAAACTTTTATTTTAGCAAGGAAGGCAAATAACGATAACAAAGGAAAATACTACTATATTACTAGGCCAAAATAGATTAAGAATTTTGAAAAATGTCGAAAAATTAAATTTTCCAGTTAAAATGAGGACAAATTCATGGAAAAGACCACTTACTTCGATAGAAGTCCCCCCTACACTTGATATAAACATTGTCCTTAATGTTTAAGCATATGGGAGTAAACTCCCCTACACTTAGGACATTGTGCACTTTGTTTAAATCTTGCTAAGGAAACGACAACTGTAGTGATTTCAATGTGAACATATAAGATATGAAATATTGAATCACGACAGTTTAGGATAGAACCGGGAAGACGGGTACACGGGATCACGGTTCGTCAAAAGTCATCGAGAATGGATCTTTGAAGCTTTAATCCCTGCACAGAAGAAGAAACAAGACAACAAACACATACGGGGATCCCCTACACTTATTATGAAAACGCTAAAGGGTAGATCACAGGTTGCCTCCCGAGAAGCGCTTGTTTTTGTTCACCGAGTCACGAGCCTGACTCGACCCAAAACTAGTTCATGGGAAACGTGGTGAGGGATGGAATCATCTCATGAGAGATGTCCTCACCAAAGTACAACTTCACGCGCTGGCCATTCACCTTAAAATTTGGCCCATTTGGCTGAGAAAGCTCAATGGTGCCATAGGGAAAGACTTTGGCAACGGTGAATGGACCAGACCAGCGGCTCTTCAACTTGCCCGAGAAGATCTTCAACCGAGAGTTAAAAAGTAAGACTTGATCACCAACGTGGAACTCTCGGTTCTTAATCCTTGCATCATGGATGATCTTGGTCTTCTCCTTGTAGATCAATGAGTTCTCGTAAGCTTCATTCCTCAGTTCATTAAGCTCGTTGAGTTGAATTTTCCGAAGATCACCGGCTTTGTTAATGTCTAAGTTAGCCCACTTCAAGGCCCAGTATGCCTTATGTTCCAGCTCAATAAGGAGGTGGCATGCCTTCCCGTACATAAGACGATAAGGTGTACAACCAATCGGGGTCTTATAGGCGGTACGGAAAGCCCACAAAGCATCATCTAATTTATCGGCCCACGAGGCACGATGCTCTCCCACAGTACGCTCCAGAATTCGCTTCAATCCGCGGTTAGATATCTCGGCTTGCCCATTAGTTTGGGGATGATAAGCGGTAGAAAGACGGTGATTGACACCGTACTTAGCCATGACTCTCGCGAACTGATCATTGCAAAAATGAGTCCCGCGGTCACTGATTATAGCACGAGGAACGCCGAATCGAGCAAAAAGTTGCGTCAAAAATTTCACAACCACCCTCGCATCGTTCGTAGGGAGAGCCTTTACTTCAACCCATTTAGAAACATAGTCAACGGCTACGAGGATGTACATGCTCCCTTTAGATGATGGAAACGGCCCCATAAAGTCGATACCCCATACATCTTTATGAAATTTTGAGGCATCTCATCTTTATGTGTGATCTTGCCTTGTCTTTGGCAAGCATCACAATGTTTAACCATGTCGTGAGCGCCACGATAAATGGTGGGCCAATAAAATCCAGAGTCGAATACTTTCTTCGCGGTGTAAGTGGGTCCAAAGTGACCACCGGTGGGTCCTTTATGGCAAGCGTCAAGGATTTGTACCGCTTCCGGCCCATCAACACATCGGCGAATGACAAGATTCGCACATTGTTTGAAGAGGTAAGGGTCGTCCCAGCAATAATGTTCAATATCTTTAAAGAACTTTTTCTTTTGTTGGGACGTTAACCCTTCCTTGATAATTCCACCCGCTAAGTAGTTTGCAATGTCTGCAAACCACGGGGTGTCATCAAGATTGGAGTTGATAGACATTAAGGCCTCAAGGGGAAAAGAGTCACTGATCTCTTGATTCGGATGATCCCCTTGATAAGGATCCTCAAGTCTACTTAGATGATCCGTGGCTAGGTTTTCTGCTCCCTTTTTGTCACGAATTTCAATGTTGAATTCTTAAAGGAGAAAAACCCAACGAAGAAGTATTGGCTTAGAATCTTGCTTAGTCAACAAGTACTTTAACGCGGAATGATCGGTATACACGATGGTGGTAGAAAGGACAAGATAGGGGCGAAATTTTTCAAAAGCATACACTACAGCTAAAAGCTCTTTTTTGGTAGTGGTATAATGCAATTGAGCCCCCGTCATTGACTTGCTAGCATAGTGGAATTGTTGGAAGTGTTTGTTCACTCTTTGGCCCAAAACCGCTCCAATAGCAAAATCGCTAGCATCACACATCAATTCAAAAGGTAGCTCCCAATTAGGGGTAACCAAGACCGGTGCCTTAGTTAGCTTATCCTTAAGAAGATTGAAGGATTCAAGACACTCTTTGGAAAAGATGAAAGGAGTATCTTTTTCCAAGAGGTGGGTCATCGGGTGAGCGATTTTAGAAAAATCTTGGATGAATCGACGATAGAAGCCCGCATGACCAAGGAAACTTCTCACACCCTTCACGGTTGAAGGTGGAGGTAATTTGGCTATGACATCTAGTTTAGCACGGTCCACTTCAAGACCGGCTTTAGAGATTTTATGTCCAAGCACAATGCCTTCTTTTACCATGAAATAGCATTTTTCCCAATTTAGAACAAGGCGAGTGTCTTCACACCGCTTAAGCATGCGTTCCAAATTGGCAAGGCAATGAGAGAAAGAATCACCATAAACCGAGAAATCATCCATGAAGACTTCCATAGTTTCTTCAACCATGTCATGGAAGGTAGCCATCATACACCTTTGGAAAGTCCCAGGAGCATTGCATAAGCCGAAAGGCATTCTTTTATAAGCAAATGTTCCGTAAGGACAAGTGAATGTGGGTTTCTCTTGGTCTTTGGGATTGATGGGAATTTGAAAATACCCGGAGAAACCGTATAAAAAGCAGTAATAGTCATTACCCGCTAGACGTTCAAGCATTTGGTCCATGAAAGGAAGGGGAAAATGATCCTTTCTCGTAGCATCATCGAGTTTGCGATAGTCTATACAAACTCTCCACCCTGTAACGAGACGAGTAGGAATCAACTCGTTGTTTTCATTGGGCCCAACGGTGATTCCGCCTTTCTTAGGCACACAATGGACGGGACTAACCCATGGTGAATCTGAGATAGGGTAGATCATTCCCGCATCAAGAAGTTTGATAACCTCTTTTTTGATTACGTCATGGATCTTAAGATTCACCCTTCTTTGGCTTTGAATAGTGGGTTTAAAGTCGTCCTCCAAGAGAACTTTATGTGTGCAAAGGTGAGGATCAATTCGACGAATATCAGAGATTTTCCAAGCAATCGCTTTCTTGTGATTCTTTAGCACGGCGCTAAGTCGAGATTTTTCTTCTTCTTTCAAGTCCTTAGCAATGATGACGGGTGACTTCTTGTTGTCTTCAAGGAAAACGTACTCGAGATGAGACGGTAGGTCCTTAAGTTCTAAATCCGGAGGATTTTCGATGGAAGGCGTAGTCAAATTCGGTTCATCGATAGAGATATCCTTAGGAGATGGTGGAGAAATATGGTCCTCATTGAGAAGTTTCTCAATGGTACGAATGTCTTCATCCCAATTGGAGGGAGAATCGTCATATTTTAAGTCCACATCTCCCAAAGTTGCTTCAAATTCTTTCAAGATGAAATCACTTTCTCCAAATGGAGTTAGTGATGGAGCAATAGAGGCAACCGTCTCAACAATGGGAAGAGAAGAAGAACCACTTTTACAAGCGTCTTTTAAATGTTCTTCACAAGCCTCATCAAGAACGTCAATGAAATTAACGCTCTCATTTTCAGAAGGTTGCTTAGAAAGTTTACCCATGTTGAAGACGATTTTATCGTCACCAACTCTCATGATTAATTCGCCCGCGGCTACATCAATGAGAGTGCGACCGGTCCTTAAGAATGGACGTCCAACGATTAATAGAACACGGGGATCCATCTCGTAGTCAACGACAACAAAATCCGACGGAAAGGTGAATTTGTCGACACCAACGAAGACGTCTTCGGCTATCCCCACTGGATACGCAACCGTACGGTTAGCTAATTCCAAAGTCATTCGTGTGGGGACTAGCTTGGGTAGAGACAATTGCTTCCAAACGCTTAGAGGCATTAAGTTGATACTAGCACCTAGATCGGCTAGGGCCATACAATTCTCTACCCCGGGGAAGTTGCAAGGAATCAAGAAACGACCCGGATCACCAAGTTTGGTTGGTAATTTCCTTAAGAGCAATGCAGAGAAATTCTCATTAAGTTGGGTCTGAGCGATGTCGAGGAGTTTCTCCTTATCACTAAGAAGATCTTTAAACATTTTAGCGTATTTTGGCATGTGAGCGAGAGTCTTAGCAAAGGAGATATTGAAATTCAGTTGTTTAAACATTTTTAGAAAATTAGAAACCTGAATATCATCCTTGTTCTTCAATTTCTCTTTCCTCAACCTCGAAGGATAAGGTATATTGGGTTGAGATGAAGGCTTTGGAATGGAATTCTCACTCACATCCTTGGGTGGTGGAGGGGTGGAAGTAGCAGGTAGGGGAATTGGAGAAGGAGACTCGTTTTCCTTTGTCACAATCACCGGTGTAGGTGTAGGAAGCTCGGGTTCCTTTAAACCTTTTCCACTGCGAGTGGTGATTGCTTTCATCTCCCCTCTTGGATTAGCAACGGTGTTACTCGGAAGAGAACCCGAACCAGAGGATTGATTACTTGGGAAGAAACTAGTCATCATGTTCCTCAAGTCATTCGTTTGACTTGCCAAAGTGTTTCGCATATCGGCTCAAAGATCGTTTCCTTGTTTCACCATATCTGCTTTCAAGTTGAGCATTTCCCGCTGAAGATTTTGCACTATCGCATCATTAGTCCTCATGTAAGTTTCAACGTCTCGGTGTAATGTGGTGGGTTGGTTGGGAGGAGGAGCATGGTAGGCGGGTGGTTGATAAGCAGTTTGTTGGTAAACTTGGTTGTTTCTTTGAGGTAGATATGGGTTTCTTTGGTTTTGATATTGATTTGGAGCTCGAGGTTGATTTTGATTGTTGCGATTGAGGTTGTTTGGGTTTTGTGGTGGGAAACCGGGTGGTGAAAGAAAGTTGTTTGAGAGATAGCTGAGCAAATTGCGGTTACCTTGAGGACGTGCTTGATAGCCTCTTGTGGAATAGGTACCGTTGGCGGCATACACATTTTCTGGATTGTCATGAGTCGAAGGACAATCGGTGTATGAATTAGATCCCCCGCAAATTTCACATGATTGAGTCAAAGCACTAGCTTGGGCAGTGATAGCTTTGGTATTGTTGGCGGCTTGGAGAGCAAGTGATTCAACAAGCGAAGTAAGCTTATCAATTCTCTTGTCGCTCTCATTAGTGCTAGCACTAGCCACATTAGTCCGAACACTTTTGGTTTGCACTCTAGACTTGTTCTCAATAAATCCCAAGCGGCATTAGCAGACTTAACCAAAATGTTACCCCCCGAGGCACTATTTAGTGAATCTTGGTCATTCATGCTTAAACGATTGTAAAAAGTATTGATTTGATGTACTTTTGTTAAACCATGTTGTGGACACTTTCTTAAAAGTTCCTTAAAACGGTCCCAAGATTCACTAGATGTCTCACCGTACTTTTGTTCAAAAGTAATGATTTCATTCCGCAAAGCGGTAGTACGTGAGGGTGGGAAAAAGTAGTTGATGAATTTGGTCTCTAAATCCGTCCACGTAAGAATACTTTGTGGCGGTTCCTTATCAAGCCAATGTCGGGCTTGTCCCTCTAAGGAGAAAGGAAAAAGTTGCAAGCGAATCACTTCTTATGATACCCCATTGTACTTAACCGTATTAGTGAGTTGAAGAAACCTTTTAATATGGTCATGAGGATCATCAATTGAACGCCCCAAGAAGGGTTGAGCAGAGACCATTTGAATGAAGCCGGATTTAAGCTCAAAGTTGTTGGCTCCAATCTCGGGTATGACAATAGCATCGGTGTTGCCCTCTACGTGCGATTGCAAAAGCTCGATCATTGGTTGATTGTCCATGGGGACGATAGGTTGAGTAATGACTTCGGCTTGAGCTACTTTCTTCTTACGAGCACGAGTACGCATGCACATCTACAAAAGGAAAAGAAAAATAGACAAGAAATATTTTGGGTTTTTTATGTTTTTCTATTTTTTTGTATTTTTGAAAATTTTATATTTTTTTAGGATTTTTGAAAAATTTTAAAGCAAGGAAAATAACGTTCAAAGATGAACGGATCCCAAAATCCAACGCGTCTCTCACTTAAAACCGTTAATCTTAACGAAAAGTGCCAGCAGCGGCGCCATTTAATACAAAGATTTTCACTTAGTATCAAAGTTCGTAGAATCCGATCTTTTCGAATTGATTACCAGTAGAAAGTGTGACTCAGTCGTTCTTGGTGGAAATTAAAAAGGTTTGGTTATCTATTTTAAACTAAAAATGAAAATGTCGTTGAGTAAATAAAGATGAAAGCTTTAAAATTTAAAACTAAAAATGAAGACTTTAAAAATTGAAAAGTAATTGATTAAAACTTATAAAAATGTAAACTTTAAATCTTTAAACTAAAATAAGATAAGTTAGAAATAAGCTAAGTAAAAAGGCGGGAAAAGTAAAATTCAAAAACTGTAGAAACAAACCCTTATCCGGAATAATATCCGGATTGTAGAAAGGAGGCTTATCCGGAATGAAATCCGGAATAGGGGACAGGAAGCTTATTCGGAATATTTGAAGTGTAACTTATCCGGAAAAATACTCCTCTGGTGCTTATCCGGAATAATAGTCGTAGCTTATCCGGAAAAATGAGATTGAGTGCTTATCCTGAATATTGTAGATGCAGCTTATCCGGAATACAAGAACTAGAGCCTATCCGGAATGATGAAGGTGTTGATATTCGGAATAATCACGACGATGGAAATGAAAACCTTATCCGGAATACAAAAGGGCAACTTATCCGGAATCCTTTTTCTAACCACTATCTGGAATAATATCCGGATTCTTATCCGGAATGAACTTGTTAAGCTTATCCGGAATATCGGAAATGTACACTATCCGGAATATCTGAAATGTTGCTAATCCGGAATAATCACAGATACAGCTATTCGGAATAAAAGGGTTAAGATCCTTATCCGGAATAAGCTATTGTGAAGCTTAGCCGGAATAAAGGGGAATGTTGACTATTCGGAATAAAGGGGTTTTGACAAATTTCGGAACACAAACTTAGCAAAAAGCAAATATAAACCCAAAACCAATAAGCACTTTACCAAAAGCTAAACCAAATTGTTTTTAGAAAAAGGAGAATAAGCTAAAATTTAAAAACTTTTAAACATAAAATAAGCTAGAAATCAAAAAGCACTTTTTATAAAAACTTAAACTTATCAAAAGCTACTAATTTTTAAGAACTATTTAATCATAAAGATTAAGAAAATAAACACTATGATCTAAAAACTTAATAAAATCACCAATTTAATAAGCACAACCAAGTAACTACACCATCAAATCATCAACAAGATTAAGATAAAACTACATGATTATCAAGATTAAGTAAAAGATTAAGAAAGGTAGAATGAGAATTAAGAAAACAAGATTGATTGATTAAAGATTAATATCAACTGATTACTAGATTAAAGTTGATAAACTTGGAAAACTAGAGAGAAGAAAAACTTAAGAAAAACTTGAAAAATAAACTACTCTAAAAATTAACCACCTAACCACCCTCCTAATGACACATTAAGAGGGTATTTATAGGAGGTGGGAAGATTACATGCTTAAGCTATCTTATTTCTTTCTTCTCGTCTCGACTCGACTTAATTTCTTTGTCTTTCTCGATGTCGTCTCGGGATTAGTCGATATAAATTGAACTTGTCTTATAATTTTCTTCTATAATTAGACTTGAGTTCTTCGACTTCATTAAACTTCCGTCTTCATACGTTTTTCTTCGATAAATCTTCAGAATAGGCCTTGGACTTCCGTTCTTTTTGCATTCTCGATCTTTCGACTTTGTCTTTAGTCTTTTTCTTCGATAAAAGCCCGTGATAGCCCATGTTTTCTTCCTTTTGCATCTTTTGGTCCTAAAACACAATAAAAACATAAACCACGCATAATTACGACTTTTATGACATAAAATACACGATTTGGTCTTGTTATTATTGTAAATAAGTGGTAAAAGGATAAGTGTTTTCACACTTATTACAAAACTTATCATGTTCCTTTCACTCATAATCAACCAGTCATTTCAGATTTCCTAGATATATTCCAGAAAGACCTCCAAGTATACGTTCTATCCACAAGGTAGAACTTAACATCGAGTATGTAGCAGAACCAGTTTCCAAGGCTCTTTATTGCATGGCCTCCTTGAGTTGAAGAGGTGAAGGATCAACTGCACAAGATGCTTGAAGAAGTTCATTCACCAGGTGTATCACCATGGTGTGCATCGGTTCTGTTTATTAAGGAGAAGGACGGTAACATGAGATTATGTGTCGACAACTGTTGATTTAAACAAATCACCGTTCATGACCGTTATCCTCTTCCACGTATCGACGAAGTGTCTGATCGAGTACAGGGTGCTAAGAACCTTTCCAAGATCGAATTACGACCATGCTGCAATAGTGGCGAGTAGAAGGGCAGGACATTTCCATGACTGCTACTCGTACACGATTTGGTCATGTTAAATTCATGATTTTGTTTTAGTCTTATGAATTCTCCAGCAGCATTATGGACCTTGAAAATTGATTTTTCAGATCGATGACAACCTGATCTTCTCTAAGTCTAGAGAAGGGCACGAAGACCATATTTGCACTATGTTGCAAATTCTATGACATAAGAAATTTCACCCTGAAATTTTTCTCGTACGAAATTCTGGTTGATTTCAATGACACGCGGAATCACATTGCTTCTGACGGTTAATCTTACCATGACTCAGCTTACGCGTAAAGGAGAGAATCCTACACTAAATTACCGTAATGCTCAGAAGAAGCATAAGGCCATTCGGGTTATTTTTCAACCGTTTGATCAAGCCTGTAAAATCTTTTCATCCGCAAGGATTTCACAATAGCAGAGTTTCAGACATTTTCCAGCCAAGGATCGTACGATCACTTGGCACTCCTCCAGCTACCAGATAAGATAAAGGTTCACGCTCATGTTCATATTACGTTCACTTTCTTATTCAGTTTCTATGATTTGCTTTCGTACTCATGTTCATGACACTGTCCACGTTCATGATCGTATCCTAGCTTACGATTTATGTTCCACATTTTTCATTCTAGAAGGTTTTGCAGGAAGCTTGGGAGACCAGACTCAAGCTTGATAAACTTTTCATTCCCAGACAGATGTTCCACGTCACATTTCACGTATTACCTCTTAGCGTTTAGCGTTACCTCCTCAGTTATCTCATGTTCACGATATGTTTCACATATCATGTTCACCTACGTCTCTTATATCATGTTCACGATATGTTGCACGTATTTTCGTGCACTACGTGCTCTGATATTACATTCACTATATCTGCACGTATCACCTTCACAATTGTTCACGTATCACGTTTAAAATTGTTCACGTACTATGTTTCAATATGTCTCACGCATCATTGCTCAGAGATTACAAATGTCATTTCTAGGGTAATTCGTATCGTACCATTTCATGTATCCTTACATGTTATTTCCTATCCACTCGATCAGATTCATGAGGAATCTATCTTACGTTGATGAACCAGAAACTTTTACGTATCGTCAAGTCAAGGTCATGAAGACCAAGACTATTACCTTCATCAAGATCTTTTAGAGGAACCGTTCCGAGCGGTAAGCCACTTGAAACGGAAGGGTCCATCCGGAATCCTCTTTTCTGTCCATAAGCCAGATATGTTCTCTTCAGTCACGTCACGTTTCATGTCCTTTTCAGTCACGTCACGTCCATGTCCTTTCTAGATAATCGTATCTCTAATTCGAGGACGAATTTTTATTTTAGAGGGGAAGAGTTGTAAAACCCGCTATAATATACTCATGAACATTAAATGCATGAAAACCCAATTTACTTAAAACTTTAGTATTTTTTAAGATACGACACGTGTCACGAACATTTAATACGAGTATTACGTATATTATTACACGATAAGTATTTAGCTAAAATACTTAAAACATTTCAAGAATTAAAAACACGAGAATTTAAAACACGAACCTACACGAGATTTATTAAAACACGAAAAGTGGAAAAGTCTAAGCAAGGCCTTGTATGGCCGACCTAAAAAAAGAAAATAAGGAAAATGGGCCCGTGGCCCGGCGCATTACCAAATTAAACAATACAGGGATTTATCTAAATCTTTTCACTTTAGAATGGTAAAGAAAATAAAAGATTAGGGTTTGGTGTCAGGGGTGCCGCTGGCTAGGAGAAGGAAAAAGGAGAGAAAACAAGTTTTTTATTTTGATTTTGGGATTTGGTTCGTGTTATTCTTCAATCAATCTTAAGGATTCCGGAATCATGTATCACAACTTTTCTTTTATTATTTTCTTATGATTCACGAGCTTAATTACATTAGAGGAATAAAAACATGTTAACAATAATTAAACCAAGAAACAAGATTCGGTTTTTGTTGTTTTGTTGTCACAGTGGGAATTACCAACAGCCGGGGGGCTGTTGGGTTTGATCAGCCGTAACCAAAGACCCCAACCGGAGTTGTGGGTTTGATGACAGTGGCAACCGAGAGTCTCATGACTCTCGGTGGGAATATGGATCACGGCAGGGGTGAGTTTGGCCTGTTAGTGGGAACCCATATGAAGTCGAAAGCTGTTGTGGGCAGTAGTGGCAACCGGCAACAGCCGGTGGTTGCTGTGTGCTAGCGGTGGCAAGGCTACAGCCTTTGAGGCTGTGGTGGTTGTTGGTTGTTTTGGCTTAGTGCGACCGAGAGAAAAGTCTCGATAGGCTCGGGTTTATGGGGCTAGGGCTCATGAACACACCGAGGGGTGTCTGGCTAAACTTTTACATATAAACTTTATGTTAAATGTTATTAATTAATTTGATTTTTTAATTCATGGTTATAAATTAAATTAATTAAAAACAAGACTTATGTTAGAATAATTAAACATGGCCAATTTAATGAACTTTAGGTTAAAATAATTGTTAATATAATTATTTCATGGCATAAGATTCATGTACATTAATTAATTAAAAACATAGCTTATACATTTTCATATTTACAAGGTTTAATTAAATTAATATCATGATCTAATTTAATTATTTAATCATCTTTTAAGGTAAAGTTTAATTTATATCATCATGTATTTTACTACCTTCGTCCCAAAATTATTGTCCACAGACAAGAATTACACAGTTTAATAAAAATGCATTAATTACTACTTTGTTTTTTACGAAACATAAAAATGACAGTTTTACCCTTTGCTAATTAATTAGTGTTTCTTTTATTTTTGTTAATATCAATTTGGACTAAGGGTAATATAGTAAACATAAACAAATCCAAATATTATTTTTAGAAGTGGACAATAATTTTGGGACATACCAAAAAGGAAAGATGGACAATAATATTGGGACGGAGGTAGTATTAATTAATAAAGACTTATAAAACCATGCATATTATTATTAATTAATAATCATTACGTTATAATAAGGTATTTGTTTTATTAAACTTTACTAATGTTATTACATTAAATAATCATAACTTATTATATCCTTAATAAAGCTATAGCTTATATTATACACTTTTTAATAAGCTTATTACCAATAATGGAAACTTACTAATTTTGGAAACTTTCTATTTTTAGAAACTTACAATTTTTGGAAACTTTCTATTTATGGAAACCTGCTATTTTTAGGAAGTTACTCATTATGGAACTACAAGTATAACGACACATAAGAATATGAAATACACTAATCAAAACACATGAAACACTAATAAAACACATGATTAAACATGAAACACTTAAGATAAGACAAGAACATGTAAAACAAGTTAATAACACGTTAAGTAACTAATAATCAGTAAATACAAGTTAAACAGACAACTCTTACATGTCCCTTTTTATTAGGTAGCTATCGTGAAGTCGGAGTGATCTTCCACTTTTGTTTTCATCATTTATTACTGGACATAAGGTACGGATATTCCGTCCTTCAGTAAGGACATTCCTTTCCTTTATTTAGGAATTCCCGTTTGTAGCCATCTGTTTTCCCTAGTAGTTAAGTGTCTTAAACACATCAGTATATGTTATGATTACTTTAGATTTGCTTGAGCTATATACATGCATACCAGTTTCACCTAGTTATGGGGGTTCCATAACCATAGCATTGGAGGCACCGATGTTATGACTCTTCTGTGGTGAGAGTGATTGCTCGCAGCGTCCCTTTACAGTATTTGGCCTTTATTATTATCATGTGGGGCGAATGGTTGCATCCTAGGAAAAGTAGTAATATTTCATGGTAACTGCGGTGTGTGCCTTCCATCCGTTACAGGATTTGATCTCTCCACTCATATTGTCATAATTAAAGGCAACCCCTCTAATTGCATGATAAGTTCACCCCTCTAAGTATTCATGCACGTTGTTATATCATGACCTATATGGGCTCTGGACATATTTAAACACAGTTTCAGTATAAACTAAACATAAGTCTTTTAAGAAATATAAAACCAGTCTTATAAGCTCAAACCAGGTTTTCCAGGACATACATTATTCCGCTGCACTATCATTTCATACTTCTAATTCCTGTTACATATGTTTGTGTTATCCGTTTCATTGTCATATACCCGTTCACTGAGCGTATTGCTCAGCCGTATATTTTTCATTTCCATGTCCCAAAACGGCAGGTACCTAAGGACATGCTTGAGCATTTGGATCACGTGCATTGGATGGGACCTGCCTTAGACTTCTTTCCCTTGCACTTCATTTACTTTATGCTTGTTTGGACACCTGTTTTGTCCTTACTATTTCATTCGTTTCATTTATGTTGTGGGCTTATGTATGGGGACCGATGTTTGATTCCGGTTTTCCCCTTTTTGTTCATTTATGTTTTAGTACATTACCTTGCATGCTTTTATGACACGCGATAATTATCCTGTAACGGTTCCATTTATCCAAATGGGGTTTTACAGGTATAGAATTCCTAGATGTTTGATCAACGCTCCTAGGTTGTGGTTTGGTCCTATATCTTTCTTGTGTCTTTTTCTTAGCATCATCTAAATAGCTTTTATGACCCGTGTCATTTGAACTACGCCTAGGCATGTGCTTGGAACTAGTTCTAGAGTTGCTAGATGTAATCTTGTGATCGGGTTTTGCAGATGTGGATTTTCTTAAGGAAGGTCTAGATTGTGGAGTGAATGGTTTTGGCAAATTGCTACACACATCAACTTGGGATGCACACATTGTATTCGAAATTTTGGCTCGTTCAGAGTTAAACGCATTCGGTTGTCTAGCAACTGAGCGGTTTCTAAATGGTTGAGAAGGAGGTTTCCCCAACACTGGCTGTTTTGCTAACTTAGTATCCACACAATTTCCTTTAAGCTTCCTTAATTCATTTTTCACCGCTATCAGTGTAAAAACCTTTTCCTGAATCTGAGCCTTTAATTGCTCATTTTGTAGAAGTAATTGAGCGACACGTTGTTCTAACTTAATGTTCATATTATCAAATATGTCGTTGTCAGCATTCACGTCATTACTATCTATAGTGTCGATAGGTTGCACAAATATTTCACTTAATGAAGCAGGCGGAGGAATTGGATTTTGAAAAGCCAACTTTGATTCTAACAAATTTATTTGTTCCAGAAATGTTCTTTTTCGGCGTTGAAAACATGAATCTTACAATCCAGTTTTTGTTCAAGAACAACGTTTGCTTTTTCTATTTTTTTCAAAACAAGCTTAAAATTTGTCATTTTTCTTTGAAAATTCAGGTTTGGCATCCTCAAAATCATTTGTCGTTTGAGCTAACAGAGTTTCGAGCTTGTGAGTCTTAGAATCAGTATTTATTATACCTTAGCCATTGGCTCATCATCACATACTGTGACAATACTCAAATTTCACATCTATGCTATAAGCTATGATTTTATGAATATGAAAATTTGGCTAGAAATTTTTGCTTCTTATACCTTGGTAAGATGAACTGCTTCTCACAACCTGAACGGCCATTACAACATATTCCTATATACAATGTATATATCAAGTCTAAGAACTAAAAGTGATCTAACAAGTTCAATATTAATAAAAACATCTCAAATGTAACCATGATGCCCTAAATTTCCTTAGAAACCCTAGAATCCCTTTAAATGAGTTATAAACTCAAGAATGGTAAGCTATGAATGGAGAATACACATGAATAAGTCATTATGAAATATAAAAAAATTGTAAACTATACTTTGAAGACATAATAATACCTAAGAATGGCAAGAACAAACCATACAAAGCTAAGTACAAGTAATTGTACATAATAGTCTAGATCACCACTTAGAAACCCTTGATAAAAAACATTTCAAGCAAGGTAACTACATAAAATCCATGTACTATTATAAAAAACAATGTACTAATTATAATCCATCACATAAAGGAAAGTTAATTGATCACAAAATGTTAATATTCACTAATCCAAAGCTAATTACAAGTTAAGACCTAGTAACCAAGATTAGCATATAAAATCCATTTCACATTAAATTATAGTCTAATCTTTTGCCATAAATTATAAAACTCAACTAATCATCATATTAAGGTTATACATTCATTTCAAGTCAAGTTACAAGTTCATAAAGCATAAGGTATAAGTTATCAAAGCATAGGATCTTAAGCTCCCATAAATATCCTTAGAATATGATAAACCTATATAAACCCTTAAACTAAAAATATAGAATCCCTAGAAGTCATAAACATACTATATAAGCCCTAGAATAAGCTCATATTAAGGTATAAACCCTAATTACCCAAACTAGAAAATCATTAGGATTAATGACCTAAAAAACCCTAATATTAAGAAATCTACATGGAATCACTACCTAGTTCTTTTTGGAAAAGTCTATAAATATTTATAGAACTTCATTAAGGTTATAAGATTATTTTAAGACAATGTACAAGTACCCTAATGCACAAGGTACAAGATTTTAATGCATGGCTTATAAATTAGGTCAAAATGGATATTTTCACCCTTTAGACTGTTTACTTAGAATAACTTAATAAAACCAATGTAGGAACTTCATGAACACATTGAGGACAATGTAGGATGTATAAATTGAGTTTACATCAGTAGTTAGTTGAAGGATAAACACATTTACTAAGACTTAACCCTAGATCATTAGAAAACCCTAATCTACATAAGTATACTTCCCATTTTCACATCAAAACTTTGTTAACCTTCAAAACAAGGACCTAAATCTCTTAAACATAATTTCTAAACCCTAATTAAGCCCTAATCCATCACTAGTCACATTCCTAAACCCTTAATCACCGAAATTACAAAGTTACAAGCTATAAGCCCTAGAATTGAACCCACTTTTGGTTTTCCCCCGAAAACACGTTTTAAACTCTTTCCCTCCCATTACAACTTTGAAAATCAGATATTTCACATGTTTTAAGATATTTTGGGCTACCTAAGATCTGTGGATCACCTCTTTGCTTGCTACACATCACCATTCTTATCCCTATCCATCTGTGTATAATTTTAACCACAAACCAAGGATAGGAATGAAGTTAGGCTCTAAAAACGTGCATAGACCTTCACTATCATTCCTTAGTCAGTACTCTATCCTTGTGACACGTCATAAGATTTACCTTGGAGCCTAAGGGTTGAAAACCCTATAAATAGGGGCAATATGCTTTCATTTCAACTTGCACCTTGTTTTCTCTTAACCTCCATTACCCATTCTGTTTCCACCTCTATATACGTCCTAGGACATGTCCCAAGACCAGAAACCAGGTCTAGAAGCTATACATTGAACCTATTGAAGCTTTGATAGCAAGATGTGCTCATAAGAAGCCATTAAGAGCCATTTTGGAGCATCCTAGGTAATCACCTTGTTAGCTATGCTTTGATCTTGTTATAATACTTTCTTAGAGTTTTTATAGTGCCAAAATTATGTTAGAAAGATAATCTGAAATAAACTAAGTCATTTGATCATTTTAAATGGAAGTTATAAGTTAAAAATGTCTTAAAACCCTAGTTTTGTAATTTACATGAAATGATAGGCAAAAACACATTTCAAAACCTATAATTATGGAAAATGTTGTTATTATGATTATAAACATGTTTTGAAACTTTTTTTTTAAATCCTAGATCATTT
Source organism: Glebionis coronaria (assembly GCA_025667525.1). Taxonomy (NCBI): domain Eukaryota; kingdom Viridiplantae; phylum Streptophyta; class Magnoliopsida; order Asterales; family Asteraceae; genus Glebionis; species Glebionis coronaria. The sequence continues at coordinate 195,011,073 of CM046878.1, forward strand.
GGTCTATTTTTGAGGTTGTTATATGATTTTTACAAGTAGAGGGACTAAAACTGTGATATTTGAAACTATATAATATTTTGGGCCAAAAGTGTCATTTTATGAAAGTTAAAGCTATAATAATAAATGTTGGAAAGTTTTAGGTCCTATGGTTACAGATTGAAGGTTTAGAATGCAAATAGTAAAACTATACACTTAACGGGTTAAAATTGTAATCATACCAAAGTGTAACCAAAAGGGATATTTTTTCCAATTTTGAAACTAAAGAAGATTAATCATGAACATGAGGAAGTAATCAAAGTATCATGTTAGTAGGGAACTTTGTACAAAGATGTTCCATCTCGATATTACGTTCTGACTGAGTGGTTGGGTTTACGATTTAAAGTGCCCTCGCTCCTCAAACGTTTATAGAATGGCTTCTAAGTATGATGGCCCGAACAATGGTGCTAGAATTACCACCAAATATTAATGAAATAATATATAACCAACACTTAACAAGACTGAACAAAATATTAAAGACTTGATACTATACACAATGTATTAATCCAAGTTTGTGTGAGATCAAGCTGTCGTTTATGAGACCAAGTTGTCGTTTGTATGATCAAGTTGTTTATTTTTTAAATGAAATATATCTGATTGTAGCTCGGATTCTATGGACATAAGGCGAGTTCAAAGCCTCACTTTTTAAATGCTTTCTAAATGATTTCAAAACCCGTGAGGGGGATATATGCTAAAATTGGAATACAAGTGCTTTTAAAAATTATACGGTATAATTATTGACACTATGTTTACTACTGCCATCAAGTCCCTTTTTAATCGTGAACCGCTAATCATTTCTTGAAAATGAGCGCTAATATCGTGAATAGTACTATTTGGAGACTGACATCTTCTATCTGGGCAAGTCGCGCTTGCTAGCAGCTGAAGGTTCCTACCTAGGCTAAACGGATACACTTTATTTTGCTTAACTCAGGAGTTTGGCAAACTGCCTACATAAGGGCAATTTGTTGGTTTCTGTGTCAAGTAGCAGTGCATGAGCATAGTGCAGTATGATGACTATTTTATGTGGGTGTTGATAGGTGTGTAAACACTCATCCTTTTTACCACTTAATAACAATAATAACCGAGCCAAAACGTGTATTTTATGTCATAAATGCCGGAATTATGCGTGGTTTGTGGTTTTGTTGTGATTTAGGACGAAAATGTGGAAAAGGGAGAAAACACGGGCATTCACGGGCTTTTATCGAAGAAAAAGATAAAAGACGAAGTCAAGAAATCAAGAGTGCAAAAAGAACGGAAGTCCAAGACCAATTCTGAAGATTTATCGAAGAAAAAGTTAAAAGACGGAAGTTTACTAAAAGCCGAAGAACTCGAGTCTAATTTATTGAAGAATTACAAGACGAGTTTAAAGAAATCCCGAGACAAAGTCGTTAAAGTCAAAAGATTAAGAAGAAAAGGACTTAATGACGCAATTAAAGGAAGAAGAAAGAGGGGAGGAAGCTTCCTAAGCACCTCCCTAATCCTCCCCTATAAATAGATTAGGATTTCATTTCATTTTCTCTTGTTGGCTAGAGTGACACTAGTTCTTCCATTTTTAATTTCCTTGCACATTTAAATACATGTCATTTACTTAATTGTCAAATTTAAATACTTGTCTTGCACCTTAAATTCCTTTAATTTCAAGTAAGTTTCCTTTTAATTATTGTCAATCTTTACTTTTTCTTGTTAATCTCCTATCTACCTTTCTTTAATCTTTAATCTTTATGCTATTGTTCATGTTTATGTTTTTGATGTTTTTATTGATTTGATTAAAGTGGGTTTTGATTATTTTGATTAGTTTTGTTAGTTTGATTGATTTGGATTGTTTGTTTATGATTAGTAGATGTTTATTGATTAGTTTGCTTTAATCTTTTGGTTTAACTTGATTATATTTGTTTAGATTCGTGTTATTTGTTTCTTGCGTGTTCTTCGCTATCTGTTGTTTTCCCAGGTACATTCCGAATCAAAGTGCTGTTCAAGAAGTTCCGGATCAAGGGTTGTTCACCCGGAATATTAAACATTCCTGATCAGTGGTGTTTATTCGGAATAATTTATTATTCCGCATCAAACCTTTCATTCTGAATACCAAATATTCCGGATCAGTGAAAGTTCCGAACCAAGGAGATATTCCAGATCAAGGAGTTTTATTCGGAATAATTAATTATTCTGGATCAAGGTCTTCATCCGGAATCTTCAACATTCCAGATCAAGGGAATTGATTCGGAAAATATTCTGGATCAGCAACATTCCGGATCAAGCTTAAGTTCCGAATCAAAGTTTTGTTCATTCGGAATAGTGAATATCCCGGATAAGTGACATATTCCGGATGAACCATTATTCCGAGTAAGCATTTTATTCCGGATCAAGGGTTTTGAAGAAATATTCCGAGTGAAGAAGAATCATTCCGAACGAAGGTGACATTCCGGATGAGTGATTATTCCGAACGAAGGATTATTCCGAATGAGCTGTTTTCAGGTTCTTTTTAGTTTCAGTTTTTAACTTTCTGTTTTTAATTTTCAAGCTTTACTTTTCCCACCTTTTTACTTAGTCGCACTTTAACTTTACTTGCCTTAGATTTATTTTTAGCCTTGCCTTAGTTTAAGTTTTAGTTGCATTTTAAGTTTACCTTAGATAGTTTTAAGTTTGCATTATTTACTTTTAGTGCTATTTACTTTTCGTCACGCTTTTAAATTCCCGTCATTTATTTTAAATTAGAGTTAGATTTACCTTACCTGCTCTTTACTTTTAAGTTTTGCACCTTTTAATTTTACTAAAACGACACAACTATTGTTTCCACCAAAGAACGACTGAGTCGCATAGTCAACCAGGATCAATTCGATTAGACATACGACAAAGAACTTTTTAATTAGGTAAAACCCTAGTTATCAAATGGCGCCGCTGCCGGCTCTTTTCGTAAACATTAACGGTTTTCTGTGAGAGACGCGTTGCTTTTTGGGATCCGTTCACTTGTGAGCGTTATTTTCTTGCTTAAAAATTTCAAAAAAACCATAAAAATTAAAAATTGTTAAAAAATCCATAAAAATTAAAAATTTCAAAAATCCAAAAAGATTTTATCTTTATTGTGTATATATATTCTCTTTGTGTTTCGTATTGTTTTCTTTTGCCTTTGTAGGTGTATGCGTACTAGATCTTCTAATTATCAAGAGCCCGAGACTCGTGAAGATTTAAGTATGGCAGGTGTGAACAACAACAATAATCCACCGCACCTCAATAATAACAACAACAATGATCTTCCACAGACCGATCTTCGGACAATGGAGGAGCTTTGTCAACCTACCATGTTTGGACGAGGAGGACCGATTGCGCCGATGCAAATCACGGCTCCGGAGTTTTCGTTGAAGCATCACATGATCCAGCAAGTGCAAACAAATCCTTTTCCAGGAATGCCTGATGATGATGCCAACAAACACCTCGACAAATTCATTACAATCACTCAAAGCATGAAGTTGTCCGGTGCCACAATGGATGTTCTTCGCCTTCAACTCTTTCCACATACTTTATCACACCACGCCGAGAAATGGTTTGATCGTCTCCCGAAGAATTCCATTCATACTTGGGATGACATGATTCAACGCTTTTTGTCGCGCTACTTTCCACCATCCATGGTCACGAGCCTTCGCAATCATATCAGCGGTTTCATGCAAGAACCCGATGAATCTCTCTTTGATGCTTGGGAAAGATATAATGTTTTGATCGATCGATGTCCAAACCACAACATGCTCCCTGTGACCTTAATTGATACTTTCTACAACGGTTTGACTTTTCGTGATCGTGATACGATTAATGCAGCCCCCGGTAGCACATTTATGAAAAGGAGACCCGAGGAGTGTAGAGAGCTTATTGAAAACATGACTACTCATCATAAAAACTGGGATTCCTCCGCTTCTTCAAGGAACAACCCGAGAGTCAATGTTTCCTCTACTTCAGTAAACCCCGATATGACCGAGTTCACCCGCATGATGACCGAAATGAACAAAAATATCTTGCTTCTCGCTACAAACCAACAACAAGTTAAAGCGGTGGCCAATCTTTGTGAGACATGCGGCGGTCCTCACTCATACACTGATTGTCCTTCTACTCAAGGAAATCCGGAAAACGTGTATGCAGCTTATGGTAATTATTCACCGGAAAATTACCAAGCCCGACCTCAAGGGGATAGAAATTTGCTGAGTTACCGATTAAACAACTACCTTTCACCCGGTTTTTCTCCTCAAAACCAAAACCCCAACAACAACTACAATAGAAGCAACCAAATCCCACCTAGAGCTTCTAATCCTTATCACCCACCCGCTCAACAAGCCCCACCCATCAATCAAGATGTTGAAGCCATAATGAGAACCCAAGGTGAGCAAATCAAGAATCTATAAAGCCAAATTATCAATTTGAAAGGGGATATTACCAAGCAAGGTAATGACATTAGATCCGAGCTTCGAGATAATATAAAATCCTCCTTCAGCAATCAAACGGATGATTTAAAGAATATGATGGCTAGTTTCTTGCCCACCACTCAACCCTCTACCTTCAAACACCGTCACCAATCCGCGAGCGAATGTGAGTGCTATTACTACTCGTAGTGGAGTTACCATAGTAGGACCACCTATCCCGCCCCCATCATCTACACCTCCTCACCACCATTTATCCCTACTCCTCCCACACCAAGTATTAGTACACCATTACCGTCTCCGCCTCGTCATGACGATGTACCCAAGACGATTCCTCCACCAACCCCACCTTCAACATCTCAACCTTTACCTACACCTACACCTTCACCACCCAAACCCAATATTCCTTATCCATCTCGCTTAGGCAAGACCAAAATGCATACCAAGGATGACATTCAAGTGTCAAATTATTTGAAGATGATATCTCAAATGAATTTCAACATTAGCCTTGTTGAAGCACTTGTCCACATGCCGAAATTTGTCAAAGCATTCAAGGAATTGCTTAACAAGAAGGAGAAGCTGATTGATCTCGCCAACACACGCTTAAATGAAAATTGTTCTGCAGTTATTCTTAAAGAACTTACGGAAAAACTTGGAGATCCCGGTCGTTTTGTGTTGCCTTGCATTTTTAACAAAACCGAAGAATTTACTGCCTTAGCTGATCTCGGGGCCAGTATAAATCTGATGCCTTTAAGTGTTTGGAAAGCACTATCATTACCTGACCTTACTCCAACAAAAATGACTCTTGAGCTTGCAAATCGCACTCTCGCTTACCCTGTTGGTATTGCCGAAGATGTGTTCATTAAAGTTGGCGCCTTCACTTTTCCGGTCGACTTTGTTGTTGTTGATTATGAAATGGACCCTCGTATTCCTTTAATACTTGGTCGGCCATTCTTGAGAACCGGAAGAGCTCTAGTTGATGTTGCCGAAGGTGAGCTCATCTTAAGAGTCGGGGATGATGCACAAGTTTTCAAAATGGGGAAGCTTACAAGCAAATCCTTTGGTAGAGAATCAGCGAATATGATTAATGTGCTTGATGATTTTGTCGTCTACAACAATCCTCTATTCGAGTCTTGCAATGATAATCCACTATTTCAAGATGACGTGGATGATTCTCTCTCCAATTTGGAACCTTCACCCATATATGATTCTCCACCGATATTTGATGCTTATGATGATGATTATAGCTCAGATTCGGATATTTATGATGATTTTACTTCCGAGTATCCCGACATGCCCACTTATGATGATTTTGATGAGGCCGATACTCTTTCGAGTGATTCTTCTCATGATGAAGATCCTCTGCCATCCATGCTTAATCCTACTTTAGATGATTACTCATTTGAGGAAGACTTCTCTACTTTTCTCAATACATACTTCCCTCATGAGAGTGATGCCCCTCCTTTAGACTTTGATAATTATGGTCTTGATCCTACTTTAGATTTAAAGAAAATTCTTTCAAAGGAGAAGCAACCGGACGACACCAACATCCGCAGCACATATGATTTAACACCTCTTTGTCCACCTTCTGAGGACGAGGTTGTGCATTTTCTTCGTGGATCATCTTCAAATTCTGCTGAGCCTGAGTGCTTTTTTCCCCTAAAGGAAAAGGTGTTCGACCCCGGTATCGATATTCTTCAGCCATCTCAGTATCCGTCTGATGAATAAAAGGAAATATCTTTAGAACTTATGGAAATCTGCTTGCACCACTTCACCCTTGCTACCACCGTGCTCCATCTTTGCTTAAGGGAACCTTGCCTATCCTTCTTTGGCTTGCCTTGTTCGCCTTAAGCATGTGCTATTTGATGGATGAAAACTATGTATTTGATCCCGGTGGATGTGTTTCATGCTTCTTCCTATGATAATCAAGGTCGAGTCAGGCTCACGAATCGGTGAACAAAAATCAAGCGCTTCTTGGGAGGCAACCCATGTATCTATCTTTTAGCTATCTTTATCCTAAGTGTAGGGGAGACCCGTTGGTGTTTGCATTTTCCTCTCCTCTCATATTCAGGGATTCGAGCGCTCAATGATCCACTCTTGATGATTTTTGACGACCCATGATTCCGTATTTCCATCTTCCCGGTTCTATCCTAAACTCTTTTCGATTCATTATTTTATATTTCTCAATATTAAAATAGGAATCTCGTTAGTTGTCTTTTCCTTAGCAAGATTTAAACAACGTGCACAATGTCCTAAGTGTAGGGGAGTTTACTCCCACATGCTTAAACATTGAGGACAATGTTTATCTCAAGTGTAGGGGTCTTCTATCGAAGTTAAGTGGCCTTTTCCTTGTATTTGTCCTCATTTTAACCAGAAAATCAATTTTTCGACATTTTTCAAAATTTTTGATCTATTTTGGCCTATTAGTTTTCCCTTTGTATAGTTATTTTCTTTCTTTGATTAGAACAAATTTTAACAAAGTGGTTTTAATTTTCAAACGTTGTGAATCTTTTGACTCGACCCGAGTTTACTTATCTAAGTTTACTCTAGCTAGTATCCTTAACGTGTTTAAGTCAAGTTTTGCTAGGCTTTTATATAGGGAGCTATAAAACACGAAAGTCTTAACTCTCACGGGTTAAGAACAAGAACTTTTCGCAAGTTCCTATAATTGATCCTAGAGAGTCGTTTATCAAGGGAACTTTAAAACGCGATTTCTAACCTTGAAAAAGTCTAAGAATTTGCAAGATCCTATAGACGACTCGAAAACCCAAAACTATGATTTTATAGGCTAAGCATCCACAAGTCTCATTCCTTGATATTTTAATTTGTGGAGAACGAGAGATGATAGAGTCAATTATAAGTTTGGTATTCTTTCGTGAATTTATGTGAGTTAATTATAAGCCTATTCTCCCATCGCTTGCTAATTAATTTATCTGCAATAAATAAGGTTGTACGATTTGAAAAGTTACTTAGCTTCTAGCCCAAGATCGTTTAAAAGTTGCTCGGTATGGATTAGAGTTCATAGCCAAGGCATAACTTATTGAAGCGGGATGCGAAGATTGGCGAGTCCGAAAAGGCCCTATCAAGGCATGAGGGCTACATTTTGTTGCTAAAGATCCCAAGTGATGTGAAAAATCATTTATCAAAAATCAATATGAAGGATCGAGACACACGACGAAAAGCAAATACTCCCGTAAAGATCATGGAGAAGTCTATCCAAAAAGGCCCTAACAAGGTATGAGGATAAATAGATCCAAGTCCAGAAAGGAGGCGGATCGTTGTATATCAAAGTCCAAAATAAATATTGGAGAAAAATGAAGAAGTCGTGGTCCATATATGAAGAATCTCTCAAAACTTCAAGTGAAGAAATTCCTATTATGAAGAGAAGACCATTATTTCATGAACGTCTCTCAAGATTTGAAGTATGAAGTCGCTGCCAAATATCGGTCCGAGAAAGGTCTCAAATCGCGAAGCAAGTTATGCCAAGAATGAACTTTATGAGGTCCCGAGAAGCAGTTTTAAAAGATTTTGTCCTTTAGCTAACTATTGATTAAATCGTTCACTTTATTTTCGGCCTAAATAACTATCGAAATAAGTCAACAATGCATCCTCGTGATAATTCAAGACAACAATAAAATATAAGAGATACACCTAGGAATAAGGGAGTCTAAGTAAATAATTGGCCCACATGAGTTCGTGTTAGTTTGCTAACTTATAATAACAATGATCTCGTTTTTAATCTTAGTTTGGAGAAAGTGAAAGCTTGAGGATGATGATTATTCATGACATTTCCAAAACCCGAAGGTATGTTTTTTATTTCTTTTACTTTGAATGTTTATAATTTTCTATCTCTTTAATAAAGGCCAACGTGGATTGATTATGATGAAAAGTGTAAACGTGCTTTGTAACTAATGCATTGCATGAGGACATTTCAATGGTCAAGTGTAGGGGATTTGATAGGTGTGTAAACACCCATCCTTTTTACCACTTAATTACAATAATAACCGAGCCAAAACGTGTATTTTATGTCGTAAATGTCGGAATTATGTGTGGTTTGTGTTTTTGTTGTGATTTAGGACGAAAATGTGGAAAAGGGAGAAAACACGGGCATTCACGGGCTTTTATCGAAGAAAAAGACAAAAGACGAAGTCAAGAAATCAAGAGTGCAAAAAGAACGGAAGTCCAAGACCAATTCTGAAGATTTATCGAAGAAAAAGTCAAAAGACGGAAGTTTACTAAAAGCCGAAGAACTCGAGTCTAATTTATTGAAGAATTACAAGACGAGTTTAAAGAAATCCCGAGACAAAGTCGTTAAAGTCAAAAGATTAAGAAGAAAAGGACTTAATGACGCAATTAAAGAAAGAAGAAAGAGGGGAGGAAGCTTCCTAAGCACCTCCCTAATCCTCCCCTATAAATAGATTAGGATTTCATTTCATTTTCTCTTGTTGGCTAGAGTGACACTAGTTCTTCCATTTTTAATTTCCTTGCACATTTAAATACATGTCATTTACTTAATTGTCAAATTTAAATACTTGTCTTGCGCCTTAAATTCCTTTAATTTCAAGTAAGTTTCCTTTTAATTATTGTCAATCTTTACTTTTTCTTGTTAATCTCCTATCTACCTTTCTTTAATCTTTAATCTTTATGCTATTGTTCATGTTTATGTTTTTGATATTTTTATTGATTTGATTAAAATGGGTTTTGATTATTTTTATTAGTTTTGTTAGTTTGATTGATTTGGATTGTTTGTTTATGATTAGTAGATGTTTATTGATTAGTTTGCTTTAATCTTTTGGTTTGATTTGATTATATTTGTTTAGATTCGTCTTATTTGTTTCTTGCGTGTTCTTCGCTGTCTGTTGTTTTCCCAGGTACATTCCGAATCAAAGTGCTGTTCAAGAAGTTCCGGATCAAGGGTTGTTCACCCGGAATATTAAACATTCCGGATCAGTGGTGTTTATTCGGAATAATTTATTATTCCGGATCAAACCTTTCATTCGGAATACCAAATATTCTGGATCAGTGAAAGTTCCGAACCAAGGAGATATTCTGGATCAAGGAGTTTTATTCGGAATAATTAATTATTCCGGGTCAAGGTCTTCATCCGGAATCTTCAACATTCCGGATCAAGGGAATTCATTCGGAAAATATTCCAGATCAGCAACATTCCGGATCAAGCTTAAGTTCCGAATCAAAGTTTTGTTCATTCGGAATAGTGAATATTCCGGATAAGTGACATATTCCGGATGAACCATTATTCCGAGTAAGCATTTTATTCCGGATCAAGGGTTTTGAAGAAATATTCCGAGTGAAGAAGAATCATTCCGAACGAAGGTGACATTCCGGATGAGTGATTATTCCGAACGAAGGATTATTCCGAATGAGCTGTTTTCAGGTTCTTTTTAGTTTCAGTTTTTAACTTTCTGTTTTTAATTTTCAAGCTTTACTTTTCCCACCTTTTTACTTAGTCGCACTTTAAGTTTACTTGCCTTAGATTTATTTTTAGCCTTGCCTTAGTTTAAGTTTTAGCTGTGTTTTAAGTTTGCCTTAGATAGTTTTAAGTTTGCGTTATTTACTTTTAGTGCTATTTACTTTTCGTCACGCTTTTAAATTCCCGTCATTTATTTTAAATTAGAGTTATATTTACTTTACCTGCTCTTTACTTTTAAGTTTTGCACCTTTTAATTTTACTACAACGACACAACTATTGTTTCCACCAAAGAACGACTGAGTCGCATAGTCAACCAGGATCAATTCGATTAGACATACGACAAAGAACTTTTTAATTAGGTAAAACCCTAGTTATCAGGTGTATATCAACGTAGCCCGAAGGATATACTTGCATTCAAAACTGTTATTACAAACCTATGAATTCACTCAACATTTGTGTTGACTTTAAGCATATATTTTAGATAACTGGTGACTGATAGCATGCAGCAGCACAAGGATGGCATGAAGAGGCACAAGCTTAAAATTATTAACCTAGATTTTGGGAACCTCATATTGTAAAACTCTGATTTTTCAATGAAATATAAAGAAAGTTGATTTCATCACTCTTTTGAGTTGTTTTCTATTATTATGACTTGTGTTCTATGAAGTAATACCCCAGATCTATATTCCGTTGCGTAAAGGTAAAATGAGGGTGTTACACATACGGGTCCGATAGCAGTATCAGCGGTTTATGTATCATTCGCTGAGTTGGTATCCGATGCTTGACCCTTATCGACATTGCTACCTTTCGTCTGCATCAGTCTTTGATTCACCCTTCTTTCAAATTCTATTTGATGACGTGTTCTTTCAGCAATTGACTTCTTTATATTACTCATATGTTGAAGTAGTGTCTCTTTGAACGCTTAAAAATATACAAGAGTATATTTGGTAAAGTATGTACTTGTGAACTCTCGACCGTTGTTGGATAAGCCACTTGAGTCAATGAATTGCTGGAACTGATTGTTGAGAGCTAAATAGGCCTCCATGGAATCATCCTCTAGAAATTCATCATAGTCAAGTTTTTGTTGAAGATTATTCACGTTAAGTAGCATCGTGCTTGTGAAGGTCTGAACATCTTGACCGAAGAGTAGAACGAATATCCGTTTGAATCCAATTTCAATACGAGTGCCTTTGAGGTCTTCTCTTGAAAGAATCTGAAGGTGTGACTAAAGCAACTTTAAGTGTTCCATGCATATTTGTTTTGCTTTCGACATCTTGTATTTGATTGCATGAACGGTTTTGGTTGTAGAATCCTTTTTAGTAGGTTTATTGATTAGAGTCTCAGTATTTGTCTGAACCTTTGGATTCTGCATCTTCTCTTTATTCATCTTAGTGTCCATTGAACGGATGTCACGAAGAGGATATTATGTGTATTGATTACGGATATTATTAGATTTGTTGTGATTTGGTTGTGGTTGAAATTCCAAAAATTCCGATTTTTTCTCAGTCCGACAATAAATTCTTCAGTCCGATATAACGGTAGACCGAAAATTTTGAATTACCAAATTATGAAATCGAGTTAGAAATAGCCAAAGACTAGTAGGGAAAAAATTTGAAAAGTGAAAAAAATTGACGAAAAATAAAACCTAAAATGGCCTAAAAATTTAAAATTTGGTTCGAAAATTTGAATTTTGGGTCGAAAAAATTTTCGTTTCGCCAAAATTTGAAATCGAAGCTTAAATGTCCCAAAAATGGTCTAGGAAAAAAATAAATTTTACTATGGTTTTTACTATGGTTTTTTTTTTGGGAAACTATAATCCGGGACTAGTCTAGATAGTGGCTAAGTCTAAAAAGTACTCGAACAAAAATTTGCAAAGTTGTAATCTCGCAATAATGAAGGATCTCGGAATATTGTAAAAGATCTCGCAATAACTCAATATTGCGAAAATGGATGATCTCTCAATAACTCAAATATTGCGAAAATGGATGATTCCGCAATAACTCAAATATTGCGAAAATGGAAGATTCGGCAATAACTCAAATATTGCGAAGATGGAAGATTCCGCAATAACTCTAATATTGCGAAAATAGAAGATTCCGCAATAACTCAAGTATTGCGAAAATGGAAGATTCCGCAATAACTACAAAACTTTCCGCAATAACCAGGTTTTAAAACCCTAATTATTGCGAAGATAGAGATTCCGCAATAATAGATGATATTCCGCAATGATGGTAAAAAACGTGGTTTATTGCCAAAATCGAGCCAAACGCCCCAAAATTTTATGTTTTTAGACGATCCAAAGTAACCAAATCCCTGCCACAACTATGTAGGAGATTCCAAAACCACAAAAACACAAAAAAAATTTGGGACGTGGGTATGTGGATCAAAAGCTCACGAAATATGTATAGAACACCACAAAACAATCAATCACCTATCTACTATAGGCTCTTGATACCAAATGTTAATCCTACTTGATCCATACATAAGATCTAGATTAGATCTAGAGAGAGAAAGAGAAGAAAGTAGAAAGACAAACTAGAGAGATGATGGAAGGTTAAACATTAACTAGAGAGAGAAAATAAATGAACTAACACCCTCTTCCACACATGGAAGAGGGTTTATATACCCATGAGCTTGGTGGGCTAATGGGCTTGTTTCCTTGGGCCGGGCTTGGCTTGTCTTGGGCATAAAGCCCATAACTTATACAATATTAGCTTAAAGTCCAAGCCCCGTTAACCCGACTAACCTATTACAATACACGACCTTTAACGACTAAGATGACCTATTACATTCTTGTTCGACTATATAAAATATAGGGCTAACACACGGCATTCCCTACCATCATCTAGCAGTACATTACCACCACCATACTCTTTAAAATCAACCAAGTAATATATCCTATGTGTAATATGGTATGAGCCCCCTGAATCCATGATCCAGTCCAAAAGTTCATCAACACTCATAGCCATCATAACATCAACATTTCCATACCCATAAGTTCTAGAACCAGATACCTGATCTTTATTCTTGACAAAACATTGAGATTTATTGTGATTATACCTTGGATAATCCCTCTTTAAATGATCCTTAGAATGATATATATAAGACCTAAGTTTGTCACTCCTTCCTTGTGACTTTCACCACAAACTATTTATACCCTCATCCATATCTCTCTAACTAGATCTCTCCCTCACATACAAGCCTTCACCACCATCACCCTTTGATTTTGTCATCTTCTAAAGTTCCCTAGAATTAAGTGTCGGGAGCACGTCTTCTAGCTTCAAAGTATCCCGACCATATAGCAAAGTCTCCACGAAATTATCGTAAGACGATGGTAAAGTTATGAATAATAATAATGATTGATCCTCATCTGATATGACAGTATCTATAGCCGCTAAGTCACTTAAAGGCTTGTGAAACTCATCAATATGTTCACACTGACTCCTACCTTGATGTACTTGAAAAGTATATAACTTTTTCTTCAAGTACAAACGATTAGCTAAAGACTTTGTCATGTATAAAGCATCCAACTTTTTACAAATCCCCGCTGTAGTCGTCTCCTTGGTGATCTCCCGTAGGACCCGATCATCTAAACATAAGATCAATGCCTTATAAGCCTTTCTCTGAATGACGTTATCGAACACCACCATTGTAGTGGCGGGTAATTCCTCCAATGTTGCATCTAATTCCATATGATCCAGCAAGGCTGATGACTAGGTTTTACTAGGTTCGATTATTGTTCTCGGTATCTTAACGAATTGATCTTAGCTTTCTATGTGTGACTTAGTTGATCTTTAGTGAAAAAGAATATTTTTGGGTGATTTTAAATTTAAATGCAAAGACTTAAAAGTAAAAGTGCTCTTAAAGTAAATCTAAGTCTAATTAAAGTAAAGTGCGAATATTTTAAAACGTGACTAAAATTAAAGGGCACTAAAGTAAAATGACGTAAACTTAAATCTATCTAAGGCAAACTTAAAGTGCAACTAAAACTAAGGCAAATAATCTAAAAGTGCAATTTAAATAAAAGGAAGTAAAATAAAGCTTGAAGACAAAAATTAAAGATAAAAGCTAATAAGAACCTGAATACAGCTCATTCGGAATAAACCTTCGTTTGGAACAATCACTCGTCCTAAATGTCACCTTTGGTTGAAATGATTCTTCTTCACTTGGAATATTGCCAAAATCCTTTATCCGGAACAAACTTGTCTGAATATGTCACTTATCCAAAACAATCTCTCATTCGGAACTTGCTGATTCGGAATTCTCACTATTTGCCTTGATTCGGAAGTCTTTGGTCACTCCTTGATTCGGAACGTTCCGGATGAAACCCCTTGATTCGGAAGTTTATAACTTCCGAATGAACCTTCTTGAGTCGGAAGATTTCCCTTGATTCGGAAGTTTTTGACTTCCGAATGAACAGCCTTGATTCGGAACTTTGGTCCTTGATTCAGAACTTTGAGTTGATTCGGAACTTTTGAAAAGTTCCGGATGAAACCCTTGGTTCGGAACTTTGGAAGTTCCGAATGAGTATGTTTGGTTCGGAAGTTTTGGACTTCCGAATGAAGAGTCTTGGTTCGGAAGTTTTGACTTCCGAATGAACAAGTTTAATCTTCCGGATGAAGCTTTGATTCGGAACTTTAGAAGTTCCGAATGAACACTTTCCACTTCCTTGGTTCGGAACTTATCTGGAAAGATCAGAAACAGGCAAACATATCCGAAGAACAAGGAACATACAGTAGCAGATAAAAACAATAAAAAGTAACCAAAATCAACACACGTATGAATATAAACAGTAACGATTCATTGAATAAGCATCAATAAACAATTAAAAACATGAAATTAAACAACTTTAACCATAATAATCAACAACACTTTGGATCAAAATAAAAGCATGAACATGAACATAAACACCACAAATCAAAGAATAAGAAAGGTAGATAAGAGATTGACAAGATAAAGTAAAGATTGACAATAATTAAATGAAAACTTACTTGAAATTAAATGAATTTAAGGTGCGAGACAAGGTAATTAAATTGACAATTAATGTAAATGACAAGTATTTAAATGGTGGAAGAACTAGTGTCACCCTAGCCAACAAGAGTGAAATGATAACTAATCTAGTCTATTTATAGGGAAGACTAAAGCTTGCTTAGGAAGCTTCCTTAATTGCATACTTAGTCCCTCCTTCTTTAATCTTCTTTTTAATTGCAAGATTAGGTCCCTCTTTCTTTAAATCTTCATTAAATGTAGACTTAAGGGACTTTTGGCTTCGGGATTTCTTTGAACTCGTCTTTAAATTCTTCAATAAAATAGACTTGAATTCTTCGGCTTTTGATAAACTTCCGTCTTTTGACTTTTTCTTCGATAAATCTTCAGAATTGGTCGCGGACTTCCGTTCTTTTTGCACTCTTGACTTCTTGACTTCGTCTTTTATCCTTTTCTTCAATAAAAGTCCATAAATGCCCGTGAATGTCCGTGTTTTATCCATTTTTCACCTTTTCATCCTAAATCACAACAAAAACACAAACCACGCATAATTCCGACATAAAAGACATAAAATACACGTTTTGGTCCGGTTATTATTGTAGTTAAGTGGTAGAAAAGATGGGTGTTTACACACCTATCAAATCCCCTACACTTGACCATTGCAATGTCCTCATGCAATGCATTAGTTACAAAGCAAGATTACACTTTTCATCGTAATTAATCCACGTTGGCCTTTATTAAAGAGATAGGAAATTAAAAACATACAAGATAAAGAAATCAAAAGCATACCTTGGGTTTTGAAAATGTTATGAATAATCATCATCCTCAAGTTTTCACTTTCTCCAAACCAAGCTTAAAAACGAGATCATTGTTATTATAAGTTAGTAAACTAACACGAACTCATGTGGGCCAATTACTCACTTAGACTCCCTTATTCCTAGGTGTATCTCTTATATTTTATATTTTGTCTTGAATGATCATGAAGATGCATTGTTTGACTTATTTCGATAGTTATTTAGTCTGAAAATAAAGTGCACGATTTAATCAATAGTTAGCTAAAGGACCAAATCTTTTAAAACTGCTTCTCGGGATATCAGAAAGTTCATATCTTGGCATAACTTGGTTCGCGATTTGAGACCTTTCTCGGGCCGATATTTGGCAGCGACTTCATACTTCAAATCTTGAGAGACGTTCATGAAATAATGGTCTTCTCTTCATAATTGGAATTTCTTCACTTAGAATTTTTGAGAGATTCTTCATATATTGACCACGACTTCTTCATTTTTCTCCAATCTTTATTTTGGACTTTGATATACAACGATCCGCCTCCTTTTATGACTTGGATCTATTTATCCTCATACCTTGTTAGGGTCTTTTCGGATACACTTCTCCATGACTTTTGGGGAGTCTTGCTTTACGTCGTGTGTCTCGATCCTTCATATTGATTTTCGATAAATGATTCTTCACATCACTTTGGATCTTTAGCAACAAAACATAGCCCTCATGCCTTGTTAGGGCCTTTTCGGACTCGCCAATCTTCGCTCCCCGCTTCATAAGTTATGCCTTGGCTATGAACTCTCGTCATTACCGAGCAACTTTTAAACGATCTGGGGCTAGAAGCTAAGTAACTTTTCAAATCGTACAACCTTATTTATTAGCAAATAAATTATTAGCAAGCGATGGGAGAATAGGCTCATAATTAACTCACATAAATTCATGAAAGAATACCGAACTTATAATTGGCTCTATCATTTCTCGTTCTCCACAATTTAAAATCTCAAGTAATGAGACTCGTGGATACTTAGCCTATTAAATCAAAGTTTTGGGTTTTCGAGTCGCCTATAGGATCTTGCAAATTCTTAGACTCTTTCAAGTTTAGAAATCGCATTTTAAAGTTCCCTTGATAAACGACTCTCTAGGATCAATTATAGGAACTTGCGAAAAGTTCTTGTTCTTAACCCGTGAGAGTTGAGACTTTCGCGTTTTATAGCTCCCTATATAAAAGCCTAGCAAAACTTGACTTAAAACATGTTAAGGGTGCTAGCTAGAGTAAACTCGGATTGAGTCAAAAGATTCACAACGTTTGAAAATTAAAACCACTTATTAAACATTTATTCTAGCAAAGAAAGAAAATAACTATACAAAAGGGAAAAACTAATAGGCCAAAATAGATCAAAAATTTTGAAAAGTGTCGAAAAATTCATTTTCCGGTTAAAATGAGGACAAAAACAAGGAAAAGACCACTTAACTTCGATAGAAGTCCCCCCTACACTTAAGATAAACATTGTCCTCAATGTTTAAGCATGTGGGAGTAAGCTCCCCTACACTTAGGACATTGTGCACGTTGTTTAAATCTTGCTAAGGAAAAGACAACTAAAGAGATTCCTAGTTTAATATTGAGGAAATATAAAATAGTGAATCGAAAAGAGTTTAGGATAGAACCGGGACGAAGTAGAACACGGAATCACGGGTCGTCAAGAATCATCAAGAGTGGATCATTGAAGCTCGAATCCCTGATTAAGAAGTGAGGAGAGGAAATAGCAATCCAAGGGGTCCCCCCTACACTTATGGTAAAGAAAGCAAAAAGATAGATACATGGGTTGCCTCCCAAGAAGCGCTTGGTTTTTGTTAACCGAGTCGTTAGCCTGACTCGACCTTGATCATCAACGGAAGTAGCATGAAACAAATCCACCAGGATCAAAGACATAGTTTTCATCCATCAATAAGCAGGAGCGTAAGGCGAACAAGGCAAGCCAAAAGAGAAATGGCAAGGTTCCCTTAAGCAGCGATGGAGCATGGTGGAAGCAAGTATGAAGCGGTGCAAGCATGTCTTCAATAGGTCCAAAGATGTTTCCTTTTATTTCATCAGGTGGATACTGAGATGGCTTAAAGACTTCAATACCGGGATCGAACACCTTTTCCTTTAGGGGAAAATAGCACTCAGGCTCAGCCGAGTGTGAAGAAGATCCGCAAAGAAGCACAACCTCGTCCTCAGAAGTGGGACAAAGAGGTGTCAAATCATAAGTGCAACGGATTTCGGTGTCGACCGGTTTCTTCTCCTTTGACAAAATGCTCTTCAAATCCAAAGTAGGATCAAGACGATAATCTTCAAAGTCCAAAGGAGGAGCATCACTCTCATGAGGGAAGTATGTGTTGAGAAATTCAGAGAAATCTTCCTCGAATGAGTAATCGTTCAAAGTAGAATCGAGTGATGGTGGAGGATCTTCATCATGTGAAGAATCGCTCGAGAGAGTATCAGCCTCATCGAAATCATCGAAAGTGGGCAGCTCGGGATACTCAGAAGTACAGTCAAAATCATCCGAATCTGAGCTAGAATCATCATCATCATAAGCATCGAAGACCGGTGGAGAATCAAAAATGGGAGAAGCGTCCAAAGTAGAGTGAGAATCATCCACATCATCATTAAAAAGTGGATTATCAGTGGAAGACTCGAATAGAGGATTGTCATAGACGGTAAAGTTATCGAGCACATTGATCATATTCACTGATTCTCGGCCTCCAAAGGATTTGTTTGTAGGCGTTCCCATTTTGAAATTTTGTGAGGCATTCCCGACTCTTAAGATTAACTCTCCTTCTGCTACATCTACTAAAGCACGTCCGGATCTCAAAAATGGCCGACCAAGTATTAAAGGAATACGAGGGTCCATTTCATAATCAACTACGACAAAATCGACCGGGAAAGTAAATGCGCCAACTTGAATGAATACGTCTTCAGCTATACCAACGGGGTAAGCGAGAGTGCGATTAGCAAGTTCGAGAGTCATCTTTGTTGGAATGAGATCGGGTAATGATAGTGTTTTCCAAACACTCAAAGGCATAAGATTTATACTAGCCCCGAGATCAGCAAGGGCAGTAAATTCTTCAGTTTTGTTGAACACGCAAGGCAACACAAAACGACCGGGATCCCCTAGTTTTTCCGGAAGTTCTTTAAGAATAACTGCAGAGCAGTTTTCATTTAAGCGTGTGTTGGTGAGTTCAATCAGCTTCTCCTTTTTGTTAAGCAAGTCCTTAAATGCTTTTGCAAATTTGGGCATGTGGACAAGTGCTTCAAGAAAACTAATGCTGAATCCCATTTGAGAAATCATACTGATATATTTTGTTATTTGAGAGTCATTCTTGGTTAGCTCGTTGGTCTTGCCTATGCGAGAAGGGTATGGGATTCTAGGTTGATAAGGGTTAGGGGAAGGTGTGGTTTGTGAAGGTTGTGATGTTGAAGGGTCCTTCCGAGATACATCGTTATGACGAGGCGGAGACGGTAATGGTGCACTACTACTAGGTGTAGGTGGAGTAGGGATACATAGTGGTGGAGGAGGTGTGGATGATGGTGGTGGAATAGGTGGATCGATAATGGTAAGTCCACTACGCGTAGTTATAGTACTCACATTAGCTCGCGGATTGGGGACGGTGTTTGAAGGTAGAGAACCCGAGGAAGAAGAAGGTTGAGCTTCGGGCAAGAAACTAGCCAATAGATTCTTTAATTCAGTTGTTTGAGTGATGAAGGAGGATTGAAGGTTTTCACGAACCTCATTTCTGATGTCATTACCTTGCTTTAAGATATCTCCTTTCAGATTGATAATTTGGCTCTGTAGATTCTTGATTTGCTCACCTTGAGTTCTCATGATTGTGTCAACATCGGGGTTAATGGGTGGGTGTTGTTGGGAGGGTGGTTGATAAGGGTTAGAAGCACGAGGTGGGATTTGGTTGCTTCTATTGTAGTTGTTGGCGGGGTTTTGGTTTTGAGGAGAAAAACCGGGTGAAAGGTAATTGTTTGAACGGTAGCTCAGCAGATTTCTATCCCCTTGTTGTCTAGCTTGGTAATTTTCCGGTGAATAATTACCGTAAGCTGCATACACATTTTCCGGATTTCCTTGTGTCGAAGGACAATCGGTGTATGAGTGAGGACCGCCACATGTTTCACAAGGATTAGCAACCGCTTTAACTTGATGTTGTTGTTGGTTTGAAGCGAGAAGCGTAATACTTTTGCTCATTTCAGCCATCATGCGGGTGAGTTCGGTCATCTCAGGGTTTGCTGAGGTAGAAGAAACATTGACTCTCGTGTTGTTTCTAGAAGAAGCAGAAGAATCCCAGTTCTTATGATGAGTAGTCATGTTCTCTATTAACTCTCTACACTCCTCGGGTCTCATTTTCATGAATGTGCCACCGGCGGCTGCATTAATCGTATCACGATCTCGAAAAGTCAATCCGTTGTAGAAAGTATCGATCAAGGTGACCGGAAGCATGTTGTGGTTTGGACAACGGTCGATCAAGACATTATATCTCTCCCATGCATCAAAAAGAGATTCATCGGGATCTTGCATGAAACCGCTGATCTGATTGCGAAGGCTTGTGACCATGGATGGTGGAAAGTAGCGCGAAAGAAAGCGTTGAGTCATATCATCCCAAGTGTGAATAGAATTCTTCGGGAGACGATCAAACCATTTCTCGGCATGATGAGATAAAGTATGTGGGAAGAGTTGTAGGCGGAGTACATCCATTGTGGCCCCAGGCAACTTCATGCTTTGGGTGATTGTAATGAACTTGTCGAGGTGTTTGTTGGCATCATCATCAGGCAATCCTCTAAATGGGTTTGTTTGTACTTGCTGAATCATGTGATGCTTCAACGAAAACTCAGGAGCGTTGATTTGCATCGGCGCAATCGGTCCTCCTCGTCCAAACATTGTTGGTTGACAAAGTTCCTCCATGGTCCGAAGATCGGGTTGTGGAGGAGCATTGTTGTTATTAATATTATTGTTGAGGTGCGGTAGTTGATTATTGTTGTTAACACCTGCCATATCTAAATCTTCTTGAGGCTCGGGCTCTTGGTAGTTAGAAGATCTAGTACGCATACACCTGAAAATGCAAAAGAAAAAGAAACCAAACACAAAGACAATATATATACACAAGAAAAAGAAAATCTTTTTGGATTTTTGAAATTTTTAATTTTTATGGTTTTTTATCAATTTTTAATTTTTATGATTTTTGAATTTTTTATGCAAGAAAAATAACGTTCACAAGTGAACGGATCCCAAAAAGCAACGTGTCTAGCACAGAAAACTGTTGATCTTAACGAAAAGAGCCGGCAGCGGCGCCATTTGATGACTAGGTTTTACTAGGTTCGATTATTGTTCTCGGTATCTTAACGAATTGATCTTAGCTTTCTATGTGTGACTTAGTTGATCTTTAGTGAAAAAGAATATTTTTGGGTGATTTTAAATTTAAATGCAAAGACTTAAAAGTAAAAGTGCTCTTAAAGTAAATCTAAGTCTAATTAAAGTAAAGTGCGAATATTTTAAAACGTGACTAAAATTAAAGGGCACTAAAGTAAAATGACGTAAACTTAAATCTATCTAAGGCAAACTTAAAGTGCAACTAAAACTAAGGCAAATAATCTAAAAGTGCAATTTAAATAAAAGGAAGTAAAATAAAGCTTGAAGACAAAAATTAAAGATAAAAGCTAATAAGAACCTGAATACAGCTCATTCGGAATAAACCTTCGTTTGGAACAATCACTCGTCCTAAATGTCACCTTTGGTTGAAATGATTCTTCTTCACTTGGAATATTGCCAAAATCCTTTATCCGGAACAAACTTGTCTGAATATGTCACTTATCCAAAACAATCTCTCATTCGGAACTTGCTGATTCGGAATTCTCACTAGTTGCCTTGATTCGGAAGTCTTTGGTCACTCCTTGATTCGGAACGTTCCGGATGAAACCCCTTGATTCGGAAGTTTATAACTTCCGAATGAACCTTCTTGAGTCGGAAGATTTCCCTTGATTCGGAAGTTTTTGACTTCCGAATGAACAGCCTTGATTCGGAACTTTGGTCCTTGATTCGGAACTTTGAGTTGATTCGGAACTTTTGAAAAGTTCCGGATGAAACCCTTGGTTCGGAACTTTGGAAGTTCCGAATGAGTATGTTTGGTTCGGAAGTTTTGGACTTCCGAATGAAGAGTCTTGGTTCGGAAGTTTTGACTTCCGAATGAACAAGTTTAATCTTCCGGATGAAGCTTTGATTCGGAACTTTAGAAGTTCCGAATGAACACTTTCCACTTCCTTGGTTCGGAACTTATCTGGAAAGATCAGAACAGGCAAACACATCCGAAGAACAAGGAACATACAGTAGCAGATAAAAACAATAAAAAGTAACCAAAATCAACACACGTATGAATATAAACAGTAACGATTCATTGAATAAGCATCAATAAACAATTAAAAACATGAAATTAAAC
Organism: Glebionis coronaria; assembly: GCA_025667525.1. Taxonomy (NCBI): domain Eukaryota; kingdom Viridiplantae; phylum Streptophyta; class Magnoliopsida; order Asterales; family Asteraceae; genus Glebionis; species Glebionis coronaria. The sequence continues at coordinate 195,033,177 of CM046878.1, forward strand.
AACTTTAACCATAATAATCAACAACACTTTGGATCAAAATAAAAGCATGAACATGAACATAAACACCACAAATCAAAGAATAAGAAAGGTAGATAAGAGATTGACAAGATAAAGTAAAGATTGACAATAATTAAATGAAAACTTACTTGAAATTAAATGAATTTAAGGTGCGAGACAAGGTAATTAAATTGACAATTAATGTAAATGACAAGTATTTAAATGGTGGAAGAACTAGTGTCACCCTAGCCAACAAGAGTGAAATGATAACTAATCTAGTCTATTTATAGGGAAGACTAAAGCTTGCTTAGGAAGCTTCTTTAATTGCATACTTAGTCCCTCCTTCTTTAATCTTCTTTTTAATTGCAAGATTAGGTCCCTCCTTCTTTAAATCTTCATTAAATGTAGACTTAAGGGACTTTTGGCTTCGGGATTTCTTTGAACTCGTCTTTAAATTCTTCAATAAAATAGACTTGAATTCTTCGGCTTTTGATAAACTTCCGTCTTTTGACTTTTTCTTCGATAAATCTTCAGAATTGGTCGTGGACTTCCGTTCTTTTTGCACTCTTGACTTCTTGACTTCGTCTTTTATCCTTTTCTTCAATAAAAGTCCATAAATGCCCGTGAATGTCCGTGTTTTATCCATTTTTCACCTTTTCATCCTAAATCACAACAAAAACACAAACCACGCATAATTCCGACATAAAAGACATAAAATACACGTTTTGGTCCGGTTATTATTGTAGTTAAGTGGTAGAAAAGATGGGTGTTTACACACCTATCAAAGGCCTTCATCCTTCCCTACCATAAACTAAAGTCATTCTTCCCATCGAATTTCTCGATGTCAAATTTGTTCAGCGTCATCTTATTTTAACCCTTTGCTAACCGTTTAACCTTTTGTGAATTTACCTACACAAAAACACGATCTAGCAAGTATTCCATGTGTAAAACACCCTTGCTTTATGGATAGAACCCTAAGATAAAAATCTTAAAATCGATCAAACCAAGTAACCCTTCAAAAGAAAACTCTTTCTTACTCAAATATTGACTGAACCTTGGAAATTAACTGTTAGCCCTATATTTTATATAGTCGAACAAGAATGTAATAGGTCATCTTAGTCGTTAAAGGTCTTGTATAGTAATAGGTTAGTCGGGTTAACCGGGCTTGGACTTTAAGCTAATATTGTATATGTTAGGGGCTTTATGACCAAGTTAAGCCAAGCCCGGCGCAAGGAAACAAAGCCCATGACCCCAACAAGCTCATGGGTATATAAACCCTCTTCCATGTGTGGAAGTGGGTGTTGGTCATTGTAACTTTCTCTTTCTAATTTACATTTACCTTCCACCATTCTCTCTAGTTTCTCTCTCTACTTTCTTCTCTTTGTCTCTCTAGATCTATTCTAAATATTGTGTTATGGATTGATTTAGGTTTAACATTTGGTATCAAGAGCCCATAGTAGATAGGTGATTGAAGGTTTTGTGGTTACTTTATAGATTTTTCGTGAGTTTTATTGCTAAATATACCCGCGGTTAATTTTTTTTTTTTTGTTTTTCACCATTAAATATTTCTTAAAATCTCTTACATAGTCGTGCTAGGGATTTGGGTTTCTCGTTTTGGTGAAAAACGCAAAAAATTTTGGTCTTTTGGCTTGATCTTGGTGCAAAAACTCGAAATTTATACTTTTCGTCCTATATATACTATAATTTCGCAATAAAGTATAATCTCGCAATAATCCTTTTTGCGAGATTATTGGATTCCGAGATTTCTTAGATTCCGAAATTTCTTTATTACGAAGTTCCATATTCCGAGATCTTAGTTGTTATACATCCCGAGATCTTAGCTGTTATACATATTCCGAGATCTTTGGCTTCGAGTTATTCCGAGATCTTGGTTGAGAGTTATTCTGAGATTTCGATGTTACATATTCAGAAATCTTTGTTCCATATTCCGAGATCTTATCAAATGGTATATTCCGAGATATTTTTGTTCCATGTTCCGAGATCTTATCAAAGGGCATATTTTGAGATTTTTTTTGTTCCTTATTCCGAGATCTTCACATTGCGATATTATTGAAGACTTATTCCGAGATCTTCATATTGCGAGATTATTGAAGACTTATTTCGATATCTTTTGGCCTTATTCCGAGATCTTCACATTGCGAGATTAGTTAAGACTTATTCCGAGATCTTTGGCATAGGTTTATTGCGATATTTTGTTTGAAGCATTTTTAGACTTAGCCTATATCTAGATTAGTTACGCATCATAGTTTACCAAAAAAAAGAGTTGAAAATTTTTAGGGCAAGTAAATTCAAAATTTTTCGTTACTAGTTTTAGGATATTTCTAACTCGATTTCAAATTTTGGTGATACAAAATTTTCGGCCTACGTTATATCGGACTGAGGAATTTATTGTCGAACTGAAGAATATCGGAACATTTCGAAATTTCAACCACACCTCATCACAACAAATCTACTAAGATCTGTAATCCATTCACAAGTATTTACCATGTCTAACAACAATAACGCTGCGTATAATCAAGTTCCTTTGGAATAAGGTGGCAACGTAACCCACCAGTGCTGACATCCAGTTGCTACATTCAGTGGACATCTTGTTTCCTGAGATTTCTAGACACAAAAGAGAACCGAACTGCTCTTCGTCATTCCCTTGAAAATGCACTTCCCGTCTTTGAATTCAGACCAACTACCGCAACAAATGCATATGGTACTACATCGACTACAAGATCCTTGGAGAACTTCGACACATGTCCTCCTGAGAAAAGGAAACTTCTCCAAGCTGAAGCTGATGTTGTGAACTACATACTCACCGGGATTGATAACGATACATATTTCATGGTTGATGCATGTCTTGATGCTATGGAAATATGGAATGCAATTCATCGACTGAAACAAGGTGAATCGATCAATGTTCAAGATCTCGAGACTAATCTACTTTGAGAGTTTGGAAAATTGACATCCCAAGATGGTGAATCAATTGACTCATACTACTCGAGATTTTATAAAATGATGAATGAGCTTGTCAGAAATCAGTGTACTATCTCGAATCATCATGCAAATGTTCAATTTTTACTTCAACTCAAGCAGGAATGGCAAAGGTTTGTGACTTTGGTTAAGTAAAGGGAAGATATCAAGACTATCTTATATCACAAACTTTATGATATCTTGAAACAACATCAGAATGAAGTGAATGAACTTAGGGCTGAAAAGGTCTTCTAACTCAATTGCATTTATTACTGCTACTTCACTAAAACCCGTTCACCATTAACAAGCACCTTCTCATTCCTCAAGGCCATCAAGCTCATCCAACAAACCTCCAGCTACTCGAAACAAAGCAAAATAAATTATCCAAACTCCACCTCCAAATATGACACCGAGGCTGATGGAGACACTATTGCAAGTGACGATGAACAAACTTCAAGGGACAAGAAGATTGAGAAACTCATGTCTTTACTCACCACAACATATAAGAAGATTTACAAACCCACCAACAACAACCTCAGATCATCATCCAATGCTAGATATAAGGAAGTGGACAATACTCCAAGGTATGATCGGACAAGCAAGGTATGATAATCAGAGGATGCCAAATCAAGTTGGGGCTTAAGAAAATGTAGGCACTCCGGTTGTGCAGAAGACTAGGATTCAATGCTTCAGTTGCAAGGAATATGGGCATATGGCTAGAGAATGCCAAAAGCCAAAACGGGTTAAATATTCTGCATATCACAAGCAAAAGATGTTGATGTGTAAGAAAGAAGAGACAGGGATTCCGTTCACAGCAGATGAAGTTGATTGGTGTGAAGACACTGATGATGAAGCTGGTGATCAAGAGTTGGAGGCTTATTACATGTACATGGCAAAGATTCAAGAAGTGACTCCAGAGATTGCTGACAATTATGGACCTATCTTTGATACTGATCCAATTAAAAGTTACCATCATACGATAACTATAATGTGTTTGCAAATGAACGACGACATCCTGAGCAAACCAAAAACATTAATGACACATATGTAATGGACACGTAGGATAACAATATCCTACGGATACACCGCATGTGTGTAATGATGACGGAAATGCTGCTCAAGATACTGACTCGGATGAGGACCGTGATTTGCCTGCGTCTATTATTGATACTTTGAAACATGAAATTGATGAAAGCAAATAGGCTAATAAATGTTTGAAGCAAGCAAACACATCCTTAGCCGAGGAGATAGACAGGCTTAAAGAGTGTGATTATGTAAACGAAGCTGATCGATGAGTTGCTATAGCTAATGGTTTGGTATATGAATGTAAGGTGCTCAACGAACAATATTGTTCTGAAGTAACACATGAAATTCATATGTCAAAACGAAAGATATCGGAACTTGAAGAACAACTGCTGCTACATAAACTCCAAATTTTTGAATTAGAGTCGGTTAATAAAGGACAAACTGAGCTTTATAAAACTCGTGAAGAAAAGGATATTGAAAAAGTTCTTGCTTTCGAAAAGAGAGTCGAAACGTTAAAAAATGTTGTTTACAAAACGGGTCAGTCTTTCAAACTATGAACATGCTCAATAAAAATATGAAAACGAGTTTTTTTAAGCTTGAATATCTCATGAAAATTCAAAGTATCAAGCCTTTTCTTTATGATATCGGTTATTTTAATGGTAATCTTGCCCTTATGCTTTCTCCTGATTGCGACGAACTTATTCGTCATCACGAAGAAAGTCGATCCAACTTAAGTGATTTGATAAACACTTCTGATTATAATCATCATACTAAGTTTGTTCCTTAAAAAGAACTTTTAAAATAATAAGAGCTTTTTACCAATGCTCCACCAACGAGTAATAAAACGGAAAAGAAAGTTTCTTTCAAAAGGGGTTTCAAAAAGCAATCAATTTTGTTAGAAAAACGAATTTCGGATGAAAAAAGTAAATGGAATGAGAAATCTAAAAGTGTTCAACAATTTGAGTTTATAAAACAAGGGGTCTTAAGTTTGTACAAAGGTGTCGTCGACTATGAAAAAGTTTCTAGAGATACCGTTTGGAATATTAAACCTAACCCACAAGTAGAAGTCGTCATTCAACAATGTATTGTTCCAACAATCGATGATCTTTCAAATAATGTGTAAATGTTTATAAAGCGCCCATTGAGGAAATGATAACTAATTTAAGATATGTCAACTCTCTTGAAGACGAAGTTGATTTTCATCAGACTAAATTAAAGACACAAGAACACCCACTTTCTAACGAAATTGATCGACTTTCTAAGGAATACTGTTACGCTGACCATATGAATGCTATACTTGGTGTGTATACCGATCTTGATCAATATTGTCATGTAGCATGTCTAGTGTCAGAACGGACGTGAAATGTTAAAATCTTGAAGTTGAGCTTTCAAAACAAATTCAGTCATATAACAAAATTTCGAAAAGTTTTTCCCAACTTGAGAAACACTCCATTTCTCTTGAACTTGCTTCACAAAGTGGTGAAAAATCTCATAATCATAACTAGTGTCAAGAACTTGCAGCTTCTTCGTTTCATCAATTGAATGAAAAAAGTTTCAAAATAAATGATTTGAAAGCTCAGCTACAAGAAAGGTACATATCCATCAGTGAATTACAAAAACTCATTGAGAAAATGAAAGGAAAGTCTGTTTTGGGTAAACCATCCGCCGTTCGTCAACCGAATGCGATTAAATTCCTAAATCATCTGTTTTAGGAAACCCCCCACAGACTTTGCCTAACCTAGGAAATGATAAGAGAACAAATGTGATAGCACTAGGAATGTATAAGACGAAAACTATGCCCACTCAAACCGGAACATCACGGTTACCTTAGATTATTAGGAAAACTAATCAACGTGTGTCTTCTTCTACAGGAGTAATTCCCACTACTAGCGTTAGAGGACCACAACTTAAGAGCATTAGAATGCAAGATAAGGTAATGCCTAACAATAGCCAAATGGAAGTAAAAGACCACCGTTCGAATTTTAAGTTTTCTAAGAATAAAATGTCTGTAACTGCATGTAATGACAGTTTGAATGTTAATACCTCGAATGTTGAATTTGCTTGTGTTAAATGTGTTAAATGTGTTTGTACTTTCAATCATGATGCGTGTGATTCTAATCATAATAGCGTGAATGCTAGAACTAGGAAGCCTATTCTTGTGCCCACTATTACTAGAAAACCCACAAGAACTTTGAACCAATCCACTGCTCAACCACTTAAAAAACTAAGTGCGTTAGACTCCACTACTTAGTGACAACAAAACAGGTTAAGAAAGCTTTATTAGAACATGATTAGGACATGTAAAATGGGGTACATGAGATTCACACCTCCAAGCTATAAATGGGTACCTAAGATAACCACTATAGTAATTGGGTCTATGAATGTTAGCTTGCCTCTAGGATTTGCATCAAGGCCTACTAATATTTTGGAACCCGTTTATATCAAGGGGTCCATTTGTCAAACTCTACATTGTCTCTTAGTTCTTATGCAGCTCGTCGAGATCATTATCTTCATAATGGACTCTAGGTGCATCAAGCACATGACGGGCAATCTCAAGCTTCTAATTAACTTCGTGGAGAAGTTTATGGGTACGGTACGGTTTGGAAAAGATCAGTTTGCACTGATACTCGGATATGGAGATTTGGTTCAAGGGAATATTACTATCAAACGGGTTTATTACGTCTAGGGAGTAAATCACAATTTATTTTCGGTTGTTCAATTTTGTGATGCGGATTTGGAAGTGGCCTTCCGGAAAACTTCTTGCTATGTTTGAGACTACGATGGGAATGACCGTCTCACAGGTTCTCGTGCTTCTGATCTCTACATAGCAACTCTTCAAGACACATCTTTATCAAATACAATTTGCTTAATGGCTAAAACTTCATCATCGCAAGCATGGTCATGGCATCAACGTTTAACTCATCTCAACTTTGACACCATCAACTTGCTTTCGAAAATGATATTGTGACCGGTCTTCCTAAGTTAAAATTCATCAAATACCATCTTTGTTCTTCTAGTGAGCTGGGGAAAGTGATGAGACTACTTTTATACATAGTCTCATCTTCCAAAATGGGCTTAAAATGGTAAAAAAAGATCATCAAAAGTGCTATAAATATGCTTTTGTTTGTTCAATGTGTATTTTAGGTACGAATATTGAGAAAATGACAAAAGATCACAAGAAACAAGCAAAAACGAACACGGGAAACGAAGTCGCACAATGAACCGGACCCAAGTGTCGACTTTCAAAGAAAAGACCTTTAAGAATTGAAGATTGCACAAGAAGGGTCCTTCAACTTTGAAGAATTGAAACTTTAAACTCTTGTATATTCATGATTACAAGTTTGGTCCCTAAAGTTTGTCAAAATTACAACAAGGACCATCAACTTTGAAGAATTGGCAAGAATGCTGCCTCAAAATTGAAGACTTGTCACTTTTAGTCCTCCACAAAGTCAACCATACAAGTGAAGACTTTAAAGTATGAAGACATGTCATGTTTGGTCCTTCAAATATCAAAACATGGCAAGAAATACCCTTTGAAACATTTTGGAAAATGTTTTGTGGCCAAAATAAGAATTTAAAAACTTCATTACAAAGGGAATTCGTCTAAAGGCTGTTTAAACTTCAAGTGACAACAAGAAAGAAAGGGATGGGTTAAAACTGGGAAACAAGCAAAGTTACCTAGACCAATGCCCTGTTGACACCTCACCCCACTCACATTTTAAACCAATCACAACCCATCATTTTGACACATCACCCATCCACTAACCCGTTTACTTAACTAATTATTAATTAGTTAATAGACTTGGGCGGTTAACACAATTTTAAAACCTAAACGAGATCAAACAAACACTATTCACTCAAGAACACTAATTGGGTATTTCTTAATTACTTGGGATTAAGTGTTAATATGCTCCAGAAATATGATTAAGGGTTTGCTAAACACAGCCCCACCCTTAAACTTGATGCCACCTCACCCATGTGTCCCCAAGGACCCTCCTCGGCTACTTTTTGGACGAAGACAAAAGAATTGTTAGGGAATCAACGCCCCACAAGCCCAGCTTACATCCTAAGAACACTTGGACTTCTATGATCACAAAACAACAAAGAAGGGTGACATGTTTCAGCTCCAACTACAAATTCAAACCCAAGTATATGCGAATCTTAAAGGGCAAAATTGGAAGTCCACCACATTAGGTTTTTAGTTTCAGCATTCTAGGACTCATGTACACCCTCTATATAAAGGGTTTAGGGTTTTTCCTTTCACTTTGTTCTTGGTTTTCTTTGGTCACAAGTTTGTAAAGCCTTTGTTATTTGAATGAAAAAGTGTTTAACTTTGTTGACAAATTCCAAGCACCAATTTACTTTTCCTGTTATTGTTGAATGATTTAAGTTTGTTGTTTGAAGTTTCAAAGTTTGGTTTTAAGTTATTGCAAGTTTGTTTCAAGAAGTTTCAAAATCTAATTTTTCCAAGTTCTTTGTTCAACACTTGGAGTTTTTGGATCATAGGTTGATCATATCACCCTGATAAGATAATTATCAAGGTGAAGTGAGGCTTGTAGTTTGAGGAGATTCAAATTGTGGGGTACAAGTTGGAAGAAATCAGCATGTTTTCCATTTTTTCATATAATCTGTTTCTTGACCTTGTTGATCTTAGTAGTGTGTATTGGAAGCTTGTGTCTTGTTTATCTAGACACATAAGCTCTCACATACGGGAGTGTGGAAGTACATTCCTGAGGTTTGCCATCTTCTCTTAAAAATCTTTCAAAAAGTGGTATTAAGTGATTTTGGGTATCTGTTGTTGTATGATGTGTTCTTATGCTTGCAAATTGGTTCTAAGTTCATGGTGAAGTTGTTATGATGTTTGTTTAGGCTTGGTTAAACTTGAAAACGTTTTTGGCTTTGTTAAATTTTGATTTAAAAAGTTAAAAGGGTGTTTGGGATTGCATATTGTTCAAGATTTTTTGGAGTTTGAGTAGGTGTTAGTAGTGTACTTGTGTTTGTGTCTGCTATGATAGCATAGTTAAGTGTTTTCCTACATGTTGTGTGGTTTGTAACACCTAGATTAAACTAGTGGCTTAAAAGATGTAAAACCCGCATGCTTTTACCATGAATAGTGCCCTTAAGATCGTACGTACAAGATTGGAACATTCCTTTTATAGCACGTTACATTTCACGTATAAGAATTTTAAGTATTACGTACGTGTTAGAACACGATAAGTATTTATTACGTATGAACACACGATAATTATTACAATAATAATTTTAATCACGAACATGCGATCATGAAATCATGAACGTAATTTAATCACGGGCTAATATTAATTACGTATATATATGTATCACGAACACGAATAAATATATTAAGTCACGAACGTAAACTAATTAGAACACGTAAAACACGAACACGATAAAACACGAGAACACACTATAATATTTAGACTCGAGAAAAGTACGGGTTACCCCATGTGGGGCCCCTACCCGCGGCATACACAAGAAGCATGGGCTTAGCCCATGCAAAATTAACTAACAAGGGGTTAAGGGGTAAAACTTGTGTCATTTACCACAAATCAAGAAAATAACAAAAAACCTAATTCTTTTTCTTGCTCCTCTTTTGGCCGTCTGTTTAAATAACACCAAAGGGGTGTGCGGGTTGATTTTGATCTTGGATATTTTGCAAGGATTCGTGTGTGTTCATCCTTATTTGATCCACTTATTCGGTATAACTTTTTAACCCTTTTCTTTTATGTTTTGATTTAACTAATCACATAAAATCATGATGTTTTTAATCAACTAATTAAAAACAAGTAATTGTAAACATGTTAATGATCATGGGGTAAATCAAACAAGGGTTTTAGGGGTGTTGTGTTGTAGCCGACGCCTAACCGGGCCCCATAGGGGTCTCGGCTTGGCTTATTACCCACCACCAAGACCATATGGTCTCGGTATGGTGGTGATGGTGTCACGGCAGCAGCAAGGGGCAAGGGAAAACCCGACCTTGGTCGGGTATGGTGTTAGTTACGGGTCCGGTTCATGGTTTTTAGTCACGGGTCCGGTTCATGAATCATTTTTTTAATGTTTATGATTTTTATGTTTTAGACTTAAATTAAATTAATAAAAACATGACATGATTAATTTAATGTACATGACTTAGGTTATAAATTTAATTACTAGTTCATGAATTTTAACCTAAGTATTTATATTTAATTAGACTTTATAATTATTTAATTATTTAAAACCATGACTATAATTAATTAATTAACATGACTTAGGTTATATTATTAATAGTTAATAATACATGTTTTAACCTAAGTATTTTACCTTTATTAATTAAAGTCATGTTATATTTAATTAAATACTTTTAACCTATAGTTTATTTAATTTACATGTAATAATTAATGAACTATACTTTATAACTACATGACTTAGAATAATAATCGGAAAACACTTAAGCTTATATAATTAGCTTATTTAACCAGCTTATATCTATTTATGGAAACTTTCTATTTTTAGAAACTTATTTAATTAAGGCAGCTAATCCATATATGGAAACTTTCTATTTTTAGAAACTTATCTATTTTAAGCAGTAGTTCTATTTTTGGAAACTTTCTATTTTTGGAAACTTTCTATTTTTGGAAACTTTCTATTTTTGGAAACTTTCTATTTTTGGTAACTTTCTATTTTGGAAACTTTCTATTTTAGGAAACCTGCAATTTTTAGAAAGTTACTTATTATTACACAACAAGTATAATAATACATGAAATACAAGTAATACTTAATCAGAATAGACAGAATATAAGATAAACACAGTATAAAGCTCAAAACAGTAAAACATGACATGAACATATAAAACAAGCTAAGACATGATATAAAACCAGTTACGTAGTCAGTAATCAGATACTTATACACGTATGTATTTATGTAGCGTTAGTGATACTGAAGTAGGACTCTCTTCCATTCGTCTTCTTCGTTCACTGGACATAAGGTACGGATTCCCGTCCTTTCAGTATGTACATTCTTTCCTTATTAGGATTCCCCGTATGCAGCCAACTATTTTCCTATAGTATAAGTTTATATGTTTGGTTGCTAATGTTTAATTAGAATACCTAAAGCCATATACATGCATGACCAGTTTCACCTAGTTATGGAGGTACCATAACCATAACCCTAGAGGCACTGGTGTTATGACTTCCCCACGGTGGAGTGATTTCTCGTGGCGTCTCTTCAGCTTTTGGCCATATTATTATATTTATCATGTGGGGCATATGGGTGCATCCTAGTTACATGTTTTCAGCAGATTACTCAGTGTGAATGTGGTGTGTGCCTTGCATCCTTCACAAGGAGCTGATCCCTCCTACCCAAAAACCAGTATATTAAATTAGAGGCAGCCCCTCTAATTTGCATGATGAGGTCACCCCTCCAAGTATTCATGCACGTTGATTTTCATGACCTATATTGGCTAATGGTAAAATATGTTAAACAGTTTTTACAAGATAAACATAAGGCTTTTCAAACTATAAAACCAGTTTTACTAAGACTTAACCGGGTTATCCAGGACTTAGTTTCTTCCGCTGTTATATGCTTTTATGCTTATATTATTCATGCTTTATTTGTACATCCGTGCACTGAGCGTATTACTCAGCCGTTTTCCTTTTCATGTTCCCAAAACGGCAGGTACTCAGGGACGCTCGTAGACTTTAAGCGTACGTGCATATGGACTGGAAGCTTTCTAGCCTTTCTTTACTTTATGCATTATCTATACTTTGATACTCTTTCCATGGACATTGTTTAGTCCTTTCATTTACAGTACTTATGTTGGTTTGTGATGAGCTTTACTTTCGGACTACCGATGTTTGATTCCGGTATTTCCTTTTATGGTCATGTAATGTTTTAGACATTTATCCTTGTATGCTTTGATGACACGCCATAATTACGCGTGACATTCCATTTATCAAAATGGGGTGTTACAAAAGAGGTTGATTTAAGTTTTCTGTGAACTGAAGGTTCATGAACACCTAGACTGCATGATTAACTAGGGCTAACAAGTGTTAAATCAAAGTTTGTGCAACCTGAGTAATAGATCTAGGGATTTGAAGTTGGATTTGTGGTCAAGTATATCAGTAAAAGGAGTGTTTGTGTTCATCAGTAAAATCAGTCAAGTCACATAGGCTTGAAATCAGCTCTAATCTTTAATCCATTGCATGAAACAAGTTTGTTTGTGTTCACTTAAGTTTATTTAAGCTGTTGTATGCATTTGGTGAAGTTTGGTAGGCTTAGACTAGCTTAAACATTGCTTAATATCATCAGATCTAGTATGTATCATGTATGTATCATGTCTGAGTACTTTTTGAATTAACTATATCATTTGGCTTGTTGGAAGTGTGTTTTATTGCTTGTTCTTAACTCCCTACAACTCACGGGTTGTGGTGTGCCTTGTTTGTCAAAAAATACCAAGTAAATCTCTCTCAAAAAGCATTTCATTAAAAGCAAGCAGTGGGAACTCATTCCCACTGAAAGTTCCCACTGATAGTGTTAATTGGCAATCAACTTATTAAAAAGCCATTTCAGCTTATTCAAACGTGCAACAACTTGGATTTTGTAATCAGTCTTCCTCATTTGACCCATTTACTTGATCTGGAGCTTTGTAGCCTTTGACTTTAAGGTTTGACTAGAAAACGAATTGACTTGACTTTTTAAAAACAACTTATTCATTAATCCAGCTTATTGAGTGGACTTTTGGAAAACTTTTTGTTGATTTTGCTTAATTTAGTCATTACAAACCTTTTGCAACTTGAATCAGCTCTTGAAGTGGTCTAGAACTCGAAAACGACTATTTTGTCGTTTTGTGTAGAGAGCTTTGGCTTATTTCAGGCTTATTTCTTGAGATTTTTCAAAATTTCTTTTTACAAACTACTTTATAAGCTCAAAAGAAGGATGTGTGTGAAATTTCAGCTTATGGCATGGGCTTGTAGCTTAATGGGCCAAAAAGCCCATTAAGAATAAGTTGTTGACTTATAAGCTGTAATAAGCTCCTTTTCAGCTTTTGTGCCTTTAGAGTTTTGTGTTTAAAATCAAATTTTACGCTTAACTAGAAGTTTTGGGCTCATTTGGTGAAAAAATTTCTTATTGGGCCTAAAACAGCCAATTAAGCCATTTGTTTACTATTTTGGCCCATTTGGAGGCCCGTTAGGGGTATTTGGGTAATTTCACTTTCATTTCTGGTTTTATTAGGTTAAAATAAGTTAGTTTGCAGCTTTTTAGATTTTTTATAAACTTTGAATTTTTTATATTATTTTAATATTTAATTTTTAGTTTTAATTCATTTTATATAGTTTTAATAGGTTTTAAATTTTGAAAAAATACTTTTTAGTTTTATAAAAATATTTTGAGGTTTACAAAGTGAAAATTTTAATTTGGGCTTTTTATTAATTATTTTGATTTTTAGGGCTTTAATTAGCATTCAAAAATTAATAATTAATTAAATAAAAGGTTTGAAAAAGTTTTGATTATTTGTAAACCTTAGTTATATTTTTAGTAATTTTTTGGGAATTTTTTAGAGTAATTTTTATTTTTACCCCTTTTTACGGTTTTACGTTTACGTCATTCGTCTTAGTTTAATTTTATTCGTAGCCATCATCATTTTTCTTTTTTTCCATTCTCTCATATATATTAATCACAAACTTTATCAAATTAAACACACACACATTAGTCCTCCTTGGTGAACGAACTTACGTGGGTCATTAGTGCACAATTTTCCTAAGTTGTGTATTAAATACTTACCATACATACGTTCTTTTCCTAAAGACGTATCAAATACCTACAATCAATTTGGCGCCGCTGCCGGGGAGGTGTGTTGTGTTTTAGTTTGAACAAATTTTGTTTTGATATTATCCATAATAAATATTTGTGTGTTTTAGAACTCTAAGCACACGTATTATCGGTTTTCGTTTTCTTTGTGAATATTATTACTATATTGTATTACGTATCACAATAAATCAACAATATCTCCAAAAGCGTGAAAACGCCACTTAATTGGGATTTCATCACTCAATTATTTTATTCGAATCTAAAGCAAAAAGAAAAGGCAAAATAGATAATTACTTTCGTGAAACCTAATTTTAATTTACACAAAATATAAGGTGGGTATAAGGCGGTTGTATTTCACGACCTAAGGGAAAAATGTCTTAAGTGCTTCGCACCGCCTCGTTTCCCCCCTGCTTGTGCGTGTTTTGAGAAAAAGGGCTAATCGAGGGTTTGCCGCCCAAAGAATTATTACGTATCATATATATTTGCTTGGTTTCAAAGATTAAACCCTCTTGAACGTTTTGGTGTTCCACCAACGTTCTAAAGTCATCGAAGGCGTTCAATTCACATGATCGTTTTCATTCCTTGAGGCTCCTTTAATCGAGAAATTGATTCGAGGAGAGATTTGTATATTTTGGTCTATGTAATTCATAAAAAATCCCAAAAAAAGTAAAAACAATCAAAAACATAAAAAAATGAAAAACGTAAAAACAACCAAAAGAATCTTCTTTGCTCACCTTACGTTGTACGTTACGTTTATGCAAACTCGCTCCAAAGCAAAACGTTCACGTAAACGTCGAAATCGAAAGGAAACAACACCAACGTTTTCTAGTGAAGAATCTCCTATTGACGAACCCATTGTAGAACAAGAAGTAACCATGGCTAATGGTACTATGATGGAGTTGCTTCAAGCACCCACCGAGGGTTATGGAGAAGCGATTGTGATTCCCGCTATCCTTGCGGAGAATTTTGAGGTTAAGACGGGTTTATTGTCCATGATCCAAGCTAACAAGTTTCGTGGTGACGAAAAGGACAACCCTCATAACCACATTCGCCATTTCAATCGTCTTACGTCGACATGCAAATTCAAGGACGTCTCGAACGACTCTATCAAGATGATGCTTTTTTCGTATTCCTTTGTGGGGCCCGCTAAGATTTGGTTAGAGAAAGAGCCACCCAATTCTATATTGATGTGGAAGGATCTCGTTTCGAAGTTCGTAAACCAATTTTTCCCGCCCTCTAAGACTACGCATTTGAAAAACGAGATTTCAAAATTTTCACAAGAATATAACGAGAGTTTTTCAACGGCTAAGAATCGGTTTGAGGAAATGTTGCATGAATGTCCTCATCATGGTTTTTCCGACTTGCATCAAATCGATACGTTTTACAATGGTTTGAACGATCATGAGCGTGATTATCTTAATGCCACCGCGGGTGGTAATTTTGTGTGTAAAGCGGTCAAGGAAGCATTGTTAATCATTGAGAATAGGTCTAAGGTTTATAGTCCTCGTAGCACACCGAGTGTTAAAAAGGCTCCGTTTTCACCTTCATCGACGTCACATACCATTGATGCTTGCCAAATCGAGGCAAATTTGGAAAACAAGATTTTTGATAAGCTTAAGGGTATATTGAAAGAGTTTAAAATTGGTGAACAACCCACTCCTGCTATGGCTAAAGCGGTTGAGGTTTCTTGTGTCTATTGTGGTGGAGGTCATAATTTCTCCGAGTGCATTACCGGCGGTGGTAACAATTCGAGCGCCTACGCGGCCACGGGAACTTATAGCCAACACGGTCAAGTTACCCGCACTAATCAATTGACTCCACCGGGGTTTTCACCCAATCAAAATCAAAACAATCAAGGTGGTTACCAAGGAAATTAAAGGAATAACTATAAGGGTAACAATTACAACAATGGGGGGGGGGGGGTAGTAGCCAAGTGCAAAACCAAAATAGAAACTGTAATTTTCAAAACCCACATGGATTTCAAAATGCTTACATTAAATAAGTTCCTAATGATTTTTGAATTACGCTACGGAAAATGACAAAATTCTTGAAAACCTCCAAGTGAAAATGGCTAGTCAAGCTAGGGAAACGGCTAAGAACGCGAAGGAATTAGCAAATCTCGCTAAGGAAAATGCCAACAAGAAAATTGAGTTGAAAAACGATTTTGCTAATCAAATTCGAGGTCAAAACAACAAAATAGAGCAAAGTCAATCTAGGCTTGAACAAAGGATATACCAAAGAGCCTCTAATCAAGACGTTAAGCTAAATGCTATCTTGGAAGCAATCATGATGAACAAAGCCTCTACTTCGGGTTCTCTTCCTAGCAACACCGTGTCAAACCCGAAGGGAGAGATGAAAGTGATTACCACACGTAATAGTAAGACCTTTAAAGAGCCAATTCCTCAACCAATTACTTCTACGGAGGAGGCAATTGAGGAAGAACCCAAGGTTGCTGTTGAAAAGGAGCATATCTCAATCCCACGAAGTACCGCTCAAACCACACCTACGGTCGACCCTTTACCCATATTGGAACCCGAGATTCCAAAGGCTAGGCCTACGCCCAACCCAACACCACCCTCTTTCTTTGAACATCATCATCTTCACCAACACCACCTTTGCCTTACCCCTCGAGACTTCGAAAGGAAAAATTGCAAGAACAAGACAATTACCAATTTGAGCTTTCATCAAAATGTTTTGTGATTTGCATTTTAACATAAGTTTTGCCGACACTTTAATTATGATGCCTCGATTTGCCGCTAACTTTAAGAGTATGTTGAACAACAAGGAGAAATTGAAAAAATTGTCTAGTTGTTCATCGGTTTATCTTAATCGCATACCTCAAAAAGTCGGTGATCCCGGTAAATTTTTAATTTCGTGCGGTATTCAAGATATGGAAGAATGTTATGCCTTGGCCGATCTTGGTGCTAGTATTAATTTGATGCCACCTTCGATCTTTAAGTCGCTCAATCTTCCAAATCTTACTCCTACGAAGATGTCTATCAAAATGGCCGATCATTCTACGATTCCCGCATGTGGGACGATCGATGACGTTTTTGTTAAGGTGGGAAAGTTCTATTATCCGGTAGACTTTATCGTTGCCGATATTCCCACGGATCCTCAAGTTCCTCTCATTTTAGGTCGTTCGTTTTTAGATACGTCGCAAGCAATTATTGACGTTCATGCTCGAAAAATCACTTTACGATTCAACGACGAGGAACTTGTTATAAACGCAACTCAAAACTCGAAACTTTCTCATGTTTATTCTTTCGCGACTATGAGCCATGTTGATATGATCGATGTCGTTTGCGAAGAATATTCACAAGAAATTTTAGGGTTTGTCGATGAAGCAAATTGTGGCAATCCCACTATGCTCATTCATATTCTTGATAATTCGACACCTTCGTTCACTCCATTTGAAGGAGGTGGTTTTGCGTTGGAAGAATTTGATGTTCCTCGTACTTGTGACGAAGACCTCAATGACGATGAGGACTTCTCGATTATCAAGGATTTTCTTAACGATTTCCCATTTCCTCCGCCGGTGGAGGTTATGAGTATCGAACCCACATCTTCTATCGAGGAACCACCAACCCTCGAATTGAAAGATCTTCCTCCTCACCTTGAATACATATTCTTGGATAGAGACGATAAGTTGCCGGTTATTATTGCGAAAGATCTTTCCGATGATGAAAAAACTGCACTTATCGATGTCTTAAAAGCTCACAAAGGGGTAATTGCGTTGAAACTATCCGACATTAAGGGAATCGATCTTAAATTTTGTACGCATAAAATCTTAATGGGGGAAGACTACAAACCCGCAATACAATGTCAAAGAAGGGTAAACCCCAAAATTCACGACGTCATCAAAATGGAAGTTCTTAAACTACTAGACACGGGAATGATTTATCCTATATCCGATAGCCCTTGGGTGAGCCCCATTCATTGTGTCCCTAAGAAGGGAGGATGACCGTTGTGCCAAACGATGACAATGAGTTAATTCCTACTAGACTCGTGACCGGTTGGAGGGTATGCATTGACTATCGTAAGTTGAATGGCGCCACTCGTAAAGACCACTTTCCCTTGCCCTTCATGGATCAAATGTTGGAGCGACTTCCGGGAAATGAATTCTATTGCTTTTTAGATGGTTTTTCCGGTTACTTCCAAATCCCCATCGATCCTCGTGATAAAAAAAACTACGTTTACGTGTCCATATGGAACATTTTCCTATCGTAGAATGCCATTCGGACTTTGTAATGCACCAGGAACTTTACAACGGTGTATGATAGGTGTGTAAACACCCATCCTTTTAACCACTTAACTACAATAATAACCGGACCAAAACGTGTATTTTATGTCGTAAATGTCGGAATTATGCGTGGTTTGTGTTTTTGTTGTGATTTAGGACGAAAATGTGGAAAAGAGAGAAAACACGGGCATTCACGGGCTTTTATCGAAGAAAAAGACGAAAGACGAAGTCAAGAAATCAAGAGTGCAAAAAGAACGGAAGTCCAAGAGCAATTCTGAAGATTTATCAAAGAAAAAGTCAAAAGACGGAAGTTTACTAAAAGCCGAAGAACTCAAGTCTAATTTATTGAAGAACTACAAAGACGAGATTAAAAGAATCCCGAGACAAAGTCATTAAAGTCAAAGAACTAAGAAGATTAAGGACTTAATGATGCAATTAAAGAAAGAAGAAAGAGGGGAGGAAGCTTCCTAAGCACCTCCCTAATCTCCTATAAATAGGATTCATTTTCATTTCATTAGTTTTTGTTGGCTAAGTGTGACAATTAGTCTTCCACCATTTAATTACTTGTTCTTTAATTACTTGTCATTTAATTAATTGTATTTCACCTTAAATACATTTAATTTCAAGCAAGTATCCTTTTAATTATTGTCAATCTTTACTTTTATTGTCAATCTTCTATCTTTCTTTCTTGTTTGATCTTAATCTTTATGCTTTATTGTTCATGTTCATGTTCTTGAGTTTTATTTGATTTAATTAAGTGGGTTTTGATTATTTTGATTATTATTGTTAGTTTGATTGTTTTGGATTGTTTGTTTATGATTAGTAGATGTTATTTGATTAGTTTGATTTAATCTTTTGTTTGATTTTGATTAATTTTGTTTAGATCCGTATTACTTTTTGTTCTCCGTGTTCTTCGTTGTCTGCTACTGTTTGCCCACGTATATTCCGAATCAAGCTTAAGTTCCGAATCAAATATTTGTTCAGAACGTTCCGAATCAAGGGGAGTTCATTCGGAACATCTATTGTTCCGAATCAAGGGTTCAGACAAGGGGTGTACATCCGGAACATTTATTATTCCGAATAAAGGTGATTCATTTGGAACTTCAAACAATCCGGATCAAGGCCTTCATTCGGAATATATTCCGGATCAGATTGATTCATTCGGATGATTCAACATTCCGGATCAGCTGTTCATTCGGAACATTCCGAATAAAGGTTTTGTTGTGATATATTCTGAATCAATTTCTTCCGGATCAAGGTGTGTTCATTCGGAACATTTTCCGAATCAAGGAGTTTGAGTTCATTCGGAATATATTCCGAATCAAGGAGTTCATTCGGAACATCAAGTATTCCGAACCAAGGCAATATTCCGAATCAAGACTTTATTCCGGATAAGTGACATATTCCGGATAAAGGATTTATTCCGGATCAAGGGTCTTGTTTTGATTATTCCGAGTGAAGAAGAAATTATTCCGAACGAAGGTGACATTCCGGACGAGTGATTTATTCCGAACGAAGGATTATTCCGAATGAGCTGTTTTGAGGTTATTTTTAGTTTCTTTTTTTAAATTTTTATTTTCAAGCTTTATTTTTCCCGCCTTTTCCTTAGTTGCACTTTAAGTTTAATTGCCTTAGATTTATTTTAGCCTTGCCTTAGTTTAAGTTTTAGTTGCGTTTTAAGTTTGCCATAGATAGTTTTTAGTTTGCGTTATTTACTTTTAGTGCCTTTTAATTACCGTCACGCTTTTAATTTCTCGCAATTTATTTTAAATTAGATTTAGATTTAAATTACCTGCTCTTTACTTTAAAGTCTTTGCCTTTTAACTTTACTACAACGACACAACTATTTGTTTCACCAAAGAACGACTGAGTCGCATAGTTAAACCATTTTTCAATTCGAAGAGACAAACGACAAAGAACAATTTTTAACTAGGCAAAATCCTAGTATCAAATGGCGCCGCTGCCGGCTCTTTTCGTAAAGATTAACGTTCTGTGAGGGACGCGTTACTTTTTGGGATCCGTTCACTTGTGAGCGTTATTTTCATGCATAAAAAAAATTTCAAAAAATCCATAAAAATTAAAAATTTTAAAAATCCAAAAAGATTTTATTTTCTTTATAGTGTATACATATTCTCTTTGTGTTTGGTATTGTTTTCTTTTGCTTTCGCAGGTGTATGCGTACTAGAACTTCTAATTATCAAGAGCCCGAGCCTCGAGAAGATTTAGCTATGACAGGTGTGAACAACAACAATAATCCACCGCACCTTAATAGTAACAACAACAATGTTCTTCCACAGCCCGATCTTCGGACAATGGAGGGGCTTTGTCAACCTACCATGTTTGGACGAGGAGGACCGATTGTGCCTATGCAAATCACGGCTCCGGAGTTTTCGTTGAAGCATCATATGATCCAGCAAGTGCAAACAAATCCTTTTTGAGGAATGCCTGATGATGATGCTAACAAACACCTCGACAAATTCATTACTATCACTCAAAGCATGAAGTTGCCCGGTGCCACAATGGATGTTCTACGCCTTCAACTCTTCCCACATACTTTATCACACCACGCCGAGAAATGGTTTGATCGTCTCCCGAAGAATTCAATTCATACTTGGGATGACATGACTCAACGCTTTTTGTCACGCTACTTTCCACCATCCATGGTCACGAGCCTTCGCAATCAAATCAGCGGTTTCATGCAAGAACCCGATGAATCTCTCTTTGATGCTTGGGAAAGATATAATGTTTTGATCGATCGATGTCCAAACCACAACATGCTCCCTGTGACCTTAATTGATACTTTCTACAACGGTTTGACTTTTCGAGATCGTGATACGATTAATGCAGCCGCCGGTGGCACATTTATGAAAAGAAGACTCGAGGAGTGTAGAGAGCTTATTGAGAACATGACTATTCACCACAAAAACTGGGATTCCTCCACTTCTTCAAGGAACAACCCGAGATTCAATGTTTCTTCTACTTCAGCAAACTCCGATATGACCGAATTCACCCGCATGATGGCCGAAATGAACAAAAATATCTTGCTTCTCGCTACAAACCAACAACAAGTTAAAGCAGTGGCTAATCCTTGTGAGACATGCGGCGGTCCACACTCATACACTGATTGTCCTTCTACTCAAGGAAATCTAGAAAATGTGTATGCGGCTTATGGTAATTATTCACCGGAAAATTACCAAGCCGACCTCAAGGGGATAGAAATTTGCTAAGTTATCGGTCCAACAACTACCTTTCAGCCGGTTTTTCTCCTCAAAACCAAACCCCAACAACAACTACACTAGAAGCAACCAAATCCCACCTAGAGCTTCTAACCCTTATCACCCACCCGCTCAACAAGCCCCACCCATCAATCAAGATGTTGAAGCCTTAATGAGAACCCAAGGAGAGCAAATCAAGAATCTACAAAGCCAAATTATCAATTTGAAAGGGGATATCACCAAGGAAGGGAATGACATTAGATCCGAGCTTCGAGATAATATTCAATCCTCCTTCAGCAATCAAACGAATGATTTGAAGAATATGCTGGCTAGTTTCTTGCCCACCACTCAACCCTCTACTTCGAGTTCTCTACCTTCAAACACCGTCGCCAACCCGCGAGCGAATGTGAGTGCTATTACTACCAGTAGTGGAGTTACTTTAGTAGGACCACCTATCCCGCCCCCATCATCTACACCTCCTCCACCACCATTTATCCCTACTACTCCCACACCTAGTATTAGTGCACCATTACCGTCTCTGCCTCGTCATAACGATGTACCCAAGAAGAATCCTCCACCAACTCCACCTTCCACCTTTAACCCTTCAACATCTCAACCTTCACCTTCTATACCTTCACCACCTAAACCCAATATTCCTTATCTATCTCGCTTAGGCAAGACCAAAATGCACACCAAGGATGACATTCAAGTGTCGAATTATTTGAAGATGATCTCTCAAATTAATTTTAACATCAGCCTTGTTGAAGCACTTGTCCACATGCCGAAATTTGTCAAAGCATTCAAGGAATTGCTTAACAAGAAGGAAAATCTGATTGAGCTCACCAACACACGCTTAAATGAAAACTGTTCTGCAGTTATTCTTAAAGAACTTCCGGAAAAACTTGGAGATCCCGGTCGTTTTGTGTTGCCTTGCATTTTTAACAAAACAGAAGAATTTACTGCCCTAGCTGATCTTGGGGCAAGTATTAATTTGATGCCTTTAAGTGTTTGGACAGCACTTTCATTACCCGACCTTACACCAACAAAGATGACTCTTGAGCTTGCAAATCGCACTCTCGCTTACCCCGTTGGTATTGCCAAAGATGTGTTTATTAAAGTTGGCACATTCACTTTTCCGGTCGACTTTGTTGTTGTTGATTATGAAATGGATCCTGTATTCCTTTAATACTTGGTCGGCCATTCTTGAGAACCGGAAGAGCTCTAGTCGATGTTGCCGAAGGTGAGTTAATTTTAAGAGTCGGGAATGAACAACAAGTTTTCAAAATGGGGAAGCTTACAAGCAAGTCTTATGGAAGAGAATCAGCGAATATGATTAATGTACTCGATGATTTTGTCATCTACAACAATCCTCTATTCGAGTCTTGCAATGATAATCCGCTTTTTCAAGATGATGTGGATGATTCTCTATCCAATTTGGAACCTTCACCCATATATGATTCTCCATCGATCTTTGATGCTTATGATGATGATTCTAGCTCAGATACGGATGATTATGATGATTTTACTTCCGAGTATCCCGACATGCCCACTTATGATGATTTAGATGAGGCCGATACTCTTTCGAGTGATTCTTCTCATGATGAAGATCCTCCGCCATCCATGCTTAATCCTAATTTGGATGATTACTCATTTGAGGAAAACTTCTCTACTTTTCTCAATACCTACTTCCCTCATGAGAGTGATGCTCCTCCTTTAGATTTTGATGATTATGGTCTTAATCCTACTTTGGATTTGAAGAAAATTCTTTCAAAGGAGAAGCAACCGGACGACACCAACATCCGCAGCACGTATGCTTTAACACCTCTTTGTCCACCTTCTGAGGACGAGGTTGTGCATTTTCTTCGCGGATCTTCTTCAAATTCTGTTGAGCCTGAGTGCTATTTTCCCCTAAAGGAAAAGGTGTTCGACCCCGGTATTAAACTTTTTCAGCCATCTCAGTATCCGTCTGATGAAATAAAAGGAAAAAATTTTGGAACTACTGAAGATATGCTTGCACCACTTCACCCTTGCTCCCACCGTGCTCCATCTTTGCTTAAGGTAACCTTGCCTACTCTTCTTTGGCTTGCCTTGTTCTCCTTAAGCTTGTGTTATTTGATGGACGAAAACTATGTCTTTGATCCCGGTGGATATGTTTCATGCTTCTTCCTATGCTAATCAAGGTCGAGTCAGGCTCACGACTCGGTGAACAAAAATCAAGCGCTTCTTGGGAGGCAACCCATGTATCTATCTTTTAGCTTTCTTTATCCTAAGTGTAGGGGAGACCCGTTGGTGTTTGTTATTTCCTCTCTTCTTATATTCAGGGATTTGAGCGCTCAATGATGCACTCTTAATGATTTTTGACTACCCGTGATTCTGTTGTTTCCGTCTTCCCGGTTCTATCCTAAACTCTTTTCGATTCACTATTTTATATTTCTCAATATTCATTTAGGAATCTTGTTAGTTGTCTTTTCCTTAGCAAGATTTAAACAAAGTGCACAATGTCCTAAGTGTAGGGGAGTTTACTCCCACATGCTTAAACATTAAGGACAAATGTTTATATTAAGTGTAGGGGGACTTCTATCGAAGTTAAGTGGCCTTTTCCTTGTATTTGTCCTCATTTTAACCGAAAAATCAAATTTTCGACATTTTTCAAAATTTTTGATCTATTTTGGACTATTAGTTTTTCCCTTTGTATAGTTATTCCCTTTCTTTACTAGAATAAATTTTTAATAAAGTGGTTTTAATTTTCAAACGTTGTGAATCTTTTGACTCAACCCGAGTTTACTTATCTAAGTTTACTCTAGTTAGTATCCTTAACGTGTTTAAGTCAAGTTTTGCTAGGCTTTTATATAGGGAGCTATAAAACGCGAAAGTCTTAACTCTCACGGGTTAAGAACAAGAACTTTTCGCAAGTTCCTATAATTGATGTAAAACCCGCATGCTTTTACCATGAATAGTGCCCTTAAGATCGTACGTTCTAGATTAAAACTTACCTCATGTAGTATTGATCACATTCATGTGCTAATAATCAAGCAAGTGCATACGTGTATGACATGACAAGTATCGATTACGTACGAACTCATGATAAACAGTTAATAATATATCACGTGAACATAATTAAATCATGAACACCATTTAAAATACTAATTATAATAATTACGTAAATACTCAGAATATATTCACGAGCGTGGAGTTTACGATAAACGACACGTTAAAAGAAACAGAAACACGTTAAACACGAGCACGTTTAACCACGAACAAACACGAAACATCGGGACACGAGAAAGGTACGGGTACCCCATGTGGGGCTCCCATACCCACGGCACACATAGACAAAATGGGCTTGGCCCATGGACTTTACAAGTTAAGGGGGGTAAAGTGTTAAACATGTTTTTACTTTTCATTTTCAAGAAAATAAACAAAAACCCTAAAAGAGTTTTTCTCCTCTCCTTTTTGCTCTCTTTGTGCCGCCACCCTTACACCACCATAGGAGGGTGTTTGATTGATTTTGATCTTAAAAACAAGTGTTAGAATACGTGTTTGTTCATCCTTTTTCCAAGCTACATAGTGGTATACCTTTCTAACCCTTCTTTTTAATTCTTTTTAATTCTTTTAATCTTTGATTATTTTCATGAACATGTTATTATTTTTCTTATGAAAACAAGGTAATTAATCATTGATCTAACATGTTTTGGTATTAATTAAAATCAAAGAATGGTTTATAAGGGTGTTTGTTTTTGGCCGCCTAGCAAACAAACCCGAGGGGGGGTTTGGTTTGCTATTGCCGCCACCACCAAGACCACAATTGGTCTTGGTTGGCTCATGTGGGACCCACGGCAGCAAGGGGACACGTGTGCCCCGGGTTTGGCCCGGGGTACGGTGTCGAATTCATACCCGATTCATGGTTCGTTGGTTAAAATCATGATCTATGTTACATGTAATTTTTATGAATCATGAACTTAGGATATAATTAATTAATAACATGAAATATTAATTAAATCATGACTTAGGTTATTTTAATTATTAGTTATCATGACATTATTTTAACCTAAGTATTTTATGTTATAAGTTATAATTAATTAATTATTAAAACATGCCTATAATTAATTAATTTAGACATGACTTAGGTTATATTATTATTAATAATAATACACATTTTAACCTAAGTATTTTCATTTCATTTTAATTAAAACATGTTATACTTTAATTAAAATGCTTAACCTATAGTTTAATTAAAATACATGAAATAATAATTAAACTATACACTATATCATATGACTTAAGTAGTAAGCTTATAACACTTAGACTTATATGTTAGCTCATGAAATCAGCTTAATTCTAATTATGGAAACTTCTATTTATAGAAACTTAATTAAATAAGGCAACTAATCTAATTATGGAAACCTTCTATATATGGAAATCAATCTATTTCAGGCAGCTAATCTAATTATGGAAACCTTCTATATATGGAAACTTATTTAATTAAGGCAGCTGATCTATTTTTGGAAACTTTCTATTTTTAGAAACTAATCTATTTTAGGCAGTAAATTCTATTTTTGGAAACTTTCTATTTTTTGGAAACTTTCTATTTTTGGAAACTTTCTATTTTTGGAAACTTTCTATTTTTGGTAACTTTCTATTTTTGGAAACTTTCTATTTTTGGAAACTTTCTATTTTTGGAAACCTGCTATTTTTGGAAAGTTACTTATTATTATACAGTAAGTATATTAATACATGAAACACCAGTAATACTTAATCAGATAAACCAGAAATACAAGATAAACACAGTTTAAGGCTTTAAACAGTGAACCATGACCTAAAACATACCAAATCAGCTATAACGAGACACAGAACCCAGTACGTAATCAGTGAATCGATACTTATACACGTGTGTATTCATGTAGCGTTAGTGATCCAGAAGTAGGAGTCTTTCTTCCGTTCATTTCACAGGACTTGAGGTACGGATTCCCGTCCTTTCAGTATGGACATTCCTTCCTTATTAGGGTTTCCCCGTATGTAGCCAACTGTTTTCCCCAGCATTTGTTTTATTGTTTTGAACTGCTTATGTTAATTTAGCATAAACTATAGCCATATACAAGCATGACCAGTTTCACCTAGTTATGGAGGTACCATAACCATAGCATTGGAGGCACCGATGTTATGACTTCCCCACGGCGGAGTGATTGCTCGTGGCGTCCCTTTTCAGTTTGGCCATATTATTATATCAGGTGGGGCGTATGGGTGCATCCTAGTTACATGTTTTATTCAGTTTATCATGGTGAATGTGGTGTGTGCCTTGCACCCTTCACAAGGAGCTGATCCCTCCTACCCAAATCAGTATATTGATTAGAGGCATCCCCTCTAATCAGCATGATAAGGTCACCCCTCCAAGTATTCATGCACGTGACCTTTTCATGACCTATATGGGCTATGGTATATATATGTTAAAACAGTTGTTACAGGTTAAACATAAGGCTTTTCAAACTATAAAACCAGTTTTCATGATACTTAACCAGTTTACTCAGTACTTAGTCTTCCGCTGTTATATGTTACATGCTTATCCTATTTCATGCTTTATTGTACATACGTGCACTGAGCGTCTTGCTCAGCCGTTACTTTCCTTTCCATGTCCCAAAACGGCAGGTACCCAAGACTCGAGCATTTGGAGGACGCACATAGGATGGAAGCTGCCAGAGACTTCTTTTCCTTTTTGCCTTCATATAGTTATGCTTGTTTAGTCTTTATTCAGTTCATTTCCTTTATTTATGTTTTGGGCTTATGTTTGGGAACCGATGTTTGATTCCGGTTTTCCCTATGGTCATGTATGTTTTACTACATATCACCTTGCATGCTTTGATGACACGCCATAATCACGCGTGACATTCCATTTATCAAAATGGGGTGTTACAATTATGGTATCAGAGCCAAGGCTTCGACCTGTAGGCTCTAAAACTCGACCTGTGACTAGTGGGTAGTCACCAGGAGCTTCCTAAGCCAACGTTTGTTATTCCACGTATTGATGTTTCAGCGCGTTGTTGTTTCAACCATTACGTTTTCAGCACCTTTTTGTTTTAGCCATGACGTTTTCAGCACCTTGTTGTTTTCACCATGATGTTTTCACCAGTATCGTCTTACTAATATGGAATGAACAACCGTCATCCATACTTAGTTATGTGTCAGTGTCTATGCATGATGTTCCTAGTGAACTGTGATTATGTGAACTGAACCCCAGTAGTTCATAATTTTCACATAAAAATTTTTCTGTTAAGTTTTGACAATGACTTTTAATTATTATGTTTCATGCATTCATGCATTTATATCATATGTCATCTGTTACAGGAATTTTGACTAAGTAATGGTTGGTACAGGACTGGCCCTATTTAGTCGCATGTGCTTTTATCGAAACTTTTAACTTTGGGACCGACCCATAGGCGTCCCCTCGCCATGTCTTTTGTTTTGGAACCGACCCATAGGCGTTCCCTCGCACATATAAAGGTTTTATAAACTACATTACGCATTCATGCACTGTTTTTCTTGCATAAAATTTTTCTCATGATTTAAATTGGCATAAAAAATTTTTCATGTCCCATCATAAGTTATTATGTTTTTATGTCAAGTATGCCTTCATACTGTCATGGTTAACTTCAGTTTCATGCTGATTATGTTATACACTTCTTCGTAATAGATGGTTTCATGTTTCCTCATGATAATTCCGTCTTCATGTTGATTATGTTTCATGCCTCTTTTGTTATTTACGTTGTCCTGCAAGACATTGTTAGATTTCTCTAATCATGCTTTCATGATAGTCATGGTTGGTTTTCATTGATCATGCTGTCAGGCAAATCATCGTTGAATTTTGTGTAACCACACTTTAGCGTTTCTCTATGCAACCAGAATGATGTCTATGCTAATACTGCCAGGTTATCATGATGGTTTTCCTAACCGTTTAACCGGTTTACTTTCCTTAAATCAGGACAAATGATCGAGCCCATACCGATCATTTCATGTATATTCCATGTGTACTCCACGTACCGTATTTCATGTGTATTACATGTACCTTAATCCATGTGTATTCCACTTGCAATACTTCACGAGTATTCGCTAGTCGATTCTAAATCATCTCAGGCGTATGTTCACTTACTGATATTCTACAAGATTGTCGATGCCGCTCATAGCTTGGAGATGTCACTGAAGGTTGATGCTGTTGATGTTGGGAGACGCTACGAGATGCTGATGCTGATGCTGTTCACAACCTGGAGATTCTAAAAGACGAAGACAAAGGCGTCGGAGCAAAGCAATTGGACGAGAAGATGCTTCACCATCAGACAATTCCCATCAATCATTGTCCTAAATTCATAGTTACATGTCACACGTCGTTCGGCTGTCATTTCAGCCATATGAGTGCAAATCAGTACCAGCCAGCCACTCAGCTAAATAGTTACATGAGTCACGGTCATGAGAATGACCATCATGGAACCTACAGACAAGACGATAGTAACCACTACCATTACAGAAAATATCCTAGAAATTGCAACCGAGACTCTGGCCGCGGACGTGATCAGACATACAAATGATCAGTAGTCCAACCGATCCGCCAATTCTGGCATATTAACCTAATATTTGTAGTTCTAATTGTTTCACATATCGAGACACATGTCAAGACATCAGTCAAGACACATGTCTCACGTATACTTTCTGAGGACACATGTCAAGATACCAGTCAAGGCATATGTCACGCTCACATTTCTCAAGACACGAGTCAAGACACATGACTCACGTCTAATTATGGAACGTTTCTAAGAAATTCAGGGTACCCTCCAAGGGTATATCTATGTTGTTGTGCCATGTATTAATCAGGCCACAAGAATCTCAATACCGTTATCGGCGCATCAGTGAGAACTGTCACGTTGCCGACGTTACTTTCATTTCTTTCACCATAGTTCATATATTCATGACCATGAAGGACGCCTTTCGTATTCCCACGTATACGACGGTTTTCCTTCAGCTTAATGATGAGATCCAAGCTGCTAACGCATTTTCCTCGGTCAGACACGAGATAAATTTTATCCTAATTATGTACTATGAACACCACACCATGCTATGATTCCTAATTATGTACAGTAATGTTCAGGCTCCTGAATACATTCAGCTTGATTTTCCATCAGGAAAATCTGTACAAATTATCTATGCTTTTCAAGCACATGCTTTGTTAGCCTTATTGCTAAAATTTTCTAGCTGTCAGTAAGACACGACCACTTAACTCTTTTACGCATAGCCAGTTGATTATGCCAAAGTCTTCCTATGCATTCCAGAAGAACCTTCAAGGAGAAGGATGGTACCATGAGATTATGTGTCGACTACCGTCGACTTAAACAAATCACCATTCGTGACCGTTATTCTCCTCCTCATATTGACAACACGTCCAATCAACCGTATGGTGTTAATAACTTTTTCAAGATCGAACTCACGATCATGCTGCCAACAGTGATGAGTGAAAAAGCAGGACATGTCCATGACTGCTATTCGTGCACGACTCGGTCATGCCAGAGTTATGATTTTGAATCAGTCTCATCAATGCTCCAACCGCATTATGAACTTAATAAATTGAGTTTCCATGAACTCCTAAACAAATACATCAACGTTTTCATTGAGGATAACCTGATTTCCTCTAAGCCTAGAGAAGAACAGGAAGACCATATCTGCACTATGTTGCAAATTCTATGACAAGAGAAATTTTACCATGGAATTCTTTCCGATATCAATTCTGTTTGATTTCAGTGACACGCTGAATCACATGGCATTCTACGGTTAATCTTACCATGACTCAGCTTATGCGTAAAGGAGAGAACCCTACACTACATTAGGTGTTCTAGAAAATTTTACGCTAGGAGAAGTCTAGATTTAGAGACTCAGAATTTCGCAAACTCCTAGGTATCAAGTTCTACGAAGCAAGATACAGTTACGTTCATATCTAGGTACCTGACATACCAACAGGCTAAGATAGGACACCAACAGACGGGTATGTTTTCATCATATGAAATTGTGAATCGAAAAGGGACAATATCTCCATGGATTTTAGTTACCAGATTTCAGCAAACTCAGAAGAAGCATGATGCTATCTGGGTTATTGTCAACAGTTTGATCAAGTCTGCAGAATCCTTACATCCGTACGGATTTCAGAACCAACAGATTGAACAAACATGTTCCAGCCAAGGCTCATCCGATCACTTGGCAATCCCTCAGCTATCGGTCAGACAAAGATTCGTAATTGTACTCCTAGCTTACTTTACGTCTTCATTCTAATTCCACGACTTGCTTTCGCGCTCACATTCATGACACTATTCACGTTCATGATCGTATTTTGGCTTACGATTCTACGTTCATTTCTTTTCTCGTTCTGGGAAGTTTGCAAGAACTTGTGAGACCAGACCCAAGTTTAGTATAACTCTCCATCATCAGATAGACGTTTCACGTCATATTCTACGTCTCAACCTGTAGCGTTTGGCGTCACCACCATTATATTATATGATCACGATATGTCTCACATGTCATGTTCATTCCACGTTCCTCATATCATGATCAAAATAGGTTACACGTATCATGGATCACGATATGTTTACTTATACTACACTCGCCATATCTCCACGTAGCACGTTCAAAATTTTTCACGTATCACGTTCAAAAATTTTCACGTACTACGTTTCTTTATGTCTCGCTCATCGTTTCTAATTATCAGTTAAGTCAGATGGTCTTGCATCGTAACGTTTCAGTACCCTTGCACGTTAACTCTTATTTCCTCGATCGAATTTAGGGGATCTACCTTCCGTTGATAACCAAGAATTTCTTTGTATTCCAAGTCAAGGTCAGGAGGACCAAGATTTATCATTAGTGTCAGGATCTTCTGAAGGAACCGTTCCAAGAGGGAGGCCACTTGGAAACGGACAAGTTCATCCGGACTTCTTATCCATTTTTCTCTTATCGATTAGATATGTCCTTTCAGTCACGTCACGTTCCATGTCTTTTCAAGACATGTCATGTTCCACGTTCCCTCCTACCATGTCACCTTCAATTCCGTTATTTTGCATACCTTTCCAGTTTGATTCGGGTATGTTTCGCTTTCAGTTACTTTATCTATAATTCGGGGACGAATTATTCTTTTTAGGGGGGAAGAATTGTAAAACCCGCATGCTTTTACCATGAATAGTGCCCTTAAGATCGTACGTTCTAGATTAAAACTTACCTCATGTAGTATTGATCACATTCATGTGCTAATAATCAAGCAAGTGCATACGTGTATGACATGACAAGTATCGATTACGTACGAACTCATGATAAACAGTTAATAATATATCACGTGAACATAATTAAATCATGAACACCATTTAAAATACTAATTATAATAATTACGTAAATACTCAGAATATATTCACGAGCGTGGAGTTTACGATAAACGACACGTTAAAAGAAACAGAAACACGTTAAACACGAGCACGTTTAACCACGAACGAACACGAAACATCGGGACACGAGAAAGGTACGGGTACCCCATGTGGGGCCCCCATACCCACGGCACACATAGACAAAATGGGCTTGGCCCATGGACTTTACAAGTTAAGGGGGGTAAAGTGTTAAACATGTTTTTACTTTTCATTTTCAAGAAAATAAACAAAAACCCTAAAAGAGTTTTTCTCCTCTCCTTTTTGCTCTATTGGTGCCGCCACCCTTACACCACCATAGGAGGGTGTTTGATTGATTTTGATCTTAAAAACAAGTGTTAGAATACGTGTTTGTTCATCCTTTTTCCAAGCTACATAGTGGTATACCTTTCTAACCCTTCTTTTTAATTCTTTTTAATTCTTTTAATCTTTGATTATTTTCATGAACATGTTATTATTTTTCTTATGAAAACAAGGTAATTAATCATTGATCTAACATGTTTTGGTATTAATTAAAATCAAAGAATGGTTTATAAGGGTGTTTGTTTTTGGCCGCCTAGCAAACAAACCCGAGGGGGGGTTTGGTTTGCTATTGCCGCCACCACCAAGACCACAATTGGTCTTGGTTGGATCATGTGGGACCCACGGCAGCAAGGGGACACGTGTGCCCCGGGTTTGGCCCGGGGTACGGTGTCGAATTCATACCCGATTCATGGTTCGTTGGTTAAAATCATGATCTATGTTACATGTAATTTTTATGAATCATGAACTTAGGATATAATTAATTAATAACATGAAATATTAATTAAATCATGACTTAGGTTATTTTAATTATTAGTTATCATGACATTATTTTAACCTAAGTATTTTATGTTATAAGTTATAATTAATTAATTATTAAAACATGCCTATAATTAATTAATTTAGACATGACTTAGGTTATATTATTATTAATAATAATACACATTTTAACCTAAGTATTTTCATTTCATTTTAATTAAAACATGTTATACTTTAATTAAAATGCTTAACCTATAGTTTAATTAAAATACATGAAATAATAATTAAACTATACACTATATCATATGACTTAAGTAGTAAGCTTATAACACTTAGACTTATATGTTAGCTCATGAAATCAGCTTAATTCTAATTATGGAAACTTCTATTTATAGAAACTTAATTAAATAAGGCAACTAATCTAATTATGGAAACCTTCTATATATGGAAATCAATCTATTTCAGGCAGCTAATCTAATTATGGAAACCTTCTATATATGGAAACTTATTTAATTAAGGCAGCTGATCTATTTTTGGAAACTTTCTATTTTTAGAAACTAATCTATTTTAGGCAGTAAATTCTATTTTTGGAAACTTTCTATTTTTGGAAACTTTCTATTTTTGGAAACTTTCTATTTTTGGAAACTTTCTATTTTTGGTAACTTTCTATTTTTGGAAACTTTCTATTTTTGGAAACTTTCTATTTTTGGAAACCTGCTATTTTTGGAAAGTTACTTATTATTATACAGTAAGTATATTAATACATGAAACACCAGTAATACTTAATCAGATAAACCAGAAATACAAGATAAACACAGTTTAAGGCTTTAAACAGTTAACCATGACCTAAAACATACCAAATCAGCTATAACGAGACACAGAACCCAGTACGTAATCAGTGAATCGATACTTATACACGTGTGTATTCATGTAGCGTTAGTGATCCAGAAGTAGGAGTCTTTCTTCCGTTCATTTCACTGGACTTGAGGTACGGATTCCCGTCCTTTCAGTATGGACATTCCTTCCTTATTAGGGTTTCCCCGTATGCAGCCAACTGTTTTCCCCAGCATTTGTTTTATTGTTTTGAACTGCTTATGTTAATTTAGCATAAACTATAGCCATATACAAGCATGACCAGTTTCACCTAGTTATGGAGGTACCATAACCATAGCATTGGAGGCACCGATGTTATGACTTCCCCACGGCGGAGTGATTGCTCGTGGCGTCCCTTTTCAGTTTGGCCATATTATTATATCAGGTGGGGCGTATGGGTGCATCCTAGTTACATGTTTTATTCAGTTTATCATGGTGAATGTGGTGTGTGCCTTGCACCCTTCACAAGGAGCTGATCCCTCCTACCCAAATCAGTATATTGATTAGAGGCATCCCCTCTAATCAGCATGATGAGGTCACCCCTCCAAGTATTCATGCACGTGACCTTTTCATGACCTATATGGGCTATGGTATATATATGTTAAAACAGTTGTTACAGGTTAAACTTAAGGCTTTTCAAACTATAAAACCAGTTTTCATGATACTTAACCAGTTTACTCAGTACTTAGTCTTCCGCTGTTATATGTTACATGCTTATCCTATTTCATGCTTTATTGTACATCCGTGCACTGAGCGTCTTGCTCAGCCGTTACTTTCCTTTCCATGTCCCAAAACGGCAGGTACCCAAGACTCGAGCATTTGGAGGACGCACATAGGATGGAAGCTGCCAGAGACTTCTTTTCTTTTTTGCCTTCATATAGTTATGCTTGTTTAGTCTTTATTCAGTTCATTTCCTTTATTTATGTTTTAGGCTTATGTTTGGGAACCGATGTTTGATTCCGGTTTTCCCTATGGTCATGTATGTTTTACTACATATCACCTTGCATGCTTTGATGACACGCCATAATCACGCGTGACATTCCATTTATCAAAATGGGGTGTTACAATTGATCCTAGAGAGTCGTTTATCAAGGGAACTTTAAAATGCGATTTCTAAACTTGAAAAAGTCTAAGAATTTGCAAGATTCTATAGACGACTCGAAAACCCAAAACTTTGATTTAATAGGCTAACACCCACGAGTCTCATTCCTTGAGATTTTAAATTGTGGAGAACGAGAGATGATAGAGTCAATTGTAAGTTTGGTACTCTTTCGTGAATTTATGTGAGTTAATTATGAGCCTATTCTCCCATCGCTTGCTAAATAAATTTATCTGCAATAAATAAGGTTGTACGATTTGAAAAGTTACTTAGCTTCTAGCCCAAGATCGTTTAAAAGTTGCTCGGTATGGATTAGAGTTCATAGCCAAGGCATAACTTATTGAAGCGGGATGCGAAGATTGGCGAGTCCGAAAAGGCCCTAACAAGGCATGAGGGCTACATTTTGTTGCTAAAGATCCAAAAGTGATGTGAAGAATCATTTATCAAAAATCAATATGAAGGATCGAGACACACGACGAAAAGCAAAAACTACCAAAAGTCATGGAGAAGTCTATTCGAAAGGACCCTAGCAAGGTATGAGGATAAATAGATCCAAGTCCAAAAAGGAGGCGGATCGTTGTATATCAAAATCCCAAATAAAGATTGGAGAAAAATGAAGAAGTCGTGGTCCAAATATGAAGAATCTCTCAAAACTTCAAGTAAAGAAATTCCTATTATGAAGAGAAGACCATTATTTCATGAACGTCTCTCAAGATTTGAAGTATGAAGTCGATGCAAAATATCGGTCCGAGAAAGGTCTCAAATCGCGAAGCGAGTTATGCCAAGATATGAACTTTATGAGGTCCCGAGAAGTAGTTTTAAAAGATTTTGTCCTTTAGCTAACTATTGATTAAATCGTCCCACTTTATTTTCAGCCTTAATAACTATCGAAATAAGTGAACAATGCATCCTCGTGATCATTCAAGACAACAATAAAATATAAGAGATACACCTAGGAATAAGGGAGTCTAAGTAAATAATTGGCCCACATGAGTTCGTGTTAGTTTGCTAACTTATAATAACAATGATCTCGTTTTTAAGCTTGGTTTGGAGAAAGTTAAAACTTGAGGATGATGATCATTCATGACATTACCAAAACCCGAAGGTATGTTTTTGATTTTTTTACTTTCTTCCTTTGAATGTTTATAATTTTCTATCTCTTTAATAAAGGCCAACGTGGATTGATTATGATGAAAAGTGTAATCGTGCTTTGTAACTAATGCATTGCATGAGGACATTACAATAGTCAAGTGTAGGGGATTTGATAGGTGTGTAAACACCCATCCTTTTTACCACTTAACTACAATAATAACCGGACCAAAACGTGTATTTTATGTCGTAAATGTCAGAATTATGCGTCGTTTGTGTTTTTGTTGTGATTTAGGACGAAAATGTGGAAAAGGGAGAAAACACGGGCATTCACGGGCTTTTATCGAAGAAAAAGACGAAAGACGAAGTCAAGAAATCAAGAGTGCAAAAAGAACGGAAGTCCAAGACCAATTCTGAAGATTTATCAAAGAAAAAGTCAAAAGACGAAAGTTTACTAAAAGCCGAAGAACTCAAGTCTAATTTATTGAAGAATTACAAAGACGAGTTTAAAAGAATCCCGAGACAAAGTCATTAAAGTGGAAGAACTAAGAAGATTAAGGACTTAATGATGCAATTAAAGAAAGAAGAAAGAGGGGAGAAAGCTTCCTAAGCACCTCCCTAATCTCCTATAAATAGGATTCATTTTCATTTCATTAGTTTTTGTTAGCTAAGTGTGACAATTAGTCTTACACCATTTAATTACTTGTTCTTTAATTACATGTCATTTAATTAATTGTCTTGCACCTTAAATACATTTAATTTCAAGTAATTTTCCTTTTAATTATTGTCATTCTTTACTTTTATTGTCAATCTTCTATCTTCCTTTCTTGTTTGATCTTAATCTTTATGCTTTATTGTTCATGTTCATGTTCTTGAGTTTTATTTGATTTAATTAAGTGGGTTTTGATTATTTTGATTATTATTGTTAGTTTGATTGTTTTAGATTGTTTGTTTTTGATTAGTAGATGTTATTTGATTAGTTTGAATTAATCTTTTGTTTGATTTTGATTAATTTTGTTTAGATCCGTATTACTTTTTGTTCTCCTTGTTCTTCGTTGTCTGCTACTGTTTGCCCAGGTATATTCCGAATCAAGCTTAAGTTCCGAATCAAAGATTTGTTCAGAACGTTCTGAATCAAGGGGAGTTCATTCGGAACATCTATTGTTCCGAATCAAGGGTTCAGACAAGGGGTGTTCATCCGGAACATTTATTATTCCGAATAAAGGTGATTCATTCGGAACTTCAAACATTCCTGATCAAGGCCTTCATTCGGAATATATTCCGGATCAGATTGATTCATTCGGAAGATTCAACATTCCGGATCAGATGTTCATTCGGAACATTCCGAATAAAGGTTTTGTTGTGATATATTCCGAATCAATTTCTTCCGGATCAAGGTGTGTTCATTCGGAACATTTTCCGAATCAAGGAGTTTGAGTTCATTCGGAATATATTCCGAATCAAGGAGTTCATTCGGAACATCAAGTATTCCGAACCAAGGCAATATTCCGAATCAAGACTTTATTCCGGATAAGTGACATATTCCGGATAAAGGATTTATTCTGGATCAAGGGTTTTGTTTTGATTATTCCGAGTGAAGAAGAAATTATTCCGAACGAAGGTGACATTCCGGACGAGTGATTTATTCCGAACGAAGGATTATTCCGAATGAGCTGTTTTGAGGTTATTTTTAGTTTCTGTTTTTAAATTTTTATTTTCAAGCTTTATTTTTCCCGCCTTTTCCTTAGTTGCACTTTAAGTTTAATTGCCTTAGATTTATTTTAGCCTTGCCTTAGTTTATGTTTTAGTTGCATTTTAAGTTTGCCTTAGATAGTTTTAAGTTTGCGTTGTCACGCTTTTAATTTCTCGCCATTTATTTTAAATTAGATTTAGATTTAAATTACCTGCTTTTTACTTTAAAGTCTTTGCCTTTTAATTTTACTACAACGACACAACTATTTGTTTCACCAAAGAACGACTGAGTCGCATAGTTAAACCATTTTTCAATTCGAAGAGACAAACGACAAAGAACAATTTTTAACTGAGTAAAATCCAGTTATCAGTGTATGATGGCTATTTTTCATGATATGATCGAGAAGACGATGGAAGTCTTTATGGATGACTTTTCCGTGTTTGGTAGTTCGTTCACCTCGTGTTTAGAAAACTTGGGTAAAATGTTAAAACGTTGTGAGGAAACCAACCTCGTGCTTAATTGGGATTTTTCAAAGATATCTCGACCTATTACACATCTTCTTGCAAAAGATGCTCATTTCATTTTTAACGAGGATTGTGTACGAGCCTTTGAAATACTTAAAAGGAAACTTACCGAAGCTCCCATTCTTGTTGCTCCAAATTGGAACCTCCCCTTTGAGCTCATGTGTGACGCTAGTGATTACGTTATAGGGGCCGTTTTGGGGCAACGTCATAACAAGCATTTCTTGCCTATTCACTATGCTAGCAAAACGATGATCGAGGCTCAACTTAAATACACCACAACAGAAAAAGAATTACTTTCCGTGGTGTATGCATTTGATAAATTCCGACCTTATCTCGTTTTGACGAAAAGCATAGTGTATACGGACCATTCGGCTATCAAGTATCTCTTTGCAAAACAAGATGCTAAGCCACGATTGCTTCGTTGGATTCTCCTCCTACAAGAATTTGATGTCAAAATCCTTGAGAAAAAAGGATCCGAGAATCTAGCGGCCGATCACCTCTCTCGATTGGAAGATCCTCACCAATGTGTTTACGAGAACAAAGAAATCACCGAAACACTTCCTCTCGAGACACTTGGTGTAGTGAATTCTAAAAAAGATTCGTCCACCCCATGGTCTGCGGACATCACAAATTACCATGCGGGGAGCTTCATCATTAAGGGTATGACGACACAACAAAAACGAAAATTCTTTCGTGACGTCAAGTTCTCCTTTGGGGACGACCCTTATCTATTTCGGACTTGTGCGGATCAAATCATTCGACGTTGTGTATTTGGCACCGAAGCTTCAAATATCCTTAGAGCTTGTCACTAGGGACCCACGAGTGGTCACCATGGTGCTAATCTCACGGCTAAGAAAGTTTTTGATGTCGATTTCTTTTGGCCTACTATTTACCGAGACGCGCACGCACCTATTAAGTCATGTGACGCATGCCAACGTCAAGGAAAAGCATCACAAAATGATGAAATGCCACAAGATATCATCCAATTATGTGAGATCTTTGACGTGTGGGGCATTGATTTTATGGGACCGTTCCCATCATCTCGTGGTAATAAGTATATCCTTGTGGCCGTTGACTACCTATCCAAGTGGGTTGAAGCTAAGGCTTTGCCCACGAACGATGCTCGTGTGATAGTCAAGTTTTTGAAGCAATTATTCTCTCGATTTGGAACCCCTCGTGCTATCATAAGCGATCGTGGAACCCATTTTTGTAACGATAAATTTGAGAAAGTTTTGAAAAAATATGGGGTTACACATCGTCTTTCTACGGCTTATCACCCACAAACGAGTGGGCAAGTCGAGGTTTCAAACCGAGCTTTGAAAAGGATTTTGGATAGGTCGATTGGAGAGAACCAACAATCTTGGTCGGATAAGTTAGACGATGCTTTATGGGCCTTTCGTACCGCCTATAAGACACCCATTGGGTGCACTCCGTATAAGCTTGTGTATGGGAAGAATTGTCACTTGCCAATTGAACTCGAACACAAAGCTTATTGGGCCCTAAAGCATGCTAACTTTGATTTGAAGACCGCGGGGGATCATCGGAAAATACAATTGAATGAATTGGATGAATTACATGATAATGATTATGAAAATTCATTGATCTTTAAAGAAAAGACTAAAAAGTTTCATGATTCAAAGATTAAAAACCGGGTTTTTAATATTGGTGATCAAGTGTTACTTTTTAACTCTCTTTATTTTCCGAAAAATTGAAATCCCGTTGGTCCGGTCCGTTCACCGTCAGACAAGTTTTTCTTATGGGACCATCTAGCTAGATCAAAATGATGGTCCTAACTTTAAGGTGAATGGACATAGGTTGAAGCACTACTTTGGTGGGGAAGTCCCTTCTTTGGACAACCTCGACCAAGTCACCTTCCCCAATGATAATTAGTATTGAGGGGATCGAGTCGAGCTCATAACTCGGTAATAAAAAACGAGGTGCCTCGTGGGGGAGCTCCCATGTTTATCGATGTACATATTATCGCTTTCTAATGTAGCTAATGTAAGGGGATTTGTGCCCTTCCAACCTTTTTTCCGTGGTTGTTTGTGAACTGTGGCTATTAGATCATCATCATCTTCACGATTCAAGCCTCTCGTGTTCGTTTTACATGAGCCTTGATCGTTTGGTTTGAAGAATTTCTCGATATCTACATGATGTATCCTTTATTGTTCTAACCTTAGGTTTTTAGCACACTTCATAAACGGCTATTGATTTAATGGTTCCAGCCTTTCCATGCTAGATTAAGCATTCGACTACGTCTCTAGTATGGGAGTATCCTACCCTTAGACTCAAAATATTGAGGACAATGTTTAACTTTAGTATGGGGGTGAATAGATACTTGCCTTGCTAAACCTTCACGCTTTCCAACTTTCATATTTTTGTTTAGCGTTTTGTTGCAAAATAAGGCTAAAAATGGCCAAATTTTAAAAAATTTCTCATGTTTTTATAAGTGTTTAGAGACAAGAATGTAGGTTTTCTGATGGCGAGAATAAGAGTAATTTTTGACTCGACCGTGCGTGTTGAGCACTTAGCTTCGATTCCTTAACTTTTTAGGCTAAGTCTCTTAAATGAGGACGAGAAATGATAGCGTAAATTATAAGTTACTATTCTAAACATAGAGTATTCATATTCTTTCAAAAAGTCATGTGTCCTAATTGTTTGCTTATTCTCCCTTCGCTTATATATAAATTTTGCTAATAAGTATTAACTTAGCGGTTTAGTCTTAATTGTTGGTTTCTAGCTTTTTCTAGTAGCTTCCATGTAATTAAATTGGGAAAACATTTTAGAATCGCCAGCGTCACGGTTTTGAAGTATTGGCAACCCGAAAAATCAAAAGCTTCATCCAATAAATGATTTCAAGTGCTCACACCTAAATTAAGCAAAAATTCAAAGCTCACAAGGCCGAAAAATCTATGCAAAATTGAAAGTGAAAAGCCTTAATCTTTGAAGCTTTAAAGATCCAAAATTCGCTTTTAGCGTGAGGATATACGTCTTTGGCCATAATAAACACCTCATGGCGAGGTTAAATAAAAGGCAAGGTAAGACCGAATCCCAAAAGGTGAAGGTAAACATATGATAATAAGGCTCATCCGGTAGGGGGCGCATAATAGTCTTGGTAATAAGTCTCATGTTCAAAACCGTTCTAAAACCGTGTTTATCGAATCTCACTTGTTAACTTAATTTTTTGACATTGTTGTCTATTAGCGGAGGCTATTAATTCAATGGTTTTGATTTCATCTTTTTGTTTCTATTTTTGGACCCTAATCTCTATCATCGCATAAGTCAACAATGTATCATCATGATCATTCAAGACAAGAATAAAATATAAGAGATACCAATTAGGAAAATGGTAGTCTAAGTACATGATTAGAGCATATGAGTAGTGTTAGCATTACTAACTTATAATGACAATGATCTCGTTACACGCTTGGCATGGAATTTGGTGATAATTGAGGACGACAAATTTATCTCTATGAGGCACTCACATGTGCTTATTCTATGAACCTAAACGTCCCATTTTGCGATGAAAATTATACATTATGTCAAAAACATAAGTAGTAGTAGTGTAGTAAGTTTAAATTTCAATAAAAGTCGATAAAAATGAATTTTGGAGATGCTTAGATACTTTATTCTAGCATTTCGTGAGGCCACGACAATGGTTTAGTATGAGGGAGTGATGAGACTGCTTTTATACATAGTCTCATCTTCCAAAATGGGCTTAAAATGGTAAAAAGATCATCAAAAGTGCTATAAATATGCTTGTGTTTGTTCAATGTGTATTTTAGGTACGGATATTGAGAAAATGACAAAAGATCACAAGAAACAAGCAAAAACGAACACGGGAAACGAAGCCGCACAATGAACCTGACCCAAGTGTTGACTTTCCAAGAAAAGACCTTGAAGAATTGAAGATTGCACAAGAAGGGTCCTTCAACTTTGAATAATTGACACTTTAAACCCTTGTATATTCATGATTACAAGTTTGGTCCCTAAGTTTGTCAAAATTGCAAAAAGGAACCTCAATATTTAAAGAATTGGCAAGAATGGTCCCTCAAAATTGAAGACTTGTCACTTTTAGTCCTCCACAAAGTTAACCATACAAGTTAAGACCTTAAAGTATGAAGACATGTCAATTTTGGTCTTTCAAATATCAAAACATGGCAAGAAATACCCTTTGAAACATTTTGGAAAATGTTTTGTGGCCAAAATAGGAATTTGAAAACTTCATTACAAAGGGAATTCGTAAAGGCTGTTTAAACTTCAAGTGACAACAAGAAAGAAAGGGAGGGATTAAAACTAGGAGACAAGCAAAGTTACCTAGACCAATGCCCTGTTGACACCTCACCCCACTCACATTTTAAACCAATCACAACCCACCATTTTGACACATCACCCATCCACTAACCCGTTTACTTAACTAACTATTAATTAGTTAATAAACTTGGCGGTTAACATAGTTTTAAAACCTAAACGAGATCAAACAGCCATTATTCACTCAAGAACACTAATTGGGTATTGCTTAATTACTTGGGATTAAGTGTTAATATGCTCCAGAAATATGATTAAGGGTTTGCTAAACACAACCCCACCCTTAAACTTGATGCCACCTCACCCATGTGTCCCCAAGGACCCTCCCCTGCTACTTTTTGGACGAAGACAAAAGAATTGTCAGAGAATCAACGCCCCACAAGCCCAGCTTACATCCTAAGCACACTTGGACGTCTATGATCACAAAACAACAAAGAAGGGTCACATGTTTCAGCTCCAACTACAAATTCAAAACCAAGTATATGTGAATCTTCAAGGACAAAATTGGAAGTCACCCACATTAGGGTTTTTAGTTTCAGCATTCTAGGACTCATGTACACCCTCTATATAAAGGGTTTAGGGTTTTTCCTTTCACCTTGTTCTTGGTTTTCTTTGGTCACAAGTTTGTAAAGCCTTTGTTCTTTGAATGAAAAAGTGTTTAACTTTGTTGACGAATTCCAAGCACCAATTAACTTTTCCTATTATTGTTGAATGATTTAAGTTTGTTGTTTGAAGTTTCAAAGTTTGGTTTTAAGTTATTGCAAGTTTGTTTCAAAAAGTTTCAAAATCTTATTTTTCAAGTTCTTTGTTCAACACTTGGAGTTTTTGGATCATAGGTTGATCATATCACCCTGATAAAATAATTATCAAGGTGAAGTGAGTCTTGTGGTTTGGGGAGATCCAAGTTGTGGGGTACAAGTTGGAAGAAATCAGCCTGTTTTCCATTTTTTTCATATAATATGTTTCTTGACCTTGTTGATCTTAGCAGTGTGTATTGGAAGCTTGTGTCTTGTTTAGCTAGACACATAAGCTCTCACATACGGGAGTGTGGAAGTACATTCCTGAGGTTTGCCTTCTTCTCTTGAAAAATGTGTCAAAAAGTGGTACTAAGTGATTTTGGGTATCTGGTGTTGTATGATTTGTTCTTATACTTGAAAATTGGTTCTAACTTCATGGTGAAGTTGTTATGATGCTTGTTTAGGCTTGGTTAAACAAACGTTTTTTGCTTTGTTAAATTTTGATTTAAAAAGTTAAAAGGGTGTTTGGGATTGCATATTATTCAAGAGTTTTTGGAGTTTGAGTAGGTGTTAGTAGTGTACTTGTGTTTGTGTCTGCTAGATAGCATAGTTAAGTGTTTTCCTGCATGTTGTGTGGTTTGTAACACCTAGATTAAACTAGTGGCTTAAAAGAGGTTGATATAA
Organism: Glebionis coronaria; assembly: GCA_025667525.1. Taxonomy (NCBI): domain Eukaryota; kingdom Viridiplantae; phylum Streptophyta; class Magnoliopsida; order Asterales; family Asteraceae; genus Glebionis; species Glebionis coronaria. The sequence goes on from CM046878.1 coordinate 195,076,664, forward strand.
GTTTTCTATGAACTGAAGGTTTGTGAACACCTAGACTGCATGATTAACTAGGGCTAAAAAGTGTTAAATCAAAGTTTGTGCAACCTGAGTAATAGATTTAGGGATTTGAAATTGGATTTGTGGTCAAGTATATCAGTAAAAGGAGTGTTCGTGTTCATCAGTAAAATCAGTCAAGTCACATAAGCTTGAAATCAGCTCTAATCTTTAATCCATTTATGAAACAAGTTTGTTTGTGTTCACTTAAGTTTATTTAAGCTGTTGTATGGTGAAGTTTGGTAGGCTTATACTAGCTTAAACATTGCTTAATATCATCAGATCTAGTCTGTATCATGTCTGAGCACTTTTTGAATTAACTGTATCCTTTGGCTTGTTGGAAGTGTGTTTTATTGCTTGTTCTTGACTCCCTACAACTCACTGGTTGTGGGGGGTGCCTTGTTTGTCCAAAAATACTAAGTAAATCTCTCTCAAAAAGCATTTCATTAAAAGCAAGCAGTGGGAACTCATTCCTACTGAAAGTTCCCACTGAAAGTGTTAATTGGCAATCAGTTTATTAATAAGTCATTTCAGCTTATTCAAACGTGCAACATCTTGGATTTTGTAATCAGTCTTCCTCATTTGACGCATTTACTTTATTTGGAGCTTTGTAGCCTTTGACTTTAAGGTTTGACTAGAAAACAAATTGACTTGACTTTTCCAAAACAGCTTATTCATTAATCCAGCTTACTGACTGGAGTTTTTGGAAAACGTTTTGTTGATTTTGCTAAATTTAGTCTTTACAAACCTTTTGCAACTTGAATAAGCTCTTGAAGTGGTCTAGAACTCGAAAACGACTATTTTGTCGTTTTGTGTAGAGAGCTTTGGCTTATTTCAGGCTTATTTCTTGAGCTTTTTCAAAATTTATTTTTACAAACTGCTTTATAAGCTCAAAAAACGTATGTGTGTGAAATTTCAGCGTATGCCATGGGCTTATAGCTTAATGGGCCAAAAAGCCCATTAAGAATAAGTTGTTGACTTATAAGCTGTGATAAGCTCATTTTCAGCTTTTTGGCCTTTAGAGTTTTGTGTTTAAAATCAAAGATTAAGCTTAACTGGAAATTTTGGGCTCATTTGGTGACATTTTTCTTATTGGGCCTAAAACAGCCCATTAAGACATCTGTTTACTATTTTGGCCCATTTAGAGGCCCATTAGGGGTATTTAGGTAATTTCACTTTCATTTCTGGTTTTATTAGGTTAAAATAAGTTAGTTTGCAGCTTTTCAGAATTTTTTATATTAATTTAATATTTAATTTTTAGTTTTAATTCATTTTCAATAGTTTTAATAGGTTTTAAATTTGCAAAAATACTTTTTAGTTTTATAAAAATATTTTTGAGGTTTATAAAGTGAAAAATCTTAATTTGGGCTTTTTATTAATTATTTTGATTTTTAGGGATTTAATTAGTATTCAAAAATTAATAATTAATTAAATAAAGGTTTGAAAAAGTTTTGATCATTTGTAAACCTTAGTTATATTTTTAGGGATTTTTAGTAGTTTTTGGGGAATTTTTTAGAGTAATTTTTATTTTTACCCCTTTTTACGGTTTTACATTTACGTCATTCGTCTTAGTTTAATTTTATTCGTAGCCGTCATCATTTTTCTTTTCTTTTCCATTCTCTCATCAATATTAATCACAAACTTTATCAAATTAAACACACACACATTAGTCCTCCTTGGTGAACGAACTTACGTGGGTCATTAGTGCACAATTTTCCTAAGTTGTGTATTAAATACTTACCATACATACGTTCTTTTTCTAAATACGTATCAAATACCTACAATTAGAAAGCAAAAGGAAAGTCTTTCAAAACAAAGACTACTCCAAGCTCAAAAGGATGATTGCAACTTCTACACATAGATTTATGTGGCCCTATACGTGTAGAGAGTATTTGTAACACCCCATTTTGGAAATTGAAATATCACAGCAATTATGGCGTGTCATCAAAGCATACAAGGAAAAATGTCTAAACATTACTTGACCATAAAAGGAAAATACCAGAATCAAACATCGGTAGTCCAAAAGTAAAGCTCATCACACACAAACATAGTATAATAAAGGAAAGGACTAAACAATGTCCAAAGCATAAGTATCATAAGAAAGGAAATGCATAATGTAAAGAAGGCTAGACAGCTTCCAGTCCATATGCACGTACTCTTAGTGTCTATGAGCGTCCCTGAGTACCTGTCGTTTTGGGAACATAGAAAAGGAAAACGGTTGAGCAAATACGCTCAGTGCACAGATGTACAATAAAGCATGAATAGGATTAACATATAACATAATAACAGCGGAAGAAACTAAGTCCCGAGTAACCTGGTTAAGTCTTGATAAAACTGGTTTATAGTTTGAAAGTCTTATGTTTATCTTATAATGTTTGTCATATTTTACCATTAGCCAATATAGGTCATGAAAATCCACCGTGCATGAATACTTGGAGGGGTGACCTCATTATGCAAATTAGAGGGGCTGCCTCTAATTTAATATACTGGTTTTTGGGTAGGAGGGATCAGCTCCTTGTGAAGGATGCAAGGCACACACCACATTCACCATGAAATCCTGAATAAAAACATGTAACTAGGATGCACCCATACGCCCCACATGATAAATATAAATAAATGGCCAAAAGCTAAAGGGACGCCACGAGCAATCACTCCGCCGTGGTGAAGTCATAACATCAGTGCCTCTAATGTTATGGTTATGGTACCTCCATAACTAGGTGAAACTGGTCATGCATGTATATGGCTATAGGTAATCTTAATTAAACATAAGCAATCAAACACATAACTTATACTGCGGGAAAACAGTTGGCTGCATACGGGGAATCCTAATAAGGAAAGAATGTCCATACTGAAAGGACGGGAATCCGTACCTTATGTCCAGTGAACGAGAAAGACGAACTGAGAGGAATCCTACTTCCGAATCACTAGTGCTACATAAATACATACATGAATAAGTATCTGCTTACTAAATACGTAGCTGGTTTTATGTCATGTCTTAGCTTATTTTATGTGTTCTTACCATGTTTTACTGTTTTAAAGCCTTAAACTGTGTTTTATCTTATATTCTGTTTAATCTGATTAAGTATTTCTGGTATTTCATGTGTTATTATACTTATTGTGTAGTAATAAGTAACTTTCCAAAAATAGCAGGTTTCCTAAAATAGAAAGTTTCCAAAAATAGAAAGTTTCCAAAATAGAAAGTTTCCAAAAATAGAAAGTTTCCAAAAATAGAAAGTTACCAAAAATAGAAAGTTTCCAAAAAAATAGAAAGTTTCCAAAAATAGAAACTTTCCAAAAATAGAAAGTTTCCAAAAATAGATTTACTGCTTAAAATAGATAAGTTTCTAAAAATAGAAAGTTTCCATAAATAGATTAGCTGCCTTAATTAAATAAGTTTCCATAAATAGATTAGCTGCCTGAAATAAATAAGTTTCTAAAAATAGCTGGTTTCTATAAATAGATTAACTACCTTATTTAATTAAGTTTCTAAAAATAGAAAGTTTCCATAATTAGAAATAAGCTGGTTAAATAAGTTAAGTATATAAGCCTAAGTGTTTTCATGATTATTTTCTAAGTCATATGATATAATGTATAGTTTAATAATTATTTCATGTAATTTAATTAAACTATAGGTTAAAATATTTAATTAAAGTATAACATGTTTTTAATTAAATAAGTTAAATACTTAGGTTAAAATATGTATTATTATATATTAATAATATAACCTAAGTCATGTTAATTAATTAATTATATCCATGGTTTTAAAATAGTTAATTAATCATAGGTCTTAAATATAAATACTTAGGTTAAAATAATTTCATGATCATTTATAATTAAATAACCTAAGTCATGTTATTAAATTAATCACATCATTTTATTAATTTAATTTTAACCTAAGATCATTAATGTATGATTTTACTAGTTGAAAGTTCGTTTCTCGGTATCTTCTCGAATTGATTTTCGGCTAATTGTGCGACTCAGTTGTTCTTGGTAAAAACAATATTTTTGGTTTTGATAAAATAAATGTGCAAGACTTAAAAATAAATGACGAGTAATTGAAACCAAAACTAGTTGAAACGTAAAACGGTGCAATATTTAAAACGTTAAAAGTAAATGACGAGAATTTAAATAACGTAAAATTAAAGCTTAACGAAAAGTAAATGAACAATTAAATAAAAATGCAAGACGTAATTGAAATAGACTAAAGACAAAGCGAGTAAAGTGGCGGAAAATCAAATAAGCTTAACACTAAAACAAAACAAAACATTCCATCGGAATAGACCTGATTGGAATCCATAAGGATCCGATCGGAATGTATTCCGATCGGAATGTTGTAATCGAAATATTAAGAAATGGACATGATCGGAATACTTGGAATGGATCCAATCGGAATGTGCAAAAATGATCAAATCGGAAAGTATGGCAAAAGGATCCAATCGGAATAAGGGACACAATCACAATCGGAATATCCATAAAACAAGCCAAATCGGAATGTGTTAACATGAGACTCAATCGGAATACTAAGAAATATTCCAGATCGGAATGTTTATAAACCCTTTTCCGATCTACTGATTGGAATAAGGGGTGGCTGGTCGGAATGTGCGATCGGAAAGGGGTTTTCCGTTTCCGATTTAGGTGGGATTCGAAATAAGCAAGTAATAAGCTATGGTAAATAAGCTCAAACCAAAAACTTGAACGAATCAATAATTAAGCGAACAAAATAAGCATGAATAACAACTTTTCCAAACTGAAAATAAACAAACTTTTAAATCAAACCATAAAAAGATGAACTTTTTAAGCACGAAAACATTAATGAACAACACGGATCATATGTAATTCGCACCAAAAGTAAACTAGAATCAAGAAAGAAAGATGAGAGATTAAACAAGAAAAGTAAAGAATCAAGAATAATAAATAAAAACTTACTTGAAAATTAAATGATTAGAAGTGCATAACAAGTAATTAAAGTGCAAGAAAAATAAATAACAAGAAATGAAAATGGTGGAAGAGTGGTTTGTCAAGCCACCAACAACATGAAAATGAAACTAGCTAAAACTATATATAGGGGTGATTAGGGAGGAGCTTAGGAAGCTTCCTCCCTCTTTCCTATTTTCCTTAATTGCAAAGTTAAGTCCTTCCCTTCTTCATCTTTTGTTAATCTTGGACTTAATGACTTTGTCTCGGGATTTCTTTGAACTCGTCTCGACATTTCTTCATAAATAAGACTTGAGTTCTTCGGCTTTTGGTGAACTTCCGTCTTTTGACTTTTTCTTCGATATATCTTCAGAATTGGTCTTGGACTTCCGTTCTTTTTCCACTCTTGATCTTTCGACTTCATCTTTCGTCTTTTTCTTCGATAAAAGCCCGTGAAATCCCGTGTTTTCTCCACTTTTCACCTTTTCGTCCTAAATCACAACAAAAACGCAAACCACGCATAATTCCGACATAAATGACATAAAATACACGTTTTGGCTCGGTTATTATTGTAATTAAGTGGTAAAAAGGATGGGTGTTTTCACACCTATCAAATCCCCTACACTTAACCATTGCAATGTCCTCATGCAATGCATTAGTTACAAAGCAAGATTACATTTTCCATCATAATCAATCCACGTTGGCCTTTATTAAAGAGATAGAAAATTATAAACATACAAAGTAAAGAAATCAAAAACATACCTTTGGGTTTTGGAAATGTCGTGAATGATCATCATCCTCAAGTTTTCACTTTCTCCAAACCAAGCTTAGAAACGAGATCATTGTTATTATAAGTTAGCAAACTAACACGAACTCATGTGGGCCAATTATTCACTTAGACTCCCTTATTCCTAGGTGTATCTCCTTTATTTTATTGTTGTCTTGAATGATCACGAGGATGCATTTTTGACTTATTTCGATAGTTATTTAGTCCGAAAATAAAGTGAACGATTTAATCAATAGTTAGCTAAAGGAAAAAATCTTTTAAAACTGCTTCTCGGGACCTCATAAAGTTCATATCTTGGCATAACTCGCTTCACGATTTGAGACCTTTCTCAGACCGATATTTGGCAGCGACTTCATACTTCAAATCTTGAGAGACGTTCATGAAATAATGGTCTTCTCTTCATAATTGGAATTTCTTCACTTGAAATTTTGAGAGATTCATACTTGGACCACGACTTCTTCATTTTTCTCCAATCTTTATTTTGGACTTTGATATACAACGATCCGCCTCCTTTTAGGACTTGGATCTATTTATCCTCATACCTTGTTAGGGCCTTTTTGGATAGACTTCTCCATGATCTTTAGGGGAATATTTGCTTTTCGTCGTGTGTCTCGATCCTTCATATTGATTTTCGATAAATGATTCTTCACATCACTTTTGGATCTTTAGCAACAAAATGTAGCCCTCATGCCTTGTTAGGGCCTTTTCGGACTCGCCAATCTTCGCATCCCGCTTCAATAAGTTATGCCTTGGCTATGAACTCTAATCCGTACCGAGCAACTTTTAAACGATCTTGGGCTAGAAGCTAAGTAACTTTTCAAATCGTACAACCTTATTTATTGCAGATAAATTTATTAACAAGCGAAGGGAGAATAGGCTCATAATTAACTCACATAAATTCACGAAAGAACACCAAACTTATAATTGAGTCTATCATCTCTCGTCCTCCACAGTTTAAAAATCTTAAGGAATGAGACTCGTGGATGCTTAGCCTATTAAATCAAAGTTTTGGGTTTTCGAGTCATCTATAGGATCTTGCAAATTCTTAGACTTTTTCAAGTTTTATAAATCGCATTTTAAAGTTCCCTTGATAAACAACTCTCTAGGGTCAATTATAGGAACTTGCGAAAAGTTCTTGTTCTTAACCCGTGAGAGTTAAGACTTTCGCGTTTTATAGCTCCCTATATAAAAGCCTAGCAAAACTTGACTTAAACATGTTAAGGATACTAGCTAGAGCAAACTTAGATAAGTAAACTCGGGTCGAGTCAAAAGATTCACAACGTTTGAAAATTAAAACCACTTTATTAAAATTATTCTAATAAGGAAACAAAATAACTATACAAAGGGAAAAACTAATAGGCCAAAATAGATCAAAAATTTCGAAAAATGTCGAAAAATTGATTTTCCGGTTAAAATGAGGACAAATACAAGGAAAAGGCCACTTAACTTCGATAGAAGTCCCCCTACACTTAAGATAAACATTGTCCTCAATGTTTAAGCATGTGGGAGTAAACTCCCCAACACTTAGGACATTGTGCACTTTGTTTAAATCTCGCTAAGGAAGAGACAACTAAAGAGATTCCTATTTTAATATTGAGAAAATATAAAATAGTGAATCGAAAAGAGTTTAGGATAGAACCGGGAAGAAGGGAACACGGAATCATGGTTCGTCAAAAGTCATCAAGAGTGTGTCTTTGAAGCTCTAATCCCTGCACATGATAAGAAAGAAAGCAAGAAACACCACGGGGCTCCCCCCTACACTTATGGTGAAAATAGATAGATAATTGGGTTGCCTCCCAAAAAGCGCTTGTTTTTGTTAACCGAGTCACCAGCCTGACTCGTCCCCGAATTAAATAGTCCATGGGGAAGCCTCGAATGTAATACCGAGATCAAAGACGTTGTCCTCGTTCCCGGAGGACATCAACAAAGGAGAGGCGGGGGGATAAGTCTTGAAAGGGAGAAAGGTCCTTTCAACATACGAAAAGTATGTGAAATCAAAGTCCACGGGAGGTGGGTTGGTTAAAGTAAGCACATTGTCCTCCCCCAAAGACAATAGATGCTGAGCAAGCGGCAAAGCCGTATAGTTATCAATCATAGCATAATCAGTGCCACCTCCCGGGTCAAAGCACTCATCCTCCATGATAGTGGCTAAAGGGGAGGATGAAAGGTGCTCGGGAGGGGAACTTGGGACAATATTTTCCTGCAGAAAATTATCAAAAATAATGTCCCCCTCCGTGTCAGAATCATCAATACCTGGAGGGATGGAGTGGATATCAATTTCTTCCAGCAATGGGTCATTATCTTCAACGGGAGAAATAGATGGAGGTAAAGACTTGGAAAGAGGAGGAGAAGTCAACGCTTCGATTTGAGCAATAAGAAGGTGCACTTTCCGTAATCTATCGCGAAGAAGCACGTCTTCCACCTTATCCACAAGATCATGTTCATCGGTGAACTTCTCGTAAACCGGAGAGAATAAATCATCATTGCCCGCATCTCCCGGCGGAGATTGAGAAATTTCAAAAGTGAAATTCTCATAGCTTGGAGAAAAATGGTCATCATTAGGATCGAACTCTTCCGTAAGATCAACGTCGTCCTCAGGCTCCATAGCAGGTAAGTCACAAACCTCATCATCTAATAATTTGTCGAGACCAACATCACTAAGCTCATTCAAAGAATCTAGATCCTTAGACGCAATAGGAACATCGAGAGTAGGAGCAGCAACTTCAGAAGATTGGTTGAAAGTGTAGACATCATCGTCGTCGTCATCATCATAATAGATGGGACGAGTCCAATTAGGAGTGACGTAGTCGGCTAACTCTTCCTTGATAACCTCCACATCTTTAAGAAGCGCATGCAGCAACTTTTGTTGTTCATCGCCCCGAGTATGTTCAATTTCACCAATTCTATCCCACGCTGTAATTAAACATTTTGGTGTAGAAAAGAAGGGAAAACGACTAAATTGGCTCAAAAAGGTGTCGGTGGTTTTCAAGGTTTCGTCCACATCAAGCAACGGTTGCCTTTCCTGATGTAAGTCAGCTCGAAGTTGAGCTATACTTTCTAGAATGTCATTCAAAGAAGTGAGTTGTTGATCAAGACTAGTTTGCTGAGAGGATTGATGATTGAGGGTGTGATGTGGGGGCTCAAAGTGTTGAAAACCTGAATTATAGCATGGTTGTGGCTCATAGTAGTTCATCGGTTGGGAAGAATTAGAAACCGGGTTTGGTTCATAATAATCCATTGGTGAAGAAAACTGAGGACACAGATTTTGCTCATAATAATTCATTGGTTGACAATAATAAGTATCATGAGGACCCCCACAGTTGTTGCAAACCGGGTATGGAGAAAAATCAGGTGCGTCTTGTGGATAGCTATTATCATTGTCATAATTGTACCCCGGTTCTTGCCCGTGACCATACGGGTATTGAACCAGGCACGAAACATGCCAATGAGAATCGCTTCCACAATAGATGCACGGGGGAACAGGAGGTGGGTTCAAAAAGAATGAATTAGTCGAGTTGCACAAGGGACATAATCCGAATTGTGTGTTGTCGATATCGTTTCCGCACCGCTCACATGTACACCATTGACAAGGGTTGTTCCCAGATAATTGTTTCCCACACCGGACGCAATGGACATAAAAATCCATAAAGAAAGATAGATAAGCAAGAAGAATATTTTTGGTGCAAAACTTTGAAAAAGAAATGCTTTTTATGATTTTTCAAATGTTTTTAGATTTTTGAAAATTTTTGACACGAAAAATAACGTTCACAAGTGAACGGATCCCAAAAGCCAACGCGTCTCTCACAAAAAACCGTTAATCTTCACAAAAAGAGCCGGCAGCGGCGCCATTTTAATGTATGATTTTACTAGTTGAAAGTTCGTTTCTCGGTATCTTCTCGAATTGATTTTCGGCTAATTGTGCGACTCAGTTGTTCTTGGTAAAAACAATATTTTTGGTTTTGATAAAATAAATGTGCAAGACTTAAAAATAAATGACGAGTAATTGAAACCAAAACTAGTTGAAACGTAAAACGGTGCAATATTTAAAACGTTAAAAGTAAATGACGAGAATTTAAATAACGTAAAATTAAAGCTTAACGAAAAGTAAATGAACAATTAAATAAAAATGCAAGACGTAATTGAAATAGACTAAAGACAAAACGAGTAAAGTGGCGGAAAAACAAATAAGCTTAACACTAAAACAAAACAAAACATTCCATCGGAATACACCTGATCAGAATCCATAAGGATCCGATCGGAATGTATTCCGATCGGAATGTCGCAATCGGAATATTAAGAAATGGACATGATCGGAATACGTGGAATGGATCCAATCGGAATGTGCAAAAATGATCAGATCGGAAAGTATGGCAAAAGGATCCAATCGGAATAAGGGGACACAAGCACAATCGGAATATCCATAAAACAAGCCAAGTCGGAATGTGTTAACATGAGTCTCAATCGGAATACTAAGAAATATTCCAGATCGGAATGTTTATAAACCCTTTTCCGATCTACTGATTGGAATAAGGGGTGGCTGGTCGGAATGTGCGATCGGAAAGGGGTTTTCCCTTTCCGATTTAGGTGGGATTCGAAATAAGCAAGTAATAAGCTATGGTAAATAAGCTCAAACCAAAAACTTGAACGAATCAATAATTAAGCGAACAAAATAAGCATGAATAACAACTTTTCCAAACTGAAAATAAACAAACTTTTAAATCAAACCATAAAAAGATGAACTTTTTAAGCACGAAAACATTAATGAACAACACGGATCATATGTAATTCGCACCAAAAGTAAACTAGAATCAAGAAAGAAAGATGAGAGATTAAACAAGAAAAGTAAAGAATCAAGAACAATAAATAAAAACTTACTTGAAATTTAAATGATTAGAAGTGCATAACAAGTAATTAAAGTGCAAGAAAAATAAATAACAAGAAATGAAAATGGTGGAAGAGTGGTTTGTCAAGCCACCAACAACATGAAAATGAAACTAGCTAAAACTATATATAGGGGTGATTAGGGAGGAGCTTAGGAAGCTTCCTTCCTCTTTCCTCTTTTCCTTAATTGCAAAGTTAAGTCCTTCCCTTCTTCATCTTTTGTTAATCTTGGACTTAATGACTTTGTCTCGGGATTTCTTTGAACTCGTCTCGACATTTCTTCATAAATAAGACTTGAGTTCTTCGGCTTTTGAAGAACTTCCGTCTTTTGACTTTTTCTTCGATAAATCTTCAGAATTGGTCTTGGACTTCCGTTCTTTTTCCACTTTTGATCTTTCGACTTCATCTTTTGTCTTTTTCTTCGATAAAAGCCCGTGAAATCTTGTGTTTTCTCCACTTTTCACCTTTTCGTCCTAAATCACAACAAAAACGCAAACCACGCATAATTCCGACATAAATGACATAAAATACACGTTTTGGCTCGGTTATTATTGTAATTAAGTGGTAAAAATGATGGGTGTTTTCACACCTATCAATCATAAACATAAAAAAAACTAAAATACACCATGAACCGGATCTAGACTAAAAAGCATGAACCAGACATGAAATCGACACCGTACCCCGAACGAACTCGGGGTACCCCTTGTTTCACTGCTACCGTGGGACCCACACGCACCAACCAAGACCATATGGTCTTGGTGGTGGTCGGCTTGGCAAGCCGAGACCCCTTTTGGGTTCAGTGAAGCCGGCGGCCAAAACAAACACCCCTTAAAAACACCCTTTTGATTTTATTTAACACCAAATCATGTTAGATCCATGTTTAATTATTATGTTTTTGTAAAAACATCACATGTTCATAATTTATAAGAAGATTAAATCAAAAGAAAAGGTTTAAAAATGTTTTACCGAATTCGTGGATCAAAAGGACGAAGAACCAACACGATCAATCACTAAAACTTCAAGATCCAAGATCAAAATCACCTTCTATGGTGGTTGTAGGGTGGCGGCACAAAGAGACAAGGAGGAAGGAGGTTTTTAGGTTTTCTTAAAAATCTTCTGTAAAGTTTAATTGAGTAGTAAAAATAAAATAACCCCCTTTTGTAAATTTGACAAATGGGCTTGGCCTATTTGTCCTTGTTGGCCGCGGGTAGGTAATAACTGGCTTTTGGCCAGGTAAAAAGTTTAAAGTTCGTTGTGGTGGTCTAATCGAATTGATCTGGTTAACTATGCGACTCAGTTGTTATTTGGTGGAACAAAAAGTTGTGTCGTTGTAGTAATTAAAAGTGCAAAACAATTTAAAATAAATGACTTAAAAGTAAATCTAGGTCTAATTAAAATAAAGGGGCAAGTATTTAAAAGCGTGACGAAAATTAAAAGGCACTAAACGTAAATAACGCAAACTTGAATCTATCTAAGGCGAACTTAAAACGCAACTAAAACTTAAACTAAGGCAATGCTAAAATAAATCTAAGGCAAGTAATCTTAAAGTGCGATTAAGTAAAAAGGCGGGAAAAATAAAGCTTGAAAATTGAATTTAAATAAAAACAAGAAAATTCGCAATTATAAAAAACTGAAATAATTTCGCAATTAAAGAAAGATTTCGCAATTGCAAAAATCAAAGATTTCGCAATTGCAAAACTAAGATTTCTCAATGTGCAAAATATGCCATAAATTCGCAATAAGCCAAAGATCAAATTCGCAATTGCTGATGGAACAATTTCGCAATAATTGCGAAATTGCAAAGATTTCGCAATAAGGAGAGATGCACAATTTCGCAATGCTGAAGTTCCAATCCGCAATTCCGGGCAAGTTCAAATTCGCAATCTTGGCTTGGGTTCAATTCCGCAACTTTCCAAGATGATCAATTTCGCAACTATGGAGGAAATTGCGAAATTTGGTCAGATTTCCTAAAAACTAGGAAAACACAAAAAGTACGAAAATAAGCTCAAAAATCTTAACTTTTAGAAGACAATAAGCAAAATAAAGACCCAATAAGCTAACTAAAAATCCCAAATCAATGATAAAACGTAAGAAAACTTTAAAAACAAAACACGAAAATTAAAAAAATTTAAACTTTATATAAAAACTTGATGAAAAAGATTAAGATTGAAAATTTAAAATCAACACAAACAAAGATTAATGAAAAGAAGATGAACAAGATGGTTAAAAAGCTTAAAGAAAAAGATTAAACAACACAAAATTAAAGACTTACTTGGAATTGAAGAAATTAAAGTGCAAAACAAGTATTTAAAATGACAAGTAATTAAAAGTGCATAAAATAAAGTGGAGAACTAATTTGTCAAATTAGCTAACAAAAACTAATGAAGTGAATATGAAGGCTATTTATAGGTGATTAGGGAGATGGTTAGAGGAAGCTTCCTCCTCTCCTTCCTTTCTTCTTAATTGCACCATTAAGTCCTTCCCTTCTTAATCTTTTGTTAATCTTGGACTTTAATGACTTATGACTCGGGATTTCTTTAAACTCGTCTTTTAATTCTTCAATAAAATAGACTTGAGTTCTTTGGCTTTTTATAAACTTCCGTCTTTCGACTTTTTCTTCGATAAATTTTCAGAATTGGTCTTGGACTTCCGTTCTTTTTGCACTCTTGACTTCTTGACTTCGTCTTTCATCTTTTTCTTCAATAAAAGCCCGTAAATGCCCGTGTTTTCTCCACTTTTCACCTTTTCGTCCTAAATCACAACAAAAACACAAACCACGCATAATTCTGACATAAATGACATAAAATACATGTTTTGGTCCGGTTATTATTGTAATTAAGTGGTAAAAAGGATGGGTGTTTACACACATATCAAATCCCCTACACTTGACCATTGCAATGTCCTCATGCAATGCATTAGTTACAAAGCACTTTTACATTTTTCATCTGATCAATCCACGTTGGCCTTTATTAAAGAGACAGAAAATTATAAACATTCAAAATAAAGAAATCAAAAACATACCTTGGGTTTTGGAAATGTTGTGAATGATCATCATCCTCAAGTTTTCACTTTCTCCAAACCAAGCTTAAAAACGAGATCATTGTTATTATAAGTTAGTAAACTAACACGAACTCATGTGGGCCAATTATTCACTTAGACTCCCTTATTCCTAGGGGTATCTCTTATATTTTATTGTTTGTCTTGAATGATCACGAGGATGCATTGTTGACTTATTTCGATAGTTATTTAGTCCGAAAATAAAGTGAACGATTTAATCAATAGTTAGCTAAAGGACATCTTTTAAAACTGCTTCTCGGGACCTCATAAAGTTCATATCTTGGCATAACTCGCTTCGCGATTTGAGACCTTTCTCAGACCGATATTTGGCAGCGACTTCATACTCAAACCTTGAGAGACGTTCATGAAATAATGGTCTTCTCTTCACAATAGGAATTTCTTCACTTGAAGTTTTGAGAGATTCATACTTGGACCACGACTTCTTCATTTTTCTCCAGTCTTTATTTTGGACTTTGATATACAACGATCCGCCTCCTTTTATGACTTGGATCTATTTATCCTCATACCTTGCTAGGGTCTTTTCGGATACACTTCTCCATGACTTTTGGGGAGTTTTTGCTTTTCGTCGTGTGTCTCGATCCTTCATATTGATTTTCGATAAATGATTCTTCACATCACTTTGGATCTTTAGCAACAAAATATAGCCCTCATGTCTTGTTAGGACCTTTTTGGACTCGCCAATCTTCGCATCCCGCTTCAATAAGTTATGCCTTGGCTATGAACTCTAATCCATACCGAGCAACTTTTAAACGATCTTGGGCTAGAAGCTAAGTAACTTTTCAAATCGTACAACCTTATTTATTGCAGATAAATTTATTAGCAAGCGATGGGAGAATAGGCTTATAATTAACTCACATAAATTCACGAAAGGATACCAAACTTATAATTGGCTCTATCATCTCTCGTTCTCCACAGTTTAAAATCTCAAGGAATGAGACTCGTGGATGCTTAGCCTATTAAATCAAAGTTTTGGGTTTTTGAGTTGCTTATAGGATCTTGCAAATTCTTAGACTTTTTCAAGTTTTAGAAATCGCATTTTAAAGTTCCCTTGATAAACGACTCTCTAGGATCAATTATAGAAACTTGCGAAAAGTTCTTGTTCTTAACCCGCGAGAGTTAAGACTTTCGCGTTTTATAGCTCCCTATATAAAAGCCTAGCAAAACTTGACTTAAACACGTTAAGGATACTAGCTAGAGTAAACTTAGATAAGTAAACTCGGGTTGAGTCAAAAGATTCACAACGTTTGAAAAATTAAAACCACTTTATTCAAAATTTATTCTAATAAGGAAAGAAAATAACTATACAAAGGGAAAAACTAATGGGCCAAAATAGATCAAAAATTTTGAAAAATGTCGAAAATTTGATTTTCCGGTTAAAATGAGGACAAATACAAGGAAAAGGCCACTTAACTTCGATAGAAGTCCCCCCTACACTTGACATAAACATTGTCCTCAATGTTTAAGCATGTGGGAGTAAACTCCCCTACACTTAGGACATTGTGCACGTTGTTTAAATCTCGCTAAGGCAAGGACAACTAAAGAGATTCCTATTTTAATATTGGAAAATATAAAATAGTGAATCGAAAAGAGTTTATGATAGAACCGGGAAGAAGTGAACACGGAATCACGGGTCGTCAAGAATCATCAAGAGTGGATCATTGAGTGCGCGAATCCCTGATTAAGAGAGGAGAGGAAATAGCAAACCAACGGGTCTCCCCTACACTTAGGATAAAGAAAGCTAAAAGATAGATGCATGGGTTGCCTCCCAAGAAGCGCTTGGTTTTTGTTAACCGAGTCGTGAGCCTGACTCGACCTTGATTATCATAGGAAGAAGCATGAAACATATCCACCAGGATCAAAGACATATTTTTCGTCCATCAAATAGCACAGGCTTAAGGAGAACAAGGCAAGCCAAAGAAGAGTAGGCAAGGTTCCCTTAAGCAGCGATGGAGCACGGTGGAAGCAAGGGTGAAGTGGTGCAAGCAGATTTCCATAAATTCCAAAGATATTTCCTTTTATTTCATCAGGTGGATACTGAGATGGCTGCAGAATATCGATACCGGGGTCGAACACCTTTTCCTTTAAGGGAAAATAGCACTCAGGCTCAGCAGAATGGGAAGAAGATCCGCGAAGAAGCACACCCTCGTCCTCGGAAGGGGGACAAAGAGGTGTTATATCATATGTGCTGCGGATATTGGGGTCGACCAGTTTCTTCTCCTTTGAAAGAATGTTCTTCAAATCCAAAGTAGGATCGAGACGATAATCTTCAAAATCTAAAGGAGGTTCATCACTCTCATGAGGGAAGTAAGTGTTGAGAAACGTAGAGAAGTCTTCCTCAAATGAATAATCGTCCAAAGTAGGATCAAGTGATGGCGGTGGAGGATCTTCATTATGTGAAGAATCGCTCGATAGAGTATCGGCCTCATCAAAATCATCATATATAGGCAGGTCGGGATACTCGGAAGTATAATCATCAAAATCATCCGAATCTGAGCTAGAATCATCATCATAAGCATCAAAGATCGGTGGAGAATCATAAATGGGAGAAGCGTCCAAATTGGATAGAGAATCATCCACATCATCTTGAAAAAGTGGATTATCAATGCAAGAGTCGAATAGAGGATTGTTGTAGATGACAAAATCATCGAGCACATTAATCATATTCACTGATTATCGTCCAAAGGATTTGCTTGTAAGCTTCCCCATTTTGAAAACTTGTGAATCATTCCCGACTCTTAAGATTAACTCACCTTCGGCAACATCAACAAGAGCTCGTCCAGTTCTCAAGAATGGCCGACCAAGTATTAAAGGAATAGGAGGGTCCATTTCATAATCAACAATGACAAAGTCGACCGGGAAAGTAAATGTGCCAACTTTAATGAACACATCTTCGGCAATACCAACGGGGTAAGCGAGAGTGCGATTTGCAAGTTCAAGAGTCATCTTTGTTGGTGTGAGGTCGGGCAATGATAGTGTTTTCCAAACACACAATGGCATCAAATTAATACTGGCCCCGAGATCAGCAAGGGCAGTAAATTCTTCAGTTTTGTTGAAAACGCAAGGCAACACAAAACGACCGGGATCTCCAAGCTTTTCCGGAAGTTCTTTAAGAATAACTGCAGAACAGTTTTCATTTAAGCGTGTGTTGGCGAGCTCAATCAACTTCTCCTTCTTGCTAAGCAATTCCTTGAATGCTTTAACAAATTTCGGCATGTGGACAAGTGCTTCAACAAGGCTAATGTTGATGTTCACTTGAGAGATCATCTTCATATAGCTTGACACTTGACAGTCATTCTTGGTTAGCTCGTTGGTCTTGCCTAAGCGAGAAGGATATAGGATATTGGGTTTGGGTGGTGAAGGTGTAGGTGTAGGTAAAGGTTGAGATGTTGAAGGTTCCTTCCTAGGTACATCGTCATGACGAGGCGGATACGGTAATGGTGCACTAATACTAGGTGTAGACGGAGTAGGGATAAATGGTGGTGGAGGAGGTGTAGATGATGGGGGTGGGATAGGTGTTCCTACTATGGTGACTCCACTACGGGTAGTAATAGCACTCACATTTGCTCGCGGATTGGTGATGGTGTTTGAAGGTAGAGAACTCGAAGAAGAAGGTTGAGCTGGGGGCAAGAAACTAGCCAGCATATTCTTCAAATCATTGGTTTGATTGCTGAAGGAGGATTGAATATTATCCCGAAGCTCGGATCTCATCTCATTTCCTTGCTTGGTAATATTTCCTTTAAGATTGATAATTTGACTCTGCAGATTCTTGATTTGCTCACCTTGGGTTCTCATTATGGCTTCAACATCCGGGTTAATGGGTGGGGTTTGGTGAGCGGGTGGGTGATAAGGATTAGAAGCTCTTAGTGGGATTTGGTTGCTTCTATTGTAGTTGTTGGCGGGGTTTTGGTTTTGAGGAGAAAAACCGGGTGAAAGGTAGTTGTTTGATCGGTAACTCAGCAGATTTCTATCCCCTTGTTGTCGAGCTTGGTAATTTTCCGGTGAATAATTACCATAAGTTGCATACACATTTTCTGGATTTCCTTGTGTCGAAGGACAATCGGTGTATGAGTGTGGACCGCCGCATGTTTCACAAGAAGGTGCAACCGCTTTAACTTGTTGTTGTTGGTTTGAAGCAAGAAGCAAGATACTTTTGCTCATTTCAGTCATCATGCGGGTGAGTTCGGTCATATCAGGGTTTGCTGAGGTGGAAGAGACATTGACTCTCGGGTTGTTCCTTGAAGAAGCGGAGGAATCCCAGTTTTTGTGGTGAGTAGTCATGTTCTCAATAAGCTCTCTACACTCCTCGGGTCTCCTTTTCATAAATGTGCCACCGGCGGCTGCATTAATCGTATCACGATCTCGAAAAGTCAATCCGTTGTAGAAAGTATCAATCAATGTGACGGGAAGCATGTTGTGGTTTGGACAACGATCAATCAAGACATTATATCTTTCCCAAACATCAAAAAGAGATTCATCGGGTTCTTGCATGAAACCACTGATTTGATTGCGAAGGCTCGTGACCATGGATGGTGGAAAGTAGCGCGACAAAAAGCATTGAGTCATGTCATCCCAAGTATGAATTGACTTCTTCGGGAGATGATCAAACCATTTCTCGGCGTGATGTGATAAAGTATGTGGAAAGAGTTGTAGGCGAAGAACATCCATTGTGGCACCGGTGCACTTCATGCTTTGGGTGATTGAAATGAACTTGTCGAGGTGTTTGTTGGCATCATCATCAGGCATTCCTCTAAAAGGATTTGTTTGCACTTGCTGAATCATGTGGTGCTTCAACGAAAACTCCGGAGCCGTGATTTGCATCGGCGCAATCGGTCCTCCTCGTCCAAACATGGTAGGTTGACAAAGCTCCTCCATTGTCCGAAGATCGGGATGTGGAAGAACATTGTTGTTATTGTTGAGGTGCGGTGGATTATTATTGTTGTTAACACCTGACATACTTAAATCTTCTCGAGTCTCGGGCTCTTGATAATTAGAAGATCTAGTACGCATACACCTACAAAGGCAAAAGAAAACAATACCAAATACAAAGACAATATATATACACAATAAAAATAAAATCTTTTTGGATTTTTGAAATTTTTAATATTTATGGATTTTTATCAATTTTTAATTTGTATGGTTTTTTGAATTTTTGTGTGCAAGAAATAACGCTCACAAGTGAACGGATCCCAAAAAGCAACGCGTCTCTCACATAAAACCGTTAATCTTTACGAAAAGAGCCGGCAGCGGTGCCATTTAATAACTGGCTTTTGGCCAGGTAAAAAGTTTAAAGTTCGTTGTGGTGGTCTAATCGAATTGATCTGGTTAACTATGCGACTCAGTTGTTCTTTGGTGGAACAAAAAGTTGTGTCGTTGTATTAATTAAAAGTGCAAAACAATTTAAAATAAATGACTTAAAAGTAAATCTAGGTCTAATTAAAATAAAGGGGCCAGTATTTAAAAGCGTGACGAAAATTAAAAGGCACTAAACGTAAATAACGCAAACTTGAATCTATCTAAGGCGAACTTAAAACGCAACTAAAACTTAAACTAAGGCAATGCTAAAATAAATCTAAGGTAAGTAATCTTAAAGTGCGATTAAGTAAAAAGGCGGGAAAAATAAAGCTTGAAAATTGAATTTAAATAAAAACAAGAAAATTCGCAATTATAAAAAACTGAAATAATTTCGCAATTAAAGAAAGATTTCGCAATTGCAAAAATCAATGATTTCGCAATTGCAAAACTAAGATTTCAAAATGTGCAAAATATGCCATAAATTCGCAATAAGCCAAAGATCAAATTCGCAATTGCTGATGGAACAATTTCGCAATAATTGCGAAATTGCAAAGATTTCGCAATAAGGAGAGATGCACAATTTCGCAATGCTGAAGTTCCAATCCGCAATTCCGGGCAAGTTCAAATTCGCAATCTTGGCTAGGGTTGAATTCTGCAACTTTCCAAGATGATCAATTTCGCAACTATGGAGGAAATTGCGAAATTTAGTCAGATTTCCTAAAAACTAGGAAAACACAAAAAGTACGAAAATAAGCTCAAAAATCTTAACTTTTAGAAGACAATAAGCAAAATAAAGACCCAATAAGCTAACTAAAAATCCCAAATCAATGATATAACGTAAGAAAACTTTAAAAACAAAACACGAAAATTAAAAAGATTTAAACTTTATATAAAAACTTGATGAAAAAGATTAAGATTGAAAACTTAAAATAACACAAACAAAGATTAATGAAAAGAAGATGAACAAGATGGTTAAAAAGCTTAAAGAAAAAGATTAAACAACAAAAAATTAAAGACTTACTTGAAATTGAATAAATTAAAGTGCAAAACAAGTATTTAAAATGACAAGTAATTAAAAGTGCATAAAATAAAGTGGAGAACTAATTTGTCAAATTAGCTAACAAAAACTAATGAAGTGAATATGAAGGCTATTTATAGGTGATTAGGGAGATGGTTAGAGGAAGCTTCCTCCTCTCCTTCCTTTCTTCTTAATTGCACCATTAAGTCCTTCCCTTCTTAATCTTTTGTTAATCTTGGACTTTAATGACTTATGGCTCGGGATTTCTTTAAACTCGTCTTTTAATTCTTCAATAAAGTAGACTTGAGTTCTTCGGCTTTTGATAAACTTCCGTCTTTCGACTTTTTCTTCGATAAATCTCCAGAATTGGTCTTGGACTTCCGTTCTTTTTGCACTCTTGACTTCTTGACTTCGTCTTTCATCTTTTTCTTCAATAAAAGCCCGTAAATGCCCGTGTTTTCTCCACTTTTCACCTTTTCGTCCTAAATCACAACAAAAACACAAACCACGCATAATTCCGACATAAATGACATAAAATACACGTTTTGGTCCGGTTATTATTGTAATTAAGTGGTAAAAAGGATGGGTGTTTACACACATATCAGTAGGGACCCCACTTGGAGTACACGTACCTTTCTCCGTGTTAAACGTTTGTGATTATTTGTGTTCGTGTTTTAAATGTTCTCGTTACGTAAATACCGTGATCTAATATATTTAATTACGCTCGTAATAAATATATATACGTAATTAATAATAGTTCGTGTTTTAATTACGTTCATGATTTCATGATCGCATGTTCGTGATTAATTATCGTCAAATAATTATTACATGATCGTGCGTAGTAAATACTTATCGTGTTCTAACACGTACGTAATACGTAAACTCGTAACACGTAATCGTAATCATGCTATATTAGGAATGTTTTAATCTAGTACGTACGATCCTAAGGGTACTATGCATGGTAAAAGCATGCGGGTTTTACAACTCTTCCCCTCTAAAAAGAATAATTCGTCCCCGAATTATAGATAAAGTAAACTGGAAAAGAAGAACATACCCGAATTCAAAATATGAAATGAGGGTAAGAAGCCCGGATAGACTCCTCTGTTTCCCAAGTGGCTTCCCGCTCGGTATGATCCCTCCATAGAATTTTGACGAATGGAATCGTCTTCTTTCTCATGACTCGTTCTTGTCTGTCAAGAACTCGTTCGGGTTCTTCTATAAAAGTAAGATTGATACGATGCTTTTGCTAGGTTCAATTTTACTCTCGATATCCTCTCGAATTGATCTAGGTCTTAAGTGGAATGATTGTTCTTGGTTACTAAATAAAGGGGTTTGGTTTTCTATTCTAATAAGAAGTGGAAATGAAAATTTAAATCAAAGGCAATTACTTTAATTAAGATTAACAAAAACTTGGTTGAAAATTTAAAGTTGAAAATTTAAAGTTCAAATTAAAATTAAAGTTAACAAGTAAATTGTGAAATATGAGTGAAGAAACAGTAAATCAACAACAGTAAAACAGTAACTATACTCAAAAATAACTGATCCGGAACTTTGAACCTTGATTCGGAACTAACTGATCCGGAAGATACTATTCACTCATCCGGAACTTGCTCATTCGGAACATATTCATCCGGAACTCAATGGCTGATTCGGAACTTTCCGAATGAATGTTCATTCGGAACTTGCTGGATCGAAAGTTGCTGATTCGGAACCTTCAGATTGATTCGGAACTTTATGACTGATCCGGAACTTTCCGGATGAAAGCTTGATTCGGAAGTTTTCTCTTGATTCGGAACTTTAATGCTTGGTTCGGAAGTTTCCGAATGAAGGACTCATTCGGAACTTTTTGGCTGATTCGGAAGATCTGGAAACCCAGTTACAGTAACAGTATTGCGAAGAACACGGGATACAAATTTTTATCAAAATCAAATCAAATACTTAAAAAGGATTTACCAAATTAAACACAAATCATTTAGACACCATAAGCAACAAATCCCATCAATAAAAACACAAATCCAAACAACTTTTGAAGATCAAATCAAGAAAATAAAACTTAATAACTTGAAGATAGAGATGATGATGAACAAGATGAAATGAAAGATTAAACAAGAACTTGGTATTGAATGATTGATGTTTTGACAAGATTAAACAAAAATTAAAATTACAAGATTAAAGAACTAAAGATAAAAATCACCAATCACCCTAGTGGTGATGGTGTTAAACGAACCAGGAGAAAGAGTGGGGAGGAAGAAAGAAAAACTAGCTAGCTCTAAAATGTGTGTGGGATGGCCTATTTATAGGTGTTTCCTTTGGTTGGTGAGTGGGCTTTCTCCCGTTCTTCGTGTCTTTTCGTCTTTTTAGAAAAGCTTCCGTTTTCGATTCTGATTCGGGATTTGTCGTTGATTAAATTCAACTCGTCTTTTAATTTCTTCATTTAATAGACTTGAGTTTCTTAGACTTATATAAATCTTCCATCTTTGGTCCTTTTCTTCGATAAATCTTCGAATAGGCCCAGTGACTTCAAATCTTTTGCATCTCTTGGACAATAGACTTTATCTTGAGTCTTTTTCTTCAGTAAAACCCGTGCAATCCCATGTTTTCTTCAATATTTATCCGGTTGGCTCTGAAAACACAATAAACACAAAAACCACGCGTAATTCCAAACAAATGATATTAAATACGTGTTTTGGTCTCGTTTTAGCCCGAATTAAGTGGTAAAAGGATGGGTGTTTACACACCTATCAAATCCCCTACACTTAACCATTGCCATGCCCTCATGCAATGCTTAGTGATAAAGCAAGTTTACACTTTTCTCATAATCAATCAACCTTGGCCTTATTTAAAATTCTACTAAACAAAAATTAAAGGAATAAAACTTCAAAGATAACAAAGGGATAGAAAACCATTTTCACGTGAAAATAGCTACATGGAAGTAACTTGTAGAGAAATCGATGACTTACATTAGGGCTTTGGTGCTGCGAAGATTTATCACCCTCAAGTTTCACGTTCCCCAAACTAAGCTTAAAAACGAGATCATTGTTATTATAAGTTAGCAATTCAAACACTTACACACATGGCTTAATTAAATGCTTAAACTCCCTTATTCCTAGGTGTATCTCTTATATTTTATTTTTGTCTTAGAATGATCATGAAGATGCATTTTTGGACTTATTTCGATAGTTTATTAGGGCTGAAAGCAAAGTAGGACGATTTGATCAATAGTTAGCTAAAGGACAAAATCTCTTAAAACTGCTTCTCGGGATATCAAAAAGTTCATATCTTGGCATAACTTGGTTCACGATTTGAGACCTTTCTCGGGCCGATATTTGGCATGTACTTCATTCTTCATATCTTCGAGAGACGTTCTTGAGATAATGGTCTTCTCATCATAATAGAGTTTCTTCACTTGGAGACTTTTGAGGGGTACTCCAACTTTGTTGACCACGACTTCATGATTATTTCTTCAATCTCTAATCGGGATTTTGAGATACAACGATCCGCCTCCTTTTCGGACTTGGATCTATTTATCCTCATACCTTGTTAGGGTCTTTTCGGATAGACTTCTCCATGATCTTTATGGGAGTTGATTGCTTTTCGTCGTGAGTCTTGATCCTTCATATTGACTTTAGGAATAATGCTTTTCACATCACTTTGGATCTTCAGCAATAAAATTGAATCCTCATGCCTTGTTAGGGCCTTTTCGGACTCGCCAATCTTCGCGCCCCGCTTCATAAGTTATGCCTTGGCTATGAACTCTTATCATTACCGAGCAACTTTTAAACGATCTTGGGCTAGAAGCTAAGTAACTTTTCAAATCGTAAGACCTTACTTATTGCAGATAAATTATTAGCAAGTGATGGGAGAATAGGCAAATAATTACACCAAGTGAGCTTACGCAAGAATACTGACTTATAATTGACTCTATCATTTCTCGTCCTCCACAATTTAAAATCTCAAGTAATGAGACTCGTGGATACTTAGCCTAATAAACCAATTAAGGTCTACATGGTTAAGGATACTAGCTAGAATAAACTTGGATAAGTCTATTCGGGTTGAGTCAAAATAAACGCAACGGGCCTAATATGTTAAAGATTCCTAAACTAGCTACACCTCTTTATTAATATTTTTGACTTTATTGCGGGATATATACATATGAAAGCAACGATAAAAATTTTAAAATTACAACTAAATGGCCAAAGTTAATAAAAAATTTGAAAAATGTTGAAAAATAGGATTTTCCGGTTAATTGAAGGCATTTTCATGGAAAAGTCCACTTAAAACTTCGATAGAAGTCCCCCCTACACTTAAGATAAACATTGTCCTCAATGTTTAAGCATGTGGGAAAAGGTTCCCCTACACTTATGACATTGTGCACGTTGGTTAACTCAAGTTAAGGAAGAGACGACTAAAGTGATCAATTTCAAATGTGAGTATGAAGAAAATTGAATCACGATATTTGAGAGATAGAACCGGATTTCGGATAAACACGGGAGCACGGTTCTTCAAAGATTCCAAGAGTGCACATATCCCTGTAATCACATCACCACACAAAGGCAAACACATATAGAAGTCCCCCCCTACACTTAGGGGATTAAAACATACAAGGATAGATACTCGGGCTGCCTCCCGAGGAGCGCTTGTTTTTGATAACCGAGTCACGAGCCTGACTCGACCCAAAATTAGTTCATGGGGAACGTGGTGAGGGATGGAATCACCTCCTTAGAGGTGTCCTCACCAAAGTACAACTTCACTCGTTGGCCATTCACCTTAAAATTAGGTCCATTAGGTTGAGCGAGCTCGAGAGTACCATATGGAAAAATTTGGGCAATGGTGAATGGGCCGGACCAACGAGATTTGAGCTTTCCCGAGAAGATTTTCAACCGAGAGTTAAAAAGTAAGACTTTGTCTCCAACATGGAACTCTCGGTTTTTGATCTTAGAGTCGTGAATGAGCTTAGTTCTTTCCTTATAGTTCAAAGAATTTTCATAAGCCTCATTCCGAAGTTCATTCAGCTCATTGAGTTGGATCTTGCGTAGGTCACCGGCTTTGTTTATATCAAAATTAGCCCACTTCAAGGCCCAATAAGCCTTGTGCTCCAACTCAATGGGGAGGTGGCACGCTTTCCCATACACAAGACGATAAGGCGTACAGCCGATCGGGGTTTTGTAAGCAGTACGGAAAGCCCACAAAGCATCATCCAATTTATCAGCCCATGAGGCACGATGCTCTCCCACGGTCCTTTCAAGAATTCGCTTCAGCCCTCGGTTGGATATTTCAGCCTGGCCATTAGTTTGTGGGTGGTAGGCTGTGGAAAGACGATGGTTTACACCGTACTTAGCCATGACTCGAGCAAATTGATCATTGCAGAAATGAGTCCCACGGTCACTAATAATGGCGCGAGGCACACCGAATCTAGCGAATAGAGCCTTCAAAAAGTTACAAACCACCCTTGCGTCATTAGTAGGCAAAGCTTTGGCTTCAACCCACTTCGAAACGTAGTCAACGGCTACAAGGATGTATTTGTTTCCTTTAGACGAAGGGAATGGCCCCATAAAGTCGATACCCCAAACATCAAAAATTTCACACTCTTGAATGAAATTCTGAGGCATCTCGTCTTTATGTGTGATTTTGCCTTGCTTTTGGCAAACATCACATCGCTTGACCATATCGTGAGCGTCACGGTATATGGAGGGCCAATAAAATCCCGAATCAAACACTTTTTTAGCGGTGTAGTTGGGACCAAAGTGACCACCGGTGGGTCCTTTGTGGCAAGCATCAAGGATGTCCGACGCTGCCGGTCCATCAACACATCGGCGAATTATCAGGTCAGCACATTGTTTGAATAGGTAAGGGTCGTCCCAAAAGTAAGTCTTGATGTCGGTAAAGAACTTCTTCTTTTGCTGGGACGTCAACCCTTCCTTGAGAATTCCACCCGCCAAGTAGTTTGCAAAGTCCGCAAACCACGGGGTTTCATTCGGCTTCGAGTTTACAGAGAATAAGGTCTCCAAGGGAAAAGAATCATTGATTTCTTTGGTCGGATGATCCCCTTGGTATGGATCCTCAAGTCTGCTAAGATGGTCCGCGGCTAAGTTTTCTGCTCCTTTTTTATCGCGGATTTCGATTTTAAATTCCTGGAGCAGCAAAACCTAGCGAAGAAGTCTTGGTTTGGAATCTTGCTTTGTCAACAAGTACTTCAACGCGGAATGATCGGTATACACAATGGTGGTAGAAAGGACAAGATAGGGGCGGAATTTCTCAAAAGCATAGACAACAGCTAAAAGCTCTTTTTCGGTTGTCGTATAATGCAATTGTGCCCCAGTCATTGTCTTGCTAGCGTAATGGATCGGTTGGAAGTGTTTGTTCACTCTTTGTCCAAGAACCGCTCCAATAGCAAAATCGCTAGCATCGCACATCAACTCAAAGGGCAGCTCCCAATTAGGGGTAACCAAGACGGGTGCCTTAGTTAGCTTATCTTTAAGCGAGTTGAAGGCTTCAAGGCACTCTTTGGAGAAGATAAAAGGAGTATCTTTTTCCAAGAGGTGGGTCATCGGGCGAGCGATTTGAGAAAAATCTTTGATAAATCGTCGGTAGAAGCCCGCATGACCCAAGAAACTTCTCACACCCTTCACAGTGGAAGGTGGAGGCAACTTTGCTATAACATCAACTTTAGCACGGTCTACTTCAAGACCGGCTTTCGAAATCTTATGTCCAAGCACGACGCCATCTTTTACCATAAAATGGCATTTTTCCCAATTTAGAACAAGGCGAGTGTCTTCGCACCGCTGTAGCATACGTTCTAAATTGGCAAGGCAAGCAGAGAAGGAATCTCCGAAGACCGAGAAATCATCCATGAAGACTTCCATGGTTTGTTCAACCATGTCATGGAAGATAGCTAACATGCACCTTTGGAAAGTCCCGGGCGCATTACATAAGCCAAAAGGCATTCTTTTGTAAGCGAAAGTGCCATAGGGACAAGTGAATGTAGTCTTCTCTTGATCTTGGGGATCGATGGGTATTTGGAAATAACCCGAGAAACCATCAAGAAAGCAGTAATATTCATTACCGGCTAATCGTTCAAGCATTTGGTCCATGAAAGGTAGAGGGAAATGATCCTTTCTCGTGGCATCATTGAGTTTGCGGTAGTCTATACAAACTCTCCACCCAGTAACGAGACGAGTGGGAATCAACTCGTTGTGTTCATTGGGAACAACGGTTATTCCGCCCTTCTTGGGCACACAATGGATTGGACTAACCCACGGTGAATCCGAAATAGGGTAAATCATACCCGCATCAAGAAGTTTGAGAACCTCTGTTTTGATGACTTCATGTATTTTTGGATTCACCCGTCGTTGGCTTTGAATAGTGGGCTTATAGTCGTCCTCCATGAGAATTTTGTGCGTGCAGAAGTGAGGATCAATTCCACGAATGTCCGAAATCTTCCAAGCAATAGCCTTCTTGTGATCTTTCAACACAGCGACAAGTCGGGCTTTCTCTTCATCCTTCAAATCCTTAGCAATGATGACTGGCGACTTCTTCTCTTCTTCGAGGAATACATACTCAAGATGGGGCGGCAACTCCTTAAGTTCTAAATCCGGGGGATTTTCGACGGGAGGCGTGTTCGAAGTCGGAGTCTCGATAGCAATGATAGTGGGAGATGGAGGGGAAGGGTTGTCTTCTTTGAGGAGGTTTGCAATGAAACTGAGGTCTTCATCCCAAGTGGCAATAGAATCGTCATTGTTTTGCTTGACATCTTCCAAGGTGGCTTCCAAATCTTTCCAAAGGAAATCACTTTCTCCAAATAGAGATAGTGATGAGTCGATAGAGGAAACGGTCTCAACATTGGGAAGAGAGGTAGGAATGTTTTTACAAGCATCCTTGAAGTGTTCTTCACAAGCCTCATCAAGAACGTCAATACAATTAACATTCTCGTAAGAAGAAGGTTGTTTAGATAACTTTCCCATGTTGAAGACTACTTTATCGTCACCCACTCTCATGATAAGCTCACCGGCTTCAACATCAATGAGAGTGCGACCGGTCCTCAAGAATGGACGACCAACAATGAGTGGCACACGTGGGTCCATCTCGTAGTCGACGACAACAAAATCGGCAGGGAAGGTGAATTTGTCGACTCCTACAATAACATCTTCGGCTATCCCCACTGGATAAGCAACCGTACGGTTGGCCAATTCCAAAGTCATTTTAGTGGGGACCAGCTCTGGGAGAGATAATTGCTTCCAAACACTTAGAGGCATGAGATTAATACTGGCACCTAGATCGGCTAGGGCCATGCAATTCTCTACTCCCGGGAAATTGCAAGGGATAAGAAAACGACCCGGATCACCCAGCTTGGTTGGCAATTTCCTTAAGAGCACTGCGGAGCAGTTCTCATTAAGTTGGGTGTTGGCAATGTCGAGGAGCTTTTCCTTGTCGCTTAGAAGGTCTTTAAACATTTTGGCGTATTTGGGCATGTGAGCGAGAGCCTCAGCGAAGGAGATATTGAAATTCAGTTTCTTGAACATTTTTAGGAAGTTCGAAACTTGAATATCATCCTTGCTCTTTTGCTTCTCTTTCCTCAACCTGGAAGGATAAGGTATATTGGAAGAAGAGGAAGGCTTTAGGGGAATAGGATCATTCACAACCACGGGTGGAGGAGGGGTAGAAAGAAGAGGTGGAGAAATTGGGGAAGGAGAAGGAGGAGGAATAGGAGCAGGCGACTCGTTCTCCTTAGTCACAACCACCGGTGGAGGTATAGGAAGCTCGGGTTCCTTGGTACCTTTACCACTTCGAGTAGTGATTGCTTTCATCTCCCCTCTTGGGTTAGCAACGGTGTTACTCGGAAGAGTACCCGAAGAAGAGGGTTGACTACTTTGGAAAAAACTAGCCATCATGTTCCTCAGATCATTAGTCTGGCTATCCAACGTGTTTCTCATATCAGCTCTCAAATCATTTCCTTGCTTGACCAAGTCTGCCTTCAAATTGCGCACTTCCTCTTGGAGATTTCCGACTATTACATCATTGGTCCTCATATAGGTGGCGACCTCTTGGTGTAATGCGGTGGTGGCTTGGTTGGGAGGAGCATTGTATGTAGGTGGTTGGTAAGCAGGTTGTTGGTAGACTTGATTGTTACGTGGAGGTGGTTGTTGCTGCTTGTGAGGTGGGATGTATGGTTGTCGAGGTTGTTGTTGTTGTTGAGAAGGGCGGTTAAGGTTTTGTTGTTGGTTTGGGTTGGTAGGAGGGAAGCCAGGTGGTGAAAGATAGTTGTTGTTGCGGTAGCTAAGCAAGTTACGGTCACCTTGAGGTCTAGCTTGATAAGCAGGTTGTTGGTAGGTGCCATATGCCGCATTCACATTCTCAGCAGGGTAATCTTGGGTGGCGGTACAAGTTGTGTAAGAGTGGGGACCACCGCATATCTCACAAGGTTGGCTGACAGCGTTGACTTGTGCATTTTTGGCGTTGTTGCTGTTGTTGTTGTTGACGGTGTGGGTGACAAGCGATTCAAGAAGCGTAGTGATTTTGTCTAATCGCTTGTCGCTGTCATTGGTGCTAGCACTAGCAACATTGGTCCTAACGCTCTTGGTTTGCACACGAGACTTGTTCTCAATGATATCCCAAGCAGCATTGGAAGTCTTAGCCAATAAATTACCCCCCGAGGCACTATTCAGTGAATCTTGGTCATTCATGCTTAAACCATTGTAAAAAGTATTTATTTGATGAACTTTGGTAAAACCATGTTGTGGGCATTTTCTTAAAATATCTTTAAAGCGATCCCAAGATTCACTGAATGACTCGTCGTACTTTTGTTCAAAGGTCATAATCTCATTCCGCAAAGCGGTAGTACGAGAGGGTGGAAAAAAGTAGTTGATAAACTTTGTTTCCAAATCCGTCCACGAGAGAATACTCTGTGGCGGTTCCTTAGCAAGCCAATGCCGGGCTTGTCCCTCTAAAGAAAAGGGAAAAAGTTGTAACCGTATCACTTCTTGTGGAACACCATTGAACTTGACCGTGTTCGTGAGTTGTAGAAATCTCTTGATATGGTCATGTGGATCATCAATGGTTCGTCCAAAGAATGGTTGAGCTGAGACCATCTGGATAAAGCCTGACTTTAGCTCGAAATTGTTGGCGGCAATTGGTGGAATAACAATTGGATCCATGTTGCCATCGATATGAGCTTGCAGCAATTCAATCATTGGGCGATTATCCGGAAGGTGCTCATTGTTGTTGTTATTCATGTTGTTGAAAGGCGGGTTGTTGTTGTTATTATTGTTGTTCGGAGGTGGAATGTTATTGTTGTTTTGTACACCAGCCATGTCTAGGTTATCGAGAGGCTCGGGCTCTTGATAAGACGTGGATCGAGTGCGCATACACCTGCAAAAGAACGAACAAAGAAAAACAAAGCAAAAATATTTTTGGTTTTTATTATTTTTTACTTTTTAGGATTTTTGAAAATTTTATATTTTTTCGTTGTTTTTGAAGATTTTCTTGAAAAAGTAACGTTCACGGGGAACGGATCCCAAAATCCAATTTCTCACAAAAAACTTTTGATCTTAACGAGAAGAGCCGGCAGCGGCGCCATTTGATACGATGCTTTTGCTAGGTTCAATTTTACTCTCGATATCCTCTCGAATTGATCTAGGTCTTAAGTGGAATGATTGTTCTTGGTTACTAAATAAAGGGGTTTGGTTTTCTATTCTAATAAGAAGTGGAAATGAAAATTTAAATCAAAGGCAATTACTTTAATTAAGATTAACAAAAACTTGGTTGAAAATTTAAAGTTGAAAATTTAAAGTTCAAATTAAAATTAAAGTTAACAAGTAAATTGTGAAATATGAGTGAAGAAACAGTAAATCAACAACAGTAAAACAGTAACTATACTCAAAAATAACTGATCCGGAACTTTGAACCTTGATTCGGAACTAACTGATCCGGAAGATACTATTCACTCATCCGGAACTTGCTCATTCGGAACATATTCATCCGGAACTCAATGGCTGATTCGGAACTTTCCGAATGAATGTTCATTCGGAACTTGCTGGATCGGAAGTTGTTGATTCGGAACCTTCAGATTGATTCGGAACTTTATGACTGATCCGGAACTTTCCGGATGAAAGCTTGATTCGGAAGTTTTCTCTTGATTCGGAACTTTAATGCTTGGTTCGGAAGTTTCCGAATGAAGGACTCATTCGGAACTTTTTGGCTGATTCGGAAGATCTGGAAACCCAGTTACAGTAACAGTATTGCGAAGAACACGGGATACAAATTTTTATCAAAATCAAATCAAATACTTAAAAAGGATTTACCAAATTAAACACAAATCATTTAGACACCATAAGCAACAAATCCCATCAATAAAAACACAAATCCAAACAACTTTTGAAGATCAAATCAAGAAAATAAAACTTAATAACTTGAAGATAGAGATGATGATGAACAAGATGAAATGAAAGATTAAACAAGAACTTGGTATTGAATGATTGATGTTTTGACAAGATTAAACAAAAATTAAAATTACAAGATTAAAGAACTAAAGATAAAAATCACCAATCACCCTAGTGGTGATGGTGTTAAACGAACCAGGAGAAAGAGTGGGGAGGAAGAAAGAAAAACTAGCTAGCTCTAAAATGTGTGTGGGATGGCCTATTTATAGGTGTTTCCTTTGGTTGGTGAGTGGGCTTTCTCCCGTTCTTCGTGTCTTTTCGTCTTTTCAGAAAAGCTTCCGTTTTCGATTCTGATTCGGGATTTGTCGTCGATTAAATTCAACTCGTCTTTTAATTTCTTCATTTAATAGACTTGAGTTTCTTCGACTTATATAAATCTTCCATCTTTGGTCCTTTTCTTCGATAAATCTTCGAATAGGCCCAGTGACTTCAAATCTTTTGCATCTCTTGGACAATAGACTTTATCTTGAGTCTTTTTCTTCAGTAAAACCCGTGCAATCCCATGTTTTCTTCAATATTTATCCGGTTGGCTCTGAAAACACAATAAACACAAAAACCACGCATAATTCCAAACAAATGATATTAAATACGTGTTTTGGTCTCGTTTTAGCCCGAATTAAGTGGTAAAAGGATGGGTGTTTACACACCTATCAAAGATCTTCACGTATCTGTTCCAGTGGATACTAAACCATGTGAAGGGGATGATACTGGTACCCTCTGAGTAAGGACACGTGAAACACATTGTGTACATGCGAAAGCTGCGGAGGTAGCGCCAATCGGTAGGATACTTCACCGACTCGTTCAATGATATCAAACGGTCCTATGAAACGAGGACTGAGCTTCCCTTTAACCCCGAAGCGTCTAACACCACGTGCCGGCGAAACCTTAAGGAAGACGTGATCTCCTACGTTAAAGTGTATATCCCTACGATGCTTATCGGCGTAACTCTTTTGGCGTGACCGTGCCTCCTGAATTTTCTGCTTAGCTACTGCGATCTTCTCATTGGTCATCTCTATGATTTCCAGTCCTTCAAGTGTTCGCTCGCCAACCTGATCCCAGCAGATTGGGGCGCGACACTTCCTGCCATACAACATCTCAAATGGAGCACACTTGATGCTTGCTGCCAGCTGTTGTTGTATGCAAACTCCACCAAACAGATGTATTCGTCCCAATCACCCGTCCATTCCAACGCACATGACCTCAACATATCCTCTAATGTCTGAATGGTTCGCTCCGACTGTCCGTCCGTTTGAGGATGAAATGTCGTGCTAAGCTTAAGTTGTGTACCCCAAGCTTTCTGCAGACTTTTCCAAAAGCGCGAAGTGAATCGAGGATCTCTGTCTGAGACGATGCTGGATGGTGCACCGTGGAGTCTCATGATCTCTCGTCTTTACGTATCTGCGAGTTTACTTGCCGGATCTTCCTTGCGGATCGGTAAGAAATGAGCTGATTTGGTAAGTCGATCAACGATAACCCAAATTGCATCGTGCTTCCTTTTGGTAGGCGGAAGACCGGTAACAAAATCCATGGTGATTTTGTCCCACTTCACTCTGGAATATCTAACGGTTGAAGGAGACCGCCAGATCGCTGATGCTCGATCTTAACCTGCTGGCAGGTAAGACATTTGGAGACGTAAGTGGCCACATCCTGTTTCATACCACTCCACCAAAAGTACTGCTTGATGTCATGGTACATTTTAGTCGAACCAGGATGTATCGAGAATGGGGAGCTATGAGCTTCAGCTAACAAAGCTTCCCGGAGTTCTTGGTCATCAGGAACACAAAGTCTAGTGCCCTGCCATACGATACCATCTGCATCTACTCTGAATTCTGTCTGCTTCTCCAAATTCTGTACTATCGCCTAGATTTCTCCGTCATCCTTCTGAGCTTCCTTGATCTTAGATAGTAAATCGGGTTCTACTCTAAGATTAGCCCAGTAACCGTGCTGGCCACGTACCATGATCTTGATGTCTAGTCGCTCAAAGTCTCTAATGATTTCCTCTTCGATTTTAATGTCGTTGATCATTCCGGACTTCCTGCTAAGAGCATCTGCTACTACATTTGCCTTTCCGGGATGATACTGTAGATTAATGTCATAATCTTTCAACAACTCTAACCATCTCCTCTGCCTCATGTTCAATTCACGCTGAGTGAAGATATACTTCAAGCTCTTGTGGTCCGTGAAAATGTCACATGATTCTCCATATAAGTAGTGCCTCCATATCTTCAATGCAAACACGACTGCAGCAAGTTCCAGGTCATGCGTGGGTTAATTTTCTTCATAAGGCTTAAGCTGCCGTGAAGCGTACGCGATCACTTTCCCATGTTGCATGAGAACACAGCCAAGTCCCTTCACCGATGCATCACTGTAGATTTGAAATCCACCCGTACCAGATGGTAGAGTAAGAATAGGTGCAGATACTAGCTTCTGCTTCAGGTCTTCAAAGCTCTTCTCTCGATCTTCCGTCCAGACGAATTTCTCCCCTTTCCGCATCAGTTTGGTCAATGGTAGTGCTAGTCGGGAAAAGTTCTCCACGAACCTACGGTAATAGCCAGCTAAGCCTAAGAAACTGCGGACTTCCGTCACTGATGTCGGCCTTGGCCACTTAGTAATGGCCTCAACCTTTGTTGGATCCATAGTGATTCCTTCTGCTGATACAGTGTGACCTAAGAATGCCACCTTGTCTAACTAGAACGAACACTTGGAGAATTTAGCATACAGCTGCTTCTGGCGAAGAAACTGTAGTACTGTACGAAGATGGTCTTCGTGTTCCTCCTTGGACTTTGAGAAAATCAGGATGTCATCGATGAAGACAATGACGAACTTGTCCAGAAATTCATGGAAAATTCTGTTCATCAAATCCATGAACACTGTTGGAGCATTTGTCAGGCCAAATGGCATAACTACAAACTCGTAGTGGCCATAACGAGTACGAAAGGCAGTCTTAGCGATGTCCTGCTCCTTGACCCGTAGCTGATGATAGCCTGACCTAAGATCAATCTTGGAGAAGTGTTTGGCCCCTTGGAGTTGGTCAAACAGATCGTCAATGCGTGGCAGTGGATACCTATTCCGAATGGTAATCTTGTTGAGCTCGCGATAGTCTATGCAAAGACGCATACTGTCGGTCTTCTTCTTAATAAACAAGACCGGTGCGCCCCATGGAGATGCGCTCGGTCGAATGAAACCTCGTTCAAGAAGTTCTTGTAGTTGATCCTTCAGCTCCTTCAGCTCTATGGGAGCCATGCGATAAGGAGCCTTGGAGATTGGTTCAGCTCCTGGAACAAGCTCGATACTGAATTCCACTTCTCGTGCAGGTGGTATGCCCGGAAGTTCTGCTGGAAACACATCTTGGAATTCCGACACTATAGGTTGATCCTGAATCGATGGAGATTCAGCATCCATGTCGTGAACCGTAGCTAGATAACCCTCGCAGCCATGTGACAGTATTGCACGCGCTTGCAGGGTGGATATGACTTGTACAGACCGTCCGGGTATGAACCCATTATGAATGTACTCTGGTGCATTGACATCACCGAAGATAAATTGATATGAATGGCAGTCTATGGTAGCATGATACTTGGATAGCCAATCCATGCCCAAAATCATGTCGAAGTCATTCATGTCCAGCGGAAGTGCGTCGACAGGTCGAACCTTGTCATCAAATTCTAGGGGAAGACTCTTGTATACATGGGTGATTAATACAGAGTCCCTCAAAGGCGTGGAAGTAGTAAGCCTATTTTCTAGTACCATGGGAGGCATCCTAATGTTCTTAGCATAAGCAGTAGAAATAACCGAGTGAGTAGCACCCGTATCGAAAAGAACACATGCAGCTTGACCATACATATACTAGATTCCAGTGATGGTCCCTGTAGACTTGTTGGCCTGGTCTCGAGATGTCGTGTAGACACGCCCGACAGTAGGAGGCGGCTTGGTATCAGCATTTCCCGATGTACCCTCCATCTCGCCCTTACGGCAATCCTTCATAATATGGCCAGGAAGACCACACTTGAAGCACGCATCAGTATTATGGCGACATGGTCCTGGGTGCCTACGGTGGCAAGTAGAGCAAAGAGGATGAGTGTATCCTCCAGCAGGTGCTCTGGCTGGCTGAGAACCTGATAAAACATTTTACATAAGACATGGTAATTGGGTACAAAGGACAAAGCGGATAATCGCAAGATTGAATACCAGTGATAGCTGGACGGCTAGGCTGCGAACCTCTCTGGTTCTGGTCCCTACCGTTTCCATGGTTCCTGTTAGAAGTTTGCTAAAGTGTCAGAATATGAGTTTTAACATAAAACATAAGGAAATGCGTAAGTATTAGGACCTGCTGCTGTTGAAGTGCCCGGCGTTGTTACGGTAATTGTCATTACCGCCACGCCTATCCGTAGCAGAACGGTCGTTAGTCTGACCATTTCCCTTGGGCTGATGAGGCTGCTGCTGAGTAGCTGACTGAGACCGGTCCCCAGTTTTCTGCTTGGAAGATACATTAAGAGATGAATAATTGACATATGGAAGTATACGGATTGGTCACCGCTTGAATACAAATGTTTACCTCTTGTCGGGTATTTCAGCTTCCCCGAACTCATCTCTCTCCTGCAGCATCTCCAGTTTTCGTGCTGCATCGGCCACTTGTGCTACAGTGTTGAACGTAGCACACACCAGATTGTTTGCGACCGATGTGCGAAGAGCCCACCTAAAGTAATGTGCCTGCTCTTCAGGAGTACCTGCTGCCGCACCAAGGAAACCAGCCAAGCGAAGAAAGCGCTGCATAAACTCGTTGCTATTCTCCCCGGCTCTCTGTCGGATCCCATGGTACTCTCTCTTGAGCTTGTCCTACTCAGCCTTGGGAAAGAACTGCTCCATCACCCTGTCCTTGAACTGAGCCCAAGTCAAACCAGCAACCCACTCATCACCACCTTCAGATTGCATTAATGCTAACCACCAGTTGAGTACATCGCCTTCGAACCGATAGCATGCCAACCTCGCCTTGTATGCGGGGTCACAGCCCATAGCGGTGAAAATCTTCTCGATGTGAGCCAACCAGCTTTCAGCATCACTGGGGCTATCTGTCTTCTCAAAAGCTCGAGGGAGGAGCTTGTTGAATCTCTCCATCCATACTGCTAATGTCACTGGAGGAGGAGGAGGTGGCTGATTGTGCTGCTGATTGTTGGCAGCTTGAACTTCAGCCCTGATATCATTCCTCAGTTGAGGAAGCAAGGCTTGCATGGCAGCCTGAATTTCAGCATTGAGCTGCTCCTGTTCGCGTGTGAGAACCATCTGACAGTATAACATAAAACATATGATTAAACAGATCAAAACATAAAATATAAATATATACATGAAAAAAAAATTATACTAAAATTTCACGAGAAAAATTTTATGCAAGAAAATTTTGTGTATGAATGCATGATGCAGTTTTATGAAAACTTTTGTATGCTCGAGAGTGAACGCCTCTGGTCAGTTCACCCAAAACAAAAGACATAGCGAGGGGACGCCTATGGGTCGGTCCCAAATCTAAAAGTTTCGATAAAACACATGCGACTAAATAGGGCCAGTCCTGTACCAACCATTACTTAGTCAAAAACCCTGCAACAATGACATGTATATGTATGCTTAAAAATGATGAATGCATGAAAACAACTGTCAGTTCTAGGAAGACCGTAGTGACTACCCACTAATCACAGGTCATATTGAGAGCCTACAGGTCGAAGCCTTGGCTCTGATACCATAATTGTAACACCCCATTTTGGAAATGGAAATATCACAGCAATTATGGCGTGTCATCAAAGCATACAAGGAAAAATGTCTAAACATTACTTGACCATTAAAGGAAAATACCGGAATCAAACATCAGTAGTTCAAAAGTAAAGCTCATCACACACAAACATACTATAATAAAGGAAAGGACTAAACAATGTCCAAAGCATAAGTATCATAAGAAAGGAAATGCATAATGTAAATAAGGCTAGACAGCTTCCAGTCCATATGCACGTACTCTTAGTGTCTATGAGCGTCCCTGAGTACCTGCCGTTTTGGGAACATAGAAAAGGAAAACGGCTGAGCAAATACGCTCAGTGCACGGATGTAAAATAAAGCATGAATAGGATAAACATATAACATAATAACAGCGGAAGAAACTAAGTCCCGAGTAACCTGGTTAAGTCTTGATAAAACTGGTTTATAGTTTGAAAGTCTTATGTTTATCTTATAAAAACTGTTTGTCATATTTTACCATTAGCCAATATAGGTCATGAAAATCCACCGTGCATGAATACTTGGAGGGGTGACCTCATCATGCAAATTAGAGGGGCTGCCTCTAATTTAATATACTGGTTTTTGGGTAGGAGGGATCAGCTCCTTGTGAAGGATGCAAGGCACACACCACATTCACCATGAAATCCTGAATAAAAACATGTAACTAGGATGCACCCATACGCCCCACATGATAAATATAAATAAATGGCCAAAAGCTGAAGGGACGCCACGAGCAATCACTCCGCCGTGGTGAAGTCATAACATCAGTGCCTCTAATGTTATGGTTATGGTACCTCCATAACTAGGTGAAACTGGTCATGCATGTATATGGCTATAGGTAATCTTAATTAAACATAAGCAATCAAACACATAACTTATACTACGGGAAAACAGTTGGCTGTATACGGGGAATCCTAATAAGGAAAGAATGTCCATACTGAAAGGACGGGAATCCGTACCTTATGTCCAGTGAACGAGAAAGACGAACTGAGAGGAATCCTACTTCCGAATCACTAGTGCTACATAAATACATACATGAATAAGTATTTGCTTACTAAATACGTAGCTAGTTTTATGTCATGTCTTAGCTTATTTTATGTGTTCTTACCATGTTTTACTGTTTTAAAGCCTTAAACTGTGTTTTATCTTATATTCTGTTTAATCTGATTAAGTATTTTTGGTATTTCATGTGTTATTATACTTACTGTGTAGTAATAAGTAACTTTCCAAAAATAGCAGGTTTCCTAAAATAGAAAGTTTCCAAAAATAGAAAGTTTCCAAAATAGAAAGTTTCCAAAAATAAGAAAGTTTCCAAAAATAGAAAGTTACCAAAAATAGAAAGTTTCCAAAAAAAGAGAAAGTTTCCAAAAATAGAAAGTTTCCAAAAATAGAAAGTTTCCAAAAATAGATTTACTGCTTAAAATAGATAAGTTTCTAAAAATAGAAAGTTTCCATAAATAGATTAGCTGCCTTAATTAAATAAGTTTCCATAAATAGATTAGCTGCCTGAAATAAATAAGTTTCTAAAAATAGCTGGTTCCATAAATAGATTAGCTGCCTTATTTAATTAAGTTTCTAAAAATAGAAAGTTTCCATAATTAGATATAAGCTGGTTAAATAAGCTAAGTATATAAGCCTAAGTGTTTTCATGATTATTTTCTAAGTCATATGATATAATGTATAGTTTAATAATTATTTCATGTAATTTAATTAAACTACAGGTTAAAATATTTAATTAAAGTATAACATGTTTTTAATTAAATAAGTTAAATACTTAGGTTAAAATATGTATTATTATATATTAATAATATAACCTAAGTCATGTTAATTAATTAATTATATCCATGGTTTTAAAATAATTAATTAATCATAGGTCTTAAATATAAATACTTAGGTTAAAATAATTTCATGATCATTTATAATTAAATAACCTAAGTCATGTTATTAAATTAATCACATCATATTATTAATTTAATTTTAACCTAAGATCATAAACATAAAAAAAACTAACATACAGTATGAACCGGATCTAGACTAAAAGCATGAACCGGACATGAAATCGACACCGTACCCCGAACCAACTCGGGGTACCCCTTGTTTCACTGCTGCCGTGAGACCCACACGCACCAACCAAGACCATATGGTCTTGGTGGTGGTCGGCTTGGCAAGCCGAGACCCCTTTTGGGTTCGGTGAAGCCGGCGGCCAAAACAAACACCCCTTAAAAACACCCTTTTGATTTTATTTAACACCAAATCATGTTAGATCCATGTTTAATTATTATGTTTTTGTAAAAACATCACATGTTCATAATTTATAAGAAGATTAAATCAAAAGAAAAGGTTTAAAAAGGTTTTACCGAATTCGTGGATCAAAAGGACGAAGAACCAACACGAGCAATCACTAAAACTTCAAGATCCAAGATCAAAATCACCTTCTATGGTGGTTGTAGGGTGGCGGCACAAAGAGACAAGGAGGAAGGAGGTTTTTAGGTTTTCTTAAAAATCTTCTGTAAAGTTTAATTGAGTAGTAAAAATAAAATAACCCCCTTTAGTAAATTTGACAAATGGGCTTGGCCCATTTGTCCTTGTTGGCCGCGGGTAGGGACCCCACTTGGGGTACCCGTACCTTTTTCTGTGTCTCGTTATTAAATTAAACGTTTGTGATTATTTGTGTTCGTGTTTTAAATGTTCTCGTTACGTAAATACCGTGATCTAATATATTTAATTACGCTCGTAATAAATATATATACGTAATTAATAATAGTTCGTGTTTTAATTACGTTCATGATTTTATGATCGCATGTTCGTGATTAATTATCGTCAAATAATTATTACATGATCGTGGGTAGTAAATACTTATCGTGTTCTAACACGTACGTAATACGTAAACTCCTAACACGTAATCGTAATCATGCTATATTAGGAAAGTTTTAATCTAGTACGTACGATCCTAAGGGTACTATGCATGGTAAAAGCATGCGGGTTTTACAGTATTAATGGGAAAAAGTATATTCTTGTAATTGTTGATGATTACTCGAGATACACATGGACTTACTTCTTAAGGTCCAAAGATGAAACACCAGAGGTTCTCAAAAACTTATGAAACACCGGAGATTCTCAAAAACTTTCTCAAGATGATACAACGCAATCTTCAAGCTCAAGTATTAACGGTCAGAACGGATAGGGGTACAAAACTTTTTAATAAGACTCTTCAGTCTTGTTTTCAAGAAGAAGGCATCGAACATCAAACATCTATTTCTCGAACTCCTGAACAAAACGGCTTTGTCGAAAGACGAAACGGTACTTTGGTTGAGGCAGCTCGAACAATGCTTTTTGCATCAAAGTTACCACTATTCTTCTGGGCTGAAGCAATTGGAACTGCCTGTTATACTTAGAATCGTTCTCTCATAATCCCTAGGCATGAAAAGACACCATACCACATCATCAATGGCAGGAAACCTACTTTTAAGTTCTTTCACATATTTGGATCTTTATGCTACATCCTTAAAGACGGTGAGAATCTCGACAATATGAAAGAAAAAAAGTGATGCATGTATTTTTGTGGGGTATGCTACACTGTCGAAAGGATATCGAGTCTACAACAAGAGAACAAGGATTATACTCGAAAAAATTCATGTGAACTTTGACAAATTGCCAAAAATGGTACTTGAACAAAACAGCTCAAGTCCCGCTCCTCAATGTCTAACAATGGCACCTACATAAAAACAGTGTACGTCCCGTGCAAGAACGTCAAGAAAGTACTCCTACAGCAGACTTGACGGATACAATAAAAACGAAGGAGTTGGATGATTTATATAATCCGATGTTTGATGAATATTACTATGGAAACAATCCAGTTGTGTCAAAGCCTTCCGCTGTCAATACTGCTGATGCACCCGAACCATGTCAACCAGACACAACTGCTTCTACTTCAGCAACCATTGATCAAGAGACTATTCCATTGAATAATCAACAAACTCAAGAAACTGTCATACAACCATCATCATCCGTCACTACTGCAGGAGGAAACAACCATCAAGTAGTCGATGCACAGCTTGTCGAAGACGACTTTATCAACCCATTCGGTACACCGGTACGCAAAAATCGGAGAGTCTTATACTCAACATGTTGATCCGTCAAACATGCATACATTCTACAAAAGATATCCATCCACTCACCATTGGACACGTGATCATCCATTGGTACAAGTCATTGGAAATCCTTCACAACTGGTTCGAACACGCAGACAACTCGAAACTAATGGCGATGTGTGTATGTATGCACTCACCATGAGTTCAACTGTACCTACAAACATCAAACAAGCCATGACTGACCATGTGTGGATCGAATCAATGCAAGACGAAATTCATCAGTTTGAACGCCTCGAAGTTTGGGAACGTGTTGACAGACCATATGGAATACAGATGCTCGACTTCAAATGGATCTGGAAAAACAAACTCGATGCAGAACAAACCATCATCAAAAACAAATCTCGTCTTGTGGTTAAGGGATATCGTCAACAAGAAGGGATAGATTTTGAAGAATCGTTTGCGCCAGTTTCTTGTTTGGAAGCAGTCAGGATTTTCCTTGCTTGTGTTGCACGTAAGGGCTTCACGGTTTATCATATGGACGTTAAAACAAATTTTCTCAGCGGTCACTTGAAGGAAGAAGTATATGTGAATCAGCCGGAAGGATTTATGGATCCTCATCATCCTGACAAAGTCTACCATCTCAAGAAGGCAGTCTATGGACTTAAACAAGCTCCAAGGGCATGGTACGATAAACTATCAAACTTCTTGGTATCCAAGGGATTCTCCCAAGGTTCTATTGATCCTACTCTCTTTATTAATATATATGGGGATGACATATTTCTTGTGCAGGTTTATGTTGAGACATTATTTTTGGTTCTACGAACCCAAAACTTTTAAAACGTTTTGAAAAATTAATGCACAACAAATTTGAAATGTCAATGATGGGGGAGCTAAAATTATTTTTAGGCCTCCAGATTCATTAATCCCTACATGGTATCTTTATTAACCAGGCTAAGTGTGCTCAAGAGATACTTAAAAAGCATGGTATGACCTCATTTTCT
The DNA here is from genome assembly GCA_025667525.1 of Glebionis coronaria. Lineage (NCBI taxonomy): Eukaryota > Viridiplantae > Streptophyta > Magnoliopsida > Asterales > Asteraceae > Glebionis > Glebionis coronaria. Next base: position 195,118,951 of record CM046878.1, read on the forward strand.
CGCGTTAGTACACCATTTTCGACCACATCCCTAGACGCTGACTTGTACTCATTCCCCATAGATCAAACGCGATATCGCAGTATGATCGGGTCTCTCATGTACCTTACAACCAGCAAGCCTGATATTCATCATGCCACATGCTGTTGTGCACGATATCAAGCCAGACCTACTAAAAATCACCTCAAGGAGGTTAAATGGATCTTTCGGTACCTTAAGAATACCATTCACATGGGACTCTGGTAACCAAGGGAAACCGGTTTTCATCTAACAGCTTTTTCAGACTCTGATCACGCAGGTTGCCTTGATACTCGTAAAAGTACTTCAGGTGGCGTACAATTTGTAAGGGAAGACACGCTTGTGAGTTGGTCGTCAAAGAAGTAGCATTGCACTTCACTGTCATCAGCCGAAGCATAGTATGTATCTCTATCCGCGTGTTGTACTCAAGTCCTTTGGATGAGAACTCAACTCACGGATTATGGCTTCCACTTTAATAAAATACCCATGTATTGTGACTCAAAGTCGGCCATAGCCATCTCTTGCAATCCGGTTCAACACTCCCGCACCAAGCAAATCAACGTCAGATATCACTTCATCAAGGAACAAGTAAATCCCGGTATCATGGAATTATACTTTGTTAGAACTAGGTACCAGATAGCAGACTTTTTTACAAAAGTTCTATCACAAGATAGGTTTAAGTATCTCGTTGGTCTTCTTGGTATGAATTATATGACTCCAAAAGACTTGGAGTTTCTGGCAAATGAATCTTCTTGGTAAATTCTTCACAATGACTTCTAAGCGTATCACAGCTTAGGACTCGGACCTCACATAAAGGAAAGTTTATCACGGATGATAACTTATCCTTCTCAACGAGAAATTAATATTTCTCGGTCTTGAGCTTCTCATAAAAACATTCAAAGTTTTTAAGTTCATGAAAAATGACTTCTAAGTAAATGTCAGCTTAGAACTCGGACTTCACCTTAAGGAAAGTTTATCACGGATAATAACTTATCCTTCACAACGGGAAATTAAATATTTCTCGGTCATGAGCTTGCCACAAAACAACCAAAGTTTTGAGCTCATGTAAACCGGACACTATTTTAAAATCGTTGAACACAATTTTTCAAAAATTTATCAAAAGGTTTTTCTAAATCTTTCAAAATCATGTGTTCAATACTCCCTTCCTCATAATCGGTTTTTATATATCAAAAATGTCTTATGTTACTTGGATCAATTTTTAAGGGGGAGCATTTTAAAATCAAGCCTTTAATGTTGTTGGGTACATTTCAGATAATGTCATAGTTTATGTATCTAACACATTCCGAAAACGGTTTAAAACTGTCTTATGTAATATACTATATCGGATAAGGCATCTCAACTCCGTACCTCAACATATTTTGTGGTGTCGTTTTTCCAAAATATTATCAAACTTTTGTTTCAAGACATACATATATTGTTGAGGGGGAGCAAACCGACGATAAAAGTTCCACGATTCATGCGTGCACACATGTTTCTCTCCCAATCGATTTTCAGAAATTTTTATATTTTAATCAATTGGTATCTCTAATATTATGTTTTTATATTAGAGATAGGCGGAGAAAATGTGATTAAAATGTAATATATCGAAACATGAGATCTTAAAGACTCAAGTGCAACTCTTTCCTTCACATGCTAAACTATTTCGTATATCGATGCATGTGTGTAGGGAGAGTATTTCAGAAATGTAAAACTTTCAAAATGTTAAAAGTTTTGATTTTTATCAAGCACTTTGAATATCGATACCCTAACAACCTACTATCCATGACGGAATGATGGAGTCAAAAGGTGGTTTAGGATAGGAAACTAAGTCCTACGATCTAGCCAGAACTGGAGGGATCTACCCAAGGACATTCCATAGCTAGAAATAGTTGTCGTTAGGAAACGAGGAGTTGAATGAAGCTAAATGCGAAACAATTACTTAAGTTGGCACTAGAAAAATCACAACAAGGTGCTAATAATGACGTATTGGTAAGCATTGAAGGAGTTGAATATTCTATGCGACTTAGGCAAAAACTGGGTTAACACATCTATTGAAGACAAGTGTGATGGACCCAGTGATGCGATGCACAACCCTTCCCTAACCATTCAAGTTTCTCTCAAAATAAACTTGTCTCATTGTCACAGAGATCAACACGTTATCTATTGAGTTTCTCACTCCGAGTTAGTTGGTATTGAAAAGGTGGCTGTCTGCTCCAGCCTCCGATTACCAAAATGCACTTATCGAGTCTAGAGCCAAAAGAGATCAATTTATCATCTCATTAGGACACGACCGAGTCCTACGCATTATCCTTGTGATATTGCCAGAACATCTGAGTGATACGATTCACGATGAAGATGGAAATCATACTTGAGTCAACATTAAACAAGCTCATAGTAGGTAACTTTTGCAATTCTACACGAATCAAACTTGTGAGAACTAGAAAGCAACTAAGTTTGGATTCTTAATTGATTCAAACTTGATTCCAGGTTTCTTCGCAAAATCCGTGTGATCTTGCCATAACATGTAGAGTGACATTCTTTAGTCCTCACAGTGACGAATGGAAATCCTTCTAGTGTCAACCTCAAACAACACTGCGGTAGGTGACTCGCAAGATTCTTTATGAATCAAGCTTATGACAAACTGGAAAGCAACAATGGTGCGACTCTTAACTGAATCAAACTTGTTCCAGGAAATCTGAATTGACGACTATAATCGGACGGATAACTTATCCTTATGATTCATTCTTTACGTTCGCAGTCTGCTTTAAGACGGTCGAGTTAAGAGAACTGGCTACTACCGCCGGGAAACCATGTCTGGGAGGTTTTTAATCGAACCTACCAGATCACAGGTACGATATCTAATACCGTCTAACGGTCTTCACTGACCAGAGGTAAAATGCTACTGAGTTACGGTGAAATGTTCGAAGCCATTTCGTCTGAGTCTATATATGTTGCTGCATATCAAGAAGGTGGCGTAGTTGTGTACTAACCGAAGTCGTCTTCACATGTTCATACTAAAAGTTAATGTCTTCCTGAACTCTGGTGGATATATGAAGGTCTAACTACAAATACATATGTATGGGAGATTGTTAGCCTTTTGAAATCAACAAAGTATGAACATGTCGATTCAGAAGTCACAAGAGAACAAGATGGTAATAAACAAGATTCCTAAGAATGTAATAGGTCATCTTAGTCACAAGAGCACAAGATGAAGACTATCAAGAATAAATTAAAGATCTCAAACACTCAAAGTCAAATGACAAAGGCTCAAAATAAAGATCACAAAAGCATGAAGGAACAAAGCCGTTACAAACAAGATCAAGACCAAGATACATGACCTAAGAAGGAAGATCACCTCCACAAGAATGTATTCACTCAATCATCTTATGTATTTATAGATGACCGATACATTGGGGGAGATTGTTAGCCCTATATTTTATATAGTCGAACAAGAAAGTAACAGGACATCTTAGTCGTTAAAGGTCTTGTATAGTAATAGGTTGGTCGGGTTAACCGGGATTGGACTTTAAACTAATATTATATTAGTTAGGGGCTTTATGTCCAAGTTAAGCCAAGATCGACCCAGGGAAAAAAGCCCATGAGCCCACCAGGCTCATGGGTATATAAACCCTATTCCACCATTCTCTCTAGTTTACATTTACCTAATAAATCTTGCAACCTCGATAAGTCTTGAACGCTCTTTATCCCTTTGTTGATTTTCTAAACCTCGAGAAAAACCTCACAATCACAAACCGACAAAGACCCTTCGGTAATTGGTTAAACCTTGTGATATATTAAACCTCACAATCACAAATACGAAGTCCCATTGTGTATATAATTCAAATTAAAAACCTTTTTGTTTAAAAAACAAAAAGAACTAATTATAAAAACCTTAATACAAATTTAAACCAAACTTGATTAAATTATATTTAAAACTTGGCCCAATTACTTTTTGGCCCAAAAGTATAAACCCTTTGAATTATATTCCTATTTTTCACTTTTGATGACAAATAAAAAACAGGTCGTTGTCTTCTTCTTTTTGTTTAATGGCGCCAAGGTCAAACCACCCAAACACTACCACCAAACCTTCTATCTTCAGAAGAAAAAACTTTATCTATCGAAACCTTCTGCTCCGTCGATGTTCTATAAACCAAAAACCAACTCCTTGTTCTTAGTCGATACACTAGAAGAGATCTTCGACACTGACCTCTGATACCACTTGTAGTATTAATCGACTACAACCTGGCCACTAGATGCGAAAACCACGATCAAAGAAGCTATCGACAGAAAAGAAATCCACAAGGTATGTACCCTAATCGACCGATTAGTATTATTGATAAAGAAAGTGTTGTGAATCCTTTCCCCCTCACCTCCTTTTATAGAGATGAGGGGGAACCGACTATTATAAAGTCCTACGGGTCGAGTTAGGTTTGGAACAACCAACTGACCTTTATTCTATTAGCTATTTAGGAAACTCGGAAGTTATCCTTTAGACATGACTTTAGGCTAATAAAGACTAATACATAACATATTATATTTGTTCAGTTGCTGCTTGGTGGTTAGTTCGTGATCAGACACACTTCAAAATATTTTGTTTTATGGAAATGTAGGAGGAAGCATATTGTGTAATTTTTGCGTATTAAAATGATTCAACTACAAGAGAGTGCTTGTTGTGAAGAGGCACTTGATGTGGTTTCCCATGTAAGTATCCACTCAGACAACTCTTTTAAAAAAGTAATGCTTATCACTTATTTTTAATGTATTTGTAGTGAAATGGGAGTAGAAATGTCAGTGGATTGGATTATAAAGCGTTATGTAATTTTGATATATCCGTAGTTACAATTTCTTGCTCCTAATGATGCTATAAGTATGCCTTTCCAAAGAAGAAGACATGAAATTAGTTTTTATTGCAAGTGGTGTGAAACTTTGAATATTTATTTGAACTTATGAAACTATGAATTTAGTCAGCAATATTCAACCCTAAGTAATATATACATGACAGACAGTCTATTTCTTTGAACACTAAAAATTGGATATGGCCTTAAGAACGAACCCTAACACACTTTTGATATCTTTAAATTGATCTTACTATGGTTAGATGGATAACATACGAATAAAAACATTAATATCTACCTTTTTAAAAGAGTAAAATACAATTTATAAAATATTAATATTTTAAAAAGTACGAAAAATTACAGTATTGTAAAAAAAGTATGAAAAATAGTTTTGAGCAACACCAACTATATGCCGAAAACCATACCAGGCAAAACCGAACGGTGTCGGTTTTTAATAGGTTTACAAATCCGAATAATTTTGTTTAATTTTGGTTATAGCTGAAAACTGACCCAAACAGAACCGTGCACAACTCAAATTATTAGATCTCACATGGGTTGAACATTCTCTGTTAAGTCGTTGGGTGTACCAAGGCCTAACGGTATCAAATGTTATGTCGTTGGGTGTTGAATCCCTCCCATCACTTTTTTGTGCTACCGAATTTGTCGAATTTGGACAACTTATTATTTACTACTCGTTTGACATTAGTTTCAAGTCCCATGGTAAAAACCTTAAGCTTCTAACTTAAAACCTTCGACTTTCTAATAAAGTTTCTATAACCGTCATTTCCTAAAGTTTCTATATTTAGTAGGTTTCTCGAAAACCTAAATCTCACAACACCAGTAAATGTGAGTTCATTTCATTTCATTTCATCAACACTAGTGACATGATTTGACATGATCTGCTACCATGCACTAAATCTCGCAAGATTATCGTTCCTCACACATATATCACACAAGTCATATAAAATATCATACATATGTACGTTTACTAAGCCGTGACTAACCTTCTAAAATTCGTGTTTGTCACATTTTGTAAGGTGTTTTATTGATTTCGGGATCACTAATGAGAAGGATGACCTTCTTGATAGGTTAAGGAAATGATGTTTGTGTCAAATGAGTATAGTTATAAGATGCTGGGATGGTGAATTTGATGGCTATGAGGATGAGTGAGATGTGGCAAAATAGGTCGGAGTGTGATAATTTTACTTTTAGGATGAGTGAGATGAGGCAGAGATGGGTGAGAGTGTCGTAAGTCTACTTTGACATCGGTTTAGAAGTGTTACTATAGGACCAGAAAGTTTGATCACGCGTTAGAGGTGTGTAGGCATATGGGTGAGGTTGATTGGGTTGATGAGTATGTTATTAATACCTTAGTTATCTCATTGATGAAAGGGGGTGAGGTGGATTGCCAATTAGATTTATTAACAAAATGGGTGGTTTTAAGGTACTTTCGAATGAGAAGAATTATTGTGTTACGATTCATGGGTTCGTAAAGAATGAAAATGTATATTGTGCTTCAAATTTATTTAAAAGGATAAAAGTTTGGGTTTTGTTACAGCTATTTCACTTTATGTTGTACTAAGTGAAGGATTTTGTGGAAAAGGAAAGTTTAGAAGAACCTTACAATTGTACTCGGCAGATAAAAGAAACGGGTATAAATCTTGATGTTAGTATACGAAAAAAATATTGCATCGTCATTAACGGATGAGAAAGAGATGGCATTGTTACTCATAGAGGCAAAATGCAAGAGAAATCAATGACTACCTTACTTAATAATGCCTTGTTTATTCTGGTCAGAATTTGGTCTATCAATGAATCTTCTCATCTTTTTCGAAGAAGCATGAAGGATGACCTTACACGACACTTTCAGTATTAAAAATTTAGTTTCTGTGGATGCGTCTTCTTTTGAAATTGTTGTTGATGGTTTGTTTGGATGTGCGTTTTTATACAATCATAAATGACTATATGTATGTCTTATTTCCCCTTTGGTTTTTATATAGCTTTTGACAAACATGTTTATCATGGCAAAACTATTAGAAAAAATGTCACGTTTGGTCCCTATCGTTTACCCCAAATATCAAGTTTGGTCCCTATCTCAAACTAAGTGCACAGATCGTCCCTATCGTTTACACTTTCGATCAAAATTGGTCCCTGTCTTAGATGGACGTTAGATTTGCCAGTTAAGTATACTTATTTGAGGGGTATTTTTGTCTTTTCGAGCTCAATTATTTCTTTTTTCTTTTTTTTCTTAAATCCAACTCTCTCTCTCTCTCTCAAATTCTTTCTTATCTCTCTCACACACATATCTCAGTCTCTCTCTCACATGTTTTCATCTCAACCCAGATTCAATCAAAACCAAACCAAATCCTAAGCTACATAAATCCACAACCTACAAACAAGATCTGTTAAAATCATTATCTTCATCCTAAAAAAAACCCACACCATGTTCCATCAGTATATATTAATACTGATCTAACCAACTGATTTTTTAATCAGTTCAGGCCCCTTTCTTCATTCCAATGCCACCGAAGCCACCAGCTCCCATGTCGATGTTGGTGGAAGCTTACTTCATAGAAAAACATAAAACTGGGGGTAGGTATGCATTGTCACTTTCAAGTCATCTCTACTCTTTTTCATTACCCAAATATAAAACCCCCCAATCTCCCATTTCCATTTCCTCAGCTTGATTAAACCACTTCCCTCCAACCCATCTCTAAACACCACCAACTGATATCACTACCATCTTCAATCACCTACTATGTTTTTCTATCAGCCAACAAACACACCTTCGTTGTCATTACTCGCAGCAACCAACAGCCATTCTTGGCTGATCCTTCTGCCGAAAAGAGTACACCACTTGTGGTGATGGTGGCTGCCCATAGCCGGACCAAACACACCCCTGCTGGTGACGAAACGAAATAAACGCACCCTTACTGTTGCAAATCAGAAACCAACACCTGCTGAGTAAAATGATCACCCTTGATGGCTGGTGTAACCGAATCAAAAACGCCCTCGTCGTGTTTACTGCCCGAGCTAAACACCCCTTTAATAACAACAACTTGAACAAATACCCCTTTTCGATGGTGAACACATGAAAACAAACACCAAGAACAATGAAGGCCTCTACATGGCTGTGAACTGAAACAAACACCACAGGGGGTGTGGCAGTTTCGAGGTATGGTCTCGTGGTGATGGCGGAGGTATAACATACGGGTGGCGGCTGGTTGGTTCAACAAGGATGATGATGGTGGTTAGATCGTGAAGGATCTATCATGGGGTGACTGTGAACGGCAGCTGTACATGGTGGGTATGGTGATGCGGCTGCGGTTGATGGTGGGTTTAGATGTTGTTGTTGATGGTGACGTGATGGGGTATCAAGTGGTGGTCGGCGATGGCGGATTCGTGGTGTTGCAGGTGGTGACAAAAGTGGTGTTGCCGTGATGATGTTGCTATATAAGAGATGAAGATGTGGTTTATTTCTATGGTGGTGGTGGCTTGTTGCTATTCGTAGGAAAAGAAAGAAGATGATAAACACGAGTGAGAGAGAGAGATAGAATAGCAATGTGAAGATTTGGGGGTGGTGGGTTATACTCAGCCACACATAGGGGGGGGGTAGGTTAAGATTTTATTATTTAGGTGTAGAGATGACCGAAATGCCCCTCCTCTCTCAAGACTTAACAGCCAAAGTTAACCCTCATCCAAGATAGGGACCAATTTTGATCCAAAGTGTAAACGATAGGGACGATCTGTGCACTTAGTTTGAGATAGGGACCAAACTTGATATTTGGGGTAAACGATAGGGACCAAACGTGAAATTTTTTCAAACTATTATCGAACTTTCTTAGGAGATGGACTTTGATAGTATTCGTGAAGGCTTAACACACATGTGAATTTGTACAAATCACATGTGATTTTGAACAAATCACATGTGATTTTGAACAAATCACTTGTGATTTTGCACAAAAAATCACATGTAATTTGTATTTAGTTTTAATTAATAGTTAAATATATCTTATTTTTAATTAACTGCATAGAATTATAAAAAGTTGATCCAAAGATGTATATAGAAACGGTAGAGGGGTTGAGTACGTTTCACATTAAGATTTAACTTTTTTCGTATAACCCGCTGGCCACTGTACAATAAACATGACCATGGTTCTTTATCAATAAAGAACTACGGGTGCATTAAGGAACCCCCACCAGTGGACGAAAAACATTTTACCTTTTAAACCTTATCAGTATTTAGTATCAAATTCCATAACAACCTTGACTTAGTATGAGACGTGTTTGTTATAGATAACAACTATAAATAACAAGTGTAGGATTTTAGTCACGGTTCCTGGATGTTTCTTAGGTTGGGAGATTAGATCAAGGCCTGGAAATTTGAATATCAAACTTAAGTAATTATTCGAGGATATGGTGTAAACTTGAATAATGCTTGGTATTTATATGAACCAAGCTCAGTAGAGCACGGACCCCGTGGACCCAAATCGATTTGAGTCCGTCTTTATATTGTTTGGGTTCGTGGGGGCTGACTTTAGTTTTTCCATAAATATCAAATCTATTATCCAAGATTACACTCATTGTCATTACTACATTGTATTTGACTTTCTTAATCAGATATATTAGAGTGTGCATGTACCATTTTTGTGTTCGTAACATTCTAAAAAAATACATAAGTTTAGAAAAAGACTTGTAGTAATGTGAGAAGTATATTGAGACAGAATATGATTACAAGTAACTTGTACATTTAATGTTATGTATTACAAGTTACATGTTTGTCATACATCCTTGTAGACGGAAGGTACAAATGTTTTTCTCGTTATGTATAAACTAAGGTGGTGTTTGTTTTTTATAAAAATATCTTAACAGGATCTGAGTGAGTGTACTATCTGAATCGGTCAGAGGAAAATACTAACAAGAGGGTTTGTTTTTTTTTCTCTATTCAGATGCGAACAGAGGATGATGCATCTTGTTGGACCAGACTACGAGGAGCAATCTTAATGCATCTAAACCTTAAGAAACAAATGATCGTTGTACATCCTTATCTTCAAGACACCTTCTTCTCCATAAACTCGAAAAAAAAACTGCATGGAAATGGCGATTCTATTCATCACAAACTCAAAAAATTCAAAGACACCTATCACGTTGCCGGAAAATTCAAAGAGACTGTTTTTTTAGGCATTTATTTGGATGATCTATGTCATTTGTGATTGTAAATCTTGCCCTAAAATTGAAGCACGAATCATGAATACAAACTAACAACCGATGTATTGTTTATGGCCTCAAGTTGTGCAATGATAGATGAAAGAGATGATAAGATAGGCTTATGGCTCAATAATCTTTAGTTTGTTATTGGGATTATATCAGTAGTTGTAAGGTGCAATACTTGGTCAAAATTATACTACTATTAGTAATAGGTTGTAATAGGTCATATCTTAATATCTTATTATCTTACGGTGTATTATATACGAGTATGTGTATAAGTGTATTTCATAAAAGGTTATACTTTGTAATATGTCATATATATTAAGTACAAAAAGTTATTTGTTTTGGACAAACAACGTATAATAGTATTATCGTCGCAGATACAAACTATCAAAATCAAACGCGTAATAGTCAGACGTTTTTAAATAAAAACAAACAATCTAATTGTATTTATATTCAGGCATTTACGCCTTAGATTCAGATTCAGATTCAGATGTGTGAATCAGATTCAGATCCAGAGCCTCTTAATAAACAAACAACACCTATGTCTTAAATGGAGGGTATTATTGTCTTATTCCTTCTACATGGATGTTGGTTGAAATGTCCCAATCAAATTTGTGTATAAATCATTGGCCTTTTCTAAATAAATTCATTTTTTTGAAGAAAAGGTTTGGTTACTTTTATATTTTTTTAAAAAGTAGATGAAAAAGTTTAGTTTTTTATTTTTACCAAGAAAAGATTAAATTTCTTAACTTAAAAGGTTTATACTTTTTTCAAAAAAATTTAAACCTTTTTCAAAAAATTTCTACTTTTTAAGGCTAAGTGGCTCACCATACCTTCTTGTAAAAGGAAAAACACAAGAATACCTTTCCTTTAAGACTTTGTTAAAATTTAACGAGAAAAATATTTGTATTAACTGTCCACATGGATATATGATGCACCATTCACTAACGGAGAGATAATTGATGTCCAAAAAATTAACGAAGAACGAAATTCGATTTTTTAACATGTCAAAGGATGATTTTCTCACTTCTTTCAAAAAGAAACTTAGAAGTCAATGATTCAAGTGAAGCATCATATTTTATAAATTTGTCGAAAAAAGGCCATTTCAAAAATTAATTGATAGTCATAAATCTTTAAAAATACCAAAAACATAACTAAATCTTTTTTTAGCAGTTAAAAAAAGTTATAAAACACTCGTTTTCTAAAAAAAGGCTCTAAGTGTTAAAATACTACTGCTGCTTAGCGTGAAACAAAAGCACAAAATGGAAGAAGGATTTGGACCAAATGGGTTGGGCTTCATTGTTTTATAGAAATACAGACGAAAATGGCATTAAACCGCCATAGGTTAGAGAAACTTAGCGTCTAAGAAAAACAGGAAATAATTAGCGATTATAAAAAGGCTTAAAATCATATCATCTCTAACAAACAAAATCCATCCATACTTGTTTTTCTTCATCTTCTTCTTATTCATCACCATCACTTCCAAGCCTTTACAAAATTCAGCCTTCTTTTTTCTTCTCTTCTTCTTGTTATTCATCATCACTTAGTTCCAAGACTTAATTGAATTGAATCTCGATTTGCCTATTTCAATTAAACATTAATGGCAACATTAGCCGCTCAAAGCTTCTCAGTCAGGACTGACAGATTTGTTTTCAAACGACTCGGAGGAGGATGTGGAATTCAATCCAAGATCACAGCAAGAAATAACCTTAACGATGATGTTTTTCACCGACTAGGCGGTGGTTATCAAAATATTGAATGTTTATGGACTTATATTTATTAGTCGTGTGATAGGATCGAACTCGAGATTACGGGATTGCACTCAATACGTAAAGAGTTAATTTATTTAATAAATATATTTATTATATTTATTAAATTAAACAAAGCTATAACTTTAACGATCGTTAAATAATTAAGAGTTAGGTATTAACGAGCGTTGTGGAACTAATAGAAAGAAGAATGGAAGGTTCCGGAACACCCCACATAGGGTGTTCGACCGTCGGTTATAGGGGGGAGAAAGATTTTCTTGCCTTATTTGTTTATCTTGGACACCAAGTTTTAGAAGCCTATATAAACATCCACATACCCTCATAATTAAACACACCACAATCTTTCTCTTCTCTTTCTTTTGGTCGATCGCAGGAAGAACCCACACAAGGGTTTCGGTCGGTTTTTTCTTGTCTTTTGGTTTTGCATATAATCTAGTCCTAGCCCCTCTCTAGGACCGTTGCGTAGATTTTATACAAATGTTGAAGCTCGGTTTACACGTGTAAGAATCATGGTTAGATCGTTGTATTACGTGTGTACAAGAACGTAATATAGTCTTACTTTACACTATACCTTGGTGATAAGGTTTTATCGATATTTGGTGCTTCATTCTTTATCTTGTGGATCTTATCTGGCTAAAATGTATGTAAACCTAATTCGATTAATTATAATTGTGTTAATTATGATCTTCTTAAATCGCTTCCGCTATATGTGCTTTGATCTTTGTTACGATTTTAGTAATTGCTGTGTAGTTTATAAACCATCAGTGGTATCAGAGTCGTTTTAACATGTTATAATTATCAAATATCTAAAGTTTTTTAACTAATAATTGTTTTGAGTTAAAACTACATGTTTTTTAGGTTTTCTTAAAAATTAGGGTTTTGTTTTTTTTTTTAAATTAGGGTTTGGCCGATTTTTTAAAAAAAAAAAGAGAATTGTTTTTGAAACCCTAAATTACATGTTGTATAATTTTAGATTAAAATGCATGATTAATTGTTATGTCATGTAGATTAAAGGTTACGATCCGTAGAGAGTTAATTGTTAAGAGATTTGGGTGGAGCCATGAAAAACGTGCATGTTTTCATGGATCATAAAATTGTATGTTTGTATGATTTTGTGTGCTACTTGTTTATTTGATTCAATAAATCTAAAATCAGGGAAGATTTTTATATGAATATAAAAACTTAGATTTGATTATTATTGAATAAATCGTATGCAAGTCGCTTTGATTTATTTATTGCACATATAAAATGTTATTATGTGTTTATGATTTAATTTTTTCACTTGTTTATGTTAAAATTGTATGAATTGTTGTAAAAAAGGTGTAGTGCTTCTACGTCTCATTAAGTAGTATTTGTACGCCTTATCATTTGGCACCGTTAGAGTGGAAAGAGTTACTTGATCAATTGTGGGAATTGATGAATAAGGAATGTATTAGGTTAAGTTTCGTTGTAGTAGGGATCGCCTGTGTTGTTTGTCAAGAAGGATGGATTGTTTCGGATGTGTATCGAGTATCGTTAGCTTAAAAAATATAACGTCAATCCTAGGCGTATTGAGTTATTTGACCAATTATAAGAATCCAGTGTGTACTTGAAGATCGTTGTGAGGTCTGGTAATCATTAATTGAGAGCTAGGGTAGAAGATATTCCTATAACTGTTTTTCGTACTTGATGTGAGTATTTTAAGTTTCAAGTGATACTTTTTGGATTGACGAATTCGTCTGCCGTATTCATGGACTTGGTGAATCATGTGTGTAAGCTGTATTAGGATGAGTTAGTCACTGTATCTATTGACGATGTTCTATTTTATTCCAAGAGGAAAGGAGGAGCATAAGTAGCATATGCGAATAATTTTAGGATGGTTGAAGAAAGAAAAGTTGTGTGCGAAGTTATTTAAGTGTGAGTGTTGGTCGTTAGTGCATTTTCTAGGGCATGTGATTAACAACAAAGGTATTCGTAAAGATCTTGCCAAGATTGAAACGATTAAAGATTGTTCAGTACCAACGACGCCGACAGAAATCTGTTAATTCTTTGGTCTAAGCTGTGTATTATCGGAGGTTTATCGAAAGGTTTTCACTGGTTGTTAAACCATTGATTAAGCTTACTAGGAAGAATTGGATGTGTGAGTCCCACTTGTACATCTAAATTTGTAAGTTTTGAGATCTGGTCCTCATCAGATGAAGAAGCAATATTTTGAACATTGAAGGGTAAGTTGTGTTCTGCACCGATGTTGTCATTGCTGGAAGGACCCGAAGCATTTGTAGTTTGTAGTTTGTTGTGATGTGTTTCATAAGGGTTATGAAGTTTTGGTATTGGCTTTGATATTTTGGAAATATTACTTGTATGGAATCAAGTGTGTAGCAAATAAGGATCATAAGAGTTGTTTCATATTCAATTCCTTTGGAAGTCAAAGGAGATGAGTAGAGGATCACCAGTTATAAAATTTCGAGTACACGAGTATGTTGGTGGTTATGACTGTGAGTGATTATGACTACGAGATTCGCTACCATCCGGGAAAAGCGAATGTGGTAGCAAATGCACTTATCAGGAAGGAGAAAGGAAAAAGCCTCTAAGATTTAGGTTTTGGTGATAACAAGAAGTGCGGACTTGATAGAAAGGATATTGAAATTCTAAGTTAGTGGTCTGAGAGGGAAGGATGTCAACGTAAGTGGTTTCAACATTTTGTCAAACTTATGAAAGGGATTTTGCTGCAAAGTCAAGTGAGACATGGTATATTGAGCACTCCTAACATACCTGAGTTGAGAGTGTGAGACTTAGTGATGAAGGAATCTCACAAGTCAATGTATTCGATGCATTCTGGTTTGGATAAAAGTGAAAGTTGAGTTGAGTACTGCGTGTTATACAGAGACTGATAGACAGAGTGAAAGGAAGATTTGAACATTGGACGATATACTTGTGTGCGTGTGATTGACTTAGGAAATTGTTGGAATTCTTATACAAGAATGGTTACCATGCTAGTAATGAGGTTATACTGTTTGAAAGTCCATAAAGAACTTCAAATTGTGAAGATTAAAGACCATGAGTTATGGACGTATGTTAGGTTTTTTGTGTACTGAAGTAATGTAGGAAGAATTAAATAACTGAACTAGGAATGATGTTGGTGATTACTGATACAACTGTAAAGATTAAGGGTCGTTTGATAGCTACGAGGAATCGTCAGAAGAGTTATGTTGGCAATCGAAGGAAATCGATGGAATTTGAAATTGGAAACATGATTATACTTAAGGTGTCGTTATGAAGGTTGACATTTGTTCTAGGACAACAAGGAAAGAATCCAACTTGAAGATAAGTTGTATTTCATAGAGATAATTGTGAAGAGTTCTTAAGAGGTTGAAGTATAGTAAGGTTTATATTGTGATGATACAAGAAATCTAGGAGTGGATCTGAATTCGTGAAGGAAGCATGAGGATTTCTTTAAGGAAAAGAGTTCTCTTTTGTTCTAGAGGTATGGAAGGTGAGTATAAGAGGGGCCGAGCCCGGGACGTCGCTCTCTTTTAGGAGGGTAGGATGTGATAACCCGAACCCGAGGTCATTATTTAAACTTAGTTTACGAATATTTTTGAAATTTTTTATGAGCTTGAATGCTATGACGTTTGGTGGTTTAATTTAAAACCGATGTTGGAGCCTTATTTATACCTTTTTACTAAAAGTGAGGATTATTAGTGATGACAATATCGACGGATGCCCGAAATATTACGTTTTATTATTTGTTGTTTCGATGTTTATATTTTTGGCGTTTTTATTTTAATTGCGTATTAAGTGGTACCGGGATTATATTAATATCATATTTTGAGTGCGTTTTAATTTTTTAGAAGTATTTTTACGAAACCCGAGTCTCGTAAATATTTTTAAATTTGACAATTTACATTTTCTACCCTTTAAACTATTTTATTGCATTTTGCACCAAAACTACACCAAATTGGCAAAAGTAGCCCTTGGACCACCATATATAAACAAAAATCTCACCTAAAAACACATAGTTTACATCCACTACTACAAATTGGAGTTAAAGTAACACTCGTAAAGTGTTGTATTATGTCTTTAAAATGTTGCATTATGCATAATGCGACACTTTATCAAGTGCTACGTTATGCAACGTCGCCTTAGGTATAAGTGACACTTTTAATTAGAATGTGCAACACTTTTCTAATGTGTTGCCTATGTTTACCAAATATGATAGTTTAAAATGCAACACTTTTTACACTCAAACACAACACTTTTTACACTCAACTGTAACACTTTTCCTCTGAATTGCAACACTCGGTAAACTAAATGCAACACTCTATATACTAAAGTGCAACACTTTTTACACTAAAATACAACAATTATTTTATTTAAGTGTAACACTTTTCTAAATTGAAATACAACAACCACAACACTTTTTAGATTAAAGTGTCACACTTTGTCAACATTACAAATAATTATGCAACATTTGTGAAATGCAACACTTCTTGATGTTTTTTCTTCATATAAACATTTTTATAAATGATTAGTAACAACATCGTTTCACACAATATATATATGCGATATTCATTCGTATCATAGAGAGTCTTCAAAAAGGAAAAAGGGTATGATCATACATTAATTATTCTCATGTTCAAGCATTAGAATACAAAAGTACCATAGATAACATTTGGATCGTACTCTGACTAAATCGTGCAATGTAAACCAACATAAAAGGTATAGTGAACAAACGAAAAGCATTCAAACTATAACCCTAGACATCTTGAGTTCATCTTTTCAAATATCCACATGCAACTTGAAGTACTATAAAACGACGTTGCCTGGTCCAAAATGAAAACGATAAAAAATAATGTTAGTTTATTCTCGTGATATATATTTATATAAACAGATTACGCCAAAAAAACAAAAAATACCCAGTGGACCTGAGTAAACGAGAGTGAATTATTCAGTTTTCAATAAAATGGACGCCTAACACCCAATGCGCTTCAAATGTTAATCAGGGGGACTACCGGCACTTCGCTGCGGGGTTTTGGCAAGTTTTCTAGGCTCAAACATCTCAAGCTATATACAAACCATATTACATGATAAGTGTAAAAACATGTGTTAACATGCCACAGAAAGAAGTTGAAATGCTGGCAGACCTTGTTTGGTGTCTTGAATTAACAGCCAATATCAAAGACAGTTCATGAGCCAAAAGTGAATCAGCTACTTTTGTTGCCAATACTGGCTACTCTTCGCTTGCACCCTTCACTCCAAGTAACTTCAAGCAAGCCAGCTGTTATGTTAGTTGGGTCCTGCCTCCCGTCGTACCGACCTGCAAGAAAATCACAAATAACCAATTAATAGAAAATAATGACTTCCCTCCTGTCCAATGATAATTGAATTTTTTATATATTTTTTTGCATATCAATACGCTGTAGGTGACTTCAGGAACGTTTTAAGGGTTGCAGCTGCTAGTCTGCTACACTTTCTGTTTACAAATGAAAATGTTCAGATTTTCCGCCTGCTAAAAAAGCAAAATAACTATGTTCCAAGAAAGCCAATTATTCAGACATATGTGTTGATGGCTTAAATCAGCTATAGTTCTTATTGCTAAAAAACTTAGTCACTTTTACAACCTGCTATCAAATACACCCAACGACATTTTGTATTCCTTAAAATAATGAATACAACTCATGTAACTAATACGAGTATTTGATATTAGTGCAATTGAATAAAGGTTTGACAACGGACATGATGCTTTTATTGATTTATTACTTTTTTGGACTATAGTTCTCTGTATCGATCATAGTTATTCGCATAATGTACGCAAAATATAGTTCCTCAATGTATTTGAAGGTTTACGATAGTTTGTTCTCTAAGCAATTCAGTTCTATTTTCTGTATGGTGGAAGGCACATCAAAGTATCAAAAATTGATTTATTATTGCTACTTTAAAATCTCAAATTAATCAGTTTTACCGTTGCACGAACTATGAAATTTGCATATCAAACAGCCAAATAATAGGGTACTAACATGAAATAGCAGTGTAGAAATGAATACCTGATATTCGCGAAACCATTTTCTACAGACACAGCCAACTTCTGCCAAAAAAACGAATAAATCTTCACAGGTTGACGTGTTTTCCTCCAACTCACACTCGCCACCACACATTTCTTTTCACTCAGTCACTCAACTCACCCCCTGAACACCAATCCTGAAGTCACAGGCTGAACCACCCCAGTGAACAAACCCATTGAACGGACACAAAAGCTTATCATCATCATTCATCTAGATTATTTCTAATTACCTTAATTGCTGCTACCAATAATCCTTGTTGCTGCCACCGCTACATAATTTTCACGTGTGCCAAATACAAAGAAAAGATTAGTTAAGCATATGGAGTATTATGACGATTATGTACATTGGCATGATCATAACCGAATTAATACTGGCCCAAAATGCCACTTATCTATCCAAGTTTCTGTTATTAACCTTTGTCATAATCATATTACCAAAAAATTACTTCTACTCCAACCCCTTGTCTGGTTATGGCGCACAAATATATACAATAACTATAATTAAATAATAAGAACTTCACTAAAAATATTATATTAAATGTCACCAATGTTTCAAGACTATGGATTCAAGTATACGGATTTCCCGTCTTTATTAACATTAAATGGCCCAACTTTTCAGCCATCCCAAATGACACCAACGAACATCCAGGCCCTGAACTAACAAACTCCATGAGCATTTCTGAAAAAATGCACTCTCTAAAAGCTAAATTCAAATGGTCAAACCTTTCTTAAATGTGGAGATTCAAATTAAGAATCATGCTATTGCATATTGCTCCATGAACCAAAAAGGGAAAGATACCCATTGTGTTTCTGGGCATATTATAGCTTCACACTCCACTTTGCAACCAACGTAACAAAGAACACCCATTTTGACACATTATCTAACCCGTCTAGAGGTGGAAAATCTTGCCCATTTTGATAAACATGGGCATTTTTTGATACTTTTCAAAAAAAAAGATGGGGCACTTTTTGCCCATTCTTTATTATTAATGGCTAAGCGGGACGCACATGTAAGAAATTAGATGAGCTTAATGGGCGCACATGTAAAATACTAATTAAGCTACTCGGGGATATTATATATTTAATTTTTTTTATCCCGGCTTTCAAACAATTATTTTTATTTTTTAATTCTACGTTTTTATATTTTTTTTTTCATTTTAGCTTGCGCCCGTTTAGCCCGCCCATTTAGCCCGTGCCCGTTTAGCCCGCGCCCGTTTGGCCTGCGCCCATTTAGCCCGTCGCCCGTGTAGCCTGCCGCCCGTGCCCCCCCGTTTTGCCACCTCTACGTCTGACCCACCAATTTTCCTGCCTCTTGCATTTAGTATTTGATAAGGAAAATGCAAAACAAAAATCCATCACATACCTGACGCATGTGTGTATTCATATGTGTGGACGTGTGGTAGCCATACATTTTCATAAGGAACAACTTCCCAAACTTATATTACAATTTGCACACATAAGAGAAATGCAACTAAAGAATGCTAAGAAATTGAGAGTATACTTGGAATTTAACTTATCAAACTCGAGCTTTAAAATATTTCCATCATGAACTACCTTGTATCAGTATAAACTATATAGATAAGGTGAAGTCCAATGATTAGCCTACATATCTCCACGTTTGCGAAAAGTTCAGAAATGGAAACACAACTACCGCAACACCGATGCCGAAGGCAAACTAAACGTCTAACAATTACATAACCATGTAACTTTATTTGTTCAGCAATTCAAACGTTTGTTGTTAAATCAATAGAACACTGATAAACATCTAAAGGTCAATCTTAATATAACTACAAGAATAAAACAAACAGAAAACCAAAAATATTAAGTCATATGGTAACGATCTGATAGATCCACTCATATACAAACCCGGCACAAAATGAGATTAAAAAATGATAATACACACATAAAATCAAAAGTGATGACATTCCTTGGTTTTACCTTTGATTCAGTTTGAGATGATGCTTCACAGTTCACAGAGATATTGGCTAATTTGAGAGGGTTAGGGGCGATTGGGTTTACAATAAATGGAAAGGAGGCTCAATTGGTAATTGGTAGTTCCATAATTCATGGCTGAAGGTGGGGGAGAAGAAAGGAAAAATGCGGTTATTGAAGTTTTTTCTTAGGCAATTTATTCTTAATTAATTTAAAGTAAAAAAAAAGACGAATAAAAACGTAAATATAAACACTTTTATTTAAACATTGAAACTTAAAACCATACATCGAAAAAAATTACAATAGATAAAAAAATTTAAAAGGATAGATAAAAAAATAAAAACTAAAATGACAAATCAAATATCATCTTAATTTGAGCGTTTTGCCATTCTACTAAAACCTGTGCATCCTCGATCAACTAATCGTATGGGTATACATAAAAACTGATCTCGTCTTGTTGTTGCTTGTTTTTATCTATTAATGAATCTACCACACGTATTTGCATCTCTTACTGTTTAAGCTCCAAGAATGATTTTTGTTCTTCTTTGTTCAATTCGATGGCACACTTAGTTTTGTAAACCCATCTCCAAGATAATCACGTTTCTTTTTATTTCCTCGATTTGTTCCTCCCCATTGGTCGGGAAATTACCTCCACTTCTTCTTCATCCCCATCACCAATAGCCCGATTAATACTAGCCTCTTCATACTCTGCGTTCAACAAACCATACCCGGATTACTTGTATCTTTTGGCCTTAGTTGCTTAATTTGCTAAGAAAGATTAAATTTCAACCTCCCTCTATTTCGGATTATCTATCAAAATATCCCAAGAATAATGATATCGAAATTGAGTATCGTTTTCTGCCTCATAGTCAAAAAGCGCCATGTTAAAATAATCTTCATATCCGGCTCCACTTTCCTGCGTTCTACATATAACATTATTGTAGACCGCAAAAAATCAAACACATGCTGGATGAATCGTCTTCCATTTCACGTTAATAGAATCATACGTTCTATTTCCGTACAAATTTGTTTCTCTTTCAAACTATTGCAAGATTGCGGTCCAAAATCCATGATCATTCCTGTTGTTTCCTTCCTCGTTACTATGAAAAAAACACCTACGCTTTAGCCAAAGCAATTTCTTCCTCGGTGGTCCATGACAATTGTCAGGGTGCGTCAACGTTTAGAGGCAACTTCTTTTCGCGAGATATAGTCACCCATGATTTCGACTTTGGACGTGGGCGGTAACTTCCTCCATGTTTTCTTGAAAGGAGTCGGTTTGTTGCAAAGATTCGGTTTAATTTGTTGACAAGAATAACTTTGTTGAAAAGAAACTGAGAATTAAGGTGAGTACAATTATTTGTTTGGAAATGAATTTACGGAAGACGTGGACATATTGTTAGATAATATTTAAGTCTGATGATGACATATAGTCCCTAGTCGGGCCATATAGCCTGACCCGCGGGTAATACCTATATCCAGTCCATCACAAAAGGATTAAGACACCGACATTGGTCCAATAGGCCCAGTGGAAGGTTGTCGCGCACTGTCTCAAGTGGGTCGCGCCCTGACCGCACGGGGGTTAAGGTTAGGACTATGTTTCACCCAAGATTAAGAGATATACACTCTCCTTAATTTGAATATAGGGATCTTGTGTATATGGTAATTATTCTCTTATTTGGTCGCACAATGTAGAGAATCTAACTAGGATTTCATTAGGTGTTCAAGGTACGATTACTTGCAATCACTAACCCCTAATCCATTATCACCTTAAACCAATTACTTACTTTCACACTGGAGTCTAATCATGGGAGACAATCCCACAGTAAGTCTAACGGTGCTTTTTCTTAGTGCGCATGTTCCCAACATACGATTCACTTGATGCAAGAGCCGGAGCCTTACACACTCGAATTACCTTTAATCCGGGTCAAATAAGTTCAACCAACTTTTGCATAAACTAAATCAAATGCCATATTTTTCTAACCTACATTATTAGACCTAGAGTTAAGATATATGTAAACCTTTAAATTATCATATACCTATTCAACCAATTATAATCACCCATTTTTTTTAAAAACCCACTTCTCGTCACTTTTTTAAAAATTAAATATCTCACAAACGGTAAATCGTCAAACAAAAAAAAATAAACCATTGCAACGAGAATTAAATCATCTATCTATCGAGGGACACATGTATATACTTTCGACGAACTTTTTTTCGACTTTTTTCTTATGTCATGTCTGAGAAGAATCATGTATGATTCGTTACGAAATAAATTCATACAAAACCAACTAAATCCTATTTACACATGTGCCCGGCTAAACTTGTTTAAAAAAGGTTTGAAATTAAAAAGAATTACAACATAATTTTTTACTAAAGTTTATTCCCTCCATCTTTTCGCTCCAATTTCCAAGTTAATCCCACTCTTTTAATCCTTCTTTTCCTCCCAATTTTGAATTCGTTCCTCCCTTTTTTATCCCCAAAATAAAACAATTAATATTTTTTGTCAATCTTTTTTATCCCCAAAGTCAAACAATTGAGCTTTCTTTTTTATCCTTCTCATTCCCTGTTTGACCTGAAATCTTCATTAAAAATTCAATCGGCAGTTTTACCTCACAATTCCACCTCAGAATCCTGATCGGAAAATTAACTAACACAAGAAGGTGATATTTTATTTACATAATCTTGGTAGGATCCTAAAAGTTGTACAAATCAAACATTGGTATGAGTCTAAAAGTTTTAAAATTCAAGGATCGTGTTTCTTTTTTTTTCTTCTTTAATTGTTACTTACAAAATATTCACAGGCAAACTGATTGTTGTATATATGTATGCATATATTTATGTAGATTCGTGGCTATAACTATTTATTAAGTGATGAAAGTAAGTAATTGGTAGACGGGATGTTTAATAATGTTGTTGTGTCCAGGTATCATGTAGTAATATTGTCAAGGATTGATAATGGAATAGTCATTAAAATCTGCAATGAAAACCAGTCGGTGAAAAAACTAAAGTTAATTGGGCAAGAAAAAGCTAAAGCTAATTGGGCAAGAAAGAAGATGGCGCAAGTCACTGGTAAAGAAAATTATCCTACAATGCGTGAAGAACTAAATGGGTAATATTTTTACTTGTTTCATGTTTGTGATAGTCTGCAACTTATGTGTTTATGTGGTAATTGTCTTAAAGGTATTCATTGAGGTCAAAGTCTTAATACTTGTCAAGTATCTGGTATTGTGTTTTTCCGGCACTATTTATACACCACTTAACTTGCATAAAAATAACATAAATCATAGTCAGAGAACATTCTAATCCTACAAAGTCGACAAGTGCAATGCTTTTTGGTTAGCTAAACAAAATTAAGTGAGTAAAGACTTAGGACTTTGCCTCTGTCTACACACAGATTGGTTGTACTTTTCCATTACAGATAGTGTGTTAATTTGTCTACACACACTTGCTCTGTATCGGTTCCCGAATAATTGAAAATATTTGTTTCACCATAAAAAAATTTACATCTCTCTCTTTCTTTTCTTTGTAAACCGTCACCCCTAGCCCCCCCTTCATTCAATTTCATCCAAAATCTAGCTTGATATAAGCTAAAAAAATAAAGTCCCATCCTTAGATTTTCAAAGGGCTTCTTTTGGTACTAATTTTAGTAACATGCATGAAGTTTGATTTTTCTAAGGGTGGTAGGTCAAGTTTATGATCATGCATGTGTTGTTGGTGATGATTCAGAGATGATCATGCCAAAATTTTGTTAAAAAGTTGATTTTGATTCTTGGGTTTTATTTTTATGATTGATACAAGTGATATGGTTAAGATATGTTGATATTAGGGGTATAGGATGATGAGAAAAATGGTTGGAATTGATCAAAAGTTTGATTTAGTGTGACTTTTAGATAGGTGTTTTACATCAGTGAGTTCAAGGCTGTTTTTGGGTAGTTTACTGTTTTAAATGGGTAAACTAATAGCATAGGGTTGTAGAGAATTTCGTTAGCTTCGATTTGATATAAAGTAGAGCTTCTAGCTCCAAACGAGCGAAAAGTTTTGATCTTTTTTATTATTCGTGTACCGGGAGACGAGTATCGACACAATCCGAAGTTGTGGTCGATATTTGGATCGAATCTCGGGGACTATAGAATGAGTTGTAAAAATGGTCAAGGTCTGATGTTAGGTTCTAAACTTAGGATTGTGAGTCTATTTTCAAACTCAAGTTTCGGATTTGTAAACGGGATTGTTTAGAATGGTCAAAATGGTTGTATGAATCGGTGACGTAAAACTGTCCGGTTTTTGTAATTCAAAGATGTGTCGGGCAGGGAACTTTAAAAGTAAAAACTTTTGATGTGCTTTTGGGAGGACTTTCTATAGATAGTAAGTGAGATCTCTGAGTAGTATCATAAATATTTGACGTGTTTAAGTGGGGTAAATGAGCTCGTACATTTGGTATGTACCGACAGATTTTTATCGAGTGTATTGTCTAATAAAGCAAACATATAGAAGGAAGTAATGAGTCACTTGTATTGTTCTTCTTTTGGGTTTGTTGTGATTTTATTATTTTGTTTTTGATACTATTAAGTATGGATTTTACTCGAGGTTATTATTAATGAACGCGCCTTATTTGATAGGTTGCGGTTTTCGTGTTTATCGGGCATCAACTATCGTCGATGATCATCTTGCTACTTCTATTACTCAAGGTGAGTCTATAGCCTTGCTTTTGTAGTTGTTTTAAATGATCTTAAAACCCGTGAGGGGGATACATGATATTTGAAAATAAATGGAACACAAGTCATGAATAATTGTTTGAACCCGTATGTTGCCTTTGGACCCGAATGTTGCCTAAATTGTGTTGAGTACCTAGTTGTAGAAGGCCCTAAATTCATGAACCGTTAACTATTTTCTTGCCCTTGTGTGGGTTGGAAATAGCACCTTAAGCAATTGGTAGTACTATCGGGGTTGACACCTAATACAAGGGTTTGCCTCGTATGAAAGTTCGTTTAACCGATCTTTTCGAATTGATTACTAGTTAAAAGTGCGACTCAGTCGTAGGGGTGGAAACGAGCCGAGCCGAGCTCGAGCTCGCCAGGGTTCATTTAAGTTTCACAAAGCTCGAGCTCGAGCTCGGCTCGTTTCGAACCTTATTATTTGGGCTCGGGCTCGGCTCGTGGTATGATAGAAAAGCTCGGGCTCGGCTCGAGCTCGGCTCGTTTATAAGATTTTGCAATGTAAACATAAAATTTGGCTCGAGCTCGGCTCGTAATATACCTAAATTAGGCTTGTTAATAAGCTTGTTATTAAGCTCGTTAAGAAGCTCATATATAAAACATTAGGCTCGTTTAGGCTCGCGAGCCCAAACGAGCTTTGTACGTAAAGCTCGGGCTCGAGCTCGTTTAATAAACGAGCTGCAACTTAGGCTCGAGCTCGGGCTCGAGCTCGTTTAGGCTCGGCTCGTTCGAGCTTTTTACCGATCCGATCCCGAGCTTTTCACGAGCAACTCGGCTCATTTCCACCCCTAATCGGTCGTTCTTGGTGGAAAAATAAATGGTTTGGTTATCTACTTTAAACTAAAAGTAAATATGAAAATGTCGTTGAGTAAAATAAAAGCTTTAAAAATTAAACTAAAAATTACTAGAAAATGGAAAAAGGAAAACGATCGGAATAAACTAGAAAAGAAAGCTATCGGAATCCAAAAGGAATCCCAATCGGAATGTACAAAACCCTTTACCGATACCTTGTGATCAGAATAATAGTGAGCTGATCGGAATAACAAGCCCTAATCGGAATGTCCAGTCGGAAAGGGGTTTACCCTTTTCCGATGACTTGCACTTCGAAATAAGCCAAGTTTATAAGCTAATTTTGATAAGCTCAAACCAAGACTTAAACGAATTACTAATAAGCCGAACTAATAAGCATAAAATACGAACTTTTCAAAACTTTAAATAAGCAAAACTTTTAAATCAAACTTTAAAAAGACTAAAACTTTAAGAAAACTTAAAACGTAAATAAGCTAAACACAAACTAAGTCAATAAGCATGAAAAGCTCAAAAACTTAATCCGTATTAAAACATAGAGATGAATAAAAAGATAAACTTTTTAATCACATAAGCATCAAGATGAAAACAAAATCAAAGATTATCACTAATCAAGATCAAAATAAAGAAAGGTAGAAGAAGATTAAAGATAAGAAACTCAACTTGAACTTATAGATTAATGATTCCAAAATACAAGATCTAATCAAAGCTTAAACATGAAAATAAAGAAAAGATGAAGTTCTAGTGAGAGAAAGTTAAACACTTTCTCTCTCTAAAAATAAAACTAAAAAAAAGAAAAATAAACTAGCTAACACCCTCCTAATGTGTCATTTGGAGGGTATTTATAGGAGGTGGGAAGGTGCATGTGTTGCTTCCTTCTTTCTTTCTTCTCGACCCGATTTAAATGCTTTGTCTTTCTCGACGTCGTCTCCGGATTTTTCGATACAAATTGAACTTGTCTTATAATTTTCTTCTTCTATTAGACTTGAGTTCTTCGATTTCATTAAACTTTCGTCTTTAGACTTTTTCTTCGATAAATCTTCAGAATAGGCCTTGGACTTCCGTTCTTTTTGCACTTTTGATCTTTTGACTTCGTCTTTTCTCGTTTTCTTCGATAAAAGCCCGTGATAGCCCATGTTTTCTTCCTTTTCACATTTTTATCCTGAAACACAATAAAAACACAAACCACGCATAATTCCGACTTTTACGACATAAAATACACGTTTTGGTCTTGTTATTATTAGAAATAAGTGGTAAAAGGATAAGTATTTTCACACTTATTAAATCCCCTACACTTGACCATTGCAATGCCCTCATGCAATGCATTAATTTCAAAGCACAATTTACATTTCTCATCATATATAACCCACCTTGGCCTTTATTAGAAAGATATAAATATATACAAAACAAGTAAAAGAAAAATCAAAGACTTACATTAGAGTTTTGGTTGTCATGAATGTTCATCATCCTCAAGTTTCACGTTCCTCATACCAAGCTTATAAACGAGATCATTGTTATTATAAGTTAGCAAACTAACACGAATTCATGTGGGCCAATTATTTACTTAGACTCCCTTATTCCTAGGTGTATGTCTTATATTTTAATTTTGTCTTGAATGATCACGAGGATGCCTTGTTTGACTTATTTCGATAGTTTATTTAGGCCGAAAATAAAGTGGGACGATTTAATCAATAGTTAGCTAAAGGACAAAATCTTTTAAAACTGCTTCTCGGGACCTCTTAAAGTTCATATCTTGGCATAACTCGCTTCACGATATGAGACCTTTCTCAGACCGATAGTTGGCAGCGACTTCATACTTCAAATCTTGAGAGACGTTCATGAAATAATGGTCTTCTCTTCACAATAGGAATTTCTTCACTTGAAGTTTTGAGAGATTCTTCATACTTGGACCACGACTTCTTCATTTTTCTCCAATCTTTATTTTGGACTTTGATATACAACGATCCGCCTCCTTTTAGGACTTAGATCTATTTATCCTCATACCTTGTTAGGGCCTTTTTGGATAGACTTCTCCATGATCTTTAGGGGAGTATTTGCTTTTCGTCGTGTGTCTCGATCCTTCATATTGATTTTTGATAAATGATTCTTCACATCACTTTTGGATCTTTAGCAACAAAATGTAGCCCTCATGTCTTGTTAGGACCTTTTAAGACTCGCCAATCTTCGCATCCCGCGTCAATAAGTTATGTCATGGCTATGAACTCTAATTAATACTGAATAACTTTTAAACGATCTTGTGCTAGAAGCTAAGTAACTTTTCAAATCGTACAACCTTATTTATTGCAAATAAATTTATTAGCAAGCGATGGGAGAAAAAGCTTATAATCAACTCACATAAATTCATGAAGAATACCAAACTTATAATTGACTCTATCATCTCTCGTTCTCCACAATTTAAAATCTCAAGGAATGAGACTCGTGGATGCTTAGCCAATTAAATCAAAGTTTTGGGTTTTCGAGTCATCTATAGGATCTTGCAAACTCTTAGACTTTTTCAAGTTTAGAAATCGCATTTTAAAGTTCCCTTGATAAACGACTCTCTAGGATCAATTATAGGAACTTGCGAAAAGTTCTTGTTCTTAACCCGTGAGAGTTAAGACTTTCGCGTTTTAAAGTTCCCTATATAAAAGCCTAGAAAAACTTGACTGAAACACGTTAAGGTTACTAGCTAGAGTAAATTTAGATAAGTAAACTCGGGTTGAGTCAAAATATTCACGACTTTGAAAAATTTAAAACCACTTTATTAAAAATTTATTCTAACAAAGAAAGTAAATAACGATAACAAAGGAAAATACTACTATACAAATAGGCCAAAATAGATTAAAAATTTTGAAAAATGTTTGATAAATCAAATTTTCCGGTTAAAATGAGGACAAATTAATGGAAAAGCCCTCTTACTTCGATAGAAGTCCCCCTACACTTAATATAAACATTGTCCTCAATGTTTAAGCATGTGGGAGTAAACTCCCCTACACTTGAAACATTGTGCACTTTGTTTAAATATTGCTAAGGAAAGGACAACTATAGTGATTCCTATTTTAATATTGAAGAATAGAAAATAGAGAATCAAAAGAGTTTAGGATAGAACCGGGAAGATGGGTACACGGGATCACGGTTCGTCAAAAGTCATCGAGAATGGATCTTTGAAGTTTTAATCCCTGCACAGCATAGGAAACAAGACAACAAACACATACGAGGCTCCCGCTACACTTATTATGCAAACGGTAATGGATAGATCAACGGGTTGCCTCCCGAGAAGCGCTTGTTTTTGTTAACCGAGTCACGAGCCTGACTCGGCCCAGAACTAATTCAAGGGAAACGTGGTGAGGGATGGAATCATCTCATGAGAGATGTACTCACCAAAGTACAGCTTCACGCGCTGGCCATTAACTTTAAAATTGGGCCCATTTGGCTGAGAAAGCTCAATGGTGCCATAGGAGAAGACTTTGGCGACGGTGAATGGAACAGACCAACGGCTCTTCAGCTTGCCCGAGAAGATCTTCAACCGAGAGTTAAAGAGTAAAACTTGATCACCAACGTGGAACTCTTGGTTCTTAATCCTAGCATCATGGATGATCTTGGTCTTCTCCTTATAGATCAATGAGTTCTCATAAGCTTCATTCCTTAGTTCATTTAGCTCATTGAGGTGAATCTTCCGAAGATTGCCAGCTTTGTTGATGTCAAAATTGGCCCACTTCAAGGCCCAGTATGCCTTATGTTCCAGCTCGATAGGGAGGTGGCATGCCTTCCCGTACACAAGATGATAAGGTGTACAACCAATCGGGGTCTTATATGTAGTACGGAAAGCCCACAAAGCATCGTCTAA
Organism: Glebionis coronaria; assembly: GCA_025667525.1. NCBI lineage: Eukaryota > Viridiplantae > Streptophyta > Magnoliopsida > Asterales > Asteraceae > Glebionis > Glebionis coronaria. The sequence goes on from CM046878.1 coordinate 195,148,119, forward strand.
CTTATCGGCCCATGAGGCACGATGCTCTCCCACAGTACGCTCAAGAATTCGCTTCAATCCACGGTTAGATATCTCAGCTTGACCATCTGTTTGAGGATGATAAGCGGTGGAAAGACGGTGATTGACACCGTACTTAGCCATGACTCGAGCAAATTGATCATTGCAAAAATGAGTCCCGCGGTCACTGATTATAGCACGAGGAACACCGAATCGAGCAAAAAGTTGCTTCAAAAAGTTCACAACCACCCTCGCATCATTCGTAGGGAGAGCCTTAGCTTCAACCCATTTAGATACGTAGTCAACGGCTACGAGGATGTACTTGTTCCCTTTAGATGATGGAAATGGCCCCATAAAGTCGATGCCCCATACATCAAAGATTTCACATTCTTGTATGAAATTTTGAGGCATCTCATCTTTATGTGTGATCTTGCCTTGGCGTTGGCAAGCATCACAATGTTTAACCATTTCATGAGCGTCATGATAAATGGTAGGCTAATAAAATCCATAGTCAAAAACTTTCTTCGCGGTGTAGTTGGGACCAAAGTGACCACCGGTGGGTCCTTTATGGCAAGCTTCGAGAATGTCGAAAGCTGCGGGTCCATCAACACACCAACGAATAATCAGATCAACATATTGTTTGAAGAGATAAGGTTCATCCCAAAAGTAAGTCTTAACATCTTTAAAGAACTTCTTCTTTTGTTGGGATGTTAACCCTTCGATGAGAATACCACCCGCTAAGTAGTTTGCAATGTCCGCAAACCATAGGGTGTCATCAAGATTGGAATTGATAGACATTAAGGCCTCAAGGGGAAAAGAGTCGTTGATCTCTTGATTCGGATGATCCCCTTGATAAGGATCCTCAAGTCTACTTAGATGATCCGCGGCTAGGTTTTCAGCTCCCTTCTTGTCACGAATTTCGATTTTAAATTCTTGAAGGAGCAAAACCCAACGAAGAAGTCTTGGCTTTGAACCTTGCTTAGTCAACAAGTACTTCAACGCGGAATGATCGATATAGACAATTGTGGTGGATAGGACAAGATAGGGGCAGAATTTTTCAAAAGCATACACTACAGCTAAAAGCTCTTTTTCGGTAGTGGTATAATGCAATTGAGCCCCCGTCATTGTCTTGCTAACATAATGGATTGGTTGGAAGTGTTTGTTCACTCTTTGGCCCAAAACCGATCCAATGGCAAAGTCGCTAGCATCGCACATCAATTCAAAAGGTAGCTCCCAATTAGGGGTAACCAAGACCGGTGCCTGAGTTAGCTTGTCCTTAAGAAGATTGAAGGATTCAAGACACTCTTTAGAAAAGATAAAAGGAGTATCTTTTTCCAAGAGGTGGGTCATCGGGCGAGCGATTTTAGAAAAATCTTGAATGAATCGACGATAGAAGCCCGCATGACCAAGGAAACTTCTCACACCCTTCACGGTTGAAGGTGGAGGTAATTTGGCTATGACATCCACTTTAGCACGGTCCACTTCAAGACCGGCTTTTGAGATTTTATGTCCAAGCACAATGCCTTCTTTTACCATGAAATGGTATTTTTCCCAATTTAGAACAAGGCGAGTGTCTTCACACCGCTTAAGCATGCGTTCCAAATTGGCAAGACAATGAGAGAAAGAATCACCATAGACCGAGGAATCATCCATGAAGACTTCCATAGTTTCTTCAACCATGTCATGGAAGATAGCCATCATACACCTTTGGAATGTCCCAGGAGCATTGCATAAGCCGAAAGGCATTCTTTTATAAGCAAATGTTCCATAAGGACAAGTGAATGTGGTTTTCTCTTGGTCTTTGGGATCGATGGGAATTTGAAAATACCCGGAGAAACCGTCTAAGAAACAGTAATAGTCATTTCCCGCTAGACGTTCAAGCATTTGGTCCATGAAAGGAAGGGGAAAATGATCCTTTCTCGTAGCATCATTGAGTTTGCGATAGTCTATACAAACTCTCCACCCTGTAACGAGACGAGTAGGAATCAACTCGTTGTTTTTATTGGGCACAACAGTGATTCCGCCTTTCTTAGGCACACAATGGACCGGACTAACCCATGGTGAATCTGAGATAGGGTAGATCATTCCCGCATCAAGAAGTTTGTTAACCTCTTTTTTGATAACGTCATGGATCTTGGGATTCACCCTTCTTTGGCTTTGAATAGTGGGTTTAAAGTCGTCCTCCATGAGAATTTTATGTGTGCAAAAGTGAGGATCAATTCCACGAATATCGGAGATTTTCCAAGCAATCACTTTCTTATGATTCTTCAGCACGACGGTAAGTCGGGATTTTTCGTCTTCTTTCAAATCCTTTGCGATGATGACGGGTGACTTCTTATTGTCGTCAAGGAACACGTATTCGAGATGAGACGGTAGGTCCTTAAGGTCTAAATCCGGAGGATTTTTGATGGAAGGCGTAGTCAAATTCGGATCATCAATAGAGATTTCCTTAGGAGACTGTGGAGAAATATGGTCCTCATTGAGAAGTTTCTCAATGGTACGAATGTCTTCATCCCAATTGGAGGGAGAATCATCATATTTTAAGTCCACATCTCCCAAAGTTGCTTCAAATTCTTTCAAAAGGAAATAACTTTCTCCAAATGGAGTTAGTGATGGGGCAATAGAGGCAACGGTCTCAAAAATGGGTAGAGAAAAAGAACCACTTTTACAAGCGTCTTTGAAATGTTCTTCAAAAGCCTCATCAAGAACGTCAATGAAATTAACACTCTCGTTTTCAGAAGGCTGCTTAGAAAGTTTACCCATGTTGAAGATGATTTTATCGTCACCAACTCTCATGATTAATTCGCCCGTGGCTACATCAATGAGAGTGTGACCGGTCCTCAAGAATGGAGGTTCAAAGATTAATGGAACACGGGGGTCCATCTCGTAGTCAACGACAACAAAATCCGCCGGAAAGGTGAATTTGTCGACACCGACGAAGATATCTTCGGCTATCCCCACTGGATAAGCAACCGTACGGTAGCTAATTCCAAAGTCATTCGTGTAGGGACTAGATCGAGTAGAGATAATTGTTTCCAAACACTTAATGGCATTAAGTTTATACTAGCACCTAGATCGGCTAGGGCCATACAATTCTCTACCCCAGGGAAGTTGCAAGGAATGAGAAAACGACCCGGATCACCAACTTTGGTTGGTAATTTCCTTAAAAGCACTGCGGAGCAATTCTCGTTAAGTTGGGTCTGAGCGATATCAAGAAGTTTCTCCTTATCACTGAGAAGATCTTTAAACATTTTAGCATATTTCGGCATGTGAGCGAGAGCCTCAGCAAAGGAGATATTGAAATTCAGTTTTTTAAACATTTTAAGAAAGTTAGAAACCTGAATATCATCCTTGTTCTTCAACTTCTCTTTCCTCAACCTTGAGGGATAAGGTATATTGGGTTGAGATGAAGGCTTTTGAATAGAATTCTCACTCACATCCTTGGGTGGTGGAGGGGTGGAAGTAGAAGGTGTAGGAATTGGAGAAGTAGAAGGTGGAGGAATTAGAGAAGTAGAAGTTGGAGGAATTGGAGAAGTAGAAGTTGGAGGAATTGGAGAAGTACAAGTTGGAGGAATTGGAGAAGTAGAAGTTGGAGGAATTGGAGAAGTAGAAGTTGGAGGAATTGGAGAAGGGGACTCGTTTTCCTTTGTCACAATCACCGGTGTAGGTGTAGGAAGCTCGGGTTCCTTTAAACCTTTTCCACTTCGAGTGGTGATTGCTTTCATCTCCCCTCTTGGATTAGCAATGGTGTTACTCGGAAGAGAACCCGAACCAGAGGCTTGATTACTTTGGAAGAAACTAGCCATCATATCGATTAAGTCATTCGTTTGACTGCTCAAAGAGTTTCGCATATCGGCTCGAAGATCATTCCTTTGTTTCACCATATCTCCTTTCAAGTTGGCCATTTGCCGCTGAAGATTCTGCACTATTGCGTCATTAGTCCTCATGTAAGTTTCAACCTCGTGATTAAATGCGGTGGTTTGGTTGGGAGGAAGAGCATGGTAGGCAGGTGGTTGATAAGCGGGTTGTTGGTAAACTTGGTTGTTTCCTTGAGGTGGATATGGGTTTCTTTGGGTTGGATATTGATTTGGAGCTCGTGGTTGGTTTTGATTGTTGCGATTTTGGTTGTTTGGGTTTTGAGGTGGAAAACCGGGTGGTGAAAGAAAGTTGTTTGAGCGTTAGCTGAGCAAATTACGGTCACCTTGAGGACATGCTTGATAGCCTCCTCCTGTAGCAAAGTTACCTTTGGTGGCATACACATTTTCCAGATTGTCATGAGTCGAAGGACAATCGGTGTATGAATGAGATCCCCCGCATATTTCACATGACTGACTCATAGCATTAACTTGTGCATTGATAGCTTTGATATTTTTAGCGGTATGGAGAGCAAGTGTTTCAACAAGCGAAGTAAGCTTATCAATTCTCTTGCACTCTCATTAGTGCTAGCACTAGCCACATTAGTCCGAACACTCTTGGTTTGCACTCTAGACTTATTCTCAATAATATCCCATGCGACATTAGAAGACTTAACCAAAATATTACCCCCCGAGGCACTATTTAGTGAATCTTGGTCATTCATGCTTAAACCATTGTAAAAAGTATTATTTTGATGTACTTTTGTGAAACCATGTTGTGGACACTTTCTTAAAAGTTCCTTAAAACGGTCCCAGAATTCACTAAATGTCTCACCGTACTTTTGTTCAAAGGTAATGATTTCATTCCGCAAAGCGGTAGTACGTGAGGATGGGAAAAAGTAGTTGATCAATTTAGTCTCTAAATCCGTCCACGTAAGAATAATTTGTGGCGGTTCCTTATCAAGCCAATTTCGGGCTTGTCTCTCTAAGGAGAAAGGAAAAAGTTGCAAGCGAATCACTTCTTGTGAAACCCCATTATACTTAACCGTATTGGTGAGTTGAAGAAACCTTTTTATATGGTCATGAGGATCATCAAGCGAACGCCCCAAGAAAGGTTGAGCAGAGACCATTTGAATGAAGCCGGATTTGAGTTCAAAATTGTTGGCTCCAATCTCGGGTATGACAATAGCATCGGTGTTTCCCTCTACATGCGATTGTAAAACCTCGATCATTGGTTGATTGTCCATGGTGACAATAGGTGGAGTAATGATTTCGGCTTGAGCTACTTTCTTCTTACGAGCATGAGTACGCATACACACCTACAAAATGAAGAGAAAGATGGACAAGAAATATTTTTGGTTTTTTTATGTTTTTCTATTTTTTTTGAATTTTTGAAAATTTTATATTTTTTAGGATTTTTGAATATTTTAAAGCAAGAAAAATAACGTTCAAAAGTGAATGGATCCCAAAATCCAACGCGTCTGTCACTAAAAACCGTTAATCTTAACGAAAAGAGCCGGCAGCGGCGCCATTTAATACAAGGGTTTGTGATGTGTCGTTGATAGTATATGTGATAATTAAGATACGTTATAGGGTAAATTAGAAAATTACCTTTAGGAAAAAGTAATAGACTAATATTACCAAAGGCGAATTCAATTAAACACGTTGGTGAACCAAGTTCGTTGTACACGAAGATCGAGTGAATTTGAGACGTTTTTGTTTCGATTTGGACAATTGATTTGAATGGTTTTTGGTTTTTAAACTAAATATTAAATCTACAAATTTAAAACCTATTTTAATCCTAAAGTGCATGAATCGTAAACCCCAAATTAACTAAAGACAATAACAATTACTTAAAATTAAAACTATTTAAAAATTAATCTATAAAAAATATTCTATAAAATTTATTCTATAAAAATAACTTTAACTCTATTTAAAAATCTAATTAACTTTTTTAAACTAATTAACTTCATTAAAATTTACTTATACTAAATCTATTTTTTTAAAAATAATTTTATTTAAATCCAAAATTATAAAAATCTATTTATTAAAATAAACTAATTAAACTTTTAAATTAATAAAAACATTTTTATTTTTATTTTTATAAAACTAAAATTTACTTTAATAAAAACATTAATTAAAATATTATTTATAAAAGTAACTTTAATTAAAACACACTTTAAGTAAAATAACTGCCAAACTTAAATCTACTTTATTAACTAATAAACCGAAAGAAAACTCAAAAGAGCTATTAGCTCAGTTGGTTAAAGCATTAAACATTCATCCGTGTGGTCACGGGTTCGATCCCCATAGAGGAAGCATTTTAGTGAAATATTTGTGCAATTCATTTTTGACAGATAAAATTAACATAATAGTCATAGGAATGACTTGTGTGACAGAAATTTGGAATACTGGTAAGGAAATCAGTTTTGAGCTTATCAGACCAGTGGATTCTAAAAGCTTTGTATAACTCACAATATATTAAACACAAACTGAATAAAATTATGCAATAAAACAGTTCTAGATTATTAATACAAGGCTTTTGACACCCTATATGAAAGTTCGTTATAGTTCCGAATCTTTTCGAATTGAAAACCGGTTTTAAGTGCGACTCAATCGTCTTTTGGTGAATCAAGAGAATGGTTTGGTTTGTTTATCTAATTTAAACTACTAGCAAGTAATTAAAGTGTCGTTGAGTAAATTAAAGCTTTGACAAAATTAAACTTAAAGTTAATCAATCGTAATAAAACAATTCATGTTCATCGGAATAAAAATAGCAACCATCGGAATGTCACTAACATTAACCATCGGAATAATCTAGTTCAGATCGGAATACTTAAGAAGCACTTCTGTCGCAATATGCATCTATCGGAATGCTGTTGTCGCAATGACTCTATCGAAAAACGGGCAGCACTTCGTCTTAACCAAGTCCTTAAGACCCGTCAGAATATGCGATCGCAATGTGCGATCGCAACCCAGATCGGAATAAGGGGAATAACCAACCGATCGCAAAGTAAAACCCTAATGGGTTATTGCGATCAAAAACCAAAACCTATCAGAATGAGGAGTAAACCGTCGGAATATGTGTCAAAACCCTAGGATTGCGATGGATGGAAACTGATTCCGAAATTTGTGGCAAGAGTGAATCTCAATAAGCAAACGCAATAAGCAAATCCAAACGGATCTTAAGCAATTCAAAAAGCTTAAATTTAACACTTCTAAAACATAAAATCAAGAACTTTATGAAATGAACTTTAAACTTACTAAATCCTTTTGCAAAATCCGAGAATCAATAAGCTAAGATTCGAATAAGCCAATAAGCATTATGAGCTTATGACCTAAACGTGTAAAAGCTTGTGTGTAAACCAAAAGATCAAACCTTTATTCACGAAAAGCATCAAATCATACGAGTGAGATGTGAAATTCGGATCAAAGGTAGAGTAAATCAAGAAGTGTAGAATGAGAATAAGGATCAAAAGCTTAAAATAGAACTTTGATTAATGAAATAAGCAATACAAAAAGTGTTTAATCTTGAAAGATTAAAAGAAAAAGATGAACTAGTGAGAGAAAGTTTAAGACTTTCTCTCTCTAAAAACTAGAAAGAAACTAAAGAAATAAAAACTAGCTAACTCTCTCCTAATGTGATTAGGAGGGTATTTATAGGGAAGTGGGAGGCATGTGTGGTGCTTTCTTCTTTCTTTTTCTTCTCGACTCGATTTTAATTCTTCGTCTTTGTAGTCTCGGGATTTGAACTTGTCTTTTAATTTTCTTCTTCTATTAGACTTAAGTTCTTCGACTTCATTAAACTTCCGTCTTTAGACTTGCTCTTCGATAAATCTCCCGAATAGGTCTTGGACATCCGTTCTTTAAGCACTCTTGATCTTTTGACTTCGTCTTTTCCCGTTTTCTTCGATAAAAGCCCGTGAAAGCCCGTGTTTTCTTCCTTTTTTATCTTTTGGTCCTAAAACACAATAAAAACACAAACCACGCATAATTCCGACTTTTACGACATAAATCACACGTTTTGGTCTTGTTATTATTGGAAATAAGTGGTAAAAGGATAAGTGTTTTCACACTTATTAAATCCCCTACACTTGACCATTGCAATGCCCTCATGCAATGCATTAATTTTAAGCACGGTTTACATTTCCCATCATAAATAACCCACCTTGGCCTTTATTAAAGTCTAAACATAAAAGATAGAAATAAGTAAAGAAATTAAAAACTTACATTGGGCTTTGGCGGCCATGAACATTTTTCATCCTCAAGTTTCACGTTCCCCATACCAAGCTTAAAAACGAGATCATTGTTATTATAAGTTGGCAAACTATCACGAACTCATGTGGGCCAATTATTCACTTAGACTCCCTTATTCCTAGGTGTATCTCTTATATTTTATTTTTGTCTTGAATGATCACAAGGATGCATTGTTTGACTTATTTCGATAGTTATTTAGTCCGAAAATAAGGTGAACGATTTAATCAATAGTTAGCTAAAGGACCAAATCTTTTAAAACTGCTTCTCGGGACATCAGAAAGTTCATATCTTGGCATAACTTGGTTCGCGATTTGAGACCTTTCTCGGGCCGATATTTGGCAGCGACTTCATACTTCGAATCTTCGAGAGACGTTCTTGAAATTTTGGTCTTCTCTTCATAATAGGAATTTCTTCACTTGAAGTTTTTGAGAGATTCTTTATCTTTGGACCACGACTTCTTCATTTTTCTCCAATCTTTATTTTGGACTTTGATATACAACGATCCGCCTCCTTTTAGGACTTGGATCTATTTATCCTCATACCTTGTTAGGGTCTTTTCGGATAGACTTCTCCATGACTTTTGGGGAGTTCTTGCTTTTCGTCATGTGTCTCGATCCTTCATATTGATTTTTGATAAATGATTCTTCACATCACTTTTGGATCTTTAGCAACAAAATGTAGCCCTCATGCCTTGTTCGGGCCTTTTCGGACTCGCCAATCTTCGCGCCCCGCTTCATAAGTTATGCCTTGGCTATGAACTCTCGTCATTACCGAGCAACTTTTAAACGATCTGGGGCTAGAAGCTAAGTAACCTTTTAAATCGTACAACCTTATTTATTAGCAGATAAATTATTAACAAGCGAAGGGAGAATAGGCTCATAATTAACTCACATAAATTCATGAAAGAGTACCGAACTTATAATTGACTCTATCATCTCTCGTTCTCCACAATTTAAAATCTCAAGTAATGAGACTCGTGGATGCTTAGCCTATTAAATCAAAGTTTTGGGTTTTTCGAGTCGCCTATAGGATCTTGCAAATTCTTAGACTTTTTCAAGTTTAGAATTCGCATTTTAAAGTTCCCTTGATAAACGACTCTCTAGGATCAATTATAGGAACTTGCGAAAAGTTCTTGTTCTTAACCCGTGAGAGTTAAGACTTTCGCGTTTTATAGCTCCCTATATAAAAGCCTAGCAAAACTTGACTTAAACACGTTAAGGATACTAGCTAGAGTGAACTTAGGCAAGTAAACTCGGGTTGAGTCAAAATGTTCACGACTAAGAAAAATCTAAAACCACTTTATTGAAAATTTATTCTAGCAACGAAAATATAACAAAGGTAAATACAACTATACAATAGGCCAAAATAGATTAAAAATTTTGAAAAATGTCGAAAAATCAAATTTTCCGGTTAAAATGAGGGCAAATTCATGGAAAAGACCACTTACTTCTATAGAAGTCCCCCCTACACTTGAGATAAACATTGTCCTCAATGTTTAAGCATGTGGGAGTAAACTCCCCTACACTTAGGACATTGTGCACTTTGTTTAAATCTTGCTAAGGAAAGGACAACTAAAGTGAATTCAATTGTGAACATATAGAATATGAAATATTGAATTACAAGAGTTTAGGATAGAACCGGGAAAATGGAAAACACGGTATCACGGTTCGTCAAAAGTTATCAAGATGCTTTCTGAAGCTTTAATCCCTGCACAGCACAAGAAACAAGACAACAAACAAATGCGGGGCTCCCCCTACACTTATTATGAAAGCAGTAAAGGATAGAACACGGGTTGCCTCCCGAGAAGCGCTTGTTTTTGTTCACCGAGTCATGAGCCTGACTCGACCCAATTTTAGTTCATGGGGAACGTGGTGAGGGATGGAATCATCTCTTGAGAGATGTCCTCACCAAAGTACAGCTTCAAACGCTGGCCATTCACCTTGAAAGTGGGCCCATTCGGCTGAGAAAGCTCAATGGTCCCATACGGAAAAATTTGGCGACGGTGAATGGACCAGTCCAGCGACTCTTCAACTTGCCAGAGAAGATCTTCAACCGAGAGTTAAAGAGTAAGACTTGATCACCAACGTGGAACTCTCGGTTCTTGATTTTAGCATCATGGATCATCTTCGTCTTCTCCTTGTAGATCAGCGAGTTCTCATAAGCTTCATTCCTCAGTTCATTTAGCTCGTTGAGTTGAACCTTGCGATGATCACCGGCTTTAATGATGTCGAAGTTCGCCCACTTCAAGGCCCAGTGCGCCTTGTGTTCCAGCTCGATGGGTAGGTGGCAGGCTTTCCCGTACACAAGACGATAAGGTGTACAACCGATCGGGGTCTTGTAAGCAGTACGGAAAGCCCACAGAGCATCATCTAACTTATCGGCCCACGCAGCACGATGCTCTCCCACAGTTCGCTCCAAAATTCTCTTCAAGCCACGATTGGAAATTTCGGCTTGCCCATTGGTTTGGGGATGATAGGCGGTGGAAAGACGGTGATTGACACCATACTTTGCCATGACTCTTGCAAATTGATCGTTGCAAAAATGAGTCCCGCGGTCACTGATGATAGCACGAGGAACGCCAAATCGAGCGAAAAGCTGCTTCAAAAAGTTCACAACCACCCTCGCATCATTCGTAGGAAGAGCCTTAGCTTCAACCCATTTAGAGACGTAATCGACGGCGACGAGGATGTACTTGTTCCCTTTGGATGATGGAAATGGCCCCATAAAGTCGATGCCCCATACATCAAAGATTTCACATTCCTGTATGAAATTTTGAGGCATCTCATCCTTATGTGTGATCTTGCCTTGACGTTGGCAAGCATCACAATGCTTAACCATTTCGTGAGCGTCACGATAAATGGTGGGCCAGTAGAATCCAGAATCAAACACTTTCTTAGCGGTGTAGTTGGGACCAAAGTGACCACCGGTGGGTCCTTTGTGGCAAGCTTGGAGGATGTCGAAAGCTGCCGGTCCGTCAACACATCGACGGATAATCAGATCAGCACACTGTTTGAATAGATAAGGGTCATCCCAAAAGTAAGTCTTAACATCATTCAAGAACTTCTTCTTTTGTTGGGATGTTAACCCTTGGATGAGAATACCACCCGCTAAGTAGTTTGCGATGTCTGCAAACCACGGGGTGCCATCAAGATTGAGATTTATAGACATTAGAGTCTCCAGGGGGAAAGAGTCATTGATCTCTTTGTTCGGATGATCCCCCTGATATGGATCCTCAAGTCGACTCAGATGATCCGCGGCCAGGTTTTCGGCTCCCTTCTTGTCACGAATTTCAATGTTGAATTCTTGAAGGAGTAAAACCCAGCGAAGAAGTCTTGGCTTAGAATCGTTCTTTGTCATCAAGTACTTCAACGCGGAATGGTCCGTGTATACGATGGTGGTGGATAAAACAAGGTAGGGGCGAAATTTCTCAAAAGCATAGACAACAGCTAAAAGCTCTTTTTCGGTTGTCGTATAATGCAATTGAGCCCCCGTCATTGTTTTGCTAGCGTAGTGGATTGGTTGGAAGTGTTTATTCACTCTTTGGCCCAAAACCGCACCAATAGCAAAGTCGCTAGCATCGCACATCAATTCAAAGGGCAGCTCCCAATTAGGGGTAACCAAGACCGGTGCCTTAGTTAGCTTATCCTTGAGAAGATTGAAGGCTTCGAGACACTCTTTAGAAAAGATAAAGGGAGTATCTTTTTCCAAGAGGTGGGTCATCGGGCGAGCGATTTTAGAGAAATCCTGAATGAATCGACGATAGAAGCCCGCATGACCCAGAAAGCTTCTCACACCCTTCACAGTTGAAGGTGGAGGTAATTTGGCTATGACATCAACTTTAGCACGGTCGACTTCAAGACCGGCTTTAGAGATTTTGTGTCCTAGCACAATGCCTTCTTTTACCATAAAATGGCATTTTTCCCAATTCAGAACAAGGCGAGTGTCTTCGCACCGCTTAAGCATACGTTCCAAATTGGCAAGGCAAGCAGAGAAGGAATCCCCGAAGACCGAGAAATCATCCATGAAGACTTCCATGGTTTGCTCAACCATGTCATGGAAGATAGCTAACATGCACCTTTGGAAAGTCCCGGGGGCATTGCATAAGCCAAAAGGAATTCGTTTATAAGCAAATGTGCCGTAGGGACAAGTGAATGTTGTCTTCTCTTGATCTTGGGGATCGATGGGTATTTGAAAATAACCCGAGAAACCATCCAGAAAGCAGTAATATTCATTACCCGCTAGACGTTCAAGCATTTGGTCCATAAAAGGTAGAGGGAAATGATCCTTTCTCGTGGCATCATTGAGTTTGCGGTAGTCTATACAAACTCTCCACCCAGTAACGAGACGGGTAGAAATCAACTCGTTGTTTGCATTGGGCACAACGGTGATACCACCTTTCTTAGGCACACAATGGACTGGACTAACCCACGGTGAATCCGAAATAGGGTAAATCATACCCGCATCAAGAAGTTTGATAACTTCTTTTTTGATGACTTCATGTATTTTAGGATTCACCCTTCGTTGACTTTGAATTGTGGGCTTAAAGTCGTCCTCCATGAGAATTTTATGTGTGCAGAAATGAGGATCAATTCCACGGATGTCCGAGATTTTCCAAGCGATAGCTCTTTTATGCTTCTTCAACACAGCGACAAGTCGGGCTTTTTCGTCTTCTTTCAGATCCTTTGCGATGATGACCGGTAGCTTCTCGTCGTCTTCCAGAAAAACGTACTCAAGATGAGGCGGTAGGTCCTTAAGCGCGAGAGTAGGATGATCCTCAGTAGATGGTGGAACTAACGATGGATCATCATTAGTCACCTCTTTAGGAGCAGGAGGAGAAAACGGGTCCTCATTGAGAAGTCTCTCAATAGTACTAATGTCTTCATCCCAATTTGTGGACAAATTATCATACTTAATATCGAGAGGACCCAAGCTAGCTTCGAAGTCATCCAAGTCACTTTCTCCGAAAGGAGTCAATGCTGGAGCAATTGAGGCAACGGTCTCAACATTGGGTAGAGAAGAAAGAGTACTTTTGCAAGCATCATGAAAATGTTCTTCACAAGCCTCATCGAGAACATCAATAGCATTAACACTCTCATATGAATAAGGCTGCTTAGAAATCTTACCCATGTTGAAGACAATTTGATCGTCACCAACTCTCATGATTATTTCGCCTGCGGCTACATCAATAAGAGTGCGACCGGTCCTCAGAAATGGACGTCCAACGATTAATGGAACACGGGGATCCATTTCGTAATCAACGACAACAAAATCCGTCGGGAAGGTGAATTTATCAACGCCAACAAAGACATCTTCGGCTATCCCCACTGGATACGCAACCGTACGGTTAGCTAATTCTAAAGTCATTTTGGTGGGGACTAGCTCGGGGAGAGATAATTGCTTCCAAACACTTAAAGGCATTAAGTTTATACTGGCACCTAGATCGGCTAGGGCCATGAAATTCTCTACTCCTGGGAAGTTGCAAGGAATCAAGAAGCGACCCGGATCACCAAGTTTGGTGGGCAATTTCCTTAAAAGCACTGCGGAGCAGTTCTCATTAAGTTGGGTCTGAGCGATGTCAAGGAGTTTCTCTTTATCACTTAGGAGATCTTTAAACATTTTAGCGTATTTGGGCATGTGAGCGAGAGCCTCGGCAAAGGAGATGTTAAAATTCAATTGTTTGAACATTTTAAGGAAGTTCGAAACCTGAATATCATCCTTGCTCTTTTGCTTCTCTTTCCTCAACCTTGAAGGATAAGGTATATTGGATGAAGAAGAAGGCTTTAAGGGAGTAGGATCACTCATAACCACGGGTGGTGGGGAAATGGGGATAGAAGGTGAAGGAGGTGAAGAAAGTTGCTCGTTTTCCTTGTTCACAATCACGGGTGGAGGTGTAGGAAGATCGGGTTCCATATAACCTTTTCCACTTCGAGTGGTGATTGCTTTCATCTCCCCTCTTGGATTCGCAACGGTATTACTCGGAAGAGTACCCGAAGAAGAGGGTTGATTACTTTGGATGAGCGAACCAATCATATCACGAAGATGAAGAGCCTGATTGTTAAAAGAGTTTTGCATGTTGGCATTAATATCATTGCTGTGTTTGGCCATGTCATTCCTTAGCTCGGCTCGAATATCGCTCCCTTGTTTCACCATGTCATTCTTCAAGTTGACAAATTGACTCTGAAGATTCGTCACCATCTCACGATTAGTCTTCATAAACGTCTCGACGTCTTGACTTACGGCCATCGGTTGATTGAGAGGTGGAGCTTGGTAAGCTTGAGAATTTCCTTGAGTTGGGTATGGGTTTCTTTGGGATTGATACTGATTTTGAGCACGAGGTTGGGATTGGTTGTTTCAGTTAAAGCTTTGTTGTTGGTTTTGGTTTGCAGGAGGGAAACCGGGGGGAGCAAGATAATTGTTGGATCGATAACTTAGCAAGTTACGGTCTCCTTGAGGGCGAGCTTGATAGCCTCCCGTGGGATAAGTACCGTATGCTGCGTTAACGTCTTCAGAATAATTGCCATGAGTAGAAGGACACTCATTGTAGGAATGAGGACCACCACATGTGTCACAAGAACTAACAACGGCTTTAGCTTGTTGAGTTTGGTTAGAAGTCAGAATTTGGAGACTTTTGTTAATATCAAGAATAGCACGTTCCAAAATAGACGGGTTGGTGGTGGAAGAAGTAGACGAAACATTGACTCTCTGATTAGATCTTGAGGATGCGGATGAATCCCAATTCTTGTGGTGAGTAGTCATGTTTTCAATCAACTCTCGACACTCCTCTGGTCTCCTTTTCATAAAAGTACCACCGGCGGCGGCATTGATCGTGTCACGATCACGAAAAGTGAGACCATTGTAGAAGGTGTCAATGAGAGTGACGGGGAGCATATTGTGATTAGGACAGCGGTCAATCAAATCATTGTAACGTTCCCAAGCATCGAAAAGCGATTCATCATTCTCTTGCATAAATCCACTGATTTGGTTACGAAGGCTAGTGACCATGGATGGGGGAAAGTAGCGCGATAAAAAGCGTTGAGTCATGTCGTTCCACGTATGAATAGAATTCTTAGGAAGACGGTCAAACCATTTTTCGGCATGGTGAGAAAGTGAGTGTGGAAAAAGTTGAAGGCGAAGGTCATCCATAGAAACACCGGGGCATTTCATGCTTTGGGTAACGGTAATGAATTTGTCTAGGTGTTTGTTGGCATCATCATCCGGAATTCCACGAAACGGGTTCGTTTGCACTTGTTGTATCATATGATGCTTCAACGAAAACTCCTGAGCCGTGACGTGCATTGGCGCAATCGGGCCTCCGCGTCCGTTCATGGTGGGTTGGCACAATTCCTCCATGGTTCGTAAATCAGGTAGAAGGACATTGTTGTTGTTGTTATTGTTGTTGTGGTTATTCAAATTATTTTGAGGTGGGTGATTATTGTTGTTGTTAACACCAGCCATATCTAAATCTTCACGATTCTCGGGCTCAGAATAGTTTGTAGATCTAGTACGCATGCACCTACAGAAGAAAAATATACACAAAGAGAATATCTATATAATATTTTTGGTTTTTATAGGTTTTTTAATGTTTTTGTATTTTTGAAGAGTTTTTATATTTTTTGGAAATTTTTAATAGCAATGAAAATAACGTTCAAAGAACGGATCCCAAAATTCAATGCGTCTCTCACTAGAAACCGTTTATCCTCACGAAAAGAGCCGGCAGCGGCGCCATTTAATACAAGGCTTTTGACACCCTATATGAAAGTTCGTTATAGTTCCGAATCTTTTCGAATTGAAAACCGGTTTTAAGTGCGACTCAATCGTCTTTTGGTGAATCAAGAGAATGGTTTGGTTTGTTTATCTAATTTAAACTACTAGCAAGTAATTAAAGTGTCGTTGAGTAAATTAAAGCTTTGACAAAATTAAACTTAAAGTTAATCAATCGTAATAAAACAATTCATGTTCATCGGAATAAAAATAGCAACCATCGGAATGTCACTAACATTAACCATCGGAATAATCTAGTTCAGATCGGAATACTTAAGAAGCACTTCTGTCGCAATATGCATCTATCGGAATGCTGTTGTCGCAATGACTCTATCGAAAAACGGGCAGCACTTCGTCTTAACCAAGTCCTTAAGACCCGTCGGAATATGCGATCGCAATGTGCGATCGCAACCCAGATCGGAATAAGGGGAATAACCAACCGATCGCAAAGTAAAACCCTAATGGGTTATTGCGATCAAAAACCAAAACCTATCGGAATGAGGAGTAAACCGTCGGAATATGTGTCAAAACCCTAGGATTGCGATGGATGGAAACTGATTCCGAAATTTGTGGCAAGAGTGAATCTCAATAAGCAAACGCAATAAGCAAATCCAAACGGATCTTAAGCAATTGAAAAAGCTTAAATTTAACACTTCTAAAACATAAAATCAAGAACTTTATGAAATGAACTTTAAACTTACTAAATCCTTTTGCAAAATCCGAGAATCAATAAGCTAAGATTCGAATAAGCCAATAAGCATTATGAGCTTATGACCTAAACGTGTAAAAGCTTGTGTGTAAACCAAAAGATCAAACCTTTATTCACGAAAAGCATCAAATCATACGAGTGAGATGTGAAATTCGGATCAAAGGTAGAGTAAATCAAGAAGTGTAGAATGAGAATAAGGATCAAAAGCTTAAAATAGAACTTTGATTAATGAAATAAGCAATACAAAAAGTGTTTAATCTTGAAAGATTAAAAGAAAAAGATGAACTAGTGAGAGAAAGTTTAAGACTTTCTCTCTCTAAAAACTAGAAAGAAACTAAAGAAATAAAAACTAGCTAACTCTCTCCTAATGTGATTAGGAGGGTATTTATAGGGAAGTGGGAGGCATGTGTGGTGCTTTCTTCTTTCTTTTTCTTCTCGACTCGATTTTAATTCTTCGTCTTTGTAGTCTCGGGATTTGAACTTGTCTTTTAATTTTCTTCTTCTATTAGACTTAAGTTCTTCGACTTCATTAAACTTCCGTCTTTAGACTTGCTCTTCGATAAATCTCCCGAATAGGTCTTGGACATCCGTTCTTTAAGCACTCTTGATCTTTTGACTTCGTCTTTTCCCGTTTTCTTTGATAAAAGCCCGTGAAAGCCCGTGTTTTCTTCCTTTTTCATCTTTTGGTCCTAAAACACAATAAAAACACAAACCACGCATAATTCCGACTTTTACGACATAAATCACACGTTTTGGTCTTGTTATTATTGGAAATAAGTGGTAAAAGGATAAGTGTTTTCACACTTATTAATTATCAAATGCAGATAATAAAAAAAATTCAATAAAAAGCCAATACCAACAGATACTCAAAACATTAAGCAGACTATCATACAAATCATTCTCATAACTCAGTTAAAACGTAACAACGTTCATGAACTTACACACAAACGTCCTGCTAACGAATATAGGAGTGACAGTAATCAAACATCATTAATAGAAACCAAAACAGCAACTAGCAATACACAATTTCTATATTAGCTAGCATAAACGAACATAACACAGATCTAATCAAATTAAACAGTTAAAACTAGACTAAGCATGCTATACTGATATGACGAAACTTATCAACTCATGAATATATTCCAAAGCAGATCCTACCAAAAACTGAGTAAGTAAGCAGATCCCAAATCCAAAATTATACTTAACAGATTAAAAACTTGCAATGAAACAAATTCGCATATCAGATTTAAACCAAAACCCCTTACTAACATCAGTATACTCAAAACCCCAACAGATTTGTAAAAAACTTTTATTTAGAACAAAACCATTAACACAGTAATCATTTGTCACACTTAAATCCAAACAGTAAACAAATCTAACATAAAATGGTTCGATTAATAATAAGCAGAAAAACTAACCATTCTAAATCATTTTAAACACGTAAATCTCATAAGCAGTTAACAAACATTAATTTAGTAAACATGAAAGTTAAAAAAGAAAGAAATGAACCTGATGGAGAATCCCTTTGAGAAGATGCGCAACGCTGAGCTGGCATTTAACTCGAATCAACACCACCATCAATCACCATACGAGCCATCATTATACATCGAACCAAGCAGATTTGTTATAATATATTTATCCAGTAGGGATAAATATTGATCCAATTCTTTACTTCTAATATTAAACTTAAGCTATTAATTAGCTTAGATTTAACATCACAAACATTATTATTGTGAAACAGTAATAAGAACTAATTTGTAAAATCAATTTAAGCAGGAAAAACGAGACACGAATTTAAATGAAACGAATGAACTTTTATTAAATTTCCAGAAATATTACAATATTTGATAAAAAGAAATACAGAATTAAACCTAGAACTATTTCTACATAATAACTTTAAAGTAAAATTAATGGATAAAAATTACAAGTATTTTGGGGGTTTATATAGCCAACCCCCTAGGCTGTTGAGGGAGGGTTGTTGAGGCAGATGCATCATCTTGGCCGTCCAAAGAGGATCTTCACTTTCTCTTTCATCATTGTTATCATCGTAGGGCTGTAAATACACAACTAGCACACGGATTGCCAACGTGGCATCCGTTTGTGCTAGTTGTGCTTCTTGATTACTGAGGTGGCTAATCTTGATTGGAGATTGGGGATTGTGAGGTGTCTTGGCCAGTAGATTTTTGCCACGTATCACTTCTTCTATCACTTCTGCCTTCCGAATTCCTTGGGGAATTAATTAATCATCGTGTGCATCACACGTGGGACAAAAAGCCCCAAATAATATGATCAATTTATTGAATTAGGATTTGGGGAGGAATAGTATTATTTTGTTGCAGGTTTCTTTTGTGAAGTGGGGAAGAAACGAGGGAGAAAACACATAGGGGATATCGAACATTATTTAATGTGTGAAAGTGGGGTGACAGAAAACTTGTGGTGTGAATGTGGGTTACTTTGACAGAATAATATACTCACAAATCGTTTGTATAACATTGCAATACCCTAAAGCCCATTTAGCCTTAAATTCGTTTATACTGATTTGGGCTTTTGGCCCATAAAGACTCCATCCATTTCTTTGAATCATTTTGGGCCTTCACAAATTATTTCCACCATCTTTCTTAAAAGAGTTTTTAGCCCAATTATCCAAATCCGTCCCATAGTCCTTTAAATTGGGCCTCAACTTGGGCTTGTTCCAAATAATAACATCTTTTTGAACTTTAAATGGGCTTTTAAGCCCATTTTCCCAAATGTGGGTCCCACAAGTCTTTAAACTCCATAAATGATGAAATCCGCTAAAAATTGAGCTTGAAATTGGCTTTGTCGATCTTTTCATTCAAACTCGTGTCGTTCTTGCCGGTTTTCATGAACTTGGTACCTACACACATGAAACAAGAAAACATACAAATACAAGGCAAATTTGATATATTAAATGCATTATTTCATTGTTTAAGGATACAAATGATATGAGTATTTAAGCTCATATCAAACTCCCCCTTGCTAAGCAATTGTCGTGTCCTCACGCAATGATAAATTAAAACACTAACTACACCATTATTCAACTTTTGATAACTACATTTTGCAAAGACATAATGTATTGCTTTCATTATTCGAAAAATAACTTTTAGGATCATAAAACTCAAATAGATTCATCGTCCCTGACTTTTCACTTTTCCATGCCAAGTGCAAAAACAAGATCATTGTCAATCATAAGCCCCAAAATTAAACCAACTCATACAAGTAATTTGTGTTAAACTCAATCTCCTATTATTCCTAATTGTATCTCTAGATTTTATTTGTCATTCACCCAAAGGCTCATTTGACTTTATTTAATATCTTATTTAGTCAAAAAATAAAGGCAAAAACGGCGTAAACTCAACTCTCAAAACCTAACCTCGACTTCAAAAACCGTTGTCACTAAAGAAAGCCCACATCAAGGATAACTTAACACGATTTGAGGGATAAATCCCCGGACCCAAAATTTGGCTAATATGGCTACTTAAAGCAACAATAAAAACCTCCAAAGTAAATTATGACCTTATTAATGGAGTTAGCAACAACTACATCATAACACCTTGTGGCTCTTTAAGATGCAATTGTGTTCCTTATTTAAAATCCACACCCGAAGGCTCCTTGGACAAAAATAAGGGAATTGACAACACCATCCCACCTTACGGATCATGATGATGAAGCAATTTTTTTCAACACGTCCCCTCGCCATACACCCTAAGGCTCTAATGACAAGGTTAGTGCTACATGACTCCCACCCGAAGGCTCCTAGAGAACATGTTTTTATTTATTCTTCTTTATTAATATGATATTTATAGTAAGCCAAATTTCCGCAATCCCATGATCAAAAGTCCATGACGCTGACACCCTTAATGTGTTCTCACTTTAATTACAAGGGAAGAAAAAGAAGGAGTTACGAGTTAAGATATCAAGCCTAAACCGCTAAAAACTTCATTTATTAAGCAACTATTATTCAAGTGTGGAAAGTAAATACGAGGAGATTAAATCAAACACAAAAATACTTGCACAAAAAGAATTTAACCTTAAAAACTTATGATTGAACTCTATCATCTCTTGTTCTCCATATTGTAAAATTCCAAAAATGTGAAATCCATGGATACTTAGCCTATTAAATCAAAGTTTTGGGTTTTCAAGTCATCTATAGGATCTTGCATCTTCTTATAATTTTTCAAGTTTTAGAATTTGCGTTTTAAAGTTCCCTTAATAAACGACTTTCTAGGATCAATTATAGGAGCTTGCGAAAAGTTCTTGTTCTTAACTCGTATGAATTAAGACTTTCGCGTTTTAAAGCTCCCTATATAAAAGCCTAGTAAAACTTAATTCAAATACGTTAAGGAAAAGCTAAGGTTAAAAACCGAGTCGAGTCAAAAACTATTTTTATTTTCACCAACGGAAAGCCTACATTTGTGTCAAAAGCACTTATTTTCTTTATTAAAACTTTAAAATAACACTAATAATTTAAAAGTTTATTGAAAAATGAGAAAAACAATTACATTTAGACACGACAAAAGCAATTACACGCGATTATATCGATTGACTCCCCCATGCTAAAACCAAACATTGTCCTCAATGTTTCTTAGCTCAAGAGTAACACCCCTTGCTAAAATACGAAGAGTCTAATGCAAAATCCTAACATGGTAAGAGCACGCAAATCTATAAGCCGTTTATTAGTTATGCCTCAAGATAAAACGTTAGTCGATAAAAATCAAGGGATAGAAAGTGTGCCCCTTTTTGGCATTAAAAGATAGGAAGATCAAGTGGATCGACAAAAATCGAACACGAGAGTCTTCAATAATAAGTGTCATACCTAAGATTCACAACACAACAAAACACGAGCACGAGCTTGAAAGATCAAGCCTTATTAGTGTTAGAAAATAGAAAGAAGATAGAATGTATGGGACTCCCCCACAAGGCACCTCGTTTTTGTTAACCGAGTCATGAGCTCGACTCGATCCCCGCATTCATTGGTCCTTAGGGAAAGTGGTGAAAACCGGCATATTGAAATAAAATCCAACATAAAGCACGATGCCGGGGTCAAAGTTTACATCCTCGTTGTCGGATGACAAACAAAAGGATAAAACTCCAACACAAATCTCTAACAAGAGATGGTAGTCACAAATAAAGGTATGGATGTAGCACGCTCCCTGAGATAAACTCGCACCAAGATGATTAAAAAGTCTTTCGATTATTGCATCGGTGAAAGGCCGAGATTTCCCTAAATCAATGATTCCGGAGTCGAATACCTCGTCCTCGGTGGAGAAAGGAATAGACAACACGGTGTCGTCCCCCCATGCTAATCCTAAATCATATGAAGCACATGGTAAAGATGGTATAAAAGTCTCAACACTAATGGTTTCAACTTGCATGACTTTGTTGACCTTATCACTCTTAGGAATGTGAACAAAGGGGTCATGATACTCAAAATGAGTCGCATGAAAAACATCACACATTAAGATCAAATCGAGTGGGAAGGATAATTAGAGCAAAAGTAATTTCTCCCTCCGGGTCAACATTATCATCATCATAAATCGGGTGATCAAACCAAGAGTCTTCATCACCGTCATTAGACTCTTCCTCAAATTCCGAAGGAATGTCTATATAAAGAAACTCATCAACCTCCTTCATGAGAAGATCATCATCACAAAGGTTGTGAGATGTAGGAGGTATGATGTTCTCAAAATCCTCTTGAAATAATGGATTATTGTTCATTGAAGCTTCAAAGAGAGGATTTGAGTAAGTCACAAAAGTGTCATCAATCTTGTCATCACAAGAAATATCCGACAAAGTATCAAGTGTATCGCACTCGGATATAAGATCATCATTCTCATTAGAAGGAAATTCATCGGAGAATTCCTCGAGAATGGTAGGTAAAACACGAAAATCACGTTCGATCTCGAGATCGGAAACGTCTTCACTTCCCCGTGGAAGTGAATCAATAATAGCAAAAAGTTCATCGATGAACTTATCACATGAATAGTCACTAACCTCACTCGGTGTGAAGTTAGGAATCAAAGGTTCTTCAATTGAAGATTGTGCCTTAGGAACATCATTATGATCCTTAGAAGAGAGTGAAAATGAGTCCATTTTCAAAGATTGTTCAATTAAAGCAATGTCACTCTCGGGATCAAAATTCTCACTATTAAACTCACTAGCATCAAATGGCTCACTTAAGTAATCATCAATTTCCTTTTCAATCTTAGAACTTTCATCCTCGTGTGGAGTGAATGTAGATGAGGAAAGATTACAACATGATTCAACAAAACAAGCTTCTTCCTTTGAATTTAACTTTTCATTTTCACGAAATAGAGTTTCTAAAATTGGAAAAACACCTTTATCAAAAAGAGCTTTCTTATTACTTTTAATTGTTTCAACTAGTTTAACACTTTCCACTTTCTTAGAAGCAAATCTTGGAATCTATGCCGGTTTAAAAACAATGCTTTTATCTCCATAAAACAATTTAATTTCCTCTTTCCTCATATCAACTTGAACTTGAGCCGTGCACAAAAATGCACGTCCTAAAATAATAGGCACACGAGGATTCGTCTCATAATAAACTATAGCAAAATCGGCTAAGTATAAGAAATTTCCCTCTTTAACAATGAAATTTTCCGCTATACCAACCGGTCGAGTGGTGGTACCATTAGCAAGCTCAATGATCATTCGAGTGGTACTAAGTGGTGCATAATCAATGGTTTTCCAAAGAGCTAGGGGCATTAAGTTAATGCTAGCTCCTAGATCGGCTAGAGCTTTGCACACCCCAAGCTCATTGAAAACACAAGGTATCAAGAATTAACCCGGATCTTTATATTTCTCGAGAAAGAAATCAAAGAAAACCGAGGTACTAATCACATTCAAAGTAGCCTTGGTGACATCTAGAAAAGTTTCCTTAGGTGGAGGATTAAACTCAATCACTTCAACTTCTTCTAAATTTTCACAATCATCATAAACGGTAATGGCCTTAAGCTCTCCCTTCGGGTTTGGAATGGTATTACTAGGTAAGCAACCCGACGAAGATGATGGTTTAGACATAAATTCCTCAAACATCGAAAGCAATTTATTTTGACTTTGTTCCAAACTTTGGTGCATACGATTTTGGTTTTGCGTTAGCCTTTGTTGATTAAGCTCAATCTTGTTATTTTGCCCTTTAATCGTATTTTGAAAATCGAGTCTCAAAGTATTAATTTGCCCTTGAATGTTTTTTTGAAAAGCCTTCAAATTTGCCTCATTTGACTTGATATAGCTTGACAACTCATTTTGATTATTGTGAAAACCTTGATTGTTTTGATTAGCATTAAACCTATTTCTTTGATTGTAATTCCCTTGGTGACCACGGTTAAAGTTATTCCCATTATTTCCATTGTTGTACCTATTTTGAACCGGTGGAAAACCCGGTGGAGCAACATGATTTTGACGAGGAACTTGACCGTTGGAGCCATAAGTTCCCGTCGAGGCAAAAGCACTAGCTTGATCAAACCCCGTGGTCGAACAAGCATAATTAGGATGTGCTCCACCACATGATACACAAACATTCTCAACCATATTAATCGATCCATGAGGATTCTTCCTAATCTCATTCAACAAAGTTGCGAATCCACTATCAATCTTAGAGTCCAATCTAGCAAACTCGGGATTTAATGAATTCACATTGGAAACACTCGGTGTGTTTCGTGAATATTGTGATCTAGACTTATCCTCAATTATTCTCCACGCGTCTCTCGGAGTTTTTCTTAAAAGATTACCACCCGCGGCGGCATTTGAAGAATCTTGTTCAATCATATTAAGCCCATTATAAAAAGTATTTATTTGATGCAATTCCGAGAAACCGTGGTGTGGACATTGTCTTAACAAACCTTTAAATCTTTCCCAAGCAACCCCAAACGATTCATGCACTTTTTTTTCAAATTTAATGATCTCGTTCTTAAAGTGTGTTATCTTAGATGGTGGAAAGAAGTAATCCATAAACTTAGACACTAAATCATCCCATGTTAAGATCGAACCCGGTGGTTCTTTCTCATACCAAAGCTTAGCATTACCCTCGAGCGAGTACGGAAAAAGCATGAGCTTAATCGCGTCATTCGGCACATCTCTAAACTTGAGAGTCGAGGTAATTTGAAGAAAATTCCGAATGTGAGAGTGCGGGCTATCGGTCTCATTGCCATGAAATTGGTCGGCACGAATGAGTGATAAAAGACCCGTCTTAATCTCAAAATGATCCGCCAAAATAGCCGGCACAACGATTGCTTCCCCATACCCTTCGGTGGGTGCACTGAGCAATTCCTCTATTGTTCGGTTATCGGCCATCTCTACTAAATAGGTGGAAGCTCGGGTTCCACTATTCATTGGTGACGATTTCTATTTCTACGAGGAATATTTTCAAGCCTATTAAAATCAATCACAAGTCGAGAAGAACGTAATTGCATACACTACAAAGACGAGAATTTAGAGGATTGAAGAAAAGAAATTAGACAAGAAGAAGATTATTTTTGGTATTTTATTTGGTATTGCTCAATAAAAAATGATCGATAAAAAACAAGGAATAAGGATAACTACTATGGAAGTAAATTACCCTCGGTCGACTTTGAAACGATAGGTGAAAACCTAAACGTCTCGAGGTTCAATAAGTAAACTAAAAAAATAAGATTTATTACTACTTGAGGCGGCAAACCAATAATAGGTTGTCCCTCTCAATATACGCACAAGCAAGCGGAGAAACGAGGTGGCACAAAGCACTTAAAAACCTTTTTCCTTAGACGGCCTTTTATAGCACGTCGCCTTATACCCACCTTATAGTTTGTATAAATCGAGTTCAAACTTCTTATTAGTATTTATCTATTTTGCCTTTTATTTTTGTTTTGGATTCGACTACAATAGCTAGGTGATGAAATCCCAACAAAGGCCTTATTTGAAAAGTATGTAAATTTACTGTTCTACGTAATACAATATATTATTCATAAAAAATGAGAAAAACGATACATACTATATAATAGAAAAATAACAAAACTTTTCGAGGACGGAAAGGGTCTTCAAATCAACGATCAACAAATCTCCACAAAGACGAATCGTACACAAGATCCCCGGCAGCGGCGCCAAAATTTTTTATGTGCCGTTGATAGTATATGTGATAATTAAGATACGTTATAGGGTAAATTAGAAAATTACCTTTAGGAAAAAGTAATAGACTAATATTACCAAAGACGAATTCAATTAAACACGTTAGTGAACCAAGTTCGTTGTACACGAAGATCGAGTGAATTTGAGACGTTTTTGTTTCGATTTGGACAATTAATTTGAATGGTTTTCGTTTTTTAAACTAAATATTAAATCTACAAATTTAAAACCTATTTTAATCCTAAAGTGCATGAATCGTAAACCCCAAATTAACTAAAGACAATAACAATTACTTAAAATTAAAACTATTTAAAAATTAATCTACAAAAAATATTCTATAAAATTTATTCTATAAAAATAACTTTAACTCTATTTAAAAATCTAATTAACTTTTTTAAACTAATTAACTTTATTAAAATTTACTTATACTAAATCTATTTTTTTAAAACTAATTTTGTTTAAATCTAAAGTTATAAAAATCTATTTATTAAAATAAACTAATTAAACTTTTAAATTAATAAAAACATTTTTATTTTTATTTTTATAAAACTAAAATTTACTTTAATAAAAACATTAATTAAAATATTATTTAAAAACGTAACTTTGATTAAAACACACTTTAAGTAAAATAACTGCCAAACTTAAATCTACTTTATTAACTAATAAACCGAAAGAAAACTCAAAAGAGCTATTAGCTCAGTTGGTTAAAGCATTAAGCATTCATCCGTGAGGTCACGGGTTCGATCCCCATAGAGGACGAATTTTAGTGAAATATTTTTGTAATTCATTTTTGACAGATAAAATTAACATAATAGTCATAGGAATGACTTGTGTGACAGAAATTTGGAATACTGATAAGGAAATCAGTTTTGAGCTTATCAGACCAGTGGATTCTGAAAGCTTTGTAGAAATCACAATATATTAAACAAAAACTGAATAAAATTATGCAATAAAACAGTTCTAGATTATCAAATGCAGATCATAAAAAAATTCAGTAAAAAGCCAATACCAACAGATACTCAAAACATTAAGCAGACTATCATACAAATCATTCTCATAACTCAGTTAAAACGTGACAGCGTTCATGAACTTACACGCAAACGTCCTGCTAACGAATATAGGAGTGACAACAATCAAACATCATTAATAGAAACCAAAACAGCAACTAGCAATACACAATTTCTATATTAGCTAGCATAAACGAACATAACACATATCTAATCAAATTAAACAGTTAAAACTAGACTAAGCATGCTATACTGATATGACGAAACTTATCAACTCATGAATATATTCCAAAGCAGGTCCTACCAAAAACTGAGTAAGTAAGCAGATCCCAAATCCAAAATTATACTTAACAGATTAAAAACTTGCAATGAAACAAATTCGCATATCAGATTTAAACCAAAACCCCTTACTAACATCAGTACACTCAAAACCCCAACAGATTTGTCAAAAACTTTTATTTAGAACAAAACCATTAACAGAGTAATCATTTGTCACACTTAAATCCAAACAGTAAACAAATCTAACATAAAATGGTTCGATTAATAATAAGCAGAAAACTAACCATTCTAAATCATTTTAAACACGTAAATCTCATAAGCAGTTAACAAACATTAATTTAGTAAACATGAAAGTTAAAAAAGAAAGAAATGAACCTGATGGAGAATCCCTTTGAGAAGATGCGCAACGCTGAGCTGGCATTTAACTCGAATCAACACCACCATCAATCACCATACGAGCCACCATTATACATTGAACCAAGCAGATTTGTTATAATATATTTATCCAGTAGGGATAAATATTGATCCAATTCTTTACTTCTAATATTAAACATAAGCTATTAATTAGCTTAGATTTAACATCACAAACATTATTATTGTGAAACAGTAATAAGAACTAATTTGTAAAATCAATTTAAGCAGGAAAAACGAGACACGAATTTAATTGAAACGAATAAACTTTTATTAAATTTCCAGAAATATTACAAGATTTGATAAAAAGAAATACAGAATTAAACCTAGAACTATTTCTACATAATAACTTTAAAGCAAAATTAATGGATAAAAATTACAAGTATTTTCGGGGTTTATATAGCCAACCCCCTAGGCTGTTGAGGGAGGGTTGTTGAGGCAGATTCATCATCTTGGCCGTCCAAAGAGGATCTTCACTTTCTCTTACATCATTGTTATCATCGTAGGGCTGTAAATACACAACTAGCACACGGATTGCCAACGTGGCATCCGTTTATGCTAGTTGTGCTTCTTGATTGCTGAGGTGGCTAATCTTGATTGGAGATTGGGGATTGTGAGGTGTCTTGGCCAGTAGATTTTTGCCACGTATCACGTCTTCTATCACTTCCGCCTTTCGAATTCCTTGGGGAATTAATTAATCATCGTGTGCATCACACGTGGGACAAAAAGCCCCAAATAATATGATCAATTTATTGAATTAGGGTTTGGGAGGAATAGTATTATTTTGTTGCAGGTTTATTTTGTGAAGTGGGGAAGAAAC
Organism: Glebionis coronaria; assembly: GCA_025667525.1. NCBI lineage: Eukaryota > Viridiplantae > Streptophyta > Magnoliopsida > Asterales > Asteraceae > Glebionis > Glebionis coronaria. The sequence continues at coordinate 195,176,349 of CM046878.1, forward strand.
GAGGGAGAAAACACATAGGGGATATCGAACATTATTTAATGTGTGAAAGTGGGGTGACAGAAAATGTGTGGTGTGAATGTGGGTTACTTTAAGTGAATAATATACTCACAAATCGTTTGTATAACATTGCAAAACCCTAAAGCCCATTTAGCCTTAAATTCGTTTATACTGATTTGGGCTTTTGGCCTATAAAGACTCCATCCATTTCTTTGAATCATTTTGCGCCTTCACAAATTATTTCCACCGTCTTTCTTAAAAGAGTTTTTAGCCCAATTATCCAAATCCGTCCCATAGTCCTTTAAATTGGGCCTCAACTTGGGCTTGTTCCAAATAATAACATTTTTTTGAACTTCAAATGGGCTTTTAAGCCCATTTTCCCAAATGTGGGTCCCACAAGTCTTTAAACTCCATAAATGATGAAATCCGCTAAAAATTGAGCTTGAAATTGGTTTTGTCGATCTTTTCATTCAAACTCGTGTCGTTCTTTCCAGTTTTCGTGAACTTGGTACCTACACACATGAAACAAGAAAACATACATATACAAGGCAAATTTGATATATTAAATGCATTATTTCATTGTTTAAGGATACAAATGATATGAGTATTTAAGCTCATATCAGTTTGCCTCGTATGAAAGTTCGTTAAACCGATCTTTTCGAATTGATTACTAGTTAAAAGTGCGACTCAGTCGTTCTTGGTGGAAAAATAAATGGTTTGGTTATCTATTTTAAACTAAAAGTAAATATTAAAATGTCGTTGAGTAAAACAAAAGCTTTAAAAATTAAACTAAAAATTACTAGAACAACACTTGGTAAAAACAGAGATTTCGTGAAGCGTGCAATTTTTGGAAATTAAAACGTAATGAATCTAAAACTTGAAAACTTTGTAAAAAAAAGAAATTAATCCCATCGGAATGCCTGGTCAGAATGCTTTGTCGGAATATGATCAGAATGCACTTGATCGGAATGTAATCAGAATGTCAAAGGAAGAATCCTATCGGAATACCAGCATCGGAATATTGTCGGAATATACCCAAAAGGAATCTGATCGGAATGTCTTAATCGGAAGGAAAAAGGAAAACGATCGGAATAAACTAGAAAAGAAATCTATTGGAATCCAAAAGGAATCCCAATCGGAATGTACAAAACCCTTTTCCGATACCTTGTGATCGGAATAATAGTGAGCTTATCGGAATAACAAGCCCTAATCGGAATGTCCAGTCGGAAGGGGGTTTACCCTTTTCCGATGCCTTGCACTTCGAAATAAGCCAAGTTTATAAGCTAATTTTGATAATCTCAAACCAAGACTTAAACAAATTACTAATAAGCCGAACTAATAAGCATAAAATAAGAACTTTTCAAAACTTTAAATAAGCAAAACTTTTAAATCAAACTTTAAAAAGACTAAAACTTTAAGAAAACTTAAAACCTAAATAAGCTAAACATAAACTAAGTCAATAAGCATGAAAAGCTCAAAAACTTAATTTGTATTAAAACTTAGAGATGAATAAAAAGATAAATTTTTTAATCACATAAGCATCAAGATGAAAACAAAATCAAAGATTATCACTAATCAAGATCAAAATAAAGAAAGGTAGAAGAAGATTATAGATAAGAAACTTAACTTGAACTTATAGATTAATGATTTCAAAATACAAGATCAAATCAAAGCTTAAACATGAAAAGAAAGAAAAGATGAAGTTCTAGTGAGAGAAAGGTAAACACTTTCTCTCTCTAAAAATTAAAGTAAAAAAAATAAAAATAAACTAGCTAACACCCTCCTAATGTGTCATTAGGAGGGTATTTATAGGAGGTGGGAAGGTGCATGTGTTACTTCCTTCTTTCTTTCTTCTCGACTCGATTTAAATGCTTTGTCATTCTCGACGTCGTCTCGGGATTTGTCGATACAAATTGAACTTGTCTTATAATTTTCTTCTTCTATTAGACTTGACTTCTTCGACTTCATTAAACTTCCGGCTTTAGACTTTTTCTTCGATAAATCTTCAGAATAGGCCTTGGACTTCCGTTCTTTTTGCACTCTTGATCTTTTGACTTCGTCTTTTCTCGTTTTCTTCGATAAAAGCCCGTGATAGCCCATGTTTTCTTCCTTTTTCACATTTTTATCCTGAAACACAATAAAAACACAAACCACGCATAATTCCGACTTTTACGACATAAAATACACGTTTTGGTCTTGTTATTATTGGAAATAAGTGGTAAAAGGATAAGTGTATTCACATTTATTAACACCCCTATCCGAGACGAGAGTTAGTACGCTGAGTGCGCTGCTCGGACGGATAACTTGAATAAGAGACAAAGTTAAATTTACAACGATTACCTTAAGAGGGGAAATGGTTTCACTTTTATCATGCTGGCCTTTTTGCGGATGATTGGTCATAACGGGTCGGTGTCATGAGCTTAAACACAATTGTATATCTTATGCTATGAGATGAAATGCCTTATCAATAGATTGTGACAAAAATTCTATTAAATGATTATGATTGATTTTTCTGTTGTGTTCAAATAATGATTTGATAAACCTATAGACTTGCTCAACCGTTGTGTTGATGATTTTAAGCATGTATTTCAGGTGATTTAAGTTGATAGATGGCGGAGCTTGCTGGAGAAGGTTGCGGGTTGCTTTTGTGGTAGTTGAGTCTAAAACTGATTTCCTTCCCTGTTGTCATAAAAATAATTATGAATGGTCATGTACTTTAGTAAAAATGTTTGTGGATTGGTTGAGATCTTTGAGGGACCGAAACGCTGCTCTGATTGTTAAACTTTGTTTTAATTGGGATCGATGGTTTTAGACAAATGGTTAAATTACTTTCTTTTCTATTTGAAATGTCTCATTTTGAGATCCTTAAAAGTGTGTTGTGTAATGATGTTTGAGTTCAGAACCCAAATGTGTATTTACGTTACACAATGTAATTTGGGGGTGTTAAAGATTGGCAATCAGAGCTTTTAGTTATAGAGAATTAGGTTGATTTTGAAAAATGTCCTAAACTATAACTTTGGTGCCAAAAATATTTGACAAAAGCACGTAACTTCTCTACAAGGCTCCGGTAAGATTATTTTAGTTTTGTTCTTGTATTATAGATGTATCCCTTAAAGCTGTAATGATTTCTCGAGCATTTATTAAGTAAATACTATGATGATGTATTGATGTTGTTAAAAGTACGTCGAGTACTTGTATCATAATTTTCTTTATGCAATGCATATGTATATAATTTTAAATAATGACCTTATATACCGCCGAGGGTCTGGGACAGTAAACCAGATGATGAACGATTTTACAACTGATTTCTTGTGACTTGTATCGGGTATGAAGAAGTATGATCAATTGATGTAGGAAAGATATGTGGTTGAAACTCGTGTGATTAGGAGGTTTGATGTGAATGAAAAGTTGTTTCAAAGGTTGCATCTAGTATGTGGAGACTGGAGTTTGTTAGGACCCGGAAGATGAACGAGATTGTTAGCCTTAAGTCGATGGTGATGAATTTGAGTTCTTGAATTGAAAAGCTTAAAAAGGAACAGTTAAGGTTTGAGAGGATGAGTGACTGAGAGTCTCATTTGATATTAATTCTTAGTCAAGGTTGGAAGTGTAGGAATGATGAAAGTCGTACTGAGATTTGTTTTGTGATTAAACTGCCGTGTAGAAGTGAGTATTTGAACTTTGGGATTGAGCTGCCATCATGTTATGGATTTGACCTTGACGTGAAAAAGGGAAATAGACGAGTGTGGTGAAGCTGACAGCAACCTTAAGGAGGATGAGGAGCTGGTGTCTAAGAAACTAACCGCGAGATGGATTTCTTTGTATTTTATTTTCTTGTTGTGATCGAACTTATTTAGACCTTGTGTGGTAGTATTGTGATGAAACTTATTATCTTTTAAGTTTGTTCGGTAAATGATTGTAGTGACAAACATTGCCACTATCCTGTTGAATCCTCAACTCAATCTGAATTACCCTCGTGATCTATGATATGTTCTTATTAACTCTTTTGTGATTTGATTGATGAATCATTGTAGTTGTGTTTTTTTGCATGTAGTATCCATGATATGTCCTAATAAAGAAATCCTTGTTTTATCTTGATATGTATACTTATCATGTTTCTTTCTTCTGTGATGATAGAAGAAGGAGTAGAGGAAGTATATTTCTGTCATTAGCGGATCGCTGCGTGACTAAGTTTCTTAAAATATGCCGCCAAAGCTAACAACTACTACTGTGAACACTATGATTGAACGAGCTATTGCTAGAGCACTTGAAGCTGATCGTGCTGCAAGGAACCAAGGTGCTGAACTTGATGCTGCTGAGATAACGATGATGATGCTGGAAATAATGATGCTGCTGCTGGGAATAATGATGATGTTGTTGATCCAGTTGGGAGTGTTGCTACTGTTCCGCAGGTTCCAAGAGAATGTACGTATGCTAGTTTTATGAAGTGTGGTCCTACTCAGTTTCGTGGCACCGGTGGTGCTTTGGAAATGCACAGATGGATTGAGAAGATAAAGAGTACATTTGAGATTAGTGGGTGTTCCGAAGCTAATAAGGTGAAATTTGTTGCCGCTACATTTCAGGATGATGCACTGAGTTGGTGGAATAGTCAAGTGGCTACTGTAGGATCAGTTGTGGCTAATAGTAGGACATGGACCGTGACTAAAGGATTACTGACTGATCAGTTTTGTCCCGAGGAGGAACTAGGACAGTTGGAAGATAAATTGAGGCACTTAGTGTTATGAAATGATAATATTACTACTTATACTAGGAGGTTTTCTAAGTTTTGTTTGTTATGTCCTGATTCTTTTCCGAATGACCGTAAGAAGATGAAGCAGTACATTAAAGGATTGTCTAGTAACATCAAGGGTGAGACTACTTCTTCAAGACCTAAATCTTTTGATGAAGCTATTCAGATGGCACATGCTTTAATGGACGTGAAAGTGCAAGATAAGAAAGATAGCATTGCTGAGAGCAATAAAAGAAAGTGGGAATCTGCTCAGTCCAGCCAGAATCAAGGTCAGAATCGTAAGGATTACCGTAATAACAATAACAAAACACAGAACCAAAATCGGTATTTAAACTATGGAAGTAATGATGGGATTCGTGCTGCCACTGTGTTTGGAAGTAACAAGATAAATCCCAAGTGTGTTTGTTGTACTTTATACCATGTAGGTAACTGTCCTCCTGCTTGCCGTAAGTGTGGACAACCTGGTCATAAAGCTGCTAAGTGTAGGACAAGAGGATTAGTTACTGTAATTAGTACCCCTAGAGTTTTGATATGTTTTCGATGTGGTGAGAAAGGCCACAAGGAAGGAAATTTTCTAAGGAGAGGAAATCGACGAGATGGGCATGTTGCCGCTCTAGCTTACGTTTTGGGTGATGCTGACAACCCTTAAGGTCTGAACGATGTAAATGGTGTGTTCTTATTTGATGTTATTTATGTTAGTGTGTGTTTGGTTTTAGATCAGATAGAAACTGTAGAAATCTAAAGATTCAGTTGTTTTATCAATGGAGAATTTGTAAGATTGACGATTAACTATGATGTGGAGTTAACCGATGGAAAGGTTGTTAGTGTTAGCTCTGTATAAGAGAGTGTTCCTTGAATTTAGGGAAGTAGGTGTTTAATATCGACTTGATAATCATACAATTTGAATTTTTAGATGTAGGTTATGGGTATGAACTGGTTAGTTGTGCGTGGTGCTGATGTTTGAGATTGAACCAGTCCCTACTATAATTGATAACTACTGGTTTAGATTATGCTGAGAAGCTGAGTGTTGACTGTGAAAGATGATGAGTGAAGTTTTCTGGTTGAGAAGTGTGTCTTGTTGGAAAATGAGGAAGTAGGTGGAAGAGGGATGTGATGTATTTTTAGCTTAGGTAACTAGTGATAGTGTCATTGAGAAGAAGTTGCGAAATATGTTAATGATTCGAGAATATTCTGAAGTTTTCCTAAAGTTTTGTCGAGTAACTGTCGTTTCGTGAAGTGGAGTTCGTGTCGATTGAGTGATGTAAGTGATAGGTGTAGTGCTTCTGCGTCTCATTAAGTAGTATTTGTACGCCTTATCATTTGGCACCGTTAGAGTGGAAAGAGTTACTTGATCAATTGTGGGAATTGATGAATAAGGAATGTATTAGGTTAAGTTTCGTTGTAGTAGGGATCGCCTGTGTTGTTTGTCAAGAAGGATTGATTGTTTCGGATGTGTATCGAGTATCATGAGCTTAACAAATATAACGTCAATCATAGGCGTATTGAGTTATTTGACTAATTATAAGAATCCAGTGTGTACTCGAAGATCGTTGTGAGGTCTGGTTATCATTAATTGAGAGCTAAGGTAGAAGATATTCCTATAACTGTTTTTCGTACTTGATGTGAGTATTTTAGTTTCAAGTGATGCTTTTTGGATTGACGAATGCGTCTACTGTATTCATGGACTTGGTGAATCATGTGTGTAAGTTGTATTAAGATGAGTTAATCATTGTATCTATTGACGATATTCTATTTTATTCCAAGAGGAAAGAAGGAGCATAAGTAGCATATGCGGATAATTTTAGGATGGTTGAAGAAAGAAAAGTTGTATGCGAAGTTCTTTAAGTGTGAGTGTTGGTTGTAAGTAGTGCATTTTCTAGGGCATTTGATTGACAACAAAGGTATTCGTGAAGATCTTGCCAAGATTGAAACGATTAAGGATTGGTCGGTACCAACGACGCTGACAGAAATCTGTTAATTCTTTGGTCTAAGCTGTGTATTATCGAAGGTTTATCGAAAGGTTTTCACTGATTGTTAAACCATTGATTAAGCTGACTAGAAAGAATTGGACATGTGAGTCCCACTTTTACATCTAAATTTGTAAGTTTCGAGATCTGATCCTCATCAGATGAGGAAGCAATATTCTGAACAATGAAGGGTAAGTTGTGTTCTGCACCAATGTTGTCATTGCTGGAAGGACCCGAAGCATTTGTAGTTTGTAGTTTGTTGTGATGTGTTTCATAAGGGTTGTGAAGTTTTAGTATTCGATTTGATAATTTTGTAAATATTACTTGTATGGAATCAAGTGTGTAGCAATTAAGGATCATAAGAGTTATCTCATATTCAATTCCTTTAGAAGTCAAAGGAGATGAGTAGAGGATCACTAGTTATAAAATTCCGAGTACTCGAGTATGTTGGTGGTTATGACTGTGAGTGATTATGACTACGAGATTTGCTACTATCCGGGAAAAGCGAATGTGGTAGCTGATGCACTTATCAGGAAGGAGAAAGGAAAAAGCCTCTAAGATTTAGGTTTTGGTGATAACAAGAAGTGTGGACTTGATAGAAAGGATATTGAAATTCTAAGTTAGCGGTATGAAAGGGAAGGATGTCAAGGTAAGTGGTTTCAACATTGTGTCAAACTTATGAAAGGGATTTTGTTGTAAAGTCAAGTGAGACATGGTATATTGAGCACTCCTAACATACCTGAGTTGAGAGTGTGAGACTTAGTGATGAAGGAATTTCACAAGTCAATGTATTCGATGCATTCTAGTTTGGATAAAAGTGAAAGTTGAGTTGAGTACTGCGTGTTATACAGAGACTGATACACAGAGTGAAAGGAAGATTTGAACATTGGACGATATACTTGTGTGCGTGTGATTGACTTAGGAAATTGTTGGAATTCTTATACAAGAATGGTTACCATGCTAGTAATGAGGTTGTACTGTTTGAAAGTCCATAAAGAACTTCAAATTGTGAAGATTAAAGACCATGATTTATGGACGTAAGTTAGGTTTTCTGTGTATTGAAGTAATGTAGGAAGAAGTAAATGACTGAACTAGGAATGATGTTGGTGATTACTGATACGATTGTAAAGATTAAGGATCATTTGATAGCTACAAGGAATCGTCAGAAGAGTTATGTTGGCAATCGAAGGAAATCGATGGAATTTGAAATTAGAAACATGATTATACTTAAGGTGTCGTTATGAAGGTTGACATTTGTTCTGGGAAAAACAAGGAAAGAATCCAACTTAAAGATAAGTTGCATTTCATAGAGAGAAATGTGAAGAGTTCTTAAGAGATTGAAGTATCGTAAGGTTTGTATTGTGATGATACAAGAAATCTAGGAGTGGATGTGAATTCGTGAAGGAAGCATGAGGATTTCTTTAAGGAAAAGAGTTCTCTATTGTTCTAGAGGTATGGAAGGTGAGTATAAGAGGGGCCGAGCGCCGGGACGTCGCACTCTTTTAGGAGGATAGGATGTGATAACCCGAACCCAAGGTCAATATTTAAACTTATTTTACGAATATTTTTGAAATTTTTGACAAGCTTGAATGCTATGACGTTTGGTGGTTTAATTTAAAACCGATGTTGGAGGCCTTATTTATACCTTTTTACTAATAGTGAGGATTATTAGTGATGACGATATCGACGGATGCCCGAAATATTACGTTTTATTATTTGTTGTTTCGATGTTTATATTTTTGGCGTTTTTATTTTAATTGCGTACTAAGTCGTACCGGGATTATATTAATATCATATTTTGAGTGCATTTTAATTTTTGAGAAGTATTTTTACGAAACCCGAGTCTCGTAAATAATTTTAAAATTGACAATTTACATTTTCTACCCTTTAAACTATTTTATTTCTTTTTGGACCAAAACTACACCAAATTGGCAAAAGTGGCCCTTGGACCACCATATATGAACAAAAATCACACCTAAAAACACATAGTTTACATCACCATAAAATTCATTACATCTCTCTCTTTCTTTTCTTTGTAAACCGTCACCCATAGCCCCCCTTCAATCAATTTTCATCCAAAATCTAGCTTGATCTAAGCTAAAACAAATAAAGTCTCATCCTTAGATTTTCAAGGGGCTTCTTTTGGTACTAATCTTAGCAACATGCATGAAGTTTAATTTTTTTAAGGTTGGTAGGTCAAGTTTATGATCATGCATGTGTTATTGGTGATGATCAAGAGATGATCATGCCAAAATTTTGTTAAAAATTTGATTTTTATTCTTGAGTTTTTATTTTTATGATTGATACAAGTGATAGGGTTAAGATATGTTGATATTAGGGGTATAGGATGATGAGAAAAATGGTTGGAATTGATCAAAATTTTGATTTAGTGTAACTTTTAGATAGGTGTTTTACATCAGTGAGTTCAAGGCTGTTTTTGGGTAGTTTACTATTTGAAAATGGTTAAACTAATTGGATAGGGTTGTAGAGAATTTCGTTAGCTTCGATTTGATATAAAGTAGAGCTTCTAGATCTAAACGAGCAAAAAGATATGATTTTTTGATTATTCGTGTACCGGGAGACGAGTATCGGCACAATCCAAAGTTGTGGTCGATATTTGGATCGAATCTCGGGGACTATAGAATGAGTTGTAAAAATGTTTAAGTTCTGATGTTAGGTTCTAAACTTAGGGTTGTGAGTCTATTTTCAAACTCAAGTTTCGGATTTGTAAACGGGATTGTTTAGAATGGTCAAAATGGTTGTATGAATCGGTGACGTAAGACTGTCCGGGTTTTGTAGTTCAAAGATGTGTCGGGCAGGGAACTTTAAAAATAAAACTTTTGATGGGCTTTTGGGAGGACTTTCTATAGATAGTAAGTGAGATCTCTGAGTAGTATCATAAATATTTGACGTGTTTAAGTGGGGTAAATGAGCTCGTACATTTGGTATGTACCGGCAGATTTTTATCGAGTGTATTGTCTAATAAAGTAAACATATAGAAGGAAGTAATGGGTCACTTGTATTGTTTTTCTTTTGGGTTTGTTGTGATTTTATTATTTTGAGTTTGATACTATTAAGTATGTATTTTACTCGAGGTTATTATTAATGAACGCGCCTTATTTGATAGGTTGCGGTTTTCGTGTTTATCGGGCATCAACTATCGTCGAAGATCATCTTGCTACTTCCATTACTCAAGGTGAGTCTGTAACCTCGCTTTTGTAGTTGTTTTGAATGACTTTAAAACCCACGAGAGGGATACATGCTATTTGAAAATAAATGGAACACAAGTCATGAATAATTGTTTGGACCCGTATGTTGCCTTTGGACCCGAATGTTGCCTGAATTGTGTTAAGTACCTAGTTGTAGAATGATGAGATGGCATTTATACATGATCTCATCGTTCTTTTCGGGCTTTAAATGCATAAAAATGTCATAATATACCATATATATGCTTGTGTTTGTTTACTTGTGTATTTTAGGTATGGATATCGTGAAAAAGACAAAAGATCACAAGATACAAGGAAAAACGGACACGAGAAACGAAGCCGTACGAAGAACCGGGCCCTAATCATAGAATACTCAACAAATACCCTTGAAGACTTGAAGACATACAAGATTGATCCTCATTTATTGAAGAAATGACACTTAAAACCCTTGTATATTAATAATTACAAGTTTGGTCCCTTAAGTTTGTCAAAATTACACAAAAGGTCCTTCAACTTTGAAGAAATGGCAAGATTAGTCCCTCAACAACTCCAAATTGTCAATTATGGTCCCTCATCAAGCCAAAGATACATTGAAGACCTTTGAAGATCAAGAATGTCCAAGATCAGCCCTTGAAATATCTCAAAATGGCAAAAATAACCCTTGTAATCCTTTTTCCAAAGTTTTGTGCCAAAAGTGACAAAGGCTGAAAGTTATTTACAAAGGAATGGGAGTTTGTAAGCTGAAAAACGTGTTATACATATTTTGCCAAAGAACAAGGACCCAAGTTGCCAATTCTAAACTTCAAATCCCATAACACGCGCCAAACACTTACTCCCCCCAAAATCGGATCAAACTTACCACTATTCACCCTTCTTCACCCCCAGAATTTACTCACTTAAAACAAAGGGTAAATCTCAATTACCCTGGCACATGTGTGATTCATACATGCAGAAACACATCCCACACACAAAACCCTCATCTCCACTCACCAAGAGGCCCCACCATTCAACACGTCAACCAATGAAAATGCAACTTACTCTCCAAGTAATCTGACGTGTCCAAATCAACAGCCAAGGTTCCTTGCTTCACCCCAAAGCTATTATAAACGGTTTGGATGCATTTGGACAGCTCATTCCATCAAAAGATCTAGAAGAACTCAAGGGCATTTTAGAGAATTCACTTCTAGGGTTTGTGAATAGTGTAGCCAGGCATTTGCCTATAAAAGGAGACCTCAACATGTGAGAGTCCCTTTGTTCCAGTTTTAGGCTATCAATCTTTGTAATTCCTTTTTAAGTTTAATAAAATTTGAATTTCTGAAAATTTTGAATTCTCTTTTTGATTTGATTAAAAGTTGGTGTTAGAATAGCCTAAATCTGAGTTCCATTTGATTGTTAAGACCTTCCTTAATCTTGTGGTTAAGGCACGTCTTGGTTCATATGGTTTTCAAGGTTCAAAGGCCTTGAAATCCTAGTTTCTGATTTTGCTTATTTTGTGTACTAACCCTTGGCCATAAGCTATAAGCTCTTGCAAGCTTGTTGATACCAAGCTTGTGAAGGGATTAGAGCCCTTGGTTGAGTTGTTTGCTGCTTGTGTTGAAGACATCAAGTCCTTGAGGTTCTACTTTGAACCATCAACCAAGGCAGTTTGCATCTCCTTTGTTGAAGTACCTTGGTCTTGTTCTAGTGGTTGAACAAGGTCCAAGGAGCATAGCTAGCCCTCCTAGGATGTTGTGGAGGGCAGGTATAATCTCTTGTTAAGATTCCTCTCAAAATTTCATGTTTATGACTGTTTTTGATTTGGTGCTTTGATTTTGAGTATTTGTGTTTGTGCTGGTGATTTTTGAGTTTGATTGTGTTAGTTGCTACCTAGTAAGTGTTTTTGATCATTAAAATCAGTAGGTTATTAGTTAAAATCACAAGTTTCTTTGTTAAGTGGTAGATTAAGGAGTGTTTGGGTCTACTGCATGATTTGGATTTGTGGTTTGCTAAGTGCTTGTATTGTGATTGCAAGTGTTGGTATCTGTTTGTTAGGTGCTATTGTTCATCTGTTTGCAGGTTTGAAGGTTTGAAACACATAGATTCATAGATTGGCTATAAAATCTTAAATATTTGGTAAAATTGGCTAGGATTTTGAGGACACCTAGATCTAAGTTTAGGCTAGGGCTAACAAGTGCTAAACCTTAGTTAATCACACCAGGGAAGAAGGATTTGAGGCTTGAAATTGGATCAAGTGTCAAATAGATCAGCAAAACTTGTCTGCATATTGTTCATTGTTCATCAGAAACTTTTTATGCTTTGATCTTGTTGTTTACTTTGATTCAGTGTTCGATTCTTGTTGCTTTGTGTTTATTCATAGTTTACATAGCTTGTGTATGCATCCTATTAAGTTTGGTTGGCTTATTCAGTCTAAATCTGCTTATTAAGTGCTTAACTGCTTATTTCCATATCTGGGCCATATCTGGTGACTGTTTGGCTTATTGTGGCTTATTGTGTGAACCAAATTGTGATTTACTTGTTGCTATTGACTCCTTGTGATTCACTGATCACAAGGGTGCCTTTGTTTCCAATTGAATCCAACCAGAACTCTCAAATAAGCTTGGTCAAATAGTCAAAGCAGTGGGAACTCCTTTCCCCTGCTAGTTGCCACTGCTAGTGTAAAATTGGGTTCAGCTTATCAGTAAGCTATAATAGCTTATTTTAACCAGCAACAACTTTAATTTTGTAATAGGTGCTCATTATTTGACCCATTTGTTCCTACTGGAGCATTTGGTGGGTTGACTTTAGGGTTTGACTAGAAAACCAACTCCATTGACTTTTTCATAAGTTCATTTGTGCTTATTCTGGCTTATTGGTTGTGCTTATTGGATTTTTGTTGATTGATTTGGCTTATTGAGTCCATTTGTGATCTTTTGCAAGTTGAATCAAGTCCTGAGGTGCCTTATTTCTCAAACCCGACTATTTTGTCGTTTTGTGAAATAATACTTTGCTTATTTCTGGCTTATTGAGTGAGCTTTTTCAAAATTTCATTTTACAGATCTCATAATCATCCCAAAAGAAGGTTGTGTGTCAAATTAGAGCTTATGGCATTGGTTTATTGCTTAATGGGCTGAAAAGCCCAATAAGAATAAGCTGTGTGCTTAATAAGCTGTGATAAGCTCATATTCAGCTTTTGGGCCTTTAGAGTTTTGTTCTTAGAATTGAATTTTGAGTCAGATAGGGCTTTTCCAAGTCAATTGGGCCAAGTTTGACTTTTTGGGCCCAAAAGCCCAATTGTGTTGACTGTTTTTGGTTTTGGCCCATTTGAGGGGCCAATAGGGGTATTCTGGTAATTTCACTTTGTTTTTCTGATTATTTAGGTTAAAATAAACTAGTTTGCAAGTTTTTAGAATTTTTTATAATTTTTGGATTTTTAATATTATTTTATTATTATTTTATTATTATTTTTAAAATTTCACATTTTCCAACTTTTTACATTTTTCTTAGGTTAAACATATTAAAATAGGAATTTAGCAACTTTTAGAATAATTTTATCTCTTTTAGATTAATTTTTATAATTATTTCAAGTTTTAATAGTTTTTAAATCATTTTAAATAGTTTTTATTAGTTTAAAATTTTCTAAAAATAGTTTTTAATCTTTTTAGGTTATTTTAGAGGTTTACTAATTGAAAAATCTTTATTTGGGCTTTTTGATAATTTATTTGATTTTTAGGGCTTTAATTAGCATTTAAAAATTGAATATTTAATTATTTAAAAGGTTTGAAAAAGTTTTGATCATTGGTAAACTCTTAGTTTATTTATTTTGATTTTTGGTGAATTTTTGGTAATTTTTAGAATTAATTTTTATTTTTGTGGTTTTTAAGGTCTTACGTTTTAACTTTCTAGTAGCATTAATTTTTATTTTTACGTCTTCGTCATCTTCTTTTCTAATCCCATTCTAAACCAATCATTAATCACAAACATTTAACAAGTTTTTTACACACATATACCTCCTTGGGAAACGAACTTCATCGGGTCATTAACACTTGATTTTTCCTAAAGTCATTTGTTCAATACTTACCGCTTTTACGCCTTTTTCCTAAAGGGTCGTAATTTACCACAACCATTTTGGCGCCGCTGCCGGGGAGGTGTGTCGTGATTAATTTGTATTGTTGTTTTTAATATTAACCATAAATAGTATTTGTATTAGTAGAACTCTACTAATACGTATTATCGGGTTTCTTGGTTTTTCTTGTAAAAATATTATTACTATATTGTATTAAGTATCACAATAAATTCACAATATCTCCAAAAGTGTGAAAACACAACCTTAATTGGGATTTCATCACTCAATTATTGTATTCGAATCTCAAACAAAAAGAAAAAGGCAAAAATAGATAAATACTTTCGTGAAGCTCGATTTTGAAAAATACAAACCATAAGGTAGGTATAAGGCGGGTATTATAAAATATACCCTAAGGAAAAAGGCTCTTAAGTGCTTCGCGCCGCCTCGTTTCCCTGCTTGCTTGTGAGTATTTTGAGATTGAAGGCTAATCGAGGGTTTTGCCGCCCAAAGTATTATTACATATAATATATTTGCTTGGTTTCTTTGTGATTAAACCCTCTTGAACAATTTGGTTTTCACCAAAGTTCTAAAGTCATTCGAAGGCGTTCACTCCACGTGATCGTTTTCATTCCTTTGAGGCTTCTTTAATCAAGAGTTTGATTCGAGGAGAGATTTTGTAGCTTGTTGTCTACGAAGATACACCAAAATCCAAGAAAATTAAATATCATCAAAAACACAAAAAAAAATTGAAAATTCACAAAACACCCCAAAAGAATCTTCTTTGCTCACCTCCCATTCTTCGTGAAGTTTATGATCACTCGTAATCAAGCAAAACGAGCTCGTAAACGTCTTCAAAAGCAAGCCAATCAAGAGACGTTGATTGTTGAACAACCTCCAATTGTTGAACCTATTGTAGAACAAGAAGTCGTCATGGCTAATCGTACTATGATGGAGTTGCTACAAGCACCCACCGAGGGTTTTAAAGAGGCTATTGTGATTCCTGCCATCCTTGCGGAGAATTTCGAGATTAAGACGGGTTTAATGTCGATGTTGCAAGCAAATAAGTTTAGAGGTCACGAGAAAGACAACCCGCACTATCACATTAGGAATTTTAACCGTCTCACCGCTACTAGCAAGTTTAAGGATGTTCCGCATGACGCCATTAAGATGATGTTGTTTCCATATTCGTTAGATGGACCCGCAAAAATTTGGCTCGAGAAAGAACCGCCAAATTCGATTTTGACATGGGCCGATCTCGTTTCTAAGTTTGTGAACAAGTTTTTTCCACCATCTAAAACAACACATTTGAAAAATGAGATTTCACGATTTGTGCAAAGAAATAATGAAAGTTTTTCAATGGCATGGGAACGATTTAAAGAAATGTTACATGAATGTCCACACCATGATTTTACGAAATTGCATCAAATTGATACTTTTTATAATGGGCTTAATGATCATGAACGAGATTATTTGAATGCCGCCGCGGGTGGTAATTTTTTGTGCAAGACGAAAAATGAGGCTTTACAAATCATCGAGAATAGATCTGTTTATAGCCCTCGTAACACACCTAGTGTTGCCAATTTGGGTTCGTCATCATCGTCACAATCGTCTCGTAGCATTAATGCCTTACATGATGAAGCTAATGAGGAAAATCGTTTTTTGATAGATTTGCTAATCTTATGTCCCATTGGAAAGCTCAAGAAGCTTCAAATTCCGCTTCGGTTAAAGCGGTTGCTAAGAGTTGTTTGTCTTGTGGAGGAGCTCATGATCTTTCCGAGTGAATTACCGCGGATGGTAACACTTCGAGTGCTTATGTAGCAACGGGAACTTACAACCAAAACGGTCAAGGTTCCCGCCAAAATCAAGCTCCACCAAATCAAAATGTTAACAACTATCGAAACAACAACCAAGGTAATTACCAAGGCAATTCACGCAATTACAACAAAGGGAATTATCAAAATGGGAATGGACAAATTTCTAATCAAAACAAAAACCGTGATTTTCAAAACACTACACAAGGTTTTCAAAATGCTCACACTAAAAATTTGCAAGGAGAATTTTTGGATTATGCTAAAGCAAATGATGCTAAATTTGATAACATGCAACGTGAGATGATTAGCTTAAGATCCGAGTTGAAAAATGAGCTTAAAAATGAACTTGCTAATGAACTTAAAACTCATGCAAACAAAATGGAAGGAAATGTCCAACGTCTTCAACAAAATCAACAAAAGATGGAATTAGGACAACATGAGATTAAGCAAGAGTTATTAAAAGCGGATGCTAGGAAATCAAAATTTTAGGACCGAATGGCTAAGATGTTTGAAGCGATCATGTGTAAACCCTCTTCCTCGGGTGGTCTTCCTAGTGATACCATTGCAAACCCGAAGGGAGAAATGAAGGTTATTACTACACGAAGTGGTAAAACTTTCAAGGAACCTATCTCTCGTCCAAGTACTTCTACGGAGAAGGAAATCGAGAAAGAACCCGAGGTGATGGTCGAAAAGGAGCACATTACAATCCCACGAAGTACCGCTCAAACCACACCTACGGTTGAACCAATACCAATTGTGGAACCCGAGTTTCCTAGGTCGTTGCCTAATGACCAACCCACACCACCTTTACCCTACCCTTCGAGACGAAACAAAGAGAAATTGCAAGAACGTAACAAACAACAAATCAAGCTTTTTATAAAAATGTTTCAACAAGTGCAATTTGATGTGAGTTTAGCCAACGCGTTGTTGTATATGCCTCGTTTCGCTTCCACTTTTAAAAGTATGATGAGCGATAAGGAAAAGCTTTCAAAGCTTGCTAATTGTTCTTCGGTTTATCTTAACCGCATACCGGAAAAAGTTGGTGATCCCGGAAAGTTTCTCATTCCTTGTGACATACAAGATATGAAAGAATGCCTCGCCTTGGCCGATCTTGGTGCGAGCATTAATTTGATGCCATTTTCCATTTGGAAATCGCTTTCACTTCCGGCTCTCATTCCTTCGAACATGTCTATCGAGATGGCCGATCATTCTACGATTATGGCGTGTGGAGTAGCCGAAGATGTTTTCGTGAAAGTGGGGAAGTTCTACTATCCCGCTGATTTTATAGTAGTTGACATCCATGCGGATCCTCAAATTCCTCTAATTTTAGGTCGTTCATTTTTAGACACTTCGAGATCGCTTATCGATGTTCATGCAAGAACTATCACTTTGAGATTCAACGAAGAGGAACTTGTTATAAACGCTACTCAAAACTCGAAACCTTCTCATGTTTATGCAATCGCTACCATCAATCACATTGACATCGTTGATGTGGTTTGCGATGAGTTTTCACAAGAAGTGTTAGGTTTTTCCGATAGCTCGTCAAGTGGCAATCCCACTATTTTGGATCCGATTCTTGCTAATTCCACACCAAATCTCACTCCATTCCAAGGAGGCGATCTCACTTCAAATGAAATCGACAATGAAGATGAGGTGTTGATTAGTGATGATACTTCTATTCCACCATTTCTTCCGCCGATGGAAGTTATGAGTGTTGAACCAAAATCTTCAATCGAGGAACCACCTATCCTTGAATTGAAAGATCTTCCTTCTCACCTTGAATACGCATTCTTGGAAGGTGATGACAAGTTGCCGGTTATTATTGCAAGAGGTCTTGCCAATGATGAAAAAACCGAGCTCTTGAAAGTTCTTAAGGCTCATAAAGGGGCAATTGCGTGGAAAATATCCGACATTAAGGGTATTGACCCAAAATTTTGTACTCACAAGATTTTAATGGAGGAGGACTACAAACCCGCAATTCAAAGTCAAAGAAGGGTGAATCCCAAAATTCACGATGTCATTAAAAGGAGGTCCTTAAACTCCTTGACGCGGGAATGATTTATCCTATATCCGATAGCCCATGGGTGAGCCCAATCCATTGTGTCCCTAAAAAGGGAGGGATGACCGTTGTGCCTAATGAAAACAATGAGTTAATTCCCACTCGTGTTGTGACCGGTTGGAGGGTGTGTATTGACTACCGAAAGTTAAATGACGCCACTCGTAAAGACCACTTTCCTTTGCCCTTCATGGATCAAATGTTAGAGCGACTCGCGGGAAATGAATTCTATTGCTTTTTAGATGGTTTTTCCGGTTACT
Organism: Glebionis coronaria; assembly: GCA_025667525.1. Classification (NCBI taxonomy): domain Eukaryota; kingdom Viridiplantae; phylum Streptophyta; class Magnoliopsida; order Asterales; family Asteraceae; genus Glebionis; species Glebionis coronaria. The sequence continues at coordinate 195,194,435 of CM046878.1, forward strand.
TTCAAATCCCTATCGACCCTCGTGATCAAGAGAAGACTACTTTTACGTGTCCATATGGAACGTTCGCTTATCGTAGGATGCCTTTCGGACTTTGTAATGCTCCGGGTACGTTTCAACGGTGTATGATGGCGATTTTTCACGATATGATAGAGAAGTCGATGGAAGTGTTTATGGATGACTTATCGGTGTTTGGCAATTCGTTCACGTCATGTTTATCTAATCTCGAGCAAATGTTAAAATGTTGTGAAGAAACCAATCTTGTGCTTAATTGGGAAAAATGTCATTTTATGTGTAAACAAGGAATCGTCTTAGGACATAAGGTGTCGAAGGCGGGGATTGAGGTCGATAAAGCTAAGGTAGACGTCATCGCCAAGTTACCTCATCCCAAAACCGTTAAGGGAGTTAGGAGTTTCCTAGGCCACGCGGGCTTTTATCGTCGTTTCATCAAGGACTTTTCGAAAATCTCTCGACCTATGACACACCTTCTCGAGAAGGATGCTCCTTTTAACTTCAATGAGGATTGTGTTAGAGCTTTCGAAACTCTCAAAAGGAAACTTACCGAAGCTCCCATTCTTGTTGCTCCTAATTGGGAATTACCCTTTGAAATCATGTGCGATGCAAGTGATTATGCTATAGGGGCCGTCTTAGGGCAACGTTATGACAAGCATTTTCGTCTTATCCACTATGCTAGTAAGACGATGACCGAGGCTCAATTAATGTACACCACAACGGAAAAGGAATTCCTTGCCGTGGTCTATGCTTTTGAGAAATTCCGACCTTATCTCGTCTTGACTAAAAGCATCGTATATACCGACCATTCGGCTATCAAGTATCTCTTAGCTAAGCAAGATGCTAAGCTGAGATTGCTTCGTTGGATGCTCCTCCTCCAAGAATTTTATGTCACCGTGCTTGACAAAAAAGGAGCCGAGAATCTAGCGGCCGATCATCTCTCTCGTCTAGAAGATCCTCACAAAGATGTTTTCGAGAACAAGGAAATCACCGAAACATTCCCTCTTGAGACTCTCGGTGTAGTGAATTCTAAAGACACCACCCCATGGTTTGCCGACATTGCAAATTACCATGCGGGCAATTTCATAATCAAGGGTATGACGACACAACAAAAATGAAAATTCTTTCGTGATGTCAAGTTCTATTTTTGGGACGACCCTTATCTCTTTCGGATTTGTGCGGATCAACTCGTTCGACGTTGTGTTTTTGGTGCCGAAGCTTCTAATATCCTTAGAGCTTGTCACGAGGGACCCACGGGAGGTCACCACGGTGCTAATCTCACGGCTAAGAAAGTGTTTGATGCTGGTTTCTTTTGGCCTTCTATCTATCGTGATGCACACGCGCTTGTAAAGTCGTGTGATTCGTGCCAACATCAAGGAAAATCGTCTCAACGTGATGAAATGCCGCAAAACATAATTCAAGTGTGTGAGATTTTCGACATATGGGGAATAGACTTTATGGGGCCGTTCCCATCGTCTCATGGCAACAAATATATCCTCGTCGCGGTGGACTACCTTTCTAAGTGGGTGGAAGCTAAGGCTTTGCCTACTAATGATGCTCGTGTGGTAGTGAAGTTTTTGAAGCAACTATTCTCTCGGTTCGGAACCCCTCGTGCTATTATAAACGATCGTGGAACCCATTTTTGTAATGACCAATTCGAAAAGGTTCTAAAGAAATATGGAGTTACTCATCGTCTTTCTACGGCTTATCACCCGCAAACGAGTGGGCAAGTCGAGGTTTCGAACCGAGCTTTAAAGAGGATATTAGAGAGGTCAATTGGAGAAAACCGTGCTTCATGGTCCGACAAACTTGATGACGCTTTATGGGCTTTTAGGACCGCTTATAAGACACCTATCGGTTGCACTCCTTATAAGTTAGTCTATGGGAAGAATTGTCATTTTCCCATTGAGTTGGAGCACAAGGCATATTGGGCCCTTAAGCATGCAAACTTTGACTAGAAGACCGCGGGAGATCACCGGAAAATACAACTGAATGAATTGGATGAATTAAGAGATAATGCTTATGAAAATTCATTAATTTTTAAAGAAAAGACTAAAAAGTTTCATGATTCAAAGATTAAAAACCGGGTTTTTAACGTTGGAGATCAAGTGTTGCTTTTTAACTCTCGACTTAAGATATTTTCCGGGAAATTGAAATCTCGTTGGTCGGGTCCATTCACCATTACACAAGTGTTTCCATATGGGACCATTGAGCTAGCTCAAGATGATGGTCCTAATTTCAAGGTGAATGGACATACGCTTAAGCACTACTTTGGTGGGGAAATTCCTTCAATGGTTGCCCTCGACCAAGTCACCTTCCCCAATGATAATTAGCATTGAGGGGATCGAGTCGAGCTCATGACTAGGTAATCAAAAACGAGGTGCCTCGTGGGGGAGATCCCATGCTTATCCTTTATGCTTACTATTCACTAATAAGGGGACTTGTACCCTTTCAACTCGTTGTCTCGTGGTTGTTTGTGATTGTGTTATCTAGATCATCATCATCATCTACGATTAAAGACTCTCGTGTTCGTTTACATGAGCCTCCAACGTTTGCTTGAAGAAGTTTTTTACGAATCCATGACATATCCTTTATTGTTCTAACAGTTATCTTTTAGCATACTTAATAAACGGCTTTAGATATATTATTGATCACCCTTTCCATGCTAGATCCTAAGCATTCGATTCTTCGTCTCTAGTATGAGGGTGCTCCACCTTTAGACTCGAAACATTAAGGACAATGTTTGCTTTTAGTATGGGGGGGTGAATAGGTACTTGATTTGCTACGCCCTCACGCTTTCCAATTTTCAATGTTTTGTTGCTAATAAGGCTAAAAATGGCCAAAATTTTAAAATTTTTCTTAGTTTTCATAAGTGTTTTTAAGACACGAATGTATATTTTCCGATGGGTAGAATAAGAGTTAATTTTTGACTTGATGGGCATTTGGAGCCATTTACATTCCTTAACCCGCCTAATTCAAGTTTTGCTAGACTTTTATATATGGAGCTTTAAAACGCGAAAGTCTTAATTCATACGGGTTAAGAACAAGAACTTTTCGCAAGTTCCTATAATTGATCCTAGAAAGTCACTTATCAAGGGAACTATAAAACGCATTCTCTAAACTTGAAAAAGTCCAAGAAAGTGCAAGATCCTATAGGTGGCTTGAAAACCCAAAACTTTGATTTGATATAGTCTTAATGAAAGCTAATCCAAATTTGGCTTAATTTTGACTTGCATGGCTAAGTATTCACGAGTCTCTTTAATTAGAGGTCTTTATATAGTGAAGAACGAGAGATGATAGAGTTAGACAAGTGATCATGCTAAACGTAGAACATGAAAATGTTCTTTCAAAAACTCATGTGTTTTTAATTGTGGCTTTTTCTTCCCATAAGATCAATGCATTAGGAAAAAATCATAATTGCAATAAGTAAGGTCGTACGATTTGAAAGGTTACTTAGCCTCTAGCGCAAGATCGTTTAAAAGTTGCTCGGGGTTGAATAGAGTTCATAGCCAAGGCATAACTCATTGAAGCAGGACGCGAAGATTGGCGATCATCCAAAAAGGCCCTAACAAGGCATGAGGAGCTCTATTTTTGCTAAAGATCCAAAGATGATGTGAAGTACCATTATTCCTAAATCAATATGAAGGATCGAGACACACGACGAGAAGCAATTACTCCCCTAAAGATCATGGAGAAAGTCTATCTAAAAAAACCCTAACAAGGTATGAGGATAAATATATCCAAGTCCGAAAAGGAGGCGGATCGTTGTATATCAAAATCCAAAGTAAAGATTGAAGAAAAATGATGAAGTCGTGGTCCAATATGAAGAATCTCTCAAAAACGTCAAGTGAAGAAATTCCAAATATATGAAGAGAAGACCATAATTTCAAGAACATCTTCCCAAGATTTGAAGTATGAAGTACATGCCAAATATCGGTCTGAGAAAGGTCTCAAATCGTAAAACGAGTTATGCGAAGATATGAACTTAAGGAGATACACGAGAAGCCGTTTTAAAAGATTTTGTCCTTCGGCTAACTATTGATCAAATCGTGCTACTTTGCTTTCGGACTAATAACTACTCAAATAAGTCAATATGAATCACTTGTGATCCATGACAAATAGATAAAAAAATGCTAGTAACCCATTTCCTTTTATAATAACTAGGATTGCGGGAAGAAAAAGTATTACACAATTTGGACGTATGAGAAGTGTTAGCATTGTGACTTGTACCTACAATGATCTCGTTTTTGCACTTAGCATGGAATGCATGACAATCAAGGATGACGAAGTTTACTCTAAGGGACATTTACTTGTTTCTATTCTTTGACCCTAAAAGTCACTTTTCGTGATGAAAATCATACATTATGTCTTTACACATCTTCGTAGTATGTTGCAAGTCTTTTACTTTTCAATAAAGGATTAATAAAATTGAACTTTGGTGGTGCTTAGATACTTTATTCTAGCATTGCGTGAGGGCACGGCAATGGCTTAGTATGGGGGAGTGATAAGATGGCATTTATACATGATCTCATCGTTCTTTTCGGGCTTTAAATGCATAAAAATGTCATAATATACCATATATATGCTTGTGTTTGTTTACTTGTGTATTTTAGGTATGGATATCGTGAAAAAGACAAAAGATCACAAGATACAAGGAAAACGGACACGAGAAACGAAGCCGTACGAAGAACTGGGCCCTAATCATAGAATACTCAACAAATACCCTTGAAGACTTGAAGACATACAAGATTGATCCTCATTTATTGAAGAAATGACACTTAAAACCCTTGTATATTAATAATTACAAGTTTGGTCCCTTAAGTTTGTCAAAATTCCTGAGGACGAATTTTTTATTTAACCGGGGACCTGGTCCCTTTTACCCAAAAAAAAAAAAAAAAAAAAGTTTGTCAAAATTACACAAAAGGTCCTTCAACTTTGAAGAAATGGCAAGATTAGTCCCTCAACAATTCCAAATTGTCAATTATGGTCCCTCATCAAGCCAAAGATACATTGAAGACCTTTGAAGATCAAGAATGTCCAAGATCAGCCCTTGAAATATCTCAAAATGGCAAAAATAACCCTTGTAATCCTTTTTCCAAAGTTTTGTGCCAAAAGTGACAAAGGCTGAAAGTTATTTACAAAGGAATGGGAGTTTGTAAGCTGAAAAACGTGTTATACATATTTTGCCAAAGAACAAGGACCCAAGTTGCCAATTCTAAACTTCAAATCCCATAACACGCGCCAAACACTTACTTTCCCCCAAAATCGGATCAAACTTACCACTATTCACCCTTCTTCACCCCCAGAATTTACTCACTTAAAACAAAGGGTAAATCTCAATTACCCTGGCACATGTGTGATTCACACATGCAAAAACACATCCCATACACAAAACCCTCATCTCCACTCACCAAGAGGCCCCACCATTCAACACGTCAACCAATGAAAATGCAACTTACTCTCCAAGTAATCTGACGTGTCCAAATTAACAGCCAAGGTTCCTTGCTTCACCCCAAAGCTATTATAAACGGTTTGGATGCATTTGGACAGCTCATTCCATCAAAAGATCTAGAAGAACTCAAGGGCATTTTAGAGAATTCACTTCTAAGGTTTGTGAATAGTGTAGCCAGGCATTTGCCTATAAAAGGAGACCTCAACATGTGAGAGTCCCTTTGTTCCAGTTTTAGGCTATCAATCTTTGTAATTCCTTTTTAAGTTTAATAAAATTTGAATTTCTGAAAATTTTGAATTCTCTTTTTGATTTGATTAAAAGTTGGTGTTAGAATAGCCTAAATCTGAGTTCCATTTGATTGTTAAGACCTTCCTTAATCTTGTGGTTAAGGCACGTCTTGGTTCATAAGGTTTTCAAGGTTCAAAGGCCTTGAAATCCTAGTTTCTGATTTTGCTTATTTTGTGTACTAACCCTTGGCCATAAGCTATAAGCTCTTGCAAGCTTGTTGACACCAAGCTTGTGAAGGGATTAGAGCCCTTGGTTGAGTTGTTTGCTGCTTGTGTTGAAGACATCAAGTCCTTGAGGTTCTATTTTGAACCATCAACCAAGGCAGTTTGCATCTCCTTTGTTGAAGTACCTTGGTCTTGTTCTAGTGGTTGAACAAGGTCCAAGGAGCATAGCTAGCCCTCCTAGGATGTTGTGGAGGGCAGGTATAATCTCTTGTTAAGATTCCTCTCAAAATTTCATGTTTATGACTGTTTTTGATTTGGTGCTTTGATTTTGAGTATTTGTGTTTGTGATGGTGATTTTTGAGTTTGATTGTGTTAGTTGCTACCTAGTAAGTGTTTTTGATCATTAAAATCAGTAGGTTATTAGTTAAAATCACAAGTTTCTTTGTTAAGTGGTAGATTAAGGAGTGTTTGGGTCTACTGCATGATTTAGATTTGTGGTTTGCTAAGTGCTTGTATTGTGATTGCAAGTGTTGGTATCTGTTTGTTAGGTGCTATTGTTCATCTGTTTGCAGGTTTGAAGGTTTGAAACACATAGATTCATAGATTGGCTATAAAATCTTAAATACTTGGTAAAATTGGATAGGATTTTGAGGACACCTAGATCTAAGCTTAGGCTAGGGCTAACAAGTGCTAAACCTTAGTTAATCACACCAGGGAAGAAGGATTTGAGGCTTGAAATTGGATCAAGTGTCAAATAGATCAGCAAAACTTGTCTGCATATTGTTCATTGTTCATCAGAAACTTTTTATGCTTTGATCTTGTTGTTTACTTTGATTCAGTGTTTGATTCTTGTTGCTTTGTGTTTATTCATAGTTTACATACCTTGTGTATGCATCCTGTTAAGTTTGGTTGGCTTATTCAGTCTAAATCTGCTTATTAAGTGCTTAACTGCTTATTTCCATATCTGGGCCATATCTGGTGACTGTTTGGCTTATTGTGGCTTATTGTGTGAACCAAATTGTGATTTACTTGTTGCTATTGACTCCTTGTGATTCACTGATCACAAGGGTGCCTTTGTTTCCAATTGAATCCAACCAGAACTCTCAAATAAGCTTGGTCAAATAGTCAAAGCAGTGGGAACTCCTTTCCCCTGCTAGTTGCCACTGCTAGTGTAAAATTGGGTTCAGCTTATCAATAAGCTATAATAGCTTATTTTAACCAGCAACAACTTTAATTTTGTAATAGGTGCTCATTATTTGACCCATTTGTTCCTACTGGAGCATTTGGTGGGTTGACTTTAGGGTTTGACTAGAAAACCAACTCCATTGACTTTTTCATAATTTCATTTGTGCTTATTCTAGCTTATTGGTTGTGCTTATTGGATTTTTGTTGATTGATTTGGCTTATTGAGTCCATTTGTGATCTTTTGCAAGTTGAATCAAGTCCTGAGGTGCCTTATTTCTCAAACCCGACTATTTTGTCGCTTTGTGAAATAATACTTTGCTTATTTCTGGCTTATTGAGTGAGCTTTTTCAAAATTTCTTTTTACAGATCTCATAAGCATCCCAAAATAAGGTTGTGTGTCAAATTAGAGCTTATGGCATTGGCTTATTGCTTAATGGGCTGTAAAGCCCAATAAGAATAAGCTGTGTGCTTAATAAGCTATGATAAGCTCATATTCAGCTTTTGGGCCTTTAGAGTTTTGTTCTTAGAATTGAATTTTGAGTCAGATAGGGCTTTTCCAAGTCAATTGGGCCAAGTTTGACTTTTTGGGCCCAAAAGCCCAATTGTGTTGACTGTTTTTGGTTTTGGCCCATTTGAGGGCCCAATAGGGGTATTCTGGTAATTTCACTTTGATTTTCTGATTATTTAGGTTATTATAAACTAGTTTGCAAGTTTTTAGAATTTTTTTATAATTTTTGGATTTTTAATATTATTTTATTATTATTTTTAAAATTCCACATTTTCCAACTTTTTACATTTTTCTTAGGTTAAACATATTAAAATAGGAATTTAGCAACTTTTAGAATAATTTTATCTCTTTTAGATTAATTTTTATAATTATTTTAAGTTTTAATAGTTTTTAAATCATTTTAAATAGTTTTTATTAGTTTAAAAATTTCTAAAAATAGTTTTTAATCTTTTTAGGTTATTTTAGAGGTTTACTAATTGAAAAATCTTTATTTGGGCTTTTTGATAATTTATTTGATTTTTAGGGCTTTAATTAGCATTTAAAAATTGAATATTTAATTATTTAAAAGGTTTGAAAAAGTTTTGATCATTGTTAAACTCTTAGTTTATTTATTTTGATTTTTGGTGATTTTTTGGTAATTTTTAGAATTAATTTTTATTTTTGTGGTTTTTAAGGTCTTACGTTTTAACTTTCTAGTAGCATTAATTTTTATTTTTACGTCTTCGTCATCTTCTTTTCTAATCCCATTCTAAACCAATCATTAATCACAAACATTTAACAAGTTTTTCACACACATATACCTCCTTGGGAAACGAACTTCATCGGGTTTGTTAATGCAATAATGACTAAAAACGTTACTTGCATTTTTCGGTCTCGCTTAGTTTTGATTACGACAATATGTAAAAACACGCATTTACGAAAACAACGAAAAACGAATTCTTGAGTTCAAGTATTTTTCATTTTACCCATTTTCACTTAAGGTATGGATAAACAAGTACTAACCTTAATCAAGTGATCAAGTGATTTAATCTTTTCTTAAAACTCACTTTTTATTAAAAGTGACAAGTTTTTATTAAACTTTATTTTTAAGAAAATGTTTTATTAAATTAATTATTTGAAATTTGAAAATGGCATATTCTTATACTGTTAAGAATATCCTTTCAGGATATTTTTATACCCAGATAAGACCTCCACCACTAAAAGACAAAAAGGAGCGGAGTCTAGTCCGGCGGTACCTTAGCGCCTAGGCGGTACCTTATCGATAAGGTACCGCGAGTTGTGATAAGGTACCGCGGGCAGAACTAGACGTTGGCTCCTTTGTCCTTTAAATAGTTGGCCATTCTCAGCTTTTCACCTCACCTCTTTTGCACATTCATTTCCAGATTCAAACCCCTTCTTTAATCACTCAAATCTTTGATCATTTGTTTGATTATTACTTGTTTAAGAAGTGAATCTTGTTCTTCCATCTCTTCCTCTCCAAGTGCAAAGAGAAGAACACTATCCTAGTGAAGTGTTGAGTCCACCACCAAAGATCTATTGAAGATCAATTTGTATATTCTTGTAGTTGTGTCATAGTTGTGAAGATCCAAGTAGTTGTGTCTATTTGGAAGTTGTGTATGTACTAAGAAGAGTTGTGTAGATTGGTCCTAGCTACGATTAGGGCTCGACTTTTAGCTTAGAGTCGGAAATTGGTTAAGCGACGTGTACGGTTTTCTCCACCATAAGGAGCTTGTTGTGTAGTGAACTCTCGAGTAAGGAGTACTCGAGGAGTGGAGTAGGAACGAGGAGTGAGCTTCGTTGCCGAACCACTATAAATCCTTGGTGTTCGGTTTGATCTTTCTTTACCCTTAACTTTTTACATTCCTTATTGCTTTTTGCATATACATGTGTTAATATTAGATTAGCTACACTATCATTCTTTATTCTTTGTGGATATATTTTTGTTAGTATTAGTTTAGCTACACTACCATTCTTTATTCTTTGTGGATATATTTTTGTTAGTATTAGTTTAGCTACACTATCATTGTTCATATTTGTGCATAAGAAGATTTCACATATTTCCTCAAGCCTAAGTTTTTGAAAAAGGATTTTTGGAAACCATATTTTAACAAGTAAATTTTAAGAAACTATTCAACCCCTCCTTCTAGTTTCTACAATTGGTATCAGAGCGGGTTGCTCAAGAATTTTTAAAGTATATTGTATTTTAAAACTTGAATCGATCTATGGATTCCAACAAGTACCTAGAAGGGCAATCTATGCAAAGACCACCACTTTTTGAAACCGATAGTTTAATTTATTAGAAAAATAGATTTGAAACTTATGTGAAATCAAAAGATTTAGATCTTTGGCATGTTATTACCAATGGTGATTTTTTATCCTTTCAATTTAATGAAGTTTCTAAAACAAAAAGAATTAGTCACTTTTGACAAAGCTAATGATGATACTAAAAAGAAACTTTCAAAAAATAATGAGGCTAAAATGGTGATTTATAATGCTTTACCTAAGAAAGAGTATGAAAGAATTTTTATGTGTGAAACCGCTAAAGATATTTGGAACACTCTTTTAGTAACCCACCAAGGTAATAGCCAAGTCAAAGAAAGTAAAATCGATCTTCTTGTCCAACAATATGAACAATTTGTCATCTTAGAAGATGAAACTATTGATAGTGCATTTGCTAGGTTTAACACCATTATTACTAGTCTAAAAGCACTTGATGAAGGTTTTTCTAGCAAGAACAATGTTAGGAAGTTTCTAAAGGCCTTACATCCAAAGTGGAGAGCAAAAGTCACGGCTATTGAAGAGTCGAAAGATATCTCAACTTTATCACTCGATGAACTCATAGGAAACTTGAAGGTTCATGAGATGATAATTTTGAAGGACTCGGAATTAGTAAAAACCAAGAGTGAAAGGAAATCTCTTGCACTTAAAGCCAAGAAGGCACAAAGTGACCATGATAGTTCCTCGGAAAGTGATGACGAGGAGTATGCATTGGCGGTGAGAGATTTCAAGAAGTTCTTCAAGAGACGAGGTCAACACGTTAGGCAACCAAACTATGACAAGAAACCATTGTCAAAGAATCAGTTTGTCAAAAACGAAAAAGGTGATAGGAGTTGCTTTAGATGTGGTGATCCAAATCACTTCATTGGTGATTGTCCAAAGCCCGCTCGTGATAAGAACCACACGGCATTCGTTAGTGGAGCTTGGAGCGATAGCGGTGAAGATGATGATGACAACCCCAAAGAGGAGAAATGTCTTATGGCTCACACTTCTAAAGAGGTACATTCCGAAACCGAATATTATAGCTATGATAGTTCCACCTTAGATGATATTGAATTTGAAGGCAAATATGATAGCTTACACAAACTTAGTCTTAAATTCATAGAAAAGAATAAAACCTTAAAATCAACCAAAACTAAGCTTGAAAATGAGATCAATGAACTTAGGGAGAAATTGACTAAACTTGAGAAAAACAAAGAGGTTGATTTAGGTTGCTTAAGTTGTGAGAAACTTAGATTAGAGAATGATGATCTCAAGAGCACCTCCATTAAATTGGAAAAGTTCATGAAAGGTACTAGTGCTCTTGATGATATGTTAAACAAACAAGTTCATTCTAAGGAAAAACTTGGTCTAGGTTTTAACTCAAATGAAGCCTCAACTAGTGAACCAAAACAAGTCAGGTTTTCACAGAAAACATCTTCTGGACGCCGTTCCACATCTTATGGCGCGGTTCCTTATCGATATGGAACCGCGGCCATAGATAAGGTACCGCGGCCAGAAGTTGATTTTTGTGAAAATTCTGAACTTTCTGAAAAATCTAAGTTAAATGAAAAACCAAAGCATCTTACTGTTAATAAGGTTCAATTACCCATACTTGACGACAATACTATTAGTAAGTTCTATAAGCCGTTAAGTAAACCTCTCATGGGAAATAGAAGTTTATCTAGATTATCTTCTACTCCACCTAGAGTACAGAATGAGTCTAAGCCTAGAAGTAGAACGACAACGCCTACAAGAGATAATCAAAAGAACTCTCGAACTAGAAGTAAAACTCCAACACCTAGAAAGAATAATAATAATTCTAAACCTAGATCAAACACACCTAGGAGAAGTAATAAACAACAAAATGGTTACATGAATTACTACCCTCCTCCATTTTGTTCTCCATGGGGAATCCCCACCTCATTCATGCATCCCAACCAAATGCAAGGGATGTTTGGAACTAACAATTTTGGACCCATGAGATATTTGGGGACCAAATGTTTGATCTTGTGTGTTGTTACCTAGATATGCTTGGGAATTGATTTGGAGCCCGATGAGTGGATTAAGGATAGTGGATGTTCTAAACACATGACGGGTAATCGAAGTTTGTTCTCGCATTACAAAGCATATGATGGAGGTAACGTCACATTCGCTAGTAGTCTACGTGGTAATATCATTGGCAAAGGTACGGTTTCTCTTGACTCCATGACCATTGAAAATGTTGAGCACGTAGATAACTTAGGTTTTAACCTTTTAAGTATAGGTCAAATTTGTGATAATAAGTGTAAGGTCATCTTTTCGGAACATGACAGTGAAATCGTAAAAGATGGAAAAGTCATTGGAAAAGGTATTAGAAAGCATGGGCTTTATGTCATGAAGGTTAATAAGAAGTCAAAAGACAACATATGTCTTGCGACTATAGATGATAGTTCTACTCTTTGGCATAGGAGATTAAGTCACGCTAATATGCGTTTAATTCAATCTTTAGTCTCTAAGGAGTTGGTAAGACACCTCCCCAAGATTAAGTTTGATAGTCACTTTTGTGATGCTTGCAAAGTTGGAAAGCAAGTTCACTCAAGTCACAAAGCCAAGAATTTGGTTTCGACCTCTCGGTGCTTAGAGCTCCTACATATGGATCTCTTTGGACCTTCCGCCATACGGAGTTATGGAGGTAACCTTTATACCCTAGTTATAGTTGACGACTATTCTAGATTCACTTGGACTAGATTTCTGGCATCTAAGAATGAAGCTTTCGATCACTTCGAAATCTTTAGTCGGAGAATTCAAAATCAACTAGGATGTTCAATTGTTTCTATTAGGACGGATCATGGTAGGAAATTTGATAATGAAGTGCAATTTGGTGCCTTTTGTGAAGCTCATGGTATTACCCATAACTTCTCGGCTCCTCGCACTCCACAATCAAATGGGGTAGTTGAAAGGAAGAATAGGACTCTCCAAGAGATGAGTAGGACGATGTTAAACGAGCAATCTTTGCCTCAAAAGTTTTGGTGCAATGCCGTAGATACATCGACTTATATTCTCAACCGAATTCTTATTCGACCTTTCCTAGGAAAGACCCCCTATGAGATTCTTAAAGGTAAGAAACCCTCATTAGAATACTTTAGGGTGTTTGGAAGCAAGTGCTTTATCCTCAACACCAAAGACTACCTTACCAAGTTTGACCCAAAGTCTTACGAAGGTATCCGTTTAGGTTATTCCCAAACTAGTAAGGCCTACATAGTCCTAAATAGAACCTCAGGGGTTATTGAAGAATCACTCAATGTAACCTTTGATGAAACCCCTCCTTCACCCAAGACACCACCATTGGTTGATGATGACTTGGATGAATTAGAAGTAGTTAAAGCCAAAGAGGTTAGAAAAATAGGAGTTGAAGACCTTAGTGTTGAAAAGGAAGTAAACATTATGGAGTCTAGGGATCATACTCTCAATAATGTCATTGGTGACTTAAATCAAAGGACCCTAAGATCTCAAGTCCAAAATCAAAGCAACTTCTTTTGTTTTGTCTCCTTGATTGAACCAAAGAATGTTAAAGAAGCTTTGACGGATGAGAGTTGGGTCATTGCGATGCAAGAAGAATTGAATCAATTCGTTGCCAATGATGTTTGGGAACTTGTTCCTCCACCTAGAAGTTCTACCATTATAGGAACCAAATGGGTATTTAGGAATAAGCTAGATGAGAATGGTGTTGTGTCTCGTAACAAGGCTAGACTTGTAGCTCAAGGCTATAATCAACAAGAAGGGATTCATTATGACGAGACATATGCACCGGTAGCTAGATTAGAATCAATTAGAATCCTTTTAGCCTACGCTTGTGCCTTAGATATTAAGCTTCAACAAATGGATGTAAAGAGTGCATTTCTTAACGGTTTGATCAATGAGGAGGTATATGTGGCTCAACCTCCCGGCTTCATTGATTTTGAGAAACCGGACCATGTTTACAAGCTTAAGAAAGCACTTTATGGACTCAAACAAGCACCCAAAGCTTGGTATGATAGACTTAAAGCGTTTCTTGTTAAACATGAGTATACCATGGGTATGGTAGACAATACACTCTTTACAAAGAAGAAAGGTTCTCACCTCATAATCGTACAAATATATGTTGATGACATTATATTTGGCTCAACTTGTCAAGAATTGTGTGATGACTTTGCCAAAATCATGCATGATGAGTTTGAAATGAGTATGATGGGAGAACTTAACTTCTTTTTAGGACTCCAAATTAAACAAATGGACGATGGTATTTTCTTTAGTCAATCTAAGTACGCTAAAGAAATGCTAAAGAAATTTGGATTAGAAGAATCTAGACCAATGAAGACCCCTATGGCCTCGGATACCAAACTCACCGTAGATGATGATTGTGAGTCGGTAGACAACACCAAATATAGAGGTATGATTGGTAGTTTGTTGTACCTAACGGCAAGTCGACCGTATATCATGTTTAGTGTTTGCCTTTGTGCTCGCTTCCAAGAGGCTCTCAAAACTTCTCACCTTGAAGCGGTTAAGCGTATCTTCTAATACACTAAAGGCACTATACATTTAGGATTATGGTATCCTAAAGGGACCGGCGTAGAAACCATTGTCTACGCGGACTCGGATCATGCGGGAGACTATGTGGACCGGAAAAGCACTAGTGGAGTTTGTACCTTCATGGGTTGTTGTTTAACTTCTTGGTTCTCCATGAAACAAACCGCTCTTGCGATATCCACCACGGAAGCCGAGTATGTGAGTGCCGGTAAAGCATGCCAACAAGCTCTATGGATGAAGCAAGCGCTTGTTGATTACGGGATTTCTCTTGATGATGTTCCCATCATGTGCGATAATAAAGGCGCTATAGACCTAAGCAAGAATCCCGTGCAACATTCGCGAACCAAACACATAGAAATTAGACACCATTTCCTTAGGGATAATGTTAAAAAGGGGAACATTACTATTGAAAAGGTGCCCTCCGAGGACAACTTAGCCGATATCTTCACTAAGCCACTTAAGAGGGAACCTTTTTATTACTTGCGTCTAGGTCTAGGATTAATGGAACATCTTCCTTAAATTCCTTTCTTATTGTGTGTTTTCTATTACCACTTTGAGTTCTTGAGTCTTCTAAAACTCTTTTGAAAAATCCTCTCTCTTTTTCAAAACTCTCAAAGTCTCTTTCGAAAATGGTTGAGAAATTCGTTTGACATTGTTAATTCAATCTAAAAACGATTTTTCATAGATTCTCGCTATTAATATAGAGCTTAAATAATTCATATGTATGATTCTCTCAAACATAGAAAGAACAAGATTGAATCATGGAGGATCATTGTGTCATTACTTAAGGTCTTGTCTTACACACCTCCTACATTGATTTTTTAATCCATGTATTTTGGTCAAATCTCTATTTGGTAGGTTTGCATATGTTTTCTTTGTCTATCTTTGCTTTTTAGCATATCCCTATGATAAGTTAGACTAGAAAAATAAGATTTGCTGAAAATCTTCCTCCAAACACCAAACCCTGCTTCTGCAGGCGGTTCCTTATGTGAACCGCGGTACCTTATTGATAAGGTACCGCCAGCATAGATAAGGAACCGCCTACAATGGCCTTCCTTTTCGGGTTTTTGTCTGAAACTCCAGATTTGCTCCAACCTTTTTGAGAATCTTTGTTTCAAACCTTTTGACCATCCCAAAAATACCCTAAGCCTTCCCTATTTAAACCATAAGCATTTTGCATTACTTCACATCCAAAATGTCTTATTCTCCCAATGAAAGCCTTGAATCTCCTCCATTTTCTCCAATTGCTTTCAATCCAAACCCACCCAAGAACACTCTTAATCACATTTCTCCTACCAAGAATGTTGATTGTGGAACTTCCTTTCTTCCACCACCACCCTTTAGTGTTCTTCCTCCTTCTCATGATAATGTCATGCACCATGGAACATATTGTCATTGTTGTCAATATCAACATCTTGCTATGGCACACATCTATGAGGAGTTGAGCTACATCAAGAGTCTCTTAATCAAGCCTCCTCTTCACTTTGATTATGAGATCTCCAACAAGCCACCACCACCACCCTCCGCTATTACCTTGTCTTTCATATAAGCATTGATTGCTTATCCACAAGACACCAAATTCAAGCAAATCTTAGAATTCTAGAATAACTAGGATTAGATTTATGCTTTTGGCTTGTTTCTTTTTCCATACTTCTTTGTATGATGTTCTTTTAAGTAACCTATCTTGGATCTTTGTCTTTGTGTTCTCTTCTCTTTTTACTTTATTTTTTTGTGACCTATTGCTATATATTGTTGGTTGTTTCTTTTGTTCAACTAACCCTTCTATGTAGCTTGTCACCATATCTCGATTCCTCGGTGCCCCAAGCTAGGGGGAGTAAGCACCAAGGGGGAGTCTTTGCAAAGTCCGTTTCCTCAACACCAGATTACGCAACCTTTTTGCTTCGACAAAGGGGGAGAAATGAATAAACTCGTCTTCGAAAATCTTGTTTTTTGTGTGATTGAGTTTATGTATTGTCGGAATCAAAAAGGGTGCAATAATGACTAAAAACGTTACTTGCATTTTTCGGTCTCGCTTAGTTTTGATTACGACAATATATAAAAACAAACATTTACGAAAACAACGAAAAACGAATTCTTGAGTTCAAGTATTTTTCATTTTACCCATTTTCACTTAAGGTATGGATAAACAAGTACTAACCTTAATCAAGTGATCAAGTGATTTAATCTTTTCTTAAAACTCACTTTTTATTAAAAGTGACAAGTTTTTATTAAACTTTATTTTTAAGAAAATGTTTTATTAAATTAATTATTTGAAATTTGAAAATGGCATATTCTTATACTGTTAAGAATATCCTTTCAGGATATTTTTATACCCGGATAAGACCTCCACCACTAAAAGACAAAAAGGAGCGGAGTCTAGTCCGGTGGTACCTTAGCGCCTAGGCGGTACCTTATCGATAAGGTACCGCGGGCTGTGATAAGGTACCGCGGGCAGAACTAGCCGTTGGCTCCTTTGTCCTTTAAATAGTTGGCCATTCTCAGCTTTTCACCTCACCTCTTTTGCACATTCATTTCCAGATTCAAACCCCTTCTTTAATCACTCAAATCTTTGATCATTTGTTTGATTATTACTTGTTTAAGAAGTGAATCTTGTTCTTCCATCTCTTCCTCTCCAAGTGCAAAGAGAAGAACACTATCCTAGTGAAGTGTTGAGTCCACCACCAAAGATCTATTGAAGATCAATTTGTATATTCTTGTAGTTGTGTCATAGTTGTGAAGATCCAAGTAGTTGTGTCTATTTGGAAGTTGTGTATGTACTAAGTAGAGTTGTGTAGATTGGTCCTAGCTACGATTAAGGCTCGACTTTTAGCTTAGAGTCGGAAATTGGTTAAGCGACGTGTACGGTTTTCTCCACCATAAGGAGCTTGTTGTGTAGTGAACTCTCGAGTAAGGAGTACTCGAGGAGTGGAGTAGGAATGAGGAGTGAGCTTCGTTGCCGAACCACTATAAATCCTTGGTGTTCGGTTTGATCTTTCTTTACCCTTAACTTTTTACATTCCTTATTACTTTTTGCATATACATGTGTTAATATTAGATTAGCTACACTATCATTCTTTATTCTTTGTGGATATATTTTTGTTAGTATTAGTTTAGCTACACTACCATTCTTTATTCTTTGTGGATATATTTTTGTTAGTATTAGTTTAGCTACACTATCATTGTTCATATTTGTGCATAAGAAGATTTCACATATTTCCTCAAGCCTAAGTTTTTGAAAAAGGATTTTTGGAAACCATATTTTAACAAGTAAATTTTAAGAAACTATTCAACCCCCCCTTCTAGTTTCTACAGGGTCATTAACACTTGATTTTTCCTAAAGTCATTTGTTCAATACTTACCACTTTTACGCCTTTTTCCTAAAAGGTCGTAATTTACCACAACCATAGAAGGCCCTAAATTCATGAACCGTTAACTATTGTCTTGCCCTTGTGTGGGTTGGAAAGAGCCGCTTAAACAATTGGTAGTACTATCGGGGTTGACACCCCTATCCGAGACGAGAGTTAGTACGCTGAGTGCGCTGCTCGGGCGGATAACTTGAATAAGAGACAAGGTAAAATTTACAACGATTACCTTAAGAGGGGCAATGGTTTAAAATTCATCATGCCGGCCTTTTGGCGGATGATTGGTCATAACGGATCGGTGTCATGAGCTTAAACACAATTGTATAGCTTATGCTATAAGATGAAATGCCTGATCAATAGATTATGACGACAATTCTATTAAATGATTATGATTGATTTTTCTCTTGTGTTCAAATAATGATTTGATAAACCTATATACTTGCTCAACCGTTGTGTTGATGATTTTAAGCATGTATTTCAGGTGATTGAAGTTGATAGATGACGGAGCTTGCTGGAGAAGGCTGCGGGTTGCTTTTGTGGTAGTTGAGTCTAAAACTGATTTCCTTCCCCGTTGTCATAAAAATAATTATGAATGGTCATGTACTTTAGTATAAATGTTTGTGGATTGGTTGAGATCTTTGGGGGACCGAAACGATGCTCTGATTGTTAAACTTTTGTTTTAATTGGGATCGATGGTTTTAGACAAATGGTTAAATTACTTTCTTTTATATTTGAAATGTCTCATTTTGAGATCGTTAAAAGTGTGTTGTTTAATGATGTTTGAGTTTAGCACCCAAATGTGTATTTCCGTTGCGCAATGTAATTTGGGGGTGTTAAAAAAAGGATACAAATGTAAGTCAAAGTCAAAGTACTGACAATTGCACAAAAGTCAAAAAAAAGAGAAATTGTGAAGAAGGTGAAGGATACAAATGTCAGTCAAAGTCAAAGTACTGACAATTGCACAAAAGTCGAAAAAAGAGAAATTGAGAAGAAGGTGAAGGTAAGACTTACTGTTGTGTGTTATGTAATCGATTAGGTGTTCCCCTATTTTCTATTCTGAAGCCGTTCTCAGCTTGCTCGAGGGTCTTTACGGAGGATATTTTTGGAGACAATGATGTATTGTGTACCGTAATTATTAGGATCAAGCATCGATATAACGTTTTACGTGATACCCTTGCCGACATTTGTTTTAGGTCGGGGATTTAGGCTGGTAAAGATGTTGATATCGGGCTTGGTGGAGGGCGTGACAGACCCAACGCCCAGCGGATATATTACTCTACTCGTGGGACAAAGGGCTTGCCGTGTGTTTTGTCACACCCTCAATTTCACCCACGTATATAAATACACGAGGATGTGACTATCATGGCAATCAAGAGACCTAGATATAAAGAACGACCATTTAAAAGTCGTTTTGAATTCAATAAACATAAATAACTTGTTCCAAGAGAATTGTTTAGTACATCATGATAACATAAATCAAAGTTTTCCAAATGTCATAACATTTAAATCAAGTCTCCAAAAGATAATCATGATAAATTTTATTATCTCCACGGCACAACCACGTCACTCCTCCGCCTTGACACCTGAGAAAAACATTGCTAAAACGTCAACACAACGGTCAGTGAGTTTATAGCTCTAAGTATAGATAGACATGAACCATAAGATTTTAGTTAGGCAACCGACAAATAATCTTATAAGAAATACAAGATTATTATCAAATAGCATACGTTATAATACCCTACGTCTAAGTTCATGACACCAAAGCGTTAACCGTACCAACAAGTTCAAATAAGAGCCCAAGCAAATACTACCCCAAACTATTCGTAATATCTCAAATGTAATTGTATCTAATTTGGTCACACAACCAACATTAGATAGGGAGGCCAATCCCAATAGATCTATCCATAACATTTGCGCTTACACAAAGTAATTAACGGTTCATGATAGTGGGCTAAGGCATACAGGGGTATCGCTACTTAGACATCATGTAGGAAACGTATGAGTTTTCATGGTATTCATCCATAAAAAACAAGCAATGTTCTCACCCCAAGTAGTTAAAATCAATTAAAATTGGGGCTATAAACTCACCTCGTAAATCAAGTATGATGATGGAAATGCAAAGTAACTCGAGGATGTGATCACGCTATCCACAACCTAGTTAAACATAATGACTACGTCGCGACATCTACAATTACACTAATAAAATGCATGATGTCCTAGTTGTGCCTTGACAAAACGTTTCGTTTATGGAAAACATGACTTTAGTATACGGTTTTGAAATGAGTATTGGGCTTAGTATCACAACTATATACTTACATGTGCAAATTTCAGTTTTGGGCCTAGTAAACCCAACCCAAACCGACTGGTCCATTCCCTTAAATAAAACATGGGCTTGGCCCATATTGTCTTTTCCTAATCCGATTTCCCAATCCAACGTTAATAACAAGAACACAGGAGGGAACATTTTATTTATCATATTACCACCACTCATTCCACTCTCTCTCCCCCCCCTTGAATATTACTCCCCACCGTCTCCCATTCCCTCTCTCTAAACTAAAACCAGATTTATATCATCTATGGCAAAATACTACTAATCCGATTTATAAACATCATAAACTGGATCCTAGATCAAGATAACACATGTGGGGTGTGTGCTTTCATCCCCACATCAAGGTTAATCCGATTTTATGGTTATTCCAGGATGATTCGATTGTACATCTACACAAAGTTAAGTTTCTTCAAATCTTTATTCAAGAAGAAAATGGTTTAAATAGCTTTTGTTTATATTTTTGTAAATTAAAGGAGTTTTATTAACTTCAAATCGTTGCTTCATTAACATATGAAAAGGGGGTTCTTGGATTTATTATAACTAAGGTTCAAAAATATTGAGGATTTATTCATTCTTGAGTTTTAGTCTAATTAACTTGTTTCTCTATGCATCTTTTGATGTTAATTATCAATTAAATAAGTTTTCAAAAATTTAGGGTTTTGAATAAATTGGGGGTTTTCTAATTCGGGGGTTTATTAATAATTAATTAGTGTTTTTGAAGATTAAATTTGGTTAATTTCATAATAAAGTTGATTTCGAAAAATTTAGGGTTATATAAATATGGGGTTTTTATACCCGCGGTTTTAAATGGGTGTAATTAGTGTTTTCGTAAAAGAAATGATATTAATTTCTAGGTTTTCTCAATTTTATAATTACTTAGGGTTTCGACAGATTTTTAGGTCTAGTTCAATTGGAGTTTTTGTTATTACTATCATTGTTTTTAAGTCACTTAATACAAAGATACTAAAATGAAAAAGAGGGTCTCGGTATGATGGTGGTCACGTAGGGAGGGGGTCTCGGCTTAGATAAAATTAAGGTCTTGGGTCGTTGGGTGCATAAAGCTAGTATAATTCTTATTGACTTAGCATAATATTTGAACATTTTTAAGCATTAACTCACGTGTCCTATGTTTTCGCAGGGGTTCTAATATGGACTAACACACTAGTATGATGCATAAGGAGGAAGGATGGATAGAGGAGTCACAAAAAGAAGTATCCTGCTTGGTGGTTTCAGACAGAATGTGGGGGTGTGATTCGGTGGACTTAAAACTTGCCACTTGCTTCCGAATATTTGCCAAAAATTTATATTTTATTAATCCCAGATTTGTATTGTTTGATTGTGTTTTGTGATGAGGCTGTGAGTAAAATGAAGGGTATATATTTGTAATAGTTTAGCTTAGGGTTATCTAATATCCAGATTTTACATCCTGTGATGTACCCATTTAGGGTAAACTCGACAAGTGTGTTGGCTGCTTGTGGTTAGTGGAGTGTAAAATATGATTTCCAGTTTTTAGATGATTGACCATAGCTGACCAATTTAAAGTCAGCAGATTGTTTTCTAAATGAAAGTTTATACCTTTAAGTCTCGTGTTCAGTTTTCATTTACTTGCACACTCAATACAAATTTCGGCCCAGCATGGGTTTAAGTAGCTAGCTTTCGGCCCAAGCTCTAAGGTTTGGCAAGGTTTGGCTAAAGTGATGACACTCGGTTCCAAATGATATCTCAACTAATATAGTCGGTTTAACATAATACTATAGTATTTATAATACAGTGACCAATAAACATAATGTCGTGTCCAACAAAGAAGTGGACTCACGTATTTTCGATAGCTAGAATGCAATATAACCGGCACAAACCGATAGTATGTTTAAACGTCGTACGTAAGCATGCCTTTAATATAACCATAAGACACGAAAAATTTCGAGTTGTTACATTCTCTCTCCCTAAAGAGGGCTTTGTCCGCAAAGCAAAACAAACAATACAATTTAAGTCGACACTACATTAGTGAACAAGTGATGGTACTTTGCTTTGAATTGGTCCTCGCGTTCCCAAGTCAATTCTGGTCCTCTACATGCATTCCAACACACTTTAACAATTGGTATACGGCTTTGTTTGAGTCGTTTGACTTCTCGATCCATAATTTTGACGGGTTCTTCAACGAACACAAGTTTATCATTTAGTTGAATTTCTTCCATCGGTATAACAAGCGTTTCATTGGATAAACATTTCTTCAAGTTGCAAATGTGAAAGACATTATGCACATGATCAAGTTCTTGAGGTAGATCCAAGCGATAAGCAACGTCACCAATGCGTTGAATAATTTCAAACGGTCCAATATATCGAGGGTTTAACTTTCCTCGTTTACCAAATCGGATTACACCTTTCCATGGTGCAACTTTCAACATTACACGATCTCCGACTTTAATTCTAAAGGCTTTCGTCTTTTGTCGCCATAACACTTTTTACGATCACGACCCGCTTGCATATGACTCTTGATTTGTACGATTTTATGCGTCGTCTCGTGAATAATTTTCGGACCGGTAAGTTGTGCATCACCAACTTCCGCCCAATAAACGGGTGAACGACACTTTCGACCGTAAAGCGCTTCAAATGGTGTCACTTTAATACTAGTGTGGTAGCTATTGTTGTACGAAAATTCTACTAACGGTAGATGTCGATCCCATCCATTTCCAAAATCGATTACACATGCACGGAGCATATCTTCCAAAGTTTGGATGGTTCTCTCGCTTTGGCCATCCGTTTGAGGATGGTAAGCCGTACTCATATCCAATTGCGTTCCAAACGCTTCTTGGAGTGATTGCCAAAATCTCGAACAATATCGACCATCTCGGTCCGATATGATAGAAATTGGTACGCCGTGCTTAGCAACGATTTCTTTCACATACAATCGTGCCAATTGGTCCATTTTATCATTTTCTTTCATAGGGAGAAAGTGTGCGGATTTTGTAAGGCGATCCACAATGACCCAAATGGTGTCATATCCCGCGGACGTTTTAGGGATTAGTGATAAAGTCCATATTAATTCTATCCCATTTCCATTATGGGATCCTAGGTTGGACTAGTAATCCGGAAGGTTTTTGGTGTTCAACCTTAACTTTCGCGCAAGTTAAACATTTACCAACATAAGTCGCTATGTCGGCTTTCATGTTCGGCCACCAATAAAACATTTTCATGTCATGATACATTTTGTCCGATCTAGGGTGAATCGAATATTTAGACTTATGTGACTCGTGCATGATCAAAGCTCGAATATCACCGTAACGTGGTAACCAACTTCTATTATCAAGAAACAATGTTCCATCGGCACGAGCAACGAGGTTCTTAGTGATCATTCCACCGGCTTCTTCTTTATCGATGTTTTCCACCTTAATAGCTTCTCGTTGGGCTTCTAAGATTTTTGCGGGTATGTTCAAACCAATAGTCATCACTAAGGCTCGAACTCTTAGAGGTCTCTCACGAGGTTTCCTACTTAAAGCATCGGCCACGACATTAGCCTTTCTCGGGGTATAACGAAAGTCACAATCGTAATCCCCCCAAGCAATTCCAACCAACTTCATTGTCTCATGTTAAGCTCTTTTTGGTCCAAGATATGTTGAAGACTTTTGTGGTCGGTGTACATTACACATTTGATACCATAAAGGTAGTGTCTCCAAATCTTGAGAGAAAAGACAACCGCGCCTAACTCCAAATCGTGAGTGGTGTAATTTTCTTCATTTGGTTTTAGTTGTCGGGACGCGTAAGCAATAACCTTTTTCCTTTGCATAAGGACCGTGCCTAGACCTGTAATCAAAGCGTCACAATACACTTGAAAGTCTTCACTACCCTCGGGTAATGCAAGAATTGGCGCATCACAAAGTTTTTGCTTAAGAGTTTGGAAAGAAGATTCTTGATTGTCTCCCCAAATAAACTTCTTGTTCTTTTGAGTCAATTCCATCATAGACTTAGCGATTTTCGAAAATCCTTCGATTAATCGTCTATAATAACCGGCAAGTCCAAGGAATTGGCGAATCTCCGTAGGAGTCATAGGAGTCGCCCAATCCTTTACCGCTTCGATCTTGGCGGGATCCACGTGAATACCACTACTATCAATCACGTTCCCGAGAAATTGTACCGTGTGAATCTAAAATTCACACTTTGAAAATTTGGCGTACAATTGTTCTTGTTTCAACAATTCCAAAATTTTCTTTAAGTGCTCCTCGTGTTCTTCCTTATTACGGGATTAAATAAGGATATCGTCAATGAACACGATTACGAACTTGCCCAAATAGGGTTTACACACACGGTTCATGAGGTCCATGAATACCGCAGGTGCGTTAGTCAACCCAATTGGCGTGACTTGGAATTCAAAGTGCCTGTATCGGGTTCGAAACGCCGTCTTGGAAATGTCTTCCTCTCGCACTCTAAGTTGATGATATCCCGATCTTAGATCAATCTTTAAATAAATGCTCGAACCTTAAAGTTGATCAAACAAGTCATCGGTCCTTGGTAAAAGATAACGATTCTTTATAGTAAGTTTGTTCAATTCACGATAATCGATTCACATACGGAAAGATCCGTCTTTCTTCTTCACAAATAAAACCGGGGCTCCCCATGGTGAGGAACTCGGTCTTATGAATCCTTTGTCGGTGAGCTCCTTTAGTTGGTCGGCTAATTCTTTCATTTCGGCGGGTGCTAATCGATAAGGTGCTCTTGCAACGGGTGCGGCTCCGGGGGTTAGCTCGATGTGAAATTCTACTTGACGAAGTGGCGGTAATCCGGGTAAGTCTTCGGGAAAATCACGAACAATCGGAATGTCTTAAATTTTCTTCTCCTTAGGGTCGGCTTCATTCTTACTAATAACTTGGATAAGGAAAATAGGACGACCTTCTTCGATGTACTTTTGAGTTTTAGTGCATGAGATGACATTCAAACTAGCTTGGACTTTCACGTCATTCTTTTCTCCAAAGATGGTTAAGGTTCGACTTCCGTAAGGAATACGGACTTGTTTTTTCATGGAAAACTATTTCCGCATGGTACTTGGATAGCCAATCCATACCAACGATGACGTCAAAGCTTCCAAGTTCGATAGAAAAAAGATCGATGAAGAATGAGATGTTTTGTAGACTTAGGGTGCAACCTTTAAGTACGGTGTTTGTAGTAATCGATTTACTGTCGGCTAGTTCCACATTATAATTGACGTCTAAAGGAGTGGGGTTCACATTTAATAGTTCACTAAAGGCAATTGACGTAAAGCTTCTATCGGCACCGGAATCAAATAATACGGAAGCATAGATGTTATTGATGAGGAACGTACCGGTGACCACTTTGTTGTCTTGGATGGCCGCCTCGGCACATAAAGCATACACACGACCGGGTGCTCCCGCTTGATCCCATTGTTTCGGCCATTTGGAGCTCCATGATTTGGTCGGGATTGTCGACGAGCTTGGTTGTTGTTGTTATTGCCTCGGATTTGGTTTCCTCGGCCTTGAGTGGCTTTAGGGCACCTATTCTTGAAGTGACCCTTTTCTCCACAACCATAGCAAGTAACATCCGTGTATTACACGTTTTGAGTTTCTGTAGCCCTTTGGTTTGTGGGCTTCGTTGCACTACGACAATCCTTAGCAAAGTGAACGGGTTTGCCACAATTGTGGCATGTGCCTCCACAAGCTCCATTGTGGTGCTTGCCACACTTTCCACAAAATGGTAACTTTCCTTGGTAACAGGATCCACCATTCACATTAAACACTTTGGCCACATCTTGGCGCTAGTTAGGTTAGTCACCATGATTAGGGCCATGGTTTCCTTCCCATTTTCGCTTGTGATCACCACTTTCTAAAGTAACGGAATCCATTAGGCCATCCGCCATCTCAATGGCCTCACTCAGATCGGTAGGTTTTGAAAAGATCACATCTCCTCAAATCGAGGATGGTAATCCAACGATGAATCTTTCAATGGCACGAGTCTCACTTGGTATCATTTCGAAACACATCAATCTCAACTCTTGAAATCGTTGAGTATAAGCCATCAAGTTAACTCCATGCACACGGAGGTCCCACAAATCGGCTTCCAACCGTTTCATTTCATTTCTAGGGCAATACTTTTTAGAAGCATTCCCTTGAAATGAGCCCAAGGAGTAGCATTAGCCGCTTCCAAACTCACGGCTTTCACGTGGATGTTCCACCATGTTAATGTACCATCAACAATGGTGCTAGAGCAAAATTTCATTTTGTCGCTTTCGGCAACATTACTCACGCTAAATTGAGATTCAAGTCTCTCAATCTAACGTGCAAGACCTAAGGCACCTTCGGTACCTTTAAAGGTACTAGTGAAGCATGAGCAGAATTCTTTGTATGGACACGCACGAGTAGGAGGTACCAGATTTTGCACTCAGTTTGTTTCTTCTTGTGTGCTTGGATTAGTCTCGGCGGCGGCAAGAGCGTCGGCAAACCCATCGGCTATCATTTGGCTCAAAACCGATGGATCGATAGCAACGGGTGCGACCGGAGTTGCGTCGGCCCTATTCTTGCGATTTTTAGGTGCCATACTCCTATAACCATAACAAAGTTCATGGTAAGGTTAGAATTACAAGTCCAAAGGTTAGAGGGTACAAGCATGTCACAAAACATGATATTGCAAGCAAATGATGAAAAAATTCACAAGTTATGTAGTGCACAAACAATTCATTCCATGATTAAGTCGTATACAAAGAAATCAAACACATAGTCTAGAAGTTCTAAGGATTACAACACATAAGGGAAAATTTGGAATGAAGTGCAACATGAGTCAACTAAAAATAGCCCTAGTCATAACAATGCTCGAGGGCCATGATCCTCTCGGATAAGTCGATCAATGCCCTATGCAAGAGATTGCGCAAAGCTCCAATCTCATAATGTTGGACCTCAAACCTACGTGCAGTATCGCGACACGATCAGGTGCGGGTGGGGCATTCCTACCAAGATCCGTGATAACCACCGCATAGCAAGTCTCGAGCCTAACCAAGGACTCGTAAGATAATCCACCCAAGTTACGAAGCACGTGAGTCACGTTGCTTCGCAACGTAGCAAGTCTAGCAAAGCGGTGGGGAGGCATCCCCCGCGCTTCGACGGCCGCAGAGCACTCGGCTCCATTAAAGCCGTATGGTGGTGGTGGAGTGGGCATGATAGGTCGAAATGGGGCATTGTGCCTTGAGGGCACTCTCATGGATGGTGGCTTTATGACTTGCGTACAGTGCGAGTAGAGTCCAAATGTCTAGCGGCTAAATTCTTCCCAATCATCGAGGGTCTCACGGACATCCTTGCGATATGGTGTTGGCGAGGGGCCTTTGGGACATGAGTGGAGGATGTGTATGGAGGAATCATAGGCGCCTTATCATGCCTCTTGTAGCATATAAACAGTGGTGGCGAGGGAAGTGTAGGTGCACTAACAACCGGCTCTCCTCGAGGAGATGACATAGGTGAATAACCTCGAGTGGAGGACTCTCTAATAACCATAAGTCGAGCTCCATTTGTGGATGAGCTCACAAGGTAGAATGAATCTTCCGATGAGGTAGACATGTCACTGCTAATTTAAGAAAGACACGTATAAGAATAACTCGATTTCGCAATTTTGTATGTTGTTAACTCAAAGTTATCATGGCAGAAACCATTTAGCATATAATTTCAAGTAATTGTCAAAATAAAATCGATATTGCATTCACTTATCATGGCACAAACCATTTAGCATAGAGTTCCAAGTAAGTGTCGATATAAAAATCGATATTGCATTCATGTATCATGGCACAAACCATATAGCATAGAGTTTCAAGTAGGTGTCGAAATAAAATCGATATTGCATTCATGTATCATGGCACAAACCATATATCATAGAGTATGGAAAAATTAATATGCTTATAAGTTAAGTTACTTAGAAATTTTAGTGGTCAAAGTAGCATGGCAAATAATGCATGAGGAAATATAACTTACAACTTACTTGTGTCGAAGGCGTGAAGTGAAGTGGCCCATAGAGATAGAGATATGGTTATAGTCTAGTGTTACTCTTTACCAAAAATTCCATTTTTGACTCAACGTTTGTAAAAATGATTTTTATAAAAGCAACCTAGTTCTCTATAACCACGTCTCTGATACCAATCTGTCACACCCTCAATTTCACCCATGTATATAAATACACGAGGATGTGACTATCATGACAATCAAGAGACCTAGATATAAAGAATGACCATTTAAAAGTCGTTTTGAATTCATTAAACATAAATAGCTTGTTCCAAGAGAATTGTTTATTACATCATGATAACATAAACCAAAGTTTTCCAAATGTCATAACATTTAAATCAAGTCTCCAAAAGATAATCATGATAAATTTTATTATCTCCACGGCACAACCACGTCACTCCTCCGCCTTGATATCAGAGAAAAACATTGCTAAAATGTCAACACAAAGGTCGGTGAGTTTATAGGTTTAAGTATAGATAGTGTGATGAACCATAAGATTTTAGTTAGGCAACCGACAAATAATCTATAACAAATACAAGATTATTATCAAATAGCATACGTTATAATACCCTACGTCTAAGTTCATGACACCAAAGCGTTAACCGTACCAACAAGTTCAAATAAGAGCCTAAGCAAATACTACCCCAAAGTATTCGTAATATCTCAAATGTAATCGTATCTAATTTGGTCACACAAGCAACATTAGATAGGGAGGCCAATCCCAATAGATCTATCCATAATATTTGCGCTTACACAAAGTAATTAACAATTCATGATAGTGGGCTAAAGCATCTAAGGGTATCGCTACTTAGACATCATGTAACACCCCACTTGGATAAGTGGACCGTTACGTATATTTATGGCGTGTCATCAAAGCATAAGGTAAATGTCCTAAAACATTAAATGACCATAACGGAAATACCGGAATCAAACATCGGTAATCCAACCTAAGCTCAAAACATGAAAAGTAAATACTGAAGAAAAAGGACTAAACAATGTCCAAATAAGCAGAATAATGTAAGAAATGCATAATGTAAAAAGTCTGGATAGCTTCCATCCAAATGCACATGCTCTCAGAATCCTAAGAGTGTCCTGGTGTACCTTCCGTTAGAACATGAAAGGAACTACGGCTGAGCATAACGCTCAGTGAACGGATATAAAGCATGATAAGAATTTACTGAATGAAACAGGCGATAGAATACTGAAGCTGTAAGACTGATATGTAACATGTGGTAGAACTCTGCATAAAATCTGAGAAACCTGGTTCATATATACTGATACTGAAATATAACTATTAATTCTGAAAACATGCATTTACTGTATTTTATTTGCCAGAGCTTATATAGGTCACGTGTTGTAACAACCGTGCATGAATAACTGGAGGGGTGACCTCGTCATGCTGTAGAGGGGTGGCCTCTAAATACTGTGCTGGGTGGAGGGATCAGCTCCAATGTGAAGGATGTAGAGCACACACCACATTCACCCTGATAACTTGTAACACATATACGCCTAGGATGCATCCATACGCCCCACTAATAATACTGATAAAATGGCCAAGCTGAGCTGAGTGGGACGATGCAGGATATCACTCTCCTGCATGTGAGTCACGACACTGGTGCCTCTAGTGCCGTGGTTACGGTACCTCCGTAACTAGTACATAAACTGGTCGTGCTTGTATATAATGCTCAGGCAATTTATTTAGTTATTAACATGATTACTGATAAACTTAAACATATTCTGGGGAAAACATTTGGCTGAAAACGGGGAATCCTAACCATGCATAGAAAGGAAGTCCTTACTAAAAGGACGGAAATCCGTACCTCGTGTCCAGTAACGAAATAAGAATGAAAGCTGAAAGATCTACTCAGACTTCACGGATACTACATAAATAAGGGACGTGAATGAGTTGTCTGAAACCTGCTTATTATTACTGATAGTTACTGTTCTTAACTTGGTTTGTTATATTCTTGTATTACTGTTTGTGTATAATCTGGTAAATCTGACTGTTCTCTGGTATTTACTGATTAGTCTATCTTACTGTACTCTGATTAGTGTGTATAACATGTACTCCTGTATTATTTTATACTATTATAAGTAACCTGCTAAAAATAGTAAGTTTCATAAAATAGCGGGTTTCCATAAATAGTAATTTAGTTCGTTTTTTTATATACATAGATAATTTAACTTGTTTCATCCTTTCTTATAACTTACATAATCGTATACTTTATATTTCGTTTCTAATCAGTAGAGTTTAATAAGGTAAACTAATTTTTTTTTACAACCGTTGAGGACTAAAATAAATCATGGTTGTTTTTATGAAGACTTTTACTGATTAGTGATAAAACATGTAAATCCTTTTATACTCTTAAATATCTAAAGAGCCTTTAAAGAGCTATAATATTCATTTATAAAACTAAAGAAATGAGATATGTAGTATTATGTTTCATACTAATCTGTAGTAAATTTTCCCATATAGTAAAATACAAGGCATGCTTATTTTTAAGCAAATATGTCCATCCTTAATTATGTCCATCTTATTTGCATACATGTTATAAAACTATCATTAGCTTGGCATTGGAACTTATATATGACGTTATAATATAACAACAATTAGTAACCATCATATTTGTTTTTAGTCTACATATGATCATGCATTAAACATCTCAGTTTAGGATTTACCTCAAAGATAAGCGATTTACAAAATAAAAGACGTGAACACATGATTCATTGAGACACGATCGAATTCGAACCTAACCACGATCACGGGCAGACCGGTCTAACTCGAGCAAGCCCAAAACTGATCATAAGTCGGCTTCTAGATTAACAAACAATGAGTCGAAACTCGACTCTAGCGGTTCCCCTCGTGATCGAATCCAAACGGAATGACCACTAACACGAGCACGTCAAGACAAACATGGAACTCCAGCGAACAAACTGACTGAATCAACTCGATCACGAACCAAACTGAAACAACCCCGACATGACCGCACTAGCACTTTAATTCCGATAAAAAAAACATCTCTAACGTTTATGTGAAGCGAAGGATTCATGCGAGTTTAAGAATATTATCATTGTGTTATGAAGGGGAAAGTTGATGATAGAAATATGTTAACAAAGTCCAGAAATATGTGGATCATAAGGAAATCATTTAAAGATTTTAGACATTGTCAAACTGTCTGTAATAACATGGAAAGTAATTAGAGTTTCGAAGAATGCGGGATTTGAAGAATATTTGACCATCCGATTTTATTATGGGAGTTAATAGAATAATGAGTATCTTTGTCAATTATTCGAAACAGTTACAAAATGATAATCTCAAAAGCATTTTCGATATTTAACCTCCTTTAATAAGCATTCATTATAATTCAAATATCATAAATAAAATAGAAAATGTCAAACTTTTAAAGTTTGGGTTTTACAACTCTTCCTCTCTTAAAAGAAAAATTCGTCCTCGAATTAGAAACATGATCATGCTATGGGTTTTACAATTCTTCCCCTCTAAAGAATCATTCGTCCTCAAATTAAAACATAATGTTGCTGAAAGGTAATGAACGTGACATGGCTGAAGAGGATACGAAACGTGACGTGGTCGAGGAGGACATAGAACTTGACATGGCTGAAGAGGACATGGAACGTGACATGACTGAAAGAACTTAACTGGGTTTATTGAAGGAAAGGGGATGAGAGGTCCGGATGGACTCCTCCGTTTCGAGTGGCTTCCTGCTCGAAACAATTCCTTCAAATGTATAAACATAATGAGCGAAATCTTGGTCTTGATGACCCTGTTCTGACGATGCTAAATAGTTTCTGGTTCCATATTTCAGATGGATTTATGAATCTGATAGACTAAATAAGCTATAGCATGTATGATACATGAAACGGTACGTACAAATATCCTGAAACGATAGTATTTATATCTCTGAGCAAGCTGTTGCAAACATAAAGGGACGAACTACGTGAACAATTATGAACGTGCTACGTGAGCAATTGTGAACGTGTTTCGTGATCATAAGAGGAACGCTGTGCATGAAATATATCATGAATGTGATATGTGAAACATACTGTGGGCGTGATACTAGAACATATCATGAACGTATTGCTGACTGAGGAATGAATGTCAAACGATACGACCTGAGATGTGAAATGCCTGCCTGGTTATGGAATAGTTGTGCTAAACCTGAGTATGATTTCTCAAGCTATCTGTAACCGTATTCAGAAATAAACTGAGAAACGTGTATCGTGAAATGGCATACGAACTTGATCGTGAATAATGTTATGAACACAAACGTGAGCTTAAATCACGTGATAGCATGAAAGATGAACTGAAACAGCATCATACTACGAGTGAGACGTAAACGTGAAAGTGAAAATAAACGTGAACGTAAAGTGAACGTAAACATACACGGGATCGTTAACATGAATTCTGTCTGATATGAGGGTCGATGGAATACCTTGAAATCGTACGATTTACTACAAGTCTGCTACTGCGTAATCCTTTCGGATGAAAGAAAACGCGTAGGCTGATTACATGGTCGACAATGACTTATATAGTATCATACTTTTTTTGAGTCTCTCGTAGACTGGTAACAATCTCCATGGAGTCTTGTCTCCTTTCGGTCCAGAATTTCTACTGGTAGTAATAACTCGATAACATTACGGCGTTCTATCTTAAACCTGCTACCATGGCAGGCATTAGATACGAACATAGCTACCTCAACGTGTTATACTGTTTCTATCAAAGTCCTGCCTAGAATTTTGGTACATTCAGGTGGAAATCTGGTTGAATAGTCATAAAACATTTTTAGTGAGAACTATCGGCAATTTCTGCGGTAGTAGTCAATTGAGTTCTAGAGAATTGTACTTCATTCACAGGCGTCAGTCGGGACCATCAGGTGATGGCCTTCACCTTCGCAGGATTGTCTGCAATTTCTTTCTGCTAAAATAGGGTGGCTCAGAAATGCCACTCAGTTCAAGTGAGATTTATATCTGGATAGCTGTGTATACA
Organism: Glebionis coronaria; assembly: GCA_025667525.1. Lineage (NCBI taxonomy): Eukaryota > Viridiplantae > Streptophyta > Magnoliopsida > Asterales > Asteraceae > Glebionis > Glebionis coronaria. The sequence continues at coordinate 195,227,529 of CM046878.1, forward strand.
ATTTTCTCCTATCGAAGATTCTGTAAAACTGTGAGAAGATGATTCTCGTGTTCTCTAGAATTTAGCACATCAAAATGTGATCAATGAATATACTGACAACTTTGTCTGAGAATTATGGGAAAATTTATTCATAAATTTCACACTATAGCTGGAGCATTAGGGAGCTCAAGAGTAAAATTTAAAATTTTCAGAGTGGCTATAATATGTGCAACAACGGTCTGAAGGGCATCATGTGCTTCCCTCACCACTGATGGTGGCATGATCTTGAATTTTTTTTTTTTGAAAGAATGTTTAAGACACCTCGTAGTAGGTCAATTAAACTTTCTATTCGTGGAATGAATATCGATTAGGAATGGTGATCTGATAAATTCTTCGACGGTGGCTAGGGCGAATAAAGCCTAGTTTTGGTAACTCTTGCAGCAATTGCTACAATTCGTTTAACGTAGCTAAAGCCCTGCAAATAAGATTTTTGAAGACAGGTTCCGTTCTTGAGACAAGCTCGATGTTAAATTATGTCTTGTAGTCAGGAATGAATTTCTGAAAAACTTTCTGAAATTATATCTGGAACTCTGGAATGGTCTGCTGATCATGAATTTAAGGAATTTCAAAAGTGAATTTATAACAGGTAGCTGAAAGGTCTTCGTAGCCTCAGAATAATAAGTCACTTGCTGTAAAGTATAACTTCAGAAATCTTATTGTCCGCTTTGCTCATAGGCTCACGGCTTTGCTTTGTGGCCCTCATGTAAGTACTTCCCGACTGGTCACCCAGGCTAGTACTACTCTGACATGAGCACGCTTAACTGCCAGTTCCTAAGAACCTCACGTGCAGTAGACCACAAAACGCGTTGTGTCATGAGAAGGCAAATGTTTTCTTATGAGCCAAGATTTCTCCTGGCCACAGCCGATGTGGGATTTGCCTGGGGTGTCACAATCACCCCCCCTTCGGGACTCATCGTCCTCGATGAGGTTTGCCCCACCATCCTGAACGGCAAGGATGAACGCCTATGGTCAGCTCACCAAACGAAAATTCGCTCAAAAGCACATGCGACTAATTAGAGCTAGTTATGTACCAACCTTTTACTTAGTCAAAACTTTAAGAAAACTGACTGATAAATGAAGAAAAACTGACTGAATAATCCATGAGAAACATGAAAGATAACAACGCCAAAATCTGGGAAGTTCCTGGTGACTACCCACTAGTCACAGGTCAAGTTTTAGAGCCTACAGGTCAAACCAGGCTCTGATACCACTTGTAACATCCCGCCTACTCAGACCACAATATTGTCCGCTTTGCTCATAGGCTCACGGCTTTGCTTTGTGGCCCTCATGTAAGTACTTCCCGGCTGGTCACCCAGGCTAGTACTACTCTGACATGAGCACGCTTAACTGCTAGTTCCTAAGAACCCCACGTGCAGTAGACCACAAAACGCGTTGTGTCATGAGAAGGCAAATGTTTTCTTATGAGCCAAGATCTCTCCTGGCCACAGCCGATGTGGGATTTGCCTGGGGTGTCACACATCATGTAGCCAATGTATGAGTTTTCGTGGTACTTATGTTCATCTGTAAAAACAAGCAATGTTCTCACCCCAAGTAGTTAAAAGCAATTAAAAGTGGGGCTATAAACTCACCTCGTAAATCAAGTATGATGATGGAAATGCAAAGTAACTCGAGGATGTGATCACACTATCCACAACCTAGTTAAACATAATGACTACGTCACGACATCTATAATTACAGTAATAAAATGCATGATGTCCTAGTTGTGCCTTGACAAAACGTTTCGTTTATGGAATATGTGACTTTAGTATACGGTTTTGAAATGAGTATTGGGCTTAGTATCACAACTATATACTTACATGTGCAAATTTCAGTTTTGGGCCTAGTAAACCCAACCCTAATCGACTAGTCCATTCCCTTAAATAAAACATGGGCTCGGCCCACATTGTATTTACCCAACCCGATTTCCCAATCCAACATTAATAACAAGAACACAGGAGGGCACGTTTTATTTTTCATATTACCACCACTCATTCCACTCTCTCTCTCCCCCTCGAATATTACTCTCCACCGTCTCCCATTCTCTCTCTCTAAACCAAAACCAGATTTATATCATCTATGGCAAAATACTACTAATCCGATTTATAATCATCATAAATTGGATCCTAGATCAAGATAACACGTGTGGGATGTGGGCTTTCATCCCCACATCAAGGTCAATCCGATTTTATGGTTTTTTCAGGATGATTCGATGGTACATCTACACAAGATAAGTTTCTTCAAATCTTTATTCAAGAAGAAAATGGTTTAAATAGCTTTTGTTTATATTTTTGAAAATAAAATTAGTTTTATTAACTTTAAATTGTTGCTTCATTAACATATGACAAGGAGGTTCTCGGATTTATTATAACCAAATTAAGGTTTTGAAAATATTGGGGATTTATTCATTCTTGAGTTTTAGTCTAATTAACTTGTTTCTCTATGCATTTGTTGATGTTAATTATCAATTAAATAAGTTTTCAAAAATTTAGGGTTTCGAATAAATTGGGGGTTTTCTAATTCGGGGGTTTATTCATAATTAATTAGTGTTTTCGAAGATTGAATTTGGTTAATTTCATAATAAAGTTGATTTCGAAAAATTTAGGGTTTATATAAATTGGGGGTTTTTATCCCCGCGATTTTAAATGGGTGTAATTAGTGTTTCCGTAAGAGAAATGATATTAATTTCGAGGTTTTGTCAATTTTATTATTACTTAGGGTTTCGACAGATTTTTAGGTCTAGTTCAATTGGGGTTTTTGTTATTACTATCATTGTTTTTAAGTCACTTAATACAAAGATACTAAAATGAAAAAGAGGGTCTCGGTATGATGGTGGTCACGTAAGGAGGGGGTCTCGGCTTAGATAAAATTAAGGTCTTGGGTCGTTGGGTGCATAAAGCTAGTATAATTATTATAGACTTAGCTTAATATTTGAATATTTTCTAAGCATTAACTCACGTGTCCTATGTTTTCGCAGGGGTTCTAATATGGACTAACACACTAGTATGATGCATAAGGAGGAAAGATGGATAGAGGACTCGCAAAAAGAAGTATTAGGCTTGGTGGTTTCGGACAGAATGTAGGGGTGTGATTCGGTAGACTTAAAACTTGCCACTTGCTTCCTAATATTTGCCCAAAATTTATGTTTTGTTAATCCTTGATTTGTATTGTTTGATTGTATTTTGTGATGAGGTTGTGAGTAAAATGAAAGGGTATATATTTGTAATAGTTTGGCTTAGGGTTAGCTAATATCCAGATTTTACATCATGTGATGTACCCATTTAGGGTAAACTCGGCAAGTGTGCTGGCTGCTTGTGGTTAGTGTAGTGTAAAATATGATTTCTATTTTTTGGATGATTGACCATAGTTGACCAATTTAAAGTCAACAGATTGTTTTCTAAATGAAAGTTTATACCTTTAAGTCGCATGTTCAGTTTTCATTTAGTTGCATACTCAATACAAATTTCGGCCTAACATGGGTTTAAGTAGCTAGCTTTCGGCCCAAGCTCTAAGGTTTGACAAGGTTTGGCTAAAGTGATAACACTCGGTTCCAAATGATATCTCAACTAATATAGTCGGTTTAACATAATACTATAGTATTTACCCGACTACATAATGTAGTGACCAATAAACATAATGTCGTGTCCAACAAAGAAGTGGACTCACGTATTTTCGATAGGTAGAATGCAATATAACCGGAACAAACCGATAGTATGTTTAAACGTCGTACGTAAGCATGTCTTTAATATAACCATAAGACACGAAAAATTTTGAGTTGTTACATGTTTGGATTTGACAGGATCCTCTCCTTTGACACAAACCGGGATGATTAAATTTGTACCCGGTCGTGCAGTGATCGATGCATCACGTCGTAAACGTGTCAAGATGAGGCTAAGTGTTCTGATAATAGATATGGTTTTCTTCCCTTTTCGTTTTTCTTTACTTAGGGAATTAGAGAAGGATGCGGTGACCTTACTGAATCGAATCCAAAAGTTCTAGATGACTCAAGACATTGGAGCACGTCCTGCTATTCATACTTTTAATAGGATTAGCGTTGCTATAGCTAAATGAGTGAGAGCTCATATAGTATCTAGACTTTCCACTAACTTTTTGTAAACGTCTTAGTTTTCTAATGAAGTGCAGTTTTTATTAAAAAAACAATAATCATAATAATAATTGAAAGAGGGAACTTCAAAAATGGTATTTGTGGTTTGGCCAAATTACAGAAGGACATTTTTAGTTATTTCTAGCCGACAAAGGACCAAAATTAGAACTTAACCTTCAAAATACGATTTTTTTGTAATTTCAAAATTTGATGGACCAAATATGCAATTAACCAAAACACAAAAATCATTTTTGCAATTTACTCTAGAATTTAGTGATTACTAAGGGTCTGTTTGGTACGATAATAGGTTAGACTTAGTTGTGGGTTTAGATTTAAATTTTGGGTTTAGATTTAAAGTTGGGTTTGATTAAAATATTATTTATAGTATTATATTGAATTTATATATAGTATATTTTATTATTGTAAAATAAAAAACCAATTTTTTTATTAGTGGGAAGAAATAGAGAGACACAAAAGTATAAAAGGTCCCACCAAAATTTGAACATGTCAAAAAAGTGGGGTGAAATGCTTGGATTTGCATATGGATGAGTTTAGAAGTTTTAGTTGGCCCAAATTCTATTAGCTTTTCAACCAAACATACAACACTAGACCAAAACCCACGTAAAAAGGCTGGTTACCCTCAACCGAACGGACCCTAAATATTTTGCAATTTAATATATAAAAAGACAACTAAGAACACACATTGTAACTACTAACTTAGATCACTAATAAACAAATAAACTAAATATTGTAAAACTTAAGAAATAAAAAAATAATCTCTAAAAGTTTTTTTTATAAATCAACTACTCAACATCAGAAGTATTGCTTGGTAAAATATTTAGTATCACAACGGTATGTTGAAAAATATTAACGTTGGTTAAAGAGTTAAAATACACGACATCAAATTATTAACATATTGTCACAAAAATGTAATAAATTTAAAATCATTGTTTGTTAAAAACTTTTATTTCAGGGTACTTGCAGCCGCAAGTGCTGTTAATTTTAGAAGAAAAGAAATTTAAGAGGTGGAGGACATTTTGTGAATTTTCCCGAAAAAAAAGCTTTTTGAAACTTAACTAATATAGTAATACTGTAATATTTGCACTTTATTCAAAAAAAAAAACTCAAAAAAGCATTAGTTTGAAAGAAAAAATTAGATTTAATCAATGTCAACTAAAAAGGTTTAACTTTTTCGAAAAAATAGTTTAGTTTTTTTTACGAATAACAAAAATTAGGTTAATTTTTTAAGCATTCATTCCGCTTTTCATCGAAAATTAAAAAAAAATTCTTCCAGAAAATTAAAAAAGTCAAATCTTTTAAATTATTGTTTTCCGAATATAGCGGTTCAGATCTTTCAAAATTATTCTCCATTTTCTTTTAAAAAAGTCAAATCTTTCAAAATTATTCTCCATTTTCTTTTCGGATTATATTAAAATTATTGTTTACTTTTATATATAGTTGGTGGGATGATTTAAATTTATTATAGTATCCTTAATCAAAATATAGCGGTTCACTTTTGATTTTAATGTAAAAATACATATGAACCGCTATATTTGGTTAGCGTGAAACAAAAGCAGAAACTGTGGAAGAAGGATTTGGGCCAAATGGGTTGGGCTTCATTGTTATACTGGCGCCATAAGTGTTTGATTTAGGTGCTGAATAAAATGTCTGAATTTGAGAAAATTACTATTTTACCTTAAAAAGAAGTTATTGGAAAATTACAACTAAGGAGGTGAAGGGTAAATATATAAAATTATGAAATAAGTCACTGATTTATTATAGAGACCCTCCTTCACCTGTCTTATTCTGGAAAGACATGTATTAGTTTTAAGCACAAAACAAATAGACTGCAACTGACTTAATTTACTAATTTATTTTTCAATTAAGACCTATTAAATTCTTATCAAACACTGCCTTAGCATCCAAGAAAAACAGAATTCAAGAATTGGCGCTTATAAAAAGGCTTGAAATCATATCATCTCTCATCACAAACAAAATCCATCCACCCTTCTTTTTCTTACAAAATCATCATCGTCAGCTAAGAGCACAGGGTACGGGGCGTTTTCGCCCCGCGTTTTCCCACGGCGCGACACCAAAACACGAGAGACACACCCGTGGCGTTTTCGTGTCTCGAGCCAAGGGCACGACGCGCGTTTTTGCACGAAAACGCGAGACCGTACCCAGTCTCGCGTTTTCGTGTCTCGCGTTTTCGTGCATATATATATTTTTTAAATAAATAATGGGTCTCACATAAACCCCACGGCTCAAGCCAACCAATGAGCCCATTTTTAGTGTTGTGGAGGTTTTGGTGTTGTGGGATCATTTACCCACCACATACCATACCCCTTGAAAAACCTCATATTTTCCCACGGCTCAACACGATAACATGTGTGCTCTAAAATCTACCCATCCTTCTTTTTCTTCTTCTTCTTATTCATCACCGTCACTCCCTAATAGTTTCCAATTGAATTGAATCTAAATTTGCCTATTTCAATTGAATATTAATGGCAGCAGTAGCAGCTCAAAGGTTCTCAGTTAAGACCGACAGATCTGTTTTCAAAAGAATCGGTGGAGGAGGTTGTGGAATTCAATCCAAGATCACAAGAAACAACGTTATTAAAGGGGATGTTTTTCACCGACTCAGTGGTGCTTATCCACAAAATACAACAACAACAACTTATCCTGTCCTCTGCAAGTATTGGCTAGAGGGGAGGTGTGTTCGAAATCCCTGCAGATTTATGCACCCAACATCATCTGATACAACAACAATTATCAAGTCCAAACATTCTTGGAAGAATCCCGAGACCACCGTTAAGTCGACTCCCATTAGAGGTGGCAATTTTTGACCCATGGTTAATATTTGGGTCAACTTGGTTAAATTGAAAAAAGAAAGGGGTCTAGTTGGGTTTCCCTTAATATCTTTGATGGGTTTAGATGGGTCAAACAAACTACTTCTTAAAATTATAAATGGGTTTACTTGGGTCTCCTCATATGTCTCATGGGTCTAGATGGGTCTCCTTTTATATTACTAATGGGTCAAGATGGGTCACCCAATATGTTTAGTAATATCAAAGTTGTTATTTTTTCCATTTTTTTCACAAGCTTGTCAAATTTTCACACACTTGTTAGTTTTTTACGTCTTCACCGTATTTTTACGTTTTCATCATAAATTTTACGTTTTGGTCAGAAATTTTACGTTTTCATAAAAAATTCTACGTTTTCGTCAGTACATTTACGTTTTCGTCAGGAAGTTTACGTTTTAATCAGAAATTTTACGTTTTCGTCAGTAAATTTACGTTTTTGTCAGAAATTTTACGTGATCGTCAGAAATTTTACGTTTTCGTCAGAAATTCTACGTTTTCGTCAGTAAATTTTACGTTTGCATCAGAAATTTTACGTTTTCGTCAGTAATTTTACGTTTTCGTCAGAAATTTTACGTTTTCTTCAGAAATTTTACGTTTTCGTCAGTAAATTTACGTTTTCGTCAGAAATTTTACGTTTTCGTAAAAAAATTTACGTTTTCGTCAGAAGTTTAACGTTTTCCTCAAAAATTTTACGTTTTCGTCAGTAAATTTACGTTTCCGTCAATAAATTTATGTTTTCGTCAGAAATTTTACGTTTTCGTCAGAAATTTTACATTTTAATCAGAAATTTTACGTTTTCGTCAGTAAATTTACGTTTTCGTCAGAAATTTACGTTTTCGTCAAAAATTTTCGTTTTCGTCAGAAGTTTTACGTTTTCCTTAGAAATTTTACGTTTTCGTCAGTAAATTTACGTTTTCATCAGGAATTTTACGTTTTTGTCAGCAATTTTACGTTTTCGTCAGAAAGTTTAAGTTTTCGTCAGTAATTTTACGTTTTTGTCAGAAATTTTACGTTTTCGTCAGAAATTTTACGTTTTCGTCAGTAAATTTACGTTTTCTTTAGAAATTTTACGATTTCGTCAGAAATTCTACGTTTTGGTCTGTAAATTTTACGTTTTCGTCAGAAGCTTTACGTATTCATCAGAAATTTTTGACGTTTTCGTCAGTAAATTTACGTTTTCTTCAGAAATTTTACGTTTTCATCAAAAATTTTACGTTTTCAGAAAGTTTACGTTTTCGTCAGTAAATTTACGTTTTCATCAGAAATTTATGTCTTCGTCAAAAGTTCTGATTACGTAAAAATACGGATGAAAACGTAAAATTTCTGACGAAAACTTAAAATTTCTGACGAAAACGTAAAATTTCAGACGAAAACATAAATTTACTGACAAAAACGTAAATTTTTTGATGAAAACGTAAAATTTCTGACGAAAATGTAAAATTTCTGACGAAAATGTAAAATTTCGGAAGAAAAACGTTAAACTTCTGACAAAAACGTAAATTTTTTGACGAAAACGTAAAATTTCTGATGAAAACGTAATATTCCTGACGAAACGTAAAATTACTGACGAAAACTTAAAATTCCTGACGAAAACGTAAAATTGCTGACGAAAACGTAAAATTCCTGATGAAAACATAAAATCTCTTGCGGAAACGTAAAATTTCTGACGAAAACGTAAGTTTACTGACGAAAATGTAAAATTTCTGAAGAAAACGTAAAACTTCTGACAAAAACGTACAATTTTTTGACGAAAACGTAATTTTTTTGACGAAAACGTAAAATTCCTGACGAAAACGTAAAATTACTGACGAAAACTTAAAATTTCTGACGAAAACGTAAAATTTCTGACGAAAACGTAAAATTGCTGACGAAAACGTAAAATTCCTGACGAAAACGTAAAGTTCCTGACGAAAACGTAAAATTTCTGACGAAAACGTAAAATTCCTGAAGAAAACGTAATATTGCTGACGAAAACGTAAAATTGCTGACGAAAACGTAAAATTCCTGATGACAACGTATAATTCCTGACGAAAACGTAAAATTTCTGATGAAAACGTATAAATTCGGAAGAAAACGTAAAATTTCTGACGAAAACTTAAAATTTTTGACGAAAACGTAAAATTTCAGTCGAAAACGTAAAAATACGGATGAAAACGTAAATTTACTGACGAAAAAGTAAATTTTCTTATGAAAACGTAAAACTTCTGACGAACACGTAAAATTTTTGATGAACACGTAAAATTTCTGACGAAAACGTAAAAATACGGATAAAAACTTAAAATTTCTAACGAAAACGTAAATTTACTGAAGAAAAGTAAAATTTATGACTAAAACGTAAATTTACTGAGGAAAACGTAAAGTTATTAACAAAACGTCAAAAACTAAAAGGCTAACATCCTAAAAACCCATTTAAAACCAAAAAAACCCAAAAACCCATTTAAACAAAAAAACCCAAAAAACCCAAACTTTTTCTAAAGACCCATATACACTCAAACCCATTTAAACCCAAACTCATCTAAACCCAACCCATCTAAACCCAACCTCCTAAAACACCCATCTAAACCCATACCCATCTAAACCCAAACCCATCTAAGACCCATGACCCAACCCAACCCAACCCAACCATTTTGCCACCTCTAACTCCCATTGACCAGCCCCAAGTAAAGATTTTGAACAACAAACAGATTGCCACAAAAAAAGGATTTAAATGTCAGTCAAAGTCAAAGTACTGACAATCGCACAAAAGTTGAAAACAGAGATATTGAGAAGAAGTTGAAGGATACAAATGTTGTTGAGATATGTGATCGTTTAGCCATCGGTAAATGCGTGAGCCTATCGGGGGCACACACTCAATACGGAGAACACACTTTTATTTACGTTTTATTATTTATAATTAAACGTATAATAAAAACTTCACGTTTTATTTAATTAACGGTGGTTTATTTAATTACGGGTTTTAATTAATTAAAGGCGAGTGCGTTATTTAAATTTAAGGAAGGAAATCGACTTCTAGAATCCTCCGGTGCCCTATAGGCGGCCGAATTATATAAGGGGTCTAGAAGGATCTTCTGTTTGTTAATCAAGTAATTAATTACTTAATTTAGGTGTTGGGTTGGGCCTAATTAATTTTGAGGAGGTGCAAGGATGTGTATAAATACAATCCCGTACCCCTCACAAATTCTTGTCTCTCCCCCTCTCTTTGTTTCGTGCGGTCGCAACACCCCCAACACCCGAACTGAACAAACTTTTTCCTTTAACCTAAAATCACACCTAAAGGTTTAACCTTTATAAGATCAATCCTTCTTGGTGGTTTTCTTATAAATATTTAAGCTTTATAACTAAACCCTAGATCTCATAATCTAGGTTTTAGTATTCCCTTGTGGTCCGATTTATATAAACTCTAATTAGGGTTTATTGGTGATTTTCCAAGAATCTTGTTGCTATCTATAAACCGTATCCTTACGCAATCCCAATTAGGGTTTTGGATATTAGGGTTTCTAGTTGCAAGATTATGGAAGTGAAGTTACCACTAGCATCGTGGTGTGTTCGTTTGACGTGTCGTGTGAGCAATCGTTAGAGGACGGTTACTTTACCGTTATAGCTTCAAGATCAAGATCAATTAATTGATTTATTCAATTAATTAAAGGTTGGTTTTATTATTGTTTTTATTATGTGTTAATCATGAATATTATCCTAGATCCATTCCGCTGCGCACTCATAGTTAATGGTTTAACTAGTTCTAAATCCCAACAGTGGCATCACGAGTCAAATCGTATGGCATTCATGGGTTACACATAGAATAAAACACGCTTGCTGCGCTTTAAAATCTCTTTTATTTATGTTTTTTATGACAATTACATGCATACTTGTCATAAAGTTTTAATCTTGATCTAGATCTATTAAAATTGGGTAGGTTAAAATTGAACCGGTTAATAATTACTTTTGTTTTTTATTATCCGTCAAAGACCTTTGCATCTCACTTTTGTGATACTTTGCACGTCATCAAGTACCTTGCTCGAAAACTTGATGAGGGTCTTTGGTCCTCAATTTGGGGAAGACTCATTCGAGACTTGGATCTTATATGATTTACCGCTTTCATATAGAGTCTGTCTTCTGCTTCTACCCCCTTCTGTCTGTTTTTATGTGCTTATTTTTTTTCCATTATAAATTGCAAAACGTAATAATTCAAGATTCTAGGAATCATAAAAACGGATTGGACTTATATCGAAACTAGCTTTAAAACTATGTCATATTAATACACCATATTTTCCTTGCGAATCGGCTATGTGTTATTTGTTAAAATCTTGATTTTTTGAACAAATATTAATACTGACATAAGAACTATGAAACTTGGTTTTATTGTATTCTAATTGTTTTGCGAAATCATATTGTCACTCGAGTTGGGCTTACATACCGTAATGATGGCTTATAAACTATCTTCTCAACGACGTGATTTGCAAAATCAATTAGTTTATAATACTTAAAATTACAACACCGTTTTGTGTCTTTACTAATGATGGACTTGCTATTGCACTTCGTGCTCTAGTCGAGCTATCTAGGGTTTGAGAAATCTTTAATCTTCTCCCGTGTTCCATAGGTGTTTCGACACTTATGGAATAATTTTCCCAAGAACTTGCACCTTCGGGTGCATGAAGAGTAGGATATAGGGTTTGATCTCTCTTTAATCTTCTCCCGCGGTAAAACACGCCTAAACCAAAAAGTTAACAAATTTTTTTCTTAACTTGTTCTAAGAGAATGAATTGCATGCATTCTTTTACACACTTTGACATTTGTTTTTCTAAAACTTATGTGATACCTATTTGAAATTTTTTAAGTCTATGCCATCCAATTTAGAAGCACTTGTAGTTGTTTTTCGTCATCTGGTCAGACCTAGGGCGAATTACATACCCGAGGCGATCTTTGTCACTGGTCAGACCTTTGTCAATAATTGCATGCTTCAAATTGGTACGACTTAAAGTCGAGTTCCCGGTCAGATTCGGAACCTGAGGCATAAAGATGAGATGAAACAAACTCATGACTTTATTAAAATGTAGAACAAGTTTGTTTGAGATGTTCAAAGGTTCTCGAAAGAGATGAGAGAACATCCCATCCAAACACTCTACAACAAAATAAACTTCATGAATCATCTCATACAATCTAAGAGTTGCACTTGTAATGCAATTCACGCCCGTCTCTTACCTCTTGCCCCACTTGAATACTAGACGGTCAGACCTCTAATATTAAGTGGGAGTGCAAGCAAGGATCTTAGTCTCAACATGATTAATTGGGTAGTTAATTCTTTGAGAATGTAATTATCGAAAATACTAATCGTTGAACTTTTATTTTGTAGATGAATAATCAAAACTCTTGCTTAAACAGCACGGTTGTTAAGTCATTCCTTGAAAAGATGAAATTGACTGAGAATAACTTTTTTGATTGGTATCGTGCTCTTCGGATAGCGCTCGAAACTGATGACTTGGTTAAATACCTTGAGCAACCAATTCCTGATCAACCACAAATTCAGCCTCATGGTCATGAAGGACCAGAGAAAGACCCGGATTTACATCCAACTTGGGTCAAAAGGTCTAGAGAAATCGATGGCCTTATGCTCATGACTATGTCCCCTAAACTCCAGAAACTTTTGGAGGGTCATGGCGTATGGTCAATGATGGAAGAATTGAAGACCATGTTCACTAAACAAGCTGATCAAGAACTCCTTGATGTTGCACGTGCCTTTCACGCGTGTAAACATGAGGATGGACAATCTGTGAGCTCCTATGTCTTGAAGATAAAGGGGTTCATAGAAAATTTGGAACGTTTAGGTCACCCCATGTCCTTGAAACTTTCGGTCAGCCTAATTTTACCCTCACTGAATAAGGACTATGATAGGTTTGTGCAAGACTATAACATGCATGGCCTGGGGAAGACAATACCAGAATTGCATGCCATGCTTAAGCTACATGAGAAAATGTTGCCAAAGAAGGTTGCACCTGCTACTCCTAATACCATTAATGCTATTAGGGTAGGAAGGGTTCAGAAGCCTAACAAGGCTAAACCGTCTAATGCTGCGAAGGGTAAGAATCGTGGTAAATGGAAGAAAGTAGCTAACTTTACTCCTAGAGCCAAGATTCCCCCTCCACCAAGAAGAGAGAATCCTGCTAAGGATGCCATTTGTCACCAATGTGGTGACATTGGTCATTGGAAGAGAAACTGTCCAGAGTATCTCGCTGAGTTGTGGAAGAGAAAGAAGTCCTCTCAAGGAGCTAGCACTTCAGGTATCTTCACGATAGAACTCTTTACTTTTCCTAATAAATCTTGGGTTTATGACACTGGTTGTGGTACTCACATCTCTAATACTACTCAGGGTCTAAGGATAAGTAAGTAGCTGAAGCCAGGAGCTTTGAATCTGTACGTGGGCAATGGTCATCGTGCAGCTGTTGAAGCCATTGGTGTTTTTCAATTATTTCTCCCTAGTGGACTGGTTGTTATTTTGAATAATTGTCATTACGCACCTTCTATTTCTAGAGGGATTGTTTCAATTTCATGTTTGTATGACGATGGATTTGTTAATCGTTTTGAGAATAATGCAAGTATTTCGGTTTCGAAAAATAATATGTTTTATTTTAATGCTATTCCTAGTAATGGTATTTATGAAATTGATATGTGTGATTCTAATGCAAACAATAGTTCTATGTATGCTATAAGCAACAAAAGGGCCAAATCTAATTTGGACTCTACATTGCTATGGCATTGTCGCCTTGGCCACATAAGCAAAAAGCGCATTAAGCAATTACAATCTGATGGATTGCTTAAGTCAAACAATGATGACTCCTTTGACAAATGTGTTTCATGTTTATCTGGAAAGATGGCACGTAAACCTTATTCACATCAAGTGGAGAGGGCTAAAGATCTACTTGGACTAATCCACATCGATGTATGTGGTCCATTTAGAACCGTGTCAAGACAAGGTGCAAGTTACTTCGTCACTTTCACTGACGACTTTAGTCGTTATGGTTATGTTTACTTGCTAAAGCATACACATGAAGTGTTTGAAACATTTAAGGTGTTTCAAAAGGAAGTAGAAAATCAACACGGTAAAACCATAAAGGCACTACATTCGGATCGTGGAGGTGAATTTATGAGTTATGAATTTCTGGAGCATCTTAAGGAACATGGAATAGTTTCCCAAAGAACTCCTCCATATACGCCACAACACAATGGTGTTTCTGAGAGGAGAAATAGAACCCTACTTGATATGGTTCGTTCCATGATGGCCCAAACAACTCTTCCTAAATCCTTTAGGGATTATGCTCTTGAGTCTGCTTCTCGCATACTCAATATGGTTCCAACTAAGAAGGTTGAAAAGACTCCATACGAAGTATGGTATGGGCAAGCCCCTAAGCTGTCTTACTTAAAGGTCTGAGGATGTGAGGCTCTTGTTAAGCGTGACACGCTTATCAAACCTGACAAACTAGAGCCCCGATCTGTTAAGTGTATATTTGTAGGTTACCCAAAGGAAACGATGGGTTACTCCTTCTACTACCCACCCGAGAACAAAGTATTTGTTGCTCGTAATGCTGAATTCCTAGAGAGCAATATTATGAATCAAGAAGCAAGTGGGAGTATAGAGGATCTTTAAGTAATTCAAGATGAAGATATACATCCTTCTGAAAACACTAGCAATCATGAAGAGGATGATCAAGAAATTGATGAACCTATAAGTGATATAGCTCCCATTCGAAAGTCTATGAGGACTAGGCGTGCTCCTGACCGTATGTGTTTATACATTTACGCTGAGGAACATGAGTTAGGGGATCATAATTAACCCACTAACTACAAAGCTGCATTGGCAGATCCTGAATCTGACAAATGGTTGGATGCTATGAATGTAGAGATGCAATCCATGAAAAACAATGATGTCTGGATCTTAGTAGACCTTCCCCCTAACGCTAGAACTGTTAGTGGCAAGTGGTTGTACAAGAAGAAGACCGACATGGATGGCAATGTACACACCTTTAAAGCTCGATATGTAGCGAGGGGCTTCACTCAAACCTTCGGGGTTGATTATGAAGAGACCTTCTCTCCTGTTGCGGATATCAAAGCTATAAGGATTCTTTTAGCCATAGCCGCGTTCTATGACTATGAGATTTGGCAAATGGATGTTAAAACCGCCTTCCTCAATGGACTGCTTTACGAAGAAGTCTATATGAAGCAACCTGAGGGTTTTGTTGATCCAAAGTATCCAAGCCGTGTATGCAAGCTTCAAAGATCCATTTATGGACTTAAGCAAGCATCAAGGAAATGGAACAAGAGGTTTGATGATGAAATCAAGAAATTTGGTTTCAATCAAAATCCTGATGAGCCATGTGTATATATCAAAGCTAGTGGGAGTAGCGTAGTGTTTCTTGTCCTGTATGTCGATGACATATTGTTGATGGGAAAAGACATTCTAATGTTGCAAAGTGTAAAAGCTTACCTTGGAAGGTGTTTTTCCATGAAAGATTTGGGAGATGCTGCGTATATTCTTGGAATCAAGATCATACGTGATAGACCTAGACGGTTAAATGGTTTATGTCAAAGTGCTTACATAGATAAGATTTTGAAGAAGTATAACATGGACAATCCCAAACGTGGCTTTGTTCCCATGCAAACTAAATCAAAATTATCTAAGACTCAAGGAGCATCAACACCTGATGAGGTGAGACGCATGCAGAGAGTTCCTTATGCTTCGGCAATAGGATCAATCATGTATGCTGTTAGATGTACGAGACCTGATGTTGCGTTCTCTCAGAACATGACTAGCCGGTTTCAGCAAAATCCTGGTGATTTTCACTGGACTGCTGTTAAGAACATTATGAGGTATCTTAGGCATACCAAAGACATGTTTCTTGTTTATGGAGAAGGTATGAAAAGAGAGCTCAGGGTTGCTTGCTACACTGATGTTGGATATCTTACGGATGCCGATGACACGAAGTCTCAAACGGGATATGTTTTCATGCTGAATGGAGGTGCTGTAAGCTGGAAAAGCGCAAAGCAGACCATCCATGCAAACTCATCTACAGAGGCTGAGTATATAGCCGCTTCGGAGGCTGCTAAAGAGGCAGTTTGGATTAGGAAGTTTATTTCTAGGCTTGGTGTTGTTCCCACAAATAATGAACCTATGACGATGTATTGTGACAATACCGGAGCCATTACTATAGCTAATGAACCAGGAATCACTAAAGGTGCGAAACATTATCGTTCCAAAGTTTACTACCTCAGAGAAGTGATTGAACTTGGTGATATCAGTCAGAGTCAAAGTACTGATAATTGCACAAAAGTTGAAAACAGAGAAATTGAGAAGAAGTTGAAGGATACAAATGTCAGTCAGAGTCAAAGTACTGACAATTGCAAAAAAGTCGAAAACAGAGAAATTGAGAAGAAGTTGAAGTGCACAAATGATGAGAATATGCAATCTTGGTTCTGTGGTAGTGGGGCTCTCAATTTTGGCTCAACTGGAAGGTCATTCAAAGGGTGTTACTGGGATTGTCTGTAGTTATGAATTGGGCAAGCTTTTCTACGCAAGTAATGACAAATCGCTCCGAGTTTGGGATTGCAATACTGGAAAGTCTGACACTGTTCTTCAGTTTGATAAGGAGTGTGAGATTTTAGTCAAAGACGGTTCCTGGATGTTTCTCGGGTTGAGAGATGAGATAAAGGGATGGAACTTTAAATATCAAAGTGAAGTAATTATTCGAGGATATGGTGGAAAAGTGAATGGGATTACTATGTCCGAAGACACTCTTTTTGCTGGGATGGAGGACGGGACTATTTTGTCATGGAAATCAACATCCCAACCAGCTTCTGGGAAGTACAAACAGCTTTGAAAGGCCACACAGCGTCTGTGCTTTCGCTTATTGTAGGAGCTGGACAGCTCTACTCCGGTTCTTCTGACCACTCTATACGAGTATGGACTCTTGATTCGCTAGAGGTAAGCATGTATTACACGGACATACGAGTGATGTAACCGTTGTCATTTGTTGGGATAGATATTTTCTTTCGGGTTCCTTGGACAAAACAATCAAAGTTTGGGGTGCAACCGAGGACGGAAACATTGAACAAATTTACGCGCACGATGTAGATAATGGAGTACTTGCTTTTTGTAGGAGGAGCGATGCAGAACTGCTATGTTCATGTAGAGATGATGGTGTTCGCATATATGATCTTCCCTCGTTTGAAGAAAAGGGTCGAATATTTTCGAAAAATGACATTCGAGCAATCGAAGTAACACCTGAGGGACTATTTATTACTGGTGATGCAGCAGGGGTCGTCCGCGTATGGAAACCAAATAGTGAACGTGTTAGCGAATTGTGTTGATGGCGAATAGACAATACCTTTATTCCATTAGTTAGTATTGTATAGCACATCCCATTGGGGTTAATTGTAAACTGACAATTATTTGAATGAATGATCTTATTTTTTTGACAGCTGATACTTTGTTTCATTTTATTCGTAGTGTTAAAAATGATTAATACTTCCTTTGAGTAGTTTTTATTAGTAAATATTTATAGCAAGAAACCAGAGAAATGGGTCACAATGGACATACTGTCCCAACTCTTTTGGAAAAGTGTATAATTTTGTTAATATACATAGCAAATAACAAGGCACTTAATTATTGGTCTTGCTCTTATTGGCTAAGACTCAATTTGATCTGTGATCTAGTTTCTATTATTTGAAGCAACACCAAGTGAAAATAAACACTTCTCTTTATCCAAATACACAAAAGTGCTGATCTGCTATAAAACGAAACATGTCAAATCAGAACTGTCCTTAAAAGGTTAATGAAAAAGCTCATGCCTTGATGAGATTCAAGTTAATGAAAAAGCTTAAGGTACTATGATTTGTAGGAAACGGTTTACACTTTTATTATATAAAACCAAATTTACAATAAAATAACAGAAATTAAATTGACAGAATTTAAATGACATAAAGTAATTAACAATAAAAGAAAGCAGTAAATGGTAAGACGAGACACGTGTTTAACACGCTTCCCTTAAAACAGATGCGTCGTCTGTTTCTCGAGGAACAACGTCCAAAGCTGTTGTACAGCGGGACTAAACAAACTTGCCTGAAAGATCACGGAAGCCTTGCGTGTTTCTGATCGACGAGCTGCTGGAAAACTGTCTGGTAATGGAGTAGGGAAAAACTGCGTTTTTCTAATGTAGAAAACTGAATGAGAATGGTTTATTTTATAGCCAATTCATGTCTTGGTCACCAAGACAGAATATATGCTCCTAAAATAATCTGACATACAAATCTGTTAAAAATAACATGATTTGCATATATTTTACATACATAGGAAATTCTGTCATGACTTAATAAGAAAGTCTATATCTATTCCTTAAATAGATGTACAGAATTTTCTGGAAAAATCCGAATTCGTAGCAAAAATGATACCGAAATCTGACCGCACCCAAGCCAGTTTTCGGAGCTGCATTCGTGTCCGCAGGTTGCGCGCTCGTGCACAAGTTCAGTAGATTCGAACCCGTTTTTGGCCTAGAAATCTCAGTTTCTACACCCCACCCCCCCCCCTGTGCGCGCGTAGGCGTGGGAGTAAAAGCCCACAAATGAATATTGTAGGGTAGAAACTAGGATTTCCTTATAAACATGTTTTCACTTCATATTTCAAGCGATGTGGGACAAAATATTTTCCAAATATTGTGTTTCACGTGACTCACTTTGAGACACGATATCTCATTCATATTAACTCCATATTGGACATACTTTAGCTCGTTGTGAAGCTCTCTTCGAGGAGAACGCAAAGCTACTAAGTACTACGAATATATATAACATATACATATATAAAATTATGTCCAAAGTATTGCAAAAACCATATTTTGCAAAACATTTTCCAACAATCCCCCACATGAATGGAAATATGTCAAAAACACACGAAAGTTTCGGCAAAATTTCTACGGTTAAGTCCTGCATAGGATAGGTAGGTGTAACCCTTTGAACCTTCTCTTATGAGATGCACTTAGTCTCCTAGATCTGAGTAGACGCGATGTCCTTGAACTCAGCTACTGTTTACGTAGACGACAATACACACTCACACAAGACTCTCCCTGACCTTGTCAAGTCCTCATAGTCGTGTTCGTTATGGTCATGAACACCCGCCTGGTTCTACAAGAGCTCTTAGAAATTGCGCCCCCACAATTTCCTTCGAAGCGACCTCACTTCTCTCTCACATAGGTGATTTCATCTTGAATCATTAAAAACATATATTTTATGATTTCATCTTGAATCATTATGCTTTATGATTTTATCTTGAATCATTAATTATTCTAGGAATGGACTAGGAAAGTTCTTGTATTAAGTAACTCCCCCACATTGACGTGACTTCCCTCACATTTTTATGATTAGGTTGTCCTATTGAACCCAGATCTTGGGATCTCCAGTCAACTGGGTTAGGTTTTCCTTCATAGAAACTCATTCCTTCAAGGGCTTTAGTCCCATTCCTTTAGACGACTTACTAACTAACTCTCTGCTTAAGCCTTTCGTAAGCGGATCCGCAATGTTATCCTTTGACTTCACATAGTCAATTGAGATAACTCCTGTTAAGAGTAGTTGTCGTACCGAATTATGTCGACGACGGATATGTCTAGACTTTCCATTATACATTGTGCTATGAGCTCTGCCAATTGCCGATTGACTATCACAATGTATACTAATGGCCGTTACCGGTTTAGGCCACCTGGGTATGTCCTCTACGAATTGACGTAGCCATTCCGCCTCTTCTCCGCATTTATCTAACGCGATAAATTTTGATTCCATCGTGGACTTAGCTATTACTGTTTGTTTGGAAGACTTCCAAGATATAGCGGCCCATCCCAGTGTAAACACATATCCACTGGTCGATCTAGAATCTTTTATGTCAGATATCCAATTTGCATCACTGTATCCTTCAATAACCGCTGGATATCTAGCATAATTCAGTCCATAATCACGAATATATCTCAAATAATGAAGTACCCTAGTCATAGCTTTCCAATGTGCTTCACTTGGATTACTAGTATACCTACTCTGCCTGCTAACAGCATATGCTAAGTCAGGCCGGGTACATGTCATCAAATACATTAACATGCCAATAATTCTTGAATACTCTAATTGGGCAACACCTGCGCCTCTATTTTTAGATAGATGCAAACTGGTGTCAATTGGAGTTCTAGCTAGGTCGGAATCCCCCGCATTATGAGTATTAGGAATTTTGTCCACGTAATGTGCTTGACTTAATGCAAATCCACTTTGAGTTCGTATGATCTTTATTCCAAGGATCACATCAGCCAAACCCATATCTTTCATGTCAAACTTTGATTTCAACATGTCTTTTGTAGACTTGATCATCTTGTCGTTACTGTCAACGATAAGCATATCATCAACATAAAGACACAAGATTACATATTCATTCGTTAATTTTGAATCCACCCTCTAGCATGGCGTGATCAAACTTTTAATGCCATTGTTTTGGAGCTTTCTTTAATCCATTAAATGACTTAACAAGCCTACAAACTTTGCTCTCTTGTCCAGGAGCCATGAAACTCTCAGGTTGGTTCATGTATATTTCTTCTTCTAAATCTCCATTTAGAAAAGCTGTTTTCACATCCATTTGGTGAACTTCTAAATTTCTTAATGCGACAATAGCAAGAACCATCCTAATAGAAGTTATTCGCGTAACAGCCGAATCAGTATCAAAGTAATCTAGACCTTCGCATTGTCTAAAACCTTTGATCAACAATCTTACTTTGTACTTATCAATGGTGCCATCAGCTTTCATCTTCTTCTTGAAGATCCATTTATAGGCTAGTGGTTTACAACCAGGAGGTAAATCCACGAGCTCCCAAGTATGATTTTGTAAAATAGACTCTATTTCACTATTAATCGCTTCTTTCCATCGAGGCCCTTCCGAGGAATTTACAGCTTCTTGATAAGAAGTGGGTTCATTTTCTACCATAAAAGAGACAAAATCGGGCCCAAATGATTTCTCGGTTCTTGCCCGTTTGCATCTTCTAGGTTCAACCTCTTCTTCCTCGGGTTGATCCTGTCTCTCATCTTGGAGATGATTATCATATCGTTCTCTCTTATCTTGGACAACTATATCATCTATTCTAGATGTGCTTCCATTTTCCTTCTTTAAACAACGAAATATGTTTTGAAAGAAGGGCGCGTTCCTTGATTTTTAACTGTGTTCTTGTGTATATCTGGATTTTTCGAATCATGTACAATGAAACGATACGCACTGCTATTCTTACCATATCTAATAAATATACAATCCACAGATTTAGGTCCAATCGTTTGGGCCTTAGGTGTCGGCACAGCTACCTTGGCTAGACACCCCCCACACTCGTAAGTACTGGTATGATGGTTTTCTTCCCATCCATAGTTCATATGGGGTTTCCTCTATATCCTTACGAGGTATCTTGTTTAAAAGATAAGTAGCCGTTAGAATGGTTTCCCCCACATGTCCCGGCTCATACTAGAACTTAACAACATGGCATTAACCATTTCTTTCAAGGTACGGTTCTTCCTTTCGACAATACCATTTTGCTAAGGTGAATAAGGAGCGGTAAACTCGTGTTTATTTCCATGTTTCGCACATAGATCAGCCAAAGGAGACACATATTCACCTCCTCTATCACTTCGTACAACCTTGATTTTTCCTACCAAGTTGATTCTCAACTTCGGTTTTGTATAGAACAAACTTGTCTATAGCTTCATCTTTACTTTTCAACAAGTAAACGTAGCAGTACTTTGTGCAATCATCAATAAACGTGATGAAGTACTTATTGCCACCTTTTGTGGGTAGTGATTTCAAATCACATATGGCTGTGTGTATCATATCACGTGGTTCAGTTTTTCGTTCAACCGATTTGAAAGATGATCTTGTAAGTTTGGCTTCGACACAAGTTTCACACTTATAATTTGAATCAATATGAAAATTCGGTATGCCATTAAATTTAATCAAATGACGTATTGAATTAAAATTAACATGTCCAAGACGGCCATGCCACACATTAAAAGACTCAATCAAGTAAGCAGAAGAATTCATTTTATTGATAGCATTCTTAACAACTATTACATTGAGCTTAAACATACCATTCAGGACATACCCCTTACCAACATACATTTGATTCTTAGAAAGAACAACTTTATCAGACTCAAAAACAAGACGAAAACCAAACTTATTCAAAAGCCATCTGGACACAAGATTCTTACGAATCTCCGGAACATACAAGACTTTGGTCAACTTGAGCTCTTTCTCGGATGTCATCTTCAAAATACCATCTCATTTGCCCTTGATATCAGCAGTTGCAGAGTTGCCCATGTACATCTTCTCTCCATTGTCAACCGCTCTGAAAGAGTGAAACATACTCTTTTCAGCACACACATGACGGGTTGCCCCAGTATCAACCCACCAATCACTATTATTAGAACCTACCAGGTTAACTTCAAATATCATGGCAACAACATCAGACACCATAGCAATCATGTCCACATTATCATTTACCATATTAGCCTTGCATGGAGTCACCGGCTTCGGCGCTTTGCAATTAGCAGCACGATGACCTGGCTTGTCACAGTTGAAGCAATTTCCTTGGAACTTCTGATTCACAATTCCAGCTTTAGGAGCAAGGTACTCAGACTTCCCTTTCCTTTTCTTGTCATTCTTCCCTTTGCCAAAGCTCTTGCCTTTAGACTTTGAAGAAGACGAACCATGCTCAACCATATTTGCCTTGGCAGAATCAGGTGTATAAGTGTTTTTCTGAGCCAGCTTGTTGTCCTCTTCAATACGAAGACGAACAACCAAGTCTTCAACAGTCATCTCCTTTCGCTTATGCTTCAAGTAGTTTTTAAATTCTAACCAGCTTGGAGGTAACTTTTCAATGATAGCAGCAACTTGAAAAGTGTAACACCCCATTTTGATAAATGGAATGTCATGCGTGATTATGACGTATCATCAAAGCATACAAGGATAAATGTCTAAACATTATATGACCATAAAGGAAATACCGGAATCAAACATCGGTAGTCCAAAAGTAGAACTCATCACACACAATCATAAGTACTGTAAATGAAAGGACTAAACAATGTCCATGGAAATGAGTATCAAATTAGAAGGCTAGAAAGCTTCCAGTCCATATGCACGTACGCTTAAAGTCTACGAGCGTCCCTGAGTACCTGCCGTTTTGGGAACATGAAAAGGAAAACGGCTGAGCAATACGCTCAGTGCACGGATATACAAATGAAGCATGAATAATATAAGCATAAAAGCATGAAACAGCGGAAGAAACTAAGTCCTGGATAACCTGGTTATATCTTAGTAAAACTGGTTTTATTGTTTGAAAAGCCTTATGTTTATCTTGTAAAAATTATTTAACATATTTACCATTAGCCAATATAGGTCATGAAATATCATCGTGCATGAATACTTGGAGGGGTGACCTCGTCATGCAAATTAGAGGGGCTGCCTCTAACTTAATATACTAGTTTTGGGTAGGAGGGATCAGCTCCTTGTGAAGGATGCAAGGCACACACCACATTCACACTGAGTAATCTACTGAAAACATGTAGCTAGGATGCACCCATACGCCCCACCTGATAATATAGTAAATGGCCAAAAGCTGAAAGGGACGCCACGAGATATCACTCCGCTGTGGTGAAGTCATAACACTGGTGCCTCCAGTGTTATGGTTATGGTACCTCCATAACTAGGTGAAACTGGTCATGCATGTATATGGCTTTAGGTATTCTAATTAAACATAAGCAATCAGAACATATAAAACATATACTGGGGAAAACAGTTGGCTGCATACGGGAAATCATAATAAGGAAAGAATGTCCATACTGAAAGGACGGAGAATCCGTACCTTATGTCTAGTGAACGAAGAAGACGAACGGAAAAGAGTCCTACTTCGGTATCACTAATGCTACATAAATACATGCGTGTATAAGTATCTGATTACTGAGTACGTAACTGGTTTTATATCATGTCTTAGCTTGTTTTATATGTTCATGTCATGTTTTACTGATTTAAGCTTTATTCTGTGTTTATCATATATTATGTCTATTCTGATTAAGTATTACTTGTATTTCATGTATTATTATACTTGTTGTGTAATAATAAGTATCTTTCTAAAAATAGCAGGTTTCCTAAAATAGAAAGTTTCCAAAAATAGAAAGTTACCAAAAATAGAAAGTTTTCAAAAATAGAAAGTTTCCAAAAATAGAAAGTTTCCAAAAATAGAATTACTAGTTAAAATAGATAAGTTTTTAAAAATAGAAAGTTTCCATAAATAGATTAGCTGCCTTAAATAAATAAGTTTCTAAAAATAGATGTAGGTCCACGTTTTCTAAGGATTAAGCAAGTTATGATTAATTTATTGAGATGGATGGAAATGGAAGATGAACTAGAGAGAGAAAGGAGAGAAGGAGGAGAGGTAGAGAGAGAAAGTAAGTTTATTGAATGAGAAGTGTGAGAATACAAAGTGACCAACCCCTCCTAACATGCTAGGAGGGGATATATATAGCCCACCCTACATGCGGGCTATATGGGCTATACTGTTTATATACTGGATCACTAGCCTAATACTTGAATATATTATTGGAGTGACCGGTCCTTTCTAAATACGTAAAAATGTATTTCCAACAATCTCCCCCAAAGGGAGGTCACTCCAAGTTACAATGTCCTAAATAGTCTATAGCTCGTGATCTATGCTAATAATGATGTGACCGAGACTTTCCTTGGAAAAACGTATTTCCAACAATCTCCCCCTAAGGGAGGTCACGCCATTTTACAAAATCTTAAACCTAGCATACTATGCTTGAGTCTTCGATCTTGTTCTTGTGAATATGCTGATGAGATCTTTGACTTTAGTCTTGAGCATGTTCTCTTGCCTTGACCTTGTGCATTCATCACTTGTGATATTTGCCTCTTCGTGACTTCATGATCCACATAATTATACTTTTATAAATTCTTGAAAGCTTCAGAGTTTGATACAGCGGAAGAATTGACTTTTAGACTTTCTTGAATTTGTTGAAGTATTAAGTGCATAAAGCATAAGCATGTGTTGACAACTTCTTCTGGATTGAACACCGCAATGCCACCTTCTTGTTACGCTGCATAAGACAGTTAGCAACAAAACATATACACGGATGAAATGGCCTTGAACATTTCATTCTAATTCGGTAGCATTTTACTGCCGGTCGGTGAAGACCGTTGGACGATATTAAATATCGTACTTGTGGCAGGTAGTTTCAATTAAGAACCTCCTTGACAAGATTTCGCGGGTAAACCCGTTCTCTTTATTCGACCGTCCAAAGCTGACTGCGAACATAAAGAGTGAATCATTTGGATAATAATATCCGCATGATTTAAAGCTGTCAATTCATGTTCTTGGAACAAGTGAAATTCAATTAAGAACCGCACCATCGTTGCTTTCCAGTTGTCACGAGCTTTATTCGTATAGAATCTTGCAAGTTACCTACCAAGTGCTGTTTGAGGTTAACACTAGAAGGATTTCCACTCATCACTGTGAACACTAAGGTATCACTCTGAGTGTTCTGGCAAGATCACTAAGATATTGCGTACATGCCTGGAACGTGTTTAAATTCATTTAAGAATTAAACCACTGTTGCTTTCCAGTTATCACAAGTTTGATTCATAAATAATCGCACAAGTCACCTACCATGAGCTATTTGATATTCGCTCAAGAAGGATTTTCATCTTCATTGTAAATACTTTCGTATTACTCGAATGTTCTGGCAAGATCATGAAGATTTTGCGTAGGACTCTTAAGATCTTTCTTACTTTTCATAGTGTGTGAAGAAGCAAGGAGATATGAAAGTGTGTCCTAATGAGATATTTGATGATCTCAAATGGCTCTAGACTCAATCGTGCATTTTGGATTTTAGTGATCGGAGGCTGGAGAGGAGTGCCACCATTTCAATACCAATTTATTCGGAGTGAATAAATTAATAGATAATGCGTTATCTCCGTGTGATTAAAACAAGGATTTTTTGAGAGATATCTGAGTTAGCTGGGATGGGTTGTGCATTGTATCACTGGGTCCATGATGTCTGTCTTCAATATCAAGCATCATTAATGATGAGATGGCATTTATACATGATCTCATCGTTCTTTTCGGGCTTTAAATGCATAAAAATGTCATAAAAATACCATATTTATGCTTGTGTTTGTTTACTTGTGTATTTTAGGTATGGATATCGTGAAAAAGACAAAAGATCACAAGAAACAAGGAAAAACGGACACGAGAAACGAAGCCGTACAAAGAACCGGGCCCTAAATCATGGAATATTCAACAAATATCCTTGAAGACTTAAAGATGTGAAAGTTTGATCCTCCATGAATGAAGAAATGACACATACAACCCTTTTATATTGATAATTACAAGTTTGGTCCCTTAAGTTTGTCAAAATTACACAAAAGGTCCTTCTACTTTGAAGAAATGGCAAGATTAGTCCCTCCACAATTCCAAATTGTCAATTATGGTCCCTCATCAAGCCAAAGATACATTGAAGACCTTTGAAGATCAAGAATGTCCAAGATCAATCCTTCAAATATGCAAAAGTGGCAAAAATAACCCTTATAAACCTTTTTGGAAAGTTATGAGCCAAAACTGCCAAAGTGTGAAAGTTAAATACAAAGGGAAATCGTTTTTAGGGCTGAAATACTTGATTTACCAAAAATCCCAAAATACAAGGACCAAAAGTGTGCTATTGAAACATTTGAAACGAAATTGCGCCAAACAACTTTCTTTCCCCCAATTTCGGATCAAACATGTTACTGTTTACCATTCTTCACCCCAGAATTTACACCAACTTAAACAAAGGGTAAATCTAAATTAACCTTACCCACACTTGATTCGCATGTGCAGAAACAAATCCCACACACAAAACCCTCACTCCCACTACTCCTTGGACCCCACACTCAACCTCCTTAACCAATGAAAATGCAACTTAGCCTCCAAGTAAAATGACGTGGCCAAATCAACAGCCTAGACTCTTTGCTTCATATCAAAGCTGAAATGAACGTCCAAGATGCATTTGAACAGCTCATTCCATCAAAACGTCTAGAAGGACCAAGGGCATTTTAGAGAATTTTGTGCTAGGGTTTGTGAATAGTGTTTAGCCAGGTATTTGCCTATAAAAGGAGACCTCAACATGTGAGAGTCCCTTTGTTCCAGTTTTAGGCTATCAATCTTTGTAATTCCTTTTTAAGTTTAATAAAATTTGAATTTCTGAAAATCTTGAATTCTCTTTTTGATTTGATTAAAAGTTGGTGTTAGAATAGCCTAAATCTGAGTTCCATTTGATTGTTAAGACCTTCCTTAATCTTGTGGTTAAGGCACATCTTGGTTCATAAGGTTTTCAAGGTTCAAAGGCCTTGAAATCCTAGTTTCTGATTTTGGCTTATATTTGTGTACTAACCCTTAGCCATAAGCCTTGAGCTCCTTCAAGCTTGTTGACACCAAGCCTGAGAAGGGTTCTAAGCCTTTGGTTGAGTTTGTTTGCTGCTTGTGTTGAAGACATATCATAATCAAAGCCTTGTTCTACTTTGAACATCAGCAGGCTTTGATCTTCTTCATTGAAGTACCTTGGTCTTGTTCTAGTTGTTGAACAAGGTCCAAGGAGCATAGCTGGCCCTCCTAGGATGTTGTGGAGGGCAGGTATAATCTCTTGATTAAGATTCCCCTAAATATTTCATGTTTATGCCTGTTTTGGATTTGGTACTTTGATTTTGAGTTCTTGTGTTTGTGCTGGTAATTTTTGAGTTTGATTCTGTTAGTTGTTATCTAGTAAGTGTTTTTGATCATTAAAATCAGTAGGTTATTAGTAGAAATCACAAGTTTCTTTGTTAAGTAGTTGATTAAGGGGTGTTTGGATCTACTGCATGATTTCGATTTGTGGTTTGCACAGTTGTGGTATTGTGCTTGCAAGTGTTGGTATCTGATATTAGGTGCTATTGTTCATCTGTTTGCAGGTTTTGAGGGTTTGAACACATAGATTCATGAAATAGGGTATAAAATCTTGGATACTTGGTAGAATTGGCTAGGATTTTGAGGACACCTAGATCTAAGCTTAGGATAGGGCTAACAAGTGCTAAACCTTAGTTAATCACACCAGGGAAGAAGGATTTGAGGCCTGAAATTGGATCAAGTGTCAAATAGATCAGCAAACTTGTTTCTGCATATGTTCATTGTTCATCAGTAACTGTTTGAGCCTAGATCTTGTTGTTTGCTTTGATTCAGTGTTTGATTCTTGTTGCTTTGAGTTTATTCTTAGTTTATATAGCTTGTGTATGCATCCTGTTAAGTTTGGTTGGCTTATTCTTGCTAAATCTGCTTATTAAGTGCTTAACTGCTTATTTCCATATCTAGGCTATATCTGGTGACTGTTTGATTGATTGTGGCTTATTGTGTGAACCAAATTGTGATTTTCTTGTTGCTTTTGACTCCTTGTGATTCACTGATCACAAGGGTGCCTTTGTTTCTAATTGAATCCAACCAGAAGTCTCAAATAAGCTTGGTCAAATAGTCAAAGCAATGGGAACTCCTTTCCCCTGCTAGTTGCCACTGCTAGTGTAAAATTGGGTTCAGCTTATCAATAAGCTATAATAGCTTATCTTAACCAGCAACAACTTTGATTTTGTAATAGGTGCTCATTATTTGACCCATTTGTTCATACTGGAGCATTTGGTGGGTTGACTTTAGGGTTTGACTAGAAAACCAACTTCATTGACTTTTTCATAAGTTCATTTGTGCTTATTCTGGCTTATTGGTTGTGCTTATTGGAATTTTGTTGATTTATTTGGCTTATTGAGTCCATTTGTGATCTTTTTTAATTTGAATCAAGTCCTGAGGTGCCTTATTTCTCAAAAACGACTATTTTGTCTTTTAGTGAAATAATACTTTGCTTATTTCTAGCTTATTGAGTGTGCTTTTTCAAAATTTCTTTTTACAGAACTCATAAGCATCCCAAAAGAAGGTTGTGTGTCAAATTAGAGCTTATGGTATTGGCGTATTGCTTAATGGGCTGAAAAGCCCAATAAGAATAAGCTGTGTGCTTAATAAGCTGTGATAAGCTCATATTCAGCTTTTGGGCCTTTAGAGTTTTGTTCTTAGAATTGAAGTTTGAGTCAGATTGGGCTTTTCCAAGTCAACTGGGCCAAGTTTGACTTTTTGGGCCCAAAAGCCCAATTGTGTTGACTGTTTTTTGTTTTGGCCCTTTTGAGGGCCCAATAGGGGTATTCTGGTAATTTCACTTTGATTTTCTGATTACTTAGGTTAAAATAAACTAGTTTGCAAGTTTTTAGAATTTTTTATAAATTTTGGATTTTTAATATTATTTTAATATTATTTTATTATCATTTTTCAAATTTCACATTTCCCAACTTTTTATATTTTTCTTAGGTTTAATACATTAAAATAGGAATTTAGCAACTTTTAGAATAATTTTATCTCTTTTAGATTAATTTTTATAATTATTTTAAGTTTTAATAGTTTTTAAATCATTTTAAATAGTTTTTATTAGTTTAAAATTTCTAAAAATTGTTTTTAATCTTTTTAGGTCATTTTTGAGGTTTACCAATTGAAAAATCTTTATTTGGGCTTTTTGATAATTTATTTGATTTTTAGGGCTTTAATTAGCATTTAAAAATTGAATATTTAATTATTTAAAAGGTTTGAAAAAGTTTTGATCATTGAATAAACTCTTAGTTTATTTATTTTGATTTTTGGTGAATTTTTGGTAATTTTTAGAATTAATTTTTATTTTTGTGATTTTTAAGGTTTTACGTTTTAACTTTCTAGTAGTAATTTTTACGTCTTCAGCATTTTCTTTTCTCATCCCTTTCTAAACCAATCATTAATCACAAACATTTAACAAGTTTTTCACACACATATACCTCCTTGAGAAACGAACTTAGAATTCATCTATACGCTCTTTTCCTAAAGAGTAGTAAAACACTACAATCATTTTGGCGCCGCTGCCGGGGAGGTGTGTCGTGATTAATTTGCATTGTTGTTTTTAATATTAACCATAAATAGTATTTGTATTAGTAGAAATCTACTAATACGTATTATCGGTTTTCTTGGTTTTTCTTGTAAAAATATTATTACTATATTGTATTAAGTATCACAACAAATAAACAATATCTCCAAAAGTGTGAAAACACAACCTTAATTGGGATTTCATCACTCAATTATTGTATTTGAATCTCAAACAAAAAGAAAAAGGAAAAAATAGATAAATACTTTCGTGAAGATCGATTTTGAAACATACGAACTATAAGGTGGGTATAAGGCGGGTATTATAAAATATACCCTAAGGAAAAATGCTCTTAAGTGCTTCGCGCCGCCTCGTTTCCCCGCTTGCTTGTGAGTATTTTGAGATTGAAGGCTAATCGAGGGTTTTGCTGCCCAAAGTATTATTACGTATTATATATTTGCTTGGTTTCTTTGTGATTAAAACCTCTTGAACAATTTGGTTTTCACCAAAGTTCTAAAGTCATTCGAAGGCGTTCACTCCACGTGATCGTTTTCATTCCTTTGAGGCTTCTTTAATCAAGAGTTTGATTCGAGGAGAGATTTTGTAGATTGTTGTCTACGAAGATACACCAAAATCCAAAAAAATTAAATATCATCAAAAACACAAAAAAATTGAAATTCACAAAACAACCAAAAAGAATCTTCTTTGCTCACCTCCCATTCTTCGTGAAGTTTATGATCACTCGTAATCAAGCAAAACGAGCTCGTAAACGTCTTCAAAAGCAAGCCAATCAAGAGACGTTGATTGAAGAACAACCTCCAACTGTTGAACCTATTGTAGAACAAGAAGTCGTCATGGCTAATCGTACTATGATGGAATTGCTACAAGCACCCACCGAGGGTTTTGGAGAGGCTATTGTGATTCCCGCAATCCTTGCGGAGAATTTCGAGATTAAGACGGGTTTAATGTCAATGATGCAAGCAAATAAGTTTAGAGGTCATGAGAAAGACAACCCGCACTATCATATTAGGAATTTTAACCGTCTCACCGCTACTAGCAAGTTTAAGGATGTTCCACATGACGCCATTAAGATGATGTTGTTTCCATACTCGTTAGATGGACCCGCAAAAATTTGGCTCGAGAAAGAACCACCAAATTCGATTTTGACATGGGCCGATCTCGTTTCTAAGTTTGTGAACAAGTTTTTTCCACCATCTAAAACAACACATTTGAAAAATGAGATTTCACGATTTGTGCAAAGAAATAATGAAAGTTTTTCAATGGCATGGGAACACTTTAAAGAAATGTTACATGAATGTCCACACCATGATTTTACGGAATTACATCAAATTGATACTTTTTATAATGGGCTTAATGATCATGAACGAGATTATTTGAATGCCGCCGCGGGTGGTAATTTTTTGTGCAAGACGACAAATGAGGCTTTACAAATCATCGAGAATAGATCTAAGGTTTATAGCCCTCATAACACACCGAGTGTTGCCAATTTGGGTTCGTCATCATCGTCACAATCGTCTCGTAGCATTAATGCCTTACATGATGAAGCTAATGAGGAAAATCGGTTTTTTGATAGATTTGCTAATCTTATGTCCCATTGGAAAGCTCAAGAAGCTTCAAATTCCGCTTCGGTTAAAGCGGTTGCTAAAAGTTGTTTGTCTTGTGGTGGAGCTCATGATCTTTCCGAGTGCATTACCGCGGATTGTAACACTTCGAGTGCTTATGTAGCAACGAGAACTTACAACCAAAACGGTCAAGGTTCCCGCCAAAATCAAGCTCCACCAAATCTAAATGTTAATAATTATCGAAACAACAACCAAGGTAATTACCAAGGCAATTCACGCAATTACAACAAAGGGAATTATCAAAATGGGAATGGACAAATTTCTAATCAAAACCAAAACCGTGATTTTCAAAATACTACACAAGGTTTTCAACATGCTCACACTAAAAATTTGCAAGGAGAATTTTTGGATTATGCTAAAGCAAATGATGCTAAATTTGACAACATGCAACGTGAGATGATTAGCTTAAGATCCGAGTTGAAAAGCGAGCTTAAAAATGAACTTGCTAATGAACTTAAAACTCATGCAAACAAAATGGAAGGAAATGTCCAACGTCTTCAACAAAATCAACAAAAGATGGAATTAGGACAATATGAGATTAAGCAAGAGTTATTAAAAGCGGATGCTAAGCAATCAAAATTTGAGGACCGAATGGCTAAGATGTTTGAAGCAATCATGTGTAAACCCTCTTCCTCGGGTGGTCTTCCTAGTGATACCATTGCAAACCCGAAGGGAGAAATGAAGGTTATTACTACACGAAGTGGTAAAACTTTCAAGGAACCAATCTCTCGTCCAAGTACTTCTACGGAGAAGGAAATCGAGAAAGAACCCGAGGTGATGGTCGAAAAGGAGCACATTACAATCCCACGAAGTACCGCTCATACCACACCTACGGTTGAACCAATACCAATTGTGGAACCCGAGTTTCCAAGGCCGTTGCCTAATGACCAACCCACACCACCTTTACCCTACCCTTCGAGACGAAACAAAGAGAAATTGCAAGAATGTAACAAACAACAAATCGAGCTTTTTATAAAAAAGTTTCAACAAGTGCATTTTGATTTGAGTTTAGCCGACGCGTTGTTGTACATGCCTCGTTTCGCTTCCACTTTTAAAAGTATGATGAGCGATAAGGAAAAGCTTTCAAAGCTTGCTAATTGTTCTTCGGTTTATCTTAACCGCATACCGGAAAAAGTTGGTGACCCCGGAAAGTTTCTCATTCCTTGAGACATACAAGATATGAAAGAATGCCTCGCCTTGGCCGATCTTGGTGCGAGCATTAATTTGATGCCATTTTCCATTTGGAAATCGCTTTCGCTTCCAGCTCTTATTCCTTCGAACATGTCTATCGAGGTGGCCGATCATTCTACGATTATGGCATGTGGAGTAGCCGAAGATGTTTTCGTGAAAGTGGGGAAGTTCTACTATCCCGTTGATTTTATAGTAGTTGACATCCCCGCGGATCCTGAAGTTCCTCTAATTTTAGGTCGTTCATTTTTAGACACTTCGAGATCGCTTATCGATGTTCATGCAAGAACTATCACTTTGAGATTCAACGAAGAGGAACTTGTTATAAACGCTACTCAAAACTCGAAACCTTCTCATGTTTATGCAATCGCTACCATCAATCACATTGACATCGTTGATGTGGTTTGCGATGAGTTTTCACAAGAAGTGTTAGGTTTTTCCGATAGCTCGTCAAGTGGCAATCCCACTATTTTGGATCCGACTCTTGCTAATTCCACACCAAATCTCACTCCATTCCAAGGAGGCGATCTCACTTCAAATGAAATCGACAATGAAGATGAGGTGTTGATTAGTGATGATACTTCTATTTCACCATTTCTTCCGCCGATGGAAGTTATGAGTGTTGAACCAAAATCTTCAATCGAGGAACCACCTATCCTTGACTTGAAAGATCTTCCTTCTCACCTTGAATACGCATTCTTGGAAGGTGATGACAAGTTGCCGGTTGTTATTGCAAGAGGTCTTGCTAATGATGAAAAAACCGAGCTCTTGAAATTTCTTAAGGCTCATAAAGGGGCAATTGCGTGGAAAATATCCGACATTAAGGGTATTGACCCAAAATTTTGTACTCACAAGATTTTAATGGAGGAGGACTACAAACCCGCAATTCAAAGTCAAAGAAGGGTGAATCCCAAAATTCACGATGTCATTAAAAAGGAGGTCCTTAAACTCCTTGACGCGGGAATGATTTATCCTATATCCGATAGCCCATGGGTGAGCCCAATCCATTGTGTCCCTAAAAAGGGAGGAATGACCATTGTGCCTAATGAAAACGAGTTAATTCCCACTCGTGTTGTGACCGGTTGGAGGGTGTGTATTGACTACCGAAAGTTAAATGACGCCACTCGTAAAGACCACTTTCCTTTGCCCTTCATGGATCTAATGTTGGAGCGACTTGCGGGAAATGAATTCTATTGCTTTTTAGATGGTTTTTCCGGTTACTTTCAAATCCCTATCGACCCTCGTGATCAAGAGAAGACTACTTTTACGTGTCCTTATGGAACGTTCGCTTATCGTAGGATGCCTTTCGGACTTTGTAATGCACCGGGTACGTTTCAACAGTGTATGATGGCGATTTTTCACGATATGATCGAGAAGTCGATGGAAGTGTTTATGGATGACTTCTCGGTGTTTGGCAATTCGTTCACGTCGTGTTTATCTAATCTCGAGCAAATGTTAAAACGTTGTGAAGAAACCAATCTTGTGCTTAATTGGGAAAAATGTCATTTTATGTGTAAACAAGGAATCTTCTTAGGACATAAGGTGTCGAAAGCGGGGATTGAGGTCGATAAAGCTAAGGTAGACATCATCGCCAAGTTACCTCATCCCAAAACCGTTAAGGGAGTTAGGAGTTTCCTAGGCCACGTGGGCTTTTATCGTCGTTTCATCAAGGACTTTTCGAAAATCTCTCGACCTATGACACACCTTCTCGAGAAGGATGCTCCTTTTAACTTCAATGAGGATTGTGTTAGAGCTTTCGAAACTCTCAAAAGGAAATTTACCGAAGCTCCCATTCTTGTTGCTCCTAACTGGGAATTACCCTTTGAAATCATGTGCGATGCAAGTGATTATGCTATAGGGGCCGTCTTAGGGCAACGTTATGAATAGCATTTCCGTCCTATCCACTATGCTAGTAAGACGATGACCGAGGCTCAATTAAAGTACACCACAACGGAAAAGGAATTCCTTGTCGTGGTCTATGCTTTTGAGAAATTCTGACCTTATCTCGTCTTGACTAAAAGCATCGTGTATACCGACCATTCGGCTATCAAGTATCTCTTAGCTAAGCAAGATGCTAAACCGAGATTGCTTCGTTGGATGCTCCTCCTCCAAGAATTTGATGTCACCGTGCTTGACAAAAAAGGAGCCGAGAATCTAGCGGCCGATCATCTCTCTCGTCTAGAAGATCCTCACAAAGATGTTTTCGAGAACAAGTAAATCACCGAAACATTTCCTCTTGAGACTCTCGGTGTAGTGAATTCTAAAGACACCACCCCATGGTTTGCCGACATTACAAATTACCATGCGGGCAATTTCATAATCAAGGGTATGACGACACAACAAAAACGAAAATTCTTTCGTGACGTAAAGTTCTATTTTTGGGACGACCCTTATCTCTTTCGGGTTTGTGCGGATCAACTCGTTCGACGTTGTGTTTTTGGTGCCGAAGCTTCTAATATCCTTAGAGCTTGTCACGAGGGACCCACGGGTGGTCACCACGGTGCTAATCTCACGGCTAAGAAAGTGTTCGATGCCGGTTTCTTTTGGCCTTCTATCTATCGTGATGCACACGCAATTGTGAAGTCGTGTGATTCGTGCCAACGTCAAGGAAAATCGTCTCAACGTGATGAAATGACGCAAAACATAATTCAAGTGTGTGAGATTTTCGACATATGGGGAATAGACTTTATGGGGCCGTTCCCATCATCTCATGGCAACAAATATATCCTCGTCGCGGTGGACTACCTTTCTAAGTGGGTGGAAGCTAAGGCTTTGCCTACTAATGATGCTCGTGTGGTAGTGAAGTTTTTGAAGCAACTATTCTCTCGGTTCGGAACCCCTCGTGCTATTATAAGAGATCGTGGAACCTATTTTTGTAATGACCAATTCGAAAAGGTTCTAAAGAAATATGGAGTTACTCATCGTCTTTCTACGGCTTATCACCCGCAAACGAGTGGGCAAGTCGAGGTTTCGAACCGAGCTTTGAAGAGGATTTTAGAAAGGTCAATTGGAGAAAACCGTGCTTCATGGGCCGACAAACTTGATGACGCTTTATGGGCCTTTAGGACCGCTTATAAGACACCTATCGGTTGTACTCCTTATAAGTTAGTCTATGGGAAGAATTGTCATTTGCCCATTGAATTGGAGCACAAGGCATATTGGGCCCTTAAGCATGCAAACTTTAACTTGAAGACCGTGGGAGATCACCGGAAAATACAATTAAATGAATTGGATGAATTAAGAGATAATGCTTATGAAAATTCATTAATTTTTAAAGAAAAGACTAAAAACATTCATGATTCAAAGATTAAAAACCGGGTTTTTAACGTTGGTGATCAAGTGTTGCTTTTTAACTCTCGACTTAAGATATTTTCCGGGAAATTGAAATCTCGTTGGTCGGGTCCGTTCACCATTACACAAGTGTTTCCGTATGGGACCATCGAGCTAGCTCAAGATGATGGTCCTAATTTCAAAGTGAATGGACATAGGCTTAAGCACTACTTTGGTGGGGAAATTCCTTCAATGGTTGCCCTCGACCAAGTCACCTTCCCCAATGATAATTAGCATTGAGGGGATCGAGTCGAGCTCATGACTCGGTAATCAAAAACGAGGTGCCTCGTGGGGGAGATCCCATGCTTATCTTTTATGCTTACTATTCACTAATAAGGGGACTTGTACCCTTTTAACTCGTTGTCTCGTGGTTGTTTGTGATTGTGTTATTTAGATCATCATCATCATCTACGATTGAAGACTCTCGTGTTCGTTTACGAGAGCCTCCATCGTTTGCTTGAAGAAGTTTTTCACGAATCCATGACATATCCTTTATCGTTCTAACAATTATCTTTTAGCATACTTAATAAACGGCTTTAGATATATTGTTGATCACCCTTTCCATGCTAGATCCTAAGCATTCGTCTCTAGTATGGGGGTGCTCCACCTTTAGACTTGAAACATTGAGGACAATGTTTGCTTTTAGTATGGGGGGTGAATAGATACTTGCTTTACTACGCCCTCACGCTTTCCAATTTTCAATGTCTTGTTGCTAATAAGGCTAAAAATGGCCAAATTTTAAAATTTTTCTTAGTTTTCATAAGTGTTTTTAAGACACGAATGTATATTTTCCGTTGGGTAGAATAAGAGTTAATTTTTGACTTGATGGGCATTTGGAGCCATTTACATTCCTTAACCCGCTCAGTTCAAGTTTTGCTAGACTTTTATATAGGGAGCTTTAAAACGCGAAAGTCTTAACTCTTTCGGGTTAAGAACAAGAACTTTTCGCAAGTTCCTATAATTGATCCTAGAAAGTCACTTATCAAGGGAACTATAAAACGCATTCTCTAAACTTGAAAAAGTCCAAGAAAGTGCAAAATCCTATAGGTGGCTTGAAAACCCAAAACTTTGATTTGATATAGTCTTAATGAAAGCTAATCCAAATTTGGCTTAATTATGACTTGCATGGCTAAGTATTCACGAGTCTCTTTAATTAGAGGTCTTTATATAGTGAAGAACGAGAGATGATAGAGTTAGACAAGTGATCATGCTAAACGTAGAACATGAAAGTGTTCTTACAAAAACTCATATGTTTTTAATTGTGGCTTTTTCTTCCCATAAGATCAATGCATTAGGAATAAATCATAATTGCAATAAGTAAGGTCGTACGATTTGAAAGGTTACTTAGCCTCTAGCGCAAGATCGTTTAAAAGTTGCTCGGGGTTGAATAGAGTTCATAGCCAAGGCATAACTTATTGAAGCGGGACGCGAAGATTGGCGATCATCCAAAAAGGCCCTAACAAGGCATGAGGAGCTCTATTTTTGCTAAAGATCCAAAGATGATGTGAAGTATCATTATTCCTATATCAATATGAAGGATCAAGACACACGACGAAAAGCAATTACTCCCCTAAAGATCATGGAGAAAGTCTATCCAAAAAGACCCTAACAAGGTATGAGGATAAATATATCCAAGTCCGAAAAGGAGGCGGATCGTTGTATATCAAAATCCAAAGTAAAGATTGAAGAAAAATGATGAAGTCGTGGTCCAAATATAAAGAATCTCTCAAAAACGTCAAATGAAGAAATTCCAAATATGAGAAGAGAAGACCATAATTTCGAGAACGTCTTCCCAAGATTTTAAGTATGAAGTACATGCCAAATATCGGTCCGAGAAAGGTCTCAAATCGTGAAACGAGTTATGCCAAGATATGAACTTAAGGAGATACACGAGAAGCCGTTTTAAAAGATTTTGTCCTTCGGCTAACTATTGATCAAATCGTGCTACTTTGCTTTCGGACTAATAACTACTCAAAAAAGTCAAAATGAATCACTTGTGATCCATGACAAATCGATAAAAAATGCTAGTAACCCATTTCCTTTTATAATAACTAGGATTGCGGGAAGAAAAAGTATTACACAATTTGGACGTATGAGTAGTGTTAGCATTGTGACTTGTACCAACAATGATCTCGTTTTTGCACTTAGCATGGAATGTATGACAATCAAGGATGACGAAGCTTACTCTAAGGGACATTTGCTTGTTTCTATTCTTTGACCCTAAAAGTCACTTTTTGTGATGAAAATCATATGTTATGTCTTTACACATCTTCGTAGTATATTGCAAGTCTTTTACTCTTCAATAAAGGTTAATAAAATTGAACTTTGGTGATGCTTAGATACTTTATTCTAGCATTGCGTGAGGGCACGGCAATGGCTTAGTATGGGGGAGTGATGAGATGGCATTTATACATGATCTCATCGTTCTTTTCGGGCTTTAAATGCATAAAAATGTCATAAAAATACCATATATATGCTTGTGTTTGTTTACTTGTGTGTTTTAGGTATGGATATCGTGAAAAAGATAAAAGATCACAAGAAACAAGGAAAAACGGACACGAGAAACGAAGCCGTACAAAGAACCGGGCCCTAAATCATGGAATATTCAACAAATATCCTTGAAGACTTAAAGATGTGCAAGTTTGATCCTCAATGAATGAAGAAATGACACTTAAAACCCTTGTATATTGATAATTACAAGTTTGGTCCCTTAAGTTTGTCAAAATTACACAAAAGGTCCTTCTACTTTGAAGAAATGGCAAGATTAGTCCCT
Organism: Glebionis coronaria; assembly: GCA_025667525.1. Classification (NCBI taxonomy): domain Eukaryota; kingdom Viridiplantae; phylum Streptophyta; class Magnoliopsida; order Asterales; family Asteraceae; genus Glebionis; species Glebionis coronaria. The sequence continues at coordinate 195,266,511 of CM046878.1, forward strand.
CCACAATTCCAAATTGTCAATTATGGTCCCTCATCAGGCCAAAGATACATTGAAGACCTTTGAAGATCAAGAATGTCCAAGATCAGTCCTTCAAATATGCAAAAGTGGCAAAAATAACCCTTATAAACCTTTTTGGAAAGTTATGTGCCAAAACTGCCAAAGTGTGAAAGTTAAATACAAAGGGAAATCGTTTTTAGGGCTGAAATACTTGATTTACCAAAAATCCCAAAATACAAGGACCAAAAGTGTGCTATTGAAACATTTGAAACGAAATTGCGCCAAACAACTTTCTTTCCCCCAATTTCGGATCAAACATGTTACTGTTTACCATTCTTCACCCCAGAATTTACACCAACTTAAACAAAGGGTAAATCTAAATTAACCTTACCCACACTTGATTCGCATGTGCAGAAACAAATCCCACACACAAAACCCTCACTTCCACTACTCCTTGGACCCCACACTCAACCTCCTTAACCAATGAAAATGCAACTTAGCCTCCAAGTAAAATGACGTGGCCAAATCAACAGCCTAGACTCTTTGCTTCATATCAAAGCTGAAATGAACGTCCAAGATGCATTTGAACAGCTCATTCCATCAAAACGTCTAGAAGGACCAAGGGCATTTTAGAGAATTTAGTGCTAGGGTTTGTAAATAGTGTTTAGCCAGGCATTTGCCTATAAAAGGAGACCTCAACATGTGAGAGTCCCTTTGTTCCAGTTTTAGGCTATCAATCTTTGTAATTCCTTTTTAAGTTTAATAAAATTTGAATTTCTGAAAATCTTGAATTCTCTTTTTGATTTGATTAAAAGTTGGTGTTAGAATAGCCTAAATCTGAGTTCCATTTGATTGTTAAGACCTTCCTTAATCTTGTGGTTAAGGCACGTCTTGGTTTATAAGGTTTTCAAGGTTCAAAGGCCTTGAAATCCTAGTTTCTGATATTGGCTTATATTTATGTACTAACCCTTAGCCATAAGCCTTGAGCTCCTTCAAGCTTGTTGACACCAAGCCTGAGAAGGGTTCTAAGCCTTTGGTTGAGTTTGTTTGCTGCTTGTGTTGAAGACATATCATAATCAAAGCCTTGTTCTACTTTGAACATCAGCAGGCTTTGATCTTCTTCATTGAAGTACCTTGGTCTTGTTCTAGTTGTTGAACAAGGTCCAAGGAGCATAGCTGGCCCTCCTAGGATGTTGTGGAGGGCAGGTATAATCTCTTGATTAAGATTCCCCTAAATATTTCATGTTTATGCCTGTTTTGGATTTGGTACTTGGATTTTGAGTTCTTGTGTTTGTGCTGATAATTTTTGAGTTTGATTCTGTTAGTTGCTATCTAGTAAGTGTTTTTTATCATTAAAATCAGTAGGTTATTAGTAGAAATCACAAGTTTCTTTGTTAAGTAGTTGATTAGGGGTGTTTGGATCTACTGCGTGATTTGGATTTGTGGTTTGCTCAGTTGTGGTATTGTGCTTGCAAGTGTTGGTATCTGATATTTAGGTGCTATTGTTCATCTGTTTGCAGGTTTTGAGGGTTTGAACACATAGATTCATAAAATAGGGTATAAAATCTTGGATACTTGGTAGAATTGGCTAGGATTTTGAGGACACCTAGATCTAAGCTTAGGCTAGGGCTAACAAGTGCTAAACCTTAGTTAATCACACCAGGGAAGAAGGATTTGAGGCCTGAAATTAGATCAAGTGTCAAATAGATCAGCAAACTTGTTTCTACATATGTTCATTGTTCATCAGTAACTGTTTGAGCCTAGATCTTGTTGTTTGCTTTGATTCAGTGTTTGATTCTTGTTGCTTTGTGTTTATTCTTAGTTTATATAGCTTGTGTATGCATCCTGTTAAGTTTGGTTGGCTTATTCTTGCTAAATCTGCTTATTAAGTGCTTAACTGCTTATTTCCATATATGGGCTATATCTGGTGACTGTTTGATTGATTGTGGCTTATTGTGTGAACCAAATTGTGATTTTCTTGTTGCTATTGACTCCTTGTGATTCACTTATCACAAGGGTGCCTTTGTTTCCAATTGAATCCAACCAGAAGTCTCAAATAAGCTTGGTCAAATAGTCAAAGCAGTGGGAACTCCTTTCCCCTGCTAGTTGCCACTGCTAGTGTAAAATTGGGTTCAGCTTATCAATAAGATATAATAGCTTATCTTAACCAGCAACAAATTTGATTTTGTAATAGGTGCACATTATTTGACCCATTTGTTCATACTGGAGCATTTGGTGGGTTGACTTTTGGGTTTGACTAGAAAACCAACTTCATTGACTTTTTCATAAGTTCATTTGTGCTTATTCTGGCTTATTGGTTGTGCTTATTGGAATTTTGTTGATTGATTTGGCTTATTGAGTCCATTTGTGATCTTTTGCAAGTTGAATCAAGTCCTGAGGTGCCTTATTTCTCAAAAACGACTATTTTGTCTTTTAGTGAAATAATACTTTGCTTATTTCTGGCTTATTGAGTGTGCTTTTTTAAAATTTCTTTTTACAGATCTCATAAGCATCCCAAAAGAAGGTTGTGTGTCAAATTAGAGCTTATGGCATTGGCTTATTGCTTAATGGGCTGAAAAGCCTAATAAGAATAAGCTGTGTGCTTAATAAGCTGTGATAAGCTTATATTCAGCTTTTGGGCCTTTAGAGTTTTGTTCTTAGAATGGAATTTTGAGTCAGATAGGGCTTTTCCAAGTCAATTGGGCCAAGTTTGACTTTTTGGGCCCAAAAGCCCAATTGTGTTGACTGTTTTTGGTTTTGGCCCATTTGAGGGCCCAATAGGGGTATTCTGGTAATTTCACTTTGATTTTCTGATTATTTAGGTTAAAATAAATTCGTTTGCAAGTTTTTAGAATTTTTTATAAATTTTGGATTTTTAATATTATTTTAATATTATTTTATTATTATTTTTCAAATTTCACATTTCCCAACTTTTTATATTTTTCTTAGGTTTAATACATTAAAATAGGAATTTAGCAACTTTTAGAATAATTTTATCTCTTTTAGATTAATTTTTATAATTATTTTAAGTTTTAATAGTTTTTAAATCATTTTAAATAGTTTTTATTAGTTTAAAAATTTCTAAAAATAATGTTTAATCTTTTTAGGTCATTTTTGAGGTTTACCAATTGAAAAATCTTTATTTGGGCTTTTTGATAATTTATTTGATTTTTAGGGCTTTAATTAGCATTTAAAAATTGAATATTTAATTATTTAAAAGGTTTGAAAAAGTTTTGATCATTGGTAAACTCTTAGTTTATTTATTTTGATTTTTGGTGAACTTTTGGTAATTTTTAGAATTAATTTTTATTTTTGTGATTTTTAAGGTTTTACGTTTTAACTTTCTAGTAGTAATTTTTACGTCTTCGTCATTTTCTTTTCTCATCCCTTTCTAAACCAATCATTAATCACAAACATTTAACAAGTTTTTCACACACATATACCTCCTTGGGAAACGAACTTAGAATTCATCTAGGGTCATTTGTACACGGTTTTCCTAAACCGTCGTATTTAATACTTTCCCTATTTACGCTCTTTTCCTAAAGAGTAGTAAAACACTACAATCAATTAAAAATGATATCAATAGCATATGTATTGACCCGGTTTCTGCCTAAGGTTGTAAGGAGGGCTTCTTTCTTTAGACCCTTTATCTTTACAATTCTTTTGCATTCTTCAACCCCTTCAATGCTTACCAATACGTCATAACTAGCACCTTGTTGTGATTGTTCCAGTGCTAACTTAAGTACTTGGTCGGCATTCAGCTACGTTCACAATCTTTCTCCATCTTTCCTAAGGACTACTATTTCTAGCTATGGAATGTCCTTGGGAAGATTCCTCCGGTTCTAGAGGAATCATTGGACTTTAACCTATCCTACCATCCTTATGTCACCACAATCTTCACCGTCGTAAATAGAGATATTTTGGGTAAGTGTATGTCACCATGAAATCCATTTTGAAGTGAAAATCCATTTTGCTCCCCCTTAACATATGCCACGATATCCGAAAACATTTCGCACATGTCGGGATGAGCTATCACGTTAAGTCAAACCATTTATGATTAACCATTTCCCATATCAAATCACATTTTCTCCCCCATATTAAAAATATTAACCCAATCGATGTTTTTAATATCAATTGATTTAATAGAATTTTAAGAAAATTTGGGAAGAAATATGCAAAGCCAATTATCTTCATGAATTACACAAGCTCCCCCTCAAATTAATGAGGGTGTACTTGAAACGTAAATTACATAACACGTGCAAAGATCATATATGATAATGTATTCACAAGATTAGTAATATACAAGGTTGGACCTGAATGATGGAGAACATCATATGATAGAATCACATGGTTCTTGTTCATGAATGTTGGTCGCCTCATCACGACTGAAGTTATCTCTTGACTCCATGTGTACGATTGATATCGATGTCTTGACACCAACATGTGAACTTGGCACTTTCGGCGTCAAAGATTCGGAATGCTGGACAATTGCTCCCCCTCAATTGTTGACCCGTGTTCTATTGAAAGAGCTGTAGTCGCCTTTTGAGTAGTCGCATTGTCGAGTATGTAGATATCAATTGTAAATTGCTACGGTTGGTGGAGATGATAACTTCATAAAAACAAGATTTCTCTTGTTTTACCAAATAAATGCACTGACACGTACATATATTCGTGTTAGATTGTGTTATTCCGTAAATACAAACCCTTACATGGTTCTAAATAGACCATGCCCGAGAAAATTAATTCCCGTTGTTGAGTCAAAGCTTTCCGGTGAAATGCTTGACTTTAATAAGAAAAGCGGGTTACTATCTGAAATAATAATAAGCCATTTTGAGCATGTTTTAAAACATTTGAACTTCTGCTCGAACTTTATTTACAACCCCGTGTCATTATTGAATGACATTTCTAGTATCGTAAATATTATCGATTCCAGAAGACATGCTCTTATTATCAAAACATTTTTGAACACACAATTTCGAGAGATTTAGAAAACCTTTTTGAGAAATTCTTGAAAAGTTGTGTTCAAAGTTTTTAAAACCAATTACTTGAGCTTCAGATGTTAAATATCTTACAAAACGAGCTCAAGTCCGAGAAGTTGTAAACTTCCCGTTGTTAAGGATAAGTTTATCATCGGCGATAAACTTTCCTTTTAACTGAAGAAACGAGTCCTAAGTTGACATTTACTTAGAAGTCGTTTCATGAGCTTGAAAAACTTTTGAATGTTTTAACGTAAAGCTCATGACCGAGAAAGGTGAATTTCTCGTTAGGAGGAAAAGTTCTCTTATTTAAAAGATACACTTTTCTTGATGAGCTTAAAACCTGGAATGTTTTACTACAAGCTCATGACCGAGAAAAATTAATTTCCCGTTACGAGGATAAGTTATCATTAAAGATAAGCTTTCCTAAAATTAAAGTCCGAGTTACATTCTGATATTTAACTGTAAGTCATTGTGCATGAGCTTAAAAACTTCGAATTTTTTAATTTTAGCTCATGCCCGAGAAAAAATAATTTCTCGTTGTAAGGATAAGTTTATCATCGGTGATAAACTTTCCTTTCTTTGAAGTCCGGGGCATAACCTGAAATATAATTATACGCCATAGTGCATGAGCTTAAAAACTTCGAATGTTTTTAATATAAGCTCATGCCCGAGAAAAATTAATTTCTCGTTACGAGGATAAGTTTATCATCGGCGATAAACTTTCCTTTATTTGAAAATTGGGTCATTGTCTGACATTTAACAATGAACCATTTTACACGAGCTTAAAACCGTTGAATAGTTTTAAAATAAGCTCGTGTCCGAGAAAATTTAATTTCTCGTTTTGAGGGTAAGTTATCGTTGACGAGATAAACTTACCTTTCTCTGAAGTTCGGGTCACATACTGTGATTTGAATATGAGCCATATACACGAGCTTAAAACCTTTGAATGGTTTTAGGATAAGCTCGTGACCGAGAAAACTTAATTTCTCGTTTTGAGGGTAAGTTATCGTTACGTAGATAAACTTCCCTTTTCTCTGAACTCCGGGTCATCGTCTGTCATTTAACGAGGAGCCTTATGCACGAGCTAGAAACTTTGAATGGTTTTAATGTAAGCTCGTGTCCGAGAAAAATTAATTTCTCGTTTTGAGGGTAAGTTATCGTTGCGTAGATAAACTTCCCTGTCTCTGAAGTCCGGGTCATCGTCTGTCATTTAACGAGGAGCCATATACACGAGCTTAAAACCTTTAAATAGTTTTAAATTTAGCTCGTGTCCGAGAAAAATTAATTTCTCGTTTTGAGGGCAAGTTATCGTTGACGAGATAACTTCCCTTTCTTTGAAGTTCGGGTCACAGACTGTTATTTGACTATGAGCCATTGTGCATGAGCTTAAAAACTTGGAATGTTTTTTATATAAGCTCATGCCCGAGAAAAATTAATTTCTCGTTGTTAGGATAAGTTTATCATCGGCAATAAACTTTCCTTTCTTTGATGAACGAGTTACAGTCTGTGATTTGACTATAAGTCCTTGTACATGAGCTTAAAAACTTTGAATGTTTTTAATTTTAGCTCATGCCCGAGAAAACTTAATTTCTCGTTGTGAGGATAAGTTTATCATCGGCAATAAACTTTCCTTTCTTTGATGACCGAGTTACAGACTGTAATGTGACTGTAAGTCATTTACACGATGTTTAACTGCGAATCCCCTGAGACACTTGTTTATCTGATATCAGCTTTGTCAGTAACTAAACTCTGAGAGTGTCCTTAGTTGAACGATATGTAAAGATCGGACCGCTGTGTTCTTGTTGAACGTGGACTTTGGTACCTGCATTCTCGTTAGGAGTTTGTATGCTTTCATGTGGGTTAGCGATATCTATCTTAGAACCCTGCGGGGATTCACAGTTTTCTTTTCTAGTGCCAGAGGTGACTTGAGGAGATGATTCACTTGTCCTAGCTGGCAAACATTTCCTTTTATAGAAAACCTTAAGTTCAGGCTTAAGTGATGTATCATCCTTTTCCATTTCCTCCCTAGTAGTCTTAGTAGAATCAGAAACTATCCTAGTTAAAGGGCACTCGTTTCCTACAAGAGTTAAAGTTCTACCAGTGGGGCGCCACAGTTTACCAATGGGTTTGATTTTAGCTACCCACTGGGATTTAAGTCTAGCACGGAAGTTCACCTCATTAAGTAATTTTTTGATACAGGAATCATGATTTGCTGTAAAGACACATTTTCTGCATGTTTTACAAGTAGCAAATTTAATGTCCGAGTAAGATCTAGAATTCCTAGATGATTGATTGATGCTCCTAGGATGTGACATGCTACGGTTAGCAGTGTTGGGTAAACTAGAAAGCATCTGACTAGGTTTGAAGTTCCTATCTCTTACTTGTGTCTTTTGCTTAGCTTCCCTTAGACTAAATGTATGGCGAACGGCATTTGAACTAGTTCGAGACATGTGCTTTGGAATATGTCTAGGGAGACTAGAGGCAATCATGTGATTAGGTCTTGCAAAAGCTATTTTAGTCTCACTGGGCCTAGATGGTGGAGTGACTGTTCAAGAAATATGAGCCATATCAACTTGGGAGGCAAACCGCGGTCTCGAGGATTGTGGTCACTCGGATCTAAATGCAGTCGGTTGTCTAACTTTTGTAGGCGGTTTACCCAAGATTGATGGTTTTTCAAGCTTAGTGTCCACACTAGTTCCTCTATTTTTCCTTAATTCGTTTTTCAACGCAGCTATAGCAAAAACCTTTTCCTGAACTTGAACTTTTAAAGTCTCATTTTCTTTGAGCAATCTATCTTTGGATGCTAACTTAGATTCTAGCAGTTGAATTTGTTTCATAAGATTATCCTTTTCAGCTTTAGAATCTAAAACTTTTTGATCCAATTTTCTTTCAAGAACAACGTTTGACTTTTCAAGTTTTTCGAAATATGTTTCAAATTTGTCCGTTTTCTTCGAAAATTCTAGTTTGGCATCTTCAAGATCTTTTGATTGTTGAGCTACAATCGTTTCGAGCTCTCTAATCTTGGAATCAGAAGCAGTCAAAGAAGTAGTTATAAGACAATTATCATGATGTTTAACATTTTGAACACTTTCTCCCCCATTATGACTCACATCGGATGAATCAGAAGTGGTATTTCTATCACTCTTTTCTATCCCATGTTTGTCATAATTAGGTTCAGAATGCTCAATATGCGACATTTCATCAACATATACATCATAAACAACATTACATTGTACCATGTTCGCAGGCTCTTCGTCATAAACGGGTAAGGTGTCATCAAAAGAGATCTCGTTAACATTCCCTGACGTGCCACTGGTATCATGTTGTCCTCCTGATTCTGTGCTCTTGCCATTGTTTGGCGCCAAATTGTCAACCGTATGACCATTCTCCTCTTGCATCTGCATCATAGATTCTTACACTCCATTATCATACGCTTGATGAAGTCTGGATCTTTCATAAATCAAAGACGAAACCGATGTCATAAATTTCAACAGTGTATCACGGAAGTCTTTAACCTCATTATGTGTGTATTAAAAAAATGACCGGCATATCCCTGAATTGTCAGACTTGATGATATTGAATTGGAGGAAAGGCGTAAGTTGTGTCACAAGAGCCTTATAAGCAAGTGCCGATGCAGAGTGATTAAAGTCTTCTTTTTGAAGTTGATCAGCAAGTTGGTGCAAGTTGAGGAATAGTGAATCGATGAATGTATAATGATTTTGACCAAAGAGTGTCACAAATTCGCTTCCTCCTTGAACCCATGCAATGGTCATAAGATGTGACTGAATTAGTCGACATGAAATTATACCACTTTCTCTAGTTGTGTCTTGCATGTGATGCAAGTCCCCCTCTTGAAATTTTGAATTCAAAGACTCCATTGAATTATGATGAAAAATGAGGAAGGATTACTTATTGAAAGTAATGATTACTTAGCGATGAAAGAATTTGTCTTCACTTTCAAATAATAACACCCAATCAAAAATCCGTAGCCACTAAAAATAAATCCCGTCACTTTGACTCGTCTTTTTGTCTACAAATCTTGACACCTTTGTCTCGTCACTTTTGTCTTCAAATCCGGACACACAAACTTTTTAGCCGTCAAATATTTTACCACTTTGGTTCTTTCGAAATACCCGCCTCAACACGATGTACCAAATCCAAATATACCGATTGACAAAAATACAAAATTAACTAAACTAAAAAATTAACTTTAATACATATAAATATAAAAAGTTAACTTAACTTAAAAAAATTAACTTAACTAAAAATCCAAATAAAAAATCTGATATATTTTGAAAGAAAACGTCTTCTTGGAGATAAATGTTGAAAGAAAACGTGTCCCGAACTTCTCAAATATGCCAAAAACGTGGCAGGCAAATAATGTATCCAGTTGAGATATATATAAACTAATGTTGCTTTGTTTCTTCCGTCCCTAGTCAAACCCTTCGCCCCAAAATTGTATCTCTCTCCTCTCAATCCTCACAAAAATAAAAATTTGTTCCTTCTTCTTATCTCCGTCTCTTTGCTTTGTTTATAATCTCTCCTCAAAAACCAAATCCCATCTTACTCAAAACTACCAATCTCAAGTCATGTATCCGTCTCTTGATAATTGACCAAACTCAATCTGCTCTCATCTTTACAACTCAAAAACCCCACGTCTATTTATCTCGATCGCAAATAACAAACCCAATCACCAAATCACTCCCTAATTATTCCAACAGTTTACAAACTCACCATTGTTTTAGGCTCAACGAGAATCACAACAATCAATTGAAGAACCTACGAAAACATGTTTCTGATGGACCACGAAATCATGTTTCTCAAGAAGAATGATATCTTCAAGATCATTGAGATGGTCTCAGGTAGGTGTGAATGTTTCTTCTTTGGTTTTGGATCGGTGAGTCTTTTGAATAAAAGTGAGATCTTGAATTGTTGTGTCTTTGATTGTGTGTTCTTAAAACAAAAAATAGTGAGTGCTTGTAAACCCGATCTCTAATGATTTAAATTTCGTGTGTTTAGATCTTTATAGATCTTTGACATGCATGTGTAAACATGAAAAAATTGAATCTGAGATCTTTTTGTTTTGGTTTTGGTTGAGATCTTTTGGTTTGGGTTGAGATCTTTATATTCGAAAGTGAATTGAATTGAATCTAGGGTGTTTGATTCTTGTGGGACTGTGTCAAGTCGAGTCGGTTTGTTTGCGGGTTTGGTTTTGTGTCGAAGGGGTTGCGAGGGTGTTATTAAATTTTGTGGGTCTAGAGTTGAATCGAGTGGTGATGATCGATTCTTTGTGGTCGAGTCTGGTGATGGGAGAGTCTAAGTCAAAGTGTCGAGTCGAGTCAGAATGTCAAAATTGAAAAGCATCGGGATGTCAAAACAAAAACATCATCGGAATGTCGTATCAGAATCAGTCCTGTCGGAATACCAAAATCAATCTTGTCGGAATATAGCCAATCGGAATACAATCGGAAACACCTGTCGGAATATAGCCAATCGGAAAACGATCGGAAAGCGCTGTCGGAATATAGCCAATCGGAATACAATCGGAAAGATGGTCTCTTGAAATCTATCAGAATATAACAAAAAATGTAACCGTCGGAAAACGGTCGGAAAAAAGGGTCGGAATATAAAACCCTTTTCCGATACTAAACTTGATAAACAGGACAAAGGATAAACCTTTTAAAAAAATGATATTTTTTATTTTTGTGACAATAATAACTCCCAAATCGAGACAAGAAGAATACAAATCAAGACAAAACTTGATAAGAAAGTATTAAACGAAACTGATAAAGAGAATTTTGAGACAAAACTGATAAACCTTTTTAGAATATAAAAACTATTTTTGCCCAACTTAAACTTAAAGAAAAGAAATAGACGAGAAAAAAATTTGTTAAAGAAGAAAATTTACCACCAAATCAATAAATAAAAACACGCTAATACGAAGAATCAACCAAAGCTCTTGATAACAATTGTAGGTCCACGTTTTCTAAAAATTAAGCTAGTTATGATTAAACTATTGAGATGGATGGAAATGGAAGATGAACTAAAGAGAGAAAGGAGAGAAGGAGGAGAGGTAGAGAGAGAAAGTAAGTTTATTAAATGAGAAGTGTGAGAAAACAAAGTGACCAACCCCTCCTAACATGCTAGGAGGGGATATATATAGCCCACCCTACATGTGGGCTATATGGGCTATACTGTTTACATACTGGATCACGAGCCTAATACTTGAATATATTATTGGAGTGACCGATCCTTTTTAAATACGTAAAAACATATTTCCAACAATAGAAAGTTTCCATAAATAGATTAGCTGCCTTAAATAAATAAGTTTCTAAAAATAGAAAGTTTCCATAATTAGATATAAGCTGGATAATTAAGCTAATTATATAAGCTTACGTGTTTACCGAATAATATTCTAAGTCATGTGATTATATAGTATAGTTTATTAATTATTTCATGTAATTAAATAAACTATAGGTTTTAAGTATTTAATTAAATATAACATGATTTAATTAAATAAAGGTAAAATAAATATTTAGGTTAAAACATGTATTATTATCTATTAATAATATAACCTAAGTCATGTAAATTAATTCATTATAAGTCATGGTTTTAATAATTAATTAATAATATACTCTAATTAAAAGATAAATACTTAGGTAAAAATTCATGAATTAATAATTAAATTAATAACCTAAGTCATGTAAATTAAATTAATCATGTTCATGCTTTAATTAATTTAATTTTAAGTCTTGTAAAAAGAATATAACTTTTAACAATAATAAACCTTGAAAAATAACTCATGAACCGGACCGTGTTTTAAATCTAACCATGTGCCGGACCCGTGATTAAAACCCATGAACCAAACCCGAAACACCACCATACCCCGACCTAGGTCGGGGTTTCCTTCCCTTGCTGTTGCCGTGACACCACCATCACCAAACCGAGACCTTAAGGTCTTGGTGGTGTGAGTTTAAGCCAAGCTGAGACCCCCCCCCCCCTTGGGCTCGGTTAGGCGTCGGCCAAACAACAAACACCCCTAAACCCTAAATTGATTAAACCCCATGATTAATAACATGATTAATTACTTGTTTTTAATTAGTTTATTAAAAACCTTCATGATTTTATGTGATTAAATAAATCAAAACATAAAATAAAAGATTTAGGGTTTATACCGATTACGTAAAATCAAGAAGGATGAACACACAACGATCCTTGCACTAGATCAAACACTAAAATCAAACCGAAAACCCCTTTTGGTGATGTAAACCCGGCGGCCAAAAGGGAACCAAAAGAAGAACTAGGGTTTTAATTATTTTCCAACTTTTGTTAAAATGAAACATGTTTTTCCCTTTTTCCCTAGTTAGTAAATTTTACATGGGCTTGGCCCATGTTTCTTGTTGTGTCCGCGGGTAAGGGGGCCCACGAAACCGAACTTTTTCCGTGTCTAAAATAATAGTGTGTTCTCGTGTTCGTGTTTTTACGTGATTTGATTAGTTATCGTTCGTGACTTAAAATATTTATTCGTGCTCGTAATAAATATACATACATACGTAATATTAGCTCGTGATTAATTTACGTTCATGATTTCATGTATGTATGTTCGAGATTATAATTATTATTGAAATAATTATCGTGTGTTAATACGTAATAAATACTTATCGTTATATAACACGTACGTAAAACCTGTAATTCTTGTTCATGAAACGTAAACATGCTATAAAAGGAAATTTCTAATCATGTACGTACTATCGTAAGGGTACTATTCATGGTAAAAGCATGCGGGTATTACAACTCTTCCCCCTAAAAAGAATAATTCGTCCCCGAATTATAGATAAAGTAAACTGGAAAAGAAGAACATAACCGAATTCAAGATATGAAATGAGGGTAAGAAGCCCGAATAGACTCCTCTGTTTCCCAAGTGGCTTCTCGCTCGGTATGATCCCTCCAAAGGATTTTGACGAATGAAATCGTCTTCCTTCTCATGACTCGTTCTTGTCTGTCAAGAACTCGTTCGGGTTCTTCTATAAAAGTGAGATCTTCACGAATCTGTTTCAGTGGATACTGAACCATGTGAAGGGGATGATATTGGTACCCTCTGAGTAAGGACACATGGAAAACATTGTGTACATGAGAAAGCTGCGGAGGTAACGCTAAACGGTAAGATACTTCACCGACTCGTTCAATGATATCCAACGGTCTGATGAATCGAGGACTGAGCTTCTCTTTAATTCCAAAACGTCTAACACCACGTGCCGGCGAAACCTTAAGGAAGACGTGATCTTCTACGTTAAAATGTAAGTCCCTACGATGCTTATCTGCGTAACTCTTCTGACGTGATCGTGCTTCTTGCAGTTTCTGCTTAGCTACTGCGACCTTCTCATTAGTCAACTCTATGATTTCTGGTCCTTCAAGTGTTCGCTCACCAACCTGATCCCAGTAGATTGGGGCGCGACAGTTTCTGCCATACAACATCTCGAAAGGAGCACACTTGATACTTGCGTGACAACTATTGTTGTATGCAAACTCCACCAAACAGATATAATCGTCCCACTCACCCGTCTATTCCAACGCACATGACCTCAACATGTCTTCCAATGTCTGAATCATTCGCTCTGATTGCCCGTTTGTTTGAGGATGAAAAGCCGTGCTAAGCTTAAGTTGTGTACCCCAAGCTTTCTGCAGACTTCTCCAGAATCGCGAAGTGAAACAAGGATCTCTGTCTGAGACGATGCTGGATGGAGCACCGTGAAGTCTCATGATATCCCTTCTGTAAGTATCGGCGAGTTTACTGACCGAGTCTTCCTTGCGGATCGGTAAGAAATGATCTGATTTGGTAAGTCGATCAACGATAACCCAAATTACATCGTGCTTCCTCTTGGTTGGCAGAAGACAAGTAACAAAATCCATGGTGATTTTGTCCCACTTCCACTCTGGAATATCTAACGGTTGAAGAAGACCGCCAGATCGCTGATGCTCGATCTTAACCTGCTGGTAGGTAAGACATTTGGAGACGTAAGTGGCAACATCTTGTTTCATACCACTCCACCAAAAGTACTGCTTGATGTCATGGTACATCTTGGTCGAACCAGGATAGATAGAGAAGGGAGCTATGAGCCTCAGCTAATAAGGCTTCTCGGAGTTCTTGATCATCAGGAACACAAAGTCTCGTGCCCTGCCATAAGATACCATCTGCATCTACTCTGAACTATGTATGCTTCTCTAAATTCTGAATTATCGCCCAGATTTCTCCATCTTCTTTCTGAGCTTCCTTGATCTTAGAGAGTAACTCGAGTTCTACTCTAAGATTAGCCCAGTAATCGTGTTGTCCATGTACCATGATCTCTATGTCTAGTCGCTCCAAGTCTCTTATGATTTCCTCCTCAATCTTAATTCCTTTGATCATTCCGGACTTCCTGCTAAGTGCATCTGTCACTACATTCGCCTTGCCGGGATGATACTGCAGATTAATGTCATAATCCTTCAACAGCTCTAACCATCTCCTTTGTCTCATGTTCAATTCACGCTGAGTGAAGATATACTTCAAACTCTTGTGGTCCGTGAAAATGTCACATAATTCTCCATATAAGTAGTGCCTCCATATCTTCAATGCAAACACGACTGCTGCAAGTTCCAAGTCATGTGTAGGGTAATTTTCCTCATAAGGCTTAAGCTGCCGTGAAGCGTACGCGATCACTTTCCCATGTTGCATGAGAACACAGCCAAGTCCCTTCCCGGATTCATCACTATAGATTTGAAATCCACCCGTACCAGATGGGAGAGTAAGAATAGGTGCAAATACTAACTTCTGCTTCAGGTCTTCAAAGCTCTTCTCTCGTCTTCAGTCTAGACGAATTTCTCCCCTTTTCGCATCAGTTTGGTCAATGGTAGTGCTAGTTGGGAAAAGTTCTCCATGAACCTACGGTAATAACCAGCTAAGCCTAGGAAACTGTAGACTTCAGTCGTTGATGTCGGCCTCGACCACTTAGTAATAGCCTCAACCTTCGCTGAATCCATAGTGATTCATTCTGCTGATACAATGTGGCCTAAGAATGCCACCTTGTCTAACCGAACTCACACTTGGAGAATTTAGCATACAGCTGCTTCTGGCGAAGAATCTGTAGTACTGTACGAAGATGGTCTTCGTGTTCCTCCTTGGACTTAGAGAAAATCAGAATGTCATCGATGAAGACAATGACGAACTTGTCCAGAAATTCATGGAAGATTCTGTTCATCAGATCCATGAACACTGCTGGAGCATTGGTAAGGCCAAATGGCATGACTACAAATTCGTAGTGGCCATAGCGTGTACGGAAAGCAGTCTTAGCGATGTCCTGCTCCTTAACCCGTAGCTGATGATAGCCTGACCTTAGATCAATCTTGGAGAAATGTTTGGCCCCTTGGAGTTGGTCAAACAGATCATCTATACGTGGGAGTGGATACCTATTTCTGATGGTAATCTTGTTTAGCTCGCGATACTCTATGCAAAGACGCATACTGCCGTCCTTCTTCTTAACGGATAAGACCGGTGCGCCCCATGGAGATGCGCTCGGTCGAATAAAGCCTCGTTCCAGAAGTTCTTGCAATTGATCCTTCAGCTCCTTCAACTCTATGGGAGCCATGCGATAAGGAGCCTTGGAAATTGGCTCAGCTCCTGAGATGAGCTCGATATTAAATTCCACTTCACGCGCAGGTGGCATGCCCAGAAGTTCTTCTGGAAATACATTTGGAAATTCTGACACTATTGGCTGATCCTGAATTGATGGGGATTCAGCATGCATGTCATGAACAGTAGATAGATAGCCATGGCACCCATGTGACAGTAGTGCACGTGCTTGCAGGGTTGATATGTCTTGTACAGACCTGCTGGGTACGAATCCGTTATGAATGTACTCTGGCGCATTAACATCACCGAAGATGACTCGATATGAATGGCAGTCAATGGTAGCATGATTCTTGGATAGCCAGTCCATGCCCAAAATCATGTCAAAATCTGTAACACCCCATTTTGATAATGGAATGTCACACGTAATTATGGCGTGTCATCAAAGCATACAAGGATAAATGTCTAAAACATTACATGACCATAGGGATAACCGGAATCAAACATCGGTTCCCAAACATAAGCGCCAAACATAATGAAGCAAAAGAAATGAAGGAAAGACTAAACGAGCATAAGTATGTGAAGGCAAAAAGGAGAAGAAGTCTCTAGCAGCTTCCATCCTATGAACGTCCTCCAAATGCTCGAGTCTTTCCTAGGGTACCTGCCATTTTGGGACATGGAAAGTAAAGTAACGGCTGAGCAAAACGCTCAGTGCACGGATATAGACATAGTATAAATGACTAAAACATAATAAAGACTTAATAGCAGCGTAAATGTATAAGTCCTAGAAAACCTGGAACATGTTCATAAAACTGGTTTTATAGTTTGAAAAGCCTTATGTTTATCTTATGAAAACTGTTTAACATATTTTACCATTAGCCAATATAGGTCATGAAAATCCACCGTGCATGAATACTTGGAGGGGTGACCTCATCATGCAAATTAGAGGGGCTGCCTCTAATTTAATATATTTGTTTTGGGTAGGAGGGATCAGCTCCTTGTGAAGGATGCAAGGCACACACCACATTCACACTGAGTAATCTGCTGAAAACATGTAACTAGGATGCACCCATACGCCCCACATGGTAAATATAATAATATGGCCAAAAGCTGAAGGGATGCCACGAGCAATCACTCCGCCGTGGGGAAGTCATAAAACCAGTACCTCTAGTGTTATGGTTATGGTACCTCCATAACTAGGTGAAACTGGTCATGCATGTATATGGCTATAGGTATTCTAAATTAAACATAAGCAAATCAAACATATAAACTTATACTACGGGAACATAGTTGGCTGCATACGGGGAATCCTAATAAGGAAAGAATGTCCATACTGAAAGGACGGGAATCTATACCTTATGTCTAGTGAACGAAGAAGACGAACGGAAGAGAGTCCTACTTCGGTATCACTAATGCTACATAAATACATACGTGTATAAGTATCTGATTACTACATACATAACTGGTTTTATGTCATGTCTTAGCTCATTTTATACGTTCATGTCATGTTTTACTGTTTTAAGCTTTAAACTGTGTATATCTTATATTCTATCTGTTCTGATTAAGTATTACTTTTATTTCATGTATTGTTATACTTACTGTGTAATAATAAGTAACTTTCTAAAAATAGCAGGTTTCCTAAAATAGAAAGTTTCCAAAAAAAGAAAGTTACCAAAAATAGAAAGTTTCCAAAAATAGAAAGTTTCCAAAAATAGAAAGTTTCCAAAAATAGAAAGTTTCCAAAAATAGAACTACTACTTAAAATAGATAAGTTTCTAAAAATAGAAAGTTTCCATAAATAGATTAGTTGCCTTAGTTAAATAAGTTTCTAAAAATAGAAAGTTTCCATAATTAGATATAAGCTGGTTAAATAAGCTATTTATATATGCTTAAGCGTTTTCTGATTATTTTCTAAGTCATATTGATATAGGGTATAGTTTATTAATCATTACATGTAAATTAATTAAACTATAGGTTAAAAGTATTTAATTAAATATATCATGTTTTTAATTAAATAAGTTAAAATACTTAGGTTAAAACATGTATTATTGATTACTAATAATATAACCTAAGTCATGTTGATTAATTAATTATAGTCATGGTTTTTAATAATTAATTAATTATAAAGTCTAATTAAAAATAAATACTTAGGTTAAAATTCATGATCTAATAATTAAAGTTATAACCTAAGTCATGTTAATTAAATTAATTATGTCATGTTTTATTAATTTAATTTTTAACATATAACTATGAAAATCATAAACCTTAACATAATCAATGAACCGGATCATGACTAGAAACCATGAACCGGACCCGTAATCAACACCATACGCCGAACCAAGGTCGGGGTACCCCTTGTTTGCTGCTACCGTGGGACCCACCCCACCATACCGAGACCATGAGGTCTCGGTGGTGGTTCATACGCCAAGCCGAGACCCCTTAGGGCTCGGTTTAGGCGTCGGCTAGAACAAACACCCCTAAAACCCTTGTTTTGATTTACCCCATAACCATTTACATGTTTTAATAAATGTTTTTAATTAGTTTTTAAAAAGATCATGATTTTATGTGATTTATTAAATGAAAACATAAAAGAAAATGATTAAAAAGGTTATACCGAATGCGTGGATCGATCAAGGATGAACACACACGAATGCTTGCACAAAATTCAAGATCAAAAATCAACCCGAGCACCTCTTTGGTGTTATTAAAAGTGGCGGCCAAAAGAGGGAGAAGGAAGAAGAATTAGGGTTTTTGTTTATTTTCTTGTTTTGTGATAAATGACATGTTTTTCCAAATTTTTCTTGTTTAGTAAAAACAATGGGCTTGGCCCTTTTTCTTCCTAATTTCGTGGGTATGGGCCCACATAAGGGTAACCCGTACATTTCTCGAGTCTAAACATTATAGTGTGTTTTCGTGTTTTATCGTGTTCGTGTTTTATGTGTTCTAATTAATTACTGATCGCGACTTAATATATTTATTCGTGTTCGTAATAAATATATATACGTAAATAATATTATCTCGTGATTAAATTACGTTCATGATTTCATGATCGCATGTTCGTGTTTATAATTATTATTGGAATAATTATCGTGTGTTCATACGTAATAAATACTTATCGTGTTCTAACACGTACGTAATACTCGAAATTCTTATACGTGAAACGTAAACATGTTATAAAAGGAACATTCTTATCATATACGTACGATCTTAAGGGTACTATTCGTGGTAAAAGTATGCGGGTTTTACAACTCTTCCCCCCTAAAAAGAATAATTCGTCCCCGAATTATAGATAACGTAACAGAAAGAGAAACATACCCGAATCAAACTGAGAGGGTATGTAAGATAAATGAACGTGCAGGTTTCCTGGCAGAAGGAACGCGGAACATGACATGTCTTGAAAGGACATGGAACGTGACGTGACTGAAAGGACATATCTAATTGATAAAAAAAAACAGATAAGAAGTCCGGATGAACTTGTCCGTTTCTAAGTGGCTTCCCTCTTGGACGGTTCCTTCACAAGATCTTGACACAAATGATCAATCTTGGTCCTCCTGACCTTGACTTGGAATACGAAGAAAATTTTGGTTATCAACGTAGGGTAGATCCCCTAAATTCGATCGAGGAAATAAGAGTTATCGCACAAGGGTAACTGAAATGTGACGATACTAAATAATCTAACCTTACCGATAACTAACAACGATGCGCAAGACATCTAGAAACGCAGTACGTGAAAATTTTTAAACGTAATACGTGAAATATTTTGAACGTGATACGTGGAGTTATGATGAGTGTAATATGAGTAAACATATCGTGATCCATGATACGTTTAACATATCTTGATCATGATATGGGGAACGTGGAATGTACATGACATGTGAAACATATCGTGAACATAGAATATAATGGCGGTAACGCCAAAAGCTACAAGGTGAGCCATAGAATATGACGAGAAACGTCTATCTGAGGATAGGGAGTTATACTAAACTTGGGTCTGGTCTCTCAAGTTCTTGCAAAACTTCCCAGAATGAGAAAAATGAACATAAAATCGTAAGCCGAGATGCCATCATGAACGTGAATAGTGTCATGAACGCGAGCGCGAAAGCAAGTCGTAAAATTAGAACAAGGACGTGAAGTAAATAAGGAGCATAATTATGAATATTTGTGTGACTCGATAACTGAGGAATTGCCAAGTGATCGGATGAGCCTTGGCTGGAACATGTCCGATCAATCTGTTGGTTCTAAAATCCTTGCGGATGTAAGGATTCTACAGACTTGATCAAACTGTTTGCAATAAACCAGATAGCATCATGCTTCTTCTGAGTTTGCGTTAAACTGGTAACCAAAATCCGTGGAGATCTTGTCCCATTTCAATTCACAATTTCAGATGATGAAAACATCCCAGTTTGTTGGTGTCCTATCTTAAGCTGTTGGTATGTCAGGTACCTAGATATGAACGTAACTGTATCTTGCTTCGTAGAACTTGATACATAGGAGTTTACGAAACTCTGAGTCTCTGAATCTAGACTTCTCCTAGCGTAGGATTTTCTAGAACACCTAATGTAGTGTAGGTTTCTCTCCTTTACGCATAAGCTGAGTCATGGTAAGATTAACCATAGAAAGCCATGTGATTCAGCGTGTCACTGTAATCAAACAGAATTGATATTTGAAAATTTTCCAGGGTAAAATTTATCTTGTCATAGAATTTGCAACATAGTGCAGATATGGTCTTCCTGTTTTTCTCTAGGCTTAGAGGAAATTAGGTTATCCTCAAAGAAAACACTGATGAATTTGCTATGAGTTCATGGAAACTCATTCTTATAATGTCGTTGGAGCATTGATGAGACTAATTCAAAATCATAAATCTAGCTTGACCGAGTCGTGTACGAATAACAGTCATGGACATGTCCTGCTCTTTCACTCTTCATTGTTGGCAGCATGATCATGAGTTCGATCTTGGAAAAGTGATTAACACTATAAGGTTGATTGGACATGTTATCAATACGTGGAGGAGAATAACGGTCATGAATGGTGATTTGTTTAAATCGACAGTAGTCGACACATAATCTCATGGTACCATCCTTCTCCTTGTAGGTTCTTCTGGAATGTATAGGAAGATTTTGGAATAATCAACTGGCTATGCGTAAAAGACTTAAGTGGTCGTGTCTTACTGACAGCTAGGAAATTTTAGCGACCATGGATAACAACGCACATGCTTGTAAGCATAGATAATTTGTACAGATTTTCCCGATGGAAAATCAAGCTGAATGTATTCAGGAGCCTGAACATTACTGTACATAATTATGAATCGTAGCATGGTGTGTTGTTCATAGTCCATAATTAGGATAAAATTCAACTCGTTTCTGTCCGAGGAAATGCGTTTGCAGCTTGGATCTCATCATTAAGCTGAAGGAAAACCTTCGTATTCGTGGGAATACGAAAGGTGTCGTTCATGGTCATGAATCTATGAGCTATGGTTACAAGAAATGAAAGTGTCATCAGGAAACGTGACAGTTCTCACTGATGCGCTGGTAATGGTACTGAATTTCTTGTGGCCTGATTCATACATAGCACAACAAAATGGATATACCCTTGGAGGGTAACCTAAATTTTTTAGAAATGTTCCATAATTAGACGTGAGTCATGTGTCTTGACTCGTGTCTTGAGAAATGTAAGCGTGACATATGTCTTGACTGGTGTCTTGACATGTGTCTTCAGAAAGTATACGTGAGACATGTGTCTTGACTGATGTCTTGACATGTGTCTCGAGATGTGAAATAACTAGAACCACAATATTAGGGTATTATGCCAGAATTGGCGGATCGGATGGACCACTAATCAATTGTATGTCTGATCACGTCCGCGACTGGAGCCTCGGTTGCGATTTCTAGGATAGTTGTTGTCATAGTAGTGGTAACTATCATCCTGTCTGTCAGTTCCATGACAGTCATTCTCATGACTGTGATTCATGTAACTATTCAGCTGAGTGGCCGGCTGGTACCTGTCTTCACTCATATGACTGAAACGACAACTGGATGACGTGTGACATGTAACTAAGAATTAAGGACAATGATTGATGAAAATCTTCTAGTGGTGAAGCATCATCTCGTCCGATCGCTTTGATCTAACGCCTTTGTCTTCGTCTTGTATGAGCTCCAGGTTGTGAACAACATCAGCATCTCGTAGCGTCTCCCAACATCAGCAGCATCAACCTTTAGTAACATCTCCAAGCTGTGAGCGGCATCGGCAATCTTGTAGAATATCAGCAAGTGAACATACGCCTGAGATGATTTAGAATCGACTAGAGAATACTCGTGAAGTATTGCAAGTGAAATACACATGGATTAAGGTATGTGAAATACACATGGAATACGGTACATGGAGTACACACGGAATGCACATGAAATGATCGGTATGGGGTCGATCATTTGTCATGATTTAAGGAAGGTGTATCGGTTAGATAGTTAGGAAAAACCATCATGATAACCTGGCAGTATTAGCATAGACATCATTCTGGTTGTATCGAGAAACATTAAAGTGTGGTTACACAAAATTCAACGATGATTTGCCTGACAGCATGATCAATGAAAACCAACCATGACTATCATGAAAGCAAGATTCAATGAAATCCAACAGTGTCTTACATGAAAGCATAAATAACAAAAGAGGCGTAAGACGTAATCAACATGAAGACGGAATTATCATGAAGATACATGAAACAATCTATCATGAAGGAGTGTATAACATAATCAGCATGAAACTGAAGTTAACTATGACAGTATGAAAACATACTTGACATAAAAAACATAGTAACTTATGAGGGGACATGAAAAAAAATTTTTGCCAATAAATCATGAGAAAAATTTTATGCATGAAAAACAGTGCATGAATGCGTAATGTAGTTTATAAAAACCTTTATATGTGCGAGGGGACGCCTATGGGTCGGTCCCAAAACAAAAGACATGGCGAGGGGACGCCTATGGGTCGGTCCCAAAGTTAAAAGTTTCGATAAAAGCACATGTGACTAAATAGGGCCAGTCCTGTACCAACCATTACTTAGTCATAATCCCGGCAACAATGATACATGAAACATAAATAAATGAAAATCATCTGTAAAAAGTTATCAGAAAAAAAATTTATGTGACTAATTATGAACTACTGGGGTTCAGTCCACATAGCCACAGTTCTCGAGGAACAAATGAAACAATGACACATAACTAAATATGAATGACGGTTGTCCATCCATATTAGTAAAACAATATCGATGAAAACATCAACGTTAAAACCTCAAGGTGCTGAAAACATCATGGTTAAAACAATAATGCGCTGAAAACATCAATACGTGGTATAACAAACGTTGGCTTAGGAAGCTCTTGGTGACTACCCACTAGTCACAGGTCAAGTTTTAGAGCATACATGTCGAAGCCTTGGCTCTGATACCATAATTGTAACACCTCATTTTGATAATGGAATGTCACGCGTAATTATGGGGTGTCATCAAAGCATACAAGGATAAATGTCTAAAACATTACATGACCATAGGGATAACCGGAATCAAACATCGGTTCCCAAACATAAGCACAAAACATAATGAAGCAAAAGAAATGAATGAAAGACTAAACAAGCATAAGTATGTGAAGGAAAAAAGGAGAAGAAGTCTCTAGCAGCTTCCATCCTATGCACGTCCTCCAAATGCTCGAGTCTTTCCTAGGGTACCTGCCGTTTTGGGACATGGAAAGGAAAGTAACGGCTGATCAAAACGCTCAGTGCACGGATATAGACATAGTATAAATGACTAAAACATAATAAAGACTTAATAGCAGCGGAAATGTATAAGTCCTGGAAAACCTGGAACATGTTCATAAAACTGGTTTTATAGTTTGAAAAGCCTTATATTTATCTTATGAAAAATGTTTAATATATTTTACCATTAGCCAATATAGGTCATGAAAATCCACCGTGCATGAATACTTGGAGGGGTGACCTCATCATGCAAATTAGAGGGGCTGCCTCTAATTTAATATACTGGTTTTGGGTAGGAGGGATCAGCTCCTTGTGAAGGATGCAAGGCACACACCACATTCACACTGAGTAATCTACTGAAAACATGTAACTAGGATGCACCCATACGCCCCACATGATAAATATAATAATATGGCCAAAAGCTGAAGGGACGCCACGAGCAATCACTCCACCGTGGGGAAGTCATAACACCAGTGCCTCTAGTTTTATGGTTATAGTACCTCTATAACTAGGTGAAACTGGTCATGCATGTATATGGCTATATGTATTCTAAATTAAACATAAGCAAATCAAACATATAAACTTATACTACGGGGAAATAGTTGGCTGCATACGGGGAATCCTAATAAGGAAAGAATGTCCATAATGAACGGACGGGAATCCGTACCTTATTATTTATGCTTATATTATCCATCCTTCATTTTTATATCCGTTCACTGAGCGTATAAGCTGGTTAAATAAGCTAATTATATAAGTTTAAGTGTTTTCTGATTATTTTCTAAGTCATATTGATATAGGGTATAGTTTATTAATCATTACATGTAAATTAATTAAACTATAGGTTAAAAGTATTTAATTAAATATATCATGTTTTTAATTAAATAAGTAAAAATACTTAGGTTAAAACATGTATTATTGATTACTAATAATATAACCTAAGTCATGTTGATTAATTAATTATAGTCATGGTTTTTAATAATTAATTAATTATAAAGTCTAATTAAAAATAAATGCTTAGGTTAAAATTCATGATCTAATAATTAAAATTATAACTTAAGTCATGTTAATTAAATTAATTATGTCATGTTTTATTAATTTTATTTTTAACATATAACTATTAAAATCATAAACCTTAACATAATCAATGAACCGGATCGTGACTAGAAACTATGAACCGGACCCGTAATCAACACCATACCCCGAACCAAGGTCGGGGTACTCCTTGTTTGCTGCTGTCGTGGGACCCACACCATCATACCGAGACCATGAGGTCTCGGTGGTGGTTCATACGTCAAGCTGAGACCCCTTAGGGCTCGGTTTAGGCGTCGGCTAGAACAAACACCCCTAAAACCCTTGTTTTGATTTACCCCATAACCATTTACATGTTTTAATAAATGTTTTTAATTAGTTTTTAAAAACATCATGATTTTACGTGATTTATTAAATCAAAACATAAAAGAAAAGGATTAAAAAGGTTATACCGAATGCGTGGATCGATCAAGGATGAACACACATGAATGCTTGCACAAAATTCAAGATCAAAAATTAACCCGAGCACCTCTTTGGTGTTATTAAAAGTGGCGGCCAAAAGAGGGAGAAGGAAGAAGAATTAGGGTTTTTGTTTATTTTCTTGTTTTGTGATAAATGACATGTTTTTCCTAATTTTTCTTGTTTAGTAAAAACAATGGGCTTGGCCCTTTTTCTTCCTAATTTCGTGGGTAGGGGCCCACATAAGGGTAACCCGTACATTTCTCGAGTCTAAACATTATAGTGTGTGTTCGTGTTTTTATCGTGTTCGTGTTTATGTGTTCTAATTAATTATTGATCGTGACTTAATATATTTATTCGTGTTCGTAATAAATATAAATACGTAAATAATGTTATCTCATGATTAAATTACGTTCATGATTTCATGATCGCATGTTCGTGTTTATAATTATTATTGGAATAATTATCGTGTGTTCATACGTAATAAATACTTATCGTGTTCTAACACGTACGCAATACTCGAAATTCTTATACGTGAAACATAAACATGTTATAAAAGGAACGTTATAATCATATATGTACGATCTTAAGGATACTATTCGTGGTAAAAGTATGCGGGTTTTACAAAATCATTCATGTCCAGCGGAAGTGTGTCAACAGGACGAACCTTGTCGTCAAACTCTAGGGGAAGGCTCTTGTACACATGGGTTATAAGTACAGAGTCTCTCAAAGGCGTGGAAATACTGATTCTATTCTCTAGTGGCATGGGTAGTGTCCTAACATTCTTGGCATAAGCAGTAGAAATGACCGAGTGAGTAGCACCCGTATCAAACAGAACACATGCAGCTTGACCATACATATACAAGATTCTAGTGATGGTACCTGTAGACTTGTTGGCCTGATCGCGAGATGTCGTGTAAACGCGTCCAGTAGTAGGAGGCGGCTTGGTATCAACATGTCCCGATATGCCCTCCATCTTGCCCTTGCGGTAGTCCTTCATGCGGTGGCCAGGAAGACCACACTTGAAGCATGCGTCACTGTCGCGGCGACATGGCCGTGGGTGCCTACGGTGGCGAAGTAGAGCAAAGAGGATGAGTATATCCTCCAGCAGGTGTCCTGACTGGCTGAGAACCTGCTAAAACATTATGAGACATGATAATAGGGTACAAAGGACAATGTGGATAATCGTAAGATTGAATACCAGTGACAGCTGGTCGGTTAGGCTGTGAACCTCTCTAGTTCTGGTCCCTACCGTTACCATGATTCCTTGTAGAAGATTTGCAAATGTGTCAGAATTAAGAATCATTACATGTAATCATAAGAAAATTCGTAAGTATAAGGACATACTGCTGTTGTAGTGTCCAGCGTTGTTAAGGTAATTATCATTACCGCCACGCCTATCCATAGCAGAACGGTCGTTAGTCTGATCATTTCCCTTGGGCTGATTAGGCTCCTGCTGAGTAGCCGGCTGAGACCGGTCCCCAGTCTTCTGCCTGGAAGATACAATTTAAAGAGATGAAATATTGACAGATACTAAAAGGATACGGAGTGGTCACCGCTTGAATATGAATGTTTACCTTTTATCGGGTCTCTCTGCTTCCCCGAACTCATCTCTCTCCTGCAGCATCTCCACCTTACGTGCTGCATCGGCCACTTATTCTACCGTGTTGAACGTAGCACACACCAAGTTGTTTGCGACCGATGTACGAAGAGCCCCCCTGAAGTGGTGTGCCTGCTCTTCAGGAGTACCTGCCACTGCACCAAGGAAACCAGCTAAACGAAGATAGTGCTGCATGAACTCGTTGCTATTCTCCTTAGCTCTCTGTCGGATCCCATGGTACTCCCTCTTCAGCTTGTCTTGCTCAGCCTTGGGAAAGAACTGCTCCATCACCCTATCTCTGAACTGAGCTCATGTCAAACCAGCCACCCAATCATCACCTCCCTCAGACTGCTTTAGTGCTATCCACCAATTTAACACATCACCTTCGAACCGATAGCATGCCAACCTCGACTTAAATACGGGGTCACAGCCTATAGCATCGAAGATCTTCTCAATGTGAGCCAACCAACTTTTAGCTTCACTGTGGCTATCTGTTCTCTCGAAAGCTCGAGGACGGAGCTTGTTGAATCTCTCCAGCCATGTGGACAATGTTGCTGGAGGAGGAGGAGGAGGTACTAGGTGATGCTGCTGATTGTTGGCAGCCTGAACCTCAGCCCTGATTTCGTTCCTCAACTGAGGAAGCATAGCTTGCATTACAGCTTGGATTACTGCATTGAGTTGTTCCTGCTCGCGTGTGAGAATCATCTGACAATACAACATAAAATACATGATTAAACTAATCAAAACATAAACTATATACATGAAAAAAAAATTATACCAATAAATAATGAGAAAAATTTTATGCAGGAAAATTAGTACATGCATGCATGATGCAGTTGTATGAAAACTTTTGTATGCACGAGAGTGAACGCCTATGGTCAGTTCACTCAAAACAAAAGACATGGCGAGGGGACGCCTATGGGTCGGTCCCAAATTTAAAAGTTTCGACAAAACACATAGGACTAAATAGGGCCAGTCCTGTACCAACCATTACTTAGTCATAAACCTGCGACAATGACATATATATATATATGTATGCATGAAAATGATGAATGCATGAAAACCGACTGTCAGTTCTAGGAAGACCATAGTGACTACCCACTAATCACAGGTCGTGTTTTGAGAGCCTACAGGTCGAAGCCTTGGCTCTGATACCATAATTGTAACACCCCATTTTGATAAATAGAATGTCACGCGTGATTATGGCATGTCATCAAAGCATACAAGGATAAATGTCTAAACATTACATGACCATAAAGGAAATACCGGAATCAAACATCGGTAGTCCAAAAGTAGAACTCATCACACACAAACATAAGTAATGTAAATGAAAGGACTAAACAATGTCCATGGAAATGAGTATCAAAGTATAGATAAATGCATAAAGTAAAGAAGGCTAGAAAGCTTCCAGTCCATATGCACGTACGCTTAAATTCTACGAGCGTCCCTGAGTACCTGCCGTTTTGGGAACATGAAAAGGAAAATGGCTGAGCAATACGCTCAGTGAACGGATATACAAATGAAGGATGGATAATATAAGCATAAAAGCATGAAACAGCGGAAGAAACTAAGTCCTAGATAACCTGGTTATATCTTAGTAAAACTGGTTTTATAGTTTGAAAAGCCTTATGTTTATCTTGTAAAAATTGTTTAACATATTTACCATTAGCCAATATAGGTCATGAAATATCAACGTGCATGAATACTTGGAGGGGTGACCTCGTCATGCAAATTAAAGGGGCTACCTCTAATTTAATATACTGGTTTTGGGTAGGAGGGATCAGCTCCTTGTGAAGGATGCAAGGCACACACCACATTCACACTGAGTAATCTGTTGAAAACATGTAACTAGGATACACCCATACGCCCCACCTGATAATATAGTAAATGGCCAAAAGCTGAAAGGGACGCCACGAGCTATCACTCCGCCGTGGTGAAGTCATAACACCGGTGCCTCCAGTGTTATGGTTATGGTACCTCCATAACTAGGTGAAATTGGTCATGCATGGATATGGCATTAGGTATTCCAATTAAACATAAGTAATCAAAACATATAAAACATATACTGGGGAAAACAGTTGGCTGCATACGGGAAATCCTAATAAGGAAAGAATGTCTATACTGAAAGGACGGAGAATCTGTACCTTATGTCTAGTGAACGAAGAAGACGAACGGAAGAGAGTCCTACTTCGGTATCACTAATGCTACATAAATACATATGTGTATAAGTATCTGATTACTGAGTACGTAACTGGTGTTATATCATGTCTTAGCTTGTTTTATATGTTCATGTCATGTTTTACTGATTTAAGCTTTATATTGTGTTTATCATATATTATGTCTATTCTGATTAAGTACTACTTGTATTTTATGTATTATTATACTTGTTGTGTAATAACAAGTATCTTTCTAAAAATAGCAGGTTTCCTAAAATAGGAAGTTTCCAAAAATAGAAAGTTACCAAAAATAGAAAGTTTCCAAAAATAGAATTATTGCTTCAAATAGATAAGTTTCTAAAAATAGAAAGTTTCCATAAATAGATTAGCTGCCTTAAATAAATAAGTTTCTAATAATAGAAAGTTTTCATAAATAGATTAGCTGCCTTAAATAAATAAGTTTCTAAAAATAGAAAGTTTCCATAATTAGATATAAGCTGGATAATTAAGCTAATTATATAAGCTTAAGTGTTTTCTGATTGATATTCTAAGTCATGTGATTATAAAGTATAGTTTATTAATTATTTCATGTAAATTAAATAAACTATAGGTTTTAAGTATTTAATTAAATATAACATGATTTAATTAAATAAAGGTAAAATAAATACTTAGGTTAAAACATGTATTATTATCTATTAATAATATAACCTAAGTCATGTAAATTAATTAATTATAAGTCATGGTTTTAATAATTAATTAATTATATACTCTATTAAAAGATAAATACTTAGGTTAAAATTCATGAATTAATAATTAAATTAATAACCTAAGTCATGTAAATTAAATTAATCATGTTCATGATTTAATTAATTTAATTTTAAGTCTTGTAAAAATAATATAACTTGTAAAAATAATAAACCTTGAAAAATAACTCATGAACCGGACCGTGTTTTAAATCTAACCATGTGTAAATCGGACCCGTGATTAAAACCCATGAACCGGACCCGAAACACCACCATACCCCGACCTAGGTCGGGGTTTCCTTCCCTTGCTGCTGCCGTGACACCACCATCACCAAACCGAGACCTTAAGGTCTTGGTGGTGTGAGTTTAAGCCAAGCCGAGACCCCCCCCCCCCCTTGGGCTCGGTTAGGCGTCGGCCAAACAACAAACACCCCTAAACCCTAAATTGATTAAACCCCATGATTAATAACATGATTAATTACTTGTTTTTAATTAATTTATTAAAATCCTTCATGATTTTATGTGATTAAATAAATCAAAACATAAAATAAAAGAGTTAGGGTTTGTACCGATTACGTGAAATCAAGAAGGATGAACACACAACGATCCTTGCACTAGATCAAACACCAAAATCAAACCGAACACCCCTTTTGGTAATGTAAACCCGGCGGCCAAAAGGGAACCAAAAGAAGAACTAGGGTTTAATTATTTTCCAACTTTTGTTAAAATGAAACATGTTCTTCCCTTTTTCCCTAGTTAGTAAATTTTACATGGGCTTGGCCCATGTTTCTTGTTGTGTCCGCGGGTAAGGGGGCCCACAAGGGTAACCCGAACATTTTCCGTGTCTAAAATAATAGTGTGTTCTCGTGTTCGTTTTTTTACGTGATTTGATTAGTTATCGTTCGTGACTTAAAATATTTATTCGTGCTCGTAATAAATATACATACATACGTAATATTAGCTCGTGATTAATTTACGTTCTTGATTTCATGTTCGTATGTTCGTGATTATAATTATTATAGAAATAATTATCGTGTGTTAATACGTAATAAATACATATCGTGATATAACACGTACGTAAAACTTGTAATTCTTGTTCATGAAACGTAAACATGATATAAAAGGAAAGTTCTAATCATGTACGTACTATCGTAAGGGTACTATTCATGTTAAAATCATGCGGGTTTTACAAAAAGTTTCACTCAAAGTCATACCCTCAGCATGAATGTCGTGTAGCAAAACCTGCAGATCTTGAACATGAGTTATCACACTCTTTGAATCAACCATCTTGTAATCCAAAAAACGAGCTACCACGAACTTCTTTGTACCAGCATCCTCAGTTTTGTACTTGCGTTCCAACGACTCCCATAATTCTTTTGCAGTCGTAGTCTTACAGTACACATTGTACAAAGAGTCCACCAAACCATTCAGAATATAGTTGTGACACAAGAAGTCTGAATGTTTCCATGCTTCAATAGCTTGCACGGCTTGTTGATTAGAGGATATATCTTCTTTAGGAGGTTCCACCTGAGGTACAGTCTCCTTTAAGAACTTCTCAAGGTTCAAAGTAGTGAGATAGAAGAACATCTTCTGCTGCCACCTCTTAAAATTCTGCCCATTGAATTTTTCTGGTTTTTCAGCATGATTAGCAACTGTGTGGGTAACTGGCGCACCAGTTACATTCACAGTAGTAGTTGCAGGAGTTTTAGGAGTGCTGGTAGACATTCTAAAAGATCAAACAAGATCAAAACACAAACAGTTAGACAACTGTTATAAATCTGTATATAAGAAATTCAATCGTAATCTCTATATACTTATAGTGGATCTGCTTCATATTAACTCAATCTTGGTTTCAATGAATCAGATGCAATTATCAAATATATCAGTTTAACAGAAACACAATCTTGGTTTCAATAAACTGATTAGAACAACTGCTAAAAAAACGTTAACTGTTAATTAAAATATGTAAGTTTAAAACTGATTTCTAATGAAACTCAATCTTGGTTTCGACAAAAAACAGTTTATAAAAATCTGTTAAAGATGTTAATCCGATTTAATAAAAGGTTTTAATTCTGTTAAACAGAATCTGTTTTAAGATTGTAGGAAACGGTGTACACTTTTATTATATAAAATCGAATTTACAATAAAATAACAGAAATTAAATTGACAGAATTTAAATGACAGAAAGTCATTCACAATAAAAGAAAGCAGTAAATGGTAAGACAAGACACGTGTTTAACACGCTTCCCTTAAAACAGATTCGCCGTCTGTTTCCCAGGGTACAACGTCCAAACAGCTGGACTAAAAAAACTTGCCTGAAAGATCACAGAAGCCTTGCGTGTTTCTGATCGACGAGCTGCTGGAAAACTGTCTGGTAATAGAGTAGGAAAAAACTGCGTTTTTCTGATGTAGAAAACTGAATGAGAATGGTTCATTTTATAGCCAATTCATGTATTGGTCACAAAGATAGAATATATGCTCCTAAAATAATCTGGCATACAAATCTGTTAAAAATTAACATGATTTGCATATATTTTACATACACAGGAAAATTCTGTCATGACTTAATAAGAAAGTCTATATCTATTCCTTAAATAGATGTACAAAATTTTCTAGAAAAATCCGAATTCGCAGCAAAAAAGATACTGAAATCTGCCCGCACCCAAGCCAGTTTTCGGAGCTGCATTCGTGTCCGCATGTCGCGCGCTCGTGCACAAGTTCAGTAGATTCGAACCCGTTTTTGGCCTAGAAATCTCACTTTCTGCACCCCCCCCCCCCTGCGCGTCCGTAGGCGTGGGAGTAAAAACCCACAAATGGATATTGTAGGGTAGAAACTAGGATTTCCTTATAAACATGTTTTCACTTCATGTTACAATGTCTGAACCCTGTATTGCAAGCGACTTTACTTTATTACAAAGTTATCCCTTCTGAGGAAACTGCTTCAATGGCCAACCTTTGTTTCCATTTCCCTATAATGAGCTAAGAAGTACATACCAAAACCGCTGCCTCCCTAAAATGTCCAGCCTTCTCCAAAACTTCAGCTTCTTTTATAACATCACCTAATGAACTTTCCAACTCAGCACCTTCAAGAAGATGACCCATTTCTTCTTCCAATGATAAAAGGTAGTCAAGACGGCTTAAAATCCTCAAGAATACACGTTTAGACTTCATAGAACAAAACGCTCTAACAAATTTCATCATCGATTTATGATCCTTGTGCTCATGGTACTCAAGAGCACACTTTTCTAAGAATTCTTGCTCAATCTTCAGCATTTCCTTACTTCTGACATTAACATGTTGTTTCCAATATTCAATATACCGCATTCCTTTATCAAAAAGTTTTCCTTTAATGCAAGCTGAGAGACAGTACGAAAACATATCCCCAATAGCGTAAGCTTCCGCTGCATCACTATAACAGCCTAATAGAGTGGAAGACTCTACTTCTATATCAATCTTTCCATATTTGGAAAAATAGATTTTTCCTAAACAAATAGAAGAATTCAAATAGTTATATTATCAGTTTGCTGATCCAAATATTTTGATTAAAAATGGAGTGTGAATTTAAAATCAAATTTAGGCGATTGTCAAACAGTCCGACAGATTTGACCCGTTCCCTTCTAGTTAATTCTTTTCAGTTGACCCATTTGCCACGTTCCCCGTTTAATTAATTTGTTTAAAATGACCTATTTGACCCATTACTCTATTAGTTAATTCCTTTCATTTGACCTATTTGAGATCAAACAAAGCCCAAATCCAACATCTACAAACAAGGATTACTGTTATACCAGCTCTTTCGTACTCCCCCAAATCACAATAACAAGAAGCTGCAGACTCATGTTTCCTAATAGACTCAAATATTCCTGCTGCTTCTCTAACATAACTTGTAAAAGCTTCATGATTTGTTCCCCGCATTTGATCAGCGGATGCTCTCAGACCAGAGGCTTTGGCCAGTTTTTCCCATATTGTGTCTCCAGCTCTCTCAAAGCACATTGTTGCCATCACAAAATTATTCTCATAAAAAAAATGAAACCCATATATGGTCATGTCAAATAATGTGATACCGGTAAATTATAAGAAATCTAAAGCAGTCATAGATAAACTAAAATGAAAATTAACCTTTTTACCGCGCTCCCGCCACTCCTGAGGACACCTAACAACCCGCATAGCCTGTGCCACAGAATCATCCAACTTTCTCATTTTAACAAGTCCCCTCCTTTTCCATTAGTCAAACATAGGCTTTGAGAGCTCCTCTTTGTTCTCACAAATCCATAGCCTTTGTCGCGTTCAAGTTATAGCCACGTATAATTGTTTCAGTTCGGAACATAAAACACCATGTCTCGCTTCAGTGAATGTTGGGAAAGATTGAGGAAGTTTCTCTTCCAGCCAATCATATTTCTTCATGTATCCATATATAACTCTCCACTGGTCTTTCAAAGGAGATGTCCCAAAAACGTTTTACAACAGGACGTCCTAGAATATAAAAAAGAATAATAATAAAAATACGTTTATCAATAACCTTTTTGTGACAACTTTATAATAGATTATGACTAAGGCACTTATGTGAAACTCGAGACCCTTACACTCTAATATAGTGAGAACAAGAGCTTGTCTTCCAACGTATTCACAAATTTCACTTTTTGTACGTTCATCACGTACTAGTATAACTTGTTCTGCACCAAACCCCACAACTTCTCCACCACTTTCACTGCCGCCAAAGATTGTTACAATTGCATTTTCATCATTTCCAGATGAGCTTCCCCAGAAATAAGACTAGTTTCAGGCTCTAGATTGTCGATTGAGTGAACAAAGTAACAGTATAAAATGTCAATGAAACTCTGGGCTTAATCGAGTACACCAGCATGAGTTCTGAAGTTCTGTTTTAACTTAAAAATATCAAATAAAAGACCTCTTCCTGTATTCCAGATGTTCTAGTGCTTAAGAACTCCGTATAGAACAGATTCTTGCAATTGTTTGTGCAGTATCGCCAGCAAATATAAAGTCCTCATCAACATTTTGGGAAATATATTTGAAAATAAAAATTTGCCTCATACTAAGATCTTGCACTTCATCGATGTAAACTAAATCCATTTGATCACCTCCGTATTTCCTATTTTTAAGCCTACCATGAATGTCATTTACAAAATCTCCCAAATCGAACTCGCCATGCTCGGTTTTCATCTTTTCATACGCTTTTTCAACCATTTTCATCCTCACTTCATTTTCATCCTCACAGTCACTTAAATAACGAAATCTGATAATTTTATGGGATATAGGCCAACTCACAGGAATTTCCAAGTTCCTGAACAATATACAGAAATGAATTAAGCATGTATAATACATTAATTACGTAAAGGACTGAGATTCATTATACAATAAATGAGCATACCCCTCTAAACATTTTTTGTGCACCGACTATTAGAATCATTTGTGTATGCAGAAAATACACCCTCAAGTCGTATTTTGAGTTTCAGAATCTCTTCTAAGGTTAATATATCCCAAACCTTCAAAACCTGTACGTATTTGACTTCCTTGATGATATCAATAGTGCAAATAACATACAACCCTTCAACCTTAAACTGTTTCAAAATTTATGAAGAAGTTTCACAACATAAGTCCACACGTTTGTTCTTAGGCCGCCAGCCACCAGATAGTTTCAGTAATAGATTCAAAACAAGCTTTTTCAAGCGAGAACCCATCAGCTGTAACACCCCATTTTGGAAATGGAAATATCACAGTAATTATGGCGTGTCATCAAAGCATACAAGGTAAAATGTCTAAACATTACTTGACCATATAAAGGAAAATACCGGAATCAAACATCGGTAGTCCATAGTAAAGCTCATCACACACAAACATAGTATAGTAAAGGAAAAGGACGAAACAATGTCCAAAGCATAAGTATCATAAAGAAAGGAAATGCATAATTTAAAGAAGGCTAGACAGCTTCCAGTCCATATGCACGTACTCTTAGTGTCTACGAGCGTCCCTGAGTACCTGCCGTTTTGGGAACATAGAAAAAGAAAAACGGCTGAGCAATACGCTCAGTGCACGGATGTACAATAAAGCATGAATAGAATAAGTATATAACATAATAACAGCAGAAGAACTAAGTCCCGAGTAACCTGGTTAAGTCTTAATAAAACTGGTTTATAGTTTGAAAGTCTTATGTTTATCTTATAAAAACTGTTTGTCATATTTTACCATTTAGCCAATATAGGTCATGAAAATCCACCGTGCATGAATAATTGGAGGGGTGACCTCATCATGCAAATTAGAGGGGCTGCCTCTAATTTAATATACTGGTTTTATGGGTAGGAGGGATCAGCTCCTTGTGAAGGATGCAAGGCACACACCACATTCACCATGTAATCCTGAATAAAAACGTGTAACTAGGATGCACCCATACGCCCCACATGATAAATATAAATAAATGGCCAAAAGCTGAAGGGACGCCACGAGAAATCACTCCGCCTTGGTGAAGTCATAACATCAGTGCCTCTAATGTTATGGTTATGGTACCTCCATAACTAGGTGAAACTGGTCATGCATGTATATGGCTATAGGTAATCATATTTAAACATAAGAAATCAAACTCATACTTATACTAGGGAAAACAGTTGGTTGCATACGGGGAATCCTAATAAGGAAAGAATGTCCATACTGAAAGGACGGGAATCCGTACCTTATATCCAGTGAACGAGAAAGATGAACTGCGAGAATCCTACTTCTGAATCACTAACGCTACATAAATACGTACATGAATTAAGTATCTGCTTACTAAATACATAACTGGTTTTATGTCATGTCTTAGCTTATTTTATGTGTTCTTACTATATTTCACTGTTTAAAGCCTTAAACTGTATTAAATCTTATATTCTGTTTAATCTGATTAAGTATTTCTGGTATTTCATGTGTTATTATACTTACTGTGTAATAATAAGTAACTTTCCAAAAATAGCAGGTTTCCTAAAATAGAAAGTTTCCAAAAATAGAAAGTTTCCAAAAATAGAAAGTGACCGAAAATAGAAAGTTTCCAAAAATAGAAAGTTTCCAAAAATAGAAAGTTTCCAAAAATAAAAAGTTTCCAAAAATAGAAAGTTTCCAAAAATAGATTTACTGCTTAAAATAGATAAGCTTCTAAAAATAGAAAGTTTCCATAAATAGATTAGTTGTCTTAATTAAATAAGTTTCTAAAAAAATAGCTGGTTTCCATAATTAGAAATAAGCTGGTTAAATAAGCTAAGTAAATAAGCCTAAGTGTTTTCATGATTATTTCCTAAGTCATATGATATATTGTATAGTTTAATAATTATTTCATGTAATTTAATTAAACTATAGGTTATAATATTTAATTAAAGTATAACATGTTTTAATTAAATATATTAAATACTTAGGTTAAAAATATGTATTATAAACTATTAATAATATAACCAAAGTCATGTTAATTAATTAATTATATCCATGGTTATTAAAATAATTAATTAATTATAAGTCTTAAATATTAATACTTAGGTTAAAATAATTTCATGATTAATAATAATTAATTAACCTAAGTCATGTTATTAAATTAATCACATCTTTTATTAATTTAATTTTAACATAAGTTCATAACATAATAAATAAAATTAACATAACCATGAACCGGATCTAAGCTTAAAACATGAACCGGACATGAACCGACACCGTACCCCGAACCAAATCGGGGTACCCCTTGCTGCCGTGGGACCCACACGCACCATACAAGACCAAAATGGTCTTGGTGGTGTCGGCTAAGCAAACCGAAACCCCCTTGGGGTCGGTTGCAGCCTGCGGCCCAAAACAAAACACCCCTTAATCGACCCTCTGATTTAATTAATGATCAAAACATGTTAGATCTATGTTTAATTAATGTGTTTTTATAAAAAACATCACGTATTCATAATTAATAAAAAGATTAATTAAAAAGAAAAGGTTTAAAAAGGTTTTACCGTATTCGTGGATCAAGGGAATGAAGAACAAACACGAACAAACAATAAATTAACAAGATCCAAGATCAAGGAATCACCTTGTTTGGTGATTGTAGGTGGCGGCACAAAGAGGAGGAGAAAAGGATATTTTAGGTTTTTCTTGAATCTTCTGTAAAGTAATTTTTGAGTAGTAAAAACTAATTAACCCCCTTTTAGTAAAATTGGTAATGGGCTTGGCCCATTACCCTTGTTTTAGCCGCGGGTAGGTACTCCCCCATGGGGTTCCCGTACCTCGTTTCGTGTCTCGTTATTTAATTAGTCGTTTGTGTTTAATTATGTTCGTGTTTTAAATGTTCTCGTTACGTAAATACCATAATCTAATATATTTATTTACGCTCGTAATAAATATATATACGTAATTAATAATAGCTCGTGTTTTAACTACGTTCGTGATTTCGTAATCGCATGTTCGTGATTAATTATTTAGCAATAATTATTACGTGATCGTGCATATAAAATACTTATCCTGTTCTAACACGTACGTAATACGTAAACTCGTAACACGTAATCGTAATCATGCTATATTAGGAAAGTTTTTAACTAGTACGTATGATCCTAAGGTACTATGCATGGTAAAAGCATGCGGGTTTTACAACTCTTCCCCCCTAAAAAGAATAATTCGTCCCCGAATTATAGATAAAGTAAACTGGAAAAGAAGAACATACCCGAATTCAAAATATGAAATGAGGGTAAGAAGTCCGGATAGACTCCTCCGTTTCCCAAGTGGCTTCCCGCTCGGTATGATCCCTCCATAGAATTTTGACGAATGGAATCGTCTTCTTTCTCATGACTCGTTCTTGCCTGTTAAGAACTCGTTCGGGTTCTTCTATAAAAGTGAGATCTTCACGTATCTGTTCCAGTGGATACTGAACCATGTGAAGGGGATGATATTGGTACCCTCTGAGTAAGGACACATGAAACACATTGTGTACGTGCGAAAGCTGCGGAGGTAACGCCAATCGGTAAGATACTTCACCAACTCATTCAATGATATCAAACGGTCTGATGAAACGAGGACTGAGCTTCACTTTAATCCCGAAGCGTCTAACACCACGTGCCGGCGAAACCTTAAGGAAGACGTGATCTCCTACGTTAAAGTGTAAATCCCTACGATGCTTATCGGCGTAACTCTTTTGACGTGACCGTGCCTCCTGAATTTTCTGCCTAGCTACTGCAATCTTCTCATTTGTCATCTCTATGATTTCTGGTCCTTCGAGAGTTCGCTCGCCAACCTGATCCCAGCAGATTGGGGCGCGACATTTTCTGCCATACAACATCTCAAATGGAGCACATTTGATGCTTGCGTGCCAGCTGTTGTTGTATGCAAACTCCACCAAACAGATGTATTCGTCCCAATCACCCGTCCATTCCAGCGCACATGACCTCAACATATCCTCCAATGTCTGAACGGTTCGCTCCGACTGTCCGTCCGTTTGAGGATGAAAAGCCGTGCTAAGCTTAAGTTGTGTACCCCAAGCTTTCTGCAGACTTTTCCAAAAGCGCGAAGTGAATCGAGGATCTCTGTCTGAGACGATGCTGGATGGTGCACCGTGGAGTCTCATGATCTCTCGTCTATACGTATCTGCGAGTTTACTTACCGGATCGTCCTTGCGGATCGGTAAGAAATGAGCTGATTTGGTAAGTCGATCAATGATAACCCAAATTGCATCGTGCTTCCTTTTGCTAGGCGGAAGACCGGTAACAAAATCCATGGTGATTTTGTCCCACTTCCACTCTGGAATATCTAACGGTTGAAGGAGACCGCCAGATCGCTGATGCTCTATCTTAACCTGCTGGCAGGTAAGACATTTAGAGACGTAAGTGGCCACATCCTGTTTCATACCACTCCACCAAAAGTACTGCTTGATGTCATGGTACATTTTAGTTGAACCAGGATGTATCGAGAATGGGGAGTTGTGAGCTTCA
Organism: Glebionis coronaria; assembly: GCA_025667525.1. Classification (NCBI taxonomy): domain Eukaryota; kingdom Viridiplantae; phylum Streptophyta; class Magnoliopsida; order Asterales; family Asteraceae; genus Glebionis; species Glebionis coronaria. The sequence goes on from CM046878.1 coordinate 195,305,749, forward strand.
ACTAACAAAGCTTCCCGAAGTTCTTGGTTATCAGGAACACAAAGTCTAGTGCCCTGCCATACGATACCATCTGCATCTACTCTGAATTCTGTCTACTTCTCTAAATTCTGTACTATCGCCTAGATTTCTCCATCATCTTTCTGAGCTTCCTTGATCTTAGATAGTAACTCGGGTTCTACTCTCAGATTAGCCCAGTAACCGTGCTGTCCACGTACCATGATCTCGATGTCTAGTCGCTCCAAGTCTCTAATGACTTCCTCTTCGATTTTAATGCCGTTGATCATTCCAGACTTCCTGCTAAGAGCATCTGCTACTACATTTGCCTTTCCGGGATGATATTGTAGATTAGTGTCATAATCCTTCAACAGCTCTAACCATCTCCTCTGTCTCATGTTCAATTCACGCTGAGTAAAGTTATACTTCAAGCTCTTGTGGTCCGTGAAAATGTCACATGATTCTCCATATAAGTAGTGCCTCCATATCTTTAATGCAAACACGACTGCAGCCAGTTCCAGATCGTGCGTGGGATAATTTTCTTCATAAGGCTTAAGCTGCCGTGAAGCGTACGCAATCACTTTCCCATGTTGCTTCAGAACACAGCCAAGTCCCTTCCCCGATGCATCGCTGTAGATTTGAAATCCACCCGTACCAGATGGTAGAGTAAGAATAGGTGCAGATACTAGCTTCTGCTTCAGGTCTTCAAAGCTCTTCTCTCGATCTTCAGTCTAGACGAATTTCTCCCCTTTCCGCATCAGTTTGGTCAATGGTAGTGCTAGGCGGGAAAAGTTCTCCACGAACCTACGGTAATAGCCAGATAAGCCTAAGAAACTGCGGACTTCCGTCACTGATGTCGGTCTTGGCCACATAGTAATGGCCTCAACCTTCGCTGGATCCATAGTGATTCCTTCTACTGATACAATGTGACCTAAGAATGCCACCTTGTCTAAACAGAACTCACACTTGGAGAATTTAGCATACAGCTGCTTCTGGCGAAGAATCTGTAGTACTGTACGAAGATGGTCTTCGTGTTCCTCCTTGGACTTTGAGAAAATCAGGATGTCATCGATGAAGACAATGACGAACTTGTCTAGAAATTCATGGAAGATTTTGTTCATTAGATCCATGAACACTGCTGGAGAATTTGTCAGGCCAAATGGCATAACTGCAAACTCGTAGTGGCCATAGCGGGTACGAAAAGCAGTCTTAGCGATGTCCTGCTCCTTGACCCGTAGCTGATGATAGCCTGACCTAAGATCAATCTTGGAGAAGTGTTTGGCCCCTTGGAGTTGGTCAAACAGATCGTCAATGCGTGGCAGTGGATACCTATTCTGAATGGTAATCTTGTTGAGCTCGCGATAGTCTATGCAAAGACCCATACTGCCGTCCTTCTTCTTAACAAATAAGACTGGTGCGCCCCATGGAGATGCGCTCGGTCGAATGAAACCTCGTTCAAGAAGTTCTTGCAGTTGATCCTTCAGCTCCTTCAGCTCTATTGGAGCCATGCGATAAGGAGCCTTGGAGATTGGTTTAGCTCCTGGAACCAGTTCGATACTGAATTCCACTTCTCGTGCAGGTGGTATGCCCGGAAGTTCTGCTGGAAACACATCTTGGAATTCCGACACTATTGGTTGATCCTGAATCGATGGAGATTCAGCATCCATGTCGTGAACCGTAGCTAGATAACCCTCGCAGCCATGTGACAGTAGTGCACGCGCTTGCAGGGTGGATATGACTTGTACAGACCGTCCGAGTATGAACCCATTATGAATGTACTCTGGTGCGTTGACATCACCGAAGATAACTCGATATGAATGGCAGTCTATAGTAGCATGATACTTGGATAGCCAATCCATGCCCAAAATCATGTCGAAGTCATTCATGTCCAGCGGAAGTGCGTCGACAGGTCGAACCTTATCATCAAATTCTAGGGGAAGACTCTTGTATACATGGGTGATTAATACAGAGTCCCTCAAAGTCGTGGAAATTGTAAGCCTATTTTCTAGTGGCAAGGGAGGCATCCTAATGTTCTTAGCATAAGCAGTAGAAATAACGGAGTGAGTAGCACCCGTATCGAAAAGAACACATGCAACGCGACCATACATATACAAGATTCCAGTGATGGTACCTGTAGACTTGTTGGCCTGGTCTCGAGATGTCGTGTAAACACGCCCGGCAGTAGGAGGCGGCTTGGTATCATCATGTCCTGGCGTACCCTCCATCTCGCCCTTACGGCAATCCTTCATAATATGGCCAGGAAGACCACACTTGAAGCACGCATCAGTATTACGGCAACATGGTCCTGGGTGCCTACGGTGGCAAGTAGAGCAAAGAGGATGAGTGTATCCTCCAGTAGGTGCTTTGGCTGGCTGAGGACCTGATAAAACATTTTACATGAGACATAATAGTTGGGTACAAAGGACAAAGCGGATAATCGTATGATTGAATACCAGTGATAGCTGGACGGCTAGGCTACGAACCTCTCTGGTTCTGGTCCCTACCGTTTCCATGGTTCCTGGTAGAAGTTTGCTTAAAGTGTCAGAATATGAGTCATAACATAAAACATAAGGAATTTCGTAAGTATTAGGACCTGCTGTTGCTGGATTGCCCGTCGTTGTTACGGTAATTGTCATTACCGCCACGCCTATCCGTAGCAGAACGGTCGTTAGTCTGACTGTTTCCCTTGGGCTGATGAGGCTGTTGCTGAGTAGCCGGCTGAGACCGGTCCCCAGTTTTCTGCCTGGAAGATACATTTAAAGAGATGAATAATTGACATATGGAAAGTATACGGATTGGTCACCGCTTGAATACGAAGGTTTACCTCTTGTCGGGTCTTTCAGCTTCCCCGAACTCATCTCCCTCTTGCAGCGCCTCCAGTCTACGTGTTGCCTCAGCTACTTGTGCTACCGTATCCAACGGAGCACCTGATAAGTTATTTGCAATCCTTGGATTAAGAGCCCAACGAAAATGTATTGCTTGTTCCTCAGTGGTGCCCGCAGCTGCCCTCAAGACACCAGTGTAGCCAAGGAAACACTGCATGAAGTCAGTACTATCTTCGTCAGGTCGCTGTCTAAGGGTATAGTATTCCCTCATGAGCCGATTCCTTCCTTCCATGGGAAAGATGTTAGGCGGGGGAGGATAACCGTCGTTATAAAGAAGAGCGTCTTGCATCTCTGCATCAGCAGCTGCAAATATTGCCCAGATATCGTTTGTGTTTGCCATCTGACAGTATGACATAAAACATATGATTAAACAGATCAAAACATAAAATATAAATATATACATGAAAAAAAAATTATACTAAAATTTCACGAGAAAAAATTTATGCAAGAAAATTTTGTGTATGAATGCATGATGCAGTTTTATGAAAACTTTTGTATGCTCGAGAGTGAACGCCTCTGGTCAGTTCACCCAAAACAAAAGACATAGCGAGGGGACGCCTATGGGTCGGTCCCAAATCTAAAAGTTTCAATAAACCACATGCGACTAAATAGGGCCAGTCCTGTACCAACCATTACTTAGTCAAAAACCCTGTAACAATGACATATATATGTATGCTTAAAAATGATGAATGCATGAAAACAATTGTCAGTTCTAGGAAGACCGTAGTGACTACCCACTAATCACAGGTCATATTTGAGAGCCTACAGGTCGAAGCCTTGGCTCTGATACCATAATTGTAACACCCCATTTTTGAAATGGAAATATCACAGTAATTAGGGCGTGTCATCAAAGCATACAAGGTAAAATGTCTAAACATTACTTGACCATATAAAGGAAAATACCGGAATCAAACATCGGTAGTCCATAGTAAAGCTCATCACACACAAACATAGTATAGTAAAGGAAAAGGACGAAACAATGTCCAAAGCATAAGTATCATAAAGAAAGGAAATGCATAATGTAAAGAAGGCTAGACAGCTTCCAGTCCATATGCACTTACTCTTAGTGTCTACGAGCGTCCCTGAGTACCTGCCGTTTTGGGAACATAGAAAAGGAAAAATGGCTGAGCAATACGCTCAGTGCACGGATGTACAATAAAGCATGAATAGAATAAGCATATAACATAATAACAGCGGAAGAACTAAGTCCCGAGTAACCTGGTTAAGTCTTAATAAAACTGGTTTATAGTTTGAAAGTCTTATGTTTATCTTATAAAAACAGTTTGTCATATTTTACCATTTAGCCAATATAGGTCATGAAAATCCACCGTGCATGAATAATTGGAGGGGTGACCTCATCATGCAAATTAGAGGGGCTGCCTCTAATTTAATATACTGGTTTTATGGGTAGGAGGGATCAGCTCCTTGTGAAGGATGCAAGGCACACACCACATTCACCGTGTAATCCTGAATAAAAAAGTGTAACTAGGATGCACCCATACGTCCCACATGATAAATATAAATAAATGGCCAAAAGCTGAAGGGACGCCACGAGAAATCACTCCGCCGTGGTGAAGTCATAATATCAGTGCCTCTAATGTTATGGTTATGGTACCTCCATAACTAGGTGAAACTGGTCATGCATGTATATGGCTATAGGTAATCATATTTAAACATAAGAAATCAAACTCATACTTATACTACGGGAAAACAGTTGGCTGCATACGGGGAATCCTAATAAGGAAAGAATGTCCATACTGAAAGGACGGGAATCCGTACCTTATATCCAGTGAACGAGAAAGATGAACTGCGAGAATCCTACTTCTGAATCACTAACGCTACATAAATACGTACATGAAATAAGTATCTGCTTACTAAATACATAACTGGTTTTATGTCATGTCTTAGCTTATTTTATGTGTTCTTACTATATTTCACTAATTAAAGCCTTAAACTGTATTAAATCTTATATTCTGTTTAATCTGATTAAGTATTTATGGTATTTCATGTGTTATTATACTTACTGTGTAATAATAAGTAACTTTCCAAAAATAGCAGGTTTCCTAAAATAGAAAGTTTCCAAAAATAGAAAGTTTCCAAAAATATAAAGTGACCAAAAATAGAAAGTTTCCAAAAATAGAAAGTTTCCAAAAATAGAAAGTTTCCAAAAATAGAAAGTTTCCAAAAATAGATTTACTGCTTAAAATAGATAAGCTTCTAAAAATAGAAAGTTTCCATAAATAGATTAGCTGTCATAATTAAATAAGTTTCTAAAAAAATAGCTGGTTTCCATAATTAGAAATAAGCTGGTTAAATAAGCTAAGTAAATAAGCCTAAGTGTTTCATGATTATTTCCTAAGTCATATGATATATTGTATAGTTTAATAATTATTTCATGTAATTTAATTAAACTATAGGTTATAATATTTAATTAAAGTATAACATGTTTTTATTAAATATATTAAATACTTAGGTTAAAAATATGTATTATAAACTATTAATAATATAACCTAAGTCATGTTAATTAATTAATTATATCCATGGTTATTAAAATAATTAATTATTTATAAGTCTTAAATATTAATACTTAGGTTAAAATAATTTCATGATTAATAATAATTAATTAACCTAAGTCATGTTATTAAATTAATCACAACTTTTATTAATTTAATTTTAACATAAGTTCATAACATAATAAATAAAATTAACATAACCATGAACCGGATCTAAGCTTAAAAACATGAACCGGACATGAACCGACACCGTACCCCGAACCAAATCGGGGTACCCCTTGCTGCCGTGGGACCCACACGCACCAACCAAGACCAAAATGGTCTTGGTGGTGTCGGCTAAGCAAACTGAAACCCCCTTGGGGTCGGTTGCAGCCTGCGGCCCAAAACAAAACACCCCTTAATCGACCCTCTGATTTAATTAATGATCAAAACATGTTAGATCTATGTTTAATTAATGTGTTTTTATAAAAAAACATCACGTGTTCATAATTAATAAAAAGATTAATTAAAAAGAAAAGGTTTAAAAAGGTTTTACCGTATTCGTGGATCAAGGGAATGAAGAACAAACACGAACAAACAATAAATCAACAAGATCCAAGATCAAGGAATCACCTTGTTTGGTGATTGTAGGTGGCGGCACAAAGAGGAGGAGAAAAGGATATTTTAGATTTTTCTTGAATCTTCTGTAAAGTAATTTTTGAGTAGTAAAAACTAATTAACCCCCTTTTAGTAAAATTGGTAATGGGCTTGGACCATTACCCTTGTTTTAGTCGCGGGTAGGGACTCCCCCATGGGGTTCCCGTACCTCGTTTCGTGTCTCGTTATTTAGTTAGTCGTTTGTGTTTAATTATGTTCGTGTTTTAAATGTTCTCGTTACGTAAATACCATAATCTAATATATTTAATTACGCTCGTAATAAATATATATACGTAATTAATAATAGTTCGTGTTTTAACTACGTTCGTGATTTCGTAATCGCATGTTCGTGATTAATTATTTAGCAATAATTATTACGTGATCGTGCATATAAAATACTTATCGTGTTCTAACACGTACGTAATACGTAAACTCCTAACACGTAATCGTACTCATGCTATATTAGGAAAGTTTTTAACTAGTACGTACGATCCTAAGGTACTATGCATGGTAAAAGCATGCGGGTTTTACATCAGCTTTCCAAACGATCTTCTTAAGTCGTCACTGAAGAGAACCTGATGACATAATGTTCAACAAACATTAAAAACAAGAAAGGAAATTGCATAATGACATAATTTGGTAACTTATTGACCACAGACCTTCCATTTTGCATGTAAAAAAAGCACACTATTCCCGTTAACAAGGTCATCAAGTTGTTCTAACTCTTTTTTGCTGCTACAATTGTCATCTCCAAGCATATATCAGTATCAGCATCAAATAGGCAATGGTAATTCCTTGCATCAAACACTAATTCTTTCCATATGGACTCACTGTTAGTCAAGGTTCTTTCGTTTCCCAATATCCAAAGATAATGTCTACACAAAAATGGAAGACAATATGCATACTCTTTTAGAAAATAAAAATGTAATGATAGAAACAAAAATAAATAAGTAACCAAATTGCATACCGTGCTCTAGTCAAGGCAACATTAGTTCTGTGATTACTAGACATGAAGCCAACAGACCCATTGCCATTGGATCTTACTGTTGATAATATAATTATATCTTCTTCCCCACCCTGAAACCCGTCAACTGATTTCACCTTTACTGAAAATCCATCGAGTTTCTCATACTTGTGAGCAATTTTTTCTTGAATCGACATGAACAGTAAGGTTCTGCTTTGAGTCCTGCCATGTTGTACATGTGAAAGAATAGGTTAAACTTAAGAAAATTTGACCACACGATCACAAATGTTAAAAAGTTAGAATGCATAAGGGATGAGCACCTTTATAGAGATTTTGAACAATTTCAACCACATCATTTCACTTCAACCATTTTTCTTCGGCTTCTTTAATTGTCGTCTCTTTCTTCTCTTCCACCAACAACATTTATAAAGGAATAGGATCCAAACACCGGTCCTGGAAGATACCAATTTTCATGACTTTTAGATTGAAAAATTGGTGCATCTAGGATTTGATTTTGATAAAACATTCGATTTGGGAAGACACTAATGGAAGGATGCATTCTATATTGGGCATTAAGAAGATGCTTCGCATGACCCAAAGAACTTAGTCGGTCAAATAAGCTCCTTCCAAAACCAGATTCAATACAAACCTGTCCACAAACATGTAGTCTATATAAATATTGAAGGGAAACATGTACACTTTAATTTTTAAAATCAAAACAATATAATTAAATTAACAGAAAATAAATAACAGACCTATATAATTATAAACGATAATTAAAGAAATCAATAAAATGTTAAAAGACTTACTAGATCACCAACAGGAATACTCACGCGAGCGGAACCACGTGTTAAACATGATAAATAATAAAGAGCCGCGGTACGTGTTTGACACGCTTCCCTTTAAACAGATTCGTCGTCTGTTTCCCAGGGTACAACAGCCGAAACAGTAAGTTGTACTGTCAGACTTAACAAAACTGCCTGAAAGATCACGGAAACTTGTATGTCTCTGATCGAAGAGACTATTGGAATTTGGTTGCTATGAAGTTGTATTTTCTATATCTAAAATTGAATGAGAATGAGTTTAATTTATAGTGAAAACTTGGCTTGTTCACCAAGACAGAATATCACATAAGAATTAAACTGATTTCAATGTATCTTATTTGTTTAAACATATTCTATCAATGTTTACAAACAAATGATATATTCTATTTATCTAAAACTGATTCTCTAAACTTATTCCCAAAGTTTAAATCAGCTAGTAAAATAGATTTATACAAAATCCCATGATATCTCATTCACATTATACAATATTCCAACAATCCACCACATGAATGGAGATCGGTCGAAAACACACGAAAGTTTCTACGAAATTTCTGCGGTTAAGTCTTGCATAGGATAGGTAGGTGTTACCCTTTGAACCTTCCCTTGTGAGATGCACTTAGTCTCCTAGATCCAAGTAGACACGATGTCCTTGAACTCAATATCTGTTTACGTAGACGGCAATACACACTCACACAAGACTCTCCCTGACCTTGTTAAGTCCTCATAGTCGTGCTCGTTATGGTCATGAACACTCGCCTGGTTCTGCAAGAGCTCTTAGAAATTGCGCCCCCACAGTTTCCTTCGAAGAGACCCCACTTCTCTCTTACCTAGGTGATTTCATCTTGAATCATTAAAAACATATGTTTTATGATTTCATCTTGAATCATTTTTCTTTATGATTTCATCTAGAATCATTAAGCCATTTGTTTAACCTCTCAACAAGTCACATTGTTTTAGGAATGGACTAGGAAAGATATTGTATTAAGTAACTCCCCCACATTGACGTGACTTCCCCCACATTTATATGATTAGGTTGTCCTATTGAACCCAAATATCAGGATCTCCAGTCAACTGGGTTAGGTTTTCCTTCATATAAACTCATTCCTCAAGGGCTTTAGTCTCATTCCTTTAGACGACTCACTAACTAACTCTCGGCTTTAGCCTTTCGTAAGCGGATCCGCGATGTTATCCTTTGACGTTACGGAGTCAGTCGTGATAACTCTAGTTGAGAGTAGTTGTCGCAACAATCACAATCTATGATGGATATGTCTCGATTTACCGTTTTACATTTGTGCTATGAGCTCTATTAAATTCTATTGACTATCACACTTTATAAACATGGCCATTACCGGTATACGCCATCTTGGTATGTCCTTTACGAATTAGCGTAAACGTTCCTGCATATTCTATAAATTTATCTCAAATAATAAATTCATATTTCATCATAGATTTAGCTATAATTGTCTCTCTGAAATACTTTTAAGAATTCTAAGACATAGCTTTCCACTTAGGATAAATACATCCGCTCTAGTGGATCTAGATTCTTATATGTAAGAATCCATATTTGCATTACTCTATCATTTGACAGAAGTGGGATATCTTCCATAATGCAATATTATTAGTATCATAGTACTCAAGTAATACTTATTCAAATGGTCCCCACTTGAATTACTAATATATATGCTTGCCTGATTATAAGTTCTATATCAGATCATACACACGTCATTAGGCACATAAGATACCCAATATTCTTTGAGTATTCAAAATGGGAAAAAAATTTGCCTCTATTTTAAATAGATTTAAAAAGATTTCATTGGACTCTAGCTAGGCCCGAATCCCCCACATTGAACCTCTCAATAATATTGTTTTTCTTAATGTTTGACTTCAAAACAAATTCATATGGTTTCAACAAACCCAACAACTAATGAAATTCATGTCAAATATTGACTCCAACAGATCATTAGGTGATTTATTCATCTTGTTATCACTTCTAGTGATAAATATACTATTCATGTATAAACACAAGAGTACATATTTACTATTGATCACACGTACATACATTAATTTTAAATCCATATTCTGACATGATATGGTCAAAAAGTTTGATGTTATTGCTTGGGAGCTTTCCTTAAGCCATATATGACTTAATAAGCCTACAAATTTTTTAGTCTAGTAACCATGAAACTCTCATGTTGGTTCATGTATAGTTCCTTTTCTAAATCTCTGTTTAGAAATATCGTTTTCACATCCACATAAGGAAATTTCAAAATTTCTTAATGCGACAATATAGTACCATCCTAATCGATGTTATTCGCGTAATATGCGAATAAGTATCAAAGGAATTTAGACCTTCTTGTTTTCTAAATTCTTTGATTACCAATCTTGCTTTGCACATGTCAATGGTGATGCCATCGACTTTCATCTTCTTCTTAAAGATTCACTTATAGCCTAGTGGTTTACAAACTTGAGTTAAATTCACGAGCATGTAAGTTTACTTTTGTAAAATAGAATCTTTTTCACTTTTTATAGCTTATTTCCATTTATACCCTTTCAAAGATGTTAAGGCTTCTCAATAAGAAGTAGGCTCATTTCCTACTATAGAAGACACAAAACTGAATCCAACCATTATATCAGTTCATCTCATTTTGTTTCTCATAGGTTTAACCTCTTCTTGGGTCAATCTTGTCTCTCTTCTAAGAGATAAATATCATCTCGTTGTCTCTGACCTTGGACAACCTCGTCATCTATTCTAGATGATCATTCAATTTCCTTCGTAAACAATGAATATATTTCCGAAGAATGAATCATTCCTTAATTCCATTACTATGTCTATTTTTAATTCATGTACAATGAAACGATAAGCACTGCTATTCATAACAAATCCCGTGAACATATAATCCATGGGTTTAGGTCCAATCTTTCGAACCATGAATTTCATACGGATATCTTAGCTAGATATCCCCCACATTTGTAAGTACTTATAAGAAAGTTTTCTTCTCACACATAGTTCGTAAGAAGTATCTTATTTTATTTACATGGATCTTATCTAAAAGATAAGTAATCGATATAATCGCTTTCCCCCAACATGTCATGGCTTAAACCTGGACTTAAGAACATGGCATTAACCATTTCTTCTAAGGCATGATTCTTTTCTATATCAAGAGCAATGAATTTGTGTCTTATTTTAAGTTTAGCATAAAAATTTAGAAATAAAGACACATATTCACCTCCAATAACTTCGAATCACCTTATTATCGATAATAAGTTGGTTCTCAACTTATGTACATATATCAAGCTTGTCTATATCCTTACTCTCAAGTAAGTGAAAATAGCAATATTTTGTACCACATTCAACCAATATGATGAAGTACACGATACTCTCTACCTTAGTAGGTATCAATTCCAAATCACATAAAACCATGTGAATCATATCAAGGTTTTTGGTTAATTCTGTTCAACCAAGAGAAAAGACTTACCAATTTGGCTTCAATGTAAGTTTTGATTTTGTAATCCATGTCAATAAAAAAATAGGTATCCAATTTGGTTTAATTGGACAACATGTTGAGTAAAAATTTAAAACATGTCAAAGTAAGTCATAACATACATTTAAAAATGACCATTATAAAATATAATCAACTTAACCATTTTAAAGGCATAACCCGTATGCACTAAATTTATGTTATTCGTTAAATCGATTTATATTTGATTCAAACACATATGAAAGCCAAATTTCATTAAGCAACCATCCGGACACAAGATTTGTAACAACCCAAAACCGTGGTCATTATTTAATTATATTTTTACGTATATTTTTGAAATTTTTGACGAGGTTGATTATTATGACGATTGGTAATTTGATTTGGATGATGTTGAAATTTTATTTTTACGTTTTGACGAGTTGCGAGGATTATTAGTGATGATGATATCGACGGATGCCCAAGAAATTTTACATTTTATTTTAAACATGTCGATTTTTAATATCTTGACATTTTTATTTTAATGTCGTATTAAGTCGTGCCGGGACTATATAATATCATATTTTGTGTGTGCTTTAAGTTTTGAGAAGCATTTTTATGAAACCCGAGACCCGTAAAAATTTTCAAAAGTAACTAATAGTCATTTCCCGCTTTTTAACAAAGTATTTGCACTTTGTCCAAAAGAATCACAATTGGCAAAAACTACCCTAAACTTTTCCCATATAAAAGGAAAAATTAAACACTAAAAACACACACAAACACATTCCACCAAAAATTTTCTCTCTCCCTCCTCCTCTCCTCTCTTTTCCGTCACACCCAAGCACCAAACACCCCTTGATTTTTCAATTTCTAGTTTGATTCAACAAAAACTAATCAAAGTCTCATTCATATCTTTTGATTCTCTATCCATTGGTATGAAATTTAGCTACATGCATGAACATTTTTGTAAAACCCATTTTTGGATGAAAATCATGTGTTTTGATCTTAAATTGTTGTTGTATGTAGGTGTTTATGCTTATATATATATATATATATATATATATATATATATATATATATATATATATATATATATATATATATATATATATATATATATATATATATATATATATATATATATATATATATATATATATATATATATATATATATATGTTTTTATGATTGCATGTTATTATTTTTGAGTTGGGTTTTTATGAATTAATCATCTAGGATGATTTAGTATGTTATGATATGAACTAGTAGTGTTGGAATGATTGTAGTGGTAAAAATGGGGTTAAAATATAGTGAAAAATTAATTTTGAGTGATTTTTAAACATGTATTTTATAGCAGAGTATTAAAAGTAATTTTCTGAAAATATGAGTTTGAGTTTGAGATGAACTAGTTAGATATTGTTGTAGATGATGTTTTTATCTTCGTTTTGGTATAAGGTAGGACTTGTAGCTCCAAACGAGCGGAAAGTTACGTTAGTTTGACTATTTCGTGTACCGGGAGACGAGTACCGACACAATATATAATTGTTGTCGATATTTGGATCGAATCTCGGGGACTATAAAATGGATTTTTGAATATGTCATGGACTGATTTTGAAGGTTATGTATGAGGATGTCTATTTATTTTCAAAGTTGAGTGTCGGTTTCATAAACGAAGAAAAAATAAATGTATTAAAAGACTATAAGTGTTGTTGACGTAAAACTTTTTGTAGTTCAAAGATGAGTCGGGCAGGGAACTTTAAATGTAAAATCTTTTGATGATTTTTTAACAGGGCTTTCTATATATAGTAAGTGAAGTTTCTGATTAGTATCATAAAAATTTGACGTGTTTAAGTGGGGTAAATGAGCTTGTACATTTGGTGTGTACCGGCAGATTTTTATCGAAGGAATTAACTAATAGAATAAATATATAGAATGAAATAAAGAGGTCACTTGTATTATTTTTATTTTGGATTGGATTGTGATTTTATGATTTTGAGTTTGATATTACTAAGTATGGATTTTACTCGAGTTATTATTGATGAACGCGCCTTATTTTATAGGTTGCGGTTTTTGTGTTTACCGGGCATCAACTACCGTCGAAGATCGTCATACTACTGCTATTACTTCAGGTGAGTCTATAGCCTCGCTTTCTACTTGTTTTAATGATTTTAAAATCCGCGAGGGGGATACATGCTATTTGAAGTAAAATGAACACATGTCATGAGTAATTGTTGGACCCGATGTTGCCTTCGATGAAATGAATTGTATAAGTACCTAATTGCATAAGACCCTAAATTCATGAGCCGTTAACTATCTTCTGACTTGATGTTGCGAGTTGGGAATAGCCGCTTATTCTAATAATAGTACTATTGGGTTAACAATCCTATCTGAGACCAGGGCTTTACGCTGAGTAACCCGCTGGGAAGGATAATTTTACGTGAATGAGAATTGGTATTCTTGCAATTAATACCCTAGTAGGGGCACTGGTAATTTTTCTAGTCATGCTGGCATTTGGCGTGGGTGACTAAGTTAAGGGGTCGGTGTCATGAGCTTAATACAATTCAATAACTATTGTTATAATATGATATACCTGATTGATAGATTGTATGGCCACAATTCTATTAAACAAATGTGAATGATTTTTACGATGTGTTCAATTATGTTTTGTAAAACCTATAGACTTGCTCAACCTTTTTGTTGATGATTTTAAGCATGTATTTCAGGTACTTGAAGTTGTTAAATTGCGGAGCTTGCAGGAGAAAGATTGCGGGATTGCTTTTGTAGTAATTTGGTCTAAAACAGATTTCTTTCCCTATTGTCATAAACATATAGTAAATGGTCAAGTATTTTGGAAAAAGGTTGTTGTTTTGATTAAGATCCTAGGGAAACCTGTACGCTACTCTGATATATTTTAAACTGATTTTACTTGGGATTGAAGGTTTTAGACATTGATTAAAATTATTTCCATATTTATTCTTAAATATACTGTTTTTAGGTCATTTAAAGAGTTGTGAAATGAAGTTTGTGAATAACACCCAATTGTGTATTTTCCGCTGCGCAATGTAAATTGGGGGTGTTAAAGATTGGTAACCAGAGCTTTTTAGTTATAGCGAATTAGGTCGATTTTTGAAAAATGTCCTAAACTATAACTTTGGTGTCGAAAGTATTTTATAAAAGCAACGCAACTTCTCTGCAAGGCTCTGGTAAGATTATTTATTTTTGTTATGCTTTGTTATTATAGATGTATCCCTTAAAATTGTTGTGAATTCTTGAGTATTTATTAAGTAAATACTGCAATGAGGTATTGGTATTAATGAAAGGACGTGGAGTGCTTTCATCATAATTTCATCATAATTTCATTTTTTATGAATATTGTATAATTATCATTTGCATTGCATTGCATTACATCGCATACATATATATTTGGCATATGTAATTCATTTGCATTTGCATGGTTATGCATTGCATATATATTTTTGAATAATGACCTTATGTACTTATGAATTTTCTGTGATTTCAGAAAATGTCTGACATACCATATTATGTCAAGAATGGGGGATTTGTTGTAGGTCAATGGAGTTTGCAGAATCAGTATGTAGGTGATCATAAGATTTCAGGTGGATGGTAGATTACAAGGATGATACGAATGATAAGAAAAATGTTGTAGAATCTGATAGTGATAATTATATAACTGAGAGTGAGGTTGGAAGAACTGAGGTTAGAGCAGAAGTGAGAAGTTATGGGACTGATTTTGAGAAGTATCAGAAAGAGATAGATAGGCTTCGCAGGTTAAGTGAATATGTAGCTCATGTTGGACCGTATCTTAAGCCACATTGGAAGTTTCAGGATAGTAAGGTATATGCTAATGTTCATTATATGATAGATCCGTCGTGTCAAGGAGGGCTTTTGAAGTATGGATTTTGGAATCCACCGTGTTTAGATTCAAAAGGGAGGTGCTGCAAGTTAGGACCAATTGAAGATGAAGCAGGAACGAGCCAAGTTGGAGAAAGTGATGGACCACATCCTATGGAGTGATGTAGTGATGGATCTTTGTTGTATTTTAGTATTATGTATTATTGTGTTGTATTTGGATTATCTAGATGTTGTGAGGTAGTATTGTGATGGATTATTATTATTGTTGTTGTTTAGGATGGTAAGGGTAAGTGACATTAGTGACAAGGTTTTGTTGCGATTTTCTTGGATTTATGGATGAAATCTACTATTACCCTTTAGTATTTTGATGTGTCTTTGTTATCTTTTCTTTTGAGATGATTGTGGAATTCAGGTAGTATTGTGTTGTTGGCGTATGTAGTATTCATGTTATATCTTGATAAAGGACCCTATTCTTTCTATCTCGATGTGTATACTTATTAAGTCTCTTTCATATGTGATAACAATGGAAAGAGTTGAGTGAGATTTGTTTCTGTCATTAGCAGGGATTCCTGTGTCTGTGTGACTGAGTATCTTGAAATATGTCTCCAAAGGTTGCCAACCATTAGGGTAGATTATGTGATTGTGGGAATAGTTGTTAGATTGTTTGGAGCTGATAGTGCTGAGGAGATGAGATGCTGTTGAGATTGAAAATGCTGCTGTTTTAGTTGAAGATGCTGCTGAAACTGAAGATGCTGCTAAGACTAAAGATGCTGCCGAGACTGAAGATGTTGTTGAGATTGAAGATGCTGCTGTTCCACTTGGAGATGCTGCTGTCATTCTGCAAGATTTTAAAAGGATGTTTGTGTATTGGATTTTTAGGAATAAGAAGAGATGTGGTGAAGAGTGTCGTATGACTATTGATGGTAATTGGTAAGATGCAACTACATGGATAAGTTCGAGTAACTGATGGATGTTTAATATATCGATAGTCAGTTGGGTTGTTCGACTCGACGAAAAGAGATAGTAATTTAAAGATTGATCCTGATTTGAAATTAAGTGTGGCAGAAAAGGGTAAAAGAATGGTATTGTTGCGAATGACAATAAGGAAAAGGAATTTATTTCCTCTAATAGAAGGTAAACTTGGAATTTAATAGTCTAAGATGAGAAGAGTTGGTATTCAAGTAGTTGCTATAAATCGGGTAAACAGGAGGAAGTATGATTTGTAGATCACATATATTTTATACCACTTAAGTAATTATCTATTTACTTGATGTAAGTACGGACTAGTTGGAGGTTGAGCGGCTAAAGGAATAACAAGGAATATGGTATAAATTTTTGGTATTTCTGTGGTAATGAAATGTTTTCATTTCGGTAAAGGAGATTGAATAAAGGAATTATTCAGATAATGGAAGATCAATATGAAAGGAATGTTGCTGCTATTACAGCCTATATTTTGGAAATGCTAATAAGATTTGAGATTTAGATGTACTAATTTGTATATTCTTATCTGGTAATCATTGAGTTAGAATTTTGTTGAAATACTGAAAGTGTTATTGATGGTGTATTTAAATTCTGAAGGTGTTATTGAGAATATATTGAGATTTGAATATGTTAGGTTTTAGCAGAACTGAGGACGAGAAACCGACGAGAATTTGTGATTGGTTGAAATGAGAAATTCACCGATGGAAGAATAATATATATATATATATATATATATATATTAAGGAAATATTTTCTGAGTTTATGTAATTAAGAAGTATAGCGCAATCAATTGAAGTAGAGTTGTGAGAAAGTTAACCAGGATATGGATGAATATCATAGGATATGATAAATAACGGTGGAAAGAATTAAATTGGAATGTTGTTGAACAATGAGTACTGATTTCAGGGAGTAATCAGTGGAATTTCTATTTGACGATTTTATTGGTCAATGATGAGAAGGTATGTAGTATGAAACTACAATAATTCGAATTTACTGTGCGCTTTACTAGTAGTAGTCGGAAAAGAATGAGAAGATGAGCTAGTACTTGAGGATACTATGTGATGGTCCTGCGGACTCGTAGAGTTCACTGTCATCATGGGAAAAAGGAAGCTTTGTGTTAGCTTGGTGATAGGAGTTATGCAATTTGATTGTATATTATATTATATGGTATTATCAGGAAGTTGAGAATGGTAATATGTTTGATTGTAAGGATTGGCGGATGAGGCAATAAGGATAATCTTATTTGACTAGAAGGGTAAGTCATCAGAGAAGTGATAATGGAAGTAAGGGTAGAAGCTGGATATTTTATGAATAAGATGATTGCTGTGAGGTTGAACAAACTGAGCACCAGATTTCGGTGTTCATTATTGATTTTGAATGTTTAGTGTGATGAATAGATGATTGAAGGAAAGAAAAGTATTCTCTAACAATTGGAAAATTGTTTTTAAAGAGGAATGGTGTGTAAAATTCTTTGGATAAGAATTTTAGTTGGAGTATTATAGATGTTTTAGAATCTGCAATCTACGGCTGAAGTGATCGTGAAAATCTGACTAGATTGAAACGATTGAGGCTTTGTCGATACCGACGAAACCGACTGAAGCTTATCAATTCCTTTGTGTAAGCTGAGTATTATCAGAGGTTTATCAGGAGATTTTTACTGATTGTTGAACCAAGGATAAAGCTGACAAAGAAGAACTAAATGTGTGAAATCCATTCATATGTCTAAGTTATAGTTTTGAGATCTGATTTTGTAGTTGAGGAAGTTGTTTATGAATGCTGAGGATAGATTGAAGTTCTGTGCTGTATAGTTAGTATTGGAGGAATCTGAAGGAATTATAGAGCTGCGATGATGATATTTGGATAATATCAAGTGGAAAGGAAAGCAATAGTAGTGTGTTGACTTGAATAAAGAAGTGTAACGGGATTTATATGATCATGAGATTGGACATTGTGGTATTTGTTTTGGGATTGAAAAGTATTACTTGTATGGAATCAAGTATGAAGAAAATAAGAATAAGAAGGACTTGTGCATAAATGCCATTCGGGGATTTTAAAGGAAGAGGAATTAAGGATTACTTAATGATGACGGGGAAATAATAATCAGTAAATTTTAGATGGGATATGTTATAGTTCTGTATTACGAAGTGTGTTTCAGGTTATGAAGGATAAGTGTGGATACTGTCACTATCAACTAGTGAGTATTTAGTAAGAAGGAGAAGGAAAAAGGACTTATAAAATTTCTGAAGTAAACTGAGAATTGACTCTTAAGTTTTGAGATAATTGGAATATTGGTAGCAACAAACATAATGGATAGAATGGAAAGAAAGTTAGAATTGAATTGATAAACTCATGGAAAAAGGACTGTCAAAGAAAGAAGATCAACAGATTATTCGAAATTTTGAAATAGAATGGTAATAGAAATGAGAAAGTTGAGATGTATGTTTTTGTGGGACAAAAACGGTTATTGTTTCTCCTATTAAATCAGAGAGTGTGTTAAGAATGCCAGGATCAGTGGTGAATGAATTGTTCAGATTAAAAAGAGAATTTAATTATTCTTAGAGTGCTGAGAGTGTCGTATGTAGTATTGAAGGGATTTTACAAATTGAAGTATTAATACAGAATGGTTGGAATAAAATATATTACGATATCAAGAAGTGATTTGACCATTATATTTCATATTTGAATATATGAGGCTAACGGAGTTATTTAAACAGTATATGATACGAGGAAGATGTAATAATGTACTATGGAAGGTACAGTAATTTAGTGTAGAGATTGTTAGAATGAATGAAAGTGGAAAATGAGTATGGAAAGTATTTAAGTGGCTGGATAGAATTATGGATAATCTCATTGTATTTAGTTTGAGTGTAACCCCAGGACATAGAGGTAGAGTAATTTTTGAATATTGGAAATCGCTGTGATAAAGTATGAGTATTGGATAAGGTTTAAACATATTATATGTAACCTAGAGATTGAGATTGACTTTTGGATATTAGATATTTCTACAGAAAGTGTGAAGAATTGAGTTAAGAAGGAATATTGCGTATTTTCAGAAAGCGATGGACAAGTGAAAGGATGAATTGAACGATGGTAATTGAAATTGGAATCAATCACATCAATATATAATAGAAACTTGGGATGATGATATCTTAATATTTTACTATGAGGACTAATGGAAATTAGTGAAGATGGAATCTTTATGCAATGATAATCGTCATACCAGTAGTTAAGAGGTGTAATATGACAACTTGAATCACAACTATGTATGATGTCAGAGTATTGGGGCAGGAATGAAAGTGAGAAAGTGATGCAAAAGGAATAATAATGATGAAGGAATATTAGCATAATAGAAGGTGAAATTGAAAGTTGAAGTGTAGTAATAGTTATGGATATGGTGATATCATAAGAATTGAGTTGGACTGGTGTGAAGACGTGAGTATCTCTTGAGGATAAGAGATCACGTTGACTCTAGAAGTGAGGAAGTGTGAATGTGAGCCGGGTTGAGCGCCGGGACGTCGCTCCCTTTTAGGAGGGTAGGATGTAACAACCCAAAACCTTGGTCATTATTTAATTATATTTTTACGTATATTTTTGAAATTTTGGACGAGGTTGATTATTATGACGATTGGTAATTTGATTTGGATGATCTTGAAATTTTATTTTTACGTTTTGACGAGTTGCGAGGATTATTAGTGATGACGATATCGACGGATGCCCGAGAAATTTTACATTTTATTTTAAACATGTCGATGTTTAGTATTTTGACGTTTTTATTTTAATGTCGTATTAAGTCGTACCGGGACTATATAATATCATATTTTGTGTGCGTTTTAAGTTTTGAGAAGCATTTTTATGAAACCTGAGACCCGTAAAAATTTTCAAAAGTGACTAATAGTCATTTTCCGCTTTTTAACAAAGTATTTGCACTTTGGTCCAAAAGAATCACAATTGGCAAAAACTACCCTAAACTTTTCCCATATAAAAGGAAAAATTAAACACTAAAAACTCACACAAACACATTCCACCAAAAAATTTCTCTCTCCCTCCTCCTCTCCTCTCTTTTTCGTTACACCCCAAGCACCAAACACCCCTTGATTTTTCAATTTCTAGTTTGATTCAACAAAAATAATCAAAGTCCCATTCCTATCTTTTGATTCTCTATCCATTGGTATGAAATTTAGCTACATGCATGAACATTTTTGAAAAAACCATTTTTGGATGAAAATCATGTGTTTTGATCTTAAATTCTTGTTGTATGTAGGTGTTTATGCTTATATATATATATATATATATATATATATATATATATATATATATATATATATATATATATATATATATATGTTTTTATGATTGCATATTATTATTTTTGAGTTGGGTTTTTATGAATTAATCATCTAGGATGATTTAGTATGTTATGATATGAACTAGTAGTGTAGGAATGATTGTAGTGGTAAAAATAGGGTTAAAATGTGGTGAAAATTAATTTTGAGTGATTTTTAAACATGTATTTTATAGCAGATTATTAAAAGTAATTTTCTGAAAATATGAGTTTGAGTTTGAGATGAACTAATTAGATATTGTTGTAGAGGATGTTTTTATCTTCGTTTTGGTATAAGGTAGGACTTGTAGCTCCAAACGAGCGGAAAGTTACGTTAGTTTGATTATTTCGTGTACCGGGAGACGAGTACCGACACAATATATAATTGTTGTCGATATTTGGATCGAATCTCGGGGACTATAAAATGGATTTTTGAATATGTCATGGACTGATTTTGAAGGTTAAGTATGAGGATGTCGAGTTATTTTTAAAGTTGAGTGTCGGTTTCATAAACGAAGAAAAATAAATGTATTAAAAGACTATAAGTGTTGTTGATGTAAAACTGTCCGGTTTTTGTAGCTCAAAGATGAGTCGGGCAGGGAACTTTAAATGTAAAATCTTTTGATGAGTTTTTAACAGGGCTTTCTATATATAGTAAGTGAAGTTTTTGATTAGTATCATAAAAATTTGACGTGTTTAAGTGGGGTAAATGAGCTTGTACATTTGGTGTGTACCGGCAGATTTTTATCGAAGGAATTAACTAATAGAATAAATATATAGAATGAAATAAAGAGGTCACTTGTATTACTTTTATTTTGGATTGGATTGTGATTTTATGATTTTGAGTTTGATATTACTAAGTATGGATTTTACTCGAGTTATTATTGATGAGCGCGCCTTATTTGATAGGTTGCGGTTTTTGTGTTTACCGGGCATCAACTATCGTCGAAGATCGTCATACTACTGCTATTACTTCAGGTGAGTCTATAGCCTCGCTTTCTACTTGTTTTAATGATTTAAAACCCGCGAGGGTGATACATGCATTGAAGTAAAATGAACACATGTCATGAGTAATTGTTGGACCCGATGTTGCCTTCGATGAAATGAATTGTATAAGTACCTAATTGCATAAGACCCTAAATTCACGAGTCGTTAACTATCTTCTGACTTGATGTTGCGAGTTGGGAATAGCCGCTTATTCTAATAATAGTACTATTGGGCTGACAACCCTATCTGAGACCAGGGCTTTACGCTGAGTAACCCGCTGGGAAGGATAATTTTACGTGAATGAGAATTGGTATTCTTGCAATTAATACCCTAATAGGGGCACTGGTAATTTTTCTAGTCGTGCTGGAATTTGGCGTGGGTGACTAAGTTAAGGGGTCGGTGTCATGAGCTTAATACAATTCAATAACTATTGTTATAATATGATATACCTGATTGATAGATTGTATGGCCACAATTCTATTAAACAATTGTGAATGATTTTTACGATGTGTTCAATTATGTTTTGTAAAACCTATAGACTTGCTCAACCTTTGTGTTGATGATTTTAAGCATGTATTTCAGGTACTTATAGTTGTTGAATTGCGGAGCTTGCAGGAGAAGGATTGCGGGATTGCTTTTGTAGTAATTTGGTCTAAAACAGATTTCTTTCCCTATTGTCATAAACATATAGTAAATGGTCAAGTATTTTGGAAAAAGGTTTGTTGTTTTGATTAAGATCCTAGGGAAACCTGTACGCTACTCTGATATATTTTAAACTGATTTTACTTGGGATTGAAGGTTTCAGACAATGATTTAAATTATTTCCATATTTATTCTTAAATATACTGTTTTTGGGTCATTTAAAGAGTTGTGAAATGAAGTTTGTGAATAACACTCAATTGTGTATTTTGCGCTACGCAATGTAAATTGGGGGTGTTAAAAGATTCGTATGAATCTCCGGCACACACAGCGTTGGTTAACTTAGTGTCATTTCCAAATGTGAATCACATCTTCTTTTTCCTTGATATTCTCAGTTGGAGAGTTGCTCAAACTTGTTCTCTCCATTCTCAACTGCATTATAAGAGTTAATCAAACTCTTATCACCATATACATGACATGACACTGAAGTGCGAATGCACCATTAGCTATGGTTGGATTCTATCATGGCCTCACTTTTCATGTCATTCAGACCATATAACGCATAGTTATGGCAAAACAAGTTTCTGAATGCTTCAAAGCATCTATCGTACAAGTAAGTATCGGTCTCCTTTTGATGTAACTCGTGACATTCCGGATGTTATTAAGAGGTCCCATGATTCAGTTGACACTAATTTTGGTACTATTAACAACGTGCTAAACCACATAGTGTTTCTTAACCAAAAGCGAATTACAACGACTTTTGTTTAAAACGCAAACGTTTTGTAAGATCCGTTTTACAAAACCCACTTTAAAGGAAGTCTTTCGACTAAACAATTAAAGAAAATATCAGCTATAACATAATGTTTTATCAAAAAACACATATGTAATATTATTTAGTCAATCTTCATTAAGAAGATCTTAACTTCACATGATCTATTTCTACAATGAAACATAAAGAGATTTCAGTAGATCCATTCTTCTAAAGAAACTCCACAAGGTTTCTATAGATTTACCTTTAAACTCGACAAGGTTTCTATAGATATATCTATAAACTCAACAAGGTTTCAAGAATTATATCTGGTTTATAATTAAACTCGGCCCAATTTACAATGAATTACACAAGTCAAACAAACTCTTCCACTAATTTAATAAAATAGTATATGTAATATAATATTTAATGATAACTCATACCATTGTCAACATCTTGTTTCAAAGAAATTCTTCTTGATTTCATTGAACACGTTTCAAAAGTCTAATGAAATAAGAGCTTACATTTTATGAGATCAATGAATACGTTCTAATAATCTCATAAAATAGCAACTTATCTTTTATGAGATTTGTGTCAAAGAAACTCCACTTGGTTTCAATGAATCTAAATTCACCATGATTCCAATCATGCTATAACTGGCGCACCAATTACATTTACTAGATTCACTAGGGTCACAATTGTGTTACCACAAGTAAAGTTGTCAATATTCTAACGGAATACAGTTAAGAACTATCAAAACAATTTGGTATCTAATAAACTCGACATGGTTTATACAAACTTGTACCAAATCTGATTCAAAGAAACTCAATCCTGGTTTCTATAAACCTAGATTTAAACAATAACATCGGTAATAAAAATAATAGATCAGATTGGTATGAAACTCATCATGGTTTCAACATAAACTGATTCCATGAACTATATTAAATATTGTTTATAGATCTGTTATATAAAATTATGTTTAGTTGAAACTGATTTTCCAAAGAAACACAATCTTGATTTTGATAAAAAAACAGTTTATAAAAATCCGTTAATTAATCTGATTTTAACAAAAAGTGTTTTAATTTTGTGATGTAGTGGTTTTACTACTCTTTAGGAAAAGAGAGCAAAAGTGGCAAGTATTAAGTACGACGATTTAGGAAAACCGTGTACAAATTACCCAAAATGGGGATCGTTCTCAAGGAGGCTAATGTGTTATGAGTGTAATGATTTGGATTACTTTGTGATTATATTTGTGAGAAAGAATGATAGAAAAAAGATGAGAAGAGAAAGACGGTTACGAAGTCGTATTAAACTAAGACGAAAAAGGTGTGCACGTAAACCGTAAAAAGCACTAAAATTAAAATTTCACCCTAAAAATTACCAAAAATCACTAAAAATCCACAAAACTATTC
Source organism: Glebionis coronaria (assembly GCA_025667525.1). Classification (NCBI taxonomy): domain Eukaryota; kingdom Viridiplantae; phylum Streptophyta; class Magnoliopsida; order Asterales; family Asteraceae; genus Glebionis; species Glebionis coronaria. The sequence goes on from CM046878.1 coordinate 195,329,981, forward strand.
TAAGAGTTTACAAAAAATCTAAACTTGCCAAAACCTTTTAATTAATTAAATAATGACTTTTTAATGCTAATTAAAGCCCTAAAAATCAATATTAACTATTAAAAAGTCCAAAACAAGATCTTAAAGTTTGTAAACCTCAAAAATACCCTACTTAAGCTAAAAAGTATTTTTCAAAATTTTAAAACCACTAAAAACTATTTTTAAACAATTAAAAACTATTAAAATCAATTAAAACTTAAATTAATTCTAGAAAACAATTAAAAGACCCTAAAAATATTTGGAAAGTTGCAAAATTCCTAATTAAGTGTCTACAATCTAGGAAAAATATAAAAACTTAGAAAATCAGATTTTAATTTTTAACAATAAAATAATATTAAAATATTATTAAAAATACAAAAATCATAAAAAATTCTAAAAAGTTGCAAACTAGCTTAATTTAACCTAAATAACTCAGAAATGAAAGCGAAATTACCTAAATACCCTTAATGGGTCTAGAAAATGGGCTAAACCCAAAACAGATCCTTAATGGGCCAAAATTGAGCCCAATATAAAAAAGTGTCCAAAATAAGCCCAAAAAGCACTACTTGACTCAAAATTTGATTTTAAACAACTTTTTCCAAAGGCCCAAAAGCTGAAAGTGTGAAATAAGCTAGCTTATACCAAACAGCTTATTCTTAATGGGCTTTTTGGCCCATTAAGCTATAAGCCAATGACATAAGCTGAAATTAGACACACAAGCTTATTTTGTCCTAAATAAGACTTTTGTAAAAAGAAAATTGAAATAAGCCCAAGGAATAAGCCTGAAAATGCAATAAGCAATCTACAAAAAACGACAAAATAGTCGTTTTTGAGTTCTAGGCCACCCCAAAAGCTGATTCAAGTTTTTAAAGCTTTTAAATGACTTAATTAAGCAAAATCAACAAAGAGTTTTCAAATAAGCTGACTCAATAAGCTGGAAAAAGCAAATAAGCACTTATGTAAAAGTCAAATAAGTTGGTTTTCTAGCAAAGAGTCAAAGTCAAAGTCCAATAAGCTCCAGTCTAATCAAATGGGTCAAATAATGAAGATCTATAACAAAAAATAAGTTGTTTCAAGTCTGGATAAGTAATAACAAGATTTTACTAGTTGAAAAAGTTCGTTTTCTCGGTGTCTCTTCGAATTGATTTCCGGTTCAAAGTGCGACTTAGTTGTTTTTGGTTAAGAAGAAAGGAAGTTAATTATCTAAAACTAATTAAAAAGTAAATGCGAAAAGTATTTAAAAACAAACTAAAGACAAGTACAAATAATAAAAGTAAAACAAGGTGAATATTAAAAACAAAAAGTTAAAACGAAGTTAAAACGAATATTAAAACAAATAATAAAACGTAATTTAAAGCGAAACAATTAATAAAAATAAAACTAAACGAAGAAATTAACTATCGACTCGAAAATAAAGTTTACTAAATGAAAAAGGAGAGAATAAAACTAAAATGGTACTTTAAAGCTAAACGAGGCAAAACCTAAAGCGGGTACTAAATAAAAGATAAAACTTGAACTTTACGAAAAAATATTAATTTTAAAATTAGACGAAAAATTCAACTAAAAATACGTAACTTTCAGAAATAAAATCGGAACAACTTTCAGATAAAACTAGACAATTACGGAACAAAACTAATAAACAAGCAAGCAGGCAGGCTAGCTGCTGGAAGCAGCCAGCCTAGCTGCTTGTTTTTGGCGGGAAACATGCTAAGCATGCAAGCTAGCAGGAGGTCTTAATACTTATTCGGAAGTTATAAATCTTCCGATTCGGAAGATTCGAAGCAGTTGATTCGGAAGTTTAGAAAGTTCCGATTCGGAACTTTTGAGAATTACTGATTCGGAAGTTTTTTTTTTTTTTTCTTTTATTCGGAACTTTTCAAAAGTTTCGGTTCGGAACTTTTTGGCAAGAATTGGTTCGGAAGATTTAGAAAATTGGTTCGGAAGATTTTCTATAAATTGGTTCGGAACTTTTTTTAAAAAACATTCATTTGGAACTTTTAAAACCATTCATTCGGAACAAATTGATTCGGAACTTTTTAATACAAATTGGTTCGGAACTTTTTTCTGGGAAAGAGTAAGTAGGAACGAAGAACAGGGAAAGAACATGAAGGTACGAATTTAATTAAAACTAACTAAGATTAACCAAAAGATTAACCCAAAACAACCACTAAACATCAACTAACAATAAGCAATCAAAACAAATCATCAAAACTAACAAACATAACCAAATCAATCAAAACCCACTTGATCAAAATCATAAAAAACTCAAGAACATGAACAATCAAAATAAAGAACAAACCAAACAAGAAAGGTAGAAGGAGATTGACTATAAGATAAAGATTAACAACAATTAAAGGTAAACTTACTTGGTATTAAAAGAAGATTAAAGGTGCGTTACAAGAGAATTAAAGATCATTGATGTAGAAGTTTTGCTACCCTTTTAGGAAAAAGAGGCAACAAAGTAGGGCAAGTAAGCACGACGATTTAGGAAAACCGTGTGTAAATGACCCTTAAGAAGGTGAGTTCGTTCTCGAGGAGGCACGTGTGTTGTGTAATGAATGATTGATTATGTTTTTGATTATTAATGAGAAGAAAAGAAGAGAAAATGACGAAGACGAAAAAATTAGAAAATAAATAAGGGAAAAACACTATTAGAAAGTTACGACGAAGAACGTAAAAAAACACAAAATTTAAAATTTTAATCTAAAAATTCCTAAAAATTAGTAAAAACTCCCAAATAATATTCTAAGAGTTTACAAAAAATTCAAACTTGCCAAAACCTTTTAATTAATTTAATAATGACTTTTTAATGCTAATTAAAGCCCTAAAAATCACTTTTAAATATTAAAAAGCCCTAAACAAGATTTTATAGTTTGTAAACCTCAAAAATGACCTAATTAAGCTAAAAACTATTTTTAAAAATTTTAAAACCAAATTAAACTATTTTTAAACTCCTAAAAACTATTAAAAACTATTAAATCTTAAATTAATTCTAAAAATTAATTGAAAAGCCTAAAAATTATTCTACAAATGGGAAAAGTCTTAATTAATGCTATAGAATCTAGGAAAAATGAAAAAGAAATTAAAATAAAACTTTGAAATTTAAATAATAAAATAATAATAAAATAATGCTAAAAATGAAAAGTCCTTAAATAAATTCTAAAAAATTCTCAAAAATCCTAAATATTCTAACTAAGAAGAAAATGTAAACAAAAGTTTCTGAAACCTTTTAATTAATTTTATATTAATTTTTAAAGTTGCTAAAAAACCCTAAAATCAAATAAAATCAAAAGTTAAAGTTTTTGAAAACTTTTTCATATGTAAACCCCAAAAATAAGAATAAAAACCTAAAAACTATTTTTTTGTAATTTAAATCTACTTTTAACTATTTTTTAATGACTTTTTAATATACGGCTATTAATTAAATCCTAGTAAATAATTAAATAAATGGAAAAATAAGAAAATAAGCTAGAAAAATCCCTAATGCTATTACTAATCCAGGAAAAATGAAAAGAAGCCAAGAGGCTTAATAAATAAGCTGAAAATGAATAAATAAGCCACGGCTTATTTTAGATAAGCAAAAGCACAAACACCTTAAATAATAAACCTGGTAAACTCTTACCAGTCAAAGACCCTAGGGCAGATGGTAAGAGCGTTGTGTTGTGAGAGGAGTGGCGCAGGTTCGAGTCCTGGCCACGTCCTTTTTGGATATTTATTTTTTTTTCTTTTTTAAAACTTTACCAATCCAACTCTGACCCTTGTTATGCTTATAATCCAATCCAGTAACTTCTATTTATTCAAGATTAAACCAAATTGAGTCCAAAAACGTGCCAGTAACAAATTTTTGCAAGAACACTTGTTCTTTGTTTCTGTTTTGTCTTCACAGGTGGTGAAACACACCAAGAGGGCTTGGTGTTGTGTTTTGGTGTTGATTATGGGACACAATGGCACCCTTGTGCTCTTTCTGAGCACAAGGAGTCAGAATACACAAGTAGCAATCAAATGGCACACAAAAATCAAAGAACCAACGCACAAACAGGCCTAGGCATTTCTCTGATATAATAGGCTAGGCCAGTGGACTTAAGGGCTTCTAGCTTGCACTCTAGTGACTTCTAAAAGCTCATATTCAACATACTCAATCAACAATTGATATTCTAGCAATAACAACTCATAAAACACCCTATTACTCACAGATTTCAAAGAATCAAGCACAAAAATTCAACAAAACTCAAGCAGATTATGACTTGGCAAATTTTACTCTATGATTTCACTTTTCAATCACACCAATTGTTCCAAAACCTCTCTAATCTAATTACCAACTGATACTTTACCTATTTCAATCCTATTAAACAATTCTAACACATTATCCAAGCTTAAATCAAAATTATGACCCTGCTTAAACAGAGATCCAAACACCCCTTAATATTTTTAAAAACCAAATTTTCAAACAAAATCACTTACAAACTTAATCAAACTATTCCAAATAGCATCAAACATGCATGATAACACAAATAAACACAAATCAGCAACTTTTAACACACTCATGCATCAAATCAAACAGGATCATATGCAACTTAATTTTTTCTGAAAATCAAGGCAAAAAGAGATTACCTTAGAACCCCACAATCCAGGGTCCTAGTGGAAGCAATTCCACCTCCAATCCAACTCGGGTTGGAGCAGAACTTAATCAACAACAATGATCAACCTGAAAAAAGAAAATCAAAGAAAAACACAATATATATAATATTTCTGTTTTCACCTTTTTTCTTTCTTAAAGATCTTTCCAAACTTCTTAAAACTTATCAACACGTTTTAAATCCTTTCTAAATTCACAAATCAATTTTCTTTTTCCACTTTCACTTCAAAGACTATTGATTTATGAAATTTAAAAACCTTTAAAACTTTTTGAAAACTCTACTCAAACCTTTCACAAATAACAATGGAACTCAGCTTTTTTTGCGATGACTAATACCAAACTTTTTATAACAATAAAAGGAATAGCTAAAATACTAACACCAACTTTATTTCACAAAAAAGGGATTACAAAGGTTTTTTGCAAAAAAAACTGGAACAAGGGATTGTGAACATGCTCACACCCTTTTTATAGACTAATTGGAACATTCTAGGCTAATAATAAAATAATACAAAGATGTAAACCCTAATTTGGAAAATCTCCAAAATGCCCTCTTCTTTGTTGACGAATCTTGGTCAAAAAGGGTGCTCCATGTGATATGCCAGTTGGAAGACTATTCTTGGACGTTTGATCAACCTTGGGGACAAAGGAGTGCATGGGAATCGTTCATCTTGTCGGGGTTTTGGGTTTTGGGAAAAAGATGTTGACAGGGGAGGGTTGGGGAAGGACCACAGGGACACGTGGATGCATTGTGAGTGGTGGGTTTAGGTGAGGTGAGTGTGAATTTGAGATCTGGAGGTTTACAGCTTAAAACCCTTTGGATTGAAGTTAATCAGAACTGGGGATTAACTAGGGTTCGTTGGGATTAAGGGGTGTTTAGATTCGTTTTGGGTTTAAACACTTTTTAAATAAAGTGTTATGGGGGAAAATAAAGTGGGTAAGTGGGATTTGACTTTCTTTGACCCAGTTTAAATAATAAACCCGGGTTGGTGGGATTGGGTAGGGTCGGTTTAATGGGTTTGGGTAAATAAAATGGGTAGGGCTGAGGTGTCGCTTGTTGGTTGGGTGTGGGAGTTTGTGGTTTTAACAGGTTTGGTCCCCAAGCATTTAACTTCCTTTCACTTTGTAATAAATAGCTATCAGCGCTGGTTTTAGCCTTATCAACTTTGGAAACTTGTCAAAACTTGCACAAAACTTTCCAAAAACTTTTCCAAAGGGCTCCTTTTGTAATAACTTGATTTTCCAAGGGCTGATCTTGTACAATCTTCAAACATTAAGGCTTATACTTGTACATTTGATATATTGAGGGTCAAATGTGACAAGTTCTTCAAAGATGAGGGGCCATTTTTGCCAATCTTCAATTCTTCAAGGGTCATTTTGCAAATTTCCAAACTTGGGCCCGGTTCATTGTGCGACTTCGTTTCCCGTGTTCGTTTTTGATTGATTCTTGTGTTCTTTTGCCAATTCCTCAATATCCGTACCTAAAAATACACAAGTAACAAACACGAGCATATATTTGGCATGTTTTATGATATTTTATGCAATTTAAGGCCGTTTTGGACGATGAGACCATGTATAAAAGCAGTCTCATCACTCCCCCATACTAAACCATTGCCGTGCCCTCACGCAATGCTAAGAATAAAGTATCGAAGCATCTCCAAAATTTAATTTTATGACTTTATTGAAATGATAACTAGCTACACTACACTATTACTACTACTTGTGTTTTAGACATAATGTATGATTTTCATCGCAAAATGGGACGTTTAGGTTCATAGAACAAGAACACGTGAATGCTTCGTTAGAAATAATTTCGTCGTCCTCGATTTTCACTTTAATTCCATGCCAAGCGTGTAACGAGATCATTGTCATTATAAGTTAGTAATGCTAACACTACTCATATGCCCTAATCACGTACTTATTCTCCCATTATTCCTAAGTTGTATCTCTTATATTTTATTATGTCTTAATGATCACGAGGATACATCATTGACTTATGCGATGATAGAGATTTAGGTCTAAAAATAGAGTCCTAACGGTGTAACTAAGACCATCAAATCAATAACCCCTCCTAATAGACAACGATGTTAAAAAATTAAGTTGACAAGAAGAATCGATAAACACGGTTTTATAACGGTTTTGAACATGAGACTTATTACCAATACTTTTATACGCCCCCTAACGGAAGGACCTTATTATCTTTGGTTTACCTCCATCTTTTATTCAACTTCGCCATGAAGCTTTTATTATGACTTCGGTCTTGCCTTGCCTTTTATTATCCGCCATCATCGGTGGTTTTATTAGCCAAAGACGTATATCCTCACGCTAAAGCGAATTTTGGATCTTTAAAGCTTCGAAGATTAAGGCTTGATTCACTTTCAATTTTGCATAGATTTTAGGCCTTGTGGGGCTTCAAATTGTTTGCTTGATTTAGGTGAGCACTTGAAATCTTATTATTGGGTGAAGCTTTCGATTATTTGGGTGCCAATACTTCAAAACCGTGACGCTGGCGATACCTTAATGTCTTCCCAATTTAGTTACACGGAAGCTACTAGAAAAGACTAGAAACCCAACAATCAAAACTAAACCGCTAAGTCAATATTTATTAAGCAAAAATATTTACATGCGAAGGGAGAATAAGCAAACAACGAGAACACATAAGTTTTTGAAAGAATACGAGTACTCTACGTTTAGCATAGTAACTTATAATTAACTCTATCATTTCTCGTCCTCATTTAAGAGACTTAGCCTAATGTGTAGTTAAGGAATCAAAGCTAAGTGCTCAACACGCACGGTCGAGTCAAAAATTACTCTTATTCTCGCCATCGGAAAATCTACATTCGTGTCTTCAAACACTTATGAAACATGAGAAAAATTTTAAAATTTGGCCATTTTTAGCCTTATTTTGCAAGAAAATGATAAACAAAACGATAAACTTTGGAAAGCGTGAAGGTTTGGCAAGGCAAGTATCTATTCACCCCCCCATACTAAAGTTAAACATTGTCCTCAATGTTTCGAGTCTAGGGGTGCAAACACCCCCATACTAGAGACGTAGTCGAATGCCTAATCTAGCATGGAAAGGGTGTAACCAATAAGTAATAGCCGTTTATGAAGTGTGCTATAAAACCTAAGGTTAGAACATAAAAGGATATCATATGTGGATATTGGGAAAGGCCTCCAAAGCAAACGATCGAGTGCTCCCATGAAACGAACACGAGAGGCTCCAATCGTGAAGATGATGATCTAAAAGACACAATTCACAAACAACCACGGAACAAAGGTTGGAAGGGCACAAATCCCCTCACATTAAACTAATTAGAAAGCAATAATATGTACATGGATAAGCATGGGTCTCCCCCACGAGGCACCTTGTTTTTGATAACCGAGTCAAAAGCTCGACTCGAATCCCTATAAATGTGATCATTTAGGGATAATCATGGTATGGTCAATTTTTGGTGGGGCTTACATGATAAACAAGGCCCAAAAACAACCGGTATTAAGGACTAAGTCCTTTGATGATGCAAAATACCGGGATCAAAGATGGCGTTCTCGTTTTCTTTGGAAAAACAAATCAACGCCACTTTGTCGTGTGTCAACACAAACTCAAAGAGTTTCAAGAAAATAGATGAGAAGGAATAGAAGGGTGGGACAATGGGTAAGTTTCTAAAAACATGAGCTACTCGAGGTAGACTCGCACCAATCAAATGAAAAGATTTTCCATTTATTGCATCGGTGGAAGACCGAGATTTCCCTATAAAAGCAATTCCAGGATCAAATATCTCGTCCTCGGTGGAGAAAGGAGAGGGAACATAAGGGGCTTCCCCCACACTCGGTCCACACAAAGCATCGTCAAAAGGGGAAGACGAGCTTGTAGTACTCAATAAACGCGGTGATGACGGAGTTAGAATTGTAGAAAAATCCTTTAAATTAGATTCAAAATCTTTTCCTTTTTCATCTTTAACACTCTCCTTGTGAAAACCCGATTTAATTATGTCAAAAATATTTGGTGTATCTAAAACAATGTTAGTCACACTAAAAATTCTCACATTTTGAAAGCGTTTTGGTTTAGGTGGTGGCAAGTTTTCAAATCTTTTGTCAACAAAGAAAACCTCCCCATCGGGATCAACGTATTCATCATCCGAAGAATCACTCGAGATTGGAATTATCGGCTTAACACTCTTAACCTCCATCGGCGGAGGGGACGGAACTTCATTTTTCTCAACAACTCCTAAAACTCTATTTGAAATCCTTTGACAAATGTTTTTGATTGGATTGACATTGTACAAAGATGTGATCGAATAAACATGAGAAAGAGTGGAGTTTTGGGTTGCATTAATGACGAGTTCTTCCTCATTGAAACGAAGAGTGATTTTTCTTGCATGCACATCGATAAGTGCTCTCGAGGTATCCAAAAAAGATCGACCTAAAATTAACGGAACTTTAGGATCGATGGGAATATCAACAACTATGAAGTCCACGGGATAATAGAATTTCCCGACTTTCACAAAGACGTCCTCGGCAACTCCACAAGCTAGAATCGTAGAATGATCGGCCATCTCGATTGACATTCTTGAAGGAGTGAGATTTGGAAGATTAAGCGACTTAAAAATCTCGAGAGGCATCAAATTAATACTAGCACCAAGATCGGCCAAGGCGTAGCATTCTTCCATGTCTTGGATAGCACATGGGATTAAAAACTTTCCAGGATCACCAACTTTTTGAGGTATGCGGCTTAGAAAAACCGATGAACAACTAGACGATTTTTGCAATTTTTCTTTGTTATTCAACATACTTTTGAAGTTCGCGGCAAATCGAGGCATCATGACTAAGGCGTCGGCAAAACTTATATTGAAATGCAAGTCACGAAACATTTTCATAAAGAGTTCAAATTGATAATTATTTCGTTCTTGTGCCTTTTCCTTGTCTCGTCTTGATGGGTAGGGTAAAGGTGGTGTGGGTTGGGGCAAATTAGGCATAGGCATCGGCCTTGGAATCTCGGGTTCCATAATGGGTATTGGTTCAACCGTAGGTGTGGTTTGAGCGGTACTTCGTGGGCTTGTAATGTGCTCCTTTTCGACCACGACCTCGGGTTCTTTCTCTTTTTCCTTCTCCATAGAAGTACTTGGGCGAGAAATGGGTTCTTTGAAAGTTTTACCACTACGAGTGGTAATAACCTTCAATTCTCCTTTCGGGTTTACAATGGTATCACTAGGAAGACCACCCGAAGAAGAGGGCTTACACATGATAGCTTCAAACATTTTAGCCATTCGATCTTCAAACTTAGATTGCCTAGCATCCGCTTTCAACAACTCTTGCTTAATCTCATGTTGTCCTTGCTCCATTTTTTGTTGATTTTGTTGGAGTCGTGTGACATTTCCTTCCATTTTATTAGCATGAGTTTTAAGTTCATTAGCAAGTTCGGTTTTAAGCTCATTTTTCAATTCGGACCTTAAGCTAACCATTTCACGTTGCATGTTGTCAAACTTAGCATCATTAGTCTTAGCATAATTCAAAAATTCTCCTTGAAGATTTTTGGTATGATCGTTTTGAAAACCTTGGGCATTAGTTTGAAAATCACGGTTTTGGTTTTGGTTTGAAATTTGCCCATTTCCACTTTGGTAATTACCTTTGTTATAGTTCCTTTGATTTCCTTGGTAATTTCCACCTTGGTTGTTGTTGTTGCGATAATTATTAGCATTTTGATTGGGTTGAGCTTGATTTGAACGTGAACCTTGACCTATTTGGTTATAAGTTCCCGTGGCTACAAAAGCATTTGAAGTGTTACCATCCGCGGTAATGCACTCGGATAAATCATGAGCTCCCCCACACGACAAACAACTTTTAGAAACCGCTTTAACCGAAGCGGTGTTGGAAGCTTCTTGAGCCTTCCAATGGGACATAAGGTTTGCAAATCTATCGAAAAATCGGTTTTCTTCATTTGCTTCATCATGTAATGCATTGATACTTTGAGACGATGATGAGACCCTTTTGGCAACACTCGGTGTGTGACGAGGGCTATAAACCTTAGACCTATTCTCGATTATGACCAAAGCTTCTTCAACCGTTTTACACAAAAAATTACCACCCGCGGTGGCGTTTAAATAATCTCTTTCATGATCGTTAAGTCCATTGTAAAACGTGTCGATTTGGTGCAAATCGGAAAAACCATGATGAGGACATTCGTGTAACATCTCCTTAAACCTATTCCAAGCCGTAGAAAAACTTTCATTTGGTTCTTGTGAAAATTTAGAAATTTCATTCTTCAAATGCGTAGTCTTAGAGGGCGGAAAAAATTGGTTCACGAACTTCGAAACGAGATCCTTCCACGTCAATATAGAATTGGGTGGCTCTTTCTCTAACCAAATTTTAGCGGGCCCCGCTAAGGAATACGGAAATAACATCATCTTAATCGAGTCATTCGAGACATCCTTGAATTTGCACGTGGCGGTAAGACGATTAAATTGGCGGATATGGTTGTGGGGATTGTCCTTCTCATCACCACGGAATTTGTTGTTTTGGATCATTGACAACAAACCCGTTTTCACCTCAAAATTCTCCGCAAGGATTGCGGGAATCACAATAGCTTCTCCATAACCCTCGGTGGGTGCTTGAAGTAACTCCATCATAGTTCGATTCGCCATGGTTGGTTCCTCTCGTACAATGGGTTCGTCAATAGGAGACTCCTCACTAGAAAGAGTGAGTGATTTGTTTCTTCGTTTACGTGCACGTCTAGCTTTAGAGCGAGTTTGCATAAACGTCACGTACAACGAGAAGGCGAGCAAAGAAGATTCTTTTTGGTATTTTGTGTTTTTTCAATTTTTTGTGGTTTTTGATTGTATTAACTTTTTTGGAATTGGTGAATATATTGAGTAGACAATGAGTCCACAAATCTCCTCACTAATCAAATCTCTTGATTAAAAAGGCCTCAAGGAATGAAAACGATCACGTGGAGTGAACGCCTTCGATGACTTTAGAACGATGGTGGAACACCAAATCGTTCAAGAGGGTTTAATCAAATGGAAACCAAGAAAATATATATGATATGTAATAATACTTTGGGCGGCAAAACCCTCGATTCACTCTCAAAATCAAATACGCACAAGCAAGCGGAGGAAACGAGGCGGCGCGAAGCACTTAAGAGCCTTTTTCCTTTAGGTTGTGAAATACAACCGCCTTATACCCACCTTATAGTTTGTATTTTCAAGATTAAGCTTCACGAAAGTATTTATCTATTTTTGCCTTTTTTTTTTCTTTGGTTTGAGATTCGAATACAATGATCGAGTGATGAAATCCCGAATCAAGGTTGTGATTGCTCACGTATTTGGAGTACTTGTGTATTTATTGTTCTACGTATACAATATACTAATAGTATTCACACAAAAACCGAAAAACGATAATACGTATTAATAGAGTGCTATTAATACAATTATATTTATGGCTAATATAGAAAAACAACAATGGTCAATCAAAACACAACACGCCTCCCCGGCAGCGGCGCCAAAAATGATGTAATGATTTTGTATATACTTTATTTTAGGAAAAACAAAGCAACACAAAAAGCGGTAAGTATTAAGCGTCGGTTTAGGAAAACCAAGCACTTATGACCCTTAAGAAGGTGAGTTCGTTCTCGAGGAGGCACGTGTGTTGTGTAATGAATGATTGATTATGTTTTTGATTATTAATGAGAAGAAAAGAAGAGAAAATGACGAAGACGAAAAAATTAGAAAATAAATAAGGGAAAAACACTATTAGAAAGTTACGACGAAGAACGTAAAAAAACACAAAATTTAAAATTTTAATCTAAAAATTCCTAAAAATTACTAAAAACTCTCAAATAATATTATAAGAGTTTACAAAAAATTCAAACTTGCCAAAACCTTTTAATTAATTTAATAATGACTTTTTAATGCTAATTAAAGCCCTAAAAATCACTTTTAAATATTAAAAAGCCCTAAACAAGATTTTATAGTTTGTAAACATCAAAAATGACCTAATTAAGCTAAAAACTATTTTTAAAAATTTTAAAACCAAATTAAACTATTTTTAAACTCCTAAAAACTATTAAAAACTATTAAATCTTAAATTAATTCTAAAAATTAATTGAAAAGCCTAAAAATTATTCTACAAATGGGAAAAGTCTTAATTAATGCTATAGAATCTAGGAAAAATGAAAAAGAAATTAAAATAAAACTTTGAAATTTAAATAATAAAATAATAATAAAATAATGCTAAAAATGAAAAGTCCTTAAATAAATTCTAAAAAATTCTCAAAAATCCTAAATATTCTAACTAAGAAGAAAATGTAAACAAAAGTTTCTGAAACCTTTTAATTAATTTTATATTAATTTTTAAAGTTGCTAAAAAACCCTAAAATCAAATAAAATCAAAAATTAAAGTTTTTGAAAACTTTTTCATATGTAAACCCCAAAAATAAGAATAAAAACCTAAAAACTATTTTTTTGTAATTTAAATCTACTTTTAACTATTTTTTAATGACTTTTTAATATACGGCTATTAATTAAATCCTAGTAAATAATTAAATAAATGGAAAAATAAGAAAATAAGCTAGAAAAATCCCTAATGCTATTACTAATCCAGGAAAAATGAAAAGAAGCCAAGAGGCTTAATAAATAAGCTGAAAATGAATAAATAAGCCACGGCTTATTTTAGATAAGCAAAAGCACAAACACCTTAAATAATAAACCTGGTAAACTCTTACCAGTCAAAGACCCTAGGGCAGATGGTAAGAGCGTTGTGTTGTGAGAGGAGTGGCGCAGGTTCGAGTCCTGGCCACGTCCTTTTTGGATATTTATTTTTTTTTCTTTTTTAAAACTTTACCAATCCAACTCTGACCCTTGTTATGCTTATAATCCAATCCAGTAACTTCTATTTATTCAAGATTAAACCAAATTGAGTCCAAAAACGTGCCAGTAACAAATTTTTGCAAGAACACTTGTTCTTTGTTTCTGTTTTGTCTTCACAGGTGGTGAAACACACCAAGAGGGCTTGGTGTTGTGTTTTGGTGTTGATTATGGGACACAATGGCACCCTTGTGCTCTTTCTGAGCACAAGGAGTCAGAATACACAAGTAGCAATCAAATGGCACACAAAAATCAAAGAACCAACGCACAAACAGGCCTAGGCATTTCTCTGATATAATAGGCTAGGCCAGTGGACTTAAGGGCTTCTAGCTTGCACTCTAGTGACTTCTAAAAGCTCATATTCAACATACTCAATCAACAATTGATATTCTAGCAATAACAACTCATAAAACACCCTATTACTCACAGATTTCAAAGAATCAAGCACAAAAATTCAACAAAACTCAAGCAGATTATGACTTGGCAAATTTTACTCTATGATTTCACTTTTCAATCACACCAATTGTTCCAAAACCTCTCTAATCTAATTACCAACTGATACTTTACCTATTTCAATCCTATTAAACAATTCTAACACATTATCCAAGCTTAAATCAAAATTATGACCCTGCTTAAACAGAGATCCAAACACCCCTTAATATTTTTAAAAACCAAATTTTCAAACAAAATCACTTACAAACTTAATCAAACTATTCCAAATAGCATCAAACATGCATGATAACACAAATAAACACAAATCAGCAACTTTTAACACACTCATGCATCAAATCAAACAGGATCATATGCAACTTAATTTTTTCTGAAAATCAAGGCAAAAAGAGATTACCTTAGAACCCCACAATCCAGGGTCCTAGTGGAAGCAATTCCACCTCCAATCCAACTCGGGTTGGAGCAGAACTTAATCAACAACAATGATCAACCTGAAAAAAGAAAATCAAAGAAAAACACAATATATATAATATTTCTGTTTTCACCTTTTTTCTTTCTTAAAGATCTTTCCAAACTTCTTAAAACTTATCAACACGTTTTAAATCCTTTCTAAATTCACAAATCAATTTTCTTTTTCCACTTTCACTTCAAAGACTATTGATTTATGAAATTTAAAAACCTTTAAAACTTTTTGAAAACTCTACTCAAACCTTTCACAAATAACAATGGAACTCAGCTTTTTTTGCAATGACTAATACCAAACTTTTTATAACAATAAAAGGAATAGCTAAAATACTAACACCAACTTTATTTCACAAAAAAGGGATTACAAAGGCTTTTTGCAAAAAAAACTGGAACAAGGGATTGTGAACATGCTCACACCCTTTTTATAGACTAATTGGAACATTCTAGGCTAATAATAAAATAATACAAAGATGTAAACCCTAATTTGGAAAATCTCCAAAATGCCCTCTTCTTTGTTGACGAATCTTGGTCAAAAAGGGTGCTCCATGTGATATGCCAGTTGGAAGACTATTCTTGGACGTTTGATCAACCTTGGGGACAAAGGAGTGCATGGGAATCGTTCATCTTGTCGGGGTTTTGGGTTTTGGGAAAAAGATGTTGACAGGGGAGGGTTGGGGAAGGACCACAGGGACACGTGGATGCATTGTGAGTGGTGGGTTTAGGTGAGGTGAGTGTGAATTTGAGATCTGGAGGTTTACAGCTTAAAACCCTTTGGATTGAAGTTAATCAGAACTGGGGATTAACTAGGGTTCGTTGGGATTAAGGGGTGTTTAGATTCGTTTTGGGTTTAAACACTTTTTAAATAAAGTGTTATGGGGGGAAAATAAAGTGGGTAAGTGGGATTTGACTTTCTTTGACCCAGTTTAAATAATAAACCCGGGTTGGTGGGATTGGGTAGGGTCGGTTTAATGGGTTTGGGTAAATAAAATGGGTAGGGCTGAGGTGTCGCTTGTTGGTTGGGTGTGGGAGTTTGTGGTTTTAACAGGTTTGGTCCCCAAGCATTTAACTTCCTTTCACTTTGTAATAAATAGCTATCAGCGCTGGTTTTAGCCTTATCAACTTTGGAAACTTGTCAAAACTTGCACAAAACTTTCCAAAAACTTTTCCAAAGGGCTCCTTTTGTAATAACTTGATTTTCCAAGGGCTGATCTTGTACAATCTTCAAACATTAAGGCTTATACTTGTACATTTGATATATTGAGGGTCAAATGTGACAAGTTCTTCAAAGATGAGGGGCCATTTTTGCCAATCTTCAATTCTTCAAGGGTCATTTTGCAAATTTCCAAACTTGGGCCCGGTTCATTGTGCGACTTTGTTTCCCGTGTTCGTTTTTGATTGATTCTTGTGTTCTTTTGCCAATTCCTCAATATCCGTACCTAAAAATACACAAGTAACAAACACGAGCATATATTTGGCATGTTTTATGATATTTTATGCAATTTAAGGCCGTTTTGGACGATGAGACCATGTATAAAAGCAGTCTCATCAATCATAAATTTAAAGAACAAGAGAAATGAAAAATGGGGAAGAGAGGCTTGTCAAGCCTCCAACAACCTAAACAAAATGGCTAGTAATGTGTATTTATAGGGGAGGAAGGGATTAGTGGAAGTAAGCTTCCTCCCCTCTTTCCTCTTTTCCTTAATTGCGTCATTAGGTCCCTCCTTTCTTTAATCTTCTTAAATCTTGGACTATAATGACTTTGGCTTGGGATTTCTTTGAACTCATCTTGTAATTCTTCAATAAATTATACTTGAGTTCTTCGGCTTTTGGTAAACTTCCGTCTTTTGACTTTTTCTTCGATAAATCTTCAGAATTGGTCTTGGACTTCCGTTCTTTTTCCACTCTTGATCTTTCGACTTCGTCTTTTGTCTTTTACTTCAATAAAAGCCCGTGATAGCCGTGTTTTCTCCACTTTTCACCTTCTCGACCCTGAAACACAATAAAAACACAAACCACGCATAATTCCGCCATTTATGACATAAAATATACGTTTAGGTCCCGTTTTAATGTAATTAAGTGGTAGAAAAGATGGGTGTTTTCACACCTATCAAATCCCCTACACTTAACCATTGCAATGCCCTCATGCAATGCTTAGCAATAAAGCAAGGTTTACACTTTCCATCATAATCAACCTAGCTTGGCCTTTATTAAACAACTAAGGAAAATCAAAAAGATAGAAAATAACAAGATGCAACAAGGAAGAAACTTGTAAAGAAATCTAAGACTTACATTAGGGCTTGTGTGTCATGAATGTTTATCACCCTCAAGTTTCACGTTCCCTATGCCAAGCTTAAAAACAAGATCATTGTTAGTACAAGTTAGCATAGCAAACATTTACTCATGCGGTTCAATTAATCACTTAAACTCCCTTATTCCTATGGGTATCTCTTATATTTTATTTTTGTCTTAGAATGATCATGAAGATGCATTGTTGGACTTATTTCGATAGTTTATTTAAGCTGAAAGCAAAGTAGGATGATTTGATCAATAGTTAGCTAAAGGACAAAATCTCTTAAAACTGCTTCTCGGGATATCAAAAAGTTCATATCTTGGCATAACTTGGTTCACGATTTGAGACCTTTCTCGGGCCGATATTTGGCATGTACTTCGTACTTCATATCTTGAGAGACGTGCTTGAGATAATGGTCTTCTCATCGTTCATAGAGTTTCTTCACTTGGAGACTTTTAAGAGGTACTCCAACTTTGTTGACCACGACTTCATGATTATTTCTTCAATCTCTATTTGGGATTTTGAGATACAACGATCCGCCTCCTTTTCGGACTTGGATCTATTTATCCTCATACCTTGTTAGGGTCTTTTCGGATAGACTTCTCCATGATCTTTATGGGAGTTGATTGCTTTTCGTCGTGAGTCTTGATACTTCATATTGATTTTGGGAATAATGCTTTTCACATCACTTTGGATTTTCAGCAATAAAATTGAATCCTCATGCCTTGTTAGGGCCTTTTCGGACTCGCCAATCTTCGCACCCCGCTTCATAAGTTATGCCTTGGCTATGAACTCTTATCATTACCGAGCAACTTTTAAACGATCTTGGGCTAGAAGCTAAGTAACTTTTCAAATCGTACGACCTTACTTATTGCAGATAATTTATTAGCAAGTGATGGGAGAAATAGATCATAATTAACTCACATAAGTTAATGAGAGAATACCAAACTTGTAACCAACTCTATCATTTCTCGTTCTCCATAATTTAAAATCTCAAGGAATGAGACTCGTGGATGCTTAGCCTAATAAACCAATTAAGGTCTACATGGTTAAGGATACTAGCTAGAGTGAACTTGGATAAGTAAACTCGGGTTGAGTCAAAAAATTCACAACGGGCCTAATATATCTAAGATAACTAAACTTGTTAAAACCATTTTATTAAAATAAGAGAAAAGTAGCAAAAATAAAGGGAACTACAACTAGGCCAAAATAGATTAAAAATTTTGAAAAATGTCAAAAAATTGATTTTCTGGTTAAAATGAGGGCAAATACAAGGAAAAGGCCACTTAGCTTCGATAGAAGTCCCCCTACACTTAATATAAACATTATCCTCAATGTTTAAGCATGTGGGAGTAAACTCCCCTACACTTAGGACATTGTGCACTTTGTTTAAATCTCGTTAAGGGAAAGACAACTAAAGAGATTCCTATTTTAATATTGAGAAATATAAAATAGTGAATCGAAAAGAGTTTAGGATAGAACCGGGAAGAAGGGAACACGGAATCACGGTTCGTCAAAAGTCATCAAGAGTGTGTCTTTGAAGCTCTAATCCCTGCACATGATAAGAAAGAAAGCAAGAAACACCACGGGGCTCCCCCTACACTTATGGTGAAAATAGATAGATAATTGGGTTGCCTCCCAAAAAGCGCTTGTTTTTGTTGACCGAGTCACGAGCCTGACTCGTCCCCGAATTAAATGGTCCATGGGGAAGCCTCGAATGTGATACCGGGATCAAAGACCTTGTCCTCGTTCCCGGTTGACATCAACAAAGGAGAGGCGGGGGAATAAGTCTTGACAGGGAGAAAGGTCCTTTCAACATACGTATAGTATGTGAATTCAAGATCCACGGGAGGTGGGTTGGGTGTAGTAAGCACATTGCCATGCCCCAAAGACAATGGATGCTGAGCAAACGGTAAAGCCGTATTGTTACCAATCATAGCATAATCAATGTCACCTCCCGGGTCGAAGCACTCATCCTCATTTCCTGGTATAAAACGAGTAGAGTAAAAGTGATACATCACCCGCTTGGGTGTGCACGTGGGAGGATGAGGTGGTAATATAATATGAGAATTATGAGAACAATTACCTTCCACCTGCGTCCCTTTTCCAGTAGATTCACATCTTTCCACCTCTGGGATAGAAGGTGTAGTGTCATCGTGTAATAAATCTTCTAGAAAAAGTATATCTCCTTCCTCATCAGAATACCCGGATGTGTATTCCACGGGTGTATCAATAGCAAGAAACTCATCGATCTCAGGAATGTGAAAACTATCATCACTAAGGAGTGAAGTATTTTGCTTTAGAAATTCCTCCTCGTCGAAAATAACCTCAATATCGTCATCACTCTCCTCATTATCTATAGGGCCAATAATATGCTCAGTGATATGAGTACTCGTCTGATCTTGCGGCTGTAAACATGACTCCATACAAGTTCGCAGCGTGTATAAAAGCTCTTTTGATTGTGCTTGAAAAGCTGTAGCAAGATCGACAATTGGTTCTTGGTAACTCATCCCGTGACGAGGCTGATGATCGAGTGAGTGCGGTGGGGGCTCATAGTGTTGAAAACCTGAATTATAGCAAGGTTGTGGCTCATAGTTGTTCATCGGTTGGGAATAATTAGAAACCGGGTTTGGTTCATAATAGTCCATAGGTGAAGAAAACTGAGGATCCGGATTTTGCTCATAATAATTCATTGGTTGACAATAATAGGTATCGTGAGGACCCCCACAGTTTTTGCAAACCGGGTGTGGTGAAAAATCAGGTGCGTCTTGTGGATAGCTATTGTCATTGTCATAATTGTACCCCGGTTCTTGCCTGTGACCATACGGGTATCGAACCGGGCACGAAACATGCCAATGAGAATCGCTTCCACAATAGATGCACGGGGGAACAGGAGGTAGGTTCAAAAAGTACGAATTAGTCTAGTTGCACAAAGGACAAAATCCGGATTGTGTGTAGTCGATATCGTTTCCGCACCGCTCACATGTGCACCATTGGCAAGAGTTGTCCCCAGATAATTGTTTCCCACACCGGACGCAATGGACATAAAAATCCATGAAGAAAGATAGATAAGCAAGAAGAATATTTTTGGTGCAAAACTTTGAAAAAGAAATGCTTTTTATGATTTTTCAAATGTTTTTAGATTTTTGAAAATTTTGGACAAGAAAAATAACGTTCACAAGTGAACGGATCCCAAAATCCAACGCGTCACTCACAAAAAACCTTCGATCTTCACGAAAAGAGCCGGCAGCGGCGCCATTTTATACATTGGTTTTATGTGGGTTCAGATTAAATCTCTCGGAATCTTCTCGAATTGATCTCGGTCTTAAGTGGAATGATTGTTCTTGGTTACTAAATAAAAGGGTTTGGTTTTCTAATCTACTTAAAAAGTTTGAATAAGCTAAAATGAAAATTTAAATCAAAGATAATTAATTTAATTTAATGATGATTAATAAAAACTGGAATTGAGATTAGAATTAAAATTAAAATAAAGAAACAGTATAGAAATAGTAAAGAAACAGTAAACCTTTAAAATGCCCAAATGCCCAAAAGATAACTGATTCGGAAGTTACTGTTCATTCGAAAGGTGAAGATTCATTCGGAACTTGTGCTTCGTTCGGAAGTTTAGGCTTGATTCGGAACTTGTGCTTCGTTCGGAAGTTTAGGCTTGATTCGGAACTTTCCGTTTCATCCGGAACTTACTGATTCGGAAGTTTTATATGTTCCGATTCGGAACATTTGGTAAAAGTTGGTTCGGAAGTCTGAAAATTGGTTCGGAACTTTTCAAAGTTCCTATTCGGAAGAAATCGGTTCGGAACTTTTTGGCTTGGCTCGGAACTTTAGCTTCGTTCGGAAGTTCTTCTTGGTTCGGAAGTTTGAAAATTGGTTCGGAACTTTTCAAAGTTCCGATTCGGAAGAAATCGGTTCGGAACTTTTGACTGACTCGGAACTTTTGAAAACAAAACTCATTCGGAAGTTACTGTTCACTCGTTCGGAACTTCTGGAAAACCCAGATACAGAAACAATACCGAAGAACAAGGAAACACGATTTTGATCCAAAAATCACCAAGTTTTTCACCAAAAACTTAAATAAATCAATCACAAAGCATCTACTAACCATAAACTACTAATCCCATCAACAAAAACACAAATCCCAACAACTTTTGAAGATCAAATCAAGAAAATAAAAACTTAAAAACTTGAAGATAAAGATGATGATGAACAAGATAAAATGGAAAGATTAAACAAGAACTTTGTATTGAATGATTAATGTTTTGACAAGATAAATCAAAGATTAAAATTACAAGATGAGAAAATTAAAGATTAAAATCACCAATCACCCTAATGGTGATGGTGATGAAACGGAACAGAGAGAAAAAGTGGGGAAGAAGAAAAAACTAAAAACTCTCCTCCCTAAATGTGTGAGGGGAGGGCTATTTATAGCCTTGTCTTTTGGTTGGTGAGTGGGCTTTCTCCCGTTCTTCTTGTCTTTTCGTCTTTTCAAAAAAGTTTCCGTTTTCGATTCTGATTCGGGATTTTTCGTCGATTAAATTCAACTCGTCTTTTAATTTCTTCGTTTAATAGACTTGAGTTTCTTCGACTTTTATAAATCTTCCATCTTTGGTCCTTTTCTTCGATAAATCTTCGAATAGGCCCAGTGACTTCAAATCTTTTGAATCTCTTGGACAATAGACTTTATCTTGAGTCTTTTTTCTTCAGTAAAACCCGTGCAATCCCATGTTTTCTTCAATATTCATCCGGTTGGCTCTGAAAACACAATAAACCCAAAAACCACGCATAATTCCAAACAAATGATATTAAATACGTGTTTTGGTCTTGTTTTAGCCAGAATTAAGTGGTAAAAGGATGGGTGTTTACACACCTATCAAATCCCCTACACTTAACCATTGCCATGCCCTCATGCAATGCTTAGTGATAAAGCAATTTTACACTTTTCTCATAATTAATCAACCTTGGCCTTATTCAAACACTACTAAACAAAAATTTAAAGTACTAGAAGAAATTAAAACTTTAAAGGAAACAAAAGGATAGAAAACCATTTTCACTTGAAAATAGCTACATGGAAATAACTTGCAAAGAGATCAATGACTTACATTAGGGCTTTTGTGCTGCGAAGATTTATCACCCTCAAGTTTCACGTTCCCCAAACTAAGCTTAAAAACGAGATCATTGTTATTATATGTTAGCAATTCAAACACTGACACACATGGCTTAATTAAATGCTTAAACTCCCTTATTCCTAGGTGTATCTCTTATATTTTATTTTTGTCTTAGAATGATCATGAAGATGCATTTTTGGACTTATTTCGATAGTTTATTTAGGCTGAAAGCAAAGTAGGACGATTTGATCAATAGTTAGCTAAAGGACAAAATCTCTTAAAACTGCTTCTCGGGATATCAAAAAGTTCATATCTTGGCATAACTTGGTTCACGATTTGAGACCTTTCTCGGGCCGATATTTGGCATGTACTTCATACTTCATATCTTCGAGAGACGTTCTTGAGATAATGGTCTTCTCATCATAATAGAGTTTCTTCACTTGGAGACTTTTGAGGGGTACTCCAACTTTGTTGACCACGACTTCATGATTATTTCTTCGATCTCTATTTGGGATTTTGAGATACAACGATCCGCCTCCTTTTCGGACTTGGATCTATTTATCCTCATACCTTGTTAGGGTCTTTTCGGATAGACTTCTCCATGATCTTTATGGGAGTTGATTGCTTTTCGTCGTGAGTCTTGATCCTTCATATTGATTTTAGGAATAATGCTTTTCACATCACTTTGGATCTTCAGCAATAAAATGGAATCCTCATGCCTTGTTAGGGCCTTTTCGGACTCACCAATCTTCGCACCCCGCTTCATAAGTTATGCCTTGGCTATGAACTCTTATCATTACCGAGCAACTTTTAAACGATCTTGGGCTAGAAGCTAAGTAACTTTTCAAATCGTAAGACCTTACTTATTGCAGATAAATTATTAGCAAGTGATGGGAGAATAGGCAAATAATTACACCAAGTGAGCTTGTGCAAGAATACCGACTTATAATTGACTCTATCATTTCTCGTCCTCCACAATTTAAAATCTCAAGTAATGAGACTCGTGGACACTTAGCCTAATAAACCAATTAAGGTCTACATGGTTAAGGATACTAGCTAGAATAAACTTGGATAAGTCTATTCGGGTTGAGTCAAAATAAACGCAACGGGCCTAATATGTCAAAGACTTCTAAACTAGCTACACCACTTTATTAAAATTTTTGACTTTATTGTGGGATATATACATATGAAAGCAACGATAAAAATTTAAAAATTACAACTAAATGGCCAAAGTTAATAAAAAATTTGAAAAATGTTGAAAAATAGGATTTTCTGGTTAAATGAAGGCATTTTCATGGAAAAGTCCACTTAAAACTTCGATAGAAGTCCCCCCTACACTTAAGATAAACATTGTCCTCAATGTTTAAGCATGTAGGAAAAGTTTCCCCTACACTTATGACATTGTGCACGTTGGTTAACTCAAGTTAAGGAAGAGACGACTAACGTGATCAATTTCAAATGCGAGTATGAAGAAAATTGAATCACGATAGTTGAGAGATAGAACCGGATTTCGGATAACACGGGAGCATGGTTCTTCACAAATTCCAAGAGTGCACTTATCACTGTAGTCACACCACACAAAGACAAACACGTATAGAAGTCCCCCCTACACTTAGGGGATTAAAACATAAAAGGATAGATACTCGGGCTGCCTCCCGAGGAGCGCTTGTTTTTTATAACTGAGTCACGAGCCTGACTCGACCCAAAATTAGTTCATGGGGAACGTGGTGAGGGATGGAATCACCTCCTGAAAGGTGTCCTCACCAAAGTACAACTTCACTCGTTGGCCATTCACCTTAAAATTAGGTCAATTAGGTTGAGCGAGCTCGAGAGTACCATATGGAGAAATTTGGGCAATGGTGAATTGGCCGGACCAACGAGATTTGAGCTTTCCCGAGAAGATTTTCAACCGAGAGTTAAAAAGTAAGACTTTGTCTCCAACATGGAACTCTTGGTTTTTGATCTTGGAGTCGTGAATGAGCTTAGTTCTTTCCTTATAGATCAAAGAATTTTCATAAGCCTCATTACGGAGTTCATTTAGCTCATTGAGTTGGATCTTGCGTAGGTTATCGGCTTTGTTTATATCAAAATTAGCCCACTTCAAGGCCCAATAAGCCTTGTGCTCCAACTCAATGGGGAGGTGGCACGCTTTCCCGTACACAAGACGATAAGGCGTACAGCCGATTGGGGTCTTGTAAGCAGTACGGAAAGCCCACAAAGCATCATCAAGTTTATCAGCCCATGAGGCACGATCCTCTCCCACGGTCCTTTCAAGAATTCTCTTCAGCCCTCGGTTTGATATTTCAGCCTGGCCATTAGTTTGTGGGTGGTAGGCTGTGGAAAGACGATGGTTTACACCGTACTTAGCCATGACTCTAGTAAATTGGTCATTGCAGAAATGAGTCCCACGATCACTAATAATGGCGAGGCACACCGAATCTAGCGAAAAGAGCTTTCAAAAAGTTACAAACCACCCTTGCGTCATTAGTAGGTAAAGCTTTGGCTTCAACCCATTTGGAGACGTAGTCAACGGCTACAAGGATGTATTTGTTTCCTTTAGAAGAGGGGAATGGCCCCATAAAGTCGATACCCCAAACATCAAAAATTTCACACTCTTGAATGAAATTCTGAGGCATCTCGTCTTTATGTGTGATTTTGCCTTGCTTTTGGCAAACATCACATCGTTTAACCATATCGTGAGCATCACGATATATGGAGGGCCAATAAAATCCCGAATCAAACACTTTTTTTGCTGTGTAGTTGGGACCAGAGTGACCACCGGTGGGTCCTTTGTGGCAAGCATCAAGGATTTCAGACGCTGCCGGTCCGTCAACACATCGGCGGATAATCAGGTCGGCACATTGTTTGAATAGGTAAGGGTCGTCCCAAAAGTAAGTCTTGATGTCGGTGAAGAACTTCTTCTTTTGTTGGGACGTCAACCCTTCCTTGAGAATTCCACCCGCCAAGTAGTTTGCAAAGTCCGCAAACCACGGGGTTTCATTCGACTTCGAGTTTATAGACATTAAGGTCTCCAAGGGAAAAGAATCATTGATTTCTTTGGTCGGATGATCCCCTTGGTAAGGATCCTCAAGTCTGCTAAGATGGTCCACGGCTAGGTTTTCAGCTCCTTTTTTATCGCGAATTTCGATTTTAAATTCCTGGAGCAGCAAAACCCAGCGAAGAAGTCTTGGTTTGGAATCTTGCTTTGTCAACAATTACTTCAACGCGGAATGATCGGTATACACAATTGTGGTGGAAAGGACAAGATAGGGGCGAAATTTTTCAAAGGCATAGACAACCGCTAAAAGCTCTTTTTCGGTTGTCGTATAATGCAATTGTGCCCCCGTCATTGTCTTGCTAGCGTAATGGATCGGTTGGAAGTGTTTGTTCACTCTTTGTCCAAGAACCGCTCCAATAGCAAAATCACTAGCATCGCACATCAACTCAAAGGGTAGCTCCCAATTAGGGGTAACCAAGACGGGTGCCTTAGTTAGCTTATCCTTAAGCGAGTTGAAGGCTTCAAGACACTCTTTGGAGAAGATAAAAGGAGTATATTTTTCCAAGAGGTGGGTCATCGGGCGAGCGATTTGAGAAAAATCCTTAATGAATCGACGGTAGAAGCCCGCATGACCCAGAAAACTTCTCACACCCTTCATGGTTGAAGGTGGAGGCAACTTTGCAATAACATCGACTTTAGCACGGTCTACTTCAAGACCGGCTTTCGTGATCTTATGTCCAAGCACGACGCCTTCTTTTACCATAAAATGGCATTTTTCCCAATTCAGAACTAGGCGAGTGTCTTCGCACCGCTTGAGCATACGTTCCAAATTGGCAAGGCAGGAAGAGAAAGAATCCCCGAAGACCGAGAAATCATCCATGAAGACTTCCATGGTTTGTTCAACCATGTCATGGAAGATAGCTAACATGCACCTTTGGAAAGTCCCGGGCGCATTACATAAGCCAAAAGGCATTCGTTTGTAAGCAAATGTGCCATAGGGACAAGTGAATGTAGTTTTCTCTTGATCTTGGGGATCGATGGGTATTTGGAAATAACCCGAGAAACCATCAAGAAAGCAGTAATATTCATTACCGGCTAAGCGTTCAAGCATTTGGTCCATAAAAGGTAGAGGGAAATGATCCTTTCTCGTGGCATCATTGAGTTTGCGGTAGTCTATACAAACGCTCCACCCAGTAACGAGACGAGTGGGAATCAACTCGTTGTGTTCATTGGGAACAACGGTTATTCCGCCCTTCTTGGGCACACAATGGATTAGACTAACCCACGGTGAATCCGAAATAGGGTAAATCATACCCGCATCAAGAAGTTTGATAACCTCTGTTTTGATGACTTCATGGATTTTTGGATTCACCCTTCGTTGGCTTTGAATTGTGGGCTTAAAGTCATCCTCCATGAGAATTTTGTGTGTGCAGAAGTGAGGATCAATTCCACCAATATCCGAAATCTTCCAAGCAATAGCCTTCTTGTGATCTTTCAAAACTGCGACAAGTCGGGCTTTCTCTTCATCCTTCAAATCCTTAGCAATGATAACTGGTGACTTTTTCTCTTCATCAAGGAATACATACTCGAGATGGGGCGGCAACTCCTTAAGTTCTAAATCCGGAGGATTTTCGACGGGAGGCGTTTTCAAAGTCGGAGTATCGATAGCAATGACCGTGGGAGATGGAGGCGAAGGATTGTCTTCGGTGAGAAGATTGTCAAATAAATTCATGTCTTCATCCCCATCGATAGGAGAATCATTAGTAGCTAAATTCGTATCTCCCATGGTATCTTCAAGATTGTTCCAAAATAAATCACTATCTCCACATAGAGACAATGATGAATCAATAGAGGA
Source organism: Glebionis coronaria (assembly GCA_025667525.1). Lineage (NCBI taxonomy): Eukaryota > Viridiplantae > Streptophyta > Magnoliopsida > Asterales > Asteraceae > Glebionis > Glebionis coronaria. The sequence continues at coordinate 195,356,671 of CM046878.1, forward strand.
CACGGTCTCAACATTGGGAAGAGAGGTAGGAATACTTTTGCAAGCATCATTAAAGTGTTCTTCACAAGCCTCATCAAGAACGTCAATACAATTAACGCTCTCATATGAATAAGGCTGTTTAGACAACTTTCCCATGTTGAAGACTACTTTGTCGTCACCCACTCTCATGATAAGCTCACCAGCTTCAACATCAATAAGAGTGCGACCGGTCCTCAAGAATGGACGTCCAACAATTAGTGGCACACGGGGGTCCATCTCGTAGTCGACGACAACAAAATCAGCAGGGAAGGTGAATTTGTCGACTCCTACAATGACGTCTTCGGCTATCCCCACTGGATAAGCAACCGTACGGTTGGCCAATTCCAAAGTCATTTTAGTGGGGACTAGCTCTGGGAGAGATAATTGCTTCCAAACACTTAGAGGCATGAGATTAATACTGGCACCTAGATCGGCTAGGGCCATGCAATTCTCTACTCCCGGGAAATTGCAAGGGATAAGAAAACGACCCGGATCACCAAGCTTGGTTGGCAATTTCCTTAAGAGTACTGCAGAGCAATTCTCATTAAGTTGGGTGTTGGCAATATCGAGGAGCTTTTCCTTGTCGCTCAGAAGATCTTTAAACATTTTGGCGTATTTGGGCATGTGAGCGAGAGCCTCAGCGAAGGAGATATTGAAATTCAGTTGTTTGAACATTTTAAGGAAATTCGAAACCTGAATATCATCCTTGCTCTTTTGCTTCTCTTTCCTCAACCTTGAAGGATAAGGTATATTGGAAGAAGAGGAAGGCTGTAGGGGAATAGGATCACTCACAACCATGGGTGGAGGAGGGGTAGAAGGAAGAGGTGGAGAAATTGGGGAAGGAGAAGGATGAGGAATAGGAGCAGGTGACTCGTTCTCCTTAGTCACAACCATCGATGGAGGTATAGGAAGCTCGGGTTCCTTGGTACCTTTACCACTTCGAGTGGTGATTGCTTTCATCTCCCCTCTTGGGTTCGCAACGGTGTTACTCGGAAGAGTACCCGAAGAAGAGGGTTGATTACCTTGGAAGAAACTAGCCATCATGTTCCTCAGATCATTAGTTTGGCTATCCAACGTGTTTCTCATGTCGGCTCTTAAATCATTTCCTTGCTTGACCAAGTCTGCTTTCAAATTGCGCACTTCCTCTTGGAGATTTCCCACTATCACATCATTGGTTCTCATGTAGGTTGCAACCTCTTGGTGTAATGCAGTGGTGGTTTGGTTGGGAGGAGCATTGTATGCAGGTGGTTGGTAAGCAGGTTGTTGGTAGACTTGATTGTTACGTTGAGGTGGTTGTTGTTGCTTGTGAGGTGGGATGTATGGTTGTCGAGGTTGTTGTTGTTGTTGAGGAGGGCGGTTAAGGTTTTGTTGTTGGTGTGGGTTGTTTGGGGGAAAACCGGGTGGTGAGAGGTAGTTGTTGGAGCGGTAGCTAAGCAAGTTACGGTCACCTTGAGGTCTGGCTTGATAAGCAGGTTGAGGATAGGTGCCATATGCCGCATTCACATTCTCAGCAGGGTAATCTTGGGTGGCGGTACAAGTTGTGTAAGAGTGAGGACCACCGCATATCTCACAAGGTTGGCTGACAGCGTTCACTTGAGCGTTTTTGGCGTTGTTGCTGTTGTTGTTGCTGACGGTGTGGGTGACAAGCGATTCAAGAAGCGTAGTGATTTTGTCCAATCGCTTGTCGCTGTCACTTGTGCTAGCACTAGCGACATTGGTCCGAACACTCTTGGTTTGTACACGAGATTTGTTCTCAATGATGTCCCAAGCAGCATTGGAAGTCTTAGCCAATAGATTACCCCCCGAGGCACTGTTCAGTGAATCTTGGTCACTCATGCTTAAACCATTGTAAAAAGTATTGATTTGATGTACTTTGGTAAAACCATGTTGTGGGCATTTTATTAAAAGATCTTTAAAGCGATCCCAAGATTCACTGAATGACTCATCGTACTTTTCTTCAAAATTTATGATCTCATTCCGCAAAGCGGTAGTACGAGAGGGTGGAAAAAAGTAGTTGATAAACTTTGATTCCAAATCCGTCCACGATAGAATACTCTGTGGCGGTTCTTTAGCAAGCCAATGCCGGGCTTGTCCCTCTAAAGAAAAGGGAAAAAGTTGTAACCTTATAACCTCTTGTGGAACACCATTGAACTTGACCGTGTTGGTGAGTTGCAAGAATCTCTTGATATGGTCGTGTGGATCATCAATGGTTCGTCCCAAGAATGGTTGAGCGGAGACCATCTGGATAAAGCCTGATTTTAACTCGAAATTGTTGGCGGCAATTGGAGGTATGACAATTGGATCCGTGTTGCCATCGACATGAGCTTGCAGCAATTCAATCATTGGGCGGTTATCCGGAAGGGGCTCATTGTTGTTGTTATTATTCATGTTGTTGTTGTTATTATTGTTTGGAGGTGGTACACCGGCCATGTCTAAGTGATCGAGAGGCTCGGGCTCTTGATATGACGTGGATCGAGTGCGCATACACCTGCAAAAGAACGAACAAAGAAAAACAAGGCAAAAATATTTTTGGTTTTTATGGTTTTTAATTTTTTTGTATTTTTGAAAATTTTATATTTTTTATTGATTTTTTGAAAATTTTTATGAAAAAGTAACGTTCACGGGGAACGGATCCCAAAATCCAAGTTCTCACAAAAAACGTTTGATCTTAACGAGAAGAACCGGCAGCGGCGCCATTTGATACATTGATTTTATGTGGGTTCAGATTAAATCTCTCGGAATCTTCTCGAATTGATCTCGGTCTTAAGTGGAATGATTGTTTTTGGTTACTAAATAAAAGGGTTTGGTTTTCTAATCTACTTAAAAAGTTTGAATAAGCTAAAATGAAAATTTAAATCAAAGATAATTAATTTAATTTAATGATGATTAATAAAAACTGGAATTGAGATTAGAATTAAAATTAAAATAAAGAAACAGTATAGAAATAGTAAAGAAACAGTAAACCTTTAAAATGCCCAAATGCCCAGAAGATAACTGATTCGGAAGTTACTGTTCATTCGAAAGGTGAAGATTCATTCGGAACTTGTGCTTCGTTCGGAAGTTTAGGCTTGATTCGGAACTTGTGCTTCGTTCGGAAGTTTAGGCTTGATTCGGAACTTTCCGTTTCATCCGGAACTTACTGATTCGGAAGTTTTATATGTTCCGATTCGGAACATTTGGTAAAAGTTGGTTGGGAAGTCTGAAAATTGGTTCGGAACTTTTCAAAGTTCCGATTCGGAAGAAATCGGTTCGGAACTTTTTGGCTTGGCTCGGAACTTTAGCTTCGTTCGGAAGTTCTTCTTGGTTCGGAAGTTTGAAAATTGGTTCGGAACTTTTCAAAGTTCCGATTCGGAAGAAATCGGTTCGGAACTTTTGACTGACGCGGAACTTTTGAAAACAAAACTCATTCGGAAGTTACTGTTCACTCGTTCGGAACTTCTGGAAAACCCAGATACAGAAACAATACCGAAGAACAAGGAAACACGATTTTGATCCAAAAATCACCAATTTTTTCACCAAAAACTTAAATAAATCAATCACAAAGCATCTACTAACCATAAACTACTAATCCCATCAACAAAAACACAAATCCCAACAACTTTTGAAGATCAAATCAAGAAAATAAAAACTTAAAAACTTGAAGATAAAGATGATGATGAACAAGATAAAATGGAAAGATTAAACAAGAACTTTGTATTGAATGATTAATGTTTTGACAAGATAAATCAAAGATTAAAATTACAAGATGAGAAAATTAAAGATTAAAATCACCAATCACCCTAATGGTGATGGTGATGAAACGGAACAGAGAGAAAAAGTGGGGAAGAAGAAAAAACTAAAAACTCTCCTCCCTAAATGTGTGAGGGGAGGGCTATTTATAGCCTTGTCTTTTGGTTGGTGAGTGGGCTTTCTCCCGTTATTCTTGTCTTTTCGTCTTTTCAGAAAAGTTTCCGTTTTCGATTCTGATTCGGGATTTGTCGTCGATTAAATTCAACTCGTCTTTTAATTTCTTCGTTTAATAGACTTGAGTTTCTTCGACTTTTATAAATCTTCCATCTTTGGTCCTTTTCTTCGATAAATCTTCGAATAGGCCCAGTGACTTCAAATCTTTTGCATCTCTTGGACAATAGACTTTATCTTGAGTCTTTTTTCTTCAGTAAAACCCGTGCAATCCCATGTTTTCTTCAATATTCATCCGGTTGGCTCTGAAAACACAATAAACACAAAAACCACGCATAATTCCAAACAAATGATATTAAATACGTGTTTTGGTCTTGTTTTAGCCAGAATTAAGTGGTAAAAGGATGGGTGTTTACACACCTATCAATAAGCTAAAATAGCTTATTGATAAGCTTAGTTCAATTTAACACTAGCAGGGGCTAGTTTTGGGTGTTGAGCAGTGGAAACTTTTTCCACTGCTTGACTTGTTTGACTTTTTGTCTTTAGTGAACTTTTTGGAGATTCAGATTACACAAAGGCACCCAAATGATCTTTGGATCATAAGTAGTCAATAATAATCAAAAATTCACTAACACAATCACCCAACTGATACAGTTTAATCAATAAAGTACCAGATCTAGCACAGACATGAACAAGTAAGCAATTTAGGTTCAAAAAGCAACTTTAGCATAATTCAGCCAGCCAAATTCAACCAAATTCATACACAAGCTATATTAAACTCAAATAAGCAAGTCTAAACAGGTTTCATGCAATGATTTAAAGAATTAAGCAAGATTCAAGCTAATGAATGTTACTGATGAACACTAACACATGCAGTTTTTCACTTTGCTGATGTATTTGACACACAAGCCAGATTCAACACCTCAAATCTATCAAGTATGTTATATTAATGATGTTTCAACAGCTTTTATCCCTAAACATGAATAAACTCTAGGTTTTCCCAAAATTTTAGGTCAAAAACAGTCAAACTCAATAAGTTATAGCACAATCTTTGATTCAAGGTTTCAAACCACAAAACTTGCAGCAAAACACTCTCACACAAGTGTATATCAGATATAGAGCACAAACACAAACTTCTAACAACACAATACCAAGATTTCAACTTAAACAGGTAGACCCAAACACCCCTTTATCTTTTCAAATCAAAATTTAAACAAGAAAAAGTGTGATTCAGTTAACCCAATGATTAATCTAGCATACAAACAACATTATCATGCAAGACTAAGCAGATTTAAGCCAAGAAATCAACAAGAACAACAGTATAGCACAAATCCACAAAAATCCAATTTTTATCAGATTTTTAAGGTTTCAAGACAAACCTCATGGATGTACATCCACACCCACGAATTTATGAGCTTATGTACTAGCAAGAACAAGTACAAGCTTCCAATAACAACCCTGCTAAGATTCAACAAGGTTAGAGCATAAAATTAAAAACGGAAAGGTGACTTTTTGGAAAATAAACTTGATTAATGCAACCTTGTTACCCCACACTTGATTATCCCCAAGTTATAAGCCTCACAACACCTTAATATCACAATTAGGATGCTATGATCAGCCCTATAACCCAAGAATTCCAAGGTTGAAACAAGAACTTAGCAAAATATCAAATTTTGATCCAATGTGTAATTTCTTACACAAGGTTTAAAAAATGTTTTAAGGTTCAATTCCAGTTAACAAATATCATAAACAAGCTAAAATAAAGGTGGCACTTGGTCTTTCTTCAACAAAACTCAACACACTTTCATTAAATGAAAAGAGGATTTACAAGAAGTTGAACAAGGAAAAACCAAAAGCAAAGCAAAAATGTGAGGTCCTAAGCCTTTATATAGGCATACATGTTGTTTAGGAAAGCTGAAAAAAACGTAACCCTAGCTACTGAAGTCCCATTTTTTCCCTTGTGAAGTTTGAATGTCTTGTGAGGAATTCTTGGCCTTTTGTTGAAGCTGGCAAAGGGGAAATCCATCCAAGGGTGGAGATGAAGCTTGAAAAGTAAGCCAAGTTCTTGGGCGTTGGATTTGCTGGCGTGTTTTGTTTGGACGTGAAGAGTGGGTCAGGGGAGGGTTGGGAATGTCACATGCATGAGAGTGATGGGGGTTTAGGGGTTGGGTTAGGATCATAAGACCTTTAATCATAAATCTGGAAGCAATTAGGTCTTGATTCTTGTTAATTAGAAAAAGCCTAGTTCTGGTATGAACACCAAGAACATAGGTTTAATCTGTTTTGGAAGTTAATTATGTTTAAAAAGTTGTTTTAGGCGCCAAGATTAAATTAATCTTAAACCGGGTTAAGTGGGGTGTGAGGTGGCAGGATGGAGAGTTGTGATTGGTTGAAGTGGTGAGTGGGGTGAGGTGGCAGCCCATGAGTGGTCTAGTTTTGTTTGTTTGTCGACCATAAATAAACCCCAATATTTTGTAAACTTGTCATTTCCAGCTTTTCTTCATAAAAATCCAAATCCCTTTGTTAGCAAAGTTTCATTTTTCACACTTTTGCCCCAAATACTTTTCCAAAGTATTTTCAGGGGTAATCCTTGCCATTTTGTGATTCTTGAGGGACTGATTTGGCATTTTATTCAATGGTAATGGTCTTGACTTGCATATTTGACATTTTGGAGGGCTGAAATTGCCAAGTCATAATGATTGAGGGACCATTTTTGCCAAATCTTCAAAGTTAAAGGTCCTTTTTGTAATTTTGGGATTTTCAAAGGACCAAACTTATAATTTCTTGTACTTTGAAGGACTTCATGATGTATTTGACTTTGAGGAGGATAATGGTTGACAATTTAGCTTTGTTAAGGGACTAAACTTGTCAATTCTTCAAAGTGGAGGGCCCTTATTGTAATTTTGACAAACTTTAGGGACCAAACTTGTAATTATGATGATATGATTGTAGTGTTTTACTACTCTTTAGGAAAAGAGCGTAAATAGCGGAAAGTATCGAGTGATGATTTTAGGAAAAATCAACACTAATGACCCAATCACTTAAAAGAGAGAAGAGATTCGTTTCCCAAGGAGGTATGGTGTTGTGAATTAACTTGTAGGTATTTGAGATTAATATTGAGAAGAATGGGGATGAGAAGATGAAAGACGGTTACGTTAAAATTAAACTACGATGAAAACGTAAAGCCGTGAAAAACTACCCAAATTAAAAAATTATTAAAACCAAAAACCAAAATATCAAAAAGGCTAAAAACAAGTCTCAAATAATATAAACAAAGATAAAAATCCAACAAAGATATTTTAAAACCTTTTATTAATTAAATAATTAATTTTAAATGCTAATTAAAGCCCTAAAATTAAATTTAACTAATTAAAATGTCTAAAATATGATTTTATTGAATAATCACTTAACTTATATTATTAGAAGACTAAAAAGTAATTTTCTAAAAATTAAAACCTATTAAGACTATTTTTAAAACTCTAAAAATGATTAAAAATGATTAAAAACTAATTAAACTTAAATTAATTATAAAAATAAATCTAAAAGCTATAAAAATATTCTAAAAATGGAAATAGTCCTAATTAATGACAAAGAACCTAGGAAAAATGAAAAAGAAAGAAAAATAAAATTTTGAAAAATTAATATTAAAATAATATTAAAATAATACTAAAAATGAAAAGTTTCTAAAATTAATTCTAAAAAATTTCTAAAAATCCTAAATAATATAATTAAGAGAAAAACACAAATTAGAGCTTCTAAACCTTTTTTATTAATTTTATAAAAATCTTTAAAGTTTATAAAAAACCTTAAAATATTATAAAATTAAAAATAAATGTTTTTGAAACCAAATCTTGATGTAAACCTCAAAAATATATTTTATAACCTTAAAATTATTTTTCCTAGAAATAAAAACTCTTTTTGGTATTTTTTATTGATTTTCTAAATTACGTCTAATAATTAAATCCTAGAAAATAATTTAATAAACGGAAAAATGTGAAACCAATTTTTAAAAATCCTAAATCCTATATAAGCCCTAGGAAAAATGAAAAGAATAAGTTTAGCTTAATAAATAAGCTAGAAAAAAGCTTAACAACCTACGGCTTTATAAATAAGCAATAATTGAAAAACAGGTTAAGTATAAAACAAAACCACACCCTAGCAGTCAAAGACCCTAGGGCGCAGTGGTAGTGTTGTGTGTGTGTGAACGTGGTGACCAGGGTTCGAGTCTATATAACCCTCTTTTTGCTTCTTTTTTATTTTTTTATTTTTTTATTTTTTTTTTTTCACAACCAAAACAGTGACACTTGATGACTTGATAACAAACTCCAATTTCTCTATTAGCACAGGATTAAGCCAAATTATCAAAATAAACGTGGACAGGTTACTATCAAGAACAAGCAGGTAGAACTTTGTGTTTTGCTTCACAGAATACACAATCCCCAAGAGGAGCTTGGGAAATAGACTTTTTTGGTGATTATATTGGCACAATGGGGCACCCTTGAGCTTATTGCAGCTCAAGGAGTCAAGCTCAAGCAAATATAAGCACACTAGCACAAGAAATCTCAATCAAATGCACACCAAAAACGTATGTTAAGTCTCTGTGATGAAATAGCTAGGACAGTGGGCTGTGATGCTATCAAATGCACTTCTAGAGGGATTCAGACACCAAAATTTGGCATACAACAACTTCAAATCATGCACAAACAATAACAAACTTAAAATCTCCCTATCACTTCACACAATTCAAAGATCAATCACCCAAAATCTGATAAAATAAGCAGATTTTACCCTTACCAGATTTTAACTCACTTTTTCCTTTTAAACTTCCCAAACTTGCCACCAAACTGATCCAAATTCACTATGAACTAATACCCTAACTATCTCAATCCTTTTTTAACACTTTAGCACGTTTTAATGACCTAACCAAAAATTGTTGCCCTGCTAATACCCTTAGCCAAACACCCTTTTAAATTTTTAAACCAAACTTTTAAACACTAAATCACTCACAAACTTCTACAAACTGATTCTAAAACTCTTAAACATGCATAACAATATTAGTAACACTCAAAGCAAACACCTTTTTCAAACAATTAACACTAAATCAATCAAGATCACACAATTGCTATTTTCTGAGATTTTTTTCAAGGAACAAGGATTTACCTCAAGGTTTTACTTCCAAAACCTTGGTGGATGCAAATCCACTTCCTTATGCACCCGGGTGCATGCAGACTCAATCAACAACTCCTTCAAATCCTGTTTAAAACCAAACAAAGAAAAACAAAACAATATACAAGCAATGATATTCTATTATCCTTTTCCTCCTTTCTTAAATACTTTCCAAAAACTTTTTTAAACCTTCTTAAAAACGTTTTCTTAACTCTATAACACTTAAATGATTCACCTCTCTTAACAATCAAAACATGTGACAGATTTCTCAAGAAATTCAAACTTTCCAAACCTTTTTGAAAAATTTTGAAAATCAAACTCACTTAACCAAATAATAAATGGAACTCAGTTTCCTTTCTCAAATAGACACCAACTTTAAGTAAATAAAAAAGGAATTATATTGTATTAAAACAAAAACCAAACTTTTTATTTCAAATAAAAGGGATTACAAAATTTAGAATGGAAACTGGAACCAGGATCACCCACAGGTTGGGGTCTCTTATATAGGACTCTAATGAACAATCTAGAATGGAAAAATCAAAACCCTAATCACTACAAATTCTCCATTTTGCCCTTGTGCTCTTCTAGACGTTTTTTGATGAAATTGGATCCTGGCTGTTTATATTTGCGTTGGGAGGAAGCCAATGATCTCAGCCTTTGATTTGGGACACGTCAAATACTTGGGGACCAAGGTGGGCTGTGATTGGAGGATTGGGGAATTGGGGGTTTGGTACACATGCGTGGGTTTGGGTACTTTGGGTGTGGGAAGGGTTTGTACGTGTGGGAATTACTCGTGTGTAGTGTTAATTGGAAATTTACCCATATTTGAGTAAAATTGAAACTGGGTAGTAAAAAGATGCACAGTTACCCCTTTGATCCGATTTTAGGGGAAACTTATGTGTTAGGCGCCTTTTTCCTTTTAAATCTTTCCATCTTGACACTTCTGGCCCTTATCTTTTGGAATCTTTGGCATTTAAGGTTTTTAACCTTAGAAAAACGATTTTCCTTTGTATATAAGTTTCAACCTTTTACACAATTGGCACAAAACTTTTCCAAAGCTTTTCAAAGGGTTGTTTATGATATTTTGTGATATTTCAAGGGCTGTTTTTGGACAATCTTGATCTTTAAAGGTCTTCAATGTCTCTTAATCTTCATGAGGGACCATTATTGGCAATTTGAAATTGTTGAGGGACTATTCTTGCCATTTCTTCAAAGTTGAAGGACCTTTTTGTAATTTTGACAAACTTAAGGGACCAAACTTGTAATTATTAATATACAAGGGTTTTAAGTGTCATTTCTTCATTCTTGGAGGATCAATCTTGTTTTGTCTTCAAGTCTTCAAGGGTATTTGATGAAAATTCCATGATTAGGGCCCGGTTCTTTGTACGGCTTCGTTTCTCGTGTTCGTTTTTCCTTGTATCTTGTGATCTTTTGTCTTTTTCACGATATCCATACCTAAAATACACAAGTAAACAAACACAAGCATATATATGGTATTTTATGACATTTTAATGCATTTAAGGCCCGAAAAGAACGATGAGATCATGTATAAATGCCATCTCATCACTCCCCCATACTAAGCCATTGCCGTGCCCTCACGCAATGCTAGAATAAAGTATCTAAGCATCACCAAAGTTCAATTTTATTAACCTTTATTAAAAAAGTAAAAGACTTGCAACATACTACGATGATGTGTAAAGACATAATGTATGATTTTCATCACCAAAATGTGACTTTTAGGGTCAAAGAATAGAAACAAGTTAATGTCCCTTAGAGTAAACTTCGTCATCCTTGATTGTCATACATTCCATGCTAAGTGCAAAAACAAGATCATTGTTGGTACAAGTCACAATGCTAACACTACTCATACGTCCAAATTGTGTAATACTTTTTCTCCCCGCAATCCTAGTTATTATAAAAGGAAATGGGTTACTAGCATTTTTTATCTATTTGTCATGGATCACAAGTGATTCATATTGACTTATTTGAGTAGTTATTAGTCCGAAAGCAAAGTAGCACGATTTGATCAATAGTTAGCCGAAGGACAAAATCTTTTAAAACGGCTTCTCGTGTATCTCCTTAAGTTCATATCTTGGCATAACTCGTTTCACGATTTGAGACCTTTCTCGGACCGATATTTGGCATGTACTTCATACTTCAAATCTTGGGAAGACGTTCTCGAAATTATGGTCTTCTCTTCATATATTTGGAATTTCTTCACTTGACGTTTTTGAGAGATTCTTCATATAGGACCACGACTTCATCATTTTTCTTCAATCTTTACTTTGGATTTTGATATACAACGATCCGCCTCCTTTTCGGACTTGGATATATTTATCCTCATACCTTGTTAGGGTCTTTTTGGATAGACTTTCTCCATTCTTGAGTAATTGCTTCTCGTCGTGTGTCTCGATCCTTCATATTGATTTTGGAACAATGATACTTCACATCATATTTGGATCTTTAGCAAAAATAGAGCTCCTCATGCCTTGTTAGGGCCTTTTTGGATGATCGCCAATCTTCGCGTCCCGTTTCAATAAGTTATGCCTTGGCTATGAACTCTATTCAACCCCGAGCAACTTTTAAACGATCTTGCGCTAGAGGCTAAGTAACTTTTCAAATCGTACGACCTTACTTATTGCAATTATGATTTATTCCTAATGCATTGATCTTATGGGAAGAAAAAGCCACAATTAAAAACATATGAGTTTTTGAAAGAACATTTTCATGTTCTACGTTTAGCATGATCACTTGTCTAACTCTATCATTTCTCGTTCTTCACTATATAAAGACCTCTAATTAAAGAGACTCGTGAATACTTAGCCATGCAAGTCAAAATTAAGCCAAATTTGGATTAGCTTTCATTAAGACTATATCAAATCAAAGTTTTGGGTTTTCAAGCCACCTATAGGATCTTGCACCTTCTTGGACTTTTTCAAGTTTAGAGAATGCGTTTTAAAGTTCCCTTGATAAGTGACTTTCTAGAATCAATTATAGGAACTTGCGAAAAGTTCTTGTTCTTAACCCGAATGAATTAAGACTTTCGCGTTTTAAAGCTCCCTATATAAAAGTCTAGCAAAACTTGAATTGAGCGGGTTAAGGAATGTAAATGGCTCCAAATGCCCATCAAGTCAAAAATTAACTCTTATTCTACCCATCGGAAAATATACATTCGTGTCTTAAAAACACTTATGAAAACTAAGAAAAATTTTAAAATTTGGCCATTTTTAGCCTTATTAGCAAAACAAAACATTGAAAATTGGAAAACGTGAGGGCGTAGCAAAGCAAGTATCTATTCACCCCCCCATACTAAAAGTAAACATTGTCCTCAATGTTTCGAGTCTAAAGGTGGAGCACCCCCATACTAGAGACGAAGAATCGAATGCTTAGGATCTAGCATGGAAAGGGTGATCAACAATATATCTAAAGCCGTTTATTAATTATGCTAAAAGATAATTGTTAGAACAATAAAGGATATGTCATGGATTCGTGAAAAACTTCTTCAAACGAACGATGGAGGCTCACGTAAACGAACACGAGAGTCTTCAATCGTAGATGATGATGATGATCTAGATAACACAATCACAAACAACCACGAGACAACGAGTAGGAAGGGTACAAGTCCCCTTATTAGTGAACATAAAGCATAAAGATATGCATGGGATCTCCCCCACGAGGCACCTCGTTTTGGATTACCGAGTCATGAGCTCGACTCGATCCCCTCAATGCTTAATTATCATTGGGGAAGGTGTCTTGGTCGGGGGAAACCATTGAAGGAATTTCCCCACCAAAGTAGTGCTTAAGCCTATGTCCATTCACCTTGAAATTGGGACCATCATCTTGAGCTAGCTCAATGGTCCCATATGGAAATACTTGTGTAATGGTGAACGGACCCGACCAACGAGATTTCAATTTCCCGGAAAATATCTTAAGACGTGAGTTAAAAAGCAACACTTGATCACCAACGTTAAAAACCCGGTTTTTAATCTTTGAATCATGAAACTTTTTAGTCTTTTCTTTAAAAATTAATGAATTTTCATAAGCATTATCCCTTAATTCATCCAATTCATTCAATTGTATTTTCCGGTGATCTCCCGCGGTCTTTAAGTCAAAATTAGCATGCTTAAGGGCCCAATATGCCTTATGCTCCAATTCAATGGGCAAATGACAATTCTTCCCATAGACTAACTTATAAGGAGTGCAACCGATAGGTGTCTTATAAGCGGTCCTAAAGGCCCATAAAGCGTCATCAAGTTTTTCGGACCATGAAGCACGGTTTTCTCCAATCGACCTTTCTAAAATCCTCTTCAAAGCTCGGTTCGAAACCTCGACTTGCCCACTCGTTTGCGGGTGATAAGCCGTAGAAAGACGATGTGTAACCCCATATTTCTTTAGAACCTTTTCGAATTGGTCATTACAAAAATGGGTTCCACGATCGCTTATAATAGCACGAGGGGTTCCGAACCGAGAGAATAGTTGCTTCAAAAACTTCACTACCACACGAGCATCATTAGTAGGCAAAGCCTTAGCTTCCACCCACTTAGAAAGGTAGTCCACCGCGACGAGGATATATTTGTTGCCATGAGACGATGGGAACGGCCCCATAAAGTCTATTCCCCATATGTCGAAAATCTCACACACTTGAATTATATTTTGCGGCATTTCATCACGTTGAGACGATTTTCCTTGACGTTGGCACGAATCACACGACTTTACAAGTGCGTGTGCATCACGATAGATAGAAGGCCAAAAGAAACCGGCATCGAACACTTTCTTAGCCGTGAGATTAGCACCGTGGTGACCACCCGTGGGTCCCTCGTGACAAGCTCTAAGGATATTAGAAGCTTCGGCACCAAACACACAACGTCGAACGAGTTGATCCGCACAAATCCGAAAGAGATAAGGGTCGTCCTAAAAATAGAACTTGACGTCACGAAAGAATTTTCGTTTTTGTTGTGTCGTCATACCCTTGATTATGAAATTGCCCGCATGGTAATTTGCAATGTCGGCAAACCATGGGGTGGTGTCTTTAAAATTCACTACACCGAGAGTCTCAAGAGGAAATGTTTCGGTAATTTCCTTGTTCTCGAAAACATCTTTGTGAGGATCTTCTAGACGAGAGAGATGATCGGCCGCTAGATTCTCGGCTCCTTTTTTGTCAAGCACGGTGACATCAAATTCTTGGAGGAGGAGCATCCAACGAAGTAATCTCGGCTTAGCATCTTGCTTAGCTAAGAGATACTTGATAGCCGAATGGTCGGTATACACAATGCTTTTAGTCAAGACGAGATAAGGTCGGAATTTCTCAAAAGCATAGACCACGGCAAGGAATTCCTTTTCCGTTGTGGTGTATTTTAATTGAGCCTCGGTCATCGTCTTACTAGCATAGTGGATAGGACGGAAATGCTTGTCGTATCGTTGCCCTAAGACGGCCCCTATAGCATAATCACTTGCATCGCACATGATTTCAAAGGGTAATTCCCAATTAGGAGCAACAAGAATGGGAGCTTCGGTAAGTTTCCTTTTTAGAGTCTCGAAAGCCTTAACACAATCCTCATTAAAGTTAAAAGGAGCATCCTTCTCGAGAAGGTGTGTCATAGGACGAGAAATCTTCGAAAAGTCCTTGATGAAACGACGATAAAAGCCCGCGTGGCCTAGGAAACTACGAACTCCCTTAACGGTTTTGGGATGAGGTAACTTGGCGATGACGTCTACCTTAGCTTTATCGACCTCAATCCCCGCCTTTGACACCTTATGTCCTAAGACGATTCCTTGTTTACACATGAAATGACATTTCTCCCAATTAAGCACAAGATTGGTTTCTTCACAACGTTTTAACATTTGTTCGAGATTAGATAAACATGACGTGAACGAATTACCAAACACCGAGAAGTCATCCATAAACACTTCCATCGACTTCTCGATCATATCGTGAAAAATCGCCATCATACACCGTTGAAACGTACCGGGTGCATTACAAAGTCCGAAAGGCATCCTACGATAAGCGAACGTTCCATAAGGACACGTAAACGTAGTCTTCTCTTGATCACGAGGGTCGATAGGAATTTGAAAGTAACCGGAAAAACCATCTAAAAAGCAATAGAATTCATTTCCCGCAAGTCGCTCCAACATTTGATCCATGAAGGGCAAAGGAAAGTGGTCTTTACGAGTGGCGTCATTTAACTTTCGGTAGTCAATACACACCCTCCAACCGGTCACAACACGAGTGGGAATTAACTCGTTGTTTTCATTAGGCACAACGGTCATTCCTCCCTTTTTAGGGACACAATGGATCGGGCTCACCCATGGGCTATCGGATATAGGATAAATCATTCCCGCGTCAAGGAGTTTAAGGACCTCCTTTTTAATGACATCGTGAATTTTGGGATTCACCCTTCTTTGACTTTGAATTGCGGGTTTGTAGTCCTCCTCCATTAAAATCTTGTGAGTACAAAATTTTGGGTCAATACCCTTAATGTCGGAAATTTTCCACGCAATTGCCCCTTTGTGAGCCTTAAGAACTTTCAAGAGCTCGGTTTTTTCATCATTAGCAAGATCTTTTGCAATAATAACCGGCAACTTGTCATCACCTTCCAAGAATGCATATTCAAGGTGAGAAGGAAGATCTTTCAATTCAAGGATAGGCGGTTCCTCGATTGAAGATTTTGGTTCAACACTCATAACTTCCATCGGCGAAAGAAATGGTGGAATAGAAATATCATCACTAATCAACACCTCATCTTCATTGTCGATTTCATTTGAAGTGAAATCGCCTCCTTGGAATGGAGTGAGATTTGGTGTGGAATTAGCAAGAATCGGATCCAAAATAGTGGGATTGCCACTTGACAAGCTATCGGAAAAACCTAACACTTCTTGTGAAAACTCATCGCAAACCACATCAACGATGTCAATGTGATTGATGGTAGCGATTGCATAAACATGAGAAGGTTTCGAGTTTTGAGTAGCGTTTATAACAAGTTCCTCTTCGTTGAATCTCAAAGTGATAGTCCTTGCATGAACATCGATAAGCGATCTCGAAGTATCTAAAAATGAACGTCCTAAAATTAGAGGAACTTGAGGATCCGCGGGGATGTCAACTACTATAAAATCAACGGGATAGTAGAACTTCCCCACTTTCACGAAAACATCTTCGGCTATTCCACATGCCATAATCGTAGAATGATCGGCCATCTCGATGGACATGTTCGAAGGAATGAGAGCCGGAAGCGAAAGCGATTTCCAAATGGAAAATGGCATCAAATTAATGCTGGCACCAAGATCGGCCAAGGCGAGGCATTCTTTCATATCTTGTATGTCACAAGGAATGAGAAACTTCCCGGGATCACCAACTTTTTCCGGTATGCGGTTAAGATAAACCGAAGAACAATTAGCAAGCTTTGAAAGCTTTTCCTTATCGCTCATCATACTTTTAAAAGTGGAAGCGAAACGAGGCATGTATAACAACGCGTCGGCTAAACTCACATCAAAATGCACTTGTTGAAACATCTTTATAAAAAGCTCGATTTGTTGTTTGTTACGTTCTTGCATTTTCTCTTTGTTTCGTCTTGAAGGGTAGGGTAAAGGTGGTGTGGGTTGGTCATTAGGCAACGGCCTTGGAATCTCGGGTTCCACAATTGGTATTGGTGTAACCGTAGGTGTGGTTTGAGCGGTACTTCGTGGGATTGTAATGTGCTCCTTTTCGACCATCACCTCGGGTTCTTTCTCGATTTCCTTCTCCGTAGAAGTACTTGGACGAGAGAATGGTTCCTTGAAAGTTTTACCACTTCGTGTAGTAATAACCTTCATTTCTCCCTTCGGGTTTGCAATGGTATCACTAGGAAGACCACCCGAAGAAGAGGGTTTACACATGATAGCTTCAAACATCTTAGCCATTCGGTCCTCAAATTTTGATTGCCTAGCATCCGCTTTCAATAACTCTTGCTTAATCTCATGTTGTCCTAATTCCATCTTTTGTTGGTTTTGTTGAAGACGTTGGACATTTCCTTCCATTTTGTTTGCATGAGTTTTAAGTTCATTAGCAAGTTCATTTTTAAGCTCGTTTTTCAACTCGGACCTTAAGCTAATCATCTCACGTTGCATATTATCAAATTTAGCATCATTTGCTTTTGCATAATCTAAAAATTCTCCTTGCAAATTTTTCGTGTGAGCATTTTGAAAACCTTGTGTAGTGTTTTGAAAATCACGGTTTTGGTTTTGATTAGAGATTTGTCCATTCCCACTTTGATAATTCCCTTTGTTGTAATTGCGTGTGTTGCCTTGGTAATTACCTTGGTTGTTGTTTCGATAATTGTTAACATTTTGGTTTGGTGGAGCTTGATTTTGGCGGGAACCTTGACCGTTTTGGTTGTAAGTTCCCGTTGCTACATAAGCACTCGAAGTGTTACCATCCGCGGTAATGCACTCGGAAAGATCATGAGCTCCCCCACAAGATAAACAACTCTTAGCAACCGCTTTAACCGAAGCGGAATTGGAAGCTTCTTGAGCCTTCCAATGGGACATTAGATTAGCAAATCTATCAAAAAACCGATTTTCCTCATTAGCTTCATCATGTAAGGCGTTAATGCTACGAGACGATTGTGATGACGATGACGAACCCATATTGGCAACACTCGGTGTGTTACGAGGGCTATAAACCTTAGATCGATTTTCAATGATTTGTAAAGCCTCATTTGTCGTCTTGCACAAAAAATTACCACCCGCGGCGGCATTCAAATAATCTCGTTCATGATCATTAAGCCCATTATAAAAGGTATCAATTTGATGCAATTCCGAAAAATCATGGTGAGGACATTCATGTAACATCTCTTTAAATCGTTCCCATGCCATTGAAAAACTTTCATTGTTACGTTGCACAAATCGTGAAATCTCATTTTTTAAGTGTGTTGTTTTCGATGGTGGAAAAAATTTGTTCACAAACTTAGAAACGAGATCGGCCCATGTCAAAATCGAATTTGGCGGTTCTTTCTCGAGCCAAATTTTTGCGGGTCCATCCAACGAATATGGAAACAACATCATCTTAATGGCGTCATGTGGAACATCTTTTAATTTGCTAGTAGCGGTGAGACGGTTGAAATTCCTAATATGGTAATGCGGGTTGTCTTTCTCGTGACCTCGAAACTTGTTTGCTTGTAGCATCGACATTAAACCCGTCTTAATCTCGAAATTCTCCGCAAGGATGGCGGGAATAACAATAGCCTCTCCAAAACCCTCGGTGGGTGCTTGAAGCAACTCCATCATAGTACGATTAGCCATTACGACTTCTTGTTCTACAATAGGTTCAACAATTGGAGGTTCTTCAACAATCAACGATCCTTAATTTGCTTGCTTTTGAAGTCGTTTACGAGCTCGTTTTGCTTGATTACGAGTGATCATAAACTTCACGAAGAATGGGAGGTGAGCAAAGAAGATTCTTTTTGGTTGTTTTGTGGATTTTCAATTTTTTTTTTTTTTTTTGTGTTTTTGATGATATTTAATTTTTTTGGATTTTTGTGTATCTTCGTAGACAACAATCTACAAAATCTCTCCTCGAATCAAACTCTTGATTAAAGAAGCCTCAAGGGAATGAAAACGATCACGTGGAGTGAACGCCTTCGAATGACTTTAGAACTTTGGTGAAAACCAAATTGTTCACGAGGGTTTAATCACAAAGAAAACCAAGCAAATATAGTATACGTATTAATACTTTGGGCGGCAAAACCCTCGATTAGCCTTCAATGTCAAAATACTCACAAGCAAGCGGGGAAACGAGGCGGCGCGAAGCACTTAAGAGCCTTTTTCCTTAGGGTATATTTTATAATACCCGCCTTATACCCACCTTATAGTTTGTATCTTTCAAAATCGAGCTTCTCGAAAGTATTTATCTATTTTTGCCTTTTCTTTTTGTTTGAGATTCGAATACAATAATTAGGAGATCAAATCCCAATTAAGGTTGTGTTTTCACACTTTTGGAGATATTGTATTTTGATTGTGATACTTAATACAATATATTAATAATATTCACAAAGAAAAACCAAGAAAACCGATAATACGTGTTAAGGGAGTTCCACTTAACACAAATACTATTATGGATAATATCAAAAACAAAATTTTCCAAATTAAAGCACAACACACCTCCCCGGTAGCGGCGCCAAAAATGATTGTAGTGTTTTACTACTCTTTAGGAAAAGAGCGTAAATAGCGGAAAGTATCGAGTGATGATTTTAGGAAAAATCAACACTAATGACCCAATCACTTAAAAGAGAGAAGAGATTCGTTTCCCAAGGAGGTATGGTGTTGTGAATTAACTTGTAGGTATTTGAGATTAATATTGAGAAGAATGGGGATGAGAAGATGAAAGACGGTTACGTTAAAATTAAACTACGATGAAAACGTAAAGCCGTGAAAAACTACCCAAATTAAAAAATTATTAAAACCAAAAACCAAAATATCAAAAAGGCTAAAAACAAGTCTCAAATAATATAAACAAAGATAAAAATCCAACAAAGATATTTTAAAACCTTTTATTAATTAAATAATTAATTTTAAATGCTAATTAAAGCCCTAAAATTAAATTTAACTAATTCAAATGTCTAAAATATGATTTTATTGAATAATCACTTAACTTATATTATTAGAAGACTAAAAAGTAATTTTCTAAAAATTAAAACCTATTAAGACTATTTTTAAAACTCTAAAAATGATTAAAAATGATTAAAAACTAATTAAACTTAAATTAATTATAAAAATAAATCTAAAAGCTATAAAAATATTCTAAAAATGGAAATAGTCCTAATTAATGACAAAGAACCTAGGAAAAATGAAAAAGAAAGAAAAATAAAATTTTGAAAAATTAATATTAAAATAATATTAAAATAATACTAAAAATGAAAAGTTTCTAAAATTAATTCTAAAAAATTTCTAAAAATCCTAAATAATATAATTAAGAGAAAAACACAAATTAGAGCTTCTAAACCTTTTTTATTAATTTTATAAAAATCTTTAAAGTTTATAAAAAACCTTAAAATATTATAAAATTAAAAATAAATGTTTTTGAAACCAAATCTTGATGTAAACCTCAAAAATATATTTTATAACCTTAAAATTATTTTTCCTAGAAATAAAAACTCTTTTTGGTATTTTTTATTGATTTTCTAAATTACGTCTAATAATTAAATCCTAGAAAATAATTTAATAAACGGAAAAATGTGAAACCAATTTTTAAAAATCCTAAATCCTATATAAGCCCTAGGAAAAATGAAAAGAATAAGTTTAGCTTAATAAATAAGCTAGAAAAAAGCTTAACAACCTACGGCTTTATAAATAAGCAATAATTGAAAAACAGGTTAAGTATAAAACAAAACCACACCCTAGCAGTCAAAGACCCTAGGGCGCAGTGGTAGTGTTGTGTGTGTGTGAACGTGGTGACCAGGGTTCGAGTCTATATAACCCTCTTTTTGCTTCTTTTTTTTTTTTATTTTTTTTTTTTTCACAACCAAAACAGTGACACTTGATGACTTGATAACAAACTCCAATTTCTCTATTAGCACAGGATTAAGCCAAATTATCAAAATAAACGTGGACAGGTTACTATCAAGAACAAGCAGGTAGAACTTTGTGTTTTGCTTCACAGAATACACAATCCCCAAGAGGAGCTTGGGAAATAGACTTTTTTGGTGATTATATTGGCACAATGGGGCACCCTTGAGCTTATTGCAGCTCAAGGAGTCAAGCTCAAGCAAATATAAGCACACTAGCACAAGAAATCTCAATCAAATGCACACCAAAAACGTATGTTAAGTCTCTGTGATGAAATAGCTAGGACAGTGGGCTGTGATGCTATCAAATGCACTTCTAGAGGGATTCAGACACCAAAATTTGGCATACAACAACTTCAAATCATGCACAAACAATAACAAACTTAAAATCTCCCTATCACTTCACACAATTCAAAGATCAATCACCCAAAATCTGATAAAATAAGCAGATTTTACCCTTACCAGATTTTAACTCACTTTTTCCTTTTAAACTTCCCAAACTTGCCACCAAACTGATCCAAATTCACTATGAACTAATACCCTAACTATCTCAATCCTTTTTTAACACTTTAGCACGTTTTAATGACCTAACCAAAAATTGTTGCCCTGCTAATACCCTTAGCCAAACACCCTTTTAAATTTTTAAACCAAACTTTTAAACACTAAATCACTCACAAACTTCTACAAACTGATTCTAAAACTCTTAAACATGCATAACAATATTAGTAACACTCAAAGCAAACACCTTTTTCAAACAATTAACACTAAATCAATCAAGATCACACAATTGCTATTTTCTGAGATTTTTTTCAAGGAACAAGGATTTACCTCAAGGTTTTACTTCCAAAACCTTGGTGGATGCAAATCCACTTCCTTATGCACCCGGGTGCATGCAGACTCAATCAACAACTCCTTCAAATCCTGTTTAAAACCAAACAAAGAAAAACAAAACAATATACAAGCAATGATATTCTATTATCCTTTTCCTCCTTTCTTAAATACTTTCCAAAAACTTTTTTAAACCTTCTTAAAAACGTTTTCTTAACTCTATAACACTTAAATGATTCACCTCTCTTAACAATCAAAACATGTGACAGATTTCTCAAGAAATTCAAACTTTCCAAACCTTTTTGAAAAATTTTGAAAATCAAACTCACTTAACCAAATAATAAATGGAACTCAGTTTCCTTTCTCAAATAGACACCAACTTTAAGTAAATAAAAAAGGAATTATATTGTATTAAAACAAAAACCAAACTTTTTATTTCAAATAAAAGGGATTACAAAATTTAGAATGGAAACTGGAACCAGGATCACCCACAGGTTGGGGTCTCTTATATAGGACTCTAATGAACAATCTAGAATGGAAAAATCAAAACCCTAATCACTACAAATTCTCCATTTTGCCCTTGTGCTCTTCTAGACGTTTTTTGATGAAATTGGATCCTGGCTGTTTATATTTGCGTTGGGAGGAAGCCAATGATCTCAGCCTTTGATTTGGGACACGTCAAATACTTGGGGACCAAGGTGGGCTGTGATTGGAGGATTGGGGAATTGGGGGTTTGGTACACATGCGTGGGTTTGGGTACTTTGGGTGTGGGAAGGGTTTGTACGTGTGGGAATTACTCGTGTGTAGTGTTAATTGGAAATTTACCCATATTTGAGTAAAATTGAAACTGGGTAGTAAAAAGATGCACAGTTACCCCTTTGATCCGATTTTAGGGGAAACTTATGTGTTAGGCGCCTTTTTCCTTTTAAATCTTTCCATCTTGACACTTCTGGCCCTTATCTTTTGGAATCTTTGGCATTTAAGGTTTTTAACCTTAGAAAAACGATTTTCCTTTGTATATAAGTTTCAACCTTTTACACAATTGGCACAAAACTTTTCCAAAGCTTTTCAAAGGGTTGTTTATGATATTTTGTGATATTTCAAGGGCTGTTTTTGGACAATCTTGATCTTCAAAGGTCTTCAATGTCTCTTAATCTTCATGAGGGACCATTATTGGCAATTTGAAATTGTTGAGGGACTATTCTTGCCATTTCTTCAAAGTTGAAGGACCTTTTTGTAATTTTGACAAACTTAAGGGACCAAACTTGTAATTATTAATATACAAGGGTTTTAAGTGTCATTTCTTCATTCTTGGAGGATCAATCTTGTTTTGTCTTCAAGTCTTCAAGGGTATTTGATGAAAATTCCATGATTAGGGCCCGGTTCTTTGTACGGCTTCGTTTCTCGTGTTCGTTTTTCCTTGTATCTTGTGATCTTTTGTCTTTTTCACGATATCCATACCTAAAATACACAAGTAAACAAACACAAGCATATATATGGTATTTTATGACATTTTAATGCATTTAAGGCCCGAAAAGAACGATGAGATCATGTATAAATGCCATCTCATCATGATACAAGGGTATAAAGTGTCAATTCTTCCACATTGGAGGACCCTTCTTCATAATTCTTCAAGTCTTCAAGGGTTTTTCTTGGGAAAGTCTTCATTAGGGCTTGGTTCATTGTGCGGCTTCATTTCCCGTGTTCGTTTTTGTATGATTCTTGTGATATTTTGTCATCTTCTCAATATCCGTACCTAAAATACACAAGCAACAAACACAAGCATATATATGGGTATTTTGGTGATATTTAATACATTTTAAGCCCTATTTGGACGATGAGACTATGTATAAAAGCAGTCTCATCACTCCCCCATACTAAACCATTGTCGTGCCCTCACGCAATGCTAGAATAAAGTATCGTAGCACCTCCAAAATTCATTTTTATTCACTTTATTGAACGATAAACTAGCTACACTACTACTATTGCTACTACTACTTGCGTTTTAGACATAATGTATGATTTTCATCGCAAAATGGGACGTTTAGGTTCATAGAATAAGAACACGTGAATGCTTCGTTAGAAATAATTTCATCATCCTCAATTTTCACCCCAATTCCATGCCAAGCATGCAACGAGATCATTGTCATTATAAGTTAGTAATGCTAACACTACTCATATGCCCTAATCACGTACTTATCCTCCCATTATTCCTAAGTTGTATCTCTTATATTTTATATTGTCTTGAATGTTTCACGAGGATACATTGTTTGACTTATGCGATAATAGAGATTTAGGTCTAAAAATAGAGTCCTAACGGTGTAACCAAGACCATCAAATCAATAACCCCTCCCAATAGACAACGATGTCAAAAAATTAAGTCAACAAGAAGAATCGATAAACACGGTTTTATAACGGTTTTGAACATGAGACTTATTACCAAGACTTTTATACGCCCCCTAACGGAAGGGCCTTATTATATTTGGTTTACCTCCATCTTTTATTCAACTTCTCCATGAAGCTTTTATTATGACTTCGGTCTTGCCTTGCCTTTTATTATCCACCTCATCGGTAGTTTTATTAGCCAAAGACGTATATCCTCACGCTAAGGCGAATTTTGGATCTTTAAAGCTTCGAAGATTAAGGCTTGATTCACTTTCAATTTTGCATAGATTTTTCGGCCTTGTGGGGCTTCAAATTGTTTGCTTGATTTAGGTGAGCACTTGAAATCTTATTATTGGGTGAAGCTTTTGATTATTCGGGTGTCAATACTTCAAAACCGTGACGCTGGCGATACCTTAATGTCTTCCCAATTTAATTACACGGAAGCTACTAGAAAAGACTAGAAACCCAACAATCCCAACTAAACCGCTAAGTCAATATTTATTAAGCAAAAAATATTTACATGCGAAGGGTGAATAAGCAAATAACGAGAACACATGAGTTTTTAAAAGAATACGAGTACTCTACGTTTAGCATAGTAACTTATAATTAACCCTATCATTTCTCGTCCTCATTTAAGAGACTTAGCCTAATGTGAAGTTAAGGAATCAAAGCTAATTGCTCAACACGCACAGTCGAGTCAAAAATTACTCTTATTCTCGCCATCGGAAAACCTACATTCGTGTCTTCAAACACTTATAAAACATGAGAAAATTTTAAAATTTGGCCATTTTTAGCCTTATTTTGTAACAAAACGATAAACAAAAAGATAAACTTTGGAAAGCGTGAAGGTTTGGCAAGGCAAGTATCTATTCACCCCCCCATACTAAAGTTAAATATTGTCCTCAATGTTTCGAGTCTAGGGGTGCAAACACCCCCATACTAGAGACGAAGTCGAATGCCTAATCTAGCATGGAAAGGGTGTAACCATTAAATTTAAAGCCGTTTATGAATTATGCTATAAACCTAAGGTTAGAACATCAAAGGATATATCATGGATATTGAGAAAGTCTTCAAAGCAAACGATCGAGTGCTCCCATAAAACGAACACGAGAGGCTCCAATCGTGAAGATCATGATCTTCTAAACTCCACAATTCACAAACAACCACGGAACAAAGGTTGGAAGGGCACAAATCCCCACACGTTACTACATTAGAAAGCGATAATATGTACATAGGATAAGCATGGGACTCCCCCACGAGGCACCTCGTTTTTGATTACCGAGTCATGAGCTCGACTCGGTCCCCTCAATACTAATTATCATTGGGGAAGGTGACTTGGTCGAGGTAGTTCAAGGATGGAACTTCCCCGCCAAAGTAGTGCTTCAACCTATGTCTATTCACCTTGAAATTGGGGCCATCATTATGAGATAGCTCGATGGTCCCATATGGAGATACTTGGGTCACGGTGAATGGATCGGACCAACGGGATTTCAACTTACCGGAAAAGATTTTCAAGCGAGAATTAAAAAGCAAAACTTGATCCCCAATGTTAATGATAGGTGTGTAAACACCCATCTTTTCTACCACTTAATTACAATAATAACCGGACCAAAACGTGTATTTTATGTCTTTTATGTCGGAATTATGCGTGGTTTGTGTTTTTGTTGTGATTTAGGACGAAAAGGTGAAAAGTGGAGAAAACACGGGAATTCACGGGCATTTACGGACTTTTATTAAAGAAAAGGATGAAAGACGAAGTCAAGAAGTCAAAAGTGGATAAAGAACGGAAGTCCAAGACCAATTCTGAAGATTTATCGAAGAAAAAGTCAAAAGACGAAAGTTTACTTAAAGCCGAGGAACTCAAGTCTTATTTATCGAAGAATTAAAAGACGAGTCCAAAGAAATCCCGAGACAAAAGTCATCACATTCCAAGATTAACAAAAAGATTAAGAAGAAAGGACTTGATGGTGCAATTAACAAGAAAGGAAGGAGAGGAGGAAGCTTCCTCTAACCTCTCCCCTAATCACCTATAAATACTCTCATTTTCATTTCATTTAAGCTTTGTTGACTAATAGTGACAATTAGTTCTTCCACTTTATTTCATGCACATTTAATTACTTGTCTTTTAAATACATGTTTTGCACCTTTAATTACCTTTAATTTCAAGTAAGTGTCTTTTTAATTTCTTGCACCTTTACTTTACCTTGTTAATCTTCTTCTACCTTTCTTTGATTTACACGTTTTTATCTTGTTGATTTGTTAAAGGTTTGATTTTATGCTTTTGATTGTTTTCAACTTCTTATTTTCATAGCTTATTTGATTTATTTTCAAGTTTATATAGTTTTTATAAAAGTTATTGTTATATCAAAGTTGTTTTTCTTAAAGTTCATCTTTTTCGTATCTTAAAAGTTTTCAACTTTCAGTTTTATAGCTTATTTTTACACGATTTTACCTTAGTTTTTCGTCTAGTGCTTATTAGAAGTATAGCTTAATTGTTAAGCTTATTTTTGGTACTTTTCCCCGTTTTCCGATCGTGACAATCGGAAAAGGGTTTTACTTTCCGATTGGTGGACTCTGGTATTCCGATCAGAGCAGGTAAGTGATATTCCGATTGGTATGCAAGTGACAACATTCCGATTTGATCTTCACTCCTCATTCCGATTGAGGTGTAATTTGGTATTCCGATTGGGTGAGGTGACAGCTATTCCGATCGTGGGTTCCGATTGACATTCCGACCAGCGTCTTTCCCATATTCCGATAGGTTTGGTTTTGATATTCCGATCGGTGAGATCGGAATATATTCCGATTGGGGTGATTTTCCATACTTTTTCTTGTTTAATTGTTAGCTTATGTTTTTGATATTTATCTAACTTTAATTTCCGTCACGCTTTATTTTTATTCATTTTAATTAAGTTACTTTTCGTCACGTTTTTAAATATTGCACCTTTCTTTTTAATTAGACTTAGATTTATTTTCACGCACTTTACCTTAACGCCACTTTACTTTCAACGACATTTACTTTTAAGTCTTGCACATTTAAATTTAAAACCAACCAAAATTATTTGTTTTCACCAAAATAAAACTGAGTCACATAGAAAACTAAGATCAATTCGATTAGACCAACACAACGAACTTAAATCATAATCTTTCTTACTAGGTAAAAGCCATGTATTAAATGGCGCCGCTGCCGGCTCTTTTCGTTAAGATCAACAGTTTCCTGTGAGAGACACGTTGCTTTTTGGGATCCGTTCACTTGTGAACGTTACTTTTCTTGCATAAAAAATAAAAAATCATAAAAAATAAAAAATTCATAAAAAACATAAAAATTAAAAATTTCAAAAATCCAAAAAGATTTTATCTTTCTTGTGTATATATATTGTCTTTGTGTTTGGTTTTGTTTTCTTTTGCATTTTCAGGTGTATGCGTACTAGATCTTCTAATTATCAAGAGCCCGAGCCTCAAGAAGATTTAGATATGGCAGGTGTTAACAACAACATTCCTCCGAACCTGAATAATAATAATAACAACAATGCTCTTCCACAGCCCGATCTTCGGACCATGGAGGAACTTTGTCAACCAACAATGTTTGGACGAGGAGGACCGATTGCGCCGATGCAAATCAACGCTCCTGAGTTTTCGTTGAAGCACCACATGATTCAGCAAGTACAAACAAACCCATTTAGAGGATTGCCTGATGATGATGCCAACAAACACCTCGACAAGTTCATTACAATCACCCAAAGCATGAAGTTGGCTGGTGCCACTATGGATGAGCTTCGCTTACAACTCTTTCCACACACTCTATTACATCATGCCGAGAAATGGTTTGATCGTCTCCCGAAGAATTCTATTCACACTTGGGATGACATGACTCAACGCTTTTTGTCGCGCTACTTTCCACCATCCATGGTCACAAGCCTTCGCAATCAGATCAGCGGTTTCATGCAAGATCCCGATGAATCTCTTTTTGATGCATGGGAGAGATATAATGTCTTGATCGACCGATGTCCAAACCACAACATGCTTCCGGTCACCTTGATCGATACTTTCTACAACGGATTGACTTTTCGAGATCGTGATACGATCAATGCAGCCGCCGGTGGCACATTCATGAAAAGGAGACCCGAGGAGTGTAGAGAGTTAATTGAGAACATGACTACTCACCACAAGAACTGGGATTCCTCTGCATCTTCAAGGAACAACCCGAGAGTCAATGTTTCCTCAACCTCAGCAAACCCTGAGATGACCGAACTCACCCGCATGATGACTGAAATGAGCAAAAGTATTACGCTTCTCGCTTCAAGCCAACAACAACAACAAGTTAAAGCAGTAGCTAATCTTTGTGAGACATGCGGCGGTCCTCACTCATACACCGATTGTCCTTCGACACAAGGAAATCCGGAAAATGTGTATGCAGCTTACGGTAATTATTCACCGGAAAATTACCAAGCTAGACAACAAGGGGATAGAAATCTGCTGAGCTACCGTTCCAACAACTACCTTTCACCCGGTTTTTCTCCTCAAAACCAAAACCCCGCCAACAACTACACTAGAAGCAACCAAATCCCACCTAGAGCTTCTAATCCTTATCACCCACCCACCCAACAAACCTTACCCATTAATCCCGATGTTGAGGCCATCATGAGAACCCAAGGTGAGCAAATCAAGAACTTGCAGAGCCAAATTATCAATCTTAAAGGGGATATCACAAAGCAAGGAAATGAGATAAGATCCGAGCTTCGAAATGATATTCAATCCTCCTTCAGCAATCAAACCAATGATTTGAAGAATATGCTTGCTAGTTTCTTGCCCCCTGCTCAACCTTCTTCTTCAAGTTCTCTACCTTCAAACACCGTCACCAATCCGCGAGCCAATGTGAGTGCTATTACTACTCGTAGTGGAGTCACCATTGTAGGACCACCCATCCCACCCCCATCATCTACACCTCCTCCACCACCATGTATCCCTACTCCTCCTACACCTAGTATTAGTGCACCATTACCGTCTCCGCCTCGACGTGATGAAGTTCCCACTAATGATCCTTCAACATCTCAACCTGTACCTACACCTGCACCTTCACCACCCAAACCCAATATCCCTTATCCTTCTCGCTTGGGCAAGAACAAAATGCTAAACAAGGAGGACGCTCAAGTGACTAGCTATATCAAGATGATTTCTCAAATGAACTTCAACATTAGCTTTCTTGAGGCACTTGTCCACATGCCCAAATTTGTTAAAGCATTTAAGGAATTGCTTAGCAAGAAGGAGAAGCTTATTGAACTCGCCAACACACGCTTAAATGAAAACTGCTCAGCAGTTATTCTTAAAGAATTACCGGAAAAGCTTGGAGATCCCGGTCGTTTTGTGTTGCCTTGCGTGTTCAACAAAACTGAAGAATTTACTGCCCTTGCTGATCTCGGGGCTAGTATTAATTTGATGCCTTTGAGTGTTTGGAAAACACTATCATTACCCGACCTCACTCCAACAAAGATGACTCTTGAACTTGCAAATCGCACTCTCGCTTACCCCGTTGGTATAGCCGAAGACGTGTTTATCAAAGTTGGCACATTTACTTTCCCGGTCGATTTTGTTGTCGTTGATTATGAAATGGACCCTCGTATTCCTTTAATACTTGGTCGGCCATTCTTGAGAACCGGACGTGCTTTAGTAGATGTGGCCGAAGGTGAGTTAATCTTACGAGTCGGGGATGATGCAAAAGTTTTCAAAATGGGGAAGCTTACTAGTTTAACTTTTGGAGGCCGAGAATCAGTGAATATGATTAATGTGCTAGATGACTTTACCGTCTACGACAATCCTCTATTCGACTCTTGCATCGATAATCCACTTTTTCATGATGATGTGGATGATTCTCTCCCTACTTTGGACGCTTCTTCCATTTATGATTCATCACCGGTCTTTGACGCTTATGATGATGATGATTCTAGCTCAGATTCGGATGATTTTGATTGTACTTCTGAGTATCCCGAGCTACCCACTTTTGATGATTTTGATGCGGCCGATACTCTCTCGAGCGATTCTTCACATGATGAAGATCCTCCGTCATCACTCGATCCTACTTTGGACGATTATTCATTTGAGGAAGATTTTTCTGAATTTCTTAACACATACTTCCCTCATGAGAGTGATGCTCCTCCTTTGGACTTTGAAGATTATCGCCTTGATCCTACTTTGGATTTGAAGAGCATTTTGTCAAAGGAGAAGAAACCGGTTGACACCGAAATCCGTTGCACGTATGATTTAACACCTCTTTGTCCCACTTCTGAGGACGAGGTTGTGCTTCTTTGCGGATCTTCTTCACACTCGGCTGAGCCGGAGTGCTATTTTCCCCTGAAGGAAAAGGTGTTCGACCCCGGTATTGAAGTCTTTCAGCCATCTCAGTATCCACCTGATGAAATAAAAGGAAAAATCTTTGGAAATCTTGCAGACATGCTTGCACCACTTCATCCTTGCTCCTACCGTGCTCCATCGCTGCTTAAGGGAACCTTGCCACTTCTCTTTTGGCTTGCCTTGTTCGCCTTAAGCTCGTTCTTCTTGATGGATGAAAACTATGTCTTTGATCCTGGTGGATTTGTTTCATGCTACTTCTGTTGATGATCAAGGCCGAGTCAGGCTCACGACTCGGTTAACAAAAACCAAGCGCTTCTTGGGAGGCAACCCATGCATCTATCTTTTCGCTTTCTTTACCATAAGTGTAGGGGGGACCCTTTGGATTGCTATTTCCTCTCCTCACTTCTTAATCAGGGATTCGAGCTTCAATGATCCACTCTTGATGATTCTTGACGACCCGTGATTCCGTGTTCTACTTCTTCCCGGTTCTATCCTAAACTCTTTTCGATTCACTATTTTATATTTTCTCAATATTAAAATAGGAATCTCTTTAGTTGTCTTTTCCTTAGCGAGATTTAAACAACGTGCACAATGTCCTAAGTGTAGGGGAATTTACTCCCACATGCTTAAACATTGAGGACAATGTTTATCTTAAGTGTAGGGGGGACTTCTATCGAAGTTAAGTGGTCTTTTCCTTGTTTTTGTCCTCATTTTAACCGGAAAATCAATTTTTCGACATTTTTCAAAATTTTTGATCTATTTTGGCCTATTAGTTTTTCCCTTTGTATAGTTATCTTCTTTCCTTATTAGAATAAATGTTTAATAAGTGGATTTTCAAACGTTGTGAATCTTTTGACTCAACCCGAGTTTACTCTAGCTAGTATCCTTAACGTGTTTAAGTCAAGTTTTGCTAGGCTTTTATATAGGGAGCTATAAAACGCGAAAGTCTTAACTCTCACGGGTTAAGAACAAGAACTTTTCGCAAGTTCCTATAATTGATCCTAGAGAGTCGTTTATCAAGGGAACTTTAAGATGCGATTTCTCAACTTGAAAGAGTCTAAGAATTTGCAAGATCCTATGAGCGACTCGAAAACCCAAAACTTTGATTTAATAGGCTAAGCATCCACGAGTCTCATTACTTGAGATTTTAAACTGTGGAGAACGAGAGATGATAGAGCCAATTATAAGTCGGTATTCTTTCGTGAATTTATGTGAGTTAATTATAAGCCTATTCTCCCATCGCTTGCTAATAAATTTATCTGCTAATAAATAAGGTTGTACGATTTGAAAAGTTACTTAGCTTCTAGCCCCAGATCGTTTAAAAGTTGCTCGGTAATGACGAGAGTTCATAGCCAAGGCATAACTTATGAAGCGGGGCGCGAAGATTGGCGAGTCCGAAAAGGCCCTAACAAGGCATGAGGGCTATGTTTTGTTGCTAAAGATCCAAAAGTGATGTGAAGAATCATTTATCGAAAATCAATATGAAGGATCGAGACACACGACGAAAAGCAAAAACTCCCAAAAAGTCATGGAGAAGTGTATCCGAAAAGACCCTAACAAGGTATGAGGATAAATAGATCCAAGTCAATAAAGGAGGCGGATCGTTGTATATCAAAATCCAAAATAAAGATTGGAGAAAAATGAAGAAGTCGTGGTCCATATATGAAGAATCTCTCAAAAATTCCAAGTAAAGAAATTCCAATTATGAAGAGAAGACCATTATTTCATGAACGTCTCTCAAGATTTGAAGTATGAAGTCGCTGCCAAATATCGGCTCGAGAAAGGTCTCAAATCGCGAACCAAGTTATGCCAAGATATGAACTTTTTGATATCCCGAGAAGCAGTTTTAAAAGATTTGGTCCTTTAGCTAACTATTGATTAAATCGTGCACCTTATTTTCAGACTAATAACTATCTAAATAAGTCGAACAATGCATCCTCGTGATCATTCAAGACAAACAATAAAATTTAAGAGATACCCATAGGAATAAGGGAGTCTAAGTGAGTAATTGGCCCACATGAGTTCGTGTTAGTCTACTAACTTATAATAACAATGATCTCGTTTCTAAGCTTGGTTTGGAGAAAGTGAAAAGTTGAGGATGATGAATATTCATGACATTTTCAAAACCCAAGGTATGCTTTTAATTTCTTTGCTTTGCATTTTTATAATTTTCTATCTCTTTAATGAAGGCCATTGTGGATTGATCATGATGAAAAGTGTAAACATGCTTTGTAACTAATGCATTGCATGAGGACATTGCAATGGTCAAGTGTAGGGGATTTGATAGGTGTGTAAACACCCATCTTTTCTACCACTTAATTACAATAATAACCGGACCAAAACGTGTATTTTATGTCTTTTATGTCGGAATTATGCGTGGTTTGTGTTTTTGTTGTGATTTAGGACGAAAAGGTGAAAAGTGGAGAAAACACGGGAATTCACGGGCATTTACGGACTTTTATTAAAGAAAAGGATGAAAGACGAAGTCAAGAAGTCAAAAGTGGATAAAGAACGGAAGTCCAAGACCAATTCTGAAGATTTATCGAAGAAAAAGTCAAAAGACGAAAGTTTACGTAAAGCTGAGGAACTCAAGTCTTATTTATCGAAGAATTAAAAGACGAGTCCAAAGAAATCCCGAGCCAAAAGTCATCACATTCCAAGATTAACAAAAAGATTAAGAAGAAAGGACTTGATGGTGCAATTAACAAGAAAGGAAGGAGAGGAGGAAGCTTCCTCTAACCTCTCCCCTAATCACCTATAAATACTCTCATTTTCATTTCATTTAAGCTTTGTTGACTAATAGTGACAATTAGTTCTTCCACTTTATTTCATGCACATTTAATTACTTGTCTTTTAAATACATGTTTTGCACCTTTAATTACCTTTAATTTCAAGTAAGTGTCTTTTTAATTTCTTGCACCTTTACTTTACCTTGTTAATCTTCTTCTACCTTTCTTTGATTTACACGTTTTTATCTTGTTGATTTGTTAAAGGTTTGATTTTATGCTTTTGATTGTTTTCAACTTCTTATTTTCATAGCTTATTTGATTTATTTTCAAGTTTATATAGTTTTTATAAAAGTTATTGTTATATCAAAGTTGTTTTTCTTAAAGTTCATCTTTTTCGTATCTTAAAAGTTTTCAACTTTCAGTTTTATAGCTTATTTTTACACGGTTTTACCTTAGTTTTTCGTCTAGTGCTTATTAGAAGTATAGCTTAATTGTTAAGCTTATTTTTGGTACTTTTCCCCGTTTTCCGATCGTGACAATCGGAAAAGGGTTTTACTTTCCGATTGGTGGACTCTGGTATTCCGATCAGAGCAGGTAAGTGATATTCCGATTGGTATGCAAGTGACAACATTCCGATTTGATCTTCACTCCTCATTCCGATTGAGGTGTAATTTGGTATTCCGATTGGGTGAGGTGACAGCTATTCCGATCGTGGGTTCCGATTGACATTCCGACCAGCGTCTTTCCCATATTCCGATAGGTTTGGTTTTGATATTCCGATCGGTGAGATCGGAATATATTCCGATTGGGGTGATTTTCCATACTTTTTCTTGTTTAATTGTTAGCTTATGTTTTTGATATTTATCTAACTTTAATTTCCGTCACGCTTTATTTTTATTCATTTTAATTAAGTTACTTTTCGTCACGTTTTTAAATATTGCACCTTTCTTTTTAATTAGACTTAGATTTATTTTCACGCACTTTACCTTAACGCCACTTTACTTTCAACGACATTTACTTTTAAGTCTTGCACATTTAAATTTAAAACCAACCAAAATTATTTGTTTTCACCAAAATAAAACTGAGTCACATAGAAAACTAAGATCAATTCGATTAGACCAACACAACGAACTTAAATCATAATCTTTCTTACTAGGTAAAAGCCATGTATTAGTTAAAAACCCGGTTTTTAATTTTAGAATCATGCAACTTTTTAGTTTTTTCCTTATAAATCAATGAATTTTCATAAGCAATGTCCCTCAATTCATCCAATTCATTTAATTACATTTTCTGGTGTTTTCCCGCGGTCTCCATATCATCATTACAATGCTTTAGGGCCCAATAAGCCTTGTGTTCTAATTCGATTGGCAAATGGCAATTTTTCCCATACACAAGCTTATAGGGAGTGCACCCAATGGGCGTCTTATGAGCGGTCCTAAAGGCCCATAGAGCATCGTCCAACTTATCCGACCAAGATTATCGGTTTTCCCCAACGGATCTCTCCAAGATCCTCTTCAACACTCGGTTTGAAACCTCGACTTGCCCACTCGTTTGTGGGTGATAAGCCGTAGAAATCCGATGTGTAACCTCATATTTCCTTAGGACCCTTTCGAATTGGTCGTTACAAAAATGGGTTCCACGATCGCTTATGATCGCACGAGGGGTTCCAAACCGAGAAAACAAGCTTTTCAAAAACTTGACTACCACACGAGCATCATTGGTGGGCAAAGCCTTAGCTTCCACCCACTTATATAGGTAGTCAACCGCAACGAGGATGTACTTATTACCACGAGATGATGGGAACGGCCCCATAAAGTCTATACCCCAAACGTCAAAGATCTCACACACTTGGATGATATTTTGTGGCATTTCATCTTTTTGTGAGGCTTTTACTTGTCGTTGTCATGAATCACACGACTTCACAAGATCTTGTGCATCTCGGTAAATAGTAGGCCAAAAGAAGCCGGCATCAAACACCTTCTTAGCCGTGAGATTAGCACCGTGGTGACCACCCGTGGGTCCCTCATGGCAAGCTCTAAGGATGTTAGAAGCTTCGGTGCCAAATACACAACGTCGGATGATTTGATCCGCACAAGTTCGAAACAAGTAAGGGTCGTTCCAAAAGTAGAACTTGACGTCACAAAAGAATTTTCGTTTTTCTTGAGTCGTCATACCCTTGATGATGAAGTTACCCGCATAGTAATTTGCAAAATCCGCAAACCATGTGGTGGAAGAATCAAGCTTAGAATTCACTACACCAAGTGTCTCGAGCGGAAATGTTTCGGTGATTTCCTTGGGCTCGTAAACACTTTGGTGAGGATCTTCCAAACGATAAAGATGATCGGCCGCTAGATTCTCGACCCCTTTTTTGTCAACAATTTTGTGGTCAAATTCTTGAAGGAGGAGAATCCAACGAAGTAATCTCGGCTTTGCATCTTGTTTAGCCATGAGATACTTGATAGCCGAATGATCCGTATACACTATGCATTTCGTCAAGACGAGATAAGGTCGGAATTTCTCAAATGCATACACCACGGCAAGGAACTCCTTCTCCGTTGTAGTGTATTTAAGTTGAGCCTCGGTCATCGTCTTGCTAGCATAGTGAATAGGCAAGAAGTGCTTTTCATGACGTTACCCCAATACGGCCCTAATAGCGTAATCACTAGCATCACACATGAGCTCAAAGGGGAGGTTCCAATTGGGAGCAACAAGAATGGGAGCTTCGGTAAGTTTCCTCTTAAGGATTTCAAAGGCTCGTACACAATTTTTGTCAAAGACAAAACGTGCCTCTTTTTCAAGAAGATGTGTAATGGGTCGAGAAATCTTTGAAGAATCCTTGATGAATCGACGATAAAAGCCCGCATGGCCTAGGAAACTCCTAACTCCCTTAACGGTTTTGGGATGAGGTAATTTGGCGATGACGTCTACCTTAGCTTGATCTACCTCAATCCCCGCTTTCGAGACCTTGTGCCCTAAGACGATTCCACTCTTAACCATAAAATTACACTTTTCCCAATTGAGCACAAGGTTGGTCTCCTCACAACGTTTCAACATTCTCTCGAGATTCGACAAACACGAAGTGAACGAATTACCAAACACGGAAAAGTCATCCATGAAGACTTACATCGTCTTCTCGATCATGTCATGAAAAATATCCATCATGCACTTTTGAAAGGTTCCTGGTGCATTGCAGAGTCTGAATGGCATTCTACGATAGGCAAACGTTCCATATGGACACGTAAACGTAGTTTTTTCTTGATCACGAGGATCGATGGGAATTTGGAAGTAACCGTAAAAACCATCTAAAAAGCAATAGAAATCATTTCCCGCAAGACGCTCCAACATTTGGTCCATGAAGGGCAAGGGAAAATGGTATTTTCGAGTGGCTTCATTCAACTTTCGATAGTCAATGCACACTCTCCATCCGGTCACGAGTCTAGTGGGAATTAACTCGTTGGCATCGTTTGGCACAACGGTCATTCCTCCCTTTTTAGGGACACAAAGAATAGGACTCACCCAAGGGCTATCGGAAATAGGGTAAATCATTCCTGCGTCAAGGAGTTTAAGGACTTCCTTTTTGATGACGTCGTGAATTTTGGGGTTCACCCTCCTTTGACATTGGATTGCGGGCTTGTAATCTTCCTCCATTAAGATTTTGTGGGTACAAAACTTGGGATCGATTCCCTTAATGTCGGATAACTTCCACGCAATTTCCCCTTTGTGATCCTTTAGAACATCGACAAGTGCGGTTTTTTCATCATTCGGAAGTTCCTTCGCAATAATAACCGGCAACTTGTCGTCCTCCTCCAAATAGACATATTCGAGATGAGGAGGTAAATCTTTCAACTCGATGATAGGTGGTTCCTCAAGTGAAGATTTGGGCTCGATACTCATCACCTCCTTGGGTGGAGGAAATGGGAAATCGTTGAGAAAATCCTTGATAATCGAGAAGTCCTCATCATTGTCGAGGTCTTCATCACAAGTACGTGGAACATCGAATTCTTCCAACGTAAAACCACCACCTTCAAATGGAGTGAAGGTTGGTGTCGAATTATCAAGAATTGGATCTAACATAGTGGGATTGCCACTAGTTTCTTCATCACCAAAACCTAGAACTTCTTGTGAAAATTCCTCGCAAACCACGTCGATCATATCAACAAGGTTTATGGTTGCAACAGAATAAACATGAGAAATTTGAGAGTTTTGAGTTGCGTTTATAACAAGTTCCTCATCGTTGAAACGTAAGGTGATCTTTCTAGCATGAACATCGATCAAATCCATAGACGTATCTAAAACCGAACGACCTAAAATGAGAGGAACTTGAGGATTCGTGGGGATATCAACAACGATAAAGTCTACGGGATAGTCGAACTTCCCCACTTTCACAAAAACGTCTTCCGCCAATCCACATGTGGGAATCGTGGAATGGTCGGCCAACTCGATAGACATTAGTGAAGGAGTAAGATTAGGAAGATTGAGCGACTTGAAGATTGAAAGTGGCATCAAGTTAATGCTAGCACCAAGATCGGCCAAGGCGAAGCATTCCTCCATATCTTGGATTGCACAAGGGATCAAAAATTTACCGGGATCACCGACTTTTTGAGGTATGCGATTAAGATAAACCGACGAACAACTAGACAATTGGTGCAATTTCTCCTTGTTGTTCAACATACTCTTAAAGTTAGCGGCAAATCGAGGCATCATGACCAAAGCATCGGCGAAACTCACATTAAAGTGCAAATCACGAAACATTTTCATAAAAAGCTCAAATTGATAATTGTCGCGCTCTTGGCGTTTCTCCTTCCTAAGTCTCGATGGATAGGCCAAAAGTGGTGTAGGTTGAGGCATAGGCATAGCCTTTGGAATCTCGGGTTCCAATGTTGGTAAAGGGTCAACCGTAGGTGTGGCATGAGCGGTACTTCGTGGGATTGGGACATGCTCCTTTTGGACCACCACCTCGGGTTCTTCCTCAATTGCTTCCTCCGTAGGAGCAATTGGTTGAGGAGTCGGTTCCTTAAGTGTCTTACCACTACGTGTGGTAATCACTTTCATCTCACCCTTAGGGTTTGATACGGTGTTGCTAGGAAGACTACTCGATGACGGTTTACACATAATTGCCTCAAACATAGATGAGATTTTATCTTCAAACTTGGATTGCCTCTTCTCGGCTTTGACCATTTCTTGTTTTATCTCATGTTGCCCTTGTTCCATTTTTTGTTGGTTTTGTTGTAACCTAGTTACGGTTCCTTCCATCTTGTTGGTATGGATCTTAAGTTCATTAGCTAACTCATTTTTCAACTCTTTCTTCAAGTCGTTCTTAAACTCGGATCTTAGGCTAATGATTTCTCTTTCAATATTGTCAAACCTAGCATCATTCCCATTAGCGTATTCAACAAATTCATTTGGAAGATCTTTCAATGTTTGCAAACCTTTGTTGTTGTTTTGAAAATCATTTTGATTTTTGTTTGAAACTTGATTATTAGCCCCTTGATTACCATAGTTTCCTTTGTTGAAATTGTTTTTGAAACCAACTTGATTGTTGCGATAGTTGTTGTTAGCATTTTGATTTGAACCAAAACCCGGTGGAGTCAATTGATTAGAGCGGGAAACTTGACCGTTTTGGTTGTAATTTCCCGTGGCCACGTAGGCACTCGAAGTGTTACCACCGTTGGTAATGCACTCGGAGAAATCATGACCTCCACCACAATACATGCACGAAACCTCAACCGCTTTAGCCGTAGCGGGAGCACTTGGTTCACCAACTTTAAACTCAATCAAAAGTCCTTTTAGCTTATCAAAAATCTTGTTTTCCAAGTTTGCCTCAATTTGGCAAGCATAGATGGTAGTAGACAAAGAAGGTGAAGCCGAAGACGAAGCCTTACGAACACTAGACGTGCTACGAGGACTATACACCTTAGATCTATTCTCAATTATCACCAAAGCTTCCTCAACCGTTTTACACAAAACATTACCACCCGTGGCGGCATTTAAATAATCCCTTTCATGATCATTAAGTCCATTGTAAAACGTGTCAATTTGATGCAAGTCGGAAAAACCGTGATGAGGACATTCATGTAACATCTCCTTAAACCTATTCCAAGCCATTGAAAAACTTTCATTAAACTCTTGTGAAAACTTTGAAATCTCGTTTTTCAAGTGCGTAGTCTTAGAGGGCGGAAAAAATTGGTGAACAAATTTAGACACGAGATCCTTCCACGTCAATATAGAATTGGGTGGCTCTTTCTCTAACCAAATTTTAGCGGGCCCCGCTAAGGAATACGGAAAAAGCATCATCTTAATCGAGTCATTCGAGACATCCTTAAACTTGCAAGTGGCGGTAAGACGATTGAATTGGCGGATATGGTTGTGTGGATTGTCCTTCTCATCACCACGGAATTTGTTGTTTTGGATCATTGACAACAAACCCGTTTTCACCTCAAAATTCTCCGCAAGGATAGCGGGAATCACAATAGCCTCCCCATAACCCTCGGTGGGTGCTTGAAGTAACTCCATCATAGTTCGATTCGCCATGGTTGGTGCTTCTCTTACAATGGGTTCGTCAATAGGAGACTCCTCACTAGAAAGATTGGGAGTGGGAGCTTTGTTCTTTCGTTTACGTGCACGTCTTGCTTGATTACGAGTTAGCATAAACGTCACGTACAACGAGGGGACGAGCAAAGAAGATTCTTTTTGGTGTTTAGTATTTTTTCAATTTTTTTTGTGGTTTTTGATTGTATTAACCTTTTTGATTTTGGTGAATGTATTAAGTAGACAAAAATCTACAAATCTCCTCCTTAATCAAATCTCTTGATTAAAGAAGCCTCAAGGAATGAAAACGATCACGTGAAGTGAACGCCTTCGATGACTTTAGAACGTTGGTGGAACACCAAAACGTTCAAGAGGGTTTAATCAATTGAAACCAAGAAAATATATATGATACTTAGTAATACTTTGGGCGACAAAACCCTCGATTAGCTCTCAAAATCAAATACTCACAAGCAAGCGGGGAAACGAGGCGGTGCGAAGCACTTAAGAGCCTTTTTCCTTAGGATATATTTTATAATATCCGCCTTATACCCACCTTATAGTTTGTATTTTTCAAGATTGAGCTTCACGAAATTATTTATCTATTTTTGCCTTTTTCTTTGGTTTGAGATACGAATACAATGATTTGGTAATGAACTCCCAAGTCAAGGTTTTAATTTCTCACGTATTTGGAGTACTTGTGAATTTATTGTTCTACGTATACAATATAGTAATAGTATTCACACAAAAATCGAAAACCGATAATACGTATTAGTAGAGTGCTACTAATACAAATACTATTTTGGTTAGTATATAAAAACAACAATTCCAAATCAAAACACAACACGCCTCCCCGGCAGCGGCGCCAAAATGATGTAGTGGTTTTACTACTCTTTAGGAAAAGAGAGCAAAAGTGGCAAGTATTAAGTACGACTGATAGGTGTGAAAACACCTATCCTTTTTACCACTTAATTACAATAATAACCGAGCCAAAACGTGTATTTTATGTCATTTATGTCGGAATTATGCGTGGTTTGTGTTTTTGTTGTGATTTAGGACGAAAAGGTGAAAAGTGGAGAAAACACGGCATTCACGGGCTTTTATCGAAGAAAAAGACGAAAGATGAAGTCGAAAGATCAAGAGTGGAAAAAGAACGGAAGTCCAAGACCAATTCTGAAGATTTATCGAAGAAAAAGTCAAAAGACGGAAGTTTACCAAAAGCCGAAGAACTCGAGTCTTATTTATGAAGAAAATTCAAGAAGAGTTCAAAGAAATCCCGAGACAAAGTCATTAAGTCCAAGATTAAAAAAAGATAAATAAGGGAAGGACTTAACTTTGCAATTAAGGAAAAGAGGAAAGAGGGAGGAAGCTTCCTAAGCTCCTCCCTAATCTCCACTATAAATAACCATTAGCTACTTCATTTCTTGTTGTTGGGTCGTTTGACAAACCACCACTTCCACCATTTTTATTTCTTGTTAATTACTTCCTTGCTTTTTAATTTCATGTTATGCACTTTTAATTCAAGTAAGTCTTTTAATTTTTGAACCTTTTCTTTTAATCAAGTTCTTATTTTTAATCATCTTCTTCTACCTTTCTTATCTTGCTTATCTTTGATTCATGTTCATCTTTGATCTTATTTTCATCTTAATGCTTATTTGATTTAAAGGTTTCTTAAAAAGTTCATCTTTTTATGTTTTGATTTTAAAGCTTGTTTATTTTAAGTTTGATAAGTTGTTGTTCATGCTTATTAAGTCAATTTCGATTTAGATTCGTGCAAGTTTTAGTTTGAGCTTATTAACCATAGCTTATTGCTTTTGCTTAATTTTCGGATCAAAAAGTTAGATCAGAAAGGGTAAACCCCTTTCCAATCACGTATTCCAATCACCTTGATTGGAAAAGGGTTTTACATTTCAATCATCATTCCAATCAACATTCCAATCAGCATTCCAATCAGCATTCCAATCAACATTCCAATCAGCATTCCTTTCGCATTCCTTTTACATTCCTATTAGTATTCCAATCAGCATTCCTTTCGCATTCCTTTTACATTCCTATTAACATTCCAATCAGCATTCCAATCAGCATTCCAATCAACATTCCAATCAACATTCCAATTAGCATTCCTATTAGCATTCCAATCAACATTCCAATCAGCATTCCAATCAGCATTCCAATCAGCATTCCAATCAACATTCCAATCAGCATTCCAATCAATATTCCGATTAGCTTATTTTACAATATTCCGATCATGTACCATTCTCCTATATTCCGATCAGAGCTCCTTTTAATATTCCGACCTGGCACCTTTCCGATGGGTACATTCCGATCGGATTCCGATTGGATTCCGATCGGGTGTATTCCGATTGGGAATTTCGTTTTGTTTTGATATTTTGTTTTAGTTAAAGTGTCAATTTTTCTTTTTATATTTTTAGTTCATTTTTAATTCGTTTTGCATTTTTATTTAATTGTCAATTTACTTTTCGTTAAGTTTTAATTTTACGTCATTTAATTTCACGTCATTTACTTTTAACGTTTTAAATATTGCACCGTTTATGTTTCAACTAGTTTTAGTTTTAATTACTTGTTATTTATTTTTAAGTCTTGCACATTTATTTTACCAAAACCAAAAATATTATTTTCACCAAGAACAACTGAGTCGCACTTTAAACCGTGATCAATTCGAGAAGATACCGAGAAAACGAACTTTTTCAACAAGTAAAATCTCTTTCATTAAAATGGCGCCGCTGCCGGCTCTTTTCGTGAGGATCTACGGTTTTTTGTGAGAGACGCGTTGGCTTTTGGGATCCGTTCACTTGTGAACGTTATTTTTTTCGAGTCAAAAATTTTCAAAAAAAAAAAAAAAAAAATCCAAAAACATTTGAAAAATCTTAAAAAGCATTTCTTTTTCAAAGTTTTACACCAAAAATATTCTTCTTGCTCATCTATTTTTCTTAATGGATTCTTATGTCTATTGCGTCGGGTGTGGGAGACGATTGTACGGGAACGACTCATGTCAATGGTGTACATGTGAGCGGTGCGGTAACGATATCAACAATACACAATTCATATACAGATTTTGTCCTTTGTGCAACTCGACTAATTCGTCCTTTTTGAACCCACCCACTCTTTCCCCGTGCATCTATTGTGGAAGCGATTCTCATTGGCATGTTCCGTGCCCGGTTCGATACCCGTATGATCACGGGCAAGAACCGGGGTACAATTATGACAATGATAATAGCTATCCACAAGACGCACCCACTCTTTCTCCTTACCCATTTTGCAACAAATGTGGGGGTCCTCACGATACCTATTATTGTCAACCAATGAATTATTATGAGCAAAATCCGTGTCCTCAGTTTTCTTCACCAATGGATTATTATGAACCAAACCCGGTTTCTAATTCTTCTCAACCGATGAACTACTATGAGCCACAACCATGCTATAATTCAGGTTTTCAACATTTTGAACCCCCACAACACCCCATCGATCATCCACCCTCCTTCGAACATTTGAGCCCCAACGAACAATGGGACACTCTTGTTAAGCAAAGTCAACAAATTCAAGAAGCTTGCAACAGGATCATCGAGATATGTCAAGAGGGTCAACGACAGGGGCAAATATCAAATATCGAGACTTATACTCCTCCCCCGGTGTATCCATACTATTATGATGATGATGACGATGAGCCTACTATTTCTTGGAATGACCTTACGGCTCAATGTCCTAGTGCTATTGTCATCCCTCCTCTCAATATCCCAACCGTGTCCAAGGATTATGATACATTGATTAAGCTTAGTGATGTTGGTCTTGATAAAGTGTTTGATGACGAGGTTTGTGACATACCGGCTGCTATGGAGCTTGAGGACGACGTTGCTCTTACGGAAGAGGTTGATCCTAATGATGTCGATTTTTCTCCAAGCTATGAGAAATTCACTTTTGAAATTTCTCAATCTCCACCGGGAGATGCAGACGATGACGATTTATTCTCTCCGGTTTACGAGAAGTTCACCGATGAACATGATCTTGTGG
Source organism: Glebionis coronaria (assembly GCA_025667525.1). Taxonomy (NCBI): domain Eukaryota; kingdom Viridiplantae; phylum Streptophyta; class Magnoliopsida; order Asterales; family Asteraceae; genus Glebionis; species Glebionis coronaria. The sequence goes on from CM046878.1 coordinate 195,400,133, forward strand.
ATAAGGTGGAAGACGTGCTTCTTCGCGATAGATTACGGAAAGTGCACCTTCTTATTGCTCAAATCGAAGCGTTGACTTCTCCTCCTCTTTCCGCTTCTTTGCCTCCATCTATTCCTCCCGTTGAAGATAATGACCCATTGCTGGAAGAAATCGACATTCACTCCATACCACCAGGTAATGATGACGATGATTTGGAGGGGACATTATTTTTGATAATTTTCTGCAGGAAGACATTGTCCCAAGTCCCCCTCCCGAGCACCTTTCATCCTCCCCTTTAGCCACTATCACGGAGGATGAGTGCTTTGACCCGGGAGGTGACATTGATTATGCTATCATTGATAACATCACGGCTTTGCCGAATGCTTAGCCTCCATTGTCTTTGGGGGATGACAATGTGCTTACTATACCCAACCCACCTCCCGTGGATCTTGAATTCACATACTTCTCGTATGTTGAAAGGGTTTTTCTCCCATTCAAGACTTATCCCCCTGCCTCTCCTTTGTTGATGTCAACCGGGAACGAGGACAAGGTCTTTGATCCCAGTATCACATTCGAGGCTTCCCCATGGACCATTTAATTCGGGGACGAGTCAGGCTCGTGACTCGGTTAATATAAACAAGCGCTTTTTGGGAGGCAACCCAATTATCTATCTATTTTCGCCATAAGTGTAGGGGGAGCCCCGTGGTGTTTCTTGCTTTCTTTCTTATCATGTGTAGGGATTAGAGCTTCAAAGACACACTCTTGATGACTTTTGACAAATCGTGACTCCGTGTTCCCTTCTTCCCGGTTCTATCCTAAACTCTTTTCGATTCACTATTTTATATTTCTCAATATTAAAATAAGAATATCTTTAGTTGTCTTTTCCTTAACAAGATTTAAACAAAGTGCACAATGTCCTAAGTGTAGGGGAGTTTACTTCCACATGCTTAAACATTGAGGACAATGTTTATATTAAGTGTAGGGGGACTTCTATCGAAGTTAAGTGGCCTTTTCCTTGTATTTGTCCTCATTTTAACCGGAAAATTTGATTTTTCGACATTTTTCAAAATTTTTAATCTATTTTGGCCTAGTTGTATAGTTGTTTTTACCTCTGTTTAGTTATTTTCTTTCCTTATTAGAATAAAATTTTAATAAAGTGGTTTTAATTTTCAAACGTTGTGAATCTTTTGACTCAACCCGAGTTTACTTATCTAAGTTACTCTAGCTAGTATCCTTAACATGTTTAAGTCAAGTTTTGCTAGGCTTTTATAAAGGGAGCTATAAAACGCGAAAGTCTTAACTCTCACGGGTTAAGAACAAGAACTTTTCGCAAGTTCCTATAATTGATCCTAGAGAGTCGTTTATCAAGGGAATTTTAAAAAGCGATTTCTAAAACTTGAAAAAGTCTAAGAATTTTCAAGATCCTATAGATGACTCGAAAACCCAAAACTTTGATTTAATAGGCTAAGCATCCACGAGTCTCATTCCTTGAGATTTTTAAATTGTGGAGAACGAGAGATGATAGAGCCAATTATAAGTTTGGTATTCTTTCGTGAATTTATGTGAGTTAATTATAAGCCTATTCTCCCATCGCTTGTTAATAAATTTATCTGCAATAAATAAGGTTGTACGATTTGAAAAATTACTTAGCTTCTAGCCCAAGATCGTTTAAATGTTGCTCGGTATTAATTAGAGTTCATAGCCAAGGCATAACTTATTGAAGCAGGATGCGAAGATTGGCGAGTCCGAAAAGGCCCTAACAAGGCATGAGGGCTACATTCTGTTGCTAAAGATCCAAAAGTGATGTGAAGAATCATTTATCGAAAATCAATATGAAGGATCGAGACACACGACGAAAAGCAAATACTCCCCTAAAGATCATGGAGAAGTCTATCCAAAAAGGCCCTAACAAGGTATGAGGATAAATAGATCCAAGTCCTAAAAGGAGGCGGATCGTTGTATATCAAAGTCCAAAGTAAAGATTGGAGAAAAATGAAGAAGTCGTGGTCCAAATATGAAGAATCTCTCAAAACTTCAAGTGAAGAAATTCCTATTATGAAGAGAAGACCATTATTTCATGAACGTCTCTCAAGGTTTGAAGTATGAATTCGCTGCCAAATATCGGTCCGAGAAAGGTCTCAAATCGCGAAGCGAGTTATGCCAAGATATGAACTTTATGAGGTCCCGAGAAGCAGTTTTAAAAGATTTTGTCCTTTAGCTAACTATTGATTAAATCGTCCACTTTATTTTCGGCCTAAATAACTATCGAAATAAGTCAAACAATGCATCCTCGTGATCATTCAAGACAAAAATAAAATATAAGAGATACACCTAGGAATAAGGGAGTCTAAGTGAATAATTGGCCCACATGAGTTCGTGTTAGTTTACTAACTTATAACAACAATGATCTCGTTTTTAAGCTTGGTTTGGAGAAAGTGAAAACTTGAGGATGATGATCATTCACGACATTTCCAAAACCCAAGGTATGTTTTTAATTTCTTTACTTTGAATGTTTATAATTTTCTATCTCTTTAATAAAGGCCAACGTGGATTGATTGTGATGAAAAATGTAAAAGTGCTTTGTAACTAATGCATTGCATGAGGACATTGCAATGGTTAAGTGTAGGGGATTTGATAGGTGTGAAAACACCCATCCTTTTTACCACTTAATTACAATAATAACCGAGCCAAAACGTGTATTTTATGTCATTTATGTCAGAATTATGCGTGGTTTGTGTTTTTGTTGTGATTTAGGACGAAAAGGTGAAAAGTGGAGAAAACACGGCATTCACGGGCTTTTATCGAAGAAAAAGACGAAAGTTGAAGTCGAAAGATCAAGAGTGGAAAAAGAACGGAAGTCCAAGACCAATTCTGAAGATTTATCGAAGAAAAAGTCAAAAGACGGAAGTTTACCAAAAGCCGAAGAACTCGAGTCTTATTTATGAAGAAAATTCAATAAGAGTTCAAAGAAATCCCAAGACAAAGTCATTAAGTCCAAGATTAACAAAAGATAAAGAAGGGAAGGACTTAACTTTGCAATTAAGGAAAAGAGGAAAGAGGGAGGAAGTTTCCTAAGCTCCTCCCTAATCTCCACTATAAATAACCATTAGCTACTTCATTTCTTGTTGGTGGGTGGTTTGACAAACCACCACTTCCACCATTTTTATTTCTTGTTAATTACTTTCTTGCTTTTTAATTTCATGTTATGCACTTTTAATTCAAGTAAGTCTTTTAATTTTTGAACCTTTTTTTTAATCAAGTTCTTATTCTTAATCATCTTCTTCTACCTTTCTTATCTTGCTTATCTTTGATTCACGTTCATCTTTGATCTTATTTTCATCTTAATGCTTATTTGATATAAAGGTTTCTTAAAAAGTTCATCTTTTTATGTTTTGATTTTAAAGCTTGTTTATTTTAAGTTTGATAAGTTGTTGTTCATGCTTATTAAGTCAATTTCGATTTAGATTCGTGCAAGTTTTAGTTTGAGCTTATTAACCATAGCTTATTGCTTTTGCTTAATTTTCGGATCAAAAAGTTAGATCGGAAAGGGTAAACCCCTTTCCAATCACGTATTCTAATCACCTTGATTGGAAAAGGGTTTTACATTCCAATCAGCATTCCAATCAACATTCCAATCAGCATTCCAATCAGCATTCCAATCAACATTCCAATCAGCATTCCTTTCGCATTCCTTTTACATTCCTATTAGCATTCCAATCAGCATTCCTTTCACATTCCTTTTACATTCCTATTAGCATTCCAATCAGCATTCCAATCAGCATTCCAATCAACATTCCAATTAGCATTCCTATTAGCATTCCAATCAACATTCCAATCAGCATTCCAATCAGCATTCCAATCAGCATTCCAATCAGCATTCCAATCAGCATTCCAATCAACATTCCAATCAGCATTCTAATCAACATTCCAATCAGCATTCCAATCAATATTCCGATTAGCTTATTTTACAATATTCCGATCATGTATCATTCTCCTATATTCCGATCAGAGCTCCTTTTAATATTCCGACCTGGCACCTTTTCGATGGGTACATTCCGGTCGGATTCCGATTGGATTCCGATCGGGTGTATTCCGATTGGGAATTTTGTTTTGTTTTGATATTTTGTTTTAGTTAAAGTGTCAATTTTTCTTGTTTTATTTTTAGTTCATTTTTAATTCGTTTTGCATTTTTATTTAATTGTCAATTTACTTTTCGTTAAGTTTTAATTTTACGTCATTTAATTTCACGTCATTTACTTTTAACGTTTTAAATATTGCACCGTTTATGTTTCAACTAGTTTTAGTTTTAATTACTTGTTATTTATTTTTAAGTCTTGCACATTTATTTTACCAAAACCAAAAATATTATTTTCACCAAGAACAACTGAGTCGCACTTTAAACCGTGATCAATTCGAGAAGATACCGAGAAAACGAACTTTTTCAACAAGTAAAATCTCTTTCATTGACGATGATTTAGGAAAACCGTGTACAAATGACCCAAAATGGGGATCGTTCTCAAGGAGGCTAATGTGTTATGAGTGTAATGATTTGGATTACTTTGTGATTATATTTGTGAGAAAGAATGATAGAAAAAAGATGAGAAGAGAAAGACGCTTACGAAGTCGTATTAAACTAAGACGAAAAAGGTGTGCACGTAAAACCGTAAAAAGCACTAAAATTAAAATTTCACCCTAAAAATTACCAAAAATCACCAAAAATTCACAAAAATATTCTAAGAGTTTACAAAAAATCCAAACTTGCCAAAACCTTTTAATTAATTAAATAATGACTTTTTAATGCTAATAAAAGCCCTAAAAATCAAGATTAACTATTAAAAAGTCCAAAACAAGATCTTAAAGTTTGTAAACCTCAAAAATACCCTAATTAAGCTAAAAAGTATTTTTCAAAATTTTAAAACCACTAAAAACTATTTTTAAACAATTAAAAACTATTAAAATCAATTAAAACTTAAATTAGATCTAGAAATAATTAAAAGACCCTAAAAATATTTGGAAAGTTTCAAAATTCCTAATTAAGTGTCTACAATCTAGGAAAAATATAAAAACTTAGAAAATCAGACTTTTAATTTTTAACAATAAAATAATATTAAAATATTATTAAAAATCCAAAAATCATAAAAAATTCTAAAAAGTTGCAAACTAGCTTAATTTAACCTAAATAACTCAGAAATGAAAGTGAAATTACCTAAATGCCCTTAATGGGCCTAGAAAATGGGCTAAACCCAAAACAGATCCTTAATGGGCTAAAATTGAGCCCAATATAAAAAAGTGTCCAAAATAAGCCCAAAAAGCACTACTTGACTCAAAATTTGATTTTAAACAACTTTTTCCAAAGGCCCAAAAGCTGAAAGTGTGAAATAAGCTAGCTTATACCAAACAGCTTATTCTTAATAGGCTTTTTGGCCCATTAAGCTATAAGCCAATGCCATAAGCTGAAATTAGACACACAAGCTTCTTTTGTCCTAAATAAGACTTCTGTAAAAATAAATTTGAAATAAGCCCAAGGAATAAGCCTGAAAATGCAATAAGCAATCTACAGAAAACGACAAAATAGTCGTTTTTGAGTTCTAGGCCACCCCAAAAGCTGATTCAAGTTTCTAAAGCTTTTAAATGACTTAATTAAGCAAAATCAACAAAGAGTTTTCAAATAAGCTGACTCAATAAGCTGGAAAAAGCAAATAAGCACTTATGTAAAAGTCAAATAAGTTGGTTTTCTAGCAAAAAGTCAAAGTAAAAGTCCAATAAGCTCCAGTCTAATCAAATGGGTCAAATAATGAAGATCTATCACAAAAAATAAGTTGTTGCAAGTCTGGATAAGCTAAAATAGCCTATTGATAAGCTTAGTTCAATTTAACACTAGTAGGGGCTAGTTTTGGGTGTTGAGCAGTGGAAACTTTTTCCACTGCTTGACTTGTTTGACTTTTTGTCTTTAGTGAACTTTTTGGAGATTCAGATTACACAAAGGCACCTAAATGATCTTTGGATCATAAGGAGTCAATAACAATAAAAAATTCACAAACACAATCACCCAATTGATACAGTTTAATCAATAAAGTACCAGATCTAGCACAGACATGAACAAGTAAGCAGTTTAGGTTCAAAAAGCAATTTTAGCACAATTCAGCCAGCCAAATTCAACCAAATGCATACACAAGCTATATTAAACTCAAATAAGCAAGTCTAAACAGGTTTCATGAAATGATTTAAAGAATTAAGCAAGATTCAAGTAATGAGTGTTACTGATGAACACTAACACATGTAGTTTTTCACTTTGCTGATGTATTTGACACACAAGCCAGATTCAACACCTCAAATCTATCAAGTATGTTATATTAATGATGTTTCAACAGCTTTTATCCCTAAACATGCATAAACTCTAGGTTTTCCCAAAATTTTAGGTCAAAAGTAGTCAAACTCAATAAGTTATAGCACAATCTTTGATTCAAGGTTTCAAACCACAAAACTTGTAGCAAAACACTCTCACACAAGTGTATATCATATATAGAGCACAAACACAAACTTCTAACAACACAATACTAGGTAGACCCAAACACCCCTTTATCTTTCAAATCAAAATTTAAACAAGAAAAAGTGTGATTCAGTTAACCCAATGATTAATCTAGCATACAAACAACATTATCATGTAAGACTAAGCAGATTTAAGCCAAGAAATCAACAAGAACAACAGTATAGCACAAATCCACAAAAATCCAACTTTTATAAGATTTTTAAGGTTTCAAGACAAACCTCATGGATGTACATCCACACCCACGAATTTATGAGCTTATGTACTAGCAAGAACAAGTACAAGCTTCCAATAACAACCCTGCTAAGATTCAACAAGGTTAGAGCACAAAATCAAAAACAGAAAGGTGACTTTTTGGAAAATAAACTTGATTAATGCAACCTTGTTACCCCACACTTGTTACCCCACACTTGTTACCCCACACTTTATAAGATTTTTAAGGTTTCAAGACAAACCTCATGGATGTACATCCACACCCACGAATTTATGAGCTTGTGTACTAGCAAGAACAAGTACAAGCTTCCAATAACAACCCTGCTAAGATTCAACAAGGTTAGAGCACAAAATCAAAAACAGAAAGGTGACTTTTTGGAAAATAAACTTGATTAATGCAACCTTGTTACCCCACACTTGATTATCCCCAAGTTATAAGCCTCACAACACCTTAATATCACAATTAGGATGCTATGATCAGCCCTATAACCCAAGAATTCCAAGGTTGAAACAAGAACTTAGCAAAATATCAAATTTTGATCCAATGTGTAATTTCTTACACAAGGTTTAAAAAACGTTTTAAGGTTCAATTCCAGTTAACAAATATCATAAACAAGCTAAAATAAAGGTGGCACTTGGTCTTTCTTCAACAAAACTCAACACACTTTCATTAAATGAAAAGAGGATTTACAAGAAGTTGAACAAGGAAAAACCAAAAGCAAAGCAAAAATGTGAGGTCCTAAGCCTTTATATAGGCATACATGTTGTCTAGGAAAGCTGAAAAAAACGTAACCCTAGCTACTGAAGTCCCATTTTTGCCCTTGTGAAGTTTGAATATCTTGGAGTCTTGTGAGGAATTCTTGGCCTTTTGTTGAAGCTGGCAAAGGGGAAATGCATCCAAGGGTGGAGATGAAGCTTGAAAAGTAAGCCAAGTTCTTGGGCGTTGGATTTGCTGGCTTGTTTTGTTTAGACGTGAAGAGTGGGTCAGGGGAGGGTTGGGAATGTCACATGCATGAGAGTGATGGGGGTTTAGGGGTTGGGTTAGGATCATAAGACCTTTAATCATAAATCTGGAAGCAATTAGGTCTTGATTCTTGTTAATTAGAAAAAGCCTAATTCTGGTATGAACACCAAGAACATAGGTTTAATCTGTTTTGGAAGTTAATTATGTTTAAAAAGTTGTTTTAGGCGCCAAGATTAAATTAATCTTAAACCGGGTTAAGTGGGGTGTGAGGTGGCAGGATGGAGAGTTGTGATTGGTTGAAGTGGTGAGTGGGGTGAGGTGGCAGCCCATGAGTGGTCTAGGTTTGTTTGTTTGTTGGCCATAAATAAACCCCAATCTTTTGTAAACTTTTCATTTCCAGCTTTTCTTCATAAAAATCCAAATCCCTTTGTTAGCAAAGTTTCATTTTTCACACTTTTGCCCCAAATACTTTTCCAAAGTATTTTTAGGGGTAATTCTTGCCATTTTGTGATTCTTGAGGGACTGATTTGGCATTTTTTTCAATGGTAATGGTCTTGACTTGCATATTTGATATTTTGGAGGGCTGAAATTGCCAAGTCATAATGATTGAGGGACCATTTTTGCCAAATCTTCAAAGTTAAGGGTCCTTTTTGTAATTTTGGGATTTTTAAAGGACCAAACTTGTAATTTCTTATACTTTGAAGGACTTCATGATGTATTTGACTTTGTGGAGGATAATGTTTGACAATTTAGCTTTGTTGAGGGGCTAAACTTGTCAATTCTTCAAAGTGGAGGGCCCTTATTGTAATTTTGACAAACTTTAGGGACCAAACTTGTAATTATGAAGATACAAGGGTATAAAGTGTCAATTATTCCACATTGGAGGACCCTTCTTTATAATTCTTCAAGTCTTCAAAGGTTTTTCTTGGGAAAGTCTTCATTAGGGCTTGGTTCATTGTGCGGCTTCATTTCCCGTGTTCGTTTTTGTATGATTCTTGTGATCTTTTGTCATTTTTTTCAATATCCGTAATACACAAGCAACAAACACAAGCATATATATGGGTATTTTGATGATATTTAATGCATTTTAAGCCCTATTTGGACGATGAGACTATGTATAAAAGCAGTCTCATCATTTTGTTACGCAAAATATGTTTTAAGACCGAAGGGAAACATGTACACTTTTTTTTAAAATCAAAAAAATATAATTAAACTAACAGAAAATAAATAATAGACAGATATAATTATAAACGATAATTAAAGAAATCAATAAAATGTTAAAAGACTTACTAGATCGCCAACAAAAATGCTCACGCGAGCGGAACCACGTGTTAAACATGATAAACAATAAAGATTCGAGGCACGTGTTTGACACGCTTCCCTTAAAACAGATTCGCCGTCTGTTTACCATGGTACAACAGCCGAAACAGTAAGTTGTACTGTCGGACTTAACAAAACTGTCTGAAAGATCACGGAAACTTGTATGTCTCTGATCGAAGAGACTACTGGAATTTGGTTGCTATGAAGCTGTATTTTCTGTGTCTAAAACTGGATGAGAATGAGTTTAATTTATAGTGAAAACTTGTCTTGTTTTCACCAAGACAAAATATCACATAAGAATTAAACTGATTTCAATGTATCTTATTTGTTTAAACATATTCTGTCAATGTTTACAAACAAATGATATATTCTATTTCTTTAAAACCGATTCTGTAAACTTATTCCCAAAGTTTTATCAGCTATTAAAATAGATTTATACAAAATCTCACGATATCTCATTCACATTATACAATATTCCAATAAATATAAATGAACTAAAATATAAACTATAGTCTTAAGATACATAGATAAGTAAACACTTACGTTGCTATTAACCTTTGCAGGTAATTGGTGCTCATCTCCAATAAGAATAGCATGCTTCAGTCCCGGAAGTTGAAGGGGAATAGTGGACTCTGCCTCTTTTAATTGAGCAGCTTCGTCAATGACTAATATATCCAAAGGCGCCATATTGACAGCATGCAACTTATAGGAACTTGAAGTTGTGCAAAAGATAACAGAAGCTCTTTCAAAACAAAACTGTGTTATTGCCTATATGTTTATAAAAGATGGGAGGGTGAGCTCGTCAAGACATTGTTGCAGAATTGTTAGAGCAGATAGAGACATCGCTCTAATGAAACTGATAGAGAGCATATCATCTTACAATTGTTTAGAAGTTAAATGATCTTGAAATTCTTCTAAATACAAATTCTTGTTAAACAATAATGACTCCAAAGAACTTAAGTTATCCAAAAGAGAGAACATATTCTTGAAATTGTATTCCCCAATGAAACTTCTCGGGATATGAGTACAAAATGTAACAATGCACCTTCTAAGTTGTGTTGCACAAGAACTGAATCGATCTCGCACAAACTCAATGAATGATTTAACTTCTTGTTGTTTCTCTTTGCACAACTCATTATCTACAAAGTTATGATATTCACAAACATAATTTTTCAATAAATCGATCATAGATCTCATGCAATGCTTCCAACCAGTCACCGGGCCTAGACACTCTACAAGTCTCTTAACCCGATACTCCATAAATATCTCTTCAATGTCAGTACTAACATTCAACCTCTCCAAACAACACCACATCTCCAACGGGACAGAAATAATCACCACATGCAGTTGTGACTTTGAATGATTCTCTCACCAATCTTAGCAAACGTTACTATAGCCACATTCGTTAGAGCACATGCAAGGGTCCTGTGGTTCATTTGCCAGAGGATAAAAAGTAAAACAATTACTGTCATAGTTTTCCCTGTTCCAGGCGGTCCCCATATTTGTTCCGCAGATGAACCATGGCAACATTGCGTTTTACAAAGCGCTACCATGATTGCCGCCCTTGGGAACTCATTCAGATTAACCAAGAGATGTTGATCATATCTTTGAGATAAAATACTATCATAACCAATTGAACATATATTGCAGCTCTCCTTAGACTGAAAACAACATATCAATAATTAATAATGAGATCATCACTAGACAAAAGGTAAATTTATTAAATTCTATTATAGCAAAATTCTTACCATAGAATGAGAGTAAAGAACCTCTTTAATGATATTCAGATTTCTATGTATGTGCAACGAATTCCATATTCTTTTCTGAGTTGTTATATTCATCACAAAAACAGCAAACATCCCGTCTTGAAATTTAATTGGTTTAGATGCCTTAACTTTAATTGTCAAAGATGTATTATCATCTTCGTTACTTTTAACGGATGAAAGAGTCCATATTCTTCCCACACGCCGCAATTCAGAAATGGATTCAGGTTTCCCATCTACTATTACAAGTAGATCACCAGGTAACATTTGGTAAGCATCTTTGCCACGTTCACTAAACTGATTCTTCCAAGGACCAACATTAACATCATAGACCATGTTTTCACCATATTTGGACTCGCTAAATGATAAAACTTTAGTAAATGGAGCTCTATACATGATCTCCATGGAGGAAGCAAGCTCAGCGCGTGTTTCTTCTAACAATGGAAAAACAAAAGAGCCGAAATAGTGTTCTTCACACTCGAAAGTAAGTGGTATGTTCTCCACCTAGAAAATGATGCATTAATGTCATTACAAACAATCATGCATTGAATATGCGGTCTAAACGGTAAAAAATCACCAAGTTATACAACAAGAAGAAGCGCACCACATAATGAGATAAACATATTTATAGTTACATAACAAGGAAGTCTCAACATGTTTATGTTTGCTATTTTTCAAAATAAACAATCTGAATGTTGACTTTAAAGTCAAATGGATCAAACTTTAGTGATCTATATTTGGTAACGGGTGTTTGGGTTTTTCCTTATTTGCAGATGCTTTTAAGATGTACAGATAGTTTTGTGTTTCTCATCGCAAACTGGTTTAAAAATACGCAGATCCTAACTTAATTTATGTGATAGTATTTAACCATACCAGAAATTCCATCCAAACATTAGTTTAAAGTTTAAAATAAGAAGATGCTTAGCTTGCTTAAACATAAGTTTCATCCAACCATTTAGAAATCTACTTTAAACATAAGCCGTCACGAGCCGTATCGGAATAAACTAACAACTTCTTACATTGAAATATGAATAAACAAAATTTGGTAATTCACATAACTTGAATGTTTCAAGCACAAAATTGCCTCATTTCATAAACAAAGGGTTTACACTTTACAGAATAAGACAAGCGTTTAGCTTAATTTCTGGGGGTACTTGTCCTACGTTATTTTCAAACCTAAACGGTTATTTCTTTGGGGTTATTTCCATACGCCCAACCAAAAGCTTATTATGACTTAAAGTTGGAATTTTTTTTAGAATGCCAGCTAAGTATCTCATAATATAGACAACAAAATCTATTTCACGTGTCCAAAGCCGCGATAAAATGACTAATAGGAATAAAATAAGGTAAACAAACACCCTTATATTCACCGCAACAATTATAGTATTTGACTTAAGAGCTTACTTAGATGGGGGCGTTATTAGCTTATGAGCTTATTTTACTAAACTTATAAGATGACTTAAACATGGAAAATAACCCCCACCCCCACCCAAAGCGCGAAAGTAAGCTACATAAACACCCCCAGGTTTTTTGTTTTTCTTTTATAACCATGATTTCGGACACATTGACCAACTAATCCACGAGACTTTTAGCTAGCATACAAAACACCATTAAAAAATTGTAAGAAGTCCATTAAAACACCAAAAAGATAAATTAAAAAAATTCTAGTAAAAAACAGTAAACCAAAAACCTAATTCTTAAAGAGATGTTGATTAAAGATGTGATCAAGAGACCAAGAGAAAATCAATTTTATAAACTCATTATTGGTATTAGATTCTCCTTCCATCTTCACCAACCTAACAAAAACTTATAAAACTAAATAAAATAATAGTGTTATTGTTTCTTGATTACATCCACATGAGAATGAAAGAACCAAAGTTCCTCTTTTTTATAAGGTTTATGTGTTTACAAAAGTAGTAAAAAAATGTAACGAGGATTTTGAAATGAAACAGAGGTGGTATGAATATCGAAAATAAATGAACGAAATCAAAATGTATAACTTCCGTAGTGTACAATGTGTTACATGACATGGTTTTGTTGTGTTTTTATTTGTTGGTCTCTATTCTATATCTATATACTACATATAAAGGCGGTAAAACATTGTTGAAAATCTCGACATTTCAATATTTAACTTAATTAAAATATTAAAACAAAAAACAAGTGTATTAGTTAGAGGATCATTGGTTCGATCACCAGGTCAACCTGATCGAGTTAACACGTCACGGGTTCGATGAACGGGTCAGCCCAGTTGAGTTACCAAGTCACGGGTTCGACCAACGGTTCAACCTAGTCGAACCATCAGGTCACGGGTTCGACCATCGGGTAAACCCGATTAAATCACCGAGTCTTGAGTTCAACCACCGGGTCAACCCGGTCGAGTCGGGGTCGATCAACTAGGTCGAGTCAACTAGGTCGAGTCATTGGGTCGACCATCAGGTCAACCCGGTCGAGTCACGAGTCAACCCGGTCGAGCCACGAGGCAACCCGGTCGAGTCACCGGGACAACCCGAGCGAGTCATCGGGACAACATGTCGAGTCACCAGTTCACTAATTCGCCCACCGGGTCAATCTTGTCGAGTCATCGGGTTACCGATTCGACAACCGAATCAATTAGCATATCGTGAACTATTTTACGTTAGGTAATTTTCACACCTATGCGCGAGTATACGTCTAGTACAGATTAAAGAGATTTTGACACTGGCACAAATACGAAGAAAATAAGGCTATATAAGGGGAGAGGTGCAAAAAACTCATCGTCGTTTCAGTTTTTTCTTTACTCATTTAAAACTTTTAATAACAGGAAATTTTCCTAGCTCGTTAAATGACTAGTTTTTACCCCTTGAATTTTTATTTTAGTCAAATATGTGCTAAAATTATTATGAGTGGAAAGCGTTCCCGTGTTTTGTGAAATAACTTATGCTGATGTGTAATAAGTCTTGACTGTGCTCAGTCTGCGTTACTGTGAACACTGCGAGTGTGTCATTGTTCGTTGCGTAATATTTTACGATCAATATTTTATTATGTTTCTGGAAAAAGAAGTGTTTAAAGGTGGTTTTTTCAAGTCATGACGAGGACACAAAACCATTAAGTGCACTTACAATAAACAAACTAATATTTACAAACACAATTTTAAGGACAAAATGGATTTAACACAAATCTAACAAAAATCAACGTTCTTTTAACATACTGTATTTAACAATGCGCAACAAAAATCCATGTGTGTCAATGGACCCTTTCAGGACCTACCCTCATTCTTATTGGCAGCACAAGGCTTTGGTAGAAGTTGGACTCGAGGGAGCATATTCACCACAAGACTATTTGAATTTCTTTTGTCTTTGAGAGCCCGAGTTTGGGTAATACTCCCCAGGTGTGCTATAATTTCTCCATCTACATGTTAATAGTAGAATTTACATTATCTACCTTAATAGAAAGGAAAAGGGTGGGGAGTAAAGCCCAAAGTTGCAAACAAGAATCCGTTTCGCAGCACATTCAAACATATGGGAAGGATTACTCCGTCCCGAGAAGTAGATACATTTAAATGGTTTTGGCTCTATATTTCTTGGATGAGGTCAGTATATCACATTTTATGTCATGACTTGCAATCCTGAATAGTTAAAAACTTAAAAAAGCACGTTTCACTTGCTGATCATTGTGAATTCACCTTAATTATTACTCTAGCTATTTGTTGAGAAATTTTTTGTAATCTGTGTAAAAACTATTGTAATTTTATGTAGCCAGAATCAATAGAATGTGCAAGACACGTGAGAGGAAATAAGGGGTTATGATGATGCCGGTAGAATGCATGTGAAGGAGTGTCCGTGGTATTTGGTTGAGTTGACGTTTGAAAAGCTCATGTGGCTCATAGGTTCTTGCTATTCGTGGATGGTTACGTAAATTCTTTGCAAATCTTTTAGCATAAGTTACACCATACTTGTGGATCATTGGGATAACGAATTGTGTTATCGTAACACGGCCAACCATATCTTTATCTTCATTCTTTAAGCATCTTCAAGATGTTTTGTACTTTTGTATCATACCCACAAATATACATATCTATAGCTAATAAGCAACATAGAGTTTGATAACCACTGATTTTTTGCAAACATAACATTGCACGGCTTAACTTTTATTTTTTTTGAACGGCCATTGCTTTTATGACAAACAATCCTTACAAACGAGAAAGATAACTACAACACTAGCAGAGATCTACAAGATCTACAAATGGAAAGATTACAAGCTAACCCAAACAACCCCAAACCAGCTATATTAATCAATGTAAAATAGAAAAGCGATTAGACTTCCAAGTGAACCAATCAATAGAAATCTTAATTCCTCCGCTAGAAATTCAAGCAATGAAAGAAGTTGGGGTCGAGTAAAGATGTCTTCATCCACCAAATTACCAGAAAGCTGCTTGAACGAGGCTAAAGGAACTTTAGTTTCCAGCCTTGCAGACTTTGGATATGTTGATGATGCATTTGAGATATACAGGGAAATTAAAAGTGGAAAACACCATCCCTTACCAACAGCTACACTTGCACTCATTGAGAATACAATATCGTTTGATGAAATCCTAGATGTGCATGGATGGACTTGAAATGGGTTTCACAACACTACAAGAAATGTGATCTATAAAACAATGTTATGAACAATCTGTACAAGATGAAGCAATTAAAAGTAAAACAATAAAAAGGATGAAACAATGACAATTAGTACCTTGTAATACTTCATCTTTATACCATGATGTATGACTATGAACAACTAATAAAAAGGAAGCAACATTTTTTGGCCCCCAATCAGTGAATTTGAACAAAGGAGCTCCATGGTCCAGTGTGTTGCCGGAGACGATGATAAGATGATAAGATATGATAAGAAGAATACGAGATGAAGAAAGAGATAGCTAATGTGTGGCTGCTGTGTTTTCTTCCTATCTTTTATCAAGTGAAAATTTCCATCTCCAGTCCTTGAAGTTTTTATAGTTTATCACTTTTTACTTTGAAACTTACAACTAGGGCTCATGAATTTAAACTAGGGCTCATCAAAACAAATCAAAAATCGAGTCGATCCGAACCGATCAAAATTGCATCGACTAATTTTTGTTCGGTTTTTATGTTCGAATTTATGTTTTTCGGTTTCGGTTTAACATCAATAAAATACGTCTAAACTATATATTTAGTTTGGCTTTTATCGATTATGTTATGAGTTATTCGATAAACTTTGATTCGTGGTTATCTCGGAGTCGGTTTTTGGTTCGATTCGGATTTGAACTTTCTTCGTATGTCATGTTATATTTATTTTTAAAAAATGTTGTACCATTAAATAGTGATATTGACGTCTTAAAATTACCATCTTCGTCCCATATTAAATGTCCACTTAGACTTTTTTGTCTTTGTTTTTAATGTTTGACTATAGATATATTTGTTTGTATTATATATTAGTTGATAAAAATTATACCAATAAAAAAACACATTAACACAATCTATTCATATATCTTGTATAAATTATTATAAAACATAAACAAATATATTTAGAGTCAAAGTTATAAAAGAAAAAGAAAGACCGAAAAAAGTCAAAGTAAACATTTAATATGAGACGGAGGGAGTAACTAATATTGAGTTTTGGTTGAATTTTACTATTTCATCAACGGTACATTTTGGTTGTTAAAAAAATTGTATATATTTTATATGGTTTGAAATCAACATGTTATTACTAGAATGCTCCTCAACGTGATCACTTTTATTGTTGTGTCACACTTGACCAAACCTGACCAACCCTGACCAAACCCGATGAATAGTTGATTTAAGTTGTTTTTCTTGCTCGTGATGAAAATTTTTCCATCCATCAAATAAATATTCTAGCTTCGCTCTTGAGCAATGGAGATTATGTCAGTGGGAGTGATAGTGGCAAAGAGAAAAGGAGCCATTAGGCTGTAAATGAACTGAACGTTCAGCGAACCGTTCGCCGATCGTTTGACGAAAAATTCGTTTATGTTCGTTTATTTAATAAATGAACGAACACGAACAAGATTTTTGGTCCGCTTAGTTAAATAAACGAACGTGAACAAAGGCTTCGTTCGTTCATTTACGTTCGTGAACGTTCGATTATGTCTGTTCGGTTATGTTCGTTTACTTCGCGCGCTTACGTTCAATTAATATCCCAAACTTTAAAAAAAATAATAAACTATATATCAAATATTTTAAAATGTCTAATAATAATATATTAGTAATATAGTACTTGGTTACAAATTATTTATAATTTCTCTTAAATTATACGTACATTAGATTTAGAATTTAAAAACTTAAAAAAATCTAATGTGATAACATGTGTATTTTAAGATCGGCTAGGTTGAAAAAGATGTTATTTTCAAAACAATATTTTGGGATATAATGATTCTATAAGTATATAAAATGATAATATAGATCGTCTAAAGTAGAATTTTTAGTTTCACGGTCGTTTAGCCCATTTACATTTATATTTCTTCATTTATGTTCATTTATATTCGTTTATGTTCGTTCGATTACGTTCGTTTAAGTTATATGAGTGAACATAAATGAACATGAACACGTTTAAATCTAAATAAACGAACATGAACAACATTTTTTGTCCGACTAAGCGTTCGCGTTTGTTTATTTGTTTGCCAAAAACTAAATAAGCGAACATGAACATACCTCTGTTCGCGTGTGTTCGGTTCGTTTACAGCCCTAGGAGTCATACTAATTGCTATTTGAACAGTTAACGTTATTCTTTTATCTATAATATTGAAGGTTTATATTTATAACAATTATTAAAACCCTAACAAAGATCAAAGCACATATAGCGGAAGCGATTTAACAAGATCATAATAACACAATTATAACTAATCGAATTAAGATTACGTATCTTTTAGCTAATGTGATTCCACAAGATAAGAATGAAGCACCAATATAAAGATAAAACCGTATCACCAAGATATAGTATAAAGTAAGACTATATTACGTTCTTGTACACACGTATTACAACGAGTTAACCGTAATGCTAGTACGTGTAAATAGAGCTTCAACATCTAGTGGAAAATCAACCCAACAACCATGGAGAGGGGCTAGGACTTGATTATTTAGCTAAACCAAAAACTCGAACAACCCTAAGGTGCGCTTGATTTTGATCGCATGAAGAGAAGGAGAAAGAGAGATTGTGGTTTGTAAAATAATGAAAGCTAAGGGGTGCTTATATAGGCCTAGCAAATCTTGTAGCGTAAGTAAACGAACACAAGGAAAGAAAGGTGTTTCTGGAATCTTTTTCTTCTTCTATTTTGTTCCACAACGATCGTTTAAACTTAACTGTTAATTTTAACGTTCGTTAAAGTTATAGCTCTATTTAATTTAATAAACATATAAATATATTTGTTAAATAATATAACTCTATACGTATCGTGTGCAATCCCGTAATCTCGAGTTCGATCCTAACACACGACTATTAAATATAAGTCCATAAACTTTCAACTCTCACTTGGACATATTTCAAATATCGTGATCACATTGGTTAGCGTCTAGTTACACGTCAATGCCTCTAGTACAACTTGAGTAAGGTCTCCTGGAAAAACCTTTTAATGATTCATCATTATTATTATCGTTTTATTTCTAATACAACGTTAATAAGGATATGATCTTAGTCATTCATTTCATTAACTATTATGTTTCTCATTCACAGATTCAGCAAGATTACCAAAAAAAAATTAGGTGCGGCCACACAAACATCTTACTAATCCCACGAGGGCCCCAGCTGTATTAAAACTCGAAAACGAAATTGGAGGAAATAAATTCCATATTGACTACAAGCAAAACTTATGAATTTTGTAACACTTCTGAATTTAATCCTTATAGCTACCAGTTACGTTTAGCGCTAGATTATTCCACAAAATGCACTAGATCCACGTCAGTTTCCCGGTATCTCAGGTTTGAGGAAAACTATTTATGATTTACTTGATGACAAAGATGCACAAAGTAAAATCATATAGTTGGGATAAGTCCAATATTCGATTCATCGAATATCATCCAAAATCGATCAATATACTTTCAGCATACTCTATCGCAATTTTGAATTGTCTTAGTTTTATATTACTCCCATATTATTAATCAACAACGGACATTCAGCATAACAAAATTATTCATTGATTGAAACATGTAAAATAGGATACAAAAATTAAATAACAAGAATAAACGAAACCCAAACTTTATTTCATTAAATAATAATGTCTTAACATCCTTTATCCATATACTAATCACAGACTTGCATGAAATCACTAGCTAATTACAGCCCAATTGCTTTGGCATGCTTACAAACCTTTGGTCTAGGCAAAGACTTAGTAAAAGGATCAACTACATTATCATCTGCGTGAACTTTTATTAATTTTGATTTCACGAGCTTCCACTTGTTCTCGGACGTAGTGATGTCTACGCTTAAAATGTCAGGCGCCTTTTATGACTCCAGAATCATTGGCGATTATTATTGCATCAGAATTGTCACAATATATGTCAATAGGTTATTTTATTGAAGCCATCACTCCAAGATCACCAATAAACTTCCTAATCCAAACAGCTTCCATTGCAGCTTTTGAAGCAACCATGTACTCAGATAGAGTTGCATGCATTGCAATGTTGTCTGCTTCTTGCTCTTCTAGTCAACTGCTCCTCCATTGAAACAAACACGTAACCCGTCTGAGACTTCGTATCGTCTTTATCACATTGCTAGGACACATCACATAATCCTGTTACATTCAGTTCTGTGTCTGGTTTCCCTCCAAATACCAAAACATATCTTTTGTACTCCTCAAATACTTTAGAATATGTTTAACAGCAGTCCAGTGGAGCTTCCCTGGATTCTGTTGGTAACGACTGGCCAATGTTTGAGCAAACGCCCCATCAGGCTTTGTGCATCTTACATCATACATAATAGATCCTACACCGAAGCATAAGGCACCTTCTGCATGTATGCCTCATCTTCAGAAGTTGATGCATCCATCTCATGACTTTAATTATGCTTAACTTTCATAGGTTGGAAACCTTTCTTATAATTATGCATATTATACTTCTTCAATATTTTGCCAATATAAGCATCTTGACTATGACCAATTAACCGTCTACTCCTATCTCGATAGATCTTAATTCCTAGAAAGTATGTAGCTTCACCAAATCCTTCATAGAAAAATATTTACCAAGATAATCCTTAATATCTTTAAGTCTTGGAATGTTACTTCCCATGATTAATATGTCATCAACATATTGGACTAGGAATTATACATCACTCCCACTAGCTTTGCGATATACACATGGCTTATTACGATTTTGAATAAATCCGAACTTTTTGATTTCTTCATCAAATCGTTTATTCCATTGACGTGATGCTTGCTTCAAACCATAAATAGATCTTTGAAGTTTACATACGCGTTTCGAATTTTTAGGATCAACATACCGTTCCGGTTGTTGCATATAGATATCTTCATCTAAGCGACCGTTCAAGAATGTAGTTTTAACATCCATTTGCCATATGTCATAGTCATAGTATGTTTCTATAGCTATGAGAATCATAATTGCTATTAAGTCTGCTATAGGAGAAAACGTCTCCTCGTATTCTACGCCAAAAGTTTGAGTAAAACCTTTAGCTACTAAACGTGCTTTATAGGATCGTATTTATCCATGTCGGTTTTCTTCTTGTATATCCATTTATGTCTCACTACTTTATCATTTGGTGGTGGATCTACAAGAATCCAAACATCATTAACTTTCATGGATTTTATTTCCTCATCCATAGCAACCATCCACTTATCCTTCTCAGGATCAAGCATGGCGGATTTATAATTAGCAGTTTCTCCAAGACCCCTACTTCATCATCATCCTCTATGTTAATACATAGTTTACTTGGTGCACGTGTAGTCCTTTCAGACCTACGTAGAGGAATTACTTATGGTGGAACCGCCAGACTTTCTGGTTCTACAGGAATTATTTTGCTAGTGTTTTCAGAAGGTCATGTATCTATATGACTCTCTTCAAGATCATAATTTCTCCCACTGAATTCTTGATTTACAAGATCACTTTCAAGGAACTCTCCATACCTAGCAACAATGACTTTGTTCTCAGGTGTACAATAAAAGTAGTAACCCATAGTTTCCTTAGGGTATTCTACAAAGATACATTTCACATATTGATAACTAAGATTTTGCCTAGTTAAAAATATCGTTGAACCAATCTCTTCGAATTGATAACAGTGAAATGTGTAACTCAGTTGTTCTTTGGTGGAAACAATAAAGTTGTCGTTGTAGTAAAGGGAAATGTGCAAAACTTTTAAGTAAAGGGCAATTAAAATAAATCTAACTCTAATTTAAAATAAATGGCAAGTAATTAAAAGCGTGACGAAAATTAAAAGGCACTTAAAATAAATAACGTGAACTTAAATCTAACTAAGGCAAACTTAAAACGCAACTAAAACTTAAAACTAAGGCAAGGATAAAATAACTCTAAGGCAAATAAACTTAAAGTGCAACTAAGTAAAAGGAGGGAAAAATAAAGCTTGAAAATTAAAAACAGAAACTAAAAAAAACAGTGACTTAAAAGAACCTGAAAAATAGCTCATCCGGAATAAACCTTCGTTCGGAATAATCACGCATCCGGAATGTCACCTTCGCTCGGAATGATTCTTCTTCACTCGGAATATTTACCAAAGTCCTTGATCCGGAATAAATCCTTTATCCGGAATATGTCACTTATCCGGAATAAAGTCTTGATTCAGAATACTGGTCCTTGATCCGGAATAATGCCTTGATCCGGAATGTTGAAGATTCCGGATGAAGTCTTTGATCCGGAATAATTAATTATTCCGAATAAAGGTCCTTGATCCGGAATGTCTCCTTGATTCGGAATGTTCAGTTGATCCGGCATGTTCTGTTGATCCGGAATAAAAGGCTGATCCGGAATGTCAAATATTCCGGATGAAATGCTTGATCCGGAATAATAAATTATTCCGAATAAACTCTTCTGATCCGGAATGTCCAATATTCCGGATGAACACCCTTGATCCGGAATAAACTTGCACAAACCCTTCACTCGGAATGTTTTGCTGGGCTTGATCCGGAACGTTTCCTGGGAAAGATCAGTAACAAACAAACGAAGAACAAGGAGAACAAGAACAACACGAATCTAAACAAATCTAATCTAAATCAACCACAAGATTAAATCAAACTAATCAAATAACATCTACTAATCATAAACAAACTATCCAAGACAATCAAACTAACAAATATAACCAAAATAATCAAAACCCACTTTGATCAATAAAAACTCAAAAACATAAACATGAACATAAACATAAAAATCAAAGATTAAAGAAAGGTAGATAGGAGATGAACAATAAAAATAAAGATTGACAAGAATTAAAAGAAAACTTACTTGAAATTAAAGGTATTTAAGGTGCAAGACAAGTATTTAAATTTGACATGAAAAATAAATGACAAGGTAATTAAAATTTGAAGAACTAATTGTCACTATTAGCCAACAAGAGAAAATGAAATAAATCCTAATCTATTTATAGGGGAGGATTAGGAGGTGCTTAGGAAGCTTCCTCCCCTCTTTCATCTTTTCTTAATTGCATCATTAAGTCCTTAATCTCCTTAATCTTCTTAAATCTTGGACTTTAATGACTTTGTCTCGGGATTCCTTTAAACTCGTCTTGTAATTCTTCAATAAATTAGACTTGAGTTCTTCGGCTTTTCGTAAACTTCCGTCTTTTGAATTTTTCTTCGATAAATCTTTAGAATTGGTCTTGGACTTCCGTTCTTTTTGCACTCTTGATTTCTTTGACTTCGTCTTTCGTCTTTTTCTTCGATAAAAGCCCGTGAATGCCCGTGTTTTCTCCACTTTTCACTTTTTCGTCCTAAATCACAACAAAAACACAAACCACGCATAATTCCGACATAAATGACATAAAATACACGTTTTGGTCCGGTTATTATTGTAATTAACTGGTAAAAAGGATGGGTGTTTACACACATATCAAATCCCCTACACTTGACCATTGCAATGTCCTCATGCAATGCATTAGTTACAAAGCACGTTTACATTTTTCATCACAATCAATCCACCTTAGCCTTTATTAAAGAGATAGAAAATTATAAACATTCAAAGTAAAGAAATCAAAAACATACCTTCGGGTTTTGGAAATGTCACGAATAATCATCATCCTCAAGTTTTCACTTTCTCCAAACCAAGCTTAAAAACGAGATCATTGTTATTATAAGTTAGCAAACGAACACGAACTCATGTGGGCCAATTATTTACTTAGACTCCCTTATTCCTAGGTGTATCTCTTATATTTTATTGTTGTCTTGAATGATCACGAGGATGCATTGTTGACTTATTTCGATAGTTATTAAGGCTGAAAATAAAGTGAACGATTTAATCAATAGTTAGCTAAAGGACAAAACCTTTTAAAACTGCTTCTCGGGACCTCATAAAGTTCATATCTTGGCATAACTCGCTTTGCGATTTGAGACCTTTCTCGGACTGATATTTGGTAGCGACTTCATACTTCAAATCTTTGAGAGACGTTCATGAAATAATGGTCTTCTCTTCATAATAGGAATTTCTTCACTTGAAGTTTTGAGAGATTCTTCATATTTGGACCACGACTTCTTCATTTTTCTCCAATCTTTACTTGGGATTTTGATATACAACGATCCGCCTCCTTTTTGGACTTGGATCTATTTATCCTCATACCTTGTTAGGGCCTTTTTGGATAGACTTCTCCATGATCTTTACGGGAGTTCTTGCTTTTCGTCGTATGTCTCGATCCTTCATATTGATTTTTGATAAATGATTCTTCACATCACTTGGGATCTTTAGCAACAAAATGTAGCCCTCATGCCTTGTTAGGGCCTTTTCGGACTCGCCAATCTTCGCATCCCGCTTCAATAAGTTATGCCTTGGCTATGAACTCTAATCCATACCGATCAACTTTTAAACGATCTTGGGCTATAAGCTAAGTAACTTTTCAAATCGTACAACCTTATTTATTGCAGATAAATTTATTAGCAAGCGATGGGAGAATAGGCTCATATTTAACTCACATAAATTCACGAAAGAATACCAAACTTATAATTGACTCTATCATCTCTCGTTCTCCACAGTTTAAAATCTCAAGTAACGAGACTCGTGAATGCTTAGCCTATTAAATCAAAGTTTTAGGTATTCGAGTCGTCTATAGGATCTTGCAAACTCTTAGACTTTTTCAAGTTTAGAAATCGCATTTTAAAGTTCCCTTGATAAACGACTCTCTAGGATCAATTATAGGAACTTGCGAAAAGTTCTTGTTCTTAACCCGTGAGAGTTAAGACTTTCGCGTTTTATAGCTCCCTATATAAAAGCCTAGCAAAACTTGACTTAAACACGTTAAGGATACTCGCTAGAGTAAACTTAGATAAGAAACTCGGGTTGAGTCAAAAGATTCACAACGTTTGAAAATTAAAACCACTTTATTAAAAATTTATTCTAAGAAAGAAAGAGAATAACTATACAAAAGGAAAAACTAATAGGCCAAAATAGATAAAAAAAAAATTCAAAAAATGTCGAAAAATTGATTTTCCGGTTAAAATGAAGACAAATACAAGGAAAAGAGCCACTTAACTTCGATAGAAGTTCCCCCTACACTTAAGATAAACATTATCCTCAATGTTTAAGCATGTGGGAGTAAACTCCCCTACA
Source organism: Glebionis coronaria (assembly GCA_025667525.1). Lineage (NCBI taxonomy): Eukaryota > Viridiplantae > Streptophyta > Magnoliopsida > Asterales > Asteraceae > Glebionis > Glebionis coronaria. The sequence continues at coordinate 195,424,643 of CM046878.1, forward strand.
CTTAGGACATTGTGCACTTTGTTTAAATCTTGCAAAGGAATAGACAACTAACGAGATTCCTATTTTAATATTTGAAAATATAAAATAGTAAATCGAAAAGAGTTTAGGATAGAAACGGGAAGAAGGGAACACGGAATCACGGGTCGTCTAAAATCATCAAGAATGGATCATTGAGCGCTCGAATCCCTGAATATTAGAAGAGAGGAGAGAGCAAACATCAACGGGTCTCCCCTACTCATAGGATAAAGAAAGCTAAAAGATAGATACATGGGTTGCCTCCCAAGAAGCGCTTGATTTTTGTTCACCGAGTCGTGAGCCTGACTCGACCTTGATTATCAAAGGAAGAAGCATGAAACATATCCACCGGGATCAAAGACATAGTTTTCGTCCATCAAATAGCAGAAGCTTAAGGCGAACAAGGCAAGCCAAAGAAAGATAGGCAAGGTTCCCTTAAGCAAAGATGGAGCACGGTGGAAGCAAGGGTGAGGTGGTGCAAGCATATCTTCAATAGTTCCAAAGATTTTTCCTTTTATTTCATCAGACGGATATTGAGATGGCTGAAGAATATCAATACCGGGGTCGTACACCTTTTCGTTTAGGGGAAAATAGCACTCAGGCTCAGCAGAATTTGAAGATGATCCGCGAAGAAAATGCACAACCTCGTCCTTAGAAGGTGGACAAAGAGGTGTCAAAGCATACGTGCTGCGGATGTTGGTGTCGTCCGGTTGCTTCTCCTTTGAAAGAATTTTCTTCAAATCCAAAGTAGGATCAAGAAGATAATCATCAAAATATAAAGGAGGAGCATCACTCTCATGAGGGAAGTAAGTATTGAGAAAAGTAGAGAAGTCTTCCTCAAAAGAGTAATCATCCAAAGTAGGATCAAGTGATGGCGGAGGATCTTCATCATGTGAAGAATCACTCGAAAGAGTATCGGCCTCATCAAAATCATCATAAATGGGCATGTCGGGATACTCGGAGGTATAATCATCAAAATCATCCGTATCTGAGCTAGAATCATCATCATAAGCATCAAAGATCGGTGGAGAATCATAAATGGGAGAAGGTTCCAAATTGGCGAGAGAATCATCCACATCATCTTGAAAAAGTGGATTATCATAGTGATAGGTGTGTAAACACCCATCTTTTCTACCACTTAATTACTATAATAACCGGACCAAAACGTGTATTTTATGTCTTTTATGTCGGAATTATGCGTGGTTTGTGTTTTTGTTGTAATTTAGGACGAAATTGTGAAAAGTGGAGAAAACACGGGAATTCACGGGCATTCACGACTTTTATTGAAGAAAAAGATGAAAGACGGAGTCGAGAAGTCAAAAGTGGAAAAAGAACGGAAGTCCAAGACCAATTCTGAAGATTTATCGAAGAAAAAGTCAAAAGACGGAAGTTTATCAAAAGTCGAGAAACTCAAGTCTATTTTACTGAAGAAATTAAAGACGAGTTCAAAAGATATCCCGAGCCACAAGTCCTTAAAGCCCAAATTTAAAGGAAAGATTAGAAGAAAAGGACTAATGGTGCAATTAAAAGAAGATTAAAGAAGGAGGGACTAAGCATGTAATTAAGGAAGCTTCCTAAGCAAGCCTTAATCTCCCCTATATATAGATTAGATCATTTTCATTTTCCTCTTGTTGGTGGCTTGACAAACCATTCTTCCACTTTCATTTATGCACCTTTATTTACTTGTCATTTAAATACATGTTTTGCACTTTAATTACCTTTTAATTTCAAGTAAGTGTCTCTTTTAATTACTTGCACCTTTACTTTATCTTGTCAATCTTCTTCTACCTTTCTTTAATCTTTGATTTACACGTTTTCATCTTGTTAAGTTGTTTAAAGATTTGATTTTTAAGCTTTTGATTGTTTTAAATTTCTTATTTTCATAGCTTATTTGGTTTATTTTCAAGTTTATATAGTTTTTATAAAAGTTATTTTTATATAAAAAGTTGTTTTTATTAAAGTTTATCTTTTTCGTGTTTTAAAAGTTGTTCACTTTCAGTTTTATAGCTTATTTTTACACGGTTTTAGTTAAGTTTTTCGTCTAGTGCTTATTAGAACAATAGCTTAATTGTTAAGCTTATTTTTGGTACTTTTCTTCATATTCCGATTGGGTCAATCGGAAAAGGGTTTTACTTTCCGATCTGCGTGATCGGATAAGGGTTTCATCTTTCCGATTGAGGGAGCTTGGCATTCCGATCAGGGTGAGATAGAGGTATTCCGATCTGGGGTTGTGACAGAATTCCGATCTGAATCCATCTTTAAACATTCCGATCGAGGTGTCATTTTGGAGATTCCGATTGGGTAAGGTGACAGATATTCCGATCGTGGGTTCCGATCTACATTCCGATCAAGTCCATTCCAATATTCCGATCAAAGGAGGTCTCATCATTCCGATCTGAGGTTCGTTGGTTATTCCGATTGGTGTAAGTGATATATTCCGATTGGACATCTTTGACTTTCCGATCAGGGTTGGTTTAATATTCCGATTGTGGTTGATCGGAATATATTCCGATTGGAGGTTGTTTTCTCTTATTTTGTCTTGTCAAATTTTTAGTTTATGTTTTTAATACTTGTCTAATTTTACTTTCCGTCACGCTTTTAATTTTTAGTCATTTAATTATTTTATTTCCGTCACGTTTTTAAATATCGCACCTTTCTTTTAATTAGACTTAGATTTATTTTCACGTTCTTTTAATACTTGCCCTTTACTTTAACGACATTTATTTTTAAGTCTTTCACATTTAAATTTAAAACCAACCAAAAATATTTTGTTTCACCAAAATAAAACTGAGTCACATAGAAAACCAAGATCAATTCGATTAGACACACATTAAACGAACTTAATTTTCTTACTAGGCAAAAGCCGTGTATTAAATGGCGCCGCTGCCGGCTCTTTTCGTAAAGATCAACAGTTTTTTGTGAGAGACGCGTTGCTTTTTGGGATCCGTTCACTTGTGAGCGTTACCTTTCTTGCATAAAAAATTCAAAAAATCATAAAAAATTAAAAATTGATAAAAAACAATAAAAATTAAAAATTTCAAAAATTCAAAAAGATTTTAGCTTTATTGTGTATATATATTGTCTTTGCGTTTGGTTTTGTTTTCTTTTGCATTTTCAGGTGTATGCGTACTAGATCTTCTAATTATCAAGAGCCCGAGACTCAAGAAGATTTAAGTATGGCAGGTGTTAACAACAACAACCCACCGCACCTCAATAATAACAACAATGCTCTTCCACAGCCCGATCTTCGGACCATGGAGGAACTTTGTCAACCAACCATGTTTGGACGAGGAGGACCGATTGCGCCGATGCAAATCAACGCTCCTGAGTTTTCGTTGAAGCACCACATGATTCAGCAAGTGCAAACTAACCCATTCCGTGGATTGCCTGATGATGATGCCAACAAACACCTCGACAAGTTCATTACAATCACCCAAAGCATGAAGTTGGCCGGTGCCACAATGGATGAACTTCGCCTACAACTCTTCCCACACACCTTATTACATCATGCCGAGAAATGGTTTGATCGTCTCCCGAAGAATTCTATTCACACTTGGGATGATATGACTCAACGCTTTTTGTCACGCTACTTTCCACCATCCATGGTCACGAGTCTTCGCAATCAGATCAGCGGTTTCATGCAAGACCCTGATGAATCTCTTTTTGATGCTTGGGAGCGATATAATGTCTTGATCGACCATTGTCCAAACCACAACATGCTCCCTGTGACCTTAATCGATACTTTCTACAACGGTCTGACTTGCTAGTTTCTTGCCTGCCGCTCAACCTTCTACTTCAAGTTCTCTACCTTCAAACACCGTCACTAATCCGCGAGCCAATGTGAGTGCTATTACTACTCGTAGTGGAGTCACCATCGTAGGATCACCAATCCCACCACCATCATCTACACCTCCTCCACCACCATGTATCCCTACTCCTCCTACACCTAGTATTAGTGCACCATTACCGTCTCCGCCTCGACGTGATGAAGTTCCCGCCAATGACCCTTCAACATCTCAACCTTTACCTACACCCGCACCTTCACCATCCAAACCCAATATCCCTTATCCTTCTCGCTTGGGCAAGAACAAAATGCTAAACAAGGAGGACGCTCAAGTGACTAGCTATATCAAGATGATTTCTCAAATGAACTTCAACATTAGCTTTCTTGAGGCACTTGTCCACATGCCCAAATTTGTTAAAGCATTTAAGGAATTGCTTAACAAGAAGGAAAAGCTGATTGAACGCGCCAACACACGCTTAAATGAAAACTGCTCTGCAGTTATTCATAAAGAACTTCTGGAAAAGCTTGGAGATCCCGGCCGTTTTGTGTTGCCTTGCGTGTTCAACAAAACTGAAGAATTTACTGCCCTTGCTGATCTCGGGGCTAGTATTAACTTGATGCCATTGAGTGTTTGGAAAACACTATCATTGCCCGACCTCACTCCAACAAAGATGACTCTTGAACTTGCAAATCGCACTCTCGCTTACCCCATTGGTATAGCCGAAGACGTGTTTATCAAAGTTGGCACATTTACTTTCCCGGTCGATTTTGTCGTAGTTGATTATGAAATGGACCCTCGTATTCATTTAATACTTGGTCGGCCATTCTTGAGAACCGGACGAGCTTTAGTGGATGTTGCCGAAGGTGAGTTAATCTTACGAGTCGGGAATGATGCACAAGTTTTCAAAATGGGGAAGCTTACAGGCAAATCTTTTGGAGGCCGAGAATCAGTGAATATGATAAATGTGCTCGATGACTTTGTCGTCTATAACAATCCTCTTTTCAACTCTTGCATCGATAATCCACTTTTTCATGATGAGGTGGATGATTCTCCCCCTACTTTGGACGCTTCTCCCATTTATGATTCTCAACCGGTCTTTGATGCTTATGAGGATGATGATTCTAGCTCAGATTCGGATGATTTTGATTGTACTTCTGAGTATCCCGAGCTGCCTACTTTCGATGATTTTGATGAGGCTGATACTCTATCAAGCGATTCTTCACATGATGAAGATCCTCCGCCATCACTCGATCCTACTTTGGACGATTATTCATTTGAGGAAGATTTCTCTGAATTTCTCAACACATACTTCCCTCATGAGAGTGATGCTCCTCCTTTTGACTTTGAAGATTATCGTCTTGATCCTACTTTGGATTTGAAGAGCATTTTGTCAAAGGAGAAGAAACCGGTCGACACCGAAATTCGTTGCACGTATGATTTGACACCTCTTTGTCCCACTTCTGAGGACGAGGTTGTGCTTCTTTGCGGATCTTCTTCACACTCGGCTGAGCCTGAGTGCTATTTTCCCTTGAAGGAAAAGGTGTTCGACCCCGGTATTGAAGTTTTTAAGCCATCTCAGTATCCACCTGATGAAATAAAAGGAAAAATCTTTGGAAATCTTGAAGACATGATCGCACCACTTCACCCTTGCTTCTACTGTGCTCCATCACTGCTTAAGGGAACCTTGCCTACTCTTCTTTGGCTTGCCTTGTTCGCCTTAAGCTCTTGCTTATTGATGGATGAAAACTATGTCTTTGATCCTGGTGGATATTTTTCATGCTACTTCCGTTGATGATCAAGGTCGAGTCAGGCTCACGACTCGGTTAACAAAAATCAAGCGCTTCTTGGGAGGCAACCCATGTATCTATCTTTCCGCTTTATTTACCATAAGTGTAGGGGGGACCCTTTGGATTGCTATTCCCTCTCCTCACTTCTTAATCAGGGATTCGAGCTTCAATGATCCACTCTTGATGATTCTTGACGACCCGTGATACCGTGTTCTACTTCTTCCCGGTTCTATCCTAAACTCTTTTCGATTCACTATTTTATATTTTCTCAATATTAAAATAGGAATCTCTTTAGTTGTCTTTTCCTTAGCGAGATTTAAACAACGTGCACAATGTCCTAAGTGTAGGGGAGCTTACTCCCACATGCTTAAACATTGAGGACAATGTTTATCTTAAGTGTAGAGGGGACTTCTATCGAAGTTAAGTGGTCTTTTCCTTGTATTTGTCCTCATTTTAACCGAAAAATCAATTTTTCGACATTTTTCAAAATTTTTGATCTATTTTGGCCTATTAGTTTTTCCCTTTGTATAGTTATTTTCTTTCCTTATTAGAATAAATGTTTAATAAGTGGTTTTAATTTTCAAACGTTGTGAATCTTTTGACTCAATCCGAGTTTACTCTAGCTAGTATCCTTAACGTGTTTAAGTCAAGTTTTGCTAGGCTTTTATATAGGGAGCTATAAAACGCGAAAGTCTTAACTCTCACGGGTTAAGAACAAGAACTTTTCGCAAGTTCCTATAATTGATCCTAGAGAGTCGTTTATTAAGGGAACTTTAAAATACGATTTCTAAACTTGAAAAAGTCTAAGAATTTGCAAGATCCTATAGGCGACTCGAAAACCCAAAACTTTGATTTAATAGGATAAGTATCCACGAGTCTCATTACTTGAGATTTTAAACTGTGGAGAACGAGAGATGATAGAGCCAATTATAAGTCCAGTATTCTTTCGTGAATTTATGTGAGTTAATTATGAGCCTATTCTCCCATCGCTTGCTTAATAATTTATCTGCTAATAAATAAGGTTGTACGATTTGAAAGGTTACTTAGCTTCTAGCCCCAGATCGTTTAAAAGTTGCTCGGTATGGATTAGAGTTCATAGCCAAGGCATAACTTATTGAAGCGGGATGCGAAGATTGGCGAGTCCGAAAAGGCCCTAACAAGGCATGAGGGCTATATTTTGTTGCTAAAGATCCAAAGTGATGTGAAGAATCATTTATCGAAAATCAATATGAAGGATCGAGACACACGACGTAAAGCAAAACTCCCCAAAAGTCATGGAGAAGTGTATCCGAAAAGACCCTAACAAGGTATGAGGATAAATAGATCCAAGTCATAAAAGGAGGCGGATCGTTGTATATCAAAGTCCAAAATAAAGACTGGAGAAAAATGAAGAAGTCGTGGTCCGTGTATGAATCTCTCAAAACTTCAAGTGAAGAAATTCCTGTATGAAGAGAAGACCATTATTTCATGAACGTCTCTCGAAGATTTGAAGTATGAAGTCGCTGCCAAATATCGGTCCGAGAAAGGTCTCAAATCGCGAAACGAGTTATGCCAAGATATGAACTTTATGAGGTCCCGAGAAGCAGTTTTAAAAGATTTGGTCCTTTAGCTAACTATTGATTAAATCGTTCACTTTATTTTCAGACTAAATAACTATCTAAATGAGTCGAACAATGCATCCTCGTGATCATTCAAGACAAATAATAAAATATAAGAGATACCCATAGGAATAAGGGAGTCTAAGTGAATAATTGGCCCACATGAGTTCGTGTTAGTTTACTAACTTATAATAACAATGATCTCGTTTTTAAGCTTGGTTTGGAGAAAGTAAAAAGTTGAGGATGATGATTATTCATGACATTTTCAAAACCCAAGGTATGCTTTTAATTTCTTTGCTTTGCATTTTTATAATTTTCTATCTCTTTAATAAAGGCCAAGGTGGAATGATTATTATGAAAAGTGTAAACATGCTTTGTAACTAATGCATTGCATGAGGACATTGCAATGGTCAAGTGTAGGGGATTTGATAGGTGTGTAAACACCCATCTTTTCTACCACTTAATTACTATAATAACCGGACCAAAACGTGTATTTTATGTCTTTTATGTCGGAATTATGCGTGGTTTGTGTTTTTGTTGTAATTTAGGACGAAATTGTGAAAAGTGGAGAAAACACGGGAATTCACGGGCATTCACGACTTTTATTGAAGAAAAAGATGAAAGACGGAGTCGAGAAGTCAAAAGTGGAAAAAGAACGGAAGTCCAAGACCAATTCTGAAGATTTATCGAAGAAAAAGTCAAAAGACGGAAGTTTATCAAAAGTCGAGAAACTCAAGTCTATTTTACTGAAGAAATTAAAGACGAGTTCAAAAGATATCCCGAGCCACAAGTCCTTAAAGCCCAAATTTAAAGGAAAGATTAGAAGAAAAGGACTAATGGTGCAATTAAAAGAAGATTAAAGAAGGAGGGACTAAGCATGTAATTAAGGAAGCTTCCTAAGCAAGCCTTAATCTCCCCTATATATAGATTAGATCATTTTCATTTTCCTCTTGTTGGTGGCTTGACAAACCATTCTTCCACTTTCATTTATGCACCTTTATTTACTTGTCATTTAAATACATGTTTTGCACTTTAATTACCTTTTAATTTCAAGTAAGTGTCTCTTTTAATTACTTGCACCTTTACTTTATCTTGTCAATCTTCTTCTACCTTTCTTTAATCTTTGATTTACACGTTTTCATCTTGTTAAGTTGTTTAAAGATTTGATTTTTAAGCTTTTGATTGTTTTAAATTTCTTATTTTCATAGCTTATTTGGTTTATTTTCAAGTTTATATAGTTTTTATAAAAGTTATTTTTATATAAAAAGTTGTTTTTATTAAAGTTTATCTTTTTCGTGTTTTAAAAGTTGTTCACTTTCAGTTTTATAGCTTATTTTTACACGGTTTTAGTTAAGTTTTTCGTCTAGTGCTTATTAGAACAATAGCTTAATTGTTAAGCTTATTTTTGGTAGTTTTCTTCATATTCCGATTGGGTCAATCGGAAAAGGGTTTTACTTTCCGATCTGCGTGATCGGATAAGGGTTTCATCTTTCCGATTGAGGGAGCTTGGCATTCCGATCAGGGTGAGATAGCGGTATTCCGATCTGGGGTTGTGACAGAATTCCGATCTGAATCCATCTTTAAACATTCCGATCGAGGTGTCATTTTGGAGATTCCGATTGGGTAAGGTGACAGATATTCCGATCGTGGGTTCCGATCTACATTCCGACCAAGTCCATTCCAATATTCCGATCAAAGGAGGTCTCATCATTCCGATCTGAGGTTCGTTGGTTATTCCGATTGGTGTAAGTGATATATTCCGATTGGACATCTTTGACTTTCCGATCAGGGTTGGTTTGTTATTCCGATTGTGGTTGATCGGAATATATTCCGATTGGAGGTTGTTTTCTCTTATTTTGTCTTGTCAAATTTTTAGTTTATGTTTTTAATACTTGTCTAATTTTACTTTCCGTCACGCTTTTAATTTTTAGTCATTTAATTATTTTATTTCCATCACGTTTTTAAATATCGCACCTTTCTTTTAATTAGACTTAGATTTATTTTCACGTTCTTTTAATACTTGCCCTTTACTTGAACGACATTTACTTTTAAGTCTTTCACATTTAAATTTAAAACCAACCAAAAATATTTTGTTTCACCAAAATAAAACTGAGTCACATAGAAAACCTAGATCAATTCGATTAGACACACATTAAACGAACTTAATTTTCTTACTAGGCAAAAGCCGTGTATTACATAGCAAGACTCGAATAGAGGATTGTTGTAGACGACAAAATCATCAAGCACATTAATCATATTCGCGGATTCTCTTCCATAGGATTTGCTTGTAAGCTTCCCCATTTTGAAAACTTGTGCATCATCCCCAACTCTTAAGATGAGCTCACCTTCGGCAACATCAACTAGAGCTCTTTCGGTTCTCAAGAATGGCCGACCAAGTATTAAAGGAATACGAGGGTCCATTTCATAGTCAACAACAACAAAGTCGACCGGAAAAGTGAAGGTGCCAACTTTAATGAACACATCTTCGGCAATACCAACGGGGTAAGCGAGAGTGCGATTTGCAAGCTCAAGAGTCATCTTCATTGGAGTAAGGTCGGGTAATGATAGTGTTTTCCAAACAATTAATGGCGTCAAATTAATACTTGCCCCAAGATCAGCGAGGGCAGTAAATTCTTCGGTTTTGTTAAAAATGCAAGGCAACACAAAACGATCGGGATCTCCAAGTTTCTCCGGAAGTTCTTTAAGAATGACTGCAGAAAAATTTTCATTTAAGCGTGTGTTGGCGAGCTCAAGCAGCTTCTCCTTTTTGTTAAGCAATTACTTGAAGGCTTTCACAAATTTCGGCATGTGGACAAGTGCTTCAACAAGGCTGATGTTGAAATTCATTTGAGAAATCATCTTTGCATAGCTCGCCACATGTGAGTCATCCTTGGTTAGCAATTTGGTCTTGCCTAAGCGAGAAGGATAAGGAATGCGGGGGTTGGGTGGTGTAGGTGTAGAAGGTGAAGGTTGAGATGTTGAAGGTGGGGTTGGTGGAGGATTCTTGGTAGGTACATCGTCATGACGAGGCGGAGACGTTAATGGTGCACTAATACTAGGTGTGGGAGTAGTAGGGATAAATGGTGGTGGAGGAGGTGTAGATGATGGGGGCAGGATATGTGGCCCTACTATGGTAATTCCACTACGGGTAGTAATAGCACTCACATTCGCTCGCGGATTGGTGACGGTCTTTGAAGGTAGAGAACTCGAAGAAGAGGGTTGAGTGGTGGGCAAGAAACTAGCCAGCATATTCTTCAAATCATTCGTTTGATTGCTGAAGGAGGATTGGATATTATCTCGAAGCTCAGATCTAATGTCATTCCCTTGCTTGGTAATATCTCCTTTCAAATTGATAATTTGGCTCTGCAGATTCTTGATTTGCTCACCTTGGGTTCTCATCAAAGCTTCAACATCTTGATTCATGGGTGGGGCTTGTTGAGCGGGTGGGTGATAAGGATTAGAAGCTCTAGGTGGGATTTGGTTGCTTCTATTGTAATTGTTAGTGGGGTTTTGGTTTTGAGGAGAAAAACCGGGTGAAAGGTAGTTGTTTGACCGGTAACTCAGCAAATTTCTATCCCCTTGAGGTCGAGCTTGGTAATTTTCCGGTGAATAATTACCATAAGCTGCATACACGTTTTCCTGATTTCCTTGAGTAGAAGGACAATCAGTGTATGGGTGAGGACCGCCGCATGTTTCACAAGAAGGTGCAACCGCTTTAACTTGTTGTTGGTTAGTAGCGAGAAGCAAGATATTTTTGTTCATTTCAGTCATCATGCGGGTGAATTTGGTCATATCGGGGCTTGCTGAAGTAGAAGAAACATTGACTCTCGGGTTGTTCCTTGAAGAAGCGGAGGAATCCCAATTTTTGTGATGAGTAGTCATGTTTTCAATAAGCTCTCTACACTCCTCGGGTATCCTTTTCATAAATGTGCCACGGGCGGCTGCATTAATCATATCACGATCGCGAGAAGTCAAACCGTTGTAGAAAGTATCAATTAAGGTCACAGGGAGCATGTTGTGGTTTGGGCAACGATCGATCAAAACATTATATCTTTCCCAAGCATCAAAGAGAGATTCATCGGGTTCTTGCATGAAACCGCTGATTTGATTGCGAAGGCTCGTGACCATGGATGGTGGAAAGTAGCGCGACAAAAAGAGTTGAGTCATGTCAACCCAAGTATGAATTGAATTCTTCGGGAGACGATCAAACCATTTCTCGGCGTGATGTGATAAAGTATGTGGGAAGAGTTGAAGGCGTAGAACATCCATTGTGGCACCGGGCAACTTCATGCTTTGAGTGATTGTAATGAACTTGTCGAGGTGTTTGTTGGCATCATCATAAGGCATTCTGGCGAATGGATTAGTTTGCACTTGCTGAATCATGTGGTGCTTCAACGAAAACTCCGGAGCCGTGATTTGCATCGGTGCAATCGGTCCTCCTCGTCCAAACATGGTAGGTTGACAAAGCTCCTCTATTGTCTGAAGATCGGGCTGTGGATGAACATTGTTGTTATTATTGAGGTGCGGTGGATTATTGTTGCTGTTAACACCTGCCATATCTAAATCTTCTCGAGTCTCGGGCTCTTGATAATTAGAAGATCTAGTACGCATACACCTACAAAGGCAAAAGAAAACAATACCAAACACAAAGAGAATATATATACACAATAAAAATAAAATCTTTTTGTATTTTTGAAATTTTTTAATTTTTATGGTTTTTTGAATTTTTTTTAAGCAAGAAAATAACGCTCACAAGTGAACGGATCCCAAAAAGCAACGCGTCTCTCATAGAAAACCGTTAATCTTTACGAAAAGAGCCGGCAGCGGCGCCATTTGATAACTAAGACTTTGCCTAGTTAAAAATATCGTTGAACCAATCTCTTCGAATTGATAACAGTGAAATGTGCGACTCAGTTGTTCTTTGGTGGAAACAATAAAGTTTTCGTTGTAGTAAAGGGAAATGTGCAAAACTTTAAAGTAAAGGGCAATTAAAATAAATCTAACTCTAATTTAAAATAAATGGCAAGTAATTAAAAGCGTGACGAAAATTAAAAGGCACTTAAAATAAATAACGCAAACTTAAATCTAACTAAGGCAAACTTAAAACGCAACTAAAACTTAAAACTAAGGAAAGGCTAAAATAACTCTAAGAAAAATAAACTTAAAGTGCAACTAAGTAAAAGGCGGGAAAAATAAAGCTTGAAAATTAAAAACAGAAACTAAAAAAAACAGTAACTTAAAAGAACCTGAAAAATAGCTCATCCGGAATAAACCTTCGTTCGGAATAATCACTCATCCGGAATGTCACCTTCGTTCGGAATGATTCTTCTTCACTCAGAATATATACCAAAGTCCTTGATCCGGAATAAATCCTTTATCCGGAATATGTCACTTATCCGGAATAAAGTCTTGATTCGGAATACTGGTCCTTGATCCGGAATAATGCCTTGATCCGGAATGTTGAAGATTCCGGATGAAGTCTTTGGTCCGGAATAATTAATTATTCCGAATACAGGTCCTTGATCCGGAATGTCTCCTTGATTCGGAATGTTCTGTTGATCCGGAATGTTCTGTTGATCCGGAATAAAAGGCTAATCCGGAATGTCAAATATTCCGGATGAAATGCTTGATCCGGAATAATAAATTATTCCGAATAAACTCTTCTGATCCGGAATGTCCAATATTCCGGATGAACACCCTTGATCCGGAATAAACTTGCACAAACCCTTCACTCGGAATGTTTTGCTGGGCTTGATCCGGAACGTTTCCTGGGAAAGATCAGTAACAAACAAACGAAGAACAAGGAGAACAAGAACAACACAAATCTAAACAAATCTAATCTAAATCAACCACAAGATTAAATCAAACTAATCATAAACAAACTATCCAAGACAATCAAACTAACAAATATAACCAAAATAATCAAAACCCACTTTGATCAATAAAAACTCAAAAACATAAACATGAACATAAACATAAAAATCAAAGATTAAAGAAAGGTAGATAGGAGATGAACAATAAAAATAAAGATTGACAAGAATTAAAAGAAAACTTACTTGAAATTAAAGGTATTTAAGGTGCAAGACAAGTATTTAAATTTGACATGAAAAGTAAATGACAAGGTAATTAAAATTGGAAGAACTAATTGTCACTATTAGCCAACAAGAGAAAATGAAATAAATCCTAATCTATTTATAGGGGAGGATTAGGAGGTGCTTAGGAAGCTTCCTCCCTCTTTCATCTTTTCTTAATTGCACCATTAAGTCCTTAATCTCCTTAATCTTCTTAAATCTTGGACTTTAATGACTTTGTCTCGGTATTCTTTTAAACTCGTCTTGTAATTCTTCAATAAATTAGACTTGAGTTCTTCGGCTTTTGGTAAACTTCCGTCTTTTGACTTTTTCTTTGATAAATCTTCAGAATTGGTCTTGGACTTCCGTTCTTTTTGCACTTGATAACTATTGTTTTTACCTAGTTAAAAAGATTATCGTTCTAGTGTTCTAATCGAATTGATCTAGGTTCTCTATGTGACTCTATTGTTCTTTGGTGGGACAAATATTTTTTTGGTTGGTTTTTAATTTAAATGTGCAAGACTTAAAAGTAAATGTGGTTGAAAGTAAAGTGGCGTGAAAATAAATCTAAGTCTAATTAAAATGAATGAGCAAGGATTAAAAACATAAACTAAAAATTAAACGAGATAAAACATGTAAAATACCCCACCGTCGGAATATATTCCGATCTTACCAATCGGAATATCCAGACCAATCGGAATGTCAATCAGAACCCCAAGATCGGAATAGCCGTCACCTATTTGATCGGAATACCAATAACACTCTGATCGGAATATTGAGAGGACCTGGTCGGAATGCTATTTGGAACACCAATCGGAATATCTGTCACCTTACACGATCGGAATAACCAAAACGCACCTCGATCGGAATATGGCAAGAGCACCCTTGATCGGAATATCTGTCACTTGTCCCAATCGGAATACCCTATTACCTTGCTACGATCGGAATACCAAGTTCTCGTCCAATCGGAATACAGAAACCCTTATCCGATCACACAGATCGGAATGTAATTCACTTTTCCGATTTACCCAAATCGGAATACGGAGGAAAGTACGCAAATTAAGCACAACAAATAAGCTAAGATTCTAATAAGCACTATACTAAATCCTTAAGGAAAATCGTGTAAAAATAAACTACTAAACTGAAAGTTAAAAACTTTTAAGACACGAAATTAATAAACTTTAAGAAAAACAACTTTTTATATAAAAATAACTTTTGTAAAAACTATATAAACTTGAAAATAAATCAAATAAGCTTATGAAAATAAGAGATTTAAAACAATCAAAAGCATAAAAATCAAATCTTTAAACAACTTAACAAGATAAAAACGTGTAAACCAAAGATTAAAGAAAGGTAGAAGAAGAAGATTAACAAGATTAAGTAAAGGTGCAAGTAATTAAAAGACACTTACTTGAAATTAAAAGGTAATTAAGGTGCAAAATATGTATTTAAATGTGCAAGTAATTAAAAGTGCAATAAAATAAAGGTGAAAGAACTAGTTTGTCAATCTAGCCAACAAGAGGAAAATGAAAATGATCTAATCTATATATAGGGGAGATTAAGGCTTGCTTAGGAAGCTTCCTTAATTGCATGCTTAGTCCCTCCTTCTTTAATCTTCTTTTAATTGCACCATTAGTCCCTTTCTTCTAATCTTCTTTAAACTTGGACTTAAAGGACTTTTGGCTTCGGGACTTCTTTGAACTCGTCTTTAAATTCTTCAATAAAATAGACTTGAATTCTTCGGCTTTTGATAAACTTCCGTCTTTTGACTTTTTCTTCGATAAATCTTCAGAATTGGTCTTGGACTTCCGTTCTTTTTGCACTCTTAACTTCTTGACTTCGTCTTTCGTCTTTTTCTTCAATAAAAGTCCGTAAATGCCCGTGAATTCCCGTGTTTTCTCCACTTTTCACCTTTTCGTCCTAAATCACAACAAAAACATAAACCACGCATAATTCTGACATAAAAGACATAAAATACACGTTTTGGTCTGGTTATTATTGTAATAAAGTGGTAGAAAAGATGTGTGTTTTCACACATATAAAATCCCCTACACTTGACCATTGCAATGTCCTCATGCAATGCATTAGTTACAAAGCAAGATTACACTTTTCATCATAATTAATCCACGTTGGCCTTTATTAAAGAGATAGAAAATTATAATTATTCAAAATAAAGAAATCAAAAGCATACCTTGGGTTTTGGAAATGTCATGAATAATCATCATCCTCAACTTTTCACTTTCTCTAAACCAAGCTTAAAAACGAGATCATTGTTATTATAAGTTAGTAAACTAACACGAACTCATGTGGGCCAATTATTCACTTAGACTCCCTTATTCCTACGGGTATCTCTTATATTTGATTGTTTGTATTGAATGATCACGAGGATGCATTGTTTGACTTATTTCGATAGTTATTTAGTCTGAAAATAAGGTGAACGATTTAATCAATAGTTAGCTAAAGGACCAAATCTTTTAAAACTGCTTCTCGGGACCTCCTAAAGTTCATATCTTGGCATAACTCGCTTCGCGATTTGAGACCTTTCTCGGACCGATATTTGGCAGCGACTTCATACTTCAAATCTTGAGAGACGTTCATGAAATAATGGTCTTCTCTTCAAACAGTAATTTCTTCACTTGAAGTTTTGAGAGATTCATACTTGGACCACGGCTTCTTCATTTTTCTCCAATCTTTATTTTGGACTTTGATATACAACGATCCGCCTCCTTTTATGACTTGGATCTATTTATCCTCATACCTTGTTAGAGTCTTTTCGGATACACTTCTCCATGACTTTTGGGGAGTTTTGCTTTACGTCGTGTGTCTCGATCCTTCATATTGATTTTCGATAAATGATTCTTCACATCACTTTGGATCTTTAGCAACAAAATATAGCCCTCATGCCTTGTTAGGGCCTTTTCGGACTCGCCAATCTTCGCGTCCCGCTTCAATAAGTTATGCCTTGGCTATGAACTCTAATCCATACCGAGCAACTTTTAAACGATCTGGGGCTAGAAGCTAAGTAACTTTTCAAATCGTACAACCTTATTTATTAGCAGATAAATTTATTAGCAAGCGATGGGAGAATAGGCTTATAATTAACTCACATAAATTCACGAAAGAATACCGAACTTATAATTGGCTCTATCATCTCTCGTTCTCCACAGTTTAAAATCTCAAAGAATGAGACTCGTGGATACTTAGCCTATTAAATCAAAGTTTTGGGTTTTCGAGTCGCCTATAGGATCTTGCAAATTCTTAGACTTTTTCAAGTTTAGAAATCACGTTTTAAAGTTCCCTTGATAAATGACTCTCTAGGATCAATTATAGGAACTTGCGAAAAGTTCTTGTTCTTAACCCGTGAGAGTTAAGACTTTCGCGTTTTATAGCTCCCTATATAAAAGCCTAGCAAAACTTGACTTAAACACGTTAAGGATACTAGCTAGAGTAAACTCGGACTGAGTCAAAAGATTCACAACGTTTGAAAATTAAAACCACTTATTCAAAGATTTATTCTAGCAAAGAAAGAAAATAACTATACAAAAGGAAAAAACTAATAGGCCAAAATAGATCAAAAATTTTGAAAAATGTCAAAAAATTGATTTTCCGGTTAAAATGAGGACAAATACAAGGAAAAGACCACTTAACTTCGATAGAAGTCCCCCTACACTTAAGATAAACATTGTCCTCAATGTTTAAGCATATGGGAGTAAACTCCCCTACACTTAGGACATTGTGCACTTTGTTTAAATTTTGCTAAGGAAAAGACAACTAAAGAGATTCCTATTTTAATATTGAGAAAATATAAAATAGTGAATCGAAAAGAGTTTAGGATAGAACCGGGAAGAAGTAGAACATGGAATCACGGGTCGTCAAGAATCATCAAGAGTGGATCAGTGAAGCTCGAATCCCTGATTAAGAAGTGAGGAGAGGAAAGCAAACCAAAGGGTCTCCCCCTACACTTATGATAAAGAAAGCGAAAAGATAGATGCATGGGTTGCCTCCCAAGAAGCGCTTGTTTTTGTTACCGAGTCGTGAGCCTGACTCGACCTTGATTATCAACGGAAGAAGCATGAAACATATCCACCAGGATCAAAGACATAGTTTTCATCCATCAATAAGCACGAGCTTAAGGCGAACAAGGCAAGCCAAAGAAGAGTAGGCAAGGTTCCCTTAAGCAGCGATGGAGCATGGTGGAAGCAAGTATGGTGCGGTGCAAGCATGTCTTCAATAGTTCCGAAAATTTTTCCTTTTATTTCATCAGGTGGATACTGAGATGGCTTAAAGACTTCAATACCGGGGTCGAACACCTTTTCCTTTAAGGGAAAATAGCACTCAGGCTCAGCCGAGTGTGAAGAAGATCCGCAAAGAAGCACAACCTCGTCCTTAGAAGGAAGACAAAGAGGTGTCAAATCATAAGTGCAACGGATTTCGGTGTCGACCGGTTTCTTCTCCTTTGACAAAATGCTCTTCAAATCCAAAGTAGGATCAAGACGATAATCTTCAAAGTCATAAGGAGGAGCATCACTCTCATGAGGGAAGTATGTGTTGAGAAATTCAGAGAAATCTTCCTCAAATGAATAATCGTCCAAAGTAGGATCGAGTGATGGCGGAGGATCTTCATCATGTGAAGAATCGCTTGAAAGAGTATCAGCCTCATCGAAATCATCATACGTGGGCAGCTCGGGATACTCAGAAGTACAATCATCAAAATCATCCGAATCTGAGCTAGAATCATCATCATCATAAGCATCAAAGACCGGTGGAGAATCATAAATGGGTGAAGGTTCCAAGGTAGGGAGAGAATCATCCACATCATCTTGAAAAAGTGGATTATCGATGCAAGAGTTGAATAGAGGATTGTCGTAGACGGTAAAGTCATCGAGCACATTAATCATATTCACTGATTCTCGGCCTCCAGAAGTTGTACTAGTAAGCTTCCCCATTTTGAAAACTTGTGCATCATCCCCGACTCTTAAGATTAACTCACCTTCGGCCACATCCACTAAAGCTCGTCCGGTTCTCAAGAATGGCCGACCAAGTATTAAAGGAATACGAGGGGTCCATTTCATAATCAACTACGACAAAATCGACCGGGAAAGTAAATGTGCCAACTTTGATAAACACGTCTTCGGCTATACCAACGGGGTAAGCGAGAGTGCGATTAGCAAGTTCAAGAGTCATCTTCGTTGGAGTGAGGTCGGGCAATGATAGTGTTTTCCAAACACTCAGTGGCATCAAATTAATACTAGCCCCGAGATCAGCAAGGGCAGTAAATTCTTCAGTGTTGTTGAACACGCAAGGCAACACAAAACGACCGGGATCTCCAAGCTTTTCCGGAAGTTCTTTAAGAATAACTGCAGAGCAGTTTTCGTTTAATCGAGTGTTGGCGAGTTCAATCAGCTTCTCCTTCTTGTTAAGCAATTCCCTAAATGCTTTAACAAATTTTGGCATGTGGACAAGTGCTTCAAGAAAGCTAATGTTGAAGTTCATTTGAGAAATCATCTTCACATAGCGTGACACTTCGGAGTCCTCCTTGGTTAGCATTTTGGACTTGCCTAAACGAGAGGGATAAGGGATATTGGGTTTAGGTGGGGAAGGTGCAGGTGTAGGTAAAGGTTGGGATGTTGAAGGGTCCTTCCTAGGTACATCGTCATGACGAGGCGGAGACGGTAATGGTGCACTAATACTAGGTGTAGGAGGAGTAGGGATAAATGGTGGTGGAGGAGGTGTAGATGATGGGGGTGGGGTTGGTGGTCCTACGATGGTGACTCCACTACGAGTAGTAATAGCACTCACATTGGCTCGCGGATTGGTGACGGTGTTTGAAGGTAGAGAACTCGAAGAAGAAGGTTGAGCGGCTGGCAAGAAACTAGCAAGCATATTCTTCAAATCATTGGTTTGACTACTGAAGGAGGATTGAATGTTATCTCGAAGCTCGGATCTTATCTCATTTCCTTGCTTTGTGATATCTCCTTTCAGATTGATAATTTGGCTCTGCAAGTTCTTGATTTGCTCACCTTGGGTTCTCATAATGGCCTCAACATCGGGATTAATGGGTGGGAGTTGTTGAGCGGGTGGTTGATAAGGGTTAGAAGCTCTTGGTGGGATTTGGTTGCTTCTAGTGTAGTTGTTTGCGGGGTTTTGGTTTTGAGGAGAAAAACCGGGTGAAAGGTAGTTGTTGGAACGGTAGCTCAGCAGATTTCTATCCCCTTGTTGTCTAGCTTGGTAATTTTCCGGTGAATAATTACCATAAGCTGCATACACATTTTCCGGATTTCCTTGTGTCGAAGGACAATCGGTGTATGAGTGAGGACCGCCACATGTTTCACAAGGATTAGCAACCGATTTAACTTGTTGTTGTTGTTGTTGGTTTGAAGCGAGAAGCGTAATACTTTTGCTCATTTCAGTCAGCACACGGGTGAGTTCGATCATATCAAGGTTTGCTGAGGTGGAAGAAACATTGACTCTCGGGTTGTTCCTTGAAGAAGCAGAGGAATCCCAGTTTTTGTGGTGAGTAGTCATGTTCTCAATAAGCTCTCTACACTCCTCGGGTCTCCTTTTCATGAATGTGCCACCGGCGGCTGCATTAATCGTATCACGATCTCGAAAAGTCAAACCGTTGTAGAAAGTATCAATTAGGGTCACAGGCAGCATGTTGTGGTTTGGACAACGATCAATCAAGACATTATATCGCTCCCAAGCATCAAAAAGAGATTCATCAGGGTCTTGCATGAAACCGCTGATCTAATTGCGAAGGCTCGTGACCATGGATGGTGGAAAGTATCGCGACAAAAAGCGTTGAGTCATATCATCCCAAGTGTGAATAGAATTCTTCGGGAGACGATCAAATCATTTCTCGGCATGATGTAATAAAGTATGTGGAAAGAGTTGTAGGCGAAGTTCATCCATTGTGGCACCAGCCAACTTCATGCTTTGGGTGATTGTAATGAACTTGTCGAGGTGTTTGTTGGCATCATCATCAGGCAATCCTCTAAATGGGTTTGTTTGTACTTGCTGAATCATGTGGTGCTTCAACGAAAACTCAGGAGCGTTGATTTGCATCGGCGCAATCGGTCCTCCTCGTCCAAACATGGTTGGTTGACAAAGTTCCTCCATGGTCCGAAGATCGGGCTGTGGAAGAACATTGTTGTTATTATTATTATTATTGAGGTGCGGTGGAATGTTGTTGTTGTTAACACCTGCCATAGCTAAATCTTCTTGAGGCTCGGGCTCTTGATAATTAGAAGATCTAGTACGCATACACCTGAAAATGCAAAAGAAAACAAAACCAAACACAAAGGCAATATATATACACAATAAAGAGAAAATCTTTTTGAATTTTTGAAATTTTTAATTTTTATGGTTTTTTATCAATTTTTAATTTTTTATGATTTTTTGAATTTTTTATGCAAGAAAAATAACGCTCACAAGTGAACGGATCCCAAAAAGCAACACGTCTCTCACAGAAAACCGTTAATCTTTACGAAAAGAGCCGGCAGCGGCGCCATTTTGATAACTATTGTTTTTACCTAGTTAAAAAGATTATCGTTCTAGTGTTCTAATCGAATTGATCTAGGTTCTCTATGTGACTCTATTGTTCTTTGGTGGGACAAATATTTTTTTGGTTGGTTTTTAATTTAAATGTGCAAGACTTAAAAGTAAATATCGTTGAAAGTAAAGTGGCGTGAAAATAAATCTAAGTCTAATTAAAATGAATGAGCAAGTATTAAAAACATAAACTAAAAATTAAATGAGACAAAACATGTAAAATACCCCACCGTCGGAATATATTCCGATCTTACCAATCGGAATATCCAGACCAATCGGAATGTCAATCAGAACCCCAAGATCGGAATAGCCGTCACCTATTTGATCGGAATACCAATAACACTCTGATCGGAATATTGAGAGGACCTGGTCGGAATGCTATTTGGAACACCAATCGGAATATCTGTCACCTTACACGATCGAAATAACCAAAACGCACCTCGATCGGAATATGGCAAGAGCACCCTTGATCGGAATATCTGTCACTTGTCCCAATCGGAATACCCTATTACCTTGCTACGATCGGAATACCAAGTTCTCGTCCAATCGGAATACAGAAACCCTTATCCGATCACACAGATCGGAATGTAATTCCCTTTTCCGATTTACCCCAATCAGAATACGGAGGAAAGTACGCAAATTAAGCACAACAAATAAGCTAAGATTCTAATAAGCACTATACTAAATCCTTAAGGAAAACCGTGTAAAAATAAGCTACTAAACTGAAAGTTAAAAACTTTTAAGACACGAAATTAATAAACTTTAAGAAAAACAACTTTTTATATAAAAATAACTTTTGTAAAAACTATATAAACTTGAAAATAAATCAAATAAGCTTATGAAAATAAGAGATTTAAAACAATCAAAAGCATAAAAATCAAATCTTTAAACAACTTAACAAGATAAAAACGTGTAAACCAAAGATTAAAGAAAGGTAGAAGAAGAAGATTAACAAGATTAAGTAAAGGTGCAAGTAATTAAAAGACACTTACTTGAAATTAAAAGGTAATTAAGGTGCAAAACATGTATTTAAATGTGCAAGTAATTAAAAGTGCAATAAAATAAAGGTGGAAGAACTAGTTTGTCAATCTAGCCAACAAGAGGAAAATGAAAATGATCTAATCTATATATAGGGGAGATTAAGGCTTGCTTAGGAAGCTTCCTTAATTGAACGCTTAGTCCCTCCTTCTTTAATCTTCTTTTAATTGCACCATTAGTCCCTTTCTTCTAATCTTCTTTAAACTTGGACTTAAAGGACTTTTGGCTTCGGGACTTCTTTGAACTCGTCTTTAAATTCTTCAATAAAATAGACTTGAATTCTTCGGCTTTTGATAAACTTCCGTCTTTTGACTTTTTCTTCGATAAATCTTCAGAATTGGTCTTGGACTTCCGTTCTTTTTGCACTCTTAACTTCTTGACTTCGTCTTTCGTCTTTTTCTTCAATAAAAGTCCGTAAATGCCCGTGAATTCCCGTGTTTTCTCCACTTTTCACCTTTTCGTCCTAAATCACAACAAAAACACAAACCACGCATAATTCTGACATAAAAGACATAAAATACACGTTTTGGTCTGGTTATTATTGTAATAAAGTGGTAGAAAAGATGTGTGTTTTCACACATATCAGCACTCTTGATTTCTTTGACTTCGTCTTTCGTCTTTTTCTTCGGTAAAAGCCCGTGAATGCCCGTGTTTTCTCCACTTTTCACTTTTTCGTCCTAAATCACAACAAAAACACAAACCACGCATAATTCCGACATAAATGACATAAAATACACGTTTTGGTCCGGTTATTATTGTAATTAAGTGGTAAAAAGGATGGGTGTTTACACACATATCACATATCGTTGTTGGAGTTTATCACCCGAGTCACGTTTCACATACGCCTCGCAACCCTAGACCTTTAAATAAGACAAATATGACGTTTTGCCATGCCATAGTTCATATGGTATTTTATTAACCTTCTTCGTGGGAACCATATTTAAAATACGAACCGCAGATTCTAAAGCATAGTCCTAAAAGGATAACGGTAAAGTTGTAAGATTAAAGATAGATCACACCATATCTAATAGTGTACGATTTCTCCTTTCGGATACACCATTTTGTTGTGGAGTATAGGGAGATGTAAGATTCTGAACAATTCTGTTCTCACTTAAATAATATTTAAACTCTTGACTTAAATATTCACCACCTCTATTAGAACGAATAGCTTTAATCTTCTTTCCTAGTTGTAATTCTACTTCTGCTTTAAACACTTTGAATGTTTCAAATACCTCATGTTTATGTTTAAGTAAATAAACATATCCATAACGGCTATAATCATCCGTAAATGTTAAGAAGTATCTAGCACATTTCCTTGACACATGTCTAAGTGGTCCACACACATCAGTGTGTATTAAACCAAGTAGATCAGTAGCCCTTTCAATATTGCTATTAAAAGGTTTCTTGGTCATCTTTCCAGAGATACAAGACTCACATTTATCATATGATTCATCATTGATATTTTCTAAAAGCCCTTCACGTTGAAGCTTTTGTATGTGTGTCTTCCCAATACGGGCAAGTCTACAATGCCAAAGATAAGAAGAGTTCTTGTCAAACTTTCTCTTCTTACTCATGCTAAAGACATAATTATTATTATATTTTTAGAATTATCATGCATGTCTATTTCAAACACACCATTCACATAAATTTCATTAAAATAGAAAATACCATCTTTGAAAACTGAAATTCCATTATTATCAATAGTGTGAATAAATCCAAGATTCAATAAACAAGAAAAGGAAATAACACCCCTAACAATTGAAGGTGCATAATGACAATCGTTCGAGATCAGTACTAAACCCAATGGTAAAACTAAATAAGCGTTCCTTAGCTTCAACAGCTGCTTGTGCTCCATTGCACACTTGCAGATATTGTTCCCCATAGGATAGCTTCCTTTCCAACTTAAATCCCTGTAGCGTATTACAAATGTTAATACCGCATCCCATATCATATACCCAGTAATTTAACTTGTATGTCAAATTAAATAATTCAATCATAAAGAATGTTAATGCAAAGAAATGCCTAAAAACATTGTTAGTGCTAACTAATTTTTCTTAGTTTTGATCACGACAAATTATAAAGACATTTATCGTCAAATACAATCGTAAAACGAATTATCCAACAAACATTATTTTCAAGGTAATAATCATTACACTAACATATCTTAATCATGTTTAGTGATCATAAAAGTGATTAGCCTTAAAACAAACTTTTGTCAAATGTGACAAAAGATTTTTAATGAACTTTCTTTTTAAGAAAATGTATTATTAAAATGAAAATGTAAATTTGAATATGGCATATTCCAAATGCCATAAGAATATCCTTTGAAGGTTTCATACCGCCTCAGATATTTCTACCCCACTAAAAGACAAAAAAGAGCGGAGTCTACATCCTCGGTTCCTTAAGTACCTATGTGGTTCTTTATTGATAAGGAACCGCCTAGACCAATAAGGAACCGCGTGCAGATAGCCGTTAATTTTTTTCTCCTATAAATAGTGGATCAAATCTTCATTTTCAATAACCCTTTTTGGACATTTCTTTCAGCCCTCTTTCTCTTTTCTTATTCCTAATCACTTGTAAATGATCAATTAATGTGTTAAGTATGTTTACTTATGATTATCCTCTTGATCCCCTTCTTTACCTTGTCCAAAGAGAAGATCACTCACACACTTGTGTTGTGATTAAAGAGAAGCCTTGATGTAACACACCAAAACCGAGGTCATTATTTTATCCTATTTTACGCATATTTTTGAAATTTTTGAGAATTTTTATCGTGGAAATATTTGACGGTTTAAGTTGAAACCAATAAAGGAGGCTAAATTTTTATGTTTGACGATTTAAGAAGAATCGATAGTGAACGCGATACCGACAGATGCCTAAAACTTACATTTTGTTATCGATTGGTCGATATTCGAGTTTTCGAGATTTTTATTTTTACATACGTGTTAATTCGATTCGGAATCTCTTTTATCATAATTGGTGTGAGCATAGGCTTATAAATATGTTTTAGGAAGCCGGGACGAATCCCGACTCCCGCAAAAATTCAAAACCGACTAGTGAGTCGATTCCCGCTCAATAAAATGTGTCGTTTAATTTTAAGGCCAAAAGATAGCCAAAATTGCAAGTAAGGTCCCTTAAAGTTTACAAAAGGAAACACCACAACACATACATTCATTTTTTTTCAAAAAAATTTCACCCATCCCTTCTTTCTCTCTTGAAGCCGACAGCCACACCCACCTCACCACCACCACCATCAATGTTTTTTAGTTTTTGATAAAACTAATCAAAGACCCACTTTTGTAATCCCATTGAAAGTCTTTTCATCTATTTAAATCCAACATGCATCAACTTGATTTTTCCAAAAATTTGTGATTTTTAAAAATGGGGTTTTGATCTAGTTAAGCTATATGCATGTTTAGATTACATGTTTGTGATGGTAATTGATTATAAAACAAGATAGAAAAATGTTTTTCTTGGTGTTTTTGTTCCCCAAAACCCATGGCCCATATGGGGTGGTGTTTGATTTTTGGTTTTGATCCTAATTTGTTATGGATATGTGTTTGTCATCATGTTTTTGATTGATTAAATCATATTGCATGTGTAGTTTTTGAAATGGGTTTTTGTGAAGGATTGTTCATCCAAGTGATATAGGATGTTTTTTATGTTTTAATCCATTGATATGATGTTAGAATAGGTCTATGAATCATTAGAAGTGATTGGAATGGTGATTTGATATGAGTTTTAAAGTGTTCAAACAGACTGTTTAAGGCTAATTTTTGTGGTCTTAGTCTAAGTCTAGGTCTTAAGTATTAGATATAGTGTAGAGCTTCTTTTTATCTTCGTTTCGGTATAAGATAGAGCTTTTAACTCCAAACGAGTCAAAAGTTATGCTACTTTGAAGTTTTCGTGTACCGGGAGATGAAAGTCGACATAATTCGAAATTGTGTTCTATTTTAGGTCAAATCTCGGGGACTATAACTAGAGTTTTCAAAATGGTTAAGAGTTGTTCTTTAGCTATAAACCTGGATTTTTGAGTCTTTTTTTAGACTTAGGAGTCAAATTTATAAGTGGTATATTTTAAATGAGTAAAAAAGGTCTTACAACGTGAAAGTGCAAAACTGTCCAAAATTTTGAGTTTAGTAATGTGAAGTGCGGTAGGTCTTAAAAGTGATAACTTTTTATGAAATTTAATATGGACTATCTACAGGTTGTAAATGATTTTTACGAAAATTTTCATAATTTTTGGTCATGTCTAAGTATAGGAAAACAACCCGTACATTTGGTATGTACCGGCAGAATTGTAAAATGAGTAATACTTTAGTAAAGTAGAAAAATGATACGAGTCTAGTAATTATCACTTGCTCGGATTTTGGCGTGAGTTATTAGAAGTCACAATTGACTTTATTTAAATTTTATTCAGTACCTAATATTATATAAATGAGTTGACTCATTACACGTTTATTCGCTAGGTGTTGTGATCAAATTTCCCGGGCATCCTCATCGTCAGTGATCGTTTTACAATACTTCGACTAATACTTCTATATAAGGTGAGTCTATAGCCTCGCTCTTTACTTATTTCAAAGGTTTTTACCCGCGAGGGGGATACATGTTATTTAAATTAAAATGAACATAAGTCATGAATGATTGTTGGACCCGAATGTTGCCTTGAATTGTGTTGAGTACCTAGTTGCAAAAAGTCTCTAAATTCATGAACCGTTAGTTATTATCTAGTTCCTGTGTGATTTGGAAATAGCCACTTATACAATTTGTGGTACTACGGGGTTGACGACCCAATTTGATACGAGAGTCATACGTTGAGTACCCTATGCGTACGGATATTTTGTATGAGAAATAAGGATTAATTGAAACTAATGCCTTTAGAAGGGGCAATGGTTTCATATAAGTCATGCCAGCATTTGGCGCGAGTGACTAATTAGTTAATGGATCAGTGTCATGAGCTTAAACACAATTATTAGATATATTGCTAAAGATAATAACCTTGAATAATAGATTGTTTGATCGACAATTCTATGAATGATCGTGAATGAATTTTATACACTTGTGTTCAAATGTGACTGTAAAACCTATAGATTTCGCTCAACATTATTTGTTGACCCATTTAAGCATGTGTTTCAGGTAATAAAGGCTAGGATGACGCGGAGCATGCTATGGAGAGTCGGTGTGGCTTTTGTGGTTTATTTTGGTTTCCTCCCTTTTTATATAAACAATTAAATCTTATTTTGTTTAAAGTGTATGAATTTGGTAACTTGGTTGAGATTCAGTGGGGACCTAAACGCAACTCTGTTGCAACTTTTGGGTTGGAAAAATATTTAGACTTTGTTGTTGTACATTTTTATTAATGTAAGTTTTTCAACGTCTCTTTTGAGTCGTTCGATATAACTAGTGTGTGATGATAACTGTCTAGCACCCAAATATTGTATTTCCACTGAGCATATGATTTGGGGGTGTTAGAGATTGGTAATTAAAGCCACAAGTTGTAGAGAACTAGGTCGATTTTTGAAAATGTCCTAAACTATAACTTTGGTGTCTCAAATGTTTTCAAAAGCACACAACTATTCCGCATGGCTCCGATAAGATTACTTTTAGCATTGCTTTATTTATTTATTTTTTAGATGTATCCCCTATAATTGAAATGATTTCCCAAGTATTTATTGAGTAAGTACTATAGTATTGTGTCGAGATATTGTTGGAAATATGTTGAATACTTGGCATCGTAAATTTTTGGCATTGCTTTTGCATGGCTATCATATTGTTGCATCATATAAGCATACGTACTACATTTTGCATGCTTATGCACATGCATGCATATATATTTTGGATAATGACCTTTTATACCCTCAAACTTTCTGTGATTGCAGAAATGTCGGAAATCCCACCTAACGGTAATGGAGATGAGCGTGTTAATGAACAGAACCCGCATAACAACGATAATGGGTGGATAGAAGAAGAAGAGAGTGTTGGTAACAATGTTCTGAATCAAGCTGAGTTGGATGATGTGCAAGCTGGTCGACGAGTGGTTCGTGTCCCTAAGCATGCCCGTATTTCTCATTTGGTTGGTATGCCAGGTATTAACCATGTTCGTTTGGGTCATGCTGATGCGTCCCGCTGCGACTTGTGCTAATTCTCTCCATGAGGACATTTCTAGAGTACTTTGCCCTGGTCCGAGGTCATATGACGATACTACCTATTTCTTGAAGAAGTTGGACAGGTTAATTTATGAACGCTATGTTGTGGAAACTCGAGTGATTAAGAGGTTTGATGAAAATGAAAGAGCTTTTCCGAAACTATTGACACGGACTGCAAGAGTTGAGTATGACGGGATGGTGGTTAGAAGTGAAATGGATAGTTTGAGGTCCATGATCAAGATTTTGAGTGCCAGTCTTGAGCAAACTAAAGAGGATCAAGCTAAATTGCAAAGGATGCGAATCTGGGATCATCGTGTGAGGCCATCTCTACCACAAGGATGGAGGTTTGTTGACGATTCTAAGTATGCTACCAATGACTTTATGGTTCAACCTCCCACCTGGGGTGAGTGTATTACTTGTGGGAAACAAGCAGCACTTGAGATCGGATCTACCTCGAGGAGGAAGAGAGTGGTGGAGTGTCACCCTAATGACAAAGAGAAGAGGATAGTGAGCGATGATGAAGATAGCGACGAGGAGGAACCCGAAGAAGATCCCGAAGAAGACGGTGATGATGATAAGCCGTAACCCAAGAAATCATGTGGATCACCTCGTGATTAGTTCTTGTTTTTAGTATTTCATTTTCTATTTCCTCGTTGTAATAGAACTTATTTATACTTATGTACTATGGATTTGTGATGAACCTTAATATCCTTTTGGTTTAGTCTGATAGATTGTAGTGACATGACTTGTCACAATTTTGTTGATATCAATGCAATCGATGTTTACCCTTCATGATCTATGTAATGTCTTTATTAGCTCTTTTGTGATGTGGTTGATGAATGCTTGTAGTTGTTGATGTACATGTTATACTTATATTATGTCCTGAAAAAGAAATCCTTCTTGATCTTGATGTGTATACTTATCATGTTCTTTTTCCCTGTGATTGCAGAGAAGGAGTGAAGAGGCATTTTTGGTCATTTGTGAATCATTACTTGACTAGTCCTTCAATATGCCTCCAAAGTTGACTAAACATGATTCAGCATGCGATCACTGCCGCTCTTGCAGAGGATCATGCTAACCAAGTGCAAGGTGCTGGAAACAATGTTAGACCGTAAGGCCCAAGGGAGTGTAATTACGCTAGTTTTGTGAAATGTGCACCTACACAGTTTCGTGGAACTAGTAGGGCATTGGAATTGTGCCGATGGATTGAGAAGATCGAAAGTGTGTTTGAAATTAGTGGTTGTTCGGAAGCTAACAAGGTAAAATTTGCAACTGCTACCCTCCAAGATGATGCTTTGAGTTGGTGGAAGAACCAAGTGGCGACTGTTGGGCTGGTAGTGGGTAATGGGAGAACTTGGGCTGCCACTAAGGCATTGTTGACTAAAAGGTTTTGTCCCGAGGAAGAGCTGAGTCAATTGGAAGACGAGTTAAGACACTTGATGTTGAGGAACAATGACATTTCTAGTTATACCCGCAAATTTAATGAGTTATGTTTGCTATGTCCTGATGCTTTTGCGGATGACCGCAAGAAGATGAGACAGTATATCAAGGGGTTGTCGAGTAATATCAAGGGTGAGACGACTTCGTCAAGGCCTACAACCTTTGATGAAGCAGTCCAAATGGCTCACACTTTGATGGGTGTGAAGATCCAAGATAAGAAAGCTAGTGTGGTGGAAGGAAATAAGAGGAAGTGGGAGACTACACAGTCTAGTCAGTCCCAAGGTCAGAATCGTGGAGGTTATCGTGGCAAAAATCAAGGACCGAATTGTAACCAACAATTTAATCAGAGAAAGAATGATGGGGTTAGAGCTTTTACTATGCCGAGAGGAAACAAGATTAACCCTAAGTGTGGTCGGTGCAATTTGTATCATGTAGGTAACTATCTACCTGCATGTGGCAATTGTGGAAAAGCCGGACACAAGACTGTGGAGTGTAATCTAGAGGTGTGGCTACGGGTGCTAACGCTACTATAGTGATAGTTTGCTTTGGTTGTGGTGAAAGAGGACACAAGCAAGGGAATTGTCCTAAGGTTGGGAATAATCAAGGTGGAAATGTTGCTGCTCCACGTGGACAAGCCTCAAGGTCTGAACGTGGTGAACGATATGTTCTTACTTGACACTCGTTATGCTAGTGTATTGTTTGATTCTGGTTCAGATAGGAGTTTTGTAGACATACAATTCAGTCGCCTTATTGATAGAGAACTAATAGAGTTAGCAACTAGTTATAATGTGGAATTAGCGGACCGGGAAAATTGTTAGCACTAATTCAATACTAAAAGGGTGTTCCTTGAAGTTGGGTAATTACGTGTTTGAGTTCGATTTGATGCCTATAGAGCTAGGATCTTTGAACGTAGTGATTGGTATGGATTGGTTGATTGCGCATAGTGCGGTGATTGTTTGTGGAGAAAGGTTAGTCCAGATTCCGTTGAGGAATAGGGTATTAACTGTGAAACGTGATGAATGTACTTCTTGTTTGAAAGTGATATCTTGCTTGAAAATGATGAGGTATATAGAGTAAGGTTGTGATGTATTTCTGGCTTAGATCACTAGTGATGGTGTGGTTGAGAAGAAATTAGAAGACGTGCCAGTAATTAGAGATTATCCTGAAGTTTTTCCTGAAGAGTTGTCGGGTTTTCCGCCACCTTGAGAAGTTGAATTTCGGATTGATTTGGTGTCAGGAGCTGCGCCAGTGGCTCCCGCGCCTTATCGATTAGCGCCGTCAGAGTTGAAGGAGTTATCTGACCAGTTGAAAGAATTGATGGATAAGGGATTTATTAGGCCGAGTTCATCGCCATGGGGAGCGCCTGTTCTGTTTGTGAATAAGAAAGATGGATCGTTCCAAATGTGTATTGACTATCGTGAGCTTAAAAAATTGACGATTAAGAATCGGTATCCGTTGCCGAGGATTGATGATTTATTTGATCAGTTGCAAGGATCTAGTGTGTACTCGAAGATCGACTTGAGATCAGGTTATCACCAACTGAGAGTTAGAGAGGAAGATGTTCCTATAACGGCTTTCCGTACTCGATATGGGTATTTTGAATTTCAAGTGATGCCTTTTGGTTTAACAAATGCTCCTGCCGTATTCATGTATCTTATGAATCACGTGTGTAAACCGTATTTGGATACGTTTGTCAAGAAGGAGCATGAGAAGGAGTATGCCGTATTCATTGATGATATTCTTATCTACTCCAAAATCAAGAAGGAGCATGAGAAGCACTTGAGGACGATTTTGGATTTGTTGAAGAAAGAGGAGCTTTATGCCAAGTTTTTGAAGTGTGAATTTTGGTTGGAATCTACAGTTTCTTGGACATGTGATTGACAACAAAGGTGTTCGTGTAGATCCTGCCAAGATTGAAGCTATCAAGGATTGGTCGGTACCAACAACGCCGACTGAAGTTCGTCAATTTCTAGGTTTAGCGGGATATTATCGAAGATTTATCGAAGGATTTTCGTTGATCGCTAAGTCTTTGACTAAGTTGACTGAGAAGAATCGAGAGTTTGTGTGGGGACAGGATGAAGAGACCGCTTTCCAAACTCTTAAAGAAAAGCTGTGTTCTGCACCAATTTTGTCGTTACCTGAAGGATCTGAAGATTTCATGGTCTATTGTGACGTGTCTCACAAGGGCTATGGAGCGGTATTGATGCAGCGCGAGAAGGTGATCGCTTATGCGTCAAGATAATTGAGAAAGCATGAAGAAAACTATACGACTCATGACTAAGAACTTGGAGCTGTTGTTTTTTCTTTGAAGTTGTGGAGACATTATTTGTATGGAACCATGTGTGTGGTGTTCACAGACCACAAGAGTTTACAACATATATTGGATCAAAAAGAGTTGAATATGCGACAAAGGAGATGGGTTGAGTTACTGAGTGATTATGACTGCGAGATTCATTACCACCCTAGTAAAGCGAATGTGGCAGCTGACGCTCTTAGTAGGAAGGAAAGGGAAAAGCCGTTGAGAGTTAGGGATTTGGTGATGACTAAAAATGTTGACTTGACCGAGTTGATATTGAAATCTCAAGCCAATGGTTTGTTGAGGGAGAATGTTAAGAAAGAGAATTAGGGAATAATGATGAATCCGTTGTTTGAAGTAAGGTCGAGTGGGATGAGATATTTTTGATAATAGAATCTTGTTACCTTTGTGTCCACCTGAGAAAGGAGCACAAGGAGTGCGAGATTTGGTGATGAATGAATCCCACAAGACGAAGTATCCGATACATCCTGGATCGGATAAGATGTATCATGATTTGAAAAAGTGTATTGGTGGCTGAATATGAAGGCAGATATTGCGCGCTACGTTAGTAAGTGTTTGAGTTGTGCGAATGTTAAGGCTGAACACAAGAGACCGTCTGGATTATTGGTTCAACCTGAGATTCCTGAATGGAATTGGGAGAAGATCGCTATGGATTTCCTCACAGGTTTACCTAGAACTGCTAGTGGTTGTGATACGATATGGGTGATTGTGGATAGGTTGACTAAATCTGCATACTTTTTGCCTATGAAGAAGACAAATAATATGGGGAAGCTCGCTGAGGTGTATGTGAAAGAGATTGTTTGTCGTCACGGAGTGCCGTTGTCGATTATTTCAGATCGTGACAGTCGGTTTACTTCGGAATTTTGGAGATCTCTTCAACGTGCTATGGGCACTGAGTTGAGTTTGAGTACTGCTTATCATACCGAAACCGATGGCCAAAGTGAAATGACTATACAAACGTTGGAGGACATGCTCCGAGCGTGCGTGATAGACTTTGGTGGTAGTTGGGAGCGTCATTTGCCTTTAGTAGAATTTTCATATTACAACAGTTATCTTGCGAGTGTTAAGGCTGCATCGTTTGAAGCGTTGTATGGACGTAAGTGTAGATCTCCAGTGTGTTGGAGTGAAGTAGGGGAAAGCCAACTGACTGGACCTGAAATGATTTTTGAGACGACCGAGAAGATTGTGCAAATCAAGAACTGATTATTAGCTGCGAGAAGCCGACAGAAGAGTTATGCCGATAATCGTAGGAAGCCACTGGAATTTAAGATTGGAGACATGGTTATGCTTAAAGAATCGCCATGGAAAGGTGTGATTCGTTTTGGGAAGAGAGGAAAGTTGATTTTGAGGTATATTGGACCTTTCAAGATTATAAAACGAATTGGACCGGTAGCTTATAAATTGGAGTTTCCAGTTGAGCTTAGTGCTATTCATAAAACGTTTCACGTGTTGAACTTGAAGAAGTGCTTAGCGGACCAAGATTTGGTGATTCCTTTGGATGAGATACAACTTGACGATAAGTTGCATTTCATTGAGAAACCAGTGGAGATTATGGATCGAGAGGTTAAGAAGCTGAAGCATAGTAGGATTCCGATTGTGAAGGTACGATGGAATTCTAGACGTGGACCAGAATTCACGTGGGAGCGTGAGGATTTCTTCAAAAAGAAGTACCCTCATTTGTTCTAGAGGTACAAAATGTAAGTATAAGAGGAGGCGAATGCCGGGACGTCGTTCTCTTAAGAACGGGAGGATGTAACACCCCAAAACCGAGGTCATTATTTTATCCTATTTTACGCATATTTTTTACATTTTGAGAATTTTCATCATTTAATTATTTGACTGTTTAAGTTGAAACCAATAAACGAGGCTAAATTTTTATGTTTGACGATTTAAGAAGAATCGATAGTGAACGCGATACCGACGGATGCCCAAAACTTACATTTTGTTATCGATTGATCGATATTCGAGTTTTCGAGATTTTTATTTTCACTTACGTGTTAAGTCGATTCAGAACCGCTTTTATCATAATTGGTGTGAGTATAGGCTTATAAATATGTTTTAGGAAGCCGGGACGAATCCCGACTCCTTCAAAAATTCAAAACCGACTAGTGAGTCGATGCCCGCTCAATAAAATGTGTCGTTTAATTTTAAGGACAAAAGATAGCCAAAATTGCAAGAAAGTTCCCTCAAAGTTTACAAAAGGAAACACCACAACACATACATTTATTTTTCTTTCAAAAAAATTTCACCCATCCATTCTTTCTCTCTTGAAGCCGACGGCCACACCCACCTCACCACCACCATCAATTTTTTTTTTGGTTTTTGATAAAACTAATCAAAGACCCACTTTTGTAATCCCGTTGTAAGTCTTTTCATCCATTTAAATCCAACATGCATCAACTTGATTTTTCCAAAAATTTGTGATTTTTAAAAATGGAGCTTTGATCTAATTAAGCTATATGCATGTTTAGATTACATGTTTGTGATGGTAATTGATTATAAAAATAAGATGGACAAATGTTTTTCTTGGTGTTTTTTTCCCCAAAACCTACGGCCCATATAGGGTGGTGTTCAATTTTTGGTTTTGATCGTAATTTGTTATGGGTATGTGTTTGTCATCATATTTTTGATGTTTTTGATTAATTAAATCATATTGCATGTGTAGTTTTTGAAATGGGTTTTTGTGAATGATTGTTCACTCAAGTTATATAGGATGTTTAGGATGTTTTAAATCATTGGTATGATGTTAGAATAGGTCTATGAATCATTAGAAGTGATTGGAATGGTGATTTGTTATGAGTTTTAAAGTGTCATTTTCAAACAGATTGTTTAAGGCTAATCTTCGTGGTCTTAAGTCTAAGTCCAGGTCTTAAGGATTACATATAGTTGTATAGCTTCTTTTTATCTTCGTTTCGGTATAAAATAGAGCTTTTAACTCCATACGAGTCAAAAGTTATGCTACTTTGAATTTTTCGTGTACCGGAAGACGAAAGTCGACATAATCCGAAATTGTTTTCGATTTTAGGTCAAATCTCGGGGACTATAAATAGAGTTTTAAAAATGGTTGAGAGTTGTTCTTTAGCTATAAACCTGGGTTTTTGAGTCTTTTTAGACTTCGGAGTCAAATTTACAAGTGGTATATAAATGAGTAAAAAAGGTCTTACAACGTGAAGGTACAAAACTGTCTGAAATTTTGAGTTTAGTAATGTGACGTGCAGTAGGTCTTAAAAGTGAGAACTTTTTATGAAATTTAATATTAACTATCTACAGGTTGTAAATGAATTTTACAAGTTTTTTCATAATTTTTGGTGATGTCTAAGTATAGGAAAACAACCCGTACATTTGGTATGTACCGGCAGAATTGTAAAATGAGTAATACTTTAGTAAAGTAGAAAAATGGTTGAGTCTAGTAATTATCAATTGTTCGGATTTTAGTGTGAGTTTTTAGAAGTCACAATTGAATTTATTTAAATTTTATCAGTACCTAATATTATATAAATGAGTTGACTCATTACGCGTTAATTCGCTAGGTGTTGCGATCGAATTTCCCGGACATCCTCATGGTCAGTGATCGTTTTTCAATACTTCGACTAATACTTATACATAAGGTGAGTCTATAGCCTCGCTCTTTATTATTTCAAAGGTTTTTACCCGCGAGGGGGATACATGCTATTTAAATGAAAATGAACATAAGTCACGAATGATTGTTGGACCCGAATGTTGCCTTGAATTGTGTTGAGTACCTAGTTGCAAAAAGTCCCTAAATTCATGAACCGTTAGTTATTGTCTAGTTCTTGTGTGAATTGGAAATAGCCGCTTATACAATTTGTGGTGCTATGGGGTTGACAACCCAATTTGATATGAGAGTTGTACGTTGAGTACCCTCGGATATTTTGTATGAGAAATAAGGATTAATTGCAACTAATGCCTTTAGAAGGGGCAATGGTTTCATATAAGTCATGACGGCATTTGGCGCGGGTGACTAATTAGTTAACGGATCGGTGTCATGAGGTTAAACACAATTATTAGCTATATTGCTAAAGATAATAACCTTGAATACTAGATTGTTTGATCGATAATTCTATGAATGATCGTGAATGAAATTTATACACTTGTGTTCAAATATGATTGTAAAACCTATAGATTTCGTTCAACATTATTTGTTGACCCTTTTAAGCATGTGTTTTAGGTAATCAAGGCTAGGATGTGATGGATCATGCTATGGAGAGTTGGTGTGGCTTTTGTGGTCTATTTTGGTTTCCTCTCTTTTTATCTAAACAATTAAATCTTATTTTGTTTAAACTGTATGAATTTGGTAACTTGGTTGAGATTCAGTGGGGACCTAAACGCAACTATTTTGTAACTTTTGGGTTGGAAAACTATTTAGACTTTGTTGTCGTACCTTTTTATTAATCTAAGTTTTTCAACGTCTCTTTTGAGTCGTTCGATATAACTAGTGTGTGATGATAACTGCCTAGCACCCAAATATTATATTTCCGTTGCGCATATGATTTGGGGGTGTTAGAATTGATGAAGATCATCCTCTTCTATAGATCTAGTCATGTTCATCATTTGTTTATTTGTGTCTTGTGTAGATCCAATGTAGTTGTAAATACTTGGACTAGTTGTGTTTATCCAAGCTATTTATGAATACTTGGATCAGTGTTGTGTAAATCCATTGCATATGTGTGTGCTTGGATTTATCTTGTGTAAATCCAGGTTACATGTGTATACTTGGATATGTTTAGTTGAGTTGTAATGTGTAGTGTGTTAGTTCTCACTAAACTACAAAGTGATTTGTATGTGAGTTGTGTAAGTTCTCACTTAGCTTCAAAGTGAAGAGTTGTGAAGATTGGTTATAGCTTTGGATTAGAACTCGACATCTTGCCTTGTGTCAGAAAATGGTGAATTAGGCAACGTTGTGAAGATTGGTTCTATCTTTGGATTATAACTCGACATCTAGCCTTGTGTCGTTAAATGGTGAAGTGGGCGACATTGTGTAGATTGGTCCTAGCTAAGATTAGGTCTCGACATTTAGCTTAGTGTCGGAAAATAATGTAAGCAACGTTGTAAGGTTTTCCGCCAAGAAGGGAGCTTGTGGATATAGTGGAAATCTCGAGTAATGTGTACTCGAGGAGTGGAGTAGGAACAAGGATAGAGCTTCGTTGCCGAACCACTATAAATCTTGGTGTCTTCCTATTAGGTTGTTTCTTTCCTTACTCTTTCCTTACTTTCATTATCACTTTACTTACCATTAATACTTGTCATTGTTAATCCATTAGAACTGAACCTAATCATTATGAAACTAGCATTCAATTAAAAGATAGTTTTGACACAGACCTAATTGAAAGGAATTTTAATTAGGAGATAAACCGAAGAGAAACTATTAAACCCCCCCTTCTAGTTTATACAATTGGTATCAGAGCGATGGTCACACAAGATCTTTGAAGTATATTTTACTTTAAAACTTGGATCGATCCATTGTCTCCTCAAATTAGAAGGTTAAGTTGTACTAAAGTTTTTCTTTGGTCAAAACTAATTTTTATTGAAAATAGGCCTTTTAATTGGTAATATAGCATCTCATTTAGACTAGTAGTATTTATGCATTTTAGATTTAATCTTGAAATGTATCTACTAGTTTGCATCTTATTATGTGTAGGTACTCATGAAGATCAATCATTCAATTGATTGTGAATTGAGTCACTTACACTTGTAGAAGACTCATGTTCTTTGATTTCCAACATCATTGAATGATGATATCAAGATGGATGGGAGTGATACTAGTCCTTGAAGACTTAGTAGTCACTTTAGTCATGGTTGGGCTTTGCATTGATTCCTTGAAAGCTTGGAATGCACTTTGTGGCTAAGGTACGTTCTCGTTCTTCCACGCGCCCTATTGATCATTCTTTTGATCATTACTTGACTATGTGCTTGTTCTTAGCATCCTTGCCTTGACATTTATTTGTGGTTTGTGATTCTCTTCTTTTATCCTCTCAAACCTTCATTTCTTGGATACTTGACTCACTATGGGGATGTAGAGTGAGTTAGTAGTAGGTTAAAGTATCAAGCATATTTTTCATGGTTTGCAACCTTACGGTTAGTAGGCCCTATATCATGTGTAAATTGTGCAATTGAGCTCATCTCTAGGATGATTGATTAATCCCTTGAGATACCAAACTACTTCATAAGTTGTAGTTAGATTTTACACATTTAGAATTGAAATATTCCAAGGATATTGTTATTGAATATCCTAACAATAATAATTGTCCGATCATGTGGGAGAGAAATTGAATTTATACTTTGCTCACATTTTGAAGTAGAGTAAGACTATTCTTGAAAGTGATCTTATTCTATGTACCAAAATTTCTTAGTATAGTTCATTACTAAAGCCGTTTAGACTTTCGCCAGAAAGGCACGTCTTAAACCACTATATATGACACAAGCGCTTCGTCTCCTCGACTTGAAGGTTGTCATTTGTCTCTTGAGCATTGTACTTGGTCTTGATTCACTCCCCTTAACTTCTTTCCTCTTTGCTTCTTTGCTACGAGTAGTCGTTTGTCTGTTTCGGTCTTTTTTTATCTTGATTTAACTCGTAATCCTTCATAAAGGTATTATTACTAGCCGCATGACATTGTTACCTTACTATGAAAACAGCGGGCCGCGAACCCGACAAACAATTTGCCCATCTAAGTTAGCGTGTCGTCACAAAAATCACGCTATGGAATCTTCTCATACATAGATTCGCTTACCAATGAATGTGGTACGACGGGGATCAACCGTCAAGGCGCGAACTGGGGTGATCGTCCCCAAATAGTACAATCAAATGCATAAGCGTCTACCAAATCCCGGTAGTTCACAATTCATGCTAATGGGACTTTAAGTGACATAACCTAACTACTAATAATCTTTTTAGTCTCGTTTATAGGGTCATAGCATCATTCGGGTCCATATCATTAAGCATACCATCGGGACTACTTGTGTTCTATTTTTATCAAAATCTAGCATGTTATCTCCGTCGCTGGTTTACAAATCATTTTATAAAACATTTAAAAGAGTGCGAGGCTATGAACTCACGTTTATAATGAAAGGCGGATTATCGGCTACGGGCGTGCTTCGGTCACAGAAACCTATATAAATAATAATCGGTCTTAGACTTTGTCCAATGACTTTTATCAAAATAACAATATACATATGATGATTTTGTACATATGATGATGATCAAGTGGGTTTATATATCCTTGTTTACTCATTTTAGTGTTTACGTTTTGGTAACTTTTTACTAGTTTGCTAGTTTTACCTATTTACCTATTTTAAGTCCAATAAGCTTAGTATAAGTTCTTTAACTTGTTTTAATCCATTTTATACCTATATTATCAGTATATATATACTTTCCATGTTGGGCCCAAATGGGTTAAGCCCAATAAGTTCTTTTTATAAGTGGTTAACTTATTTAGTCCAATTATTAGTCCAATATTAGTCCAATATGCTTAGTTAGCTCGTTAATGTCCGTATTTCTTATAGTTCGGGTTTTATCGGTTTTTACTTGTATTAGTTACCTATATATCAGTATATGACTTTTATAAACTTTACATTAGACGAGTTTGATCGTCTAAGTTTTATTTGGCGAAAAACGTTAATTTTACGGTAATAGCCGAAAAAGTCGTAAAAATCAAGTTTATAGTTTTTATTACTTATAAGTATTATTCCACTACCATTTATATAATTTGTCCATTTAATTAACCTTTTACATATTTATATAAATAAGTTCTATAAGTTAGTGGGTTTTTATTTTACATTTTATACAATAAAATGTGAGTGCTTATATAATAATAATAAACATTAATTCTTAAAATCTGATTTTATCTTCATGTTCACCATTTTTATCATATCTAGAGTTCTATAATGAATTAGAAGCTCATTTTTGGGTGACATGTTCTTCATATTATGTGCTACATTTAACTTAGTTATAGCTACTGCTCATTTTAAGTTCATCTTGCCTTAACAGTCCCTACAAAACTGCTTATTCAGATTAGAACACCTAACTTGTTTTGATCATATCTCACTCATTATATTGATTCCATTGCATGGCCAACTCTCACATGTGTATAACATCTTGTAATTACTGTAAATGGATCATACCATGCAATTTTATCAGTTCAAGATTTAGTTATATACTGTTTTTATACAGCCAACTAAATAATCAAGATTTTAGCCTCATTTCTTATAGTTATTAACCTTTTTAAGCATATCTAT
Source organism: Glebionis coronaria (assembly GCA_025667525.1). Classification (NCBI taxonomy): domain Eukaryota; kingdom Viridiplantae; phylum Streptophyta; class Magnoliopsida; order Asterales; family Asteraceae; genus Glebionis; species Glebionis coronaria. Next base: position 195,464,644 of record CM046878.1, read on the forward strand.
CAACACTTGATCCCCACACAACATTTTTATCATCATATATACATCAAATACATATACAAAATGAAAGAAAATACATTTGTTCTTTACAAAAATAACAAGAGAAAATGGAGAGGATGATCTTCTTTACCAACCAAGTGTATTTCTTGTTTTTGGAAGACAAGAACTTGATGAACACCACAAGTAAATCCAAGATCATCAAACACCCAGAACATAAGTTGGGAAATCAACCCTCGGACACAAGCAAATCACCTTCAATGTTGTTAATATGGCCACCAAATGATCAAGACTTCAAGATAACTCCATGATAGAGCTAGTAAACATGTATTTCATGGCTAGAAAAGATCAAAAGGGGTGTTTGTAGCTTGAAAGTGGACGACAATAATGGAAGGTTTTGAGAGGATTTGTGTTGGTTTGCATGTAAGTAAAGATGGAAATGATTTAGTTGCTAGTGGTTTTGAGTTAGGAAGTGGAATGAGTAGCTTAAGGTGTAAGCTTGGCTTACACATGTAAACACTTAGCTAACATGATGCCACATATGGTTGTGGTGTCATGTTGGTGCCGTCCAAGTTAGCTAGTGGGGTGGGACAATATATTTTGTCCCATATCACTAGTTTACGGGTATTCCTCGATTCTAGTTTTCTCGATTAGCGTGCCCTCGGGTTGTTTTACGAAAAACATTTTTATAAATTATGAATCAACGTCACAAACCGAATCCAATAAAATTTGTCTCATCAAAAACGGAGTTCAAAAACGTAAATACGTAATCCTAAGGTTTCCGGTTTAGTTGTAAAAGACGCTAAATTATGCACGTAAGCCCAAATTTAAATCCGTAAATTGTGAGTTCGTCAACCAACACAAAAATAAGTTTCAAAATATTATACGAGAAAATATTTCACTACCTGAAAATGTTAGATTGTCACAGCTTTTCCTCCTAAAAGGGATCTACGTCCTCGTGATCCATTTCATTTGAATGTACGTTTCTTATTGAAATCGAAGAGGTGCGGATATTTCTTCCACATTTCATCCTCTCGTTCCCAAGTATACTCCGGTCCATGCTTTGAATTCCATCGGATCTTGACAATAGGTATCCGACTTTGTTTCAGTTGCTTTACCTCACGATCTATAACCTCTACGGGCTCTTCGATAAAATGCAACTTCCCATCTGTTCGAACCTTACCTAACGGAATTTTCTCATCACTCACTGCTAGACATTTCTTTAGATTAGATACATCGAATGTGTTGTGAACACCATGAAGTTCTGGGGGTAACTCTAGTTTGTAAGCCACCGGACCTACTCTAGATAAAATCTTAAAGGGTCCAATATAACGGGGATTCAATTTTCCTCGCTTTCCAAATCTTATAACGCCTTTCCATGGCGATACTTTCGACATTACTCGGTCACCCACTTTAAACTCCATTGGCTTCCGCCGCACATCCGCGTAACTTTTCTGTCTACTACGGGAAGTCAACAACCTATTCTTAATCTGAACTATCATCTCCGTAGTCTCCCGGATCAATTCCGGTCCCGTGAGCTGGGTATCCCCAACTTCACTCCAACATACAGGAGATCTACACTTCCTACCATCCAAAGCTTCAAACGGTGCAACCTTAATACTAGAATGGTAGCTATCGTTATACGAAAACTCTGCTAACGGCAAATGTTTATCCCAATTCTTACCAAAATCTAACACACAAGCTCTAAACATATCTTCCAGTGTTTGTATCGTCCTTTCACTCTGCCCATCAGTCTGGGGATGATAAGCAGTGCTCATATCGAGATTCGTTCCCAAATATCTTTGGAGAGATTTCCAAAAATTCGATGCGAATCTAGGATCTCGATCTGAAATGATCGATACAGGCACTCCATGTTTGCATACAACATTATCAAGGTATATACGAGTCAGCTTCTCCAGTGAGAACTGCTCTTTAACCGGAATGAAGTGTGCTGATTTGGTCAGTCTGTCGACAATAACCCAAATCGAGTTGTTTCCAGATGATGTTCTAGGAAGCTTGGTGATAAAGTCCATCGTAATTCGCTCCCACTTCCATTCAGGAATCTTTGGTTGTTGAAGTAGTCCTGATGGCTTTTGATGTTCAGCTTTAACTCTAGCACAAGTCAAGCATTGAAGAACATACATATCTATGTCAGCTTTCATATTCGGCCACCAGTACAACTTCTTCAAATCATGGTACATCTTATCAGATCCCGGATGAATGGAATACTTAGATTTATGGGATTCTAACATAATCAAGTCTCTTAAGCCTCCAAACTTAGGTATCCACATACGACCTCTTAAGCATTTCACTCCATCAGCTCTAACCTCTAAAGGATCTCCTTCTCCTCGGAACCCTTCATTAACAAAATTCTCCTTCTTACAAGCTTCTATTTGCGCATTTCTAATTTGCTCAAGCAAATTATTGTGCACAGTCAAGACTAGAGAACGCACCCTGATAGGCTCTCTATCTTTCCTACTTAACACATCGGCAACAACATTGGCTTTTCCTGGGTGATATTTTATATCACAATCATAATCACTTAACAACTCTATCCATCTTCGTTGCCTCATGTTCAATTCCTTCTGGTCGAGAATATACTGTAGGCTTTTGTGATCGGTGAATACCGTACACTTGGTGCCATACAGATAATGTCTCCACAACCTATGAGCAAAGACTACAGCTCCTAACTCAAGATCATGAGTAGTATAATTCTCCTCATTCTTCCTTAATTGCCTAGAAGCATAAGCTATCACTTTCTCTCGCTGCATCAAAACAGCTCCATAGCCTCTAAGAGATGCATCACAATACACTACAAAATCTTCACTCCCGTCGGGTAATGATAAGATTGGCGCACTACATAATTTTTGCTTCAATGTCTGAAATGCTCCATCTTCATCACTTCCCCAAACGAAAGGTTTATTCTTCTGGGTAAGCTTAGTCAAGGGTTTAGCTATCAAAGAAAATTCTTTAATGAATCGCCTATAATAGCCAGCCAAACCTAAGAACTGTCGCACTTCCGTTGGCGTTGTCAGTGCAGACCAATTCTTAGTAGCTTCAACCTTTGCAGGATCAACATGGATTCCATCTTTGTTAATCACATGACCAAGAAATTGCACAGAATCTAACCAGAAATCACACTTCGAAAACTTAGCATACAACTTTTCATCCTTCAACAAATTCAAAACAATCCTTAAATGTTCTCTATGCTCATCTTCATTCTTAGAATAGATTAGAATATCGTCAATAAACACAATCACAAATTTATCCAAGTAGGGCTTGTACACTCGATTCATTAAATCCATGAAAACCGAAGGTGCGTTAGTTAACCTAAATGGCATTACTTGAAATTCATAGTGTCCATAACGAGTTCTGAATGCAGTTATAGGAATATCTTCTTCACGGACGCGAAGTTGGTGATATCCTGACCGCAAATCTATCTTAGAATACACACTAGATCCTTGCAGTTGATCAAACAAATCATCAATCCTAGGTAAAGGATATCGATTTTTTATTGTCAACGAATTCATTCCCTATAATCAATGCACATACGGAAAGATCCATCCTTCTTCTTAACGAACAAGACTGGAGCTCCCCAAGGCGACGAGCTCGGTCGAATAAAACCTTTATCAGACAACTCCTTAAGTTGCTCAGATAACTCCTTTAATTTAGAAGGGGCTAATCGATAAGGCGCACGTGCCACCGGTGCAGCACCAGGAATTAAATCGATTCGAAACTCTACTTGCCTTATCGGTGGAAGTCCGGGTAAATCTTTAGGAAATACCTCAGGAAATTCACAAATAATAGGTACATCTTCCAATCGTTTCTCCCTAGACTCATTCCCGGTCACTTGAGCTAAGAATAACTCACAACCGTTCCTGATGTACTTTTGGACTTTAATACATGAAACGATTTTCAAACGGGATTCACCTCGACTACCATCAATTACTAACGTCCTATTCCTAAGAGGAATCTTAACCTTCTTCTCTCCACATAAAATAGTAGCATTATTCAACGACAACCAATCCATACCAATAATAATATCAAAACTACCTAATTCTATCAACATCAAATCAATCGGAAAGGAATGGTTCAAGAGATTTAGAGAGCATCCTTCTAATAGCTTATTAGTTTTTACTAATTTACCATTAGCCAATTCCACCTCGTAACTGGTACTTATCTCAACAGGTTCAATATCAATAAGGGCGCTAAATTTAGTGGATACAAAGCTCCTATCAGCACCCGAATCAAATAAAGCAACAACATAATGATTGTTGAGTAAAAACGTACCGGTAACGACATTCGGATCCTCTTTCTTCACCTCAATTGTTCCAAGTTGATAGATACCACCCTGGGGGTTTCTTCCAGGTACAATCGCTTTCAACTTGGGGCATTCTGATTTCCTATGACCTTCTTCATTACAGTTGAAGCAAATGGTTCCCTTCTTACACCTTTCAACCTTGTGTCCAAGCTTTCCGCAATTTCGGCACTTCCAGCAGTCGCCAGCATGCCTCTTGTTGCCACACTTAGGACATCTATCATCGTTGCGCGGTGTGTTGTTGGTAAGAGAATTTGCATTCCCCTTTCTCTGGTTCTGACGGCGATTGAAATTCTTCCTATTATCACCTCTATCTACACGATCACCTTCTCCCTTTCTTTTCTCACCAACACGGGCTTCATCTTCCCTATCCTGAATTATCTGTCCAATGAGTTGGTAGGCCATTCGAACAGCATCATCAATGGTCAGTGGTTTAGATGATGTCACGTCCCCCGGATATTCCTAGTCAACCCTTTAATATATTGTTTAATTTGGATCTCTTCGGGTTCAACCAATCGAGGACATAGCAAGGCCAACTCATGGAATCGGTTCGTGTAACTATCAATGTCCACACCTTTCATTCTCAAATGAATCAACTCTTGTTCTAACCTAATAATCACACTACGAGGACAAAACCCAAAGTCATCCACTTCTTACTTTAAGCCCAAGGAGTAGCATTAGCAGCATCAAGACCCATGAAAGCAATTCTCCCGTTCCACCAAGTCAACGCACGACCTTTAAGAGTAGCCATAACAAAAGTCACCTTATCTTCCTCCTTACACTTACTAATCCGAAACACCGACTCAATCTTCTCGATCCACTGGCTTAATCCTATAGCACCTTCAGTTCCATTAAAAGGTAGAGGTTCACACTTCATGAACGTCTACAACCACCAACTTCAGGTGCATTAGCTCCAAGTCCTCCTACATTTCCTCCAGCATTAGCATTCACATTCACATTAGTACCGCCAATTCCACTACCGCCAGCTCTACTACCGCCAGCTCCACTACCGCCAGCTCCACTACCGCCAGCTTCATTTCTAGCATTTGCCATAAACTCAGTCATAGATGCGGTAACTTGCTCCGTAATAATCCTATGTACATCATCCTCAGTCATAGCCTTCTTGGGCGGCATAGTTCTATAATTCCACAATTTCAAAGTATTAAGCATTCATCCAACAAAGGATTCATATAATATGGATTGAATTCATAATCAAGATACAAATAAGGCACAATATGGAATTCAAGACAAGATACATATTTCATTCGATTTGAAACAAAAGCATTGTCTTAGTTACATCCCATATCAAAGTTCTAGCACTATATACACTCAAAATTAGTGCCAAGTCCACTACTAACAAGTCGGTTCAGTCAAAGCTACAAAAGCACAAAAGATACAAAGGTCATTACTAAATACAGACTGGTCTACTGAGAACCGCCAGATGGTCCATCATCCATCGTCTTCTGAATCTTCGTCGGACGATCACTAGACACATCTTCAGCTGGGCGCTTACAGATTACTCCTCTTTCAACCATGTCAGCGTAAAATCTACTATTCCAACCCACGGATATATTCAACTCCTTCTCAGCTTTCTCACGCATCGCACGAGCTACACTCAACTGAATCTCCATAGAATTCACCTTTCTCTTCATTTCAGCAAACTCACTACTTTCCAACACCGATAACCTCCTAAAAGCCTCATTCAAACCACGTTTTACATCAGTCAAATCCAAACTAAGCAATTCTCGCTCTTTCTCGCCAACCTTAGTCTTCGACTCCAAATAAGCAACCTGAGTCTGAACAACACCTAATCCAATCTCTGTCATACAAGTCTTAACACGGGAAGCATCTAGATCACGTCTCAAGGCCCATGGTGCAAGACCATCTATATGAGTAGCCTCTCGAGCACTAGACGAATCTCCTATCTCCCATCTACGAGTAGCAATACGATCAGTACCGTCAGGTGCATCATCATCCTCATCCTCCTCTGATTCAGAATCAGATTCAGACGATTCAGACATTTATTCCCTAGGTAACTCAACCTCAGAATCAGACAAATAAACTGGTGGGGGTAAAGGCTCGCCCTCTGGAACATCATAAGGATAAATAAGCTCGGCTTCCTCATCATCATCGACCTCAACGTTTATACCTACATCCTCCTCGACATCCTCGTCGTCAATCTCATCATCTAAATTATCTAACCCAATCTCATCATCATTCTCTATATCAACATTATCAATCTCATTCTCTACCAAGTCAACCTGAGGGGCAATCTGATCTCCTAGTCCTAACTTGGGCTCGGGATCCTCAAATGGTTCCTCCTCATCATCCATATCATAATCTACTAAGTCTAAATAAGGATCATCATCTACATTAGGTTCGAGAATAGCCCGGTTTTCTACAGGAATATTAGGGTCAGCCATGACAATCTGCATTTATATATATATATATATATATATCTCGTATTAGGATAACATACTAGTTAAACAATTACATAATGAAATCACGATATATACATATATATAAATTAAATTATATATATCAAAATATATATCTTCTCAATAGGGCTTGTTGGTAACGTCGGAGATCTCTGGCACCGTTATAGTCAAAAGATTTTTCAAATATTTTTTCAAATGTTCATTGTCAAAAGATTTTGAAAAGTTTTGTTCAAAACCTTGGTTTTTAAAATCTTTTGTTCTCTATAACGAGAGCTCTGGTACCAAACTGTAACACTCTCATTTTTCGTATCGGTACAGCGGAAGGGTCTTTTAGAGTGTTACGGGATAGCACAATAACTCCAATCATAGACAACACATAAAAATGGTTGTTCAAGGTTCAACATACATTCATTCGATAAAAAGTTTAAAAGCGTACAACAGGTCCCAAATTATACAGGTCATTAAGTTTACAAAACATAGATCGAATGAACATTTTTAATATTATGTGGGCCATCAGAGTCGATCTCCATCCGGATTACCTTCAAGCACCTGAGATAAAAACATGCAAAAATCATATCAGCGAATGTCGAGTGAATTCATAGAGTTTAATAAAAACCGTTATATAAAACAATCATTTAAAATCAGAACACAAGTATAATATCGGAAGTAAGTCCTCATATTGCTAGTCAGGCAATATATAAATCAAGCATACATCTTAAACCGTCCATGAGACCGTAGTCTCTATATCACCATGATAGGTAATATATTCATCGTTAATAGCGTCTTTATTATGTATAGGATATATTTTATTTGCATTTGGATTATTACTACCCGCATGACATTGTTACCTTACTATGAAAACAGCGGGCCGCGAACCCGACAAACAATTTGCCCATCTAAGTTAGCGTGTCGTCACAAAAATCACGCTATGGAATCTTCTCATACATAAATTCGCTTACCAATCAATGTGGTACGACGGGGATCAACCGTCAAGGCGCGAACTAGGGTGATCGTCCCCAAATAGTACTATCAAATGCATAAGCGTCTACCAAATCCCGGTAGTTCACATATCATGCTAATGGGACTTTAAGTGACATAACCTAACTACTAATAATCCTTTTAGTCTCGTTTATAGGGTCATAGCATCATTCGGGTCCATATCATTAAGCATACCATCGGGACTACTTGTGTTCTATTTTTATCAAAATCTAGCATGTTATCTCCCTCGCGGGTTTACAAATCATTTTATAAAACATTTAAAAGAGTGCGAGGCTATGAACTCACGTTGATAATGAAAGGCGGATTATCGGCTACGGGCGTGCTTCGGTCACGGAAACCTATATAAATAATAATCGGTCTTAGACTTTGTCCAATGACTTTTATCAAAATAACAATATAAATATGATGATCTTGTACATATGATGATGATCAAGTGGGTTTATATATCCTTTTTTACTCATTTTAGTGTTTACGTTTTGGTAACTTTTTACTAGTTTGCTAGTTTTACCTATTTACCTATTTTAAGTCCAATAAGCTTAGTATAAGTTCTTTAACTTGTTTTAATCCATTTTATACCTATATTATCAGTATATATATACTTTCCATGTTGGGCCCAAATGGGTTAAGCCCAATAAGTTCTTTTTATAAGTGGTTGACTTATTTAGTCCAATTATTAGTCCAATATTAGTCCAATATGCTTAGTTAGCTCGTTAATGTCCGTATTTCTTATAGTTCGGGTTTTATCGGTATTTACTTGTATTAGTTACCTATATATCAGTATATGACTTTTATAAACTTTACATTAGACGGGTTTGATCATCTAAGTTTTATTTGGCGAAAAACGTTAATTTTACGGTAATAGCCGAAAAAGTCGTAAAAATCAAGTTTATAGTTTTTATTACTTATAAGTATTATTCCACTACCATTTATATAATTTTTCCAATTAATTAACCTTTTACATATTTATATAAATAAGTTCTATAAGTTAGTGGGTTTTTATTTTACATTTTATACAATAAAATGTGAGTGCTTATATAATAATAATAAACATTAATTCTTAAAATCTGATTTTTATCTTCATGTTCACCATTTTTATCATATCTAGAGTTCTATAATGAATTAGAAGCTCATTTTTGGGTTACATGTTCTTCATATTATGTGCTACATTTAACTTAGTTATAGCTACTGCTCATTTTAAGTTCATCTTGCCTTAACAGTCCCTACAAAACTGCTTATTCAGATTAGAACACCTAACTTGTTTTGATCATATCTCACTCATTATATTGATTCAATTGCATGGCCAACTCTCACATGTGTATAACATCTTTTACTTACTGTAAATGGATCATACCATGCAATTTTATCAGTTCAAGTTTTAGTTATATACTGTTTTTATACAGCCAACTAAATAATCAAGATTTTAGCCTCATTTCTTATAGTTATTAACCTTTTTAAGCATATCTATCAACATTTGATCCCCACACAACATTTTTATCATCATATATACATCACATACATATACAAAATGAAAGAAAATACATTTGTTCTTTACAAAAATAACAAGAGAAAATGGATAGGATGATCTTCTTTACCAACCAAGTGTATTTCTTGTTTTTGGAAGACAAGAACTTGATGAACACCACAAGTAACTCCAAGATCATCAAACACCCAGAACATAAGTTGGGAAATCAGCCCTAGGACACAAGCAAATCACCTCCAATGTTGTTAATATGGCCACCAAATGATCAAGGCTTTAAGATAACTCCATGATAGAGCTAGTAAACATGTATTTCATGGCTAGAAAAGATCAAAAGGGGTGTTTGTAGCTTGAAAGTGGACGGCAATGGTGGAAGGTTTTGAGAGGATTTGTGTTGGTTTGTATGTAAGTAAAGATGGAAATGAGTTAGTTGCTAGTGGTTTTGAGTTAGGAAGTGGAATGAGTAGCTTAAGGTGTAAGCTTGGCTTACACATGTAAACACTTAGCTAACATGATGCCACATATGGTTGTGGTGTCATGTTGGTGCCGTCCAAGTTAGCTAGTGGGGTGGGACAATGTATTTTGTCCCATCTCACTAGTTTACGGGTATTCCTCGATTCTAGTTTTCTTGATTTGCGTGCCCTCGGGTTTTTTACGAAAAACATTTTTATAAATTATGAATCAACGTCACAAAACGAATCCAATAAAATTTGTCTCATCAAAAACGGAGTTCAAAAACGTAAATATGTAATCCTAAGGTTTCCGGTTTAGTCGTAAAAGACGCTAAATTATGCACGTAAGCCCAAATTTAAATCCGTAAATTGTGATTTCGTCAACCAACACAAAAATAAGTTTCAAAATATTATACGAGAAAATATTTCACTACCTGAAAATGTTAGATTGTCATGCTAAACTTGTTAAACCATATCCTTATTATATTTTTTATATATTTTTGATGAAAAATAAAAGAAGAAATATATACAATGCAAATGTGTTATGCAAATGAAAAATGATTGATGCAAAAATTATGAATGCATATTTTTGGTGGCCAAAGTAGATCAAAAATTTGAAAACCGTTTGAAAAATTAATTTTCCCAGTTATCATGAAGTTAAGGCAATGGTCTAGGTAAGGTCACTTCGATAGAAGTCTCCCCTACACTTAAGATAAACATTGTCCTCAATATTTAAGAGTATTAGAGTAAACTCCCCTACACTTATGACATTGATAACTTTGTTTAACTCAAGTTAAGGAAATATCAACTATAGTGAATTCATTTTTAAAGCACAATGTGTCTATGAAAAATCACAATAGTAACGAAGTGAACCGGATATAAGGGCTGTTGGAAACTCACTTTATGTGACGACATTTAAGAATTCCCGTTAGTTATCATAGTCACGCACATTTAGACTAGACTAGGCTCGTTGTAAAGTTTAGGTTGTGTGCGTGACTATATATACCCCTCCTTAGCTTCCAAGGAGGGGTGTTGATTGTCATTTGTTCACTTTTTAATATATTTTCATTTCACTTTCAACCTCTCCTCTCTCTCTCTCTAAGTCATCAATGGCTTCCACCACCATTTTCCACCACATTAGACCACCGGATCCGATTTTAGCATTTCTACATTTGGCATCAGAGCCACGGTTCCATCCTTGGATCGTGTTTATATATTCGATTTGGTGGTCTAATTTATTTCTTATGTCTCGTCATATCATGTTTTGGTCCATTTTATCAAAAAAATTTGGTCACGTCTTCTTTTTGTGTCCATCTGTCCAAACAGTCGCATGTGTTGGGTCTCAACTTATTAATTTATTCCCTGGGTTTCATCATTATCATGGTCAAAGGTAAACAAATCTATATCATATTATTTGTCCTTGTCTTCTGTAAAAAATGGTCAAGTTACCAGGTCAAGTTGCTGGTCAAAGGTCTCGCAACATTTTTTATATATCTGTTCTGGGTTATATTTTTTGAAGATGAAGGTGAAAACCCAGATTTGCCAGAAAATCAGACCCAGAAATTACCTTTCCGGATTTTCAGGAACTAGTTCAGATATGGATAAGACGACTCTGCTTCTTGGTACGATCGCATGGATTGCGATGGGTTGGTTTTTGACACATTCCGATGGGTTCGACTTACCCATTGCGATGGGACTCATTCCGATGAGTCACATTGCGATGGGTGGTCGGATCTGTCGCAATGGCATAAGACATGTCGACATGCTGCCAAAAATTATTTCACACATTGCGATGGATTTTTTTATTGCGATGGGTTTTAAGAAAATCATTACGATGGATTTTTTTTTCATTACGATGGGTTTTAAAGAAACACATTGCGATGACTGTATAATTAAAATGAACCATTGCGACAGCTTTTACAATTTCTGAAAACCAAGACTCACCGAGACTCACCGAGACCTAGGACTTGACCCATACCAACATAACACTCCAACCTTATATCTCCTCAACACCAAATCTAAACTAATCCTAATCCCATCGTCACCTAACCCATCTAAAAATCATAACAATACTAGAAAATTTTAATCAATCTCAGATTTGATTCGTGAAATGACATGCAATGTCGAGATCTTTTAGATCCATCACGAAATTAATTTAATCATCATCGATCTATGTCAAGGCATAACCCTCTCATTAATTTATGAATTGAATTGAAAGAACATAAAACTACAAAGTTTAGCTCTTGTTTAATTCGATTCAAGAAACTTCATTAATCAGACTCAACAACAATCGACATAAACAAAGAAACCTACCCGAGATATTTTATAAAGATCTTGAAGTTATGACTTCATCTTCGTTTGTTTCGCGTTTCATTTTTTTGGACATAAGAAACTAAAGGTAGATTGGTTAGTTGCTGCTGCAGTTTGGTATTTACAGACATGAGATAGGGGTCACGATTTGGAGAAGAGGATTGATGTATGATGAGATGATATATGATTTAGATTCAATACTTGTTATGATTTGGATCAGATGAAGTTTTCTATTTAGTTTGAGATAATGACGCCGCTCTAGGTTTTTACCTAATTAAAAAGATTCGTTGATGTTGTTCTCTTCGAATTGAAAAACTTGTGTTTAATGTGTGATTCTGTCGTTCTTTGGTGGAATCAAAGATGTGTCGTTGTAGTGTTTAAAATAAAATGTGCAAAACAATTAAAGTAAAGGTGCTCTTAAAGTAAATCTAAGTCTAATTAAAGTAAGGGTGCAAGTATTTAAAAACGAGACTGAAATTAAAGGCACTAAAAGTAAATGACGCAAACTTAAATCTATCTACGGCAAACTTAAAACGCGACTAAAACTAAGGCAAATCTAAAATAAAACTAAGGCAAACAAACTTAAAGTGCAATTAAAATAAAGGCGGGAAAAATAAAGCTTAAAATAAAAGGGCAGAAACTTAAAAACTAAATTTAAAGAAACTAAAAATATCCCCTATCCGGAATAAACCCTATTCGGAATATATGGCAATTCAGAATATGTCACCTATCCGGAATATACCTCTATTCGGAAAATAAGCCCTATTCGGAATAACTCTTCTATTCGGAAGATAAGCTCTATACAGAATAATACCTCCTATTCGGAATAATGCCTTACTCGGAATATCTGTCCATATTCGGAATATATTCCTATTCGGAATATTCAGGCCTATTCGGAAAAAGAAATCTATTTGGAATAAATGCTCTATGCTGAAAACCTCCCCTATTCGGAATACTGGATATTCCGAATAGCAATTTCTACAAAACCCCTATGCGGAATAATTCAATATTCCGAATAAGCAATCTTTCAAAACCTAGATTCGGAATAACTGGGCTCGAATACCTGGGGATGAACAGAATACCAAAGAACAAGGGAAAAACAAATAAAGCACGATCTAAACAAATCTAAATCAAATCAACCACAAGATTAAATCAAACAAGTAAATAAACAAATATAAAGCATAAACAATCAATCCAAAACAATAAAACTAAACAAGATAATCAAAACCACTTTAATCAAATCAACAAAAATAAAGAACTTGAACATAAACAAATCAACACAAAGATTAAGAAAGATAGAATGAGATTAACAAGGTAAAGATAAAGCTTAACAAGAATTAAAAGAAAAACTTACTTGAAATTAAATGGTAATTAAGTGCAAGACAAGGTAATTAAATTGGACAAGTATTTAAATTGACAAGGTAATTAAAGGTGCAAGGTAATTAAATGGTGGAAGACTAATTGTCACACTTAGCCAACAAAATGAAATGTAAATAACTAATGACTATTTATAGGGGAGGATTAGGAAGCTTCCTCCCCTCCTTCATTTCTTGTTAATTGCAAGATTAAGCCCCTTTCTTCTTAATTCTTCATTAATTGCGTCATTAGTCCTTTTCTTCTATATTCTTTAAACTTGGACTTAAGGGACTTTTGGCTTCGGGATTTCTTCGAACTCGTCTTTAAATTCTTCTATAAAATAGACTTGAATTCTTCGGCTTTTGATAAACTTCCGTCTTTTGACTTTTTCTTCGATAAATCTTCAGAATTGGTCGTGGACTTCCGTTCTTTTTGCACTTTTGACTTCTTGACTTCGTCTTTCATCCTTTTCTTCAATAAAAGTCCGTAAATGCCCGTGAATGTCCGTGTTTTCTCCACTTTTCACCTTTTCATCCTAAATCACAACAAAGACACAAACCACGCATAATTCCGACATAAGAGACATAAAATACACGTATTGGTCCGGTTATTATTGTAATTAAGTGGTAGAAAAGATGGGTGTTTACACACCTATCAAATCCCCTACACTTGACCATTGCAATGTCCTCATGCAATGCATTAGTTACAAAGCAAGATTACACTTCTCATCATAATCAATCCACGTTGGCCTTTATTAAAGAAATAGAAAATTAAAATCATGCAAAATAAAGGAATCAAAAGCATACCTTGGGTTTTGGAAATGTCATGAATAATCATCATCCTCAAGTTTTCACTTTCTCCAAGCCAAGCTTAAAAACGAGATCATTGTTATTATAAGTTAGTAAACTATCATGAATTCATGTGGGCCAATTACTCACTTAGACTCCCTTATTCCTAGGGGTATCTCTTATATTTTATTGTTGTCTTGAATGATCACGAGGATGCATTGTTTGACTTATTTCGATAGTTATTTAGTCTGAAAATAAAGTGAACGATTTAATCAATAGTTAGCTAAAGGACCAAATCTTTTAAAACTGCTTCTCGGGACCTCATAAAGTTCATATCTTGGCATAACTCGCTTCGCGATTTGAGACCTTTCTCGGATCGATATTTGGCAGCGACTTCATACTTCAAATCTTGAGAGACGTTCATGAAATAATGGTCTTCTCTTCATATAGGAATTTCTTCACTTGAAGTTTTGAGAGATTCATACTTGGACCACGACTTCTTCATTTTTCTCCAATATTTATTTTGGACTTTGATATACAACGATCCGCCTCCTTTTATGACTTGGATCTATTTATCCTCATACCTTGTTAGGGTCTTTTCGGATACACTTCTCCATGACTTTTGGGGAGTTTAGCTTTACGTCGTGTGTCTCGATCCTTCATATTGATTTTCGATAAATGATTCTTCACATCACTTGGGATCTTTAGCAACAAAACATAGCCCTCATGCCTTGTTAGGGCCTTTTCAGACTCGCCAATCTTCGCGTCCCGCTTCAATAAGTTATGCCTTGGCTATGAACTCTAATCCATACCGAGCAACTTTTAAACGATCTGGGGCTAGAAGCTAAGTAACTTTTCAAATCGTACAACCTTATTTATTAGCGGATAAATTTATTAGCAAGCGATGGGAGAATAGGCTTATAATTAACTCACATAAATTCACGAAAGAATACCGAACTTATAATTGGCTCTATCATCTCTCGTTCTCCACAGTTTAAAATCTCAAGTAATGAGACTCGTGGATACTTAGCCTATTAAATCAAAATTTTGGGTTTTCGAGTCGCCTATAGGATCTTGCAAATTCTTGGACTTTTTCAAGCTTAGAAATCGCATTTTAAAGTTCCCTTGATAAACGACTCTCTAGGATCAATTATAGGAACTTGCGAAAAGTTCTTGTTCTTAACCCGTGAGAGTTAAGACTTTCGCATTTTATAGCTCCCTATATAAAAGCCTAGCAAAACTTGACTTAAACACGTTAAGGATACTAGCTAGAGTAAACTCGGGTTGAGTCAAAAGATTCACAACGTTTGAAAATTAAAACCACTTATTAAACATTTATTCTAGTAAGGAAAGAAAAATAACTATACAAAGGGAAAACTAATAGGCCAAAACAGATCAAAAATTTTGAAAAATGTCGAAAAATTGATTTTCCGGTTAAAATGAGGACAAATACAAGGAAAAGACCACTTAACTTCGATAGAAGTCCCCCTACACTTAAGATAAACATTGTCCTCAATGTTTAAGCATATGGGAGTAAACTCCCCTACACTTAGGACATTGTGCACGTTGTTTAAATCTTGCTAAGGAAAAGACAACTAAAGAGATTCTTATTTTAATATTGAGAAAATATAAAATAGTGAATCGAAAAGAGTTTAGGATAGAACCGGGAAGAAGTAGAACACGGAATCACGGGTCGTCAAGAATCATCAAGAGTGGATAAGTGAAGCTCGAATCCCTGATTAAGAAGTGAGGAGAGGAAAGCAAACCAAAGGGTCCCCCCTACACTTATGGTAAAGAAAGCGAAAAGATAGATGCATGGGTTGCCTCCCAAGAAGCGCTTGATTTTTGTTTACCGAGTCGTTAGCCTGACTCGACCTTGATCATCAACGGAAGAAGCATAAAACATATCCACCAGGATCAAAGATGTAGTTTTCATCCATCAATAAGCAAGAGCTAAAGGTGAACAAGGTAAGCCAAAGAAGAGTAGGCAAGGTTCCCTTAAGCAGTGATGGAGCACAGTAGAAGCAAGGATGAAGTGGTGCAAGCATGTCTTCAATGATTCCAAAGATTTTTCCTTTTATTTCATCAGGTGGATACTGAGATGGCTTAAAGACTTCAATACCGGGGTCGAACACCTTTTCCTTTAAGGGAAAATAGCACTCAGGCTCAGCCGAGTGTGAAGAAGATCCACAAAGAAGCACAACCTCGTCCTCAGAAGGGGGACAAAGAGGTGTCAAATCATAAGTGCAACGGATTTCGGTGTCGACCGGTTTCTTCTCCTTTGACAGAATGCTCTTCCAATCCAAAGTAGGATCAAGGCGATAATCTTCAAAGTCCAAAGGAGGGGCATCACTCTCATGAGGGAAGTATGTGTTGAGAAATTCAGAGAAATCTTCCTCAAATGAATAATCGTCCAAAGTAGGATCGAGTGATGGCGGAGGATCTTCAGCATGTGAAGAATCGCTCTAGAGAGTATCGGCCTCATCAAAATCATCGAAAGTAGGCAGCTCGGGATACTCAGAAGTACAATCAAAATCATCCGAATCTGAGCTAGAATCATCATCATCATAAGCATCGAAGATCGGTGAAGAATTATAAATGGGAGAAGGTTCCAAAGTGGAGTGAGAATCATCTACATCATCGTAAAAGAGTGGATTATCGATGGAAGAATCGAATAGAGGATTGTCATAGATGGTAAAGTCATCGAGCACATTAATCATATTCACTGATTCTCGGCTTCCAAAGGATTTGCCTGTAAGCTTCCCCATTTTAAAAACTTTTGAATCATCCCCGACTCGTAAGATTAACTCACCTTCGGCCATATCTACTAAAGCACGTCCGGTTCTCAAGAATGGCCGACCAAGTATTAAAGGAATACGAGGGTCCATTTCATAATCAACTACGACAAAATCGACCGGGAAAGTAAATGTGCCAACTTTGATAAACACGTCTTCGGCTATACCAACGGGGTAAGCGAGAGTGCGATTTGCAAGTTCGAGAGTCATCTTTGTTGTAACGAGGTCGGGTAATGATAGTGTTTTCCAAACACTTAGTGGCATCAAATTAATACTAGCCCCGAGATCAGCAAGGGCAGTAAATTCTTCAGTTTTGTTGAACACGCAAGGCAACACAAAACGACCGGGATCTCCAAGCTTTTCCAGAAGTTCTTTAAGAATAACTGCAGAGCAGTTTTCATTTAAGCGTGTGTTGGCTTGTTCAATCAGCTTCTCCTTCTTGCTCAGCAATTCCTTGAATGCTTTGACAAATTTCGGCATATGGCAAAGTGCTTCAACAAGGCTAATGTTGATGGTCATTTTAGATAGCATTTCCACATATTTCGATACTTGACAGTCATTCTTGGTTAGCTCGTTGGTCTTGCCTATGCAAGAAGGGTATGGGATTCTAGGTTGATAAGGGGAAGGTGAAGGTGTAGTTGGTAAAGGTTGTGATGTTGAAGGGTCCTTTCGAGATACATCGTCATGACGAGGCGGAGACGGTAATGGTGTACTACTACTATGTGTAGGAGGAGTAGGGATACATGGTGGTGGAGGAGGTGTAGATGATGGTGGTGGGATAGGTGGATCGACAATGGTAATTCCACTACGCGTAGTTATAGAACTCACATTAGCTCGCGGATTGGTGACGGTGTTTGAAGGTAGAGAACCTGAAGAAGAAGATTGAGCTTCGGGCAAGAAACTAGCCAATAGATTCTTTAATTCAGTCGTTTGAGTGCTGAAGGAAGATTAGATATTATCGCGAACCTCGGTTCTGATGTCATTTCCTTGCTTCAAGATATCTCCTTTCAAATTGATTATTTGGCTCTGTAGATTCTTGATTTGCTCACCTTGAGTTCTCATGATGGCATCAACATCGGTGTTTATGGGTGGGTGTTGTTGGGTGGGTGGTTGATAAGGGTTAGAAGCTCTTTGTGGGATTTGGTTGCTTCTATTGTAGTTGTTGGCGGGGTTTTGGTTTTGAGGAGAAAAACCGGGTGAAAGGTAATTGTTGGAACGGTAACTCAGCAGATTTCTATCCCCTTGTTGTCTAGCTTGGTAATTTTCCGGTGAATAATTACCGTAAGCAGCATACACATTATCCAGATTTCCTTGTGTCAAAGGACAATCGGTGTATGAGTGAGGACCGCCACATGTTTCACAAGGATTAGCAACCGCTTTAACTTGTTGTTGTTGTTGGTTTGAAGCGAGAAGCGTAATACTTTTGCTCATTTCAGCCATCATGCGGGTGAGTTCGGTCATCTCAGGGTTTGCTGAGGTAGAAGAAACATTGACTCTCGGGTTGTTCCTAGAAGAAGCAGAGGAATCCCAGTTTTTATGATGAGTAGTCATGTTCTCTATTAGCTCTCTACACTCCTCGGGTCTCCTTTTCATGAATGTGCCACCGGCGGCTGCATTTATCGTATCACGATCTCGAAAAGTCAATCCGTTGTAGAAAGTATCTATCAAAGTGACGGGAAGCATATTGTGGTTTGGACATCTATCGATCAAGACATTATATCTCTCCCAAGCGTCAAAAAGAGATTCATCGGGATCTTGCATGAAACCGCTGATCTGATTGCGAAGGCTTGTGACCATGGATGGTGGAAAGTAGCGCGACAAAAAGCGTTGAGTCATATCATCCCAAGTGTGAATAGAATTCTTTGGGAGACGATCAAACCATTTCTCGGCATGATGCGATAAAGTATGTGGGAAGAGTTGTAGGCAGAGGACATCCATTGTGGCCCCAGGCAACTTCATGCTTTGGGTGATTGTAATGAACTTGTCGAGGTGTTTGTTGGCATCATCATCAGGCAATCCTCTAAATGGGTTTGTTTGTACTTGCTGAATCATGTGGTGCTTCAACGAAAACTCAGGAGCGTTGATTTGCATCGGCGCAATCGGTCCTCCTCGTCCAAACATTGTTGGTTGACAAAGTTCCTCCATGGTCCGAAGATCGGGCTGTGGAAGAGCATTGTTGTTATTATTATTATTATTGAGGTGCGGTGGAATGTTGTTGTTGTTAACACCTGCCATATCTAAATCTTCTTGAGGCTCGGGCTCTTGATAATTAGAAGATCTAGTACGCATACACCTGAAAATGAAAACAAAACCAAACACAAAGACAATATATATACACAATAAAGCTAAAATCTTTTTGGATTTTTGAAATTTTTAATTTTTATGGTTTTTTATCAATTTTTAATTTTTATGATTTTTGAAATTTTTATGCAAGAAAAATAACGTTCACAAGTGAACGAATCCCAAAAAGCAACGTGTATCTCACAGAAAACCGTCAATCTTAACGAAAAGAGCCGGCAGCGGCGCCATTTGATAACTAAGTTTTCTATTTGTTATGATTGCGTTTTGTTTTTTATTTTGTTTGAGAGATATGACGGAATTTATCTTGTACACGATATCACGTTTTTTTTATTCTTTTTATTTTTAGTTAAAGTTATTTTTTATTTATTTATATAGTTTAAAGTTATTTTTCTTAGTAAAGTTAATTTTGTATTATTAATTTTTTTTGGTACATCGTGATTGAGGCGGGTATCTTGAAAGTATTAACGTGAAAAAATATTTGACGGGTTAAAAATATTTGTGGCCGGATTTGAAAGACAAAAGTGACGGACTTCATTTTTAGTGACTACGAATTTTTTGATCGGGTTTAATTTTTCATCATCTGAGGCGACAACATCTCTTGAGCCGAATCGAATTATAAAATCCTGAAAACTACAACATCTACATCATTTTTCCTCGATTTTCAATGGAATCGTTAAATTCGACACTTAAAGAGGGAGACTTGCATCAAGTGCAAGCCAACGCTAGATAAAGTGGTATAACTTCATTTCAAATGCTTCAGTCTCATCTTGTCACTCTTTCGAGGATTCAAGGAGGGAGCGAATTTGTGACAATCTTTGGACAAGATCGTCATATATTCATCGACTCAATCTTCACCACTTTGACCCAACTCGCCGAGCAACTCAACCATAACAACTTTAATCACTCTGCATCAGCACTTGCATATAAGGCTCTTGTGACACAACTCACGCCTTTCCTCCAATTCAATATCATCAAGCCTGAAAGTTCAGTGATTTGCCAATCTTTTCTTCGAGATACACATACCGAGCTTCGAGTTTTCCGTGATACAATTTTGAAACTCATGACATCGGTCTCGTCTTCGATTTATCAAAGATCACAACTTCAGCAAGCGTATGATAATGGAGTGCAAGAATCAATGACGCAGATGCAAGAAGAGAATGGTCATACGGTTGACAACTTGGAGCCTAACGATGGCAAGAGCACGGAATCAGGAGGACAACATGATACCAGTGGCACGTCAGGGAATGTTCACGAGATCTCTCTTGATGACACCTTACCCGTTTATGACGAAGAGCCGGCAAACATGGTACAATGTAATGTTGTTTATGATGTATATGCTAATGACATGCCGCATATTGAGCATTCTGAACCTAATTATGACAAACATGGGATGGACAAGAGTGATAGAAATACCAATTCTGATTCATCCGATGAGAGTCATAATAGGGGAGAAAGTGTTCAAAATGCTAAACATCATGATAATTGTCCTATAACTGCTTCATTTACTGCTTCTGATTCCAAGATTAGAGAGCTCGAAACGATTGTATCTCAACAATCAAAAGATCTTGAGGATGCCAAAATTGAATTTTCAAAGAAAACGAACAAATTTGAAACATATTTTGAAAAACTTGAAAAATCAAATGTTGTTCTTGAAAGAAAATTGGATCAAAAAGTGTTAGATTCTAAAGCTGGAAAGATAATCTTTTGAAACAAATTCAACTGCTTGAATCTAAGTTGGCATCCCAAGATAACTTGCTCAAAGAGAATGAGACTTTAAAGGCCCAAGTACAGGAAAAAAGGTTTTTGCTATAGCTGCGTTGAAAAATGAGTTAAGGAAAAATAGAGGAACTAGCGTGAACACTAACCTTGAAAAACCATCAATCTTGGGGAAACCGCCTAAAAATCAGTTTGTCAGACAACCATCCGTCAGACAACCTACTGCATTTAGATCTGAGCGATCACAATCCTCGAGACCGCGGTTTGCCTCCCTAGTTGATATGGTTCATATCTCTAGAACAGTCACTCCACCATCTAGGCCCAATATGACTAAAACAGCTTTTGCAAGACCTAATCACATGATTGCCTCTAATTTCCCTAGACATAGTCCAAAGAATACGTCTCGAACTAGTTCAAATGACATTCGCCATACATTTGGTCTAAGGGAAGCTAAGCAAAAGACACAAGTAAGAGATAGGAATTTCAAACCTAGTCAGATGCCTTCTAGTTTACCCAACACTGCTAACCGTAGCATGTCACATCCTAGGAGCATCAATCAATCATCTAGGAATTCTAGATCTTACTCGGACATTAAATATGCTACTTGTAAAACATGTAGAAAATGTGTCTTTACGGCAAATCATGATTCTTGTATCAAGAAATTGCTTAATGAGGTGAACTCCCGTGCTAGACTTAAATCCCAGTGGGTTGCTAAAATCAAACCCGTTGGTAAAATGTGGCGCCCCACTGGTAGAACTTTCACTCTTGTAGGAAACGAGTGCCCTTTAACTAGGATAATCTCCGACTCTACTAAAACTGCTAGGGAGGAAATTGAAAAAGATGATACATCATTTAAGCCTGAACTTAAAGTTTTCTATAAAAGGAAACGTTTGCCAGCTAAGATAAGTGAATCATCTACTCAGGTCGCCTCTGACACAAGTAAAGCCAACTATGAACTCCCACGTGCTTCAATAATTGATATCGCTAACCCATGTCAAAGCAAGCAAATTTCTAATGAGAATGCAGGTACCAAAGTTGATGTTCCAAAAGAACGAAGCGGTCCAATCATTGTATACCGTTCAACTAAGGACACTCTTAGAGTTTGGTTGCTGAAGAAGCAGATATCAGAGAAACAAATTTCTCAGGGGATTCATGGTTAAGCTGCAATACATAAAGGACTTACAGTCACATAACAGACTGTAACTCGCTCTCAAAAGACAGGAAAGTTCATCCCGATGATGACTTATCCTAAAAACGAGAAATTCATTTTTCTCGGGCATGAGCTTATGTTAAAAACATGCCACGTTTTTAAGCTCATGCACAAAGGCTCATCATTAAATATCAGATGATGACCCGAACTTCAAAGAAAGGAAAGTTTATCGCCGATGATAAACTTATCCTAACAACGAGAAATTAAGTTTTCTCGGGCATGAGCTAATATTAAAAACATTCGAAGTTTTTAAGCTCATGCACAATGACTTACAGTTAAATGTCAGATTGTAACTCGAACTTAAAATAAAGGAAAGATTATCTTTTATGATAACTTATCCTCTTAACGAGAAATTCACCTTTCTCGGTCATGAGCTTGTATTAAAACATTCGAAGTTTTAAGCTCAGAAAGGAAAGTGTATCTTTTAAATAAGAGAACTTTTCCTCATAACGAGAAATTAACCTTTCTCGGTCATGAGCTTTCCGTTAAAACAGTCAAAGTTTTCAAGCTCATGAAAACGACTTCTAAGTAAATGTCAGCTTAGGACTCGTCCTTCAGATAAAAGGAAAGTTTATCGCCGATGATAACTTATCCTTACAACGAGAAGTTTACAACTTCTCGGACTTGAGCTTTCCCAAGATATTCCAAATCTTAAGCTCAAGTAATTGGTTTTCAAAACTTTGAACACAATTTTTCAAGAATTTCTCAAAAGGTTTTTCTAAATCTTTCAAAATTGTGTGTTCAAAAACGTTTTGATAAAACGAGCATGTCTTCTGGAATCGATAATATTTACGAACCTAGAAATGTCATTCAATAATGACACGGGGTTGTAAATAAAGTTCGAGCAGAAGTTTAAAACATTTAAAACATGCTCCATATGGTTTGCTATTATTTTCGATAGTAACCCGCTTTTCACATTGAAGTCAAGCATTTCACCAGAAAGCTTTGACTCCAAAATCCAAAGTTATCATCTCCACCAACCGTAGCAACTTACCATTGATATCCACATACTCGACGATGCGACTACTCAAACGATGACTACAGCTCTTTCAATAGAACACGGGTCAACAATTGAGGGGGAGCAATTGTCCAGCATTCAGAATCCTTGATGCCGAGAGTGCCAAGTTCACATATTGGTGTCAAGACAACGATATCAATCATACACATGGAGTCAAGAGATAACTTCAGACGTGACGAGGTGACCAACATTCGTGAACAAGAACCATGTGAATCTTTCATATGATGTTCTCCATCATTCAGGTCCAACCTCGTAAATTGCTAATCTTGTGAATACATTATCATATATGATCTTTGCACGTGATAAATACCTTACACTTGTGTTTAAAAGGTATTTAATTTACGTTTCAAGTACACCCTCATTAATTTGAGGGGGAGCTTGTTAAAATCACGAAGATAATTGGATTTGCATTTTTCTTCCCAAATTTTCTTAAAATGCTATTAAATCAATTGATATTAAAAACATCGATTGGGTTAATATTTTTAATATGGGGGAGAAAATGTGATTTAATATGGGAAATGATTAATCACAAATGGTTTGACTTAACGTGTTAGCTCATCCCGACATGTGCGAAATGTTTTCGAATATCGTAGCATATGTTAAGGGGGAGCAAAATGGATTTGCACTTCAAAATGGATTTCATGGTGACATACACTTACCCAAAACATCTCTATTCACGACGGTGAAGATTGTGGTGACATAAGGATGGTAGGATAGGTTAAAGTCCAATGATTTCTCTAGAACCGGAGGAATCTTCCCAAGGACATTCCATAGCTAGAAATAGTAGTCCTTAGGAAAGATGGAGAAAGATTGTGAACGTAGCTGAATGCCGACCAACTGGAACAATCACAACAAGGTGCTAGTTATGACGTATTGGTAAGCATTGAAGGGGTTGAAGAAAGAAAAAGAATTGTAAAGATAAAGGGTGTAAAGAAAGAAGCCCTCCTTACAACCTTAGGCAGAAACCGGGTCAATTCATATGCTATTGAGATCATTTTTAATGATTCTTGATATTGAAGAAAGACATCATGGACCCAGTGATGCAATGCACAACCCTTCCCAGCTAACTCAAATATCTCTCAAAAGGTATTTGTTTTAATCACACGGAGATCAACACATTATCTATTGATTTATTCACTCCGAATAAATTGGTATTGAAAAGGTGGCACTCCTCTCCAGCCTCCGATCACTAAAATCCAAAATGCACGATCGAGTCTAGAGCCATTTGAGATCATCAAATATCTCATTAGGACACACTTTCATAATTCCTTGCTTCTTCACACACTGTGAAAAGTAAGGAAGTTCTTAAGAGTCCTACGCAAAATCTTCATGATCTTGCCTGAACATCCAAGTAATACGAGAGTATTTACAATGAAGATGGAAATCCTTCTTGAGCGAACGTCAAAAAGCTCATGGTAGGTGCTTGTGCGATTCTTTATGAATCAAACTTGTGATAACTGGAAAGCAACAGTGGTTTAAACTCTTAAATGAATTTAAACACGTTCCAGGCCTCTACGCAAAATCTTAGTGATCTTGCCAGAACATTCAGAGTAATACTATTAAGTATTTACAGTGACGAATGGAAATCCTTCTAGTGTTAACATCAAACAACACTTGGTAGGTAACTTGCAAGATTCGATTTGAATCAAGCTCGTGACAACTGGAAAGCAACGATGGTGCGGTTCTTAATTGAACTTCACTTGTTCCAGGAACATGAATTGACGGCTTCAAATCATGCGGATAATATTATCCAAATGATTCACTCTTTACGTTCGCAGTCAGCTTTGGACGGTCGAGTAAAGAGAACGGGTTTACCCGCGAAATCTTGTTAAGGAGGTTCTTTATTGAAACTACCTGCCACAAGTACGATATTTAATATCGTCCAACGGTCTTCACCGACCGGAGGTAAAATTCTACCGAATTAGAATGAAATGTTCAAGGCCATTTCATCCGTGTATATGGTTTGTTGCTAACTGTTTTATGCAGTGTAACAAGAAGGTGGCATTACGGTATATAATCCAGAAGAAGTCGTCACCACATGCTTATACTACATACACTTAGTACTTCAACAAATTCAAGAAAGTCTGAAGGTCAAGTCTTCCGCTATACCAAACTCTGAAGCTTTCAAGAATTTAAAGGTATTAGTATGTGGAACATGAAGTCACGAAGAGGCAAATTTCACAAGTGATGAATGCACAAAGTCAAGGCAAGGAAACATGCTCAAGACTAAAGTCAAAGATCACATCAAGCATATTCACAAGAACAAGATCAAAGATTCAAGCATAGTATGCTAGGTTTAAGATTTCTGTAAAATGGTGTGACCTCCCTTAGGGGGAGATTGTTGGAAATACGTTTTTCCAAAGAAAGTCTCGGTCACATCATTATTAGCATAGATCACGAGCTATAGAATATTTAGAACTTTGTAACTTGGAGCGACCTCCCTTAGGGGGAGATTGTTGGAAATACGTTTTTACGTATTTATGAAGGATCGATCGCTCCAACGATATATTAATGTATTAGGCTCGTGATCCAAGTATAGCCCATATAGCCCACATGTAGGGTGGGCTATATATACCCCTCCTAGCATGTTAGGAGGGGTGGTTCTTCTCATTTCATAACTTTCATTTAATTAAATCCCTTTCTCTCTCTACTTTTCTTTTCTCTCCTTTCTCTCTCTACACCACCCTCATCTCCTTCTTCCCCATCTCCACCATTAAATTAATAGATCTAATCCATAGGTTGCACAATCCTAAGAAATTATAGACCTTCAAGGGCCTCCTCCATAACCTCCAAAGCACGTGATGAGTGAGCAACCCTACAAACATGAAGACAAAAGAAGGTCTCCCCTATACTTCTCATCAATTTGCTATCCTTATTTCTAACCTACAACACTCTAGATCTAACAACTTCTAAACCTAGTTATTCAAGCTTGATTTAAGGAGTCTCTAGATCGACTCATCCCACACTCAAAAGTGTCTAAAACCTATCATGGAGAATAAAAGGATTGCCCTCTTTAAGAAAAATATCCATGATAAGGTAAAACAAGTTTTCAATTATCAAAACTCCATAAATAGCCCCCAGATCAAATACATAATTACCATCCGACTTATAACACAATTCAACAACTAACTTCCCAAGCAATGGTGAAAAAGATGAGGTGGTGTTGTCCAAAATGGTTTCCCATATGTTCTTCACAAGGTAATAGGGTGATATTCTCAAATTTTCACAAGTTTTCCTTTTGTTGCATCAGGCGGATAGTGAGATGCTTTAGCAAGCTCTATGCCAGGATCAAAAATCCATTCCTTGATGGGAAAACAACAAGTGTTGGTTGCCTTAGAAGACTCTCCCTTGTAGGTCACATGGTGAGAGAAAGGTTGTGGAGTAATGGGTAATAGCAAGCTCTTAGAAGGAACCATCATGACTTGTTTTCCCTTGTCACATTGAAAGGTTGAGGTGGACAAGGAAAAAGGTAAAGGATCTTCATGCAATAGAGATTATAGATAGAGTATGTCCCCCTCCTCATCAAGATAACCAAGAGTGTACTCAAAAGATATATCCACTTCTAAGAACTCATCACTCTCATCCATGATAGAATCTTCCTCATCACCAGAAACATCATAGATTGGTCTATCAAAGACTGGTGATTCCTCCAAACCTAAGGAAGTGTGATCATAAACAAATGGAGAGTCACAAGTAGAGGTCTCATCATCACTATAATCATCATATGTTGGTGTGTCACAAAGAAGAGATTCTTCATCACTAAAATCCTCATGAATGTCTTCATCATTATGGAAAAGTGGGTTATCATATGAAGTTTCAAAAAGAGGATTGGAATAGATCACAAAATCACCAAAATTAAGCTCTTGAGGTTCATGAAAATCCAAGGATGAAGTAATGGAAACAATGGTCTCAACATGAGGTAAATGATAATCTCTACTTGAGCAAGCTTCATAAAAGTATTCATCACAAACTTCATCAAGGATATCATCTTGAGTTTCCTCCTTATTCACAACATCAATATGTTTCACCGCTTCGGGCTCATTAGATTTCTTTGACAACTTTCCCATGTTAAACACAACTATCTCATCTCCTACCCTCATTGTAAGTTCACCTTCCACCACATCTATTAGAGTTCGACCCGTTCTCAAAAATGGCCTACCAACAATCAAAGGAACTCTCGGATCCATATCATCATCAACCACTACAAAGTCCGCGGGAAAGGTAAACCTATCAACCCCAACAAAAACATCCTCCGAATTCCCACCGGATAAGCTATAGTACGGTTAGCCAACTCAAGAGTCATCTTAGTAGGAGTGAGCTCGGGAAGTGAAAGTCTCTTCCAAACCGATAATGGAATGAGATTTATACTTGCACCTAAATCCGCTAATGCCATGCAATTTTCCACCCACGAGAAATTGCAAGGAATCAAAAACCTCCCCGGATCTCCAAGCTTATTAGGCAACTTTTTAAGCAAAACCGCGGAGCAATTTTCATTCAAGAAAGCATTAGGCAAATCCACCAATCTATCCTTGTTAGAAAGTAAGTCCTTGATCATCTTAGCAAACTTAGGCATATTGGCTAAAGCTTCCGCAAAGGAGATGTTTATGTTAAGTTGCTTGAACATCCTCAAAAAATTTGAGACTTGTATATCATCCTTGTTCTTAAGCTTTTCCTTTCTTAATCTTGATGGGTAAGGAAGACTTGGTTTTGGTTGTGGTTGAGTGGTTGAATAAAGATTGTCCTTGTTGGTTTCTTCATGAGTAGGTGTGGAAGTGGGAGAAATGGGAGAACTTGAGGATGGTAAACTAGATGTAGAAGGCTTATCACAAGAAGGAATCATAGTAGGCTCTACCAAAGTAGGTTTGGGTGGTGAAGGATCATGAGTCTTCTTTCCACTTCTTGTTGTGATAGCAATGACATTTTCCCTTGGGTTTGTTTGTGTGTTAGATGGTAAAGCCCCTTGTTGTCTTTGATAAAATGCTATCAAAAGCCTCTTAGTTTGCTCCTCAATTGAAAGTTTCATTTGCTCATTCATTCTTTTTTCACTTTCACGAATTCTCCTCTCAACATACTCATGAGTTTCTTGTAGCCCATATCCTTGATTTTGAAGTTGAGGGTATCCTTGATTTGAAAAGGGTGGGGGTGGTGGATTAAATCCTTGATTTGGTGGATAAAAGTGATTTCCTTGATTTTGAAAATTGTTAGGTGCCTTGTAGTTGTTCCCTTGGTATTGTGGTCTTGGACCTTGATTTATTTGTAACAATTGAGGGGGATTTTGTTGAAATTGGGTGGGTGGTTGGGGTGGGAATCCCGGTGGAGTAAGGTAATTTTGAGACTTATAAGAAAGGTTATTCTGATTGATCTTGGGCTTGAAATGTTCTCTATGTTCCTTTTGGTATGCATAACACTCCCTTTGGTATCCTTGCACCTTATCACATTGTTGATATGAATGGGGACCTCCATAAGTCTCACATGAAAGGGTAATAGCATGCACATCATTTGTGGAATTGTTCAATGAAAGGCCCTTAATGGTTTGGATCAATTCTTGACTTGACTTAAGATGCATCTCATGATCCTTATCTATTCTTTGAAGTATCTCTTGGTGACTCTTAAGGAATTGGTTATCATAAGGTGTTTG
This sequence comes from Glebionis coronaria, assembly GCA_025667525.1. Taxonomy (NCBI): domain Eukaryota; kingdom Viridiplantae; phylum Streptophyta; class Magnoliopsida; order Asterales; family Asteraceae; genus Glebionis; species Glebionis coronaria. The sequence goes on from CM046878.1 coordinate 195,493,454, forward strand.
AGAATTGTTTTGGATAACATGAACCCTTTCTTCAAATTGAGTGTTTGTTTGTACCATTGCTTTGGTCTCAATAATATCCCAAGCTTCTTGAATGGATTTAAGAAGAATATCTCCTCCCGCGGAAGCATTGAGTGAGTCTTGGTGATGAGGTTTAAGGCCATTGTAGAAAGTATTGATTTGGTGAACTTCATCCAATCCATGGTTAGGGCATCTCCCCAATAACTCTCTATACTCCTCCCAAGCATCACTAAATGTTTGACTAGGTTTTTGTTGAAAGCCTATAATTAAGTTCCTCAAAGCCGTGTTCTTTAGATGGGGGAAAGAACTTGTTCAAAAACTTCTTAGTGAAACCATCCGATGTGGTAATGCTCTCGGGTGGTTGTGTATCTAACCAATGCTTAGTCGGACCCTCTAGTGAAAATTGCACCAATATCAACTTAATGGCATCATGGGGAACTCCATTGTACTTAATGGTGTTGCAAAGAGCAAGAAATTTCTTAACGTGATCATGTGGATTATCATTCTTGTTTCCATAAAATGATGTATTTGAAACCAAGTTAATCATGGATGTTTTTAGATCAAATGTGTTTGCGGGAATATCGGGTATCTTGATAGCATCGGCACATCCTTGTACATTGGATTGCAAGTGCTCCATCAAAGGTCAAGTATCAAATCCAGCCATGGCTTCTTGTTGTGTATGGATCAAAGCACGATTCTCAGGATCGGCTTGATGGACGGTGGTGTTCCTACTCTTTCTCTTTTTCTTCCTTTTCGGAGGAAGGGGTTGTACACCAATCGATATTTGTGCACGCCCGCGAGTGAGCATGCAACTCAATACGAGGAATGAGAGAGAAGCTCTCGTTTGACTTTGAAGAGAAAAGGATTATCCTCTTCGAGTTTCAATATGAAATATCCACAAGAAAGTATAATATACGTATGTACTACTTGGGTGCAAGACCCCCAATGAAGCCTTCCTTGTTAGAATACTCACTAGTGAACGGGGGGTTAGGTGGCGCGAAGCACTTAAGTACTTATTGAACCTTAGATGGCATTTTATAGCACATCGCCTTTCTATTCACTTTGTAGTTTGTATTCTTCGAATTATTGCTTATTGGAAGTATTTATCTATTCTTGCTTTATTGAATTTGATCGATACGCGTGTCAAGGACCGGAACGCCCCTCAACACGGTGTATTGCCTTGGCAATACTTATGGAGATATGTGTATTGGTTGTTCTTATACGTATACGTATTTACTTATAATAATATATATAAAATATTTTTGTATTTATGGATTTTTAAAGAAAATACTATATGTACATAAAAACAGAGGGAATCCAATAACATATATTTTTGATTACAATCTCTTAGGAAAAAGATTGCTTTTTGGATTTTTTAATTTTTTTGGTCAATTCTTTAGGAAAAGAATTGTTTTTGTTATTTTTTAGTTTTTTATATTTTTATATTTTTGATTTTTTATTGTTTTTGATTTATGATACGTAAAAAATAACGTTCACGAGGTGAATGGATCCAAAAAGCCAATGAAAACCGTCAATCGATAGTCTCTCGTAAAGTCAATTCCCCGGCAGCGGCGCCATTTGAAATTGTGTAAATTGAAGTTCGTTTCTCTCGATTCTTAACCAATTGAAAGTCCTAACAAAATCAGGTTTATGATCGATTTTTATTGATAGGGTTATTTGGATTATCTATGTCTATTTAAGCAATCAAGTAAAAATGTGAAAAAAATATTAACTACGTATCCGTAGAACAATTAGCAATTACCAAGTTTTTATTCAAATAAGGACAAAATTGTAAATCTATGGAATTAATGTGCTAAAAATGTAAGTGATTGAAACTATAATGCTTGAAATGTAAAAATCAGAAACTATAAGGACTAATTATGCTAAATGTAACAAACTACTAACTAATTATAACAAATTGTTAAAACAACTAACTGAAATTGACAAATGACCAAAAGTTATGGACTAAAACTATGCAATCCCTAAAAACATGGAATATTAGCCAGCAATACAAACAAATATAAAGTCTAGGGACTATAGTGCAAATAAAAGGAAATTTATCCAAAAACGGGCTACTAGGATTATTAAGCTCGTATAAGCTCTAGAATGCACCAAATAAGCTCAAACAAATTTTAAACAACTTAAAATCCAAATTCACTTAGGCTACTACAAGGAATAAGCTTGAAATGTAGTAAAACTCAAATAAGCCAACTTGAATAAGCAACTAATAAGCTATCTAATAAGCTAGACATGCACAAGCAGATTTTTAAGCTGAATCTTGTTAATCAGTCCATAGAGAGTTTGGAATGTCTTCTTTTAAGAAAAATGATCAAGTAATGAATCTGGAATTTGAAAATAAGCTGAAACTAGCTTATTGACCAAGTTTGACCAAAATTTTGAAAAAGATGAAAACTTCCAGATCCACTCAAGAACACTTCCTAAACAAGATTATGAAAGAAAATCTAAAGATTTATGAAGTGGAATTGCCAGTTCAAGAAATCAGAAAGCACTTTGTTTACAAAAACTTGATGTTGCTCAACAGCTTATTAAAAAGCTAATTTCTCACTTGAATCTTAAAACTGTATGTTTTCCTAATAAGCACTCAAACTTTGGATGTTGTATGACACATTGAAACTGGTTTGAAGGAATTTCATCTAGAACTGAACAAATGCTAAGTATTTGAAAATGACTACTTTTTATGAACTAGTTAAGCAAAAACTGACCCAAACTTTTTTACAACCGATTGCCTGTTTGACTTTCTTTTTGACTTTAAAACTACTCAACCTTGTTTACAAAGACTAAAGGAATGTAAATGAGCAAAGTTTAACTAGTTAACAACTCTTAAACTAAAATTTGACAGCTAATCCAAACACTAGTTACTGAACTTTGAACAAATTTTATAAAGAGAAAATGAGCAATTGGTTGAACTAGTTTAAAACTGATATCTAGCCAAACTTATTAACCAAAATGAAGCACAATCGAACCAATAATATGCAGTAAAACAGACAAAGACTCAAAATGTAACGACAAGCTATAAAACTAATGAAATGAAATCAGTAACAAGTAATAAGCAGGCAAACAAGTATCAAACTAACAAGAAGCTATATACTTATCAAAATCAATCCAAGAACATACTAAACACACTTTATCAGGGAAACAAGTAGAATTAAGCTAGATTTGAGCATGCAAATTGCTGTTTAGTGGAATTAAACTCAGAAACATGAGACCTTTTAGCAAAAGGCCTCCATTGATGGAGTAGGTAGGCGCTGAGCCTCCTAAATAGTGTTAAACCACCACCTTAACACTATGATCAACTAATCAACAACTACATTCATCATCATCACCATTTCTACTCAAATCTGCTTCAAAATCAACAAGAACAGCTACTGGATCAACAGAAACAGGATTGAACAGCTACACTTCTTCACAATGAGATCCTTATGATCAAAGGTGATCACAAGTAGATCATAACAACACAAGATGAACAGTAATGCAAGGATTGAATAGGAGATTGAAGGAGAAATGGGAAATTTTATTGCTATGAATGTAAAAGTTTGTTACAAAGTTAGGTAGGAAGTTACAACTACTATAACTAACTCAAGAGTTTATCAGGCTCTTGAGGTCGTTATACTAACAACTAACTAGCTAGGATTAAGAGAGAAAAGGGAAGTGCGTGAAATTTTCACACATAGGCTACTTACAACAAATGAGAGGGCTATTCCCTATTTATAGACAAAAAGTGAGAAGTTGTTGGAGCTAATGACGTGTCTCAACCAATCAATTGCTGCCAAGTGTCCTGAATTTGTCAATTGGAATTAGCCGTTATGAACTTGAAATTGGGCTTTTCTTCTTGGTTGATTTTCAGGTTAATTGAGCACGTGGGATAGATTCCTTGCTTGAAAACGATCACTTTTCATGCATAAAGTTTTTCCTGATATGCATTGTAACTCAAATTTGTTCCTGGGTTGCTTTGAGGAAGAAGATGCCACGTGTGATGATATGGTTGGTTGAAAGAATAGCAAACAGATCATATCCATAATGAAGAAATTCTATTGGTTGATTTGTAAAAGTGCGGATTGCACTGTTGTGATTCGCTGATTTATTGAGGAGAGAGAGTAAGTTGCCAGGTGTCCTCTTGTTTGGCAATCCGAGTATTTGAAATGCTGCCTTCCCATTGGACAATAGCTTCTTCACACGGATTGCTCCCATTTTTGGTGTATTTTTTGCAAGTTTAGTCCTTGAACTTAGACATAATATCCAAATGAGCTAGGAACTTCATTTTAATGGCATTTTTGGTCCTTCCACTTGGATTCTTGTATAATTTGACCCTTTGACTTGGTTGACTGAAGAGTTGACCATGTTTGACTTTCATCTTGACTTTGACAAATTTACACTTTGAGTCCTTCAACTTTGGAGTGTTGTCAAGATAGGTCCCTTATCTTTAAATTCTTGTCATCTTTAATCATTCTTTGTCTTTTTCATCCAAATAAGCTTGGTTTCTTCTTGTTTCCTTGAAAATGTATCCTTCTTACCTATTTATACACAAACATAAAACATACCACATAATTCCGCTTTATAGCACAAAAGTTAGGTATTTTCCATGTGTTTTAGGGTGATTTGTTGATTAATTGATATGAGTTTTTGCTCATATCAGGTACCTGCCTTTTCAGAACATGGAAAGGAAAGTAACGGCTGAGCATAACGCTCAGTACACAGATATATGACATAGTATGAATGGCTGAAACATAAATAAGACTAATAGCAGCGGAAATGTATAAGTCCTAGAAAACCTTGTTGTCTGTCATGTTAACTGGTTTTAATTCTGAAAACATAGCTTATGTTACTTATGAAAATCTGTATTAGTTAATGTACCAAAAGCCAATATAGGCCATGAGGTAAACAACATGCATGAATACTTGGAGGGGTGATCTCGTCATTCAAATTAGAGAGGATGCCTCTAATTAACTGGTAAGTGGGTAGGAGGATCAGCTCCTTGTGAAGGATGCAAGGCACACACCACATTCACCATGAAATCCTGACTAAAACATGTAACTAGGATGCACCCATACGCCCCACATGATAATATAGTAATATGGCCAAAAGCTGAAAGGGACGCCACGAGCTATCACTCCGCCGTGGTGCAGTCATAAAACTGGTGCCTCCAGTGTTATGGTTATGGTACCTCCATAACTAGGTGAAACTGGTCATGCATGTATATGGCTTAGGAATTTAAACTAAACATAAGCAAATCAAAACATATTAAACAATTACTCGGAAAACAATTGACTACATACGGGGAATCCTAATAAGGAAAGAATGTCCATACCGAAAGGACGGAGAATCCGTACCTTGTGTCCAGTGAACGAAGAAGACGAACGGAAGAGAGTCCTACTTCGATTTCACTAATGCTACATAGATAATATACGTGTATAAGTATTCTGACTACTATATACGTAACTAGTTTTATATCGTGTCTTAGCTTGTTTTATATGTTCATGTCTTGTTTTACTAATTCTAACGTTATGATGTGTTTATCATGTATTCTGTATATTCTGATTAATTATTACTTGTATTTCTTGTATTATTATACTTGTTGTGCAATAATAAGTAACTTTCTAAAAATAGCAGGTTTCCTAAAATAGAAAGTTTCCAAAAATATAAAGTTTCCAAAAATAGATTTACTGCTTCACAAAACTGTCTTCACAAAAATAGATTTACGAGCCGGTTGCCCCTGTCTTCACAAAACTGCCACCGGATTACGCAGGTGGTTTCCCCTGCTTCTCGGCTAGCCGCTGACCATAAGGTTCCCACCGGCAGTTAGCCGGTGGTTTTCCCTGTGCCCTTCTTGGTGTTGATCTTGTCGGCGGCCAAAGGGAAGGAGAAAAGGGAGCTAGGGTTTTGAATATTTTGTTGAAACTGTAATTGCAAAAGATTTTCCCCTTTTCTTATTTTGGTAAAATTTAAATGGGCTAGGCCCTTGTACTCTTTGATGTCCACGGCTAGTAGGGCCCACATAGGGAACCCGAAGCCTTTCCCGTGTCTACTATATTACGTGTTCGTGTGTTCGTGTTTACATGTTACGTATTTATTAATTTTTCATGTTATTACTAAATACTTGTACGTAACGATCTCTATCGTAATGATAATATATGAAAGTACATAATTATATGTTCGTGATTTCATGTTTATGCTTTTATGTTCGTGATTATAGTTATTATTGATAATAATTATCGTGTATTAACACATACTTAATACTTATCGTGTAATAACACGTGGGTAATTCTCGTAATTAATATTCGTGACACGTATTCATGTTATAAAAGGGAAGTTTTAATCTTGTACGTACGATTATTAGTGTACTGTTCATGGTAAAAGCATGTGGGTTTTATAACTCTTCCCCCCTAAAAAGAATAATTCGTCCCCGAATTATAGATAAAGTATACTGAAAGAGAAACATACCCAAATCAAATTGAGAGGGTATGTATGATAAAAGAACATGCAGGTGACATGGTAGAAGGAACGTGGAACGTGACATGTCTTGAAAGGACATGAAACGTGACGTGACTGAAGAATCTTATTGAATTTTGGAAGGATTAGAGGATCAAATCCGGATGGACTCCTCCGTTTCCATGTGGCTTCCCTCTTGAAACGGTTCCTCTACTAGATCTTGACACATACGATAATCTTGGTCCTCTTGACCTTGACTTGAAAATACGTAAAAGTTCATGGTTATCAACATAAGATAGATCCCCTGAATTTGATCGAGGAATCAAGAATAAACGTGCAAGGGTAACTGAAACATTATGTTGCAAAATAACCTCAAATAACTGGTAATAGTAACGTATTAGCAATGATGCGCGAGACTAATACTTAGCTTTTGCAACCAAGTATAAAATCTTATCGTCCGAATCTCTTCGAATTGACTATTGGTTCAAAGTGCGACTCAACTGTTCTTGGTGGAATAGTAAATGGTTTGGTTGATTATCTATTTTAAACTAATAGTAAATAAATGTAAATGTCGTTGAGTAAAGTAGAAGTTTAAAAGATTAAACTAAATTGACGAGTTAAAAATAAATGCTTGAAAACGTAAAGAAAAGATTAGAAAAACACTTCAACTCTTAATAAAACTAACACTTGGAAACTTTGTAAAAACAAGAAACTAAACCATCGTAAAATTGCCAAATTGGAATCTAATCGGAATATTGGTCGGAATATGGCTGCAATCGGAAAGTTGGACAAAGCACCAAATCGGAATATAATAAAATGGGTCAAATCGGAATACTTGGTGGACACCTGATCGGAATGTCACACAATACCCTCGTCGGAATATCTTAAAACTGAATCCAATCGGAAAGTTACAAAAATCATATAATCGGAATGAGCCAAAAATGGTCCTGATCGGAATGTAAACTACCTAATCTGATCAACTCGATCGGAATAATAGCTGCAAATCGGAATAATACTAAACCCTTTTCCGATCATACGATCGGAATGAAAAGGGGGGTGGTGGTCGGAAACAGTGATCGGAAAGGGGTTTAGACACTTTCCGATTTAGTGGGATTCGAAATTAAGCTAGTAATAAGCTATAGTGATAAGCTCACACCAAAACTAGAACGAATCAAAAGTGAAATATACTAAATAAGCACCAATAACAACTTTTTCGACTTAAACTAAACAATCTTCAAAATCAAACTATAAAAAGATGAACTTTTTAAGGAAACTTTTAAAAAGAAAATAAGCTAAACATATAAATAAGCCAATAAGCACAAAGGTCTTAAAGCTTATTCGTATGAAGACTTAAGTAAACATAAAAAGACTAACTTTTTAAGCACGAAATAATTAAGAACAACACGGGTCAAATGAAATTCGCACCAAAATTAATCTAAAAATCAAAGAAAGGTAGAATGAGATGAAAGATTAAAAACTTAACTAGAACTTGATTAATGAAATCAACAATACACAAATGTTTAATCTTGAAAGATTAAAAGAAATAAAGATGAAAACTTAGTGAGAGAAAGTGGAGAACTTTCTCTCTCTAAAAACTAGAAAGAAAAGTGAAAAATGAAAACTAAAAACTAAAAACTAACCACCCTCCTAATGTGTATTAGGAGGGTATTTATAGGGAAAAGTGGGAAGGAGTGCATGTGTTGCCTCTTCTTTCTTTATTTCTTCACGTTTTCTCGACTCGATTTAATTCTTTGTCTTTTCTCGACGTCGTCTCAGGATTTAAACTTGTCTTGATAATTTTCTTCTTTAATTTAGACTTGAGTTCTTCGACTTCATTAAACTTCCGTCTTTAGACTTTTTCTTCGATAAATCTTCAGAATAGGTCTTAGACTTCCGTTCTTTTTGCACTCTTGATCTTTTGACTTCGTCTTTTCCCGTTTTCTTCGATAAAAGCCCGTGAAAGCCCAGGTTTTCTTCCTTTTTCATCTTTTGGTCCTAAAACACAATAAAAACACAAACCACGCATAATTCCGACTTTTACGACATAAATTACACGTTTTGGTCTTGTTATTATTGGAAATAAGTGGTAAAAGGATAAGTGTTTTCACACTTATTAAATCCCCTACACTTGACCATTGCAATGTCCTCATGCAATGCATTAATTTTAAAGCACGATTTACATTCTCCATAATAAATAACCCACCTTGGCCTTTATTAAATACTAAACATTTAAGGAAAGTAAAAAGATAAAAACAAGTAAAGAAATCAAAGACTTACATTGGTTTTTGGCTGCCATGAACGTTTATCATCCTTAAGTTTCACGTTCCCCATACCAAGCTTAAAAACGAGATCATTGTTATTATAAGTTAGTAAACTAACACGAACTCATGTGGGCCAATTATTCACTTAGACTCCCTTATTCCTAGGTGTATCTCTTATATTTTATTTTTGTCTTGAATGATCACGAGGATGCATTGTTTGACTTATTTCGATAGTTATTTAGGCCGAAAATAAGGTGAACGATTTAATCAATAGTTAGCTGAAGGACAAAATCTTTTAAAACTGCTTCTCGGGACCTCATAAAGTTCATATCTTGGCATAACTCGCTTCACAATTTGAGACCTTTCTCGGACCGATATTTGGCAGCGACTTCATACTTCTAACCTTGAGAGACGTTCATGAAATAATGGTCTTCTCTTCATAATAGGAATTTCTTCACTTGAAGTTTTGAGAGATTCTTCATATTTGGACCACGACTTCTTCATTTTTCTCCAATCTTTATTTTGGACTTTGATATACAACGATCCGCCTCCTTTTAGGACTTGGATCTATTTATCCTCATACCTTGTTAGGGCCTTTTTGGATAGACTTCTCCATAATCTTTTGGGGAGTATTTGCTTTTCGTCGTGTGTCTCGATCCTTCATATTGATTTTCGATAAATGATTCTTCACATCACTTTTGGATTTTTAGCAACAAAATGTAGCCCTCATGCCTTGTTAGGGCCTTTTCGGACTCGCCAATCTTCGTATCCCGCTTCAATAAGTTATGCCTTGGCTATGAACTCTAATCCGTATCGAGCAACTTTTAAACGATCTTGGGCTAGAAGCTAAGTAACCTTTTAAATCGTACAACCTTATTTATTGCAGATAAATTTATTAACAAGCGAAGGGATAATAGGCTTATAATTAACTCACATAAATTCACGAAAGAATACCAAACTTATAATTGACTCTATCATCTCTCGTTCTCCACAGTTTAAAATCTCAAGGAATGAGACTCGTGGATGCTTAGCCTATTAAATCAAAGTTTTGGGTTTTCGAGTCGTCTATAGGATCTTGCAAATTCTTAGACTTTTTCAAGTTTAGAAATCGCATTTTAAAGTTCCCTTGATAAACGACTCTCTAGGATCAATTATAGGAACTTGCGAAAAGTTCTTGTTCTTAACCCATGAGAGTTAAGACTTTCGCGTTTTATAGCTCCCTATATAAAAGCCTAGCAAAATTTGACTTAAACACGTTAAGGATACTAGCTAGAGTAAACTTAGATAAGTAAACTCGGGTTGAGTCAAAATGTTCACGACTAAGAAAAATTTTAAAACCACTTTATTTAAGCAAGGAAAGAAAATAACCATAATAAAGGAAACTACAACTATAGAACTAGGCCAAAATAGATTAAAAATTTTGAAAAATGTTGAAAAATCAAATTTTCCGGTTAAAATGAGGGCAAATTCATGGAAAAGACCACTTACTTCGATAGAAGTCCCCCCTACACTTGATATAAACATTGTCCTCAATGTTTAAGCATGTGGGAGTAAACTCCCCTACACTTAGGACATTGTGCACTTTGTTTAAATCTTGCTAATGAAAGGACAACTAAAGTGAATTCAATGTGAACATATAAGATATGAAATATTGAATCACAAAAGTTTAGGATAGAACCGGGAAGATGGGAACACAGTATCACGGTTCGGCAAAAGTCATCAAGATGCTCTTTGAAGCTTGAATCTCTGCATAAGAGAAGAAACAAGACAACAACACATACGGGGTTCCCCCTACACTTATTATGAAAGCAATAAAGGATAGATCACGGGTTGCCTCCCGAGAAGCGCTTGTTTTTGTTCACCGAGTCACGAGCCTGACTCGACCCAAATTTAGTTCATGGGAAACGTGGTGAGGGATGGAATCATCTCATGAGAGATGTCCTCACCAAAATACAGCTTCAAACGTTGGCCATTCACCTTGAAATTGGGCCCATTTGGCTGAGAAAGCTCAATGGTCCCATATGGAAAGACTTTGGCGACGGTGAATGGACCAGACCAGCGGCTCTTCAACTTGCCTGAGAAGATCTTTAACCGAGAGTTAAAGAGTAAAACTTGATCACCAACGTGGAACTCTCGATTCTTGATTCTAGCATCATGGATGATCTTGGTCTTCTCCTTGTAGATCAGCGAGTTCTCATAAGCTTCATTCCTCAGTTCATTTAGCTCGTTGAGTTGAATCTTGCGATGATCACCGGCTTTGTTGAGGTTGAAGTTAGTCCACTTCAAGGCCCAGTATGCCTTATGTTCCAGCTCGATAGGGAGGTGGCACGCTTTCCCGTACACAAGACGATAAGGTGTACAACCAATCGGGGTCTTGTAAGCAGTACGGAAAGCCCACAGAGCATCATCTAACTTATCGGCCCACGCGACGCGATGCTCTCCCACAGTACGCTCCAAAATTCTCTTCAGTCCGCGATTGGAAATCTCGGCTTGACCGTTGGTTTGGGGATGATAAGCGGTGGTAAGACGGTGATTGACATCGTACTTAGCCATGACTCTTGCAAATTGATCATTGCAAAAATGAGTCCCGCGGTCACTGATAATAGCACGAGGAACGCCGAATCGAGAAAAGAGCTGCTTCAAAAAGTTCACAACCACCCTCGCATCGTTCGTAGGGAGAGCCTTGGCTTCAACCCATTTAGAAACGTAGTCAACGGCTACGAGGATGTACTTGTTCCCTTTAGATGATGGAAATGGCCCCATAAAGTCGATGCCCCATACATAAAAGATTTCACATTCTTGTATGAAATTTTGAGGCATCTCATCTTTATGTGTGATCTTGCCTTGTCTTTGGCAAGCATCACAATGTTTAACCATATCGTGAGCATCACGATAAATGGTGGGCCAATAGAAACCAGAGTCGAAAACTTTCTTGGCGGTGTAGTTGGGACCAAAGTGACCACCGGTGGGTCCTTTATGGCAAGCGTCAAGGATTTGTACCGCTGTCGGCCCATCAACACATCGACGAATAATCAGATCAGCACATTGTTTGAAAAGGTAAGGGTCGTCCCAGAAATAATGTTCGATATCTTTAAAGAACTTTTTCTTTTGTTGGGACGTGAGCCCTTCCTTGAGAATCCCACCCGCTAAGTAGTTTGCAATGTCTGCAAACCACGGGGTGTCATCGAGATTGGAGTTGATAGACATTAAGGCCTCAAGGGGAAAAGAGTCATTGATCTCTTTGTTCGGATGATCCCCTTGATAAGGATCCTCAAGTCTACTGAGATGATCCGCGACTAGGTTTTCAGCTCCCTTTTTGTCACAAATTTCAATGTTGAATTCTTGAAGGAGCAAAACCCAACGAAGACGTCTTGGCTTAGAATCTTGCTTAGTCATCAAGTACTTCAACGCGGAATGATCGGTATACACGATGGTGGTAGAAAGGACAAGATAGGGGCGGAATTTTTCAAAAGCATAGACAACAGCTAAAAGCTCTTTTTCGGTTGTCGTATAATGCAATTGAGCCCCCGTCATTGTCTTGCTAGCATAGTGGATTGGTTGGAAGTGTTTGTTCACTCTTTGGCCCAAAACCGCTCCAATAGCAAAGTCTCTAGCATCACACATCAACTCAAAAGGTAGCTCCCAATTAGGGGTGACCAAGACGGGTGCCTTAGTCAGCTTATCCTTAAGCAAGTTGAAGGCTTCAAGACACTCTTTGGAAAAGATGAAAGGAGTATCTTTTTCCAAGAGGTGGGTCATCGGGCGAGCGATTTTAGAAAAATCTTGGATGAATCGACGATAGAAGCCCGCATGACCGAGGAAACTTCTCACACCCTTCACGGTTGAAGGTGGAGGCAATTTAGCAATAACAACGACTTTAGCACGGTCTACTTCAAGACCGGCTTTGGAGATTTTGTGTCCTAGCCCGATGCCCTCTTTTACCATGAAATGGTATTTTTCCCAATTTAGAACAAGGAGAGTGTCTTCACACCGCTTAAGCATACGTTCTAAATTGGCAAGGCAAGTAGAGAAAGAATCGCCATAAACCGAGAAATCATCCATGAAGACTTCCATAGTTTCTTCAACCATGTCATGGAAGATAACCATCATACACCTTTGGAATGTCCCAGGAGCATTGCACAAGCTGAAAGGCATTCTTTTGTAGGCAAATGTTCCATAAGGACAAGTGAATGTGGTTTTCTCTTGGTCTTTGGGATCGATGGGAATTTGGAAATACCCGGAGAAACCGTCTAAAAAGCAGTAATAGTCATTCCCTGCTAGACGTTCAAGCATTTGGTCCTGAAAGGAAGGGGAAAATGATCCTTTCTCGTAGCATCATTGAGTTTGCGGTAGTCTATACAAACTCTCCACCCTGTAACGAGACGAGTAGGAATCAACTCGTTGTTTTCATTGGGAACAACGGTGATTCCGCCTTTCTTAGGCACACAATGGACGGGACTAACCCACGGTGAATCCGAGATAGGATAGATCATTCCCGCATCAAGAAGTTTGATAACCTCTTTTTTGATTACGTCATGGATCTTAGGATTCACCCTTCGTTGGCTTTGAATAGTGGGTTTAAAGTCGTCCTCCATGAGAATTTTGTGTGTGCATAAGTGAGGATCAATTCCACGAATATCAGAGATCTTCCAAGCAATCGCTTTCTTGTGATTCTTTAGCACGGAGATAAGTCGGGATTTTTCTTCTTCTTTCAGGTCCTTAGCGATGATGACCGGTAACTTCTTGTTGTCTTCAAGGAAAACGTACTCGAGATGAGACGGAAGATCCTTAAGCTCTAAATCCGGAGGATTTTCTATGGACGGCGTAGTCAACTTCGGATCATCGGTAGAAATATCCTTAGGAGATGGTGGATAAGTTTGGTCCTCATTGAGAAGTTTCTCAATGGTACGAATGTCTTCATCCCAATCGGTGGGAGAACCATCATACTTAAGATCGAGAGGACCCAAACTAGCTTCAAAATCATCCAAGTCACTTTCTCCAAAAGGAGTTAATGACGGAGTAATTGAGGAAACGGTCTCAACAGTGGGTAGAGAAGAAGAACCACTTTTACAAGCGTCTATGAAATTTTCTTCACAAGCCTCATCAAGAACGTCAATGAAATTAACACTCTCGTTTTCCGAAGGCTGCTTAGAAAGTTTACCCATGTTGAAGATGATTTTATCGTCACCAACTCTCATGATTAATTCGCCTGCGGCTACATCGATGAGAGTGCGACCGGTCCTCAGGAATGGACGTCCAACGATTAATGGAACACGGGGATCCATCTCGTAGTCAAAGAAAACAAAATCCGCCGGGAAGGTGAATTTGTAGACACCAACGAAGACGTCTTCGGCTATCCCCACTGGATAAGCAACCGTACGGTTGGCTAATTCCAAAGTCATGCGTGTGGGGACTAGCTCGGGGAGAGATAATTGCTTCCAAACACTTAATGGCATTAAGTTAATACTGGCACCTAGATCGGCTAGGGCCATGCAATTCTCTACTCCCGGGAAGTTGCAAGGAATCAAGAAACGACCCGGATCACCAAGTTTGGTGGGCAATTTCCTTAAGAGCACTGCAGAGCAGTTCTCATTAAGTTAGGTCTGAGCAATATCGAGAAGTTTCTCCTTATCACTGAGAAGATCTTTGAACATTTTAGCGTATTTGGGCATGTGAGCGAGAGCCTCAACAAAGGAGATATTGAAATTCAGTTGTTTGAACATTTGAAGAAAGTTCGAAACCTGAATATCATCCTTGTTCTTCAATTTCTCTTTCCTCAACCTCGAAGGATAAGGTATATTGGGTTGAGATGAAGGCTTTGGGATAGAATTCGCACTCACATCCTTGGGTGGAGGAGGGGTAGAAGTAGAAGGTGGTGGAATTGGAGAAGTAGAAGTTGGAGGAATAGAAGATGGAGGATTCGGAGAAGGAGACTCGTTTTCCTTTGTCACAATCACCGGTGTAGGTGTAGGAAGCTCGGGTTCCTTTAAACCTTTTCCACTGCGAGTGGTGATTGCTTTCATCTCCCCTCTTGGATTAGCAACGGTGTTACTCGGAAGAGAACCCGATCCAGAGGCTTGATTACTAGGGAAGAAACTAGCCATCATGTTCCTCAAGTCATTCGTTTGACTTGCCAAAGTGTTTCACATATCAGCTCGAAGATCGTTTCTTTGCTTAACCATATCTGATTTCATGTTGGCCATTTCCCGCTGAAGATTTTGCACGATCACATCGTTCGTCCTCATGTAGGTTTCAACATCTTGGTGTAAGGCTGTTGGTTGGTTGAGAGGAGGAGCATGGTAGGCGGGTGGTTGATAAGCAGGTTATTGGTAAACTTGGTTGTTTCTTTGAGGTGGATATGGGTTTCTTTGGTTTTGATATTGATTTGGAGTTGGAGCACGTGGTTGGTTTTGATTGTTGCGATTGAGGTTGTTTGGCTTTTGTGGGGGAAAACCAGGTGGTGAAAGAAAGTTGTTTGAGCGATAGCTAAGCAGGTTGCGGTCACCTTGAGGACGTGCTTGATAGCCTCCCGTAGCATAGGTACCGTTTGCGGCATACACATTTTCCGGATTGTCATGAGTCGAAGGACAATCGGTGTATGAGTGAGATCCCCCGCATATATCACATGATTGGCTCAAAACATTAGCTTGGGCATTGAATTGTTTGGCATTGTTGGCGGTTTGTAAAGCAAGCGATTCCACAAGCGAAGTAAGCTTATCGATTCTTTTGTCGGCATCACTAGTACTAGCACTTGCTACATTAGTTCTAACACTCTTGGTTTGTACTCTAGATTTGTTCTCAATAATATCCCAAGCAGCATTAGAAGACTTAACCAAAATATTACCCCCCGAAGCACTGTTTAGTGAATCTTGGTCATTCATGCTTAAACCATTGTAAAAAGTATTGATTTGATGTACTTTTGTTAAACCATGTTGTGGACACTTTCTTAAAAGTTCCTTAAAACGGTCCCAAGATTCACTAAAAGACTCACCGCACTTTTGTTCAAAGGTAATAATTTCATTCCGCAAAGCGGTAGTACGTGAGGGTGGGAAAAAGTAGTTGATAAACTTAGTCTCTAAATCCGTCCACGTAAGAATACTTTGTGGCGGTTCCTTATCAAGCCAATTACGGGCTTGTCCCTCTAAGGAGAAAGGAAAAAGTTGCAAGCGAATCACTTCTTGTGATACCCCATTGTACTTAACCGTATTGGTAAGCTGAAGAAACATTTTAATGTGGTCATGAGGATCATCAAGTGAGCGGCCCAAGAAGGGTTGAGCAGAGACCATTTGGATAAAGCCAGATTTGAGTTCAAAGTTGTTGGCTCCAATTTCAGGGATGACAATTGCATCGGTGTTGCCTTCTACGTGCGATTGCAAAAGCTCGATCATTGGTTGATTGTCCATGGTGACAATTGGTTGAGTAATGACTTCGGCTTGAGCTACTCTCTTCTTACGAGCACGAGTACGCATGCACACCTACAAAAGGATTAGAAAAATAGAAAGGAAATATTTTTGGTTTTTATGGTTTTTCAATTTTTTTGTATTATTGAAGATTTTATATTTTTTAGGATTTTTGAAATTTTTAAAGCAAGGAAAATAACGTTCAAAGATGAACGGATCCCAAAATCCAATGCGTCTCTCACTAAAAACCTTTAATCTTAACGAAAAGAGCCGGCAGCGGCGCCATTTAATACTTAGCTTTTGCAACCAAGTATAAAATCTTATCGTCCGAATCTCTTCGAATTGACTATTGGTTCAAAGTGCGACTCAATTTTTCTTGGTGGAATAGTAAATGGTTTGGTTGATTATCTATTTTAAACTAATAGTAAATAAATGTAAATGTCGTTGAGTAAAGTAGAAGTTTAAAAGATTAAACTAAATTGACGAGTTAAAAATAAATGCTTGAAAACGTAAAGAAAAGATTAGAAAAACACTTCAACTCTTAATAAAACTAACACTTGGAAACTTTGTAAAAACAAGAAACTAAACCATCGTAAAATTGCCAAATTGGAATCTAATCGGAATATTGGTCGGAATATGGCTGCAATCTGAAAGTTGGACAAAGCACCAAATCGGAATATAATAAAATGGGTCAAATCGGAATACTTGGTGGACACCTGATCGGAATGTCACACAATACCCTCGTCGGAATATCTTAAAACTGAATCCAATCGGAAAGTTACAAAAATCATATAATCGGAATAAGCCAAATGGTCCTGATCGGAATGTAAACTACCTAATCCGATCAACTCGATCGGAATAATAGCTATAAATCGGAATAATACTAAACCCTTTTCCGATCATACGATCGGAATGAAAAGGGTGTGGTGGTCGGAAATAGTGATCGGAAAGGGGTTTAGACCCTTTCCGATTTAGGTGGGATTCAAAATTAAGCTAGTAATAAGCTATAATGATAAGCTCACACCAAAACTAGAACGAATCAAAAGTGAAATATACTAAATAAGCACCAATAACAACTTTTTCGACTTAAACTAAACAATCTTCAAAATCAAACTATAAAAAGATGAACTTTTTAAGGAAACTTTTAAAAAGAAAATAAGCTAAACATATAAATAAGCCAATAAGCACAAAGGTCTTAAAGCTTATTCGTATGAAGACTTAAGTAAACATAAAAAGACTAACTTTTTAAGCACGAAATCATTAAGAACAACACGGATCAAATGAAATTCGCACAAAAATTAATCTAAAAATCAAAGAAAGGTAGAATGAGATGAAAGATTAAAAACTTAACTAGAACTTGATTAATGAAATCAACAATACACAAATGTTTAATCTTGAAAGATTAAAAGAAAGAAAGATGAAAACTTAGTGAGAGAAAGTGGAGAACTTTCTCTCTCTAAAAACTAGAAAGAAAAGTGAAAAATGAAAACTAAAAACTAAAAACTAACCACCCTCCTAATGTGTATTAGGAGGGTATTTATAGGGAAAAGTGGGAAGGAGTGCATGTGTTGCCTCTTCTTTCTTTCTTTCTTCACGTTTTCTCGACTCGATTTAATTCTTTGTCTTTTCTCGACGTCGTCTCGGGATTTGAACTTGTCTTGATAATTTTCTTCTTTAATTTAGACTTGAGTTCTTCGACTTCATTAACTTCCGTCTTTAGACTTTTTCTTCGATAAATCTTCAGAATAGGTCTTGGACTTCCGTTCTTTTTGCACTCTTGATCTTTTGAGTTCGTCTTTTCCCGTTTTCTTTGATAAAAGCCCGTGAAAGCCCATGTTTTCTTCCTTTTTCATCTTTTGGTCCTAAAACATAATAAAAACACAAACCACGCATAATTCCGACTTTTACGACATAAATTACACGTTTTGGTCTTGTTATTATTGGAAATAAGTGGTAAAAGGATAAGTGTTTTCACACTTATTAGAGACATAATGAAACGTAGTACGTGAACAATTGTGAAGGTGATACGTGGAGATATGCTGAGTGTAATGTGAGAAAACATATGGTGATCAACGATACGTGTAACATATCGTGAACGTGATAAAAGGGACTGGAATGACATGTGAAACATATCGTGAACATGGAATATGTCGGTGGTAACGCCAAATGCCATAAGGAGAGACGTGGAATGTGACGTGAAACGTCTATTTGAGGATAGAGAGTTACTCAACTTGAGTCTGGTCTCCCAAGTTCTTGCAAAACTTCCCATAATGAAAAGAAAATGGGCGTAACATCGTAAGCCAAGATACAATCATGAACGCGAATAGTGTCATGAACGTGAGCGTGAAAGCAAGTCATAAAATTAGAACAAGGACGTGAGCGTAAATAGGGAGTACAAATGCGAACCTTTTTCTGGCCCGATAGCTGAGGGATTACCAAGTGATCGGATGAGCCTTGGCTGGAACATGTCCGATCAATCTGTTGGTTCTGGAATCCTTGCGGATGTAAGGATTTTGTAGTCTTGATCAAACTGTTGGCAATAAATCAGGTAGCATCATGCTCCTTCTGAGTTTACGTTAATCTGGAAACCCAAATCCATGGAGATCTTGTCCCATTTCTATTCACAATTTCAGATGATAGAAAAACATCCTAGTCTGTTGGTGTTATATCTTAACCTGTTGGTATGTCATGTACTTAGATATGAACGTAACTGTATCTTTCTTCGTAGAAACTTGATACATAGAACTTTCCAAAACGATGCGTCTCCGAAATTAGACTTCTCTTATCATAGAATTTTCTGGAACACCTAATGTAGTGTAGGGTTCTCACCTTCGCGCATAAGTTGAGTCATGTTAAAATTAACCGTGAGAATCCATGTGATTCAGCATGTCACTGTAATCAACCAGAATTTAGATTGGAAAATTTCAGGGTGAAATTTCTCCTGTCGTAGAATTTACGACATAGTGCAAATATGGTCTTCCTGCTCTTCTTTAGATTGAGAGGAAATCAAGTTTTCCTCGATGATAACACTGATGAATTTGTTTATGAGTTCATGGAAACTCATTTTATTAAGTTCATAATGTTGCTGGAGCATTTATGAGACTAATACAAAATCATGAATCTAGCATGACCGAGTCGTGTATGAATAGGAGTCACGGAAATGTCCTACTCTTTCACTCGTCATTGTTGGCAGCATGATCATGAATCCGATCTTGGAAAATGCTTATCCCCCTAAAGTCGATTGGACATGTTGTCAATACGTAGAGGAGAATAACGGTTATGAATGGTGATTTGTTTAAATCGACGGTAGTCGACACATAATCTCATGTTACCGTCCTTCTCCTTAAAGGTTCTTCTGGAATGTATGGGAACATTTTGGAATAGTCGGCAGGTTATGCGAAAAAGGAACTTCCGTAGTCGTGTCTTAACTGACAGCTAGAAGGTTTTAGCGGTCATAGCTAACAAAGCACGTGCTTGTAAAGCATAGATAATCTGTACAGATTTTCCTGATGGAAAACCATGCTGAATGTATTCAGGAGCCTGAACATTACTATACAAAATCATGAATCGTAGCAGGATGTGCTGTTAGTAGTCCATTATTAGGATTAAATTTAACTCGTGTCTGTCCGAGGTAATGTGTTAGCAGCTTGGATCTCATCAATAGGCTGAAGTAAAACCTTTGTATACATGGGGGATACAAATGGCGTCCTTTATGGTCATGAATATATGAAATATAGGTGCAAGAGAGGAAAGTATCATCTAACAATCATGACAGATCTCACTGATATGTCGGTACTGGTACTGAAATCCTTGTGGCTTGATTAATACATGGCACCACAAAATGGATATACCCTTTGGGGGTACCCTGAATTTCTTAGGGATAATCCAGAATTGGACGTGAGTCATGTGTCTTGACTCGTGTCTTGGAAATATAAGCATGACATATGTCTTGACTGGTGTCTTGACATGTGTCTTCGGAAAGTATACATGAGACATGTGTCTTGACTGATGTCTTGACATGTGTCTCGAGGTGTGAAACAAATAGAACTACAAATATTAAGTTATTATGCCAGAATTGGCGGATCCGTTGGACTACTGATCCTTTGTATTTATAATAACGTCCGGGGCCGGAACTTCTGTTGCGATTGCTAGGATAATTGCTGTCACAGTAGTGGTTACAATCGTCTTGTCTGTCAGTTCCATGACGGTCATTCTCATGACTGTGATTCATGTAACTATTCAGCTGAGTGGCCGGCTGGTACCGGTTCTCACTCATATGACTGAAACGACAACTGAATGACGTGTGACATGTAACTAAGAATTAAGGAAAATGATTGATGGAAATCGTCTGGTGGTGAAGCATCTTCTCGTCCGATTGCTTTGATCTAACGCCTTTGTCATCGTATTGTAAGATCTCCAGGTTGTGAACAGCATCAGCATCTCGTAGTGTCTCTAAAATCCGCAGCATCAACACTTAGTAACATCTCCAAGCTATGAGCGGCATCAGCAATTTGTAGAATATCAGAAAGTAGAATACGCACATGGGATACGGTACATGGAGTACACATGGAATGCACATGAAACGATCGGTATGGGGCCGATCATCTGACATGATTTTTAAAGGAAAATGATTGGTTAAACGGTTAGAAAGACCATCATGATAACCTGGCAATGCCAGTATATACCTCATTCTGGTTGCATAGAGAAACGCTAACTTGTGGTTAAATGAATTTCAATGATGATTTTCCTGAAAGCATGATTAATGAAAACCAACCATGACTATCATGAAAGCAGGATTAAATGATTTCCAACAGTGTCTTGCATGAAAGCATAATCAACAAAAGAGACGTAAGACATAATCAATCATGAAGACGAAGTCACCATGAATAAAAATAAAACAACTTAACATGAAGGAGTATATAACATAATCAGCATGAAAATGAAGTTAACCATGACAGTATGAAAACATACTTGACATAAAAACATAGTAACTTATGAGGGGACATGAAAAAAAAAATTTATGCCAATAAATCATGAGAAAACTTTTATGCATGAAAACAGTGCGTGAATGCATGATGCAGTTTATAAAAACCTTTATATGCGCGAGGGTAAACGCCTATGGTCACTTTACCCAAAACAAAATACATGGCGAGGGGACGCCTATGGGTCGGTCCCAAAGTTAAAAGTTCCGACAAAAAACACATGCGGCTAAATAGGGCCAGTCCTATACCAACCGTTACTTAGTAATAAACCCGCGATAATGATACATGAAATAAATAAATGAACTCAGCTGTCAAAACTTAACAGAAATTTTTTTTATGTGACCAATTATGAACTACTGGGGTTCAGTTCACATTAATCACGGTTCACAAGGAACATCGTGCATGAAACAATGACACATAACTAAGTATGGATGACGGCTGTTCAGTCCATATTAGTAAAAGCGATACTGATGAAAACATCATGGTTAAAACAACAAGGTGCTGAAACATCATGGTTAAAACAACAAGGTACTGAAAACATAAATACATGGAATAACAAGCGTTGGCTTAGGAAGCTCCTGATGACTACCCACTAGTCACAGGTCAAGTTTTAGAGCCTATAGGTCGAAGCCTTGGCTCTGATACCATAATTGTAACACCCCACTTTGATAAGTGGACCGTTACGCGTAATTATGGCGTGTCATCAAAGCATGCAAGGTAATATGTAGAAAAACATACATGACCATAGGGAAAACCGGAATCAAACATCGGTTCCCAAACTAAGCCCCAAACATAAATAAAGTAAATGAAATGAATGAAAGACTAAACAAGCATAAGTATATGAAGGCAAAAGAAGAAGAAGTCTATGGAAGCTTCCATCCTATGCACATCCTCCAAATGCTCAATTCCATCCTTGGGCACCTGCCGTTTCAGAACATGGAAAGGAAAGTAACGGCTGAGCATAACGCTCAGTGCACGGATATATGACATAGTATGAATGGCTGAAACATAAATAAGACTAATAGCAGCGGAAATGTATAAGTCCTAGAAAACCTAGTTGTCTGTCGTGTTAACTGGTTTTAGTTCTGAAAACATAGCTTATGTTACTTATGAAAATCTGTATTAGTTAATGTACCAAAAGCCAATATAGGTCATGAGGTCAACAACGTGCATGAATACTTGGAGGGGTGACCTCGTCATGCAAATTAGAGGGGATGTCTCTAATTAACTGGTAAGTGGGTAGGAGGGATCAGCTCCTTGTGAAGGATGCAAGGCACACACCACATTCACCATGAAATCCTGACTGAAACATGTAACAAGGATGCACCCATACGCCCCACATGATAATATAATAATATGGCCAAAAGCTGAAAGGGACACCACGAGCTATCACTCCGCCGTGGTGAAGTCATAAAACTGGTGCCTCAAGTGTTATGGTTATGGTACCTCCATAACTTGGTGAAACTGTTCATGCATGTATATGGCTTAGGCATTTAAACTAAACATAAGCAAATCAAAACATATAAAACAATTACTGGGAAAATAGTTGGCTGCTACGGGGAATCCTAATAAGGAAAGAATGTCCATACTGAAAGGACGGAGAATCCGTACCTTGTGTCCAGTGAATGAAGAAGACGAACGGAAGAGAGTCCTACTTCGATCTCACTAATGCTATATAGATAATATACGTGTATAAGTATTCTGACTACTATTTACGTAACTGGTTTTATATCGTGTCTTAGCTTGATTTATATGTTCATGTCTTGTTTTATATGTTCATGTTTTGTTTTACTGATTCTAACGTTATGTTGTGTTTATCATGTATTCTGTATAGTCTGATTAATTATTACTTGTATTTCTTGTATTATTATACTTGTTTTGTAATAAAAAGTAACTTTCTAAAAATAGTAGGTTTCCTAAAATTGAAAGTTTCCAAAAATAGAAAGTTTCCAAAAATAGATTTACTGCTTAAGACAAAAATTTTTCTAAAAATAGAAAGTTTCCATAAATAGATTAGCTGCTTAAAATAAATAAGTTACTAAAAATAGAAAGTTTCCATATTTAGAAATAATCTGAATTATTAAGCTAATAAGATAAGCTTAAGTTTTACTGATTAATATTCTAAGTCATGTGATTAATAGTATAGTTTATTAATTAATACATGTAAATTAAATAAACTATATGTTATAAGATTTAATTAAATATAGAAAGATTTAATTAAATTAAAGCGTATATAATACTTAGGTTAAAACATGTATTAATATTTATTATAAATATAACCTAAGTTATGAAAATTAGTTAATTATATGTCATGTTTAATAATTAATTAATTATTTTAGTCTAAATTAAATAATGAAAATACTTAGCTTAAAATAATGTATTATTAATTATATGACATGCTAAATTAATTTAATTAATCTTGTAAATAATTAAACTTGTAAAATTTAATTAGGCTTGTAAAATTAAGTCGTGAACCGGACCCGTGTGTTTAATCTAGACATGTCGTGAACCAGACCGTGTTTACCCTTGAACCGGTCCGAACCAAACATCCATGAAAACAGTGGCAAACCAGCCGAGCCGGTTGCCCCTGTCTTCACAAAACTGCCACCGGCTTACGCTGGTGGTTTCCCCTGCTTCTCGGCTAGCCGCTGACCATAAGGTTCCCACCGGCAGTTAGCCGGTGGTTTCCCCTGCGCGGCCTGAGTTCCCCCTGCTTGGTTAAATTAGCCGCCGGCTAGGCCGGTGGTGCTTGTTTGTTTCAGCCGAGACCCCTAAACAACACAAGGACACCCCGACTCATGTCGGGGTCTCTTGTACCCTGCTGCCGAGCCACAACCGAGCCACACCGAGACATATGTCTCGGTTGGTGGTGCGAACCAAGGACGCCGAGACCCTTGGCTCTCGGTTTAGATGTCGGCCGAGCAAATCAACCCGAAACAACCCTTTTTGAATTTCCCCACCATGATTATAACATGTTTTTAATCTTGTTTTTAATTCCCATAATCATATGTTCATAATAAAGTAAAAAAATTAAAAGAAAGGTTTTACGGTACCAAACGCGTGGAAAAGATGGAGAACGATCTCACGAACACACACCTTGAATTCTTTAAATAAAAATCAAATCAACCACCTTCTTGGTGTTGATCGCCAAAGGGAAGGAGAAAAGGGAGCTAGGTTTTTTAATATTTTGTTGAAACTCTGTAATTGCAAAAGATTTTCCCCTTTTCTTATTTTGGTAAAATTTAAATGGGCTAGGCCCTTGTACTCTTTGATGTCCGCGGCTAGTAGGGCCCACATAGGGAAGCCGAAGCCTTTCCCGTGTCTACAATATTACGTCTTCGTGTTTACATGTTACGTATTTATTAATTTTTCATGTTATTACTAAACACTTGTACGTAACGATCTCTATCGTAATGATAATATATGAATGTACATGATTATATGTTCGTGATTTCATGTTCATGCTTTTATGTTCGTGATTACAATTATTGTTGATAATAATTATCGTGTATTAACACATACTTAATACTTATCGTGTAATAACATGTACGTAATTCTCGTAATTAATATTCGTGACACGTATTCATGTTATAAAAGGAAAGTTTTAATCTTGTACGTACGATTATTATTGTACTGTTCATGGTAAAAGCATGTGAGTTTTATAGTTGAAGTGGTCAAATGATTTCCTAAAGGCTTGAGACATATTTTAAGTATTTTAGAAAAATTTGGTTTTGAAAAATTCTTTGATTTTCCTTGTTAAAAACATGCCACTGTATGCGGTTCTTTATCAGTCGCGGCTCAAAGGCGCGGTTCTCTATCGATAAGGAACCGCGGCCAGAACTAGTGACTAAAGTGCCCAGATTTTTATAAAAATCATTTTTCAAACAAACCTTCTCTCTCTTCTCCAATAGAGCGACGGGTTTCATATTTTCCACCATTGTTGCACCTTCAATAATTCAAGATTAATTGATTCCAAGTTGTGGGTTTTACTCATCCTTTATCCAACATCAACTAATTGTAAGTAATTTCAATCAATTTCATCTAATTCGTTATAGGGTTCATACTTTCATAATTGGGGATATTTAAAATTGAAATCGAATTAGAACCTTACTAGGAATGTGAGTTGTCATAGTTATTTTACTATTATTCCTTAGGTTCATATTCATTGAGATTTCACTAAAACCCACTTGTAGAACAATCTGAATTTTGACTAAACTATTTTGGTTAATTGATGGAATTGATATGAACCCATGAACAAGTTGGTGATTGCATTGTTAATGATTACCTAAAAACTTTGCTTTGAAAGATCAATGTTCAAGTTCATTGTTGATTTTACATAGTTAATATATTATTGTCAATGATGAATTGGGTAGATTGTGAATATGAGAATGATAAGGATTAATCCTTTATTTGAAAAGAAATTGATGAAACACATTCTCATCTTTTTTATTTTTGGTTTATATTTAACATATGAGTGATTGGAGAAATATTTTTGTTTGTTGTATTTAGGTACTTAATCATGAATTTGGAAACTCATAAAGATCATGAGAAAACTAGAGAATACATGCCTAATCTTTCTTCTTCTTGTCGATCTCGTTCCCTTCAAAATACTTTTCGACTTCTAGAATCTCGTTATTTTCATGAAGGACGCATTGTTCCTTCTAACTTTCTTGGACTTGACTTCATTCAATTCATGTTCATATCCATTAGCTTTGATTGCTTGCTTGATATTAATGAGCCAATCTTTCCTTCCTTCCTTTTGGAATTCTTTAGCTTGTACAAATTAATATGCTTCATAAATGGTCTATCTATATGATTTTCCATCAAGGGGAAAACCTTTGTATATACTCTTGAAGAATTTGATGAAATTCTCAATGTTCCATACAAAGGTCAATGTAGGTTTACCGATACTTGGAGTTTAAACTGTTTAGAATCGGCCCCTATTGATGTGCATTACGTGACCGAGCTACCCTCAGCTTTGACCATCTCTTGTGCTATTGCTAAACCTCGTGAAAATCCTATTTTTGGTATTCTTGAAGGAGTAGTTCGTGCTCTCACTCTTGGGAACTAAGTACTAGTGATCTTAATGATTTTATGATCCCTTGGGCCGAAATCATTAGGGAAAATGCAATGTGTCTTGATGGTGATCGCAACCATGTGTCTGCTTGTCTTGTACATATGTTTTATTGTGTTGCAATTTCCACTCCATACAACCTTGCATTTTTTATGGCTAGAAGAATAAGATTTGTTCTCAACAGATCTCACTCTAGTCTCCTTTTTGCTATGGTTCTCTCAAGGCTTCTTAGAAAAATTCTTCTTGACTTTCCACCTTTAAATGCTTCATCATTTCACTTCGTGGATCAAGTTATGCTTCCCATTGAAGGAAAAATCTCACTTGATCCCAAGCATGATTCAAATGAAGATGGAAATGCCTCTCAAGACAATTCTCTCAACTCTAGCAATAATTTGTCATCCACTATCTCTCAATTGTCTTCTCTAGTCATTGATTCTGACTATCTTTTTTAGCTTAAGCACCGTCTTCGAGAACGTCTAAGAAGTGAATCAAGGAAATGAGGAAATGATCATGGATGAATGCTACATGACTCTTAAATGATCCTTCTATTTTCTTTTTTCTTTCTTTATTAGGATATTATGTGTAATAACTAATACTATGTGTTTGAATTATTGACTATTTTAATCCTAAGTGTTTATGTCATCGATCTTTCGATTTACATAACTTTGTGCATCTTATGTGTTAGTTAGCTTCCTAGATTTGGATTAATAGTTCACTTTGCCTTGATAATCTTTTATGTGAAATCTGGGCTAGCAAAAGTTTCTAGAAGTGCAATTTTTGGAACCTAATGGTGGCGGTTCTTTAACTCCCCGCGGTTCCTTAGTGACAAAGAACCACACCCATACATAAGGAACCGTTGGCACCTGTTCTGACAAAATCTTTGCTTTACACCGTTTTCCCTTAATCTGTGTAAACATTGGTGAAATTTTTGCAAAAACCTGCACTTTCCTAAACTAGGCTACCTAATTTCATTATTCACCTAAAATGATTTTAACACATTACTAGTTTGGATCATCCATTCCTCTTCTTAAACCCGTCCTTGTTGATTGTGTTCTTCATCCCTTAAACTTCTTTCTAAACCTCTGCACTCAATCATGGTGTCCACTAGAACATCCAACTCTCCTAAAATATCTTCTTTCAAAAGAAACCTTAAGATCAAGATTAATTTACCCAAACTTGGTTCTTCATCTTACCATACACCCAGGAATGAGACTTCTCATATTCTCATTTCTTCATCACCTTCACCACCTCTTGCTCCATGTAAGACCAACTCAACTCATGGTACCAACCATTAAATTGGTTCTACTTCTTCTTCATGATAATCTAGAATGAATGAGTTGTCCTCACCCTTCACTCCTAGTCCTCTCTTAGATGTGAATACTCAACCTCAACCTCTTCAAAGCATTCCCTTTGTGAATGTTGAGCCTTTGGTTACCTCTACTTTCACTCCATAAAATTCACCCATATCACCCATATCGCCTTTGGACACTATGCCTCCACCACCTTCTCCTCCCTCAAACACTCCAATTTTGGGTGTTCCCAATCCTCACTTCATAGGTGATCCTTACTTCTTTGGTTTTCTAGAAGCTCATGGCACTAATTTTCCATGTTGCCTCTATAATGTGATACCCAAAAACCGAGGTCACTAATTATTCCCTAATTTACGTATATTTTTGAAATTTTTAGAAATTTTGTTGGTCATATGTTTGACGGTTTAAGTTGAAACCAATGATGGAGGTCTTAATTTTGACGTTTGGCGATTTAAGAAGAACCGATAACGACTATGACACAGACGGATGCCCAAAATTTATCTTTTATTATCGATTTATTGATATTTGGATTTTTCGAAGTTTTTACTTTTATTGCATATTAAGTCGAGTCAGAACCGTTTTTATTCCATTTTGTGTGCGTTTGAACCATTTAAAAGTATTTTGAGGTAGCCGGGACGAACCCCGACTCCCGCAAAAATTCAAAACTAACTAGTGGGTTATATTTCCGCTCTTTAAATACTTGTTTTGTTAAAAGGCCAAAAGATAGCTAGATTTGCAAGTTTGGTCCCTCCAACCTTACAAAAGGAACCAACTAAAGATTTCACCACCCTTCTCCTCTCTCTCTCTAGCCGACGGCTACACCACCACCACCACTCCACCATCATTTTTTTAGTTTTTGAAGAAACTAATCATAGACACATCTTAAAATCCCTTTGTAAGTGTTTTTATCTACTCAAAACACACATACATCCATTTGACTTTTCCAAAAATTCATGATTTTTAAAAATGGGGTTTTGATCTAATTAAACTATGTGCATGTTTAGATTAGGTGTTTATAAAGATAATTGATCAATTAAACAAGATGGAAAATATTTTTCTTTGGTGTTTTTGGACCCCCAAACCCACGGCCAAAGGGGGTGTTTGTATGTCTTTGATTTTTGATTTATTTTGTGTATGGTTTTATGTTTAGGAACATGTTTACATCATTTTTAGTTGTGTTGGTTTGATTGCATGTTAATTTTTATGAAAGGGGTTTTTATGAATATTGATTATAAAAGTGATTTAGGATTTTTTGAATTTCTCAGGATAGTTTAATGATGATAATAGGGCTATAGAAATTGATGGAATGGATTGAAAACAAGTGTAGATATGATTTTAAAAGTGTCATTTTCAAACAAATTGTTTAAGGCTATTTTTCGTGGTTTTAAGTTTGAGTCAAGGTTCGTATTATGGGATGTAGTTGTAGAGTTTATTTCTACCTTCGATTTGGTATAAGGTAGAGCTTTTAACTCCAAATGAGTCAAAAGTTATGTAAGTATGAAAATTTGTGTACCGGGAGGCGAGTATCGACGCAATCCGAATTTGTGTTCGATAATAGGTCAAATCTCGAGGACTATAAGTAGAGTTTCAAAATGGTTGAGGGCTGTTCTTTAGCTCTAAACCTGGAGTTATGAGTCTATTGTCAAACTTAGGAATTGGTTTTTCAAATGGAATGGGTTAAGTGAGTCAAAATGGTTTCATGACGTAAAGGTGCAAATCTGGCCGGATTTTCAAGGTTGGAAATGTGTTGGGCAGCGTGACTTAAAATTAATATATATTTATGAAATTTTTTTTGAGATTTTTACATGATTTAAGTGAAGTCTACAGCGACTTTCGTGAAAATTCGAGATGTTTAAGTAGGAGACTGCAGTCCTGATTGCAGTGTTTTACCACACCTTTAGGAAAAGGAGGTAAATAGGGAAAGTATTAAGTACGACGGTTTAGGAAAACCGTGCACAAATGACCCTTATGATTCCATGTTCGTTTCTCAAGGAGGTATATGTGTGTGACTAAAATGTAGCAAGATTTGAGATTAATATTGGATAGAAGGGGATGAGAAAAGAGAATGACGAAGACATGAATTTAATTACTATGACGAAACGTAAAACCGTAAAAAGTACAAAAATAAAAATTAATTCTAAAAATTCCCTAAAAATCACCAAAAATCAAAATAAATAAACTAAGAGTTTACCAATGATCAAAACTTTTTCAAACCTTTTAATTAATTAAATATTAATTTTTAAATGCTAATTAAAGCCCTAAAAATCAAATTAATTATCAAAAAGCCCAAATAAAAATTTTTCAATTGATAAACCTCTAAAATGACCTAAAAAGATTAAAAACTATTTTTATAAATTTTAAACTAAGAAAAACTATTTAAAATGATTTAAAAACTATTAAAACTTAAAATAATTATAAAAATTAATGTAAAGATGATAAAATTAATCTAAGAGTTGCAAAAATCCTATTTTAATGTAATTAAGCTAAGAAAAATATAAAAAGTGCAAAAATGTGAAATTTGAAAAATAATAATAAAATAATATTAAAATAATATTAAAAATCCAAAAAATATAAAAAATTCTAAAAACTTGCAAACTAGTTTATTTTAACCTAAATAATCAGAAAATGGAAGTGAAATTACCAATTTACCCCTATTGGGCCCCCAAATGGGCCAAAATAAAAACAGTCAAGCTTAATGGGCTTTTTAGCCCAAAAAGTCAAAATAAGCCCAAATGACTTGGAAAAGCCCTATCTGACTCAAAATTCAATTATAAACACAAAAATCTGAAGGCCCAAAAGCTGAAAGTGAGCTTATCACAGCTTAATGATCAAACAGCTTATTCTTATTGGGCCATTAAGCCCATTAAGCAATAAGCCAATGCCATAAGCTCTAATTTGACACACAACCTTCTTTTGGGATACTAAAGAGATCTATAAAAAGAAATTTTGAAAAAGCACACTCAATAAGCCATAAATAAGCCAAGAATAATTCCACTAAAAGACAAAATAGTCGGGTTTGAGATCTAGGGCACCTCAGGACTCGATTCAACTTGCAAAAGGTTATAAATAACTTCAATAAGCCACATCAATCAACCAAAATCCAATAAGCAAAACCAATAAGCTGGAATAAGCCAATAAGCACTTATGAAAAAGTCAATTAAGTTGGTTTTCTAGTCAAACCCTAAAGTCAACCCACAAAATACTCCAGTATGAACAAATGGGTCAAATAATGAGCACCTATTACAAAATCAAAGTTGTTGCTGGTTAAAATAAGCTAGAATAGCTTATTGATAAGCTGAACACAAAATTACACTAGCAGAGCGAACTTTCAGTAGGAACTGGTTCCCACTGCCTTGACTATTTGACCTTTGATTTTAGAGAGATTCTGTATGCTTTGTTGGAAGACAAGGGCACCCAAGTGATCAGTTAATCACAAGGAGTCACAATCAAGCACAAAAACACACTTCAGTATCACCAATAAGCACAGAAAAATCAAAAGGTGCTCAGATCTAGCACAGACATAAATATTAAGCTGTTATGAACACTTAAGCAGTTTAAGCTAGAATAAGCACACCAAACTCAACCAGATGCATACACAAGATATATAAACTGTTATTAAGCACAAACAAGCTTAAATCAATCACTGAGTCAAAGTATAGAACAAGATCAAAGCAGATTAAACTAGCTGATATGAACTTCAAGAACAATAGCACACTTTGCTGATATAAATGACCAAAGATCCAATTTCAACACTCAAATCCTACTTCCCTGGTTGTATTAACTTAGATTTAACACTTGTTAACCCTAGTCTATGATTAGATCTAGGTGTCCTCTAAATTTCAGCCAATTTAACCAAGTAATGAAGATTTTATAGCCTATTTTAGGATCTAGGTGTTTATATGCTCAAAGTTTGCAGATCAATGTCACTTAGCACTTATAAGACAGGTTCCAACACAAAGCAACACAAAGCACCAACTCAATATAACACAAATCCAAAACAGGTTGTTATCCCAAACACACCTTAATCCACAACTTTTCAAAGCAACTTGTGATTTTTAAACACAACCTACTGATTTTTTGATTCAAACACACTTCCTAGATGACAACTAACAGATTCAAACACAAAAATCACAACCTCAAACACAAGAACACAAAATCACAGTCCAAAATCAAAAACAGGCAATATCAAGAAATTTTTAGGGGAAACTTAAACAAGAGGCCATACCTGTCCTCCACAACATCCTAGGAGGACAAGTAATTCTCCTTGGACCTTGTTCAACAACTAGAACAAGACCAAGGTTCTTCAAAAAGAGGATCAAAACCTGCTGATGTTCAAAGTAGAACAAGGTTTTGATGATTATGATTCTTCAACACAAATGAACAAACAACTCACCCAATAGCTTAAATCTCTTCTCAAGCTTGGTGTCAACAAGCTTGAAGGAGCTTAAGGCTTTTGGCTAAGGGTTAGTACAGGAAAATAGGTAAAACAGTAACAAGGATTTCAAGGTTTTTGAACCTTTGAAAACCTATCAAACATAGACGTGCCTTAACCACAAGATTAAGGAAGGTCTATAACATCAAATGGAACACAGATTTCAGTTCTTCTAACACCAACTTTTATAAAACACAAAAGAGATTTCACAAATTTTAAGAAATTCAAATTTTATTTAAATAAAAAGGAATTACAAAGATAATAGCCAAAATCTTGAACAAGGGACTCTCACAAGTTGAGGTCTCCTTATATAGGCCTAATGGACTATTCTAGAAAGCTGAAAATTCATGAAAACCCTAGATGTGAAATCTCAAAATTGCCCTTGAGTGCTTGATGCCGTTTGATGTTGGTGAGCTGTCCAAATGCATCAGGGACGCTCATTTTAGCTTTGGAGTTAAGCTATGAGTCCAAGCTGTTGATCTTGACACGTCAGATTCCTTGGAGAGAAAGTTGCATTTTCATTGGTGGATGAGGTTGAGTGTGGGGTCATTTGGGTAGAGGGATTGAGGGATTTGTGTGTGGGTTATGTTTCTGGGCGTGTAAATCAAGTGTGGGAATGGGTAATTGCAATTTACCCTTTGTTTTAGTGAGAGGAGTTACTGGGTTCTTGATGGTAAACAGTAACTCCTTTTGATCCGAAATTGGGGGAAAGGTAAGTGTTTGGCGCAAATATTGTTTGAATGTTTCAGTTGTACACATTTGGCCCTTAGTCTTTGGAAAATAATGAATAACTAGTTTCTTTTTCAAGCAAACCCGTTTTCCTTTGTAAACTAAGTTTCTGATTTCACACATTGGCCACAAAAAGTTTCAAAACAAGGTTTTAGGGCTTTTAGAGTTTAGGCTATTTACAACTTCAGTCCTTTTGATATTAACTCCATTTTTAAAGGACTAGAAGTGTAATTTTTTTGATCTTCAAGGGTCTTCTTTGATCTTTGACTTCATGAGGGACCATATTTGGCAATTTAGAATTATTGAGGGACTAAACTTGCCATTTATTCAAAGTTGAAGGACCATTTTGTAATTTTGACAAACTTAAGGGACCAAACTTGTATTTATGAATTCACAAGGGTTTTAAGTGTCATTTCTTCATTCATTGAGGGTCAATCTTGTATTTCTTCAAGTCTTCAAGGGTTAATCTTGGATAATTCATGAACTAGGGCCCGGTTCTTTGTACGGCTTCGTTTCTCGTGTCCGTTTTTCCTTGTTTCTTGTGATTTTTTGTCTTTTTCACGATATCCATACGTAAAACACACAAGTAAACAAATACAAGCATATATATGGTAATTTATGACATTTTAATGCATTTAAAGCCCGAAAAGAACGATGAGATCGTGTATAAATGCCATCTCATCACTCCCTCATACTAAGCCATTGCCGTGCCCTCACGCAATGCTAGAATAAAGTATCTAAGCATCACCAAAGTTCAATTTTATTACCCTTTATTGAAAAGTAAAAGACTTGCAACAATACTACGAAGATGTGTAAAGACATAATGTATTATTTTCATCACGAATGTGACTTTTAGGGTCAAAGAATAGAAACAAGTAAATGTCCCTTAGAGTAAATTTCGTCATCCTTGATTATCATACATTCCATGCTAAGTGCAAAAACGAGATCATTGTTGGTACAAGTCACAATGCTAACACTACTCATACGTCCAAATTGTGTAGTACTTTTTCTCCCCGCAATCCTAGTTATTATAAAAGGAAATGGGTTACTAGCATTTTTTTAACTATTTGTCATGGATCACAAGTGATTCATATTGACTTATTTGAGTATTTATTAGTCCGAAAGCAATGTAGCACGATTTAATTGATAGTTAGCCGAAGGACAAAATCTTTTAAAACGGCTTCTCGTGTATCTCCTTAAGTTCATATCTTGGCATAACTTGTTTCACGATTTGAGACCTTTCTCGGACCGATATTTGGCATGTACTTCATACTTCAAATCTTGGGAAGACGTTCTTGAAATTATGGTCTTCTCTTCATATTTTGGAATTTCTTCACTTGACGTTTTTGAGAGATTCTTTATATTTGGACCACGACTTCATCATTTTTCTTCAATCTTTATTTAGGGACTTTGATATACAACAATCCGCCTCCTTTTCGGACTTGGATATATTTATCCTCATACCTTGTAAGGGTCTTTTTGGATAGACTTTCTCCATGATCTTTAGGGGAGTAATTGCTTTTCGTCGTGTGTCTCGATCCTTCATATTGATTTAGGAATAATGATACTTCACATCTTGGATCTTTAGCAACAAAAAGAGCTCATCATGCCTTGTTAGGGCCTTTTTGGATCTTCACCAATCTTCGCGTCCCGCTTCAATAAGTTATGCCTTGGCTATGAACTCTATTCAACCCCGAGCAACTTTTAAACGATCTTGGGCTAGAAGCTAAGTAACCTTTCAAATCGTACGACCTTACTTATTGCAATTATTTTTATTCCCAATGCATTGATCTTACGGGAAGAAAAAGCCACAATTAAAAACATATGAGTTTTGAAAGAACATTTTCATGTTCTACGTTTAGCATGATCACTTGTCTAACTCTATCATCTCTTGTTCTTCACTATATAAAGACCTCTAATTAAAGAGACTCGTGAATACTTAGCCATGCAAGTCAAAATTAAGCCAAATTTGGATTAGCTTTCATTAAGACTATATCAAATCAAAGTTTTGGGTTTTCAAGCCACCTATAGGATCTTGCAATTTTTTGGACTTTTTCAAGTTTAGAGAATGCATTTTATAGTTCCCTTGATAAGTGACTTTCTAGGATCAATTATAGGAACTTGCGCAAAGTTCTTGTTCTTAACCCGAATGAGCTAAGACTTTCGCGTTTTAAAGTTACCTATATAAAAGTCTAGCAAAACTTGAATTGAGCGGGTTAAGGAATGTAAAGGGCTCCAAATGTCCATCAAGTCAAAAATTAGCTCTTATTCTACCCATCGGAAAATATACATTCATGTCTTAAAAACACTTATTAAAACTAAGAAAAATTTTAAAATTTGGCCATTTTTAGCCTTATTAGCAACAAAAATAAAACATTGAAGATTGGAAAACGTGAGGGCGTAGAAAAGCAAGTATCTATTCACCCCCCATACTAAAAGTAAACATTGTCCTCAATGTTTCGAGTCTAAAGGTGGAGCACCCCCATACTAGAGATGAAGAGTCGAATGCTTAGGATCTAGCATGGAAAGGGTGATCAACAACATCTCTAAAGCCGTTTATTAAGTATGCCAAAAGATAATTGTTAGAACAATAAAGGATATGTCAATGGATTCGTGAAAAACTTCTTCAAGCAAACGATGGAGGCTCACGTAAACGAACACGAGAGTCTTCAATCATAGATGATGATGATTTAGATAGCACAATCACAAACAACCACGAGACAACGAGTTGGAAGGGTACAAATCCCCTCTCATTAGTTATTAGTAAGCATAAAGGATAAGCATGGGATCTCCCCCACGAGGCACCTCGTTTTTGATTACCGAGTCATGAGCTCGACTCGATCCCCTCAATGCTAATTATCAATGGGGAAGGTGACTTGGTTGAGGTCAACCATTAAAGGAATTTCCCCACCAAAGTAGTGCTTAAGCCTATGTCCATTCACCTTGAAGTTAGGACCATCATCTTGAGCTAGCTCGATGGTCCCATAAGGAAACACTTGTGTAACGGTGAAAGGACCCGACCAACGAGATTTCAATTTCCCGGAAAATATCTTAAGTCTAGAGTTAAAAAGTAACACTTGATCACCAACGTTAAAAACCCGGTTTTTAATCTTTGCATCATGAAACTTTTTAGTCTTTTCTTTGAAAATCAATGAATTTTCATAAGCATTATCTCTTAGTTCATCCAATTCATTCAATTGTAACTTCCGGTGATCTCCCGCGGTCTTCAAGTCAAATTTTGCATGCTTAAGGGCCCAATATGCCTTGTGCTCCAATTCAATGGGCAAATGACAATTGTTCCCATAGACTAACTTATAAGGAGTGCAACCGATAGATGTCTTATAAGCGGTCCTAAAGGCCCATAAAGCATCATCGAGTTTGTCGGACCATGAAGCACGGTTTTCTCCAATCGACCTCTCTAAAATCCTCTTCAAAGCTCGGTTCGAAACCTCGACTTGCCCACTCGTTTGCGGGTGATAAGCCGTATAAAGACGATGAGTAACTCCATATTTCTTTAAGACCTTCTCGAATTGGTCATTACAAAAATGGGTTCCACAATCGCTTAAAATAGCACGAGGGGTTCCGAACCGAGAGAATAGTTGTTTCAAAAACTTCACTACCACACGAGCATCATTAGTAGGTAAAGCCTTAGCTTCCACCCACTTAGAAAGGTAGTCGACCGCGACGAGGATATACTTGTTACCATGAGATGATGGGAACGGCCCCATAAAGTCTATGCCCCAAATGTCGAAAATCTCACACACTTGAATTATGTTTTACGGCATTTCATCATGTTGAGACGATTTTCCTTGACGTTGGCACGAATCACACGACTTCACAAGTACGTGTGCATCACGATAGATAGAAGGCCAAAAAAAGCCGGCATCGATCACTTTCTTAGCCGTGAGATTAGCACCGTGGTGACCCCCCGTGGGTCCCTCGTGACAAGCTCTAAGGATATTAGAAGCTTCGACACCAAAAACACAACATCGAACGAGTTGATCTGCAAAAACCCGAAAGAGATAATGGTCGTCCCAAAAATATAACTTGACGTCACGAAAGAATTTTCGCTTTTGTTGTGTCGTCATACCCTTGTTTATGAAATTGCCCGCATGGTAATTTGCAATGTCGGAAAACCATGGGGTGGTGTCTTTAGAATTCACAACACCGAGAGTCTCGAGCGGAAATGTTTCAGTAATTTCCTTGTTCTCGAAAACATCTTTGTGAGGATCTTCTAGACGACAGAGATGATCGGCCGCTAGATTCTCGGCTCCTTTTTTGTCAAGAACGGTGACATCAAATTCTTGGAGGAGGAGCATCCAACGAATCAATCTCGGCTTAGCTAAGAGATACTTGATAGCGAAATGGTCGGTACATACGATGCTTTTAGTTAAAACGAGATAAGGTCGAAATTTCTCAAAAGCATAGACCACGGCAAGGAATTCCTTTTCCGTTGTGGTGTACTTTAATTGAGCCTCGGTCATCGTCTTACTAGCATAATGGATAGGACGGAAATGCTTTTCATAACGTTGCCCTAAGACGGCCCCTATAGCATAATCCCTTGCATCGCACATGATTTCAAAGGGTAATTCC
Source organism: Glebionis coronaria (assembly GCA_025667525.1). Taxonomy (NCBI): domain Eukaryota; kingdom Viridiplantae; phylum Streptophyta; class Magnoliopsida; order Asterales; family Asteraceae; genus Glebionis; species Glebionis coronaria. The sequence goes on from CM046878.1 coordinate 195,530,700, forward strand.
CAATTAGGAGCAACCAGAATGGGAGCTTCGGTAAGTTTCCTTTTAAGAGTTTCGAAAGCTCTAACACAATCCTCATTGAAATTAAAACGAGCATCCTTCTCGAGAAGGTGTGTCATAGGTTGAGAGATTTTCGAAAAGTCTTTGATGAAACTACGATAAAAGCCCACGTGGCCTAGGAAACTCCTAACTCCCTTAACGCTTTTGGGATGAGGTAACTTGGCGATGACGTATACCTTAGCTTTATCGACCTCAATCCCCGCTTTCGAGACCTTATGTCCTAAGACGATTCGTTGTTTACACATAAAATGACATTTTTCTCAATTAAGCACAAGATTGGTTTCTGTACAACGTTTTAACATTTTCTCGAGATTAGATAAACATGACGTGAACGAATTGCCAAACACCGAAAAGTCATCCATAAACACTTCCACCGACTTCTCGATCATATCGTGAAAAATGGCCATCATACACCGTTGAAACGTACCCGGTGCATTACAAAGTCCGAAAGGCATCCTACGATAAGAAAACGTTCCTTAGGGACACGTAAATGTAGTCTTCTCTTGATCACGAGGGTCGATAAGGATTTGAAAATAACCGGAAAAACCATCTAAAAAGCAATAGAATTCATTTCCCGCGAGTCGCTCCAATATTTGATCCATGAAGGGCAAAGGAAAGTGGTCTTTACGAGTGGCGTCATTTAACTTTCGATAGTCAATACACACCCTCCAACCGGTCACAACACGAGTGGGAATTAACTCGTTGTTTTCATTAGGCACAACGGTCATTCCTCCCTTTTTAGGGACACAATGGATTGGGCTCACCCATGGGCTATCGGAGATAGGATAAATCATTCCCGCGTCAAGGAGTTTTAAAACTTCCTTTTTAATGACATCGTGAATTTTGGGGTTTACCCTTCTTTGACTTTGAATTGCGGGTTTGTAGTCCTCCTCCATTAAAATCTTATGAGTACAAAATTTTGGATCAATACCCTTAATGTCGGAAATTTTCCACGCAATTGCCCATTTATGAGCTTTAAGAACTTTCAAGAGCTCGGTTTTTTCATCATTAGCAAGACCTCTTGCAATAATAACCGGCAACTTGTCATCACCTTCCAAGAATGCGTATTCAAGGTAAGATGGAAGATCTTTCAATTCAAGGATAGGTGGTTCCTCGATTGAAGATTTTGGCTCAACACTCATAACTTCCATCGGCGGAAGAAATGGTGGAATAGAAGTATCATTACTAATAAACACCTCATATTCATTGTCGATTTCATTTGAAGTGAAATTGCCTCCTTGGAATGGAGTGAGATTCGGTGTAGAATTAGCAAGAATCGGATCCAAAATAGTGGGATTGCCACTTGACGAGCTATCGGAAAAACCTAACACTTCTTGTGAAAACTCATCGCAAACCACATCAACTAAGTCAATGTGATTGACGGTAGCGATTGCATAAACATGAGAAGGTTTTGAGTTTTGAGTAGCGTTTATAACAAGTTCTCTTCGTTGAATCTCAAAATGATAGTTCTTGCATGAACGTCGATAAGCGATCTCGAGGTGTCTAAAAATGGACGACCTAAAATTAGAGGAACTTGAGGATCCGCGGGGATGTCAACTACTATAAAATCAACGGGATAGTAGAACTTCCCCACTTTCACGAAAACATCCTCGGCTACTCCACATGCTAAAATCGTAGAATGATCGGCCATCTCGATAGACATGTTCGAAGGAGTAAGAGCCGGAAGCGAAAGCGATTTCCAAATGGAAAATGGCATCAAATTAATGCTCGCACCAAGATCGGCCAAGGCGAGGCATTCTTTTATATCTTGTATGTCACAAGGAATGAGAAACTTTCCGGGGTCACCAACTTTTTCTGGTATGTGGTTAAGATAAACCGAAGAACAATTAGCAAGCTTTGAAAGCTTTTCCTTATCGCTCATCATACTTTTAAAAGTGGAAGCGAAACGAGGCATATATAACAACGCGTCGGCTAAACTCACATCAAAATGCACTTGTTGAAACATTTTTATAAAAAGCTCGATTTGTTGTTTGTTACATTCTTGCATTTTCTCTTTGTTTCGTCTCGAAGGGTAAGGTAAGGGTGGTGTGGGTTGGACATTAGGCAACAGCCTTGGAATCTCGGGTTCCATAATTGGTATTGGTTCAACCGTAGGTGTGGTTTGAGCGGTACTTCGTGGGATTGTAATATGCTCCTTTTCGACCATCGCCTCTGGTTCTTTCTCGATTTCCTTCTCCGTAGAAGTACTTGGACGAGAGATTGGTTCCTTGAAAGTTTTACCACTTCGTGTAGTAATAACCTTCATTTCTCCCTTCGGGTTTGCAATGGTATCACTAGGAAGACCACCCAAGGAAGAGGGTTTACACATGATTGCTTCAAATATTTTTGCCATTCGGTCTTCTAATTTTGATTGCCTTAAATCCGCTTTTAACAATTCTTGCTTAATCTCATGTTGTCCTTGTTCCATCTTTTGTTGATTTTGTTGAAGACGTTGAACGTTTCCTTCCATTTTATTTGCATGAGTCTTAAGTTCATTAGCAAGTTCGTTTTTAAGCTCGTTTTTCAACTCGGATCTTAAGCTAATCATCTCACGTTGCATGTTATCAAATTTAGCATCATTTGCTTTAGCATAATCCAAAAATTATCCTTGAAGATTTTTAGTGTGAGCATTTTGAAAACCTTGTGTAGTGTTTTGAAAATCACGGTTTTGGTTTTGATTAGTAACTTGTCCATTCCCACTTTGATAATTCCCTTTGTTGTAGTTACGTGAATTTCCTTGATAATGACCACCTTGGTTGTTGTTTCGATAGTTATTAGCATTTTGATTTGGTGGAGCTTGATTTAGGCGGGAACCTTGGTCGTTTTGGTTATAAGTTCCCATTGTTACGTAAGCACTCGAAGTGTTACCACAGGTGGTAATGCACTCGGAAAGATCATGAGCTCCACCACAAAACAAACAACTCTTAGCAACCGCTTTAATCGAAGCGGAATTCAAAGCCTCTTGTGCTTTCCAATGAGTCATAAAATTAGCAAATCTATCGAAAAACCGATTTTCCTCATTAGCTTCATCATGTAAGGCATTATGCTACGAGACGATGACGACGATGACGAACCCAAATTGGCAACACTCGGTGTGTTACGAGGGCTATAAATCTTAGATCTATTCTCGATAATCTTTAAAGCTTCATCGGTTGTTTTGCACAAACAATTGCCACCCGCGGCGGCATTCAAATAATCTCGTTCATGATCATTAAGCCCATTATAAAAAGTATCAACTTGATGCAATTCCGAAAAATCATGGTGTGGACATTCATGTAACATTTCTTTAAATCGTTCCCATGCCATTGAAAAACTTACATTATTTCGTTGTACAAATCTTGAAATCTCATTTTTCAAATGTGTTGTTTTAGATGGTGGAAAAAATTTGTTCACAAACTTAGAAACGAGATCACCCCATGTCAAAATTGAATTTGGCGGTTCTTTCTCAAGCCAAATTTTAGCGGGTCCATCTAAGGAGTATGGAAACAACATCATCTTAATGGCGTCATGTGGAACATCCTTAAACTTGCTAGTTGCGATGAGACGATTAAAATTCCTTATGTGATAGTGCGGGTTGTCTTTCTCATGACCTCTAAACTTATTTGCTTGCAACATAGACATTAAACCCGTCTTAATCTCGAAATTCTCCGCAAGGATAGCGGGAATCACAATGGCCTCTCCAAAACCCTCGGTGGGTGCTTGTAGCAACTCCATCATAGTACGATTAGCCATGACGACTTCTTGTTCTACAATAGGTTCATCAATTGGAGTTTGTTTTTCAATCAACGTCTGATTTGCTTGTTTTTGAAGACGTTTACGAGCTCGTTTTGCTTGATTACGAGTGATCATAAACTTCACGAAGAATGGGAGGTGAGCAAAGAAGATTCTTTTTGGGTGTTTTGTGAATTTTCAATTTTTTTGTGTTTTTGATTGTTTTTAATTTTTTTTTTGGATTTTGGTGTATCTTCGTAGACAACAATCTACCAAATCTCTCCTCGAATCAAACTCTTGATTAAAGAAGCCTCAAAAGGATGAAAACGATCACGTGGAGTGAACGCCTTCGAATGACTTTATAACTTTGGTGAAAACCAAATTGTTCAAGAGGGTTTAATCACAAAGAAAACCAAGCAAATATATTATACGTAATAATACTTTGGGCGGCAAAACCCTCGATTGCCTTCAATCTCAAAATACTCACAAGCAAGCGGGGAAACGAGGCGGCGCGAAGCACTTAAGAGCCTTTTTCCTTAGGGTATATTTTATAATACCCGCACCTTATAGTTCGTATTTTTCAAAATCGAGCTTCACGAAAGTATTTATCTATTTTTGCCTTTTTCTTTTGTTTGAGATTCGAATACAATAATTAAGAGATCAAATCCCAATTAAGGTTGTGTTTTCACACTTTTGGAGATATTTTGTATTGATTGTGATACTTAATACAATATACTAATAATAATTTCACAAGAAAAACCAAAAAACCGATAATACGTATTAGTAGATTTCTACTAATACAAATACTATTTATGGTTAATATTAAAAACAACAAGACAAATTAATCACGACACACCTCCCCGGCAGCGGCGCCAAAATTGATTGTAGTGTTTTACCACACCTTTAGGAAAAGGAGGTAAATAGGGAAAGTATTAAGTACGACGGTTTAGGAAAACCGTGCACAAATGACCCTTATGATTCCAAGTTCGTTTCCCAAGGAGGTATATGTGTGTGACTAAAACGTAGCAAGATTTGAGATTAATATTGGATAGAAGGGGATGAGAAAAGAGAATGACGAAGACGTGAAATTAATTACTACTATGACGAAACGTAAAACCGTAAAAAGTACAAAAATAAAAATTAATTCTAAAAATTCCCTAAAAATCACCAAAAATCAAAATAATAAACTAAGAGTTTACCAATGATCAAAACTTTTTCAAACCTTTTAATTAATTAAATATTAATTTTTAAATGCTAATTAAAGCCCTAAAAATCAAATTAATTATCAAAAAGCCCAAATAAATATTTTTCTATTGGTAAACCTCTAAAATGACCTAAAAAGATTAAAAACTATTTTTATAATTTTAAACTAAGAAAAACTATTTAAAATGATTTAAAAACTATTAAAACATAAAATAATTATAAAAATTAATCTAAAGATGATAAAATTAATCTAAGAGTTGCAAAAATCCTATTTTAATGTAATTAAGCTAAGGAAATATAAAAAGTGCAAAAATGTGAAATTTGAAAAATAATAATAAAATAAAATTAAAATAATATTAAAAATCCAAAAATTATAAAAAATTCTTAAAACTTGAAAACTAGTTTATTTTAACCTAAATAATCAGAAAATGGAAGTGAAATTACCAAATTACCCCTATTAGGCCCCCAAATGGGCCAAAATAAAAAACAGTCAAGCTTAATGGGCTTTTTATCCCAAAAAGTCAAAATAAGCCCAAATGACTTGGAAAAGCCCTATCTGACTCATAATTCAATTCTAAACACAAAACTCTGAAGGCTCAAAAGCTGAAAGTGAGCTTATCACAAATTAATGGTCAAACAGCTTATTCTTATTGGGCCATTAAGCCCAATTAGCAATAAGCCAATGCCATAAACTCTAATTTGACGCACAACCTTCTTCTGGGATACAAAAGAGATCTATAAAAAGAAATTTTGAAAAAGCACACTCAGTAAGCCAGAAATAAGCCAAGAACAATTCCACTAAAAGACAAAATAGTCGGGTTTGAGATCTAGGGCACCTCAGGACTTGATTCAACTTGCAAAAGGTTACAAATAACTTCAATAAGCCAAATAAATCAACCAAAATCCAATAAGAAAAACCAATAAGCTGGAATAAGCCAATAAGCACTTATGAAAAAGTTAATTAAGTTGGTTTTTCTAGTAAAACCCTAAAGTCAACCCACAAAATGCTCCAGTATGAACAAATGGGTCAAATAATGAGCACCTATTACAAAATCAAAGTTGTTGCTGGTTAAAATAAGCTAGAATAGCTTATTGATAAGCTGAACACAAAATTACACTAGCAGTGGGAACTTTCAGTAGGAACTGGTTCCCACTGCCTTGACTATTTGACCTTTGATTTTAGAGAGATTTTGTATGTTTTGTTGGAAGACAAGGGAACCAAGTGATCATTTAATCACAAGGAGTCACAATCAAGCACAAAAACACACTTCAATATCACCAATAAGCACAGAAAAATCAAAAGGTGCTCAGATCTAGCACATACATGAATATTAAGCTGTTATGAACACTTAAGCGGTTTAAGCTAGAATAAGCACACCAAACTCAACCAGATGCATACACAAGCTATATAAACTGTTATTAAGCACATACAAACTTAAATCAATCACTGAATCTAAGTATGGAACAAGATCAAGGCAGATTAAACTTGCTGATATGAACTTCAAGAACAATAGCACACTTTGCTGATATAAATGACCAAAGATCCAATTTCAACACTCAAATCCTACTTCCCTGGTTGTATTAACTTAGATTTAATACTTGTTAACCCTAGTCTATGATTAGATCTAGGTTTCCTCTAAATTTCAGCCAATTTAACCAAGTAATGAAGATTTTATAGCCTATTTTAGGATCTAGGTGTTTATACGCTCAAAGCTTGCAGATAAATGTCACTTAGCACTTATACGACAAGTTCCAACACAAAGCACCAACTCAAAATAACACAAATCCAAAACAGGTTGTTATCCCAAACATACCTTAATCCACAACTTTTCAAAGCAACTTGTGATTTTTAAACACAACCTACTGATTTTATGATTCAAACACACTTCCTATATGACAACTAGCAGATTCAAACACAAAAATCACAACCTCAAACACAAGAACACAAAATCACAGTCTAAAATTAAAAACAGGCAATATCATGAAATTTTTAGGGGAAACATAAACAAGAGGGCATACCTGTCCTCCACAACATCCTAGGAGGACCAGCAATGCTCCTTGGACCTTGTTCAACAACTAGAACAAGACCAAGGTTCTTCAAAAAGAGGATCAAAACCCGCTGATGTTCAAAGTAGAACAAGGTTTTGATGATTATGATTCTTCAACACAAATGAACAAACAACTCACCCAATAGCTTAAATCTCTTCTCAAGTTTGGTGTCAACAAGCTTGAAGGAGCTTAAGGCTTTTGGGTAAGGGTTAGTACAGGAAAATAGGTAAAACAGTAACAAGGATTGCAAGGTTTTTGATCCTTTGAAAACCTATCAAACATAGACGTGCCTTAACCACAAGATTAAGGAAGGTCTATAACATCAAATAGAACACAGATTTCAGCTATTCTAACACCAACTTTTATAAAACACAAAAGAGATTTCACAAATTTTAAGAAATTCAAATTTTATTTAAATAAAAAGGAATTACAAAGATAATAGCTAAAATCTGGAACAAGGGACTCTCACAAGTTGAGGTCTCCTTATATAGGCCTAATGGACTATTCTAGAAAGCTGAAAAATCATGAAAACCCTAGATGTGAAATATTAAAATTGCCCTTGAGTGCTTGATGCCGTTCGATGTTGGTGAGCTGTCCAAATGCATCAGGGACGTTCATTTTAGCTTTGGAGTTAAGCTATGAGTCCAAGCTGTTGATCTTGACACGTCAGATTCCTTGGAGAGAAAGTTGCGTTTTCATTGGTGGATGAGGTTGAGTGTGGGGTCATGTGGGTAGTGGGATTGAGGGATTTGTGTGTGGGTTATGTTTCTGGGCGTGTGAATCAAGTGTGGGAATGGGTAATGTCACACCCCACCATGGCGGAATATGGGGCGCGACGTATGGATATCATCACAACATGGCGTGTCTATAGAGATAACTATATGAAATAAGAAATGTCATAAAATGGTGACACAAAAGTCATGACAATATCTCATCAAATGCAGGAGTCTAGGTTAGTAGGTAACAGTCCTACCACTTACCCAAGACAAACAATTAACATAAACCAATCAAACATATAGGTGCCAACATGTATCACTTATAAAAAAACATAAAGGTAAACTAAGAAGGAACGGGGATCTCCTTCTATATGCAATCCTAAGGTATCCAAGTCTAGCCACTTCTATCCTCAAGCTTAAACACATTCACACCTGAAAGAGACACTAAAACACGTCAACATAAAGTTGGTGAGAGTCATAGGTTTAGACTCCAACGCTAAATCAGTTACAAGTTGTGAATAACAACCAACAACACAATAACATATGGACAATGCACTACAATTATGTATTAACAACTAGCATTCAGGTTCAATCAATCATCACAATTCCAAGGCATCACGCCTTACCAACAACCACAATTACCAAGGCATCACGCCTTACCAACAACCATAATTTCCAAGGCATCACGCCTTACCAAAAACCATAATTACCAAGGCATCACGCCTTACCAACAACCATAATTACCAAGGCATCACGCCTTACCAACAACCATGGTACCATAAGCGCCCATACACCTATGTACCTTTCCCATCCAAATCATACACGAACAAGAATCACATAGCAGTTAATCACATAATGTACACACAAGTCCATCTCAAACCTTAAAAACATTCACAACATCAATTTATAAACAACATAACACAGTGTCTCTTCCATCCCATCTGGAAGTAAAAATCAATAGTAAACATGGGACTATGAAACTCACCTGATTGCTTCTTCACAAGTCCTCGCACTAGCAACAAGCTAACAAACCAAAAACACGCAATCAATACATGAACCAATCACTAAGATGGCTCATCAACCTATGATGGACATCTAGCCTATTCCCATATAAATACCTCATTGATAAGCTCTAATCACCCCATTACCCTTCCTTAACAAGTCCTTAACTTGGTTAAGTTTAATAACTATCCCGTTCATATTTTACACAAAACAGTCTCAGTTTTTAGGTCTCCAAACTTTAAGTCAAACGTCCACTTAAACATACCCATGGTTTCTGTAAAAGGCATATTCATACTTTTACATATGTTAGCTAAAACATCCCACTTGCCCTAACCTTAAAGTTACTGTTAAGGCCCCGATATATGTATATATATTGCTACCTATCCAGAACTCACTGATTTTAAACGTATGAAACGTTTGCTACCATATGAGGGTCTTACCCTAAACCACAATCTTATCCCAAGTGCAGATACTTACTACAATATATAAAACATCTCTCATGTTCGTTAGAAGATCCCAATACAACCCTACGTACCCCAAACAACCCAAAACTTAAAAAGAAAACAGGCTGATTACAAAACTGTTTTGACCTCCGACTGTTGTAACATGTTTTTGACCCACTTTCCTACCTCCAATTTAGTTCTCGTTTCTTCCATTGGAAAGCCACTTCAATTACCTTTTCAGGGATACTTGGATAGTATCTTGAATGTTCCTAGAACTCCTGATATGATCAAAACAATTGACTCAAAATTCTGCCCAGTTTTTTAAAAACGGGTTTAACAAAATCAACCTCATTAATTAACCCTAATCCCTCTAATTACAAGCCCTAATCTATGTAATCATTATAACACCATTAATATTACATTAATTTAATGTTTTAATATAAACCCTAACCTAAATCCATCATAAGATGAATGAGAAAGAATTATAAACAATTAAATTGAAAAGGGATTTGAAGATTTTACCTTAGAATTTTTGAAAGAAGAAAAATTAATGAAGAACCCTAAATTCCTCCATAGATGTCGACCCATACTTGATCTTCGGGGATTTTATGGAGTGATTTGATAAAAATAAGGCTTTATATACTTTCCTAACAAGTCCTTGGCCCATTACAAAAGCCCGGTTCCCCTTTTTCCTTTTTTTCCCTTTTCTTTTTCTTCCTTGCGTCCCAAAACCGACTTACACATATATTTTTATATTTTTTTCTTTTTATTATTAATATATGTATTAATAGTATTACCTTAATTTTCCTTAATTTATTTCAGCTCCTAAATCCTCCAAAACCTCAAAACCGTAAAACTAGTCAAATTTATGCGTTTTACCGTAAAAGACGTAAAATATACACTTTTAAAAAAAATCTCAAATTTTGAATTAAACTTTATAACTAAGTCCTAAATGACTTAAAACCATCCCGAAAAATATCCATATGACTAAACACCTCATCCGAGACCTCTAAATGCTAAACCGTAAATCGTAAAAATACGATTTCCTATAATACATATACGTATACTTAAAAACACCAAATAACACCATCTTACTTCATAGTCACTACCATGTGAACTCATGAACATGAAATCATCACACATTGTTTCATTCACAAGGTACCCCATACCGGAAACGATATCCAAACCACAATCTATACACACCAATAAGCACATAAACACGTAAAGACACGCAACCAACACAAAATAAAACTAAGTGACGAACCTCAAAACCAGGGTTGTCACATCACTCCCTCCTAATAGAAATCTCGTCCCGAGATTTACTCCTTAGGATCAAACGTACCATAAGCAAACAAATGAGGATACTTGTTCTAAACGAACTCCTCTCATTTCCACGTGAACTTTAGTTCAAGTTTCAAAATACCACATATACAAACCAAAAATAATTAAACTCATTTCCAACTCTTGACCTCACAGTCAATAAATTTCACAGATGACTCTTTGATAAAACAAAGACTCTTATTAGCACAAACCCCGAATAACCGTACATGCAAATATGCATTTTCAAACAACATTTACAAATCTCAATACATGAAATGTATCATGTTTACAACTCATTTCCCCCAGGTAATTCTATGCTCATAAGCTAATGGTCCGATCTTTCCAAAGATCATAAATGGACCTACAAAACTCTACATCAACTCTTCCATTTTACCAAAACATACCACCTGTTAATATGGGTGAAACTTCATACATAACTCTGTCACTAACTCTAGTGGTTTCCTCTTTTTCCACATAGCATCCCTTGTTGCTCTCATTCTTTACACAAACACCATAACCACATTAGTAGCCTATTTTAAAAATTCTAGTCCACAACGGGGACATCTCACCCTATCCTTTCACATAGTGCCTCAAATGGCATTTATCGACTTCTAGTATGATAACTATCATTAAACGAAAACTCAGCCATCGCTAACGAGTTTCCTAACTACCTCTAAATCAATCACTCATGCCCTTAGTGTAACACCTAAAGTTGTATAAATACCTCACTTGCCTATCCTTTTCCAGTTAGCTGGATATACTCATATCCAATCACGTTCATCAACTCCCTTCAGTCCGTTCGATTATCAATACTAAACCTCCCAAACAATCAGTATAGGTCAGTGCCATTTCCCTTTCCATAATCCTTCACAAGGCATTCCATACATATTAGGCTAACTTTTACGCAACACCCTCTATTCCATCACGTCCGTACGCAATCCTTCCAACTTCTCAACTATGTGACATCTCATTCCTCTTGAAATATGAGATGAATTAGTCAGTCTATCGACTATCACCCAACTCTCGTCTTACTTATTCCTCCACCGTATTATGTATCCCTTCCACCAACTTCGTCCTCACATCGCCCTTTCTAAGCTACTCCTAGTCTACGTCCCTCTTCTCCATATGATTGTCCAAGCCACGTAACATACATGTTGACGCGTTCTCTGCTTTAGACAACTCAACTCGTGCAACCTACATCCTTCATCCAAACCACCCTAATACGTCATCCATATAGTTCAAGTTCGTCTCAGCTTCACTTCATTCTTCTTATTCATATCTCATCAACCATGCTTGCCTTTCGCAGATGGTACATGGCCTTGCAATTTTCTTTCATCAATTAACTCAACCCATCACCTTTGCCAAATGTTCAATCAAGATGATTGAATATGTGTTGGAGACGTTCACGATCCGTATAGATCATTCTCCACGTCTCGTACACCAAATGCCTCTAGCATTCTAGGCAGATATAACAGTCCAGCTCCACTAACTAAGTCTATCCAGTTCTTCCAAATCTTCAGTTCCTGCAACGTATAAGAAATCGCCTTTCTTGTCGTTCTCATACACATCCAAATCCTTGCTCCACGTATCGTCATGCTTCGCGAATTCATCCAGTCCTTCCGATAATGCCAAGATCGGCTCATTATCCAATCCACCTCTTCAGCCTCCAAAATGCTTCCTCGTCCTTCTTCACTTCGTCCCTTGCTGGTTCCATGATACGCCATCATCTCTAACTACTCATCATGGTAGACTTAATACTAAAACTCACACTTGAAAGTCTCACGTATAATTCCACTCCAAAACCAACACATACTTCGCCTCACTGTCCTTCTTAGACTTTGAGTAGATCAAGATGTCGTCGATACTCCCGATGACAACTCATTTACATATGTTCATGCACACTCGCTTCATTGACTCCATGAAATCCGCTAGTGCTTTGGCGAAGCCAAATGCATAACCGTAAACCCAAAGCGTTCATACAACATCCTTAGCAGTTTCAACTACGTCCTCCTTTCACCCTCTCCTAGAAGCAATACAAATAATTTCTACCTCGTTCTACTTGCAAAATTCTACACGCATTTAAAAAGACCAATGCTTCCCCTCATCAGACCACTCAACCGCTTTCCACATCCAATCTACTACTAAGCAACTCAACTTTTACCTTGCATCCGTTGCAATTTCCATCAACTCTTGTTCTTGGAATCATTCCATCAACAATTTCCTTGTAAAGGCACTAACTACAACTCCTCTCACCTCCCCTGCTTGCTCTATTTTATGGTTCTACCTCACAGTAATAGGCAAACCTACTAAATTTCAGGAAATTTTCGGAAAACTTACATACCCTACGAACAATCATAAATACCTTTGAGGTATTGTATCCCCTTCCAACACTCTCTATGGCGTGTTACTTGTGCTAGTATCCCACAAATCTCTATTCATCTCCTTGGTACTCCTAAGAGACCTCATGACCACATTAGTTCGTCTACGAACTTCTTTCCTCCCCACTAAGGGTATTCCGGCCGTTCTCTCATGGTCACCTACTTAAGCGTGTAGGCGCGGCCAAGTCTTTCATATGACTACTTCAACGCTCCCAAACAATACGAAACCAAAACTACATCCTGAATCCACCAGATACGATCAACGAATCAAACCAACGGATAACTAACGACATTTCACGTGCACCAGTTAAAACAAGTCAAAAACCATGAGACTCAAAAGAAAACTCAAACCCAAAACGTGTATCATTTCAAAATGACCCATGACAATGAAAAATAATCCAAGAAACACCCAATGGCAACCAAAACATATTACGCCCCGCGACATATTATTTAAACCGTGCAAAAGATCGACATTTCCAAAAGAATATATATCTCTTTTTTTTCAAGAAATTTATTATTACCTCCCACATCTATGTGACTCAAACAATCTACAAACAACCCTCTTGACGAACTCAAAACTCAACTCAAAAACTAGGTATCCCGTGCATCCCAATAATAAAAATAACTACTATTCCAACTCAACCTTTAACCCGACACTTGTACAATAATTCCGGCCATGATACTGACCTCCCATGACTATACCTTCTGAATATTTGAAAAGTACGTTCCGAGTACATAATTTTTGGCTTTTGAATCACTCAAAAAGCTCTAAAAACGAACAAGTTATGACCAAAACAATTTTATACTAGTTGTTTTAAACTAAAGAATAAACTTAGTGATTAATGCAATCCTTTTAAATGAAAAATGTAATTGTATGTGTAATCTTCATAAACTCAATTTAACCTTGTATTAATAATTATAAATGACATAAATCCGTCAAACTCAATTATATAAACTATGTAGGTAGAAAGAAATTTTTACTTCGCTTTATTTCCAAGAAAGTCTTTTAGAATTTGAAATATATAAGTGTTGATTAAAAAGAAATCTTATGTTACATCTTGTTTCAAATACGACTCCAACACCTTACGCTTATTTTACCGAATACAACCAACCATCTAACTCAATATATACCGACCAAAAGAAATGCAAGACCCAACACAAAAGATTTCATTATCTCAAAAGAAATCCCAAGTTATTTCAATAGACTTGAAACCAAAAACACCATTTTAAAACGTACATGTGAAATACGAAACTCAAAGAATACGCTAGAAGACACACTTCAAAAGATTCAAAACGTCGTTGGAACTCCAACAAACTCCAGCACCATAAAACACGAACAAACACAAGGTACGTTCAAGTTATAATAACTAGTGAACGACCATATACCATACCCTAACACGTAGTAGTATATATACATCCGCATATATATACCAATTAAATCTCCCAAAACATACTCGTTATCATATATATCAAGTCGATCGCGTCATACACTCGTTTTCCATACGAGTAATCACCTTTTCACCATCTCACCATGCCACAACAAGGCACAAAACCCATATATTATAAATATACCTAAAATCCACATCTCATCATATACAAGCATGTACTAACCCTCTTTCATGCAATCATACTTAGGAACCCATTGAAATTGTAGTACTTGTATAACTATGTTGGCCACCATACTTATACAATTACCCTTTCCCCAATGCACTCCCTCCTATGATGACACTTATAAAAATCAATACAACACATAACACATAAATCCATCTACTCACATAAGCTCATAACCACATAAACAATAAAGTCCAAAACTTCATTTATTAAAATAACATAGTAATACTCTTGAAATACGTAAATCCATAGTCTAGCTAAAATAGCATAGACTAAATCCAAAACGAAAACATAATCAGTTATAAGTCATGTCGCCCGTAAGAGTGGAAACAGCTTAAAATCCTTCCTACCCGTGTACTCCTAGTAGCTCGAACCACCACACGATTCTTAGGGAACATGACTTAAACATCAAAAGAAAAGTAACATACCTCAGGTTTGTAAAATAACTCGATAAAAGATAGAAACTACCTTGTACTAAATTATGTACTATAATGTACAATTTAAGCAAAATACAACAGTGACTAGCGCGGATGATTATGGTTCAACTAGTACTAGTCACATCCCGAAAAGAAAAATAACATGTGGCTAAGTATGAACTTACTATGGTTCAATTCATACTAGTCAAAACATCGTAATAAACAACATCCAAACACATCAATTATAATAAATGCACACATACTCCTATGACGCCTATATGCATGGACCCTTAAGCTATAGACTAGGCTACGCGACTAGGCAACCTAATTCTCTATAACCATTGGCTCTGATACCATTCTGTCACACCCCACCATGGCGGAATATGGGGCGCGACGTATGGATATCATCACAACATGGCGTG
The DNA here is from genome assembly GCA_025667525.1 of Glebionis coronaria. Lineage (NCBI taxonomy): Eukaryota > Viridiplantae > Streptophyta > Magnoliopsida > Asterales > Asteraceae > Glebionis > Glebionis coronaria. The sequence continues at coordinate 195,546,028 of CM046878.1, forward strand.
TCTATAGAGATAACTATATGAAATAAGAAATGTCATAAAATGGTGACACAAAAGTCATGACAATATCTCATCAAATGCAGGAGTCTAGGTTAGTAGGTAACAGTCCTACCACTTACCCAAGACAAACAATAAACATAAACCAATCAAACATATAGGTGCCAACATGTATCACTTATAAAAAAAACATAAAGGTAAACTAAGAAGGAACGGGGATCTCCTTCTATATGCAATCCTAAGGCAACCAAGTCTAGCCACTTCTATCCTCAAGCTTAAACACATTCACACCTGAAAGAGACACTAAAACACGTCAACATAAAGTTGGTGAGAGTCATAGGTTTAGACTCCAACGCTAAATCAGTTACAAGCTGTGAATAACAACCATCAACACAATAACATATGGACAATGCACTACAATTATGTATTAACAACTAGCATTCAGGTTCAATCAATCATCACAATTCCAAGGCATCACGCCTTACCAACAACCACAATTACCAAGGCGTCACGCCTTACCAACAACCATAATTTCCAAGGCATCACGCCTTACCAAAAACCATAATTACCAAGGCATCACGCCTTACCAACAACCATAATTACCAAGGCATCACGCCTTACCAACAACCATGGTACCATAAGTTCCCATGCACCTATGTACCTTTCCCATCCAAATCATACACGAACAAGAATCACATAGCAGTTAATCACATAATGTACACACAAGTCCATCTCAAACCTTAAAAACATTCACAGCATCAATTTATAAATAACATAATACAGTGTCTCTTCCATCCCATCTGGAAGTCAAAATCAATAGTAAACATGGGACTATGAAACTCACCTGATTGCTTCTTCACAAGTCCTCGCACTAGCAACAAGCTAACAAACCAAAAACACGCAATCAATACATGAACCAATCACTAAGATGGCTCATCAACCTATGATGGACATCTAGCCTATTCCCATATAAATACCTCATTTATAAGCTCTAATCACCCCATTACCCTTCCTTAACAAGTCCTTAACTTGGTTAAGTTTAATAACTATCCCGTTCATATTTTACACAAAACAGACCCAGTTTTTAGGTCTCCAAACTTTAAGTCAAACGTCCACTTAAACATACCCATGGTTTCTGTAAAAGGAATATTCATACTTTTACATATGTTAGATAAAACCTCCCACTTGCCCTAACCTTAAAGCTAATGTTAAGGCCCCGATATATGTATATATATTGCTACCTATCCAGAATTCACTGATTTTAAACGTATGAAAAGTTTGCTACCATTAGAGGGTCTTACCCTAAACCACAATCTTAGCCCAAGTTCAGATACTTACTACAATATATAAACCATCTCTCATGTTCGTGAGAAGATCCTAATACAACCCTACGTACCCCAAACAACCCAAAACTTAAAAAGAAAACAGGCTGATTACAAAACTGTTTTGACCTCCGAGTGTTGTAACCTGTTTTTGAGCCACTTCCCTACCTCCAATTTAGTTCTCGTTTCTTCCATTAGAAAGCCACTTCAATTACCTTTTCAGGGATACTTGGATCGCATCTTGAATGTTTCTAGAACTCCCGATATGATCAAAACAATTGACTCCAAATTCTGCCCAGTTTTTTAAAAACGGGTTTAACAAAATCAACCTCATTAATTAACCCTAATCCCTCTAATTACAAGCCCTAATCTATGTAATCATTATAACACCATTAATATAACATTAATTTATTGTTTTAATATAAACCCTAACCTAAATCCATCATAAGATGAATGAGAAAAAATTAAAAACAATTAAATTGAAAATGGATTTGAAGATTTTACCTTAGAATTTTTGAAAGAAGAAAAATTAATGAAGAACCCTAAATTCCTCCATAGATGTCGACCCATAATTGATCTTCAGGGATTTTATGGAGTGTTTTGATAAAAATAAGGCTTTATATACTTTCCTAACAAGTTCTTGGCCCATTACAAAAGCCCGGTTCCCCTTTTTCCTTTTTTTCCCTTTTCTTTTTCTTCCTTGCGTCCCAAAACCGACTTACACATATATTTTTATATTTTTTTTCTTTTTATTATTAATATATGTATTAATAGTATTACCTTAATTTTCCTTAATTTATTTCAGCTCCTAAAGCCTCCAAAACCTCAAAACCGTAAAACTAGTCAAATTTACGCGTTTTACCGTAAAAGACGTAAAATATACACTTTTAAAAAAAATTCTCAAATTTTGAAATAAACTTTATAACTAAGTCCTAAATGACTTAAAACCATCTCGAAAAATATCCATATGACTAAACACCTCATCCGAGACCTCTAAATGCTAAACCGTAAATCGTAAAAATACGATTTCCTATAATACATATACGTATACTTAAAAACACCAAATAACACCATCTCACTTCATAGTCACTACCATGTGAACTCATGAATATGAAATCATCACACATCGTTTCATTCACAAGGTACCCCATACCGGAAATGATATCCAAACCACAATCTATACACACCAATAAGCACATAAACACGTAAAGACACGCAACCAACACAAAATAAAACTAAGTGACGAACCTCAAAACCAGGGTTGTCACAGGTAATTGAAATTTACCCTTTGTTTTAGTGAGAGGAGTTACTAGGTTCTTGATGGTAAAGAGTAACTCCTTTTGATCCGAAATTGGGGGAAAGGTAAGTGTTTGCCGCAAATATTGTTTTAATGTTTCAGTTGTACACATTTGGCCCTTAGTCTTTGGAAAATAATGAATAACTAGTTTCTTTTTCAAGCAAACCCGTTTTCCTTTGTAAACTAAGTTTCTGATTTCACACATTGGCCACAAAAAGTTTCAAAACAAGGTTTTAGGGCGTTTACAAGTTTAGGCTATTTACAACTTCAGTCCTTTTGATATTAACTCCATTTTTAAAGGACTAGAAGTGTAATTTTCTTGATCTTCAAGGGTCTTCTTTGATCTTTTACTTCATGAGGGACCATATTTGGCAATTTAGAATTGTTGAGGGACTAAACTTGTCATTTTTTCAAAGTTAAAGGACCATTTTGTAATTTTGACAAACTTAAGGACCAAACTTGTATTTATGAATTCACAAGGGTTTTAAGTGTCATTTCTTCATTCATTGAGGATCAATCTTGTATTTCTTCAAGTCTTCAAGGGTTAATCTTGGATAATTCATGAACTAGGGCCCGGTTCTTTGTACGGCTTCGTTTCTCGTGTCCGTTTTTCCTTGTTTCTTGTGATCTTTTGTCTTTTTCACGATATCCATACCTAAAACACACAAGTAAACAAATACAAGCATATATATGGTAATTTATGACAATTTAATGAATTTAAAGCCCGAAAAGAACGATGAGATCGTGTATAAATGCCATCTCTTCAAGTCCGTACATTTGGTATGTACCGGCAGAATTGTAAATGGAGTAAAAGGTTTAATAACGTATAACAATGAACGTGTCTAGTAATTGTCACTTTTTTGGGTTTTGGCATGAGTTTATATGAACTCTGAGTGTTCTTAATTATTTACATACAGTGCTTGAAGGTACTTGAAGGTTTTGATTCATTACACGTTTTGTTTGTTAGGTGTTGTATTTGATTTTCCAGGACGTCCTCATCATGGGTGATTGTTTTCGTCTACGTCTTTGCTAATACTACCACTACTACTTAAGGTGAGTCTATACCCTCTTTTTCTACTGTATTTTAAATGATTTTTTCCCACGAGGGGGATACATGCTATTTAAATGAAAAGGAACATAAGTCGTGAATGATTATTGGACCCGAATGATGTCTTGAATTATGTTAAGTAGCTAGTTGCCAAAGACCCTAAATTCATGAACCGTTAACTATTGTTTGATCCTTGTGTGGATTGGAAATAGCCGCTTGAACAATTGATAGTATTATTGGGTTAACGACCCTATCCTAGACGAGAGCTAGTACGTTGACTACCCTCTGCGTATGGATAACTTGTGTTGAGAAAAAGGTATAATTGGCAACAAATACCTAAGAGGGGCAATGACTTGATTTAAATCACGCCAGAATTTGGCGCGGGTGATTAGTTTATGGGGTCGGTGTCATGAGCTTAAACATTATTAAATAGCTTATGCTATAATGAGTAATACCTAATAATAGTTTGTAATGAACTGCATACTATTGAATAATCGTGAATCATTTTTATACTTATGTTCAATTGTGATTTTGTAAACCTATAGATCACGCTCAACATTATTTGTTGACGATTTTAAGCATGTGTTTCAGGTAATTGAGGATGATTGTGGCGGAGCATGCTATGGATGTTGTTGTGGCTTGTGGACGGTCTAACTTATTTTCCTCCCTTTTGATCAAAGACAAATTTTATATTTCATGATGTCTTGTAAAACAATTTGGGTTGGTTTTTATGGGTTGAGATTTGTGGGGACCTAACGCTACTCTGTTATAACTTCTGGGGTTGGAAACATTTAGACACTGATGTTGTTGACAATTTAATTTGGTTAAATTTACTTAATATTTAGACGTCTCTTTTGAGTCGTTCAATATGACTTGTGTGAAATGATTCTTTGACTAGCACCCACTTGTGATATTCCGCTGCGCAAGGTAAATTGGGGGTGTTAGAGATTGGTAATCAGAGCCACAAGTTATAGAGAACTAGGTGTTTTTTAAAAAGGTCCTAAACTATAACTTTTGGTGTCGTAAATATTTTGTTCCCAAAGCACAAAACTATCCCGCATGGCTCCAGTAAGATTTCTTTTAGCATTGTTTTATTATTAGATGTATCCCTTTGAAACTGAAATGATTTCCTGAGTATTTATTAAGTAAATACTATGGTATTATATGAAGGTATTGTGAACGTACGCGGAGTACTTAACATCATAATTTTTGCATTGCATTTGTTGATAAAAAAGTTGGATGGACCGAGCTTGACCCGAATTAGGCTTAATTCGGGGTCTTGTGGACTCCGGCTCTTGCACCAAGTGAAACTTGTTAAAGGACCATGCACACTAAACAGACACCGTTAGGCTTACCGTGGGTTTTTGACCCACGATTAGACTTCAGCGTGAGAGTAAGTAATCGGTTTGAGTATGTAAGTGTTTAGGGTATTGTGTGTATCGTACCTTTATGGAACCGTGGGGTTCCTTTTATACTCGAGAGAGTCCAGGCTGGATTCCTTGTTCTTGCGGCCTAAGGAAGAGATAATGACTCGGAATAGCATGATCTTTATCATCTAAATAAGGCAAGTGTATATCCCTTTTCCTTAGGTGAACATAACTATAATATAAGTTATATTCTGTCTGATCCTGTCGCGCTGCAACAAGGACCTGGCTAAGTAATCAGCCTTATGTGCGACAGCGGCTTACCGGGCCACCTGGGCTGCGTGCGCACATCGCACAAGTATCCAATCCATGCCTGATGGATGCGGGTAGTACCCGTGAGTCGGACTATCCAGCCCGACTAGGGACTATACGTCATCATGTCCCCCCAGTCTAGTGGTCACAGGTGCCAACCGCAGCTACTAGACCATGAACCGTCAAGGCCCCTCACCCATATGATAAAAAAGAAGACCCCACACCATACAATAAGTTCAAACAAGTATCCACGTCAGACTCCACTACCACCTTCCTTTATTGAAAACCGGGAAAAGCATTAACCCCGTCAGAAAAACAATCAGCGAACACCATAGGATGAAAAAAATGTTATAGACACGTGCCGCAAGATCCCATACACCCATAGGGTATATAAATGTAGTCTGACAGCCTGTCAATCCCTTTCTTCACCTTTCCAAAAAAAACCTTCCCACCATTGTTGAAAAAAGCAAGAACTACCATCCGTAACAAAACATACTACCCTTGTTCCTGTTTGTAACCAACCATAGAAAAATGGTAGCCCAACTGTTGATGTGACGTCCCGTATATCCGAACAAGAGCTCTCCCGTTTCATCACCAAGTACCATATTCCTTCAGATCTCCATCCGACTGTGCCGGATCCACAAGTGCATATTGGAAGTTTTCCAGACGGAAAAATTGGTATATACACCAGGTTCATTGAGTTTTCTAACAATCTCATTCCTTTAAGCCGCTTTCTGATAGACATACTAAATTATTATAGTGTACACCTCTCCCAGTTGCATTGTATAGGTGCCGCCAAAATCTCAAATTTTGAGATAAATTGCTTACTCAAAAATGTTGACCCAACCATAAACTTGTTCCGTGCTTTCTATCGACCCACATGGATGAACGGATGGATAACCTTCGCAAAACACCCTGGTCAGCTACAATGCTACTCTGAAAAAATAGATTCCCTAAAGAAGTGGACCGACAAATTCTTCTGGGTAGACAAAGTTGTTTTCCCATTTGACTATGATTTCATCACCCCCGAGACAATGATAAAAGATGATCGCCCTATTGCTGGCTCGTATAACGATGCAGACACACAATTAATTAGTGCTGATCGGATACCGACGCAGGAATACCCTGAGACGCTGTTATACGACCTAGGACTGAGTCACACGCCAAGTCATCCTGCGAACCACCTTCCACAATACTTTGATGACTTCAACCACGGTAAGAAAGTTCTGTCTCGTTTGCCTCCCCCTCTTCTCTTCTTATTGTTTGTTACCAGAAATGAAAACAACTCATGCGCATTGATAGGTGTGTAAACACCCATCCTTTTTACCACTTAACTATAATAATAACCGTGCCAAAATGTGTATTTTATGTCATAAATGTCGGAATTATGTGTGGTTTGTGTTTTTGTTGTGATTTAGGACGAAAATGTGAAAAGGGGAGAAAACACGGGCATTCACAGGCTTTTATCGAAGAAAAAGACAAAAGACGAAGTCAAGAAATCAAGAGTGCAAAAAGAACAGAAGTCCAAGACCAATTCTGAAGATTTATCGAAGAAAAAGTCAAAAGACGGAAGTTTACTAAAAGCCGAAGAACTCAAGTCTAATTTATTGAAGCAATTCAAGACGAGTTTAAAGAAATCCAGAGACGAAGTCATTAAAGTCGAAGCACTAAGAAGATTAATGTCACACCCCACCATAGCGGAATATGGGGCGCGACGTATGGATATCATCACAACATGGCGTGTCTATAGAGATAACTATATGAAATAAGAAATATCATCAAATGGTGACACAAAAGTCATGACAATATCTCATCAAATGCAGGTGTCTAGGTAAGTAGGTAACAGTCCTACCTCTTACCCAAGACAAACAAGTAACATAATCAAAACAAACATATGTGCCACAGTATCACTTATTTAAATGAGCAAATAAAAACTAAGAAGGAAACGGGGATTCTCCTTCTACATGCAATCCTAAGCTTCTCCAATCCTAGCCACTTATGTTCTCATGCTTAACCATAGTATCACCTGAAAGAGACACTAAAACACGTCAACATAAAGTTGGTGAGAGTCATAGGTTTAGACTCCAACGCTAAATCAATTACAAGCTGTGAATAACGAACACAAATACATTAACATATGGACAATGTGCTACAATTATGTATTAACAACTAGCATTCAAGATCAATCATTCCAAACCAAAATCCAAGGCTCCTACCTTGCCAAACAACATGATACCATAGATGATCACACTATGTACCTATCCCCAGGCCACTACCTTGTCAAACCACAAGGCCACTACCTTGTCAAACCACAAGGCCACTACCTTGTCAAACCACAATAACTGAGACGGCACGTGTCCCCCGATTCAAATCATACACAATCAAAAATCACATAGCAGTTAAACACATAATGTACACACAAGTCCATCACAACCTCAAAAACATTCACAACATCAATTTATAAATAACTCAACACAGTGTCTCTTCCATCCCATTTGGAAGTCCAAAAACAATAGTAAACATGGGACTATGAAACTCACCTGATAGCTTCTTCACAAGTCCTCGCACTAGCAACAAGCTAACAAACCAAAAACACAAAATCAATACACGAACCAATCACTAAGATGGCTCGTCAACCTATGATGGACATCTAGTCTATTCCCATATAAAAACTTCATTGATAAGCTCTAACCATCCCATTACCCTTCCTTAACAAGTCCTTAACTTGGTTAAGTTTAATAACTATCCCGTTCATAATTTTACACAAAACAGTCCCAGTTTTTAGGTCTCAAAACTTTAAGTCAAACGTCCACTTAAACATACCCATGGTTTCTATAAAAGGAATATTAATACTTTTATATATGTTAGCTAAAAATTCCCACTTGTCCTAACCTTAAAGCTACTTTTAAGGCCCCGATATATGTGTATATATTGCTACCTATCCAGAATTCACTGATTTTAAACATATGAAAAGTTCATTACCATTAGAGGGTCTTACCCTAAACCACAACCTTATCCCAAGTGCAGATACTTGCTACAATATATAAACCATCTCTCATGTACGTGAGAAGATCCCAATGCAACCCTAAGTACCCCAAACAACCCAAAACTTAAAAAAAAACAGGCTGAATTCAAAAATGTTTTGACCTATGACTATTGTAACCTGTTTTTGACCCACTTCCCGACCTTCAATTTAGTTCTAGTTTCTTGAATTAGAAAGCCACTTCAATTACCTTTTCAGGGATACTTGGATCACATCTTGAATGTTCCTAGAACTCCTGATATGATCAAAACAATGACCCAATATTTCTGCCCAGTTTTTAAAAACGGGTTTAACAAAATCAACCTCATTAATTAACCCTAATCCCTCTAATTACAAGCCCTAATTTATGAAATCATTATAACACCATTAATATAAAATTAATTTACTGTTTTTAATTAAACCCTAACCTAAATCCATCATAAGATGATCATAGAAAACATTAAAAACAATTAATATGAAAAGGGTTAAGAAGGTTTTACCTTTAAATTAATGGAAGATGAGAAAAAACCCAATTTTTGAAGAACCCTAATTTTTCTCTTTTTTTGTGTCGACTATAACTCCAGGGAATGAATAAAATTCGTTTGGTATTAAGTGTGGGGGTTTCTTATATAGCAAAACAATCATTGTCCAAGTATAACACTTGTTTCCTTTTTCCCTCTTTTCCTTATTTTTCTTCTTTGGTGCGTCTAAACCGACCCAAACACCCCTAAATTCGTTTTTTTTTATTTTTATTATTTAATATTATGTTATTAATATTACTTTAATTTTCCTTAATTTATTTCAGCTCCTAAAGCTTCCAAAACCACAAAACCGTAAAACTAGTCAAATTTACGCGTTTTACCGTAAAAGACGTAAACTATACACTTTTAAAAAAAATCTCAAATTTTGATGTAAAATTTATAACTAAGTCCTAAATGACTTAAAACCATCCTGAAAAATATTCATATGACTAATTACCTCATCCGAGCCCTCTAAATGCTAAACCGTAAATCCTAAAAAAAAAAATACTATTACTATAATACTTATACGTATACGTAAACACCAAAATAACACCATTTCATTTCATAGTCACTAACTGTGAGCTCAGGAACATGAAATAATCGTTTCTCAATTTACTTATGAGTACTTCTATACTCATAAATGGTAACCACACCAACCTCAATCACACAAAACAAACACGTAATCACACAATTCAAGTAAGCACACATAAAATAACCTAAAAGTAAGACCAAGTGACAAATCCAAAACCTAGGGTTGTCACATCACTCCCTCCTAATAGAAATCTCGTCCCGAGATTTACTCCCAAACTCAAACTTACTCTCAGCAACCAAACGAGGATACATATCCCTGATAAAACCTTATGTTCAAACGTGAACCCAGTTTAAACTAAAATAATTTCAACCAACAACACATGAGCCTTAACCGTCTGCGAGGAAACTTATTAAAACCATAAAGTTATGTAACCAACCTAACTAAATCTCGCAACTCATCAAACAAGAACTGTCTTGAAAACAAGTTAGGAGCCATCACATAACTTGACGGGTTTAAAACTGTCACCCAAATTTCAGTCTTACTCATAAATACCATAAATCAAAACTCATCAAGATATAACCATGTGCTCTAAGGTCTAAATAAATCTCAATTCTATCCCAACTCATCTCTATGTTAACCCTCCAAGTATTCATTAACCCAAAATACCCAAAACATAAGTTTAAACCATGTTGTCTGAAAATTAACCTTGAACTTGACACTTGTACAATTAGTTAGACTTAGCTACTGACCTCCATTTGCTAAACATTCTGAATATTTGAAAAGTACGTTCTGAGTACATAATTTTAGGCTTTTGAATCACCCAAAAAGTTTTAAAAACGAACAAGTTATGACCAAAACGATTTTTACCTAAAACCTGCCTAGGCATTAGCGACAATTTCTGACAGTTTAGCGACATAATTTGACAGTTTAGCGATAGTTTCTGCCTACTCCGATTTACACCCAAAAACGATTTTAAACCCTAATTTATTTTAATTCCAGAAAATTAAAACTCTCACCCATCATATGATTAAATACATGACTTTAACATATTTAATTTAATTAAAAAAAAATTCTAACTAAAGAACAATAACTTTAGGTGATCAAAACCAAAATATTTTAAAATAATCAAGCCATGCTTAAATGTAATTTTTTTTTATATTCCACCTTATTTCAAACACGTTTTCGACACCTTACCCTAATTTTATGGACTACCAACAACTAATTTTTTTTATTTTTTTTTACTATTTGCAAGTTCCATTTTTTTACCATGTAAGACTCAAAACAAAAGATATCGTTATTCCAAAATAAATCTTCACCCTCTCAATAGCTTCTACACCAAAATTACCGTACAAACAACCACGTGAAATGAGAACTCGATAAATGCGCTACTACAGAAGTTGAACATCCCAAAGAGGAAAGAGCTAGAAAACCATCCTAAGAATACAACCGATAAGTAGAAGGGAAATATACATATATAGGCATACGCGTACATACACTCAAATCCATCCAACGTATACTATACAAACATGTATTAACCCTCTTTCATGCAACCATACTCAGGAATCCATTGATGTTGTGGTACTTGTATAACTATGTTGGCCACCATACTTATACCAGTCCCCTTTCACTAATGCACTCCCTCCTATGATGACACTTATAAGAATTACTACTACACATAACACATCAGTCTACCCACTCAAATAAGCACATAGATCCTACAACTCATATAAGCACATAACCACAACATAAAGTAAGATCCAAAATCCATGTATTAAAATAACGTAGCCGATGCATGAAACATATAAACTCGTAATCCAGCTGAACCACCGTAGACAAAATTCAAAATGTATAAAGAACATGAAAACGTAATTAAACGGAATCCAAAAATGACTAGCGTATACGACTATAGTTCAACCCGCACTATTCAAAACTCGAAAAGAAAATAACATGTAGCTACGTATGAACTTACTATGGTTCAATTCATACTAGTCAAAATATCGCAATAAATAACATCCAAACACATCAATTAATATAAAATGCACACATACTCCTATGACGCCTATATGCAGGGACCCTTAAGCTATAGTGTGACAATCCGTCAATTTACGATTGATATTTTATTCTCAATATTTATTTGAAAATATTATTTTATGAACTCACATATTTTTGGGAAGAAATTTGGATTTACTTCTTGAAGTAGCATCGACTACGTCTAAACCGGAGGATTCAACGTTACGTGATTACGTTTACAAACACCGTTTTTGGTGACAGTCCGACATTTCAGAAAATAAATTTATTTGTGAATATTATTTTGGAGTTTTAAATTTGTGTTGGTTCATAAACTCATAAATTTACGAGAAGAGATTAGGACTTACAATTTTATTTTAACGTCCTTTACTACTAAACCGGAAACCTTAGGATTACGTATTTATGTTTTCGAACTCCGTTTTTGATGAAACAATTTTTATTGGATTCGTTTTGTGACGTTGATTCATAATTTATAAAAACGTTTTTCGTAAAACGACCCGAGGGCACGCAAATCGAGGAAACTAGAATCGAAGAATACCCGTAAATTAGTGGGATGAGACAAAACAAGTTTTGCCCCACCCCACTAACATAGGATGGCCAAGAGAGCACCAACACATCTCATGATGTGTCAAGTATAACTAACAAGTGTTACACTTGTTAGCTAAGCTTACAAAGTAAGCTAACTCATAACTTCAAACCACAAAACCACTAAACAAGAACCATAGACTTCATTTTTACATGCAAACCACTCTCATTCTCTCCTCTCTCTCTAAAATTCGTCCCATGTCACCCTAAACACCCATTTTGATCAATTTTCAACCACAATATTTGGTGTTATACACACATATGATGGAAACCCCTTCAAGCTCTATTGATTGGAGGTGATCTTAACATGTAAAAAGGAGTTTTCAAGGGAGTTTAGGGCTGATTTCTCAAGGAGTTTTCATGAAGAACAAGGGCTGATTTTTGGATGAATCTACAAATACTTGGTGATCCTAGAAGTGGTGTTGATATCACATAAGATTGGTTACCCAAAACCAAGTCTTGTTCATCCAAAAACTCATCATTTCATCACCTTGGTGGTATAAAGATTGTTCTCCTCATCTTCTTGTTATTTTTGATTATGTAATCTTGTATTTATTTTACTTATGTATATGTATATGATGATGAATGATGATTAAAAGTGTTGTGTGGGGATTTGTTGTTGATAAACATGACTAAAAAGGTGAAAAATATAAGAAACAAGGCTAAAATCTTGTCTAAATTTGTTGGCTGTATAAAACAGTAAAGAACCATATGGTAAACTGATAAAATGATGAAGTAGAATTGATATAAAGTAAGCTATGAGTCTTGTACACATGTGAGAGTTGGCCATGCAATGGAATCATTGTAAAGAGTGAGATATGATCAAAACAAGTTTAAGATACAAATCTGAGTTCACTGTTTTGGACGATTTTTAGAAAATATTTAGAAGATGATTCAACAGTAGCTATACAAGAGTTAAATGTAGCACATATCATATAGTTTATGTGATAAAAAATTTAGCTTCTATCTCTATATAGAACTCAATATATGACAGTTTTGATGAAAGTGAAGATAAAAATCAGATTTTTGGAAATTAAAGTATATTACTATTATATAAGCACTCAAAATTTAATAGTATAAAATGTAAAATAAAAACCCACTAACTTATAGATTTTATTTATATAAGTATGTAAAAGGTTAAATAAGTGGACATTTTATAAAAATGGTAACTTGTTAAGTTTTATAAGTTATAAAACTATAAACTTGATTTTTACGACTTTTTCGGCTATCGCCGTAAAATTAACGTTTTTGTTAAATAAAACTTAGATGGTTGGACCCGTCTAATGTAAACTTTATAAAACTTATATACTGATATATAAACATGTATAACAAGTAAAAACCGATAAAACCCGAACTATAGGACATACGGACGTTAACGGACTAAATTAACGTTATTGGACTAACAATACAACAAAAATGGACTAAAACACTTATAAACTTATTATTGGGCTTAACCCATTTGGGCCCAACTTGTAAAGATTAAGTACTGATAATATAGGTATAAAAGGGATTAAAACAAGTTAAAGTACTTATAATAGGCCTATTGGACCTAAAACACGTAAATAGGTAAAACGAGAAAACTAGTATAAAAGTTATCGACACATAGCACAAAAATGAGTAAATGAGAACATGTAAACCCACTTGATCATCATATATATATAATCATCATATGTATACATAATTGATATTTTTATAAAGTCATTGGACAAACGTCTAAGACCGATTATTATATATATAGGTTTCCGTGATTGAAGCACGTACCGTACGTCCGAATTGCCGATAACCGCCTTCCCATATCAACGTGAGTTCATAGTCTCGCACTCTTTTAAATGTTTTATGAAATGTTTTATAAACCCGCGAGGGAGATAACATGTTAGTTTTTATAAAATAGGACACCATTTGTCCCGATTGTTTGTTTATTGATTTGGACCCGAATGATTGTATGACCCGATTGTATGACCCGATAAATGATTAAAGGACCCGATAGATGAAATCAAATGGATTATTAAAGTTAGGTTATGTCACTAAAAGTCCCATTAGCATGAATTGTGAACTACCGGGATTGGTAGACGCTTATGCATATAATAGTACTATTTGGGGACGATCACCCCAGTTCGCGCCTTGACGGTTGATCCCCGTCGTGCCACATTGATTGGTAAGCGAATTTATGTATGCGAAGATTTCTATAGCGTGACCTTTGTGACGACACGCTACTTTAGATGGGCAAATTGAGTATCGGGTTAGCTACCCGTTGTTTGTTTTAGTAAGGTAACAATGTCATGCGGCTTATAATAATCCACACTAACGAAATACTACTAGGCGCACCGAATTACGATGTATTGTCTGACTAGCAATACAGGGTCATACTATTGATATTATGTTCGTGTTTTGGTTTTCATAACCATATTCATATAACGGTTTTTATTTTCATACAACGTTATAAGACGTATTGTATGATTGTTTTTACGACATTGGCTCGTATAATGATTTTTAAGGCAAATGCCTATATTATGATTTTCGATAAAGATTTGTATAAAATGACTTTGGCTATTTTATGGCCTATTAAAATGATTTGTACAAAATGATTTTCGGTAATAATTTTATACCGATATTATATTGATGGTTTATTAAACTCTATGAATTCACTCGGCGTTATCGCTGACCTTTTCTTTTAACATGTTTTATCTCAGGTACTTGAAGGTAATTCTCGGGAAGACGACAAGAATTCATGGCCCGCACTTAAACAATATTTTCCATTCAAATACTTTGTAAAACATTGTATGAAATAATATGACTTGGGACCGATGTAACTTTGATATTTATGAATGGAAATGATCTATTATTAAACGACGCGATTTTTATGCGTTGTCTATGATTGAGTAATGTGCTATCCCGTAACACCAACGAGTCTTCCGCTGTATTGAGTTGTATAAATTTGCGGGTGTTACAGTTTGGTACCAGAGCTCTCGTTATAGAGAACGAAAGATTTTTAAAACCAAGGTTTTGAATAAAACATTTCAAAATCTTTTTACTATAAACATTTTTCTCAAAATGTCTAAAAATCTTTTGACTATAACGGTGCCGAAGAATTCCCGAGTTACCGACAAGGCCAGACTGAGAAGTGTTATTTTAATATATATATATATATATATATATATATATATATATATATATATATATATATATATAACTTGGATTATATATATACATATGATGTAATTTGATTACATGATTATTTGATGATTATTTCTATATTTATACGAGGTATTTATACGACGTAGATTGTCACAAGAAACCCTAATTCCCCTAGTAAATTAATCGAAGCTATTCTCGTAGGAATTCTAGCTATCCTAGATCTAAACCAAGTTGTGGATATTTATGATCCCAACAAATGGTTGATATTCGTAGAAATGTAGATATTAGTTGATTGTGATGTTGAAGAAGAATTGGCGAGATTATATCTGATATCGATGTCATGACGATCTTTCCTTATAGAGTGGAGTTTGACAAAATGTTACCACCTAGAAAGATGTCATCTGATTCGTTGTCATCCAATTCTTAAATTGAAATCGAAAGGGTGAATGTTGCACTTGAGGCTGTCATTGGAACCATTACCCAAAAGCCTCATGCCACTAGTACCTTTCCGATAAGTCTAATTGAATGTGTGAGTCATCTCATGCTAGTGACTTATTTGATAATTGTTGTTATAAGAGTTATAGGATTGGAAATTAAGTGTTGTTCATATTGAGTTTTTATTGCCCTATTAAGGCCTAAGAATAAAGTTGGAGTATTGGGAAATGAGGTAAGATATCGAATTGAGTGTAAGTTGATTAAAACTTGAATAAAGTAAAATTTAACTTGTATGGAATATGAGATTGTTAAGAGGAAGTCGTTAAGTTTTGTGATTGAATTATAAGGTTTTAATTGATTGTTAGTTTGTGTTAAGGGTTGTTCCTAGGCCATTGTCCACTAATGAGGATGCCCAGTGTCCAAGAAATAAATTGAAGAAATCTTCTTCTAAATTGGGACTGATGGATATTCCGGGACAGGTGGGACACCTAATGACTCTTGTGGATTAGTATTCATTGTGGTATCTTTTAAAAATCCCTAACTTAACTGAGACATCAGTTGGTAGGATGAGTTCTGAGAATTGCATGACATAGTGACACGTAATGTGTTACGGTACAATTTTGACTTGTTTGTGATTAATGAAAAGACTACCTTTGATTGCTAAATTCTACATGTGTTGATGTTATCTATCTTTTCTTGCTTCTTCCTAACGCTAGCATTAGTGATGCAACCATTGAACAAGTACTTATCTCGAATTGAGTTACGTTGTGGATTATTCTTTTAGAGTGCCATCGAGATCATGAACCTCATGATTTATTTGGCTAAGCTCATTTCCTATCATATTGTAGTTAAGTTCTTGGTGAACAACTCTTCATCACTCCTTTGTAGATCACACATTGTTTTTATAAAGTTAAAACCGTATCCTTTGAGAAAATTTAATTTTCAAAACAATAAGGATTATTCAAAGTGAGATTTATAAGTGATTGATATAGAAATGAAGTTGTTCATGAGACGCTTTGGAAACTTATTTATTTCCGTAACAAAGAAAATCTTTGTAAATTTATTCTTGATTCTTATTTAAGAATTGAGCATGAAAATGTTTTTATTATAAACATGATGATAAAATTTTGACGAACTGAGTATTGCATCGTTAATCTTGAAATTGTATATAGTTGCGCGCCTACATACAATTTGGAATGGACTATGCAAGGCTGATTAGTAGTCACCATAAGACTAAATGAATAAACACTACATTTTCTTTGAAAATTATGAAAGATTAAATTTTATGAGATCTGCAAGAAGTGCAAAAATAGGGACATAGTGTTAGGGACACCTACATATGTGCCCGTACCATTTATTCTTCTGAGTCGAATTTACTCATCTGTGGAAATTGTTTTATTTAACAATTGACAATTCTTTCTTGTCCAATTCTCCCGTAGTGAGATTCTTAGGAAAAGTATCTGATTATCGAGTGTTGATACCCGACTGGATGTATCGACGTTCCTATCATTTCTTTTGATTTGATTTCATTTGAATGAACTGGGTGACGATCCGAGGAGCTTTCGAATGCGTACTCAAATTATGAAAACATTGAATATATTCATATTTGTTAAATGTTTTCGTCTGTATCTGATTTGAAATTCTCTCGCGTAGATTATGCGTTGACCTTACTCTTTAGATGAAAGTTATGTCTCCAGATATCCTTGAACTTGTGAAGGATTATGAGTTATTATTAGTCTTTTGAGAAGTTCACATCTTATCGACGGCAATAAAACTGGAAAGTTGATAATGCCAGTAGAATAGATTGATTGATTATGACATGACGACATTGTCTTAATTGATGGGAACTCGAATAGAATTCCCCTAAATGATAAGATGTTGATTATCAAAAGTGATCTAAATAATTCTTGATGGATGCCCGTATCCTGCATTTAGACTTAAAAATTATACTGTGAATGGTTGTGAATTAATCATAGATATTATAATCTAGAAAGAACTTAAACTAAAATTATTAAAAGATGTTTATGTTATCTAAAACTTTAGTAAGTATTTGTTGATGAATTACCTAGACATTCGCCATTAAGGCAAGTTGAATTTGGTATTGATTATATTTCCGGTGCTGCACTTGTGACTTGTGCACTGTACGTCAGCACTATCTGAATTTAAGGAATTACCATACAACTAAGAGAGTTGTCGGAGAAAGATTTTATTATACCAAGATTGTCATCCTGAAGAGCTATGGTATTATCATTCCTTATATTTATAGATTACTGTGAACTGAGTAAATTGACAATCGAAAACGATATCCATAACTCGAAATGGAAGATTTGTTCGATCATTTACAAGGTTTTTGATCCTCAGCATGGTTATCATCAACTTCGCAACTGCGAAAAAGATTATCTATTCCAATCACTACATCCGGTACTTGTAATGAATGTTATGAGTTTCACGTGATGTCGTTTGGATTGACCAATGCACATGTAGCATTCATAAATTTGGTGAATCGCGTGTGTAGGCTGTAATTTGATAAATTCATGCTTGTGATCATTAAGGATCATTTGTTTGTTTATAAGAATAAGAATGAGTTAATAATTATTTATAGATTGCCCTGAATTGGCCGAACAATGAAAACATGTACCTTAATATTTAACATATGATTAAAGACTTAATCCTTTACATGATTTAACCGTATGATTAATAGATAATAGAATATAAATTGACTCTTCAAAATTTAGAAGTCATTTAGAACTTTGAGTTATACTAAAAAGAAAGTGCAAATATATTTTGACAAATATTTTAACAAAGGATTTTAAAGGGATTATTCCCTTATACACAAACCATTTAACTAAACTTCTGTTTAGGGGTAAATGTTTGTGTATACCTTAAAACAACCTAAGAAGAATTGAGGAAACTACATAAACCATGACTTAAAACTTGAAACGACAATTTTTGCTTTTCAACAAGAAAATTTTGACCACAATATAAACAAAGATTTTTCGAACATTTACGAATCTTATTAAATATTTTCAATAAATCAACAAAAATCTTGTTAATTAAATTCAAATTTATTTTGAACATTTTATATAATTGGTCGAACTAAGAAATTTAAAATTTTTACGTTTACGTTTCATAAAAATTTAATAACTATTGTTAAATTTACATATAATAATTATCCACGCTTAAAACGCTGGATTGAGAAAAACTGATAAAAATGATAGATAAGACGAAACTGAAACTTAGAAAATGTGAAGAAAGGTGAACGTAATTACTGACGCATAATATAGAAAGAATATCTGAGTGAATTGTGGACATGATAATTATATCATCAGGAAAAATGAATATAAATACTGACACATTATGTAGGAAAATATAAAGAACCAATTAGGATGTGTTCCGTAATAATGAAATAAATTGCTGAACGATATAAAAATAAACAATGTTTGTAAAAAGGATGATATAGATAATAAAAGGAGTTCGCGTCTAATGTGAACCATTAAAAGTGAGAAGCCAATAGCGTTAAATGTTTTAAAGGCCACTTGTGGTTGTATAAATATAGAGGATTGTGAGATATAGTTATATTGGAAATCTTGTAAGTATAAGTATTATATGTATGTCATTTTGACGAAAAGTATCTTTGTCTAAAGAAGTTGTACTGATGACGAATTATGAAGGCAGACACCGCCTCATACATTAGTAAACGTTTAACTATTGCAAAGGTCATCATCTGAATTTGATTCGATTTGGGTCATCGTCGACAGACTGACCAAATCTGCTAATATCATTCTCGTTAATGATAGAATCTTGATGAAGAAATAGACTCTTTTATTTAAAGGAGTTATGTAAACATAGTGTGCCTGTATCGATCATCTATATATCAAGATCCTCGCTTCGCATCGAATTCTAGAGATTTGCTCAGAAATCATTGAGAACGAACCTTGATGAGAGTACTATGTACCACCCCAATCGAAGGGACGAGGTAAAGTAACGATACAAAGTAATATAAGTGTTGTTTTATGTTTGAATGATTGACCTTTGGTAATGAACCGTATAATCGTTTTCCTTTGGAAAGATTATCATTGATAATCATCGTATTAGGATTGAGATCGAATCTTGTTAGGATATATATTAGAGCATTTGTAAGCAGGAGTTGAGATGAAGACACCCGACACACACCCATTGTGAGTTGGACATGTCTTTTAGGTTTAAGGTTTCCTATGATGGCGAACCTAACCTTGCAAAATACCTGACCCGCGAGATCTGAAATGATTGTTGAAATTAGGATCTGAATATTGACTGCCGGTAGTAGGCAGGAGGTTATGTGAATATGAAATGTAGATCTTGAAGTGCCAAATGGGTAGCAAAGTTATGCCACAATTTTTAAACTTGGAAAATGAATTCATGATCTGACAAATCATAGGATATAAGTCCCCATTGTATGGGACCATAGAGATGATGTAAAAAGATTGGTTTGAAAGGCATATAAGCTGGATCTACCCTAGGACTTCAAAGACTGCGTGAATTATGTTTCGTATATCGAACTTGATGGAATATCTATCAAGTGAGAATCTGATTATTCTTAGTAGAGCTTAGATCGGCGAAAAGTTGCATTCATCAAAAACCCGTGAACATCATGGATAGAGAAAGTAAGTCAACATTTAGCCTGATCTTATTCCCGTAGTTATGTTTGATGAAACTCGCGTATTGTAATTGCACTTGTGAGAAAAGACCGAATGTGGAGGAAATACCCACATGGCTTTAACTCTATAAGAAGCGAGTAGTAAGATGATCTTTGAGGACAAAGATCTTGTTTAGGGGTAAATGCTGTGACAATCCGTCAATTTACGATTGATATTTTATTCTCAATATTTATTTGAAAATATTATTTTATGAACTCACATATTTTTGGGAAGAAATTTGGATTTACTTCTTGAAGTAGCATCGACTACGTCTAAACCGGAGGATTCAACGTTACGTGCTTACGTTTACAAACACCTTTTTTGGTGACAGTCCGACATTTCAGAAAATAAATTTATTTGTGAATATTATTTTGGAGTTTTAAATTTGTGTTGGTTCATAAACTCACAAATTTACGAGAAGAGATTAGGACTTACAATTTTATTTTAACGTCCTTTACGACTAAACCGAAAACCTTAGGATTACGTATTTATGTTTTCGAACTCCGTTTTTGATGAAACAATTTTTATTGGATTCGTTTTGTGACGTTGATTCATAATTTATAAAAATGTTTTTCGTAAAACGACCCGAGGGCACGCAAATCGAGGAAACTAGAATCGAAGAATACCCGTAAATTAGTGGGATGAGACAAAACAAGTTTTGCCCCACCCCACTAACATAGGATGGCCAAGAGAGCACCAACACATCTCATGATGTGTCAAGTATAACTAACAAGTGTAACACTTGTTAGCTAAGCTTACAAAGTAAGCTAACTCATAACTTCAAACCACAAAACCACTAAACAAGAACCATAGACTTCATTTTTACATGCAAACCACTCTCATTCTCTCCTCTCTCTCTCTAAAATTCGTCCCATGTCACCCTAAAACACCCATTTTGATCAATTTTCAACCACAATATTTGGTGTTATACACACATATGATGGAAACCTCTTCAAGCTCTATTGATTGGAGGTGATCTTAACATGTAAAAAGGAGTTTTCAAGGGAGTTTGGGGCTGATTTCTCAAGGAGTTTTCATTAAGAACAAGGGCTGATTTTTGGATGAATCTACAAATACTTGGTGATCCTAGAAGTGGTGTTGATATCACATAAGATTGGTTACCCAAAACCAAGTCTTGTTCATCCAAAAACTCATCATTTCATCACCTTGGTGGTATAAAGATTGTTCTCCTCATCTTCTTGTTATTTTTGATTATGTAATCTTGTATTTATTTTACTTATGTATATGTATATGATGATGAATGATGATTAAAAGTGTTGTGTGGGGATTTGTTGTTGATAAACATGACTAAAAAGGTGAAAAACTATAAGAAACAAGGCTAAAATCTTGTCTAAATTTGTTGGCTGTATAAAACAGTAAAGAACCATATGGTAAACTGATAAAATGATGAAGTAGAATTGATATACAGTAAGCTATGAGTCTTGTACACATGTGAGAGTTGGCCATGCAATGGAATCATTGTAATGAGTGAGATATGATCAAAACAAGTTTAAGATACAAATCTGAGTTCACTGTTTTGGACGATTTTTAGAAAATATCTAGAAGATTATTCAACAGTAGCTATACAAGAGTTAAATTTAGCACAAATCATGTAGTTTATGTGATAAAAAATTGAGCTTCTATCTCCATATAGAACTCAATATATGGCAGTTTTGATGAAAGTGAAGATAAAAGTCAGATTTTTGGAAATTAAAGTATATTACTATTATATAAGCACTCAAAATTTAATAGTATAAAATGTAAAATAAAAACCCACTAACTTATGGATTTTATTTATATAAGTATGTAAAAGGTTAAATAAGTGGAAATTTTATAAAAATGGTAACTTGTTAAGTTTTATAAGTTATAAAACTATAAACTTGATTTTTACGACTTTTTCGGCTATCGCCGTAAAATTAACGTTTTTGTTAAATAAAACTTAGATGGTTGGACCCGTCTAATGTAAACTTTATAAAACTTATATACTGATATATAAACATGTATAACAAGTAAAAACCGATAAAACCCGAACTATAGGACATACGGACGTTAACGGACTAAATTAACGTTATTGGACTAACAATACAACAAAAATGGACTAAAACACTTATAAACTTATTATTGGGCATAACCCATTTGGGCCCAACTTGTAAAGATTAAGTACTGATAATATAGGTATAAAAGGGATTAAAACAAGTTAAAGTACTTATAATAGGCCTATTGGACCTAAAACACGTAAATAGGTAAAACAAGAAAACTAGTATAAAAGTTATCGACACATAGCACAAAAATGAGTAAATGAGAATATGTAAACCCACTTGATCATCATATATATATAATCATCATATGTATACATAATTGATATTTTTATAAAGTCATTGGACAAACGTCTAAGACCGATTATTATATATATAGGTTTCCGTGATTGAAGCACGTACCGTACGTCCGAATTGCCGATAACCGCCTTCCCATATCAACGTGAGTTCATAGTCTCGCACTCTTTTAAATGTTTTATGAAATGTTTTATAAACCCGCGAGGGAGATAACATGTTAGTTTTTATAAAATAGGACACCATTTGTCCCGATTGTTTGTTTATTGATTTGGACCCGAATGATTGTATGACCCGATTGTATGACCCGATAAATGATTAAAGGACCCGATAGATGAAATCAAATGGATTATTAAAGTTAGGTTATGTCACTAAAAGTCCCATTAGCATGAATTGTGAACTACCGGGATTGGTAGACGCTTATGCATATAATAGTACTATTTGGGGACGATCACCCCAGTTCGCGCCTTGACGGTTGATCCCCGTCGTGCCACATTGATTGGTAAGCGAATTTATGTATGAGAAGATTTCCATAGCGTGACCTTTGTGACGACACGCTACTTTAGATGGGCAAATTGAGTATCGGGTTAGCTACCCGTTGTTTGTTTTAGTAAGGTAACAATGTCATGCGGCTTATAATAATCCAAACTAACGAAATACTACTAGGCGCACCGAATTACGATGTATTGTCTGACTAGCAATACAGGGTCATACTATTGATATTATGTTTGTGTTTTGGTTTTCATAACCATATTCATATAACGGTTTTTATTTTCATACAACGTTATAAGACGTATTGTATGATTGTTTTTACGACATTGGCTCGTATAATGATTTTTAAGGCAAATGCCTATATTATGATTTTCGATAAAGATTTGTATAAAATGACTTTGGCTATTTTATGGCCTATTAAAATGATTGTACAAAATGATTTTCGGTAATAATTTTATACCGATATTATATTGATGGTTTATTAAACTCTATGAATTCACTCGGCGTTATCGCTGACCTTTTCTTTTAACATGTTTTATCTCAGGTACTTGAAGATAATTCTCGGGAAGACGACAAGAATTCACGGCCCGCACTTAAATAATATTTTCCATTCAAATACTTTGTAAAACTTTGTATGAAATAATATGACTTGGGACCGATGTAACTTTGATATTTATGAATGGAAATGATCTATTATTAAACGACGTGATTTTTATGCGTTGTCTATGATGTGAGTAATGTGCTATCCCGTAACACCAACGAGTCTTCCGCTGTATTGAGTTGTATAAATTTGGGGGTGTTACATATAGACTAGGCTACACGACTAGGCAACCTAATTCTCTATAACCATTGTCTCTGATACCATTCTGTCACACCCCATCATAGCGAAATATGGGGCGCGACGTATGGATATCATCACAACATGGCGTGTCTATAGAGATAACTATATGAAATAATAAATGTCATCAAATGGTGACACAAAAGTCATGACAATATCTTATCAAATGCAGGTGTATAGGTAAGTAGGTAGCAGTCCTACCTCTTACCCAAGACAAACAAGTAACATAATCAAAACAAACATATGTGCCACAATATTACTTATTTAAATGAGCAAATAAAAACTAAGAAGGAAATGTGGATTCTCCTTCTACATGCAATCCTAAGCTTCTCCAATCCTAGCCACTTATGTTCTCATGCTTAACCATAGTATCACCTGAAAGAGACACTAAAACACGTCAACATAAAGTTGATGAGAGTCATAGGTTTAGACTCCAACGCTAAATCAGTTACAAGCTGTGAATAACGAACACAAATACAATAACATATGGACAATGTGCTACAATTATGTATTAGCAACTAGCATTCAAGATCAATCATTCCAAACCAAAATCCAAGGCTCCTACCTTGCCAAACAACATGGTACCATAGATGATCACACTATGTACCTATCCCAAGGCCACTACCTTGTCAAACCACAAGGCCACTACCTTGTCAAACCACAAGGCCACTACCTTGTCAAACCACAAGGCCACTACCTGGTCAAACCACAATAACTAAGACGGCACGTGTCCCTCGATCCAAATCATACATAATTAAAAACCACATAGCAGTTAAACACATAATGTACACACAAGTCCATCACAACCTCAAAAACATTCACAGCATCAATTTATAAATAACTCAACACAGTGTCTCTTCCATCCCACTTGGAAGTCCAAAAACAATAGTAAACATGGGACTATAAAACTCACCTGATAGCTTCTTCACAAGTCCTCGCACTAGCAACAAGCTAACAAACCAAAAATACGAAATCAATACACGAACCAATCACTAAGATGTCTCGTCAACCTATGATGGACATCTAGTCTATTCCCATATAAAAACTTCATTGATAAGCTCTAACCATCCCATTACCCTTCCTTAACAAGTCCTTAACTTGGTTAAGTTTAATAACTATCCCGTTCATAATTTTACACAAAATAGTCCAGTTTTTAGATCTCAAAACTTTAAGTCAAACGTCCACTTAAACATACCCATGGTTTCTATAAAAGGAATATTAATACTTTTATATATGTTAGCTAAAACCTACCACTTGCCCTAACCTTAAAGCTACTGTTAAGGCCCCGATATATGTGTAAATATTGCTACCTATCCAGAATTCACTGATTTTAAACGTATGAAAAGTTCTTTACCATTAGAGGGTCTTACCCTAAACCACAACCTTATCCCAAGTGCATATACATGCTAAAATATATAAACCATCTCTCATGTACGTGAGAAGATCCCAATGCAACCCTAAGTACCCCAAACAACCCAAAACTTAAAGAGAAAACAGGCTGAATTCAAAACTGTTTTGACCTACGACTGTTGTAACCTGTTTTTGACCCACTTCCCGACCTTCAATTTAGTTCTAGTTTCTTTCATTAGAAAGCCACTTCAATTACCTTTTCAGGGATACTTGGATCGCATCTTGAATGTTCCTAGAACTCCCTATATGATCAAAACAATGACCCAAAAATTCTGCCCAGTTTTTAAAAACGGGTTTAACAAAATCAACCTCATTAATTAACCCTAATCCCTCTAATTACAAGCCCTAATTTATAAAATCATTATAACACCATTAATATAACATTAATTTACTGTTTTTAATTAAACCCTAACCTAAATCCATCATAAGATGATCATAGAAAACATTAAAAACAATTAATATGAAAAGGGTTAAGAAGGTTTTACCTTTAAATTAATGGAAGATGAGAAAAAACCCAATTTTTGAAGAACCCTAATTTTTCTCTTTTTTGTGTCGAATATAACTCCAGGGAATGAATAAAATTCGTTTGGTATTAAGTGTGGGGGTTTCGTATATAGCAAAACAATCCTTGTCCAAGTATAACACTTGTTTCTTTTTTCCCTCTTTTCCTTTTTTTTTCTTCTTTGGTGCGTCTAAACCGACCCAAACACCCCTAAATTCGTTTTTTTATTATTAAATATTATGTTATTAATATTACTTTAATTTTCCTTAATTTATTTCCGCTCCTAAAGCTTCCAAAACCACAAAACTGTAAAACTAGTCAAATTTACGCGTTTTACCGTAAAAGACGTAAAATATACACTTTTAAAAAAAATCTCAAATTTTGAAATAAACTTTATAACTAAGTCCTAAATGACTTAAAACCATCCTGAAAAATATTCATATGACTAATTACCTCATCCGAGCCCTCTAAATGTTAAACCGTAAATCCTAAAAAAAATACTATTACTATAATACTTATACGTATACGTAAACACCAAAATAACATCATAATTGGTAACCACACCAACCTCAATCACACAAAACAAACACGTAATCACACAATTCAAGTAAGCACACATAAAGTAACCTAAAAGTAAGACCAAGTGACAAATCCAAAACCTAGGGTTGTCACAATTAAGGACTTAATGATGCAATTAAAGAAAGAAGAAAGAGGGGAGGAAGCTTCCTAAGCACCTCCCTAATCCTCCTATAAATAGACCATTAGGATTTACATTTGTTTTTGTTGGCTAGAGTGACACTAGTTCTTCCATTTTCATTTCCTTGCACATTTAAATACATGTCATTTACTTAATTGTCAAATTTAAATACTTGTCTTGCACCTTAAATTCCTTTAATTTCAAGTAAGTTTCCTTTTAATTATTGTCAATCTTTACTTTTATTGTTTGATCTCCTATCTTCCTTTCTTGTTTGATCTTAATCTTTATGCTTTATGTTCATGTTTTATGTTTTTGATGTTTTATTGATTTGATTAAAGTGGGTTTTGATTATTGTGATTAGTATTGTTAGTTTTATTGATTTGGTTTGTTTAATTATTATTAGTTGATCATTTCTGGTTAGTCATGCTTAATCTTTTGGTTGATTTGATTAGTTTTTGTTTAGATTCGTGTTATTCTTTGTCCCGTGTTCTTCGTTTCTGTTTCTGTTTCCAGGTATATCCCGAATCAAAGGTTTAAACAGGTTATTCCGAATCAAGGAGTTGTTGTGAAATATTCCGAGTCAAGGGACATTCCGAGTGAAGAAATTGTTCCGAATCAAGTCGTTTATTCGGAATATTTAATATTTTCGAATCAAGGGTTCATTCGGAACATTCCGAACGAAGGGTTGTTATTCCGGATCAACAACTATTCCGAGTAAAGGGTGCTCATTCGGAATATATTCCGGATCAGTGCTACATTCCGAACCAACTTGCATTCCGAATCAAGGTTTGAGGATTTAATCCGGATCAGAAGAATATTCCGGATCAGCGAGTTCATTCGGAACATTCCGAGTGAAGGAGTTTATTTGGAATATATTCCGAATCAAGATTTTATTCGGGGTCAACAAGATCATTCCGAACCAAAGAAACATTCCGAATCAAGGGAGTTGATTCGGAACATTCCGAGTGAATGGTTTATTCCGGATAAAGTGACATATTCCGGATGAACCAATTGTTCCAAATGAGTGTTTTGTTTTGAATATTCCGAGTGAAGAAGAATCATTCCGAACGAAGGTGACATTCCGGATGAGTGATTATTCCTAACGAAGGATTATTCCGAATGAGCTGTTTTCAGGTTCTTTTTAGTTTCAGTTTTTAATTTTTAATTTCCAAGCTTTACTTTTCCCGCCTTTTTCCTTAGTTGCACTTTAAGTTTACTTGCCTTAGATTTATTTTAACCTTGCCTTAGTTTTAAGTTTTAGTTGCGTTTTAAGTTTGCCCTAGGATAGTTTTAAGTTTGCGTTATTTACTTTAATTGCCTTTTAATTTTCGTCACGCTTTTAAATTACCGTCATTTATTTTAACTTAGATTTAGATTTATTTTACCTGCTCTTTTACTTTAAAGTTTTGCACTTTTTAATTACTACAAAGACACAACTATTTGTTTCACCAAAGACAACTGAGTCGCATAGTTAACCAGGATCAATTCGATTAGAAACGAACGACGATAATTTTCATACTAGGTAAAAGCCTTGTATCAAATGGCGCCGCTGCCGGCTCTTTTCGTAAAGATTAACGGTTTTATGTGAGAGACGCGTTGCTTTTTGGGATCCGTTCACTTGTGAGCGTTATTTTCTTGCTTAAAAATTTCAAAAATCCAATAAAAATTAAAAATTGTTAAAAATCCATAAAAAAATCCATAAAAAATCAAAAATTTCAAAAATCCAAAAAGATTTTATTTTTATCTTTATAGAGTATATATATTCTCTTTGTGTTTGGTATTGTTTTCTTTCGCTTTCGCAGGTGTATGCGTACTAGATCTTCAAATTATCAAGAGCCCGAGACTCGTGAAGATTTAGCTATGGCAGGTGTGAACAACAACAATAATCCACCGCACCTCAATAATAACAACAACAATGTTCTTCCACAGCCCGATCTTCGGACAATGGAGGAGCTTTGTCAACCCACAATGTTTGGACGAGGAGGACCGATTGCGCCTATGCAAATCACGGCTCCGAAGTTTTCGTTGAAGCACCACATGATTCGGCAAGTGCAAACAAATCCTTTTCGAGGAATGCCTGATGATGATGCCAACAAACACCTCGACAAATTCATTACAATCACTCAAAGCATGAAGTTGCCTGGTGCCACAATGGATGTTCTTCGCCTTCAACTCTTCCCACATACTTTATCACACCACACCGAGAAATGGTTTGATCGTCTTCCAAAGAATTCAATTCATACTTGGGATGACATGAGCCAACGCTTTTTGTCGCGCTACTTTCCACCATCCATGGTCACGAGCCTTCGCAATCAAATCAGCGGTTTCATGCAAGAACCCGATGAATCTCTCTTTGATTCTTGGGAAAGATATAATGTTTTGATCGATCGTTGTCCAAACCACAACATGCTCCCTGTGACCTTAATTGATACTTTCTACAACGGTTTGACTTTTCCTGATCGTGATACGATTAATGCAGCCGCCGGTGGCACATTTATGAAAAGAAGACACGAGGAGAGCTCATTGAGAACATGATTACTCACCACAAAAACTAGGATTCCTTCTCTTCTTCAAGGAACAACCCGAGAGTCAATGTTTTTTCTACTTCAGCAAACCCTGACATGACCGAATTCACCCGCATGATGGCCGAAATGAATAAAAATATCTTGCTTCTCGCTATAAACCAACAACAAGTTAAAGCGATAGCCAATCCTTGTGAGACATGCGGCGGCCCTCACCCATACACTGATTGTCCTTCTACTCAAGGCAATCCGGAAACGTGTATGCGGCTTATGGTAATTATTCACCGGAAAATTACCAAGCCCGACCTCAAGGGGACCGAAATTTGCTGAGTTACCGGTCAAACAACTACCTTTCACCCGGTTTTGCTCCTCAAAACCAAAACCCCAACAACAACTACACTAGAAGCAACCAAATCCCACCTAGAGCTTCTAATCCTTATCACCCACCCGCTCAACAAGCCCCACCCATGAATCAAGATGTTAAAGCATTAATGAGAACCCAAGGAGAGCAAATCAAGAATCTGAAGAGCCAAATTATCAATTTGAAAGGGGATATCACCAAGCAAGGGAATGACATTAGATCCGAGCTTCGAGATAATATCCAATCCTCCTTAAGCAATCAAACGAATGATTTGAAGAATATACTGGCTAGTTTCTTACCAACCGCTCAACCCTCTACTTCGAGTTCTCTACCTTCAAACACCGTCGCCAACCCGCGAGCGAATGTGAGTGCTATTACTACCCGTAGTGGAGTTACTTTAGTAGGACCACCTATCCCGCCCCCATCATCTACACCTCCTCCACCATCATTTATCCCTACTCCTCCCACAACTAGTATTAGTACACCATTACCGTCTCCGCCTCGTCATGACCAAGTACCCAAGAAGAACCCTTCAACATCTCAACCTTCACCTATAACACCTCCACCACCCAAACCCAGCATTCCTTATCCTTCACGGCTAGACAAGGCCAAACTGCTAACCAAGGATGACTCTCAAGTGTAGAATTATTTGAAGATGATCTCTCAAATGAATTTCAACATTAGCCTTGTTGAAGCACTTGTCCATATGCCGAAATTTGTCAAAGCATTCAAGGAATTGCTTAACAAGAAGGAAAAGCTGATTGAGCTCGCCAACACACGCTTAAATGAAAACTGTTCTGCAGTTATTCTTAAAGAACTTTCGGAAAAACTTGGAGATCCCGGTCGTTTTGTGTTGCCTTGCATTTTTAACAAAACCGAAGAATTTACTGCCCTTGCTGATCTCGGGGCAAGTATTAATTTGATGCCTTTAAGTGTTTGGACCGCACTATCATTACCCGACCTTACGCCAACAAAGATGACTCTTGAGCTTGCAAATCGCACTCTCGCTTACCCCGTTGGTATTGCCGAAGATGTGTTCATTAAAGTTGGCACCTTCACTTTTCCGGTCGACTTTGTTGTTGTAGATTATGAAATGGACCCTCGTATTCCTTTAATACATGGTCGGCCATTTTTGAGAACCGGAAGAGCTCTTGTCGATGTTGCCGAAGGTGAGTTAATTTTAAGAGTCGTGAATGAACATCAAGTTTTCAAAATGGGGAAGCTTACAAGCAAATCCTATGGAAGAGAATCCGTGAATATGATTAATGTGCTTGATGATTTTGTCGTCTACAATAATCCTCTATTCGAGTCTTGCAATGATAATCCACTTTTTCAAGATGATGTGGATGATTCTCTCTCCAATTTGGAACCTTCACCCATATATGATTCTAGCTCCGATGGAGATGATTATGATGATTTTACTTCCGAGTATCCCGACATGCCCACTTATGATGATTTTGATGAGGCCGATACTCTCTCGAGTGATTCTTCTCATGATGAAGATCCTCCTCCTACATCACTTGATCCAACTTTGGATGACTACTCATTTGAGGAAGATTTTTCTACTTTTCTCAATACTTACTTCCCTCATGAGAGTGATGCTCCTCCTTTAGACTTTGATAATTATCGTCTTGATCCTACTTCGGATTTGAAGAAAATTCTTTCAAAGGAAAAGAAACCGGACGACACCAACATCTGCAGCACATATGTCTTGACACCTCTTTGTCCACCTTCTGAGGACGAGGTTGTCCCTTTTCTTCGCGGATCATCTTCAAATTCTGCTGAGCCTGAGTGCTATTTTCCCCTAAAGGAAAATTTGTTCGACCCCGGTATTGAAATTTTTAAGCCATCTCAGTATCCGCCTGATGAAATAAAAGGAAAGATTTTTGGAACTACTGAAGATATGCTTGCACCACTTCACCCTTGCTCCCACCGTGCTCCATCTTTTCTTAAGGGAACCTTGCCTACTCTTCTTTGGCTTGCCTTGTTCGCCTTAAGCTTGTGCTATTTTATGGACGAAAACTATGTCTTTGATCCCGGTGGATGTGTTTTATGCTTCTTCCTATGATAATCAAGGTCGAGTCAGGCTCACGACTCAGTAAACAAAAATCAAGCGCTTATTGGGAGGCAACCCATGCATCTATCTTTTAGCTTTCTTTATCCTAAGTGTAGGGGAGACCCGTTGGTGTTTGCTATTTCCTCTCTTCTCATATTTAGGGATTCGAGGGCTCAATGATCCACTCTTGATGATTTTTGACGACCCGTGATTCCGTGTTCCCGTTTTCCCGGTTCTATCCTAAACTCTTTTCGATTCACTATTTTATATTTTCCAATATTAAAATAAGAATCTCGTTAGTTGTCTTTTCCTTAGCAAGATTTAAACAACGTGCACAATGTCCTAAGTGTAGGGGAGTTTACTCCCATATGCTTAAACATTGAGGACAATGTTTATCTCAAGTGTAGGGGGACTTCTATCGAAGTTAAGTGGCCTTTTCCTTGTATTTGTCCTCATTTTAACCGGAAAATCAATTTTTTGACATTTTTCAAAATTTTTGATCTATTTTGGCCTATTAGTTTTCCCTTTGTATAGTTATTTTCTTTCTTTACTAGAATAAATTTTAATAAAGTGGTTTTAATTTTCAAATGTTGTGAATCTTTTGACTCAACCCGAGTTTACTCTAGCTAGTATCCTTAACGTGTTTAAGTCAAGTTTTTCTAGGCTTTTATATAGGGAGCTATAAAACGCGAAAGTCTTAACTCTCACGGGTTAAGAACAAGAACTCTTCGCAAAATCCTATAATTGATCCTAGAGAGTCGTTTATCAAGGGAACTTTAAAATGCGATTTCTAAACTTGAAAAAGTCTAAGAATTTGCAAGATCCTATAGACGACTCGAAAACCCAAAACTTTGATTTAATAGGCGAAGCATCCACGAGTCTTATTCCTTGAGATTTTAAAATTATGGAGAACGAGAGATGATAGAGTCAATTATAAGTTTAGGTGTTCTTTCGTGAATTTATGTGAGTTAATTATAAGCCTATTCTCCCATCGCTTGCTAATAATTTTATCTGCAATAAATAAGGTTGTACGATTTGAAAAGTTACTTAGCTTCTAGCCCAAGATCGTTTAAAAGTTGCTCGGTAATGATTAGAGTTCATAGCCAAGGCATAACTTATTGAAGTGGGATGCGAAGATTGGCGAGTCCAAAAAGGTCCTAAAAAGGCATGAGGGCTATATTTTGTTGCTAAAGATCCAAAAGTGATGTGAAGAATCGTTTATCAAAAATCAATATGAAGGATCGAGACACACGACGAAAAGCAAATACTCCCCAAAAGATCATGGAGAAGTCTATCCGAAAAGACCCTAACAAGGTATGAGGATAAATAGATCCAAGTCCAAAAAGGAGGCGGATCGTTGTATATCAAAATCCCAAATAAATATTGGAGAAAAATGAAGAAGTCGTGGTCCAAGTATGAAGAATCTCTCAAAACTTCAAGTGAAGAAATCCATATTATGAAGAGAAGACCATTATTTCATGAACGTCTCTCAAGATTTGAAGTATGAAGTCGCTGCCAAATATCGGTCCGAGAAAGGTCTCAAATCGCGAAGCGAGTTATGCCAAGATATGAACTTTATGGGGTCCCGAGAAGCAGTTTTAAAAGATTTTGTCCTTTAGCTAACTATTGATTAAATCGTCCCACTTTATTTTCAGCCTAAATAACTATCAAAATAAGTCAACAATGCATCCTCGTGATCATTCAATACAACAATAAAATATAATAGATACACCTTGGAATAAGGGAGTCTAAGTGAATAATTGGCCCACATGAGTTCGTGTTAGTTTGCTAACTTATAATAACAATGATTTCGTTTTTAAGCTTGGTTTGGAGAAAGTGAAAAATTGAGGATGATGATTATTCATGACATTTCCAAAACCCGAAGGTATGTTTTTGATTTCTTTACTTTGAATGTTTATAATTTTCTATCTCTTTAATAAAGGCCAACATGGATTGATTATGATGGAAAATGTAATCGTGCTTTGTAACTAATGCATTGCATGAGGACATTGCAATGGTCAAGTGTAGGGGATTTGATAGGTGTTTAAACACCCATCCTTTTTACCACTTAACTACAATAATAACCGAGCCAAAACATGTATTTTATGTCATAAATGTCGGAATTATGCGTGGTTTGTGTTTTTGTTGTGATTTAGGACAAAAATGTGAAAAGGGGAGAAAACACGGGCATTCACGGGCTTTTATCGAAGAAAAAGACAAAAGACGAAGTCAAGAAATCAAGAGTGCAAAACGAACGGAAGTCCAAGACCAATTCTGAAGATTTATCGAAGAAAAAGTCAAAAGACGGAAGTTTACTAAAAGCCGAAGAACTCAAGTCTAATTTATTAAAGAAATTCAAGACGAGTTTAAAGAAATCCCGAGACAAAGTCATTAAAGTCGAAGCACTAAGAAGATTAAGGACTTAATGATGCAATTAAAGAAAGAAGAAAGAGGGGAGGAAGCTTCCTAAGCACCTCCCTAATCCTCCTCTAAATAGACTGTTAATTCAATAATGACTAAAAACGTTACTTGCATTTTTCGGTCTCGCTTAGTTTTGATTACGACAATATGTAAAAACAAGCATTTACGAAAACAACGAAAAACGAATTCTTGAGTTCAAGTATTTTTCATTTTACCCTTTTTCACTTAAGGTATGGTTAAACAAGTACTAACCTTAATCAAGTGATCAAGTGATTTAATCTTTTCTTAAAACTCACTTTTTATTAAATGTGACAAGTTTTTATTAAACTTTATTTTTAAGAAAATGTTTTATTAAATTAATTATTTGAAATTTGAAAATGGCATATTCTTATTCTGTTAAGAATATCCTTTCAGGATATTTTTTATACCCAGATAAGACCTCCACCACTAAAGGACAAAAAGGAGCGGAGTCTAGTTCGGCGGTACCTTAGCACCTAGGCGGTACCTTATCGATAAGGTACCGCGGGCTGTGATAAGGTACCGCGGGCAGATATAGCCGTTGGCTCCTTTGTCCTTTAAATAGTGGACCATTCTCAGCTTTTCACCTCACCTCTTTTGCACATTTATTTCCAGATTCAAACCCCTTCTTTAATCACTCAAATCTTTGATCATTTGTTTGATTATTACTTGTTTAAGAAGTGAATCTTGTTCTTCCATCCCTTCCTCTCCAAGTGCAAAGAGAAGAACACTATCCTAGTGAAGTGTTGTGTCCACCACCAAAGATCCATTGAAGATCAAATTTTATATACTTGTAGTTGTGTCATAGTTGTGAAGATCCAAGTAGTTGTGTCTATTTGGAAGTTGTGTATGTACTAAGTATAGTTGTGTAGATTGGTCCTAGCTACGATTAGGGCTCGACTTTTAGCTTAGAGTCGGAAATTGGTTAAGCGACGTGTACGGTTTTCTCCACCATAAGGAGCTTGTTGTGTAGTGAACTCTCGAGTAAGGAGTACTCGAGGAGTGGAGTAGGAACAAGGAGTGAGCTTGGTTGCCGAACCACTATAAATCCTTGGTGTTCGGTTTGATCTTTCTTTACCCTTAACTCTTTACATTCTTTATTCTTTTGCATATACATGTGTTAGTACTAGATTAGTTACACTATCATTCTTTATTCTTTGTGGATATATTTTTGTTAGTATTAGTTTAGTTACACTATCATTGTTCATATTGTGCAAAAGAAGATTTCACATAGTTCCTCAAGCCTAAGTTTTTGAAAAAGGATTTTTGGAAACCATATTTTAAGAAGTAAATATAAGAAACTATTCAACCCCCCTTCTAGTTTCTACAATTGGTATCAGAGCGGGTTGCTCAAGAATTTTTAAAGTATATTGTATTTTAAAACTTGAATCGATCTATGGATTCCAACAAGTACCTAGAAGGGCAATCTATGCAAAGACCACCACTTTTTGAATCCGATAGTTTTATTTATTGGAAAAATAGATTTGAAACTTATGTGAAATCAAAAGATTTAGATCATTGGCATGTTATTACCAATGGTGATTTTTTACCCTTTCAATTTAATGAAGTTTCTAAAACAAAAGAATTGGTCACTTTTGACAAAGCTAATGACGATACTAAAAAGAAACTTTCAAAAAATAATGAGGCTAAAATGGTGATTTATAATGCTTTGCCTAAGAAGGAGTATGAAAGAATTTTTATGTGTGAAACCGCTAAAGATATTTGGAACACTCTTTTAGTAACCCACCAAGGTAATAGCCAAGTCAAAGAAAGTAAAATCGATCTTCTTGTCCAACAATATGAACAATTTGTCATCTTAGAAGATGAAACTATTGATAGTGCATTTGCTAGGTTTAACACCATTATTACTAGTCTAAAAGCACTTGATGAAGGTTTTTCTAGCAAGAACAATGTTAGGAAGTTTCTAAGGGCCTTACATCCAAACTGGAGAGCAAAAGTCACGGCGATTGAAGAGTAGAAAGATCTCTCAACTTTATCACTCGATGAACTCATAGGAAACTTGAAGGTTCATGAGATGATAATTTTGAAGGACTCGGAATTGGTGAAAACCAAGAGTGAAAGGAAATCTCTTGCACTTAAAGCCAAGAAGGCACAAAGTGACCATGATAGTTCCTCGGAAACCGATGACGAGGAGTATGCATTGGCGGTGAGAGATTTCAAGAAGTTCTTCAAAAGACGAGGTCAACACGTTAGGCAACCCAACTATGACAAGAAACCATTGTCAAAGAATCGGTTGGTCAAGAACGAAAAAGGTGATAGGAATTGCTTTAGATGTGGTGATCCAAATCACTTCATTGGTGATTGTCCAAAGCCCGCTTGTGATAAGAACCACACGGATTTCGTTAGTGGCGCTTGGAGCGATAGCGGTGATGATGATGATGACAACCCCAAAGAGGAGAAATGTCTTATGGCTCACACTTCTAAAGAGGTACATTCTGAAACCGAATATTATAGCAATGATAGTTCCACTTTAGATGATATTGAATTTGAAGGCAAATATGATAGCTTACACAAACTTAGTCTTAAATTCATAGAAAAGAATAAAACCTTAAAATCAACCAAAACTAAGCTTAAAAATGAGATCAATGAACTTAGGGAGAAATTGGCTAAACTTGAGAAAAACAAAGAGGTTGATTTAGGTTGCTTAAGTTGTGAGAAACTTAGATTAGAGAATGAAGATCTCAAGAGCACCTCCATTAAATTGGAAAAGTTCATGAAAGGTACTAGTGCTCTTGATGATATGTTAAACAAACAAGTTCATTCTAAGGAAAGACTTGGTCTAGGTTTTAACTCAAATGAATCCTCAACTAGTGAACCAAAACAAGTCAGGTTTTCACAAAAAACCACTGGACGCGGTTCCAAACTGTATGGCGCGGTTCCTTATCACTATGGAACCGCGGCCATAGATAAGGTACCGCGGCCAGAAGTTGAGTTTTGTGAAAATTTTGAACTTTCTGAAAAATCTAGTTAAATGAAAAACTAAAGCATCTTACTGTTAATAAGGTACACTTACCAATACTTGACGACAATGCTATTGGTAAGTTCTACAAGCCGTTAAGTAAACCTCTCATGGGAAATAGAAGTTTTTCTAGACTATCCTCTACTCCACATAGAGTACGGAATGAGTCTAAGCCTAGAAGTAGAACGACAACACCTACAAGAGACAATCAAAACAACTCACGACCTAGAAGTAAAACTCCAACAACTAGAAGGAATAATAATAACTCTAAACCTAGATCAAACACACCTAGGAGAAGTAATGAACAACAAAATGGTTACATGAATTACTACCCTCCTCCATTTTGTTCTCCATGGGGAATCCCCTCCTCATTCATGCATCCCAACCAAATGAAAAGGATGTTTGGAACTAACAATTTTTGGACCCATGAGATATTGGGGACCAAATGTTTGATCTTGTGTGTTGTTACCTAGATATGCTTGGGAATTGATTTGGAGCCCGATGAGTGGATTAAGGATATTGGATGTTCTAAACACATGACCGGTAATCGAAGTTTGTTCTCGCATTACAAAGCATATGATGGAGGTAACGTCATATTCGCTAGTAGTCTACGTGGTAATATCATTGGCAAAGGTACGGTTTATCTTGACTCCATGACCATTGAAAATTTTGAGCACGTAGATAACTTAGGTTTTAACCTTTTAAGTATAGGTCAAATTTGTGATAATAAGTGTAAGGTCATCTTTTCTGAAATGACAGTGAAATCGTAAAAGATGGAAAAGTCATTGGAAAAGGTGTTAGAAAGCATGGGCTTTATGTCATGAAGGTTAATAAGAAGTCAAAAGACAACATATGTCTTGCGACTATAGATGATAGTTCTACTCTTTGGCATAGGAGATTAGGTCACGCTAATATGTGTTTAATTCAATCTTTAGTCTCTAAGGAGTTGGTAAGACACCTCCCCAAGAATAAGTTTGATAGTCACTTTTGTGATGCTTGCAAAGTTGGAAAGCAAGTTCACTCAAGTCACAAAGCCAACAATTTGGTTTCGACCTCTTGGTGCTTAGAGCTCCTACATATGGATCTCTTTGGACCTTCCGCCATACGGAGTTATGGAGGTAACCTTTATACCCTAGTTATAGTTGATGACTATTCTAGATTCACTTGGACTAGATTTTTAGCATCTAAGAATGAAGCTTTCGATCACTTCGAAATCTTTAGTCGAAGAATTCAAAATCAACTAGGATGTTCAATTGTTTCTATTAGGACGGATCATGGTATGGAATTTGATAATGAAGTGCAATTTGGTGCCTTTTGTGAAGCTCATGGTATTACCCATAACTTCTCGGCTCCTCGCACTCCACAATCAAATGGGGTAGTTGAAAGGAAGAATAGGACTCTCCAAGAGATGAGTAGGACGATGTTAAACGAGCAATCTTTGCCTCAAAAGTTTTGGTGCAATGCCGTGGACACATCGACTTATATTCTCAACCGAATTCTTATTCGACCTTTCCTAGGAAAGACCCCCTATGAGATTCTTAAAGGTAAGAAACCCTCATTAGAATACTTTAGGGTGTTTGGGAGCAAGTGCTTTATCCTAAATACCAAAGACTACCTTACCAAGTTTGACCCAAAGTCTTACGAAGGTATCCTTTTAGGTTATTCCCAAACTAGTAAAGCCTACATAGTCCTAAATAGAACCTCGGGGGTTATTGAAGAATCACTCAACGTAACCTTTGATGAAACCCCTCCTTCACCCAAGACACCACCATTGGTTGATGATGACTTGGATGAATTAGAAGTAGTTAAAGCCAAAGAGGTTAGAAAAATAGGAGTTGAAGACCTTAGTGTTGAAAAGGAAGTAAACATTAAGGAGTCTAGGGATCATACTCTCAATAATGTCATTGGTGACTTAAATCAAAGGACCCTAAGATCTCAAGTCCAAAACCAAAGCAACTTATTTTGTTTTGTCTCCTTGATTGAACCAGAGAACGTTAAAGAAGCTTAGACAGATGAGAGTTGGGTCATTGCGATGCAAGAAGAATTGAATCAATTTGTTGCCAATGATGTTTGGGAACTTGTTCCTCCACCTAGAAGTTCTACCATTATAGGAACCAAATGGGTATTTAGGAATAAGCTAGATGAGAATGGTGTTGTGTCTCGTAACAAGGCTAGACTTGTAGCTCAAGGCTATAATTAACAAGAAGGGATTGATTATGACGAGACATATGCACCGGTAGCTAGATTAGAATCTATTAGAATCCTTTTAGCCTACGCTTGTGCCTTAGATATTAAGCTTCAACAAATGGATGTAAAGAGTGCATTTCTTAACGGTTTGATCAATGAGGAGGTATATGTGGCTCAACCTCCCGGCTTCATTGATTTTGAGAAACCGGACCATGTTTACAAGCTTAAGAAAGCACTTTATGGACTCAAACAAGCACCCAAAGCTTGATATGATAGACTTAAAGCGTTTCTTGTTAAACATGAGTATACCATGGGAATGGTAGACAATACACTCTTTACAAAGAAGAAAGGTCCTCACCTCATAATCGTACAAATATATGTTGATGACATTATATTTGGCTCAACTTGTCAAGAATTGTGTGATGACTTTGCCAAAATCATGCATGATGAGTTTGAAATGAGTATGATGGGATAATTTAACTTCTTTTTAGGACTCTAAATTAAACAAATGGACGATGGTATTTTCTTTAGTCAATCTAAGTACGCTAAAGAAATGCTAAAGAAATTTGGATTAGAAGAATCTAGACCAATGAAGACCCCTATGGCCTCGGATACTAAACTCACCGTAGATGATGATTGTGAGTCGGTAGACAACACCAAATATAGAGGTATGATTGGTAGTTTGTTGTACCTAACGGCAAGTCGACCGGATATCATGTTTAGTGTTTGCCTTTGTGCTCGCTTCCAAGAGGTTCCCAAAACCTCTCACCTTGAAGCGGTTAAGCGTATCTTCCGATACATTAAAGGCACTATACATTTAGGATTACGGTATCTTAAAGGGACCGGCGTAGAAACCATTGTCTACGCGGACTCGGATCATGCTGGAGACTATGTGGACCGGAAAAGCACTAGTGGAGTTTGTACCTTCATGGGTTGTTGTTTAACTTCTTGGTTCTCCAAGAAACAAACCACTCTTCAATATCTACCACGGAAGCCGAGTATGTGAGTGCTGGAAAAGCATGCCAACAAGCTCTATGGATGAAGCAAGCGCTTGTTGATTACGGGATTTCTCTTGATGATGTTCCCATCATGTGCGATAATAAAGGCGCTATAGACCTAAGCAAGAATCCCGTGCAACATTCGCGAACCAAACACATAGAAATTAGACACCATTTCTGTCACACCCCACCATGGCGGAACATGGGGCACGACGTATGGATATCATCACAACATGGCGTGTCTATAGAGATAACTATATGAAATAAAAAATGTCGTAAAAATGGTGACACGAAGGTCATGACAATATCTCAACAAATGCAAGGGGTCTAGGTAAGTAAGTAATAGTCCTACTTCTTACCCAAGACAACAAATAACATACCAAAACAATCATATGTGTGCCACAGTATCACTTATTAAAATGAACAATCAAATAAAACTAAGAAGGAAACAGGGATTCTCCTTCTATATGCATTCCTAAGCTTCTCCAATCCTAGCCACTTATGTTCTCATGCTTAACCATAGTATCACCTGAAAGAGTCACTAAAACACGTCAACATAAAGTTGGTGAGAGTCATAGGTTTAGACTCCAACACAAGACATGTCATAAGCTGTGAATACCATAAACCAATAAACATATGGACAATGCGCTACGATCATGTACTAACAACTAGCATTCAAGTTAAATCAATCATTACAATTCCAAGGCATCACGCCTTACCAACAATCACAATTTCCAAGGCATCACGCCTTACCAACAATCACAATTTCCAAGGCATCACGCCTTACCAACAATCACAATTTCCAAGGCATCATGCCTTACCAACAATCACAATTTCCAAGGCATCACGCCTTACCAACAATCACAATTTCCAAGGCATCACGCCTTATCATTAACCATAGGTCCCATAGGCGCCCATACACCTATGTACCTTTCCAATCCAGATCACACACAAACAAGAATCACATAGCAGTTAATCACATAAATATACACACAAGTCCATCTCAAACCTTAAACATTCACAGCATTAATTTAGAAAATAATTCAACACAGTGTCTCTTCCATCCCATCTGGAAGTCAAAAACAATAATAAACATGGGACTATGAAACTCACCTGATAGCTTCTTCACAAGTCCTTGCACTAGCAACAAACTAACAAACCAAAAACACGCAATTAATACACGAACCAATCACTAAGATGGCTCATTAACCTATGATGGAAATCTAGCCTATTACCACATATTTACCTCATTGACAAGCTCTAATCACCCCATTACCCTTCCTTAACAAGTCCTTAACTTGGTTAAGTTTAATAACTATCCCGTTCATATTTTACCCAAAACAGTCCCAGTTTTTAAGTCTCAAAACTTTAAGTCAAACATCCACTTAAACATACCCATGGTTTCTGTAAGAGAAATATTCATACCTTTAGATATGTTGGCTAACACCTCCCACTTGCCCTAAACTTAACGCTACTGTTAAGGCCCCGATATACATATATCTACTTTTGTCATTCCAGATTTCCTGATTTTAAACGTACTTAAGGTTTGTTACCATTAAGGGGTCTTACCCTAAACCACAACTTTAGCCCAAGTGCAGATACTTACTACAATATATAAACCATCTCTCACGTTCGTGAGAAGATCCCAGTGCAACCCTAAGTACTCCAAACAACCCAAAACTTAAAAAGAAAACATGCTGAATTCAAAACTGTTTTGACCTCCGACTGTTGTAACCTGTTTTTAACCCTCTTCCTGACCTCTAATTTAGTTCTCGTTTCTTGCATTGGAAAGCCACTTCAAATACCTTTCCACGGGTACTTGGATCGTAAAATAAGAGATTATAGAACTCCCGATATGATCAAAACAATTGACTCAAAAATCTGCCTAGTTTTTAAAAACGGGTTTAATCAAATTAAACTAATTAATTAACCCTAATACCTCTAATTACAAGCCCTAATTTAGGTAATCATTATAACCCCATTAAATATCATTAATTTACTGTTTTTAAATTAAACCCTAACTTAAATCCATCATAAGATGATTAAAACATCATTAAAATAATTAAATTGAAAAGGGATTAAAGACTTTACCTTTGATTTATGAAAACCCCAAAAAAATTATGAAGAACCCTAATTTTGTGTAAACTCACGAATTTCCTTTGTCGCAGGAGAAAAATAATAAATTTTGGTTGTTAATAAAACAATATATAGGATGTGGTAACCCATTCCTAGCCTAACCCAAAAACCCCTTTCCTTTTTCTTGTTTTTTCCTTTTTTTTCTTTCCTCCTTGCATCCAAACCGACCCAACACCCCTTTAAAATTCGTTTTTTTTCTTTTTATTATATATTATTAAGTTATTAATAATATCTTAATTTTCCTTAATTTATTTCAGCTCCTAAAGCCTCCAAAACCTCAAAACCGTAAAACTAGTCAGTTTTTACGCGTTTTACCGTAAAAGACGTAAAATATACACTTTTAAAAAAATCTCAAATTTTGAAATAAACTTTATAACTAAGTCCTAAATGACTTAAAACCATCCCGAAAAATATTCATATGAATAATTACCTCACCCGAGACCTCTAAATGCTAAACCGTAAATCCTAAAAAATACTATTACTATAATACTTATACGTATACGTAAACACCAAAATATCACCATTTTCATCTCATAGTCACCACTTGTGAGCTCATGAACATGAAATAACCATTCCTCGATTTACTTATGAGTACTTCTATACTCATAAACGATAACCACACCAACCTCAATCACCCAAAATAAACACGTAATCACACAAATCAAGTAAGCACACATAAAATAACCTAAAAGTAAGACCAAGTGACAAACCCAAAACCACGGTTGTCACATCACTCCCTCCTAATAGAAATCTCGTCCCGAGATTTACTCCTTAGGATCAACACACAGACAACAAATCACACGAGGATACTTGTTCTAAATGAACTCCTCTCATTTCCACGTGAACTTCAGTTCAAGATTCAAGATACCACATGTACAAACCAAAAATAATTAAACCCATTGCCAAACTCTTGACCTCACAGTCAATAAATCTCGCAAATGACTCTTCGATAAAACAAAGACTCTTATTAGCACAAAACCCGAATAACCGGACATGCAAATATGCATCCTCAAACAACATTTACCAATCCCAATACATGAAATGTATCATATATACAACTCATTTCCCCTAGGTAATTCTATGCTCATAAGCTAATGGTCCGATCTTTCCAAAGATCTTATATGGACCTACAAAACTCTACATCAACTCTTCTATTTTACCAAAACATACCACCCGTTACTATGGGTGAAACTTCATACATAACTCTGTCACTAACTCTAGTGGTTTCCTCCTTTATTCCCTACATCCTCATTAATAGGGAACATGCCCCTCTCACCGGTGACTCTCTCCTTGTAGGAGACTTCTTGCTGATGTAACGCGTTCTCCAACTATCTCTAAACCTCACGCCAATGCTCTAGGCATCTTTCTTAATTACCCCTATAATATACTCATACCAACCATTAGTCTATCAACGGTATACTACGCTTGCTTTCCATCGTTTCTTCCCTTGCCATAATCCTTCATAAGGCATTCCATACATATTAGGCTAACTTTTACACAAAACTTCCTATCCCATCGCATCTGTACGCAATCCTTACAAATTCTCAACTATGTGACTTCTCATCCCTCTTGAAATATGTGATGAATTAGGCAGTCTATCGACTATCACCCTACTCTCATCGTACTTATTCCTCCACCCAATTATGCATCCCTTTCACCAACTTCGTCCTTACATCGCCCTTTCTAAGCTACTCCTATATATGTAAGAAGTATAGTCTACGTCCCTTTTCTCCATATGATTATCCAAGCCACGCAACATACATGTTGACGCGTTCTGTGCTTTAGACAACTCAACTCGTACTACCTACATCCTTCATCCAAACCACCCTAATATGTCATCCATATAGTTCAAGTTCGTCTCAGCTTCACTTCATTCTTCTTATTCCATGTCTCATCAACCATGCTTGCCTTTTCCCAGATGGTACTTGGCCTTGCAATTTTCTTTCATCAATTAACTCCACCCATCACCTTTGCCAAATGTTCAATCAAGATGATTGAATATGTGTTGGAGACGTTCATGATCCGTATAGATCATTCTCCACGTCTCGTACACCAAATGCCTCTAGCATTCTAGGCAGATATAACAGTCCAACTCCACTAACTAAGTCTATCCAGTTCTTCCAAATCTTCAATTCCTGCAACGTATAAGCGATCGCATTTCTTTGTCGTCCTCGTACGCGTCCAAATCCCTGCTCCACGTATCGTCATGCTTCGCGAATTCATCCAGTCCTTCCGATAATGACAAGATCTGCTCATCATCCAATCCACCTCTTCAGCCTCCAAAATGCTTCCTCGTCCTTCTTCACTTCGCCCCTTGCTGGTTCCACGATATGCCATCATCTCTGACTACTAGTCCTGGCCAACTAAATCCTAAAACTCACACTTGAAAATCTCACGTTTCATTCCCTTTACTAACAACTCCAAAACCAACACATAATTCGCCTCATCCTCCTTCTAAGATTTGAGTAGATCAAGATGTCGTCGATGCTCCCGATGACAACTCGTTTATATACGTTCATGCACACTCGGTTCATTGACTCCATGAAAACC
This sequence comes from Glebionis coronaria, assembly GCA_025667525.1. Classification (NCBI taxonomy): domain Eukaryota; kingdom Viridiplantae; phylum Streptophyta; class Magnoliopsida; order Asterales; family Asteraceae; genus Glebionis; species Glebionis coronaria. Next base: position 195,590,797 of record CM046878.1, read on the forward strand.
GCTAGTGCTTTGGCGAAGCCAAATGCATAACTGTAAACCCAAAGCGTTCATACAACATCCTTAGCAATTTCAACTATGTCCTCCTCACACCCTCTCTTAGCGGCAATACGAATAAATTCCTTGCAATTTCTAACAGCTCTTGTTCTTAATTCACTCCATCAACGAGTTGCCTTGGAAGATACTAACTACAACTCCTCTCACTTCTCCTACTTGCTCTATTCATGGTTCTACCTCAACGCTCCTAAACCATACAAAACCAAAACTACATCCTGAATACACCAGATACGATCGACGAATTAAACCCACGGATAACTAACGACATTTCACGTGCACCAATTAAAACAAATCAAAAACCACGAGACTCCAAAGAAAACTCAAACCCAAAACATGTATCAATTCCAAATGACCCATGACAACGAAAAATAATCCAAGAAACACCCAATGGCAACCAAAATATATTACGCCCCGCGACACATTATTTAAACCGTGCAAAAGATCGACTTTCCAAAATAATATATATATATATATATATATATATATATATATATATATATATATATATATATATATATATATATATATATATATATATATATATATATATATATATATATATATATATATATATATATATATATATATATATATATATATATATATATATATATATATATATATATATATATATATATATATATATTTTTTTTTAAATATTTTTTTTCCTTACCTCCCCACATCTATGTGACTCAAACCATCTACAAACAACCTTCTAGACGATCTCAAAACTCAACTCAAAGACTAGGTATCCCGTGCATCCTAAATCATAAAAATAAAACTACTATTCAAACTCAACCTTGAACCCGACACTTGTACAACAATTCCGACCAGTCCACTAACCTCCCATGACTATACATTCTGAATATTTGAAAAGTACGTTCCGAGTACATAATTTTAGGCTTTTGAATCACCCAAAAAGCTTTAAAAACGAACAAGTTATGACCAAAACAATTTTATGCTAGTTGTTTTAAAAACTAAAGAATAGACTTAGTGATCAATGCAATCCTTTTCAATGAAAGATATAATTGTATGTGAAATATTCATAAACTCCTTTTAACCTTGTATTAATAACTATAAATGACATGAATCGGTTAAATCCAATTATATAAACTATGTAAGTAGAAAGAAATTTTACTTCGCTTTATTTTAAAGAAAGTCTTTTAGAATTTGAAATAAATAAGTGTTGATAAAAAAAAAATTTATGTTACATCTTGTTTCAAACATGACCCCAACACCTTACCCTTATTTTACCGAATACAACCAACTATCTAACTCTATAGTAGATTTCCAAGTCCCCCCTTTTTCCATATACCAACCAAAAGAAATGTAAGACTCAACCCAAAATATTTCATTAGCCCAAAAGAAATCTCCATTTATTTCAACGGACTTAAAACCCAGAACAACATTTTAAAACGTACACGTGAAATATGAACTCAAAGAATACGCTACAAGATACAGTTCAAAAATATTTGAAACGTTGATGAAACTCCATCAACTCCAGCACCATATAACACGAACAAACACAAAGTACGTTCAAGTTATAATAACTAGTGAACGACCATATACCATAACCTAACACATAGTAGTATATATACATCCGCATATATATACCTATTAAATCACCCAAAACATACTCGTTACCATACATGTCGGATCAACCAATCACGTCATACACTCGTTTTTCCACACGACTAATCACCATCTCACCGTGCCACAACAAGGCATAATGCCCACCTCCAAAACCAAACCATATCGTGTGACCCCATAATCACACACCACAACTATAACCCAAAACATAAAACACAAAAAGAACAATAGCCATATCATAGGCAGCCATTACATAAATCCATATATAATACGTATACCCAAATTCTACATCTCATCATATACAAGCATGTACTAACCCTCTTTCATGCAACCATACTTGAGAACCCATTGAAGTTGTGGTACTTGTATAACTATGTTGGCCACCATACTTATACAATTACCCTTTCCCCAATGCACTCCCTCCTATGATGACACTTATAAGAATCAATACAACATATAACACATAAATCTATCTACTCACATAAGCTCATAACCACATAACCAATAAGGTCCAAAAATCCATCTATAAAATAACATAATAAAACTCTTGGAATACAGAAATCCATAGTCTATCTAAAACAGCCTAGACTAAATCCAAAACGAAAACATAATCAGTTATAAGTCATGTCGCCCATAAGAGTGGAAATAGCATAAGGTCCTTCATATTCACCTACTCCTAATAACTCGAACCACCACATGATTCTTAGGGAACATGACTTAAACATCAAAAGAAAATAATACCCCTCAGGTACATAAAATAACCCAACAAAAGATAGAAACTACTATGTACCAAATTATGTACTATAATGTACATTATAAGTAAAATACGACAATGACTAGCGTGGATGATTATGGTTAAACCTGCACTACTCACAACTCGAAAAGAAAATAACATGTGGCTAAGTATGAATTTACTATGGTTCAATTCATACCAGTCAAAACATCACAATAAATAACCTCCAAACACATCAATTAATAAAAAATGCACACATACTCCTATGACGCCTATATGCAGGGACCCTTAAGCTATAGACTAGGCTACGCGACTAAGCAACCTAATTCTCTATAATCATTGGCTCTGATACCATTCTATCACACCCCACCATGGCGGAACATGGGGCGCGACGTATGGATATCATCACAACATGGCGTGTCTATAGAGATAACTATATGAAATAAGAAATGTCGTAAAAATGGTGACACGAAGTTCATGACAATATCTCAACAAATGCAAGGGGTCTAGGTAAGTAAGTAATAGTCCTACTTCTTACCCAAGACAACAAATAACATACCAAAATAATCATATGTGTGCCACAATATCACTTATTAAAATGAACAATCAAATAAAACTAAGAAGGAAACGAGGATTCTCCTTCTATATGCATTCCTAAGCTTCTCCAATCCTAGCCACTTATGTTCTCATGCTTAACCATAGTATCACCTGAAAGAGACACTAAAACACGTCAACATAAAGTTGGTGAGAGTCATAGGTTTAGACTCCAACACAAGACAAGTCATAAGCTGTGAATACCATAAACCAATAAACATATGGACAATGCGCTACAATCATGTACTAACAACTAGCATTCAAGTTAAATCAATCATTACAATTCCAAGGCATCACGCCTTACCAACAATCACAATTTCCAAGGCATCACGCCTTACCAACAATCACAATTTCCAAGGCATCACGCCTTACCAACAATCACAATTTCCAAGGCATCACGCCTTACCAACAATCATAAATTCCAAGGCATCACGCCTTACCAACAATCACAATTTCCAAGGCATCGCGCCTTATCATTAACCATAGGTCCCATAGGCGCCCATACACCTATGTACCCTTCCAATCCAGATCACACACAAACAAGAATCACATAGCAGTTAATCACATAAATGTACACACAAGTCCAACTCAAACCTTAAACATTCACAGCATTAATTTAGAAAATAATTCAACACAGTGTCTCTTCCATCCCATCTGGAAGTCAAAAACAATAATAAACATGGGACTATGAAACTCACCTGATAGCTTCTTCACAAGTCCTTGCACTAGCAACAAACTAACAAACCAAAAACACGCAATTAATACACGAACCAATCACTAAGATGGCTCATTAACCTATGATGGTCATCTAGCCTATTCCCACATATTTACCTCATTGACAAGCTCTAATCACCCCATTATCCTTCCTTAACAAGTCCTTAACTTGGTTAAGTTTAATAACTATCCCGTTCATATTTTACCCAAAACAGTCCCAGTTTTTAAGTCTCAAAACTTTAAGTCAAACATCCACTTAAACATACCCATGGTTTCTGTAAAAGGAATATTCATACCTTTACATATGTTGGATAACACCTCCCACTTGCCCTAACCTTAAAGCTACTGTTAAGGCCCCGATATACATATATCTACTTTTGTCATTCCAGATTTCCTGATTTTAAACGTACTAAACGTTTGTTACCATTAAGGGGTCTTACCCTAAACCACAACCTTAGCCCAAGTGCAGATACTTACTACAATATATAAACCATCTCTCACGTTCGTGAGAAGATCCCAATGCAACCCTAAGTACCCCAAACAACCCAAAACTTAAAAAGAAAACAGGCTGAATTCAAAACTGTTTTGACCTCCGACTGTTGTATCCTGTTTTTGACCATCTTCCCAACCTCCAATTTAGTTCTCGTTTCTTGAATTGGAAATCCACTTAAAATACCTTTCCAGGGGTACTTGGATCGTAAAATAATAGTTCATAGAACTCCCGGTATGATCAAAACAATTGACTCAAAAATTTGCCCAGTTTTTAAAAACGGGTTTAATCAAATTAAACTAATTAATTAACCCTAATCCCTCTAATTACAAGCCCTAATTTATGTAATCACTATAACCCCATTAATATATCATTAATTTACTGTTTCTAAATTAAACCCTAACTTAAATCCATCATAAGATGATTAAGACATCATTAAAATAATTAAATTGAAAAGGGAATAAAGACTTTACCTTTGATTTATGAAAACCCCAAAAAAAAATTATGAAGAACCCTAATTTTGTGTAAACTCACGAATTTCCTTTGTCCCAGGAGAAAAATAATGAATTTTGATTGTTAATAAAACAATATATAGGGTGTGGTAACCCATTCCTAGCCCAACCCAAAAACCCCTTTCCCTTTTCTTGTTTTTTCCTTTTTTTTCTTTCCTCTTTGCGTCCAAACCGACCCAACACCCCTTTAAAATTCGTTTTTTTTCTTTTTATTATATATTATTAAGTTATTAATAATACCTTAATTTTCCTTAATTTATTTCAGCTCCTAAAGCCTCCAAAACCTCAAAACCGTAAAACTAGTCAGTTTTTACGCGTTTTACCGTAAAAGACGTAAAATATACACTTTTAAAAAAATCTCAAATTTTGAAATAAACTTTATAACTAAGTCCTAAATGACTTAAAACCATCCCGAAAAATATTCATATGAATAATTACCTCACCCGAGACCTCTAAATGCTAAACCGTAAATCCTAAAAAAATACTATTACTATAATACTTATACGTATACGTAAACACCAAAATATCACCATTTTCATCTCATAGTCACCACTTGTGAGCTCATGAACATGAAATAACCATTCCTCGATTTACTTATGAGTACTTCTATACTCATAAACGATAACCACACCAACGTCAATCACCCAAAATAAACACGTAATCACACAAATCAAGTAAGCACACATAAAATAACCTAAAAGTAAGACCAAGTGACAAACCCAAAACCACGGTTGTCACAATTTCCTTAGGGATAATGTTCAAAAGGGGAACATTACTATTGAAAAGGTGCCCTCCGAGGACAACTTAGCCGATATCTTCACTAAGCCACTTAAGAGGGAACCTTTTAATTACTTGCGTCTAGGTCTAGGATTAATGGAACATCCTCCTTAAATTCTTTTCTTCTTGTGTGTTTTCTTTTACCACTTTGAGTCCTTGAGTCTTTTAAACTCCTTTTGAAAAATCTTCTCCTCTCCTTTTCAAAACTCTCAAAGTCTTGTTCGAAAATGGTTGAGAAATTCGTTTGACATTGTTAATTCAATCTAAAAACGATTTTTCATAGATTCTCGCTATTAATCTAGAGCTTACATAATTCATATGTATGATTCTCTCAAACATAGCAAGAACAAGATTGAATCATGGAGGATCATTGTGTCATAACTCAAGGTCTTGTCTTACACACCTCCTACATTGATTTTTTAATCCATGTAATTTGGTCAAATCTCTATTTGGTAAGTTTGCATATTTTTTCTTTGTCTATCTTTGCTTTTAAGCATATCTCTATGATAAGTTAGACTAGAAAAATAAGATTTGCTGAAAAATCTTCCTCCAAACACCAAACCCTGCTTCTGTAGGCGGTTCCATATGTGAACCACAGTACCTTATTGATAAGGTACCGCCACCATAGATAAGGAACCACCTACAGTGGCCTTCCTTTTTCGGGTTCTTGTCTGAAACTCCAGATTTGCTCCAACATTTTTGAGAATCTTTGTTTCAAACCCTTTGACCACCCCAAAAATACCCTAAGCCTTCCCTATTTAAACCATAAGCATTTTGCATTACTTCACATCCAAAATGTCTTATTCTCCCAATGAAAGCCTTGAATCTCCTCCATTTTCTCCAATTGCTTTCAATCCAAACCCACCCAAGAACACTCTTAATCACATTTCCCCTACCAAGAATGTTGATTGTGGAACATCTTTTCTTCCACCACCACCCTTTAGTGTTCTTCCTCCTTCTCATGATAATGTCATGCACCATGGAACATATTGTCATTGTTGTCAATATCAACATCTTGCTATGGCACACATCTATGAGGAGTTGAGCTACATCAAGAGTCTCTTAATCAAGCCTCCTCTTCACTTTGATTATGAGATCTCCAACAAGCCACCACCACCACCCTCCGCTATTACCTTGTCTTTCATATAAGCATTGATTGCTTATCCTCAAGACACCAAATTCAAGCAAATCTTAGAATTCTAGAATAACTAGGATTAGATTTATGATTTTGGCTTGTTTCTTTTTCCATACTTCTTTGTATGATTTTCTTTTAGTAACCTATCTTGGATCTTTATCTTTGTGTTTTCTTCTCTTTAATTTTTTTTGTTGTGACCTATTGCTATATATTGTTGGTTGTTTCTTTTGTTCAACTAACCCTTCTATGTAGCTTGTCACCATATCTCGATTCCTCGGTGCCCCAAGCTAGGGGGAGTAAGCACCAAGGGGGAGTCTTTGCAAAGTCCGTTTCTTCAACACCGGCTTATGCAACCTTTTTGCTTCGACAAAGGGGGAGAAATGAATAAACTCGTCTTCGAAAATCTTGTTTTTGTGTGATTGAGTTTATGTATTGTCGGAATCAAAAAGGGGGAGATTGTTAATGCAATAATGACTAAAAACGTTACTTGCATTTTTCGGTCTCGCTTAGTTTTGATTACGACAATATGTAAAAAAAGCATTTACGAAAACAACGAAAAACGAATTCTTGAGTTCAAGTATTTTTCATTTTACCCTTTTTCACTTAAGGTATGGATAAACAAGTACTAACCTTAATCAAGTGATCAAGTGATTTAATCTTTTCTTAAAACTCACTTTTTATTAAATGTGACAAGTTTTTATTAAACTTTATTTTTAAGAAAATGTTTTATTAAATTAATTATTTGAAATTTGAAAATGGCATATTCTTATTCTGTTAAGAATATCCTTTTAGGATATTTTTTATACCCAGATAAGACCTCCACCACTAAAGGACAAAAAGGAGCGGAGTCTAGTCCGGCGGTACCTTAGCACTTAGGCGGTACCTTATCGATAAGGTACCGCGGGCTGTGATAAGGTACCGCAGGCAGATATAGCCGTTGGCTCCTTTGTCCTTTAAATAGTGGACCATTCTCAGCTTTTCACCTCACCTCTTTTGCACATGTATTTCCAGATTCAAACCCCTTCTTTAATCACTCAAATCTTTGATCATTTGTTTGATTATTACTTGTTTAAGAAGTGAATCTTGTTCTTCCATCCCTTCCTCTCCAAGTGCAAAGAGAAGAACACTATCCTAGTGAAGTGTTGTGTCCACCACCAAAGATCCATTGAAGATCAAATTTTATATACTTGTAGTTGTGTCATAGTTGTGAAGATCCAAGTAGTTGTGTCTATTTGGAAGTTGTGTATGTACTAAGTATAGTTGTGTAGATTGGTCCTAGCTACGATTAGGGCTCGACTTTTAGCTTAGAGCCGGAAATTGGTTAAGCGACGTGTACGGTTTTCTCCACCATAAGGAGCTTGTTGTGTAGTGAACTCTCGAGTAAGGAGTACTCGAGGGGTGGAGTAGGAACGAGGAGTGAGCTTCATTGCTGAACCACTATAAATCCTTGGTGTTCGGTTTGATCTTTCTTTACCCTTAACTCTTTACATTCTTTATTCTTTTTGCATATACATGTGTTAGTACTAGATTAGTTACACTATCATTCTTTATTCTTTGTGGATATATTTTTGTTAGTATTAGTTTAGTTACACTATCATTGTTCATATTGTGCATAAGAAGATTTCACGTAGTTCCTCAAGCCTAAGTTTTTGAAAAAGGATTTTTGGAAACCATATTTTAAGAAGTAAATATAAGAAACTATTCAACCCCCCCCCCCCTTCTAGTTTCTACATAGACCATTAGGATTTAAATTTGTTTTTGTTGGCTAGAGTGACACTAGTTCTTCCATTTTCATTTCCTTGCACATTTAAATACATGTCATTTACTTAATTGTCAAATTTAAATATTTGTCTTGCACCTTAAATTCCTTTAATTTCAAGTAAGTTTCCTTTTAATTATTGTCAATCTTTACTTTTATTGTTTGATCTCCTATCTTCCTTTCTTGTTTGATCTTAATCTTTATGCTTTATGTTCATGTTTTATGTTTTTGATGTTTTATTGATTTGATTAAAGTGGGTTTTTATTATTGTGATTAGTATTGTTAGTTTTATTGATTTGGTTTGTTTAATTATTATTAGTTGATCATTTGTGGTTAGTCTTGCTTAATCTTTTGGTTGATTTGATTAGTTTTTATTTAGATTCGTGTTATTCTTTGTCCCGTGTTCTTCGCTTCTGTTTCTGTTTCCAGGTATATCCCGAATCAAAGGTTTAAACAGGTTATTCCGAATCAAGGAGTTGTTGTGAAATATTCCGAGTCAAGGGACATTCCGAGTGAAGAAATTGTTCCGAATCAAGTGGTTTATTCGGAATATTTAATATTCCGAACCAAGGATTCATTCGGAACATTCCGAACGAAGGGTTGTTATTCCGGATCAACAACTATTCCGAGTAAAGGGTGCTCATTCGGAATATATTCCGGATCAGTGCTACATTCCGAACCAACTTGCATTCCGAATCAAGGTTTGAGGATTTATTTCGGATCAGAAGAATATTCCGGATCAGCGAGTTCATTCAGAACATTCCGAGTGAAGGAGTTTATTCAGAATATATTCCGAATCAAGATTTTATTCCGGGTCAACAAGATCATTCCGAACCAAAGAAACATTCGGAATCAAGGGAGTTGATTCGGAACATTCCGAGTGAAGGGTTTATTCCGGATAAAGTGACATATTCCGGATGAACCAATTGTTCCGAATGAGTGTTTTGTTTTGAATATTTAGAGTGAAGAAGAATCATTCCGAACGAAGGTGACATTCTGGATGAGTGATTATTCCGAACGAAGGATTATTCCGAGTGAGCTGTTTTCAGGTTCTTTTTAGTTTCAGTTTTTAATTTTTAATTTTCAAGCTTTACTTTTCCCGCTTTTTTCCTTAGTTGCACTTTAAGTTTACTTGCCTTAGATTTATTTTAACCTTGCCTTAGTTTTAAGTTTTAGTTGCGCTTTAAGTTTGCCCTAGGATAGTTTTAAGTTTGCGTTACGCATATACTCACGCTCGCTTCACATTGTTGCAGAATTAACTTATACGCAGCTCGTGAAGCGCGAGAATCCATGTGCTGCGATGATGCGCGCTCGACCATTCACATCATTTGAGCTATCCAATGGATGGCGCGTTGGACAACGCACCATAGCTTCAGAGTTCCCTTCTCCCACACCTAGTGGAAATGCCGAGAGGATAACCGCTGTAAATGCTACTCCCATTCGAAGCATACCGTTTATGACAGAGTCTTCATCAGAAGAAACAAACCGAGGAGATGAAGAGGACCTTGGTCTCGTAGAGGTCTCGTATACAGACCCATCCACAGAGGTTATACTTGTGCCTGGTTACAAAAAATTACCGTGCTCCCCCAAGCAGCAAATTCCAGAAGGGGGAGAACATTGCAGACTAGACCACGTGTCAATGCGACACCATGGGGAAAACTCGCAAGGCCATGGGAAAAAATACATGTGGCAAGGTATACTACCATGTCTTTCCCTATTATCCCTTCAAAAACGTACCACACCCGCGCTTCACAGGATTTTAATATTCTCTCTTGTTTTTTATATTATTTTTTGTTGTTGCAGCTCCCTTGTTGAAACAACCAAAGCTTGCTCTAGCGCCCCAAAGTCCACCAGATTCTCTCCTTCCTGGCAATGCGCCCGCTCATGCGCTCTGGATAGCGCAGCTGCTTGTGGAGACTTCCTTCAACACCTAACACCCCCTGGACGCGCCCAACGTTTGCACAAAATGTCCGATGAATTACTAATGAGGGAGTTGGACAGGATTATCGTCCAAGAAGTTACCTTAGCCGCCCACTTGAAAAATAGGATATCCTAGCTATCCGAGCGCTTAGCCCAAGCAAACGAAGAGGTGAACCAAGTAACATAACAAAAGACCCTTGATCTCGTGATTGTTAAGATCGAAATCGCCCGCCTACGCGCTATGTCTAGTATCAATGCTGGATCTTTCCAATATCTTGAGGACGAAAAAACCTCGCTTTCTGAGCTCCTTGAACACAAGTGCCGCTTGCGTGCAAAGCAAGAGGATGAAAACCGTAGGGCCATGGCTAAGCTAGAGGAAGGTATGGGCGCCCTCGTTATAAATTTGATAATTTCGTTGCCAACTGCCATAAAGACATGGCCAAGAAAGAAGAAGTTCTGAAGTACATGAGCACAGACTTTGATGAAGAGCTATATCCGCACCTTACCACCGTGCGCGCTGAGAATCGATGGCTAATAGAACACGGTCTTCCATTGGCCGCCAAAGGTGCCGTAGAGCTACCCAACTTGAATAGAGAAATCAAGGATATCTACGATGCCGCGCTTTTGTTGGGACAAAGCCTTGCCATGGAGCGCGCTGCTAAGGAAAAATTGCTGACCGTAACCCTAGAAGGTAAGGAAATCTACTCTAAGTACGCACAGGAGATTTTTGACGCCTCTTTTCGCAGATTGGGGGATCTCCCTCTCCCCATCATAGACCGTATTAAAAAGGACCAAGATTTACCTATAAATGTGACCATGCTCGACCTTACCCTAGCAAGTCATTGCGCAGGAGAAGCAGAAGAGGATCCACATGCCCTGGCTGAACCGGACATCTCACAATTACAAGTCCCTCTCTATGTCTCCGGTGCGCCGATTCTGGTTTCGTTGGAGGATAAGTTGATGCAACACGTGAGACGTGTCGGGAAGAAAAATCGCACCTCCACTAAAGGGGTCGCCATTGGCTTAGTCCTAGCACATCCTAGCCGGTCTGATGGTGTGCCTGTGAGTCTTTTGTCCCACAATATATACCATCTGCGCGTGCTGCAATATATGAAAGAGGCATGGGCACAATGCCACACATCACTGAACCCTCTTCATCGCAGGTTAAAGAGGTCGCTGTCAACGAGCGACCTTTTATAGAAGGTGTCTTGCCTCACCGTATTTGTTGTTGTAACTTAAACACACTAATCTTGTAAATTAATAATTTGTACAATTATAATATCGACCCATATGTTTGTAAGTACATAACGTCCTACATTATGTTCATGTATAGTCGTATATGTATGTATCCAGGTTTCCATACCCACACCTAAGATTTGTGAGGGAGAACTCCTGTTAATGAGCACACCCCTAGGAGTGCAACTTTAGACTTACGAGTGAGTCGAAAGGTCATTACGTGTGGTCCTGCCACTACTACCATAAGAAATGTCATTGAAAATGACATGTTTGTTAGGCGTGCACACTATGCCTATCTGTCATAAAGTATGAGGATTACGATACTTACCACAACGTCTTGTGAAAAGTTGCCTAACAAAGGATACCCGATCCGGCGCTGCTGGGGGTGCATCTCTCTTACACGACAAGTCTAATTAGTAGGGTAAACTTTTTCCTCTTATTTCTCCTGGAAACATTATTTGTACATGTACATTGGAAGGCCAAATGTATGTTTCTGAAAAGAAACAATACTTGCATGCATTAAAGATAAGAAAGAAAAACATCATTTGGACTGCGGAACTAGCTAGGAACTACAGCATTTTATTCATACTCTTTGCAAATGTTTTGAAACAAATACCAGAAAAGAAAGAAAACCTAAAAACGATTAAAAAGAAAGGATACATGGATCCTTATTGGGGGCTATTAGTAGCCAAGAGAATGGCCCATGCCAAATATACGATATCTCAAGGAGAATACCGCCCGAAATTCTGGTCGTCCTTTAAGTCGCTCCTCGCAGAGCTGGATGCTGACTCCGCATAGCTACTTTCATCCATCTTAGCCTGTGAGAACATCTTTTTTGCTTTCTGTTGCTGTTGCGAGTTCTGCATAGTTAGTAGCGCGCCCAGGCGATCCTGCCGCTGTAAAGCGTGAGCGATTGTCCTGCCTGCGGGGACAACTGCTCCTCCGCGTTGTTGCTGGTGATCCTCCCTGGGCGGGAACATTACTGCTTCCCGTCGCGACATATTGCCTACCGATGTTACTAGGGAATCGATAATACGTCTTAGCTTTGAGAATATTCCACCTCCCTTTGCGCCCCTGGTTACGGGTGGACCTGTAACGACGTTAGAATTCATCCCTCGCCTTGAGCCTACTTTGCATCTATGGCAACGTCCTACTCTTCTCCGAACATCCGTGTGCAGATATGGCCAAAAGTATCCGGAGCGAGTAATTTCCTCAGCCACTGCTATCGGCCCCCGAGGGCACATTCTTCTGTGCGTTGCTTCCACTGTTGACCGGGCCTGGTCTAGTGCTAGGCACTGCAACATTTTTCCATCACTCGATTGTCTATACGGCGCTCCTTTAATGATTTTGAAACGACTAGCCCGTGCCTGTATTTGCCTAGCCTTCCTTCTACTGCACGGTAGACTGTTGTGCGATAGGAACGTTTTGATAGGCGTCATCTAATTTTTTGGCTCATTATCCACGCTTATACTTTTATGTAAGATAAACTCAACTAAGATATGACTAGGAGGTTTATCCATATCCACAATTGAAAGCTGGTCCATGTCAGCCGAGATTTCACCTTGTTCCTTCGTGACCTTCTTTATAGCAAACTCCTCAAACTGCCCTACCATATTCCTTATTTCCTTCGTGTATTGGGTCAACACAGCTCCTTTCGACTCATATGGTCCTACGACCTTACTTGCTACCAGAGGGCTGTATGTGTAGGCCACCAAATTTTTCATGCCCATCCTGAGCGCCATTGTTAGGCCTGCAATGAGGGCTTCGAAGTCTGCTTCTATGCCAGTTGTGGGGAAGTCAAATAACAATACGTAGGTAATTTTTATGTCACCTTGATTTGTGAGGACAAACCCTGCATCTGGTCCCCCTTTCCTGTGAATCCTGTTGAGAAGAGGACCCATAGTGGTCCTGGTGACGACCTTTCGCGCACAAATATGCTCCCAGCCTGGGAGTCCTCTGGGGAAGACTTTCTTCTTTTCATCCTCTTTGGACTGGATTCTGTGTCACGCGAACTGCTGTCTGCGCCCTTCCTTTTCATGTTGTGGCTAGAAGTGATGCTTCCCCCTTCGAGTGTGTCTATATTGCGTATGGTGCATACCCCATCTTTTACTGGGAATTTGAACATACCATGTACTATGGACGGTACTGCGCGCAATGCCTTCAGCGCCGGCTGACCAATTATCCCATTGTGCAACGATTGAGACCGTACGATCATGAAATCCATCCAATCTGTCGTTGAGTGTCCTGCACTCCCAATACTCACCCGTGTACAGAGGTGTCCCAGTGGTAACCATGCGAAACAATGCTCATTTAGTATGTTTGCTGCCGACCCTCCATCTACGCACATGCCCTCTATGGTGTAGCCCCGAGACTTATATCAATAGTCAGCGATCCGACTCTATAGTCATCATCTGAAAGGATAGGAAATGTAATCTCCTTATCATTAGAAAAATCTGCGACCACTCTTCTTTGCATGAAAGACTTCTCCCTTTCCACCATGTATATGGTTATGGGCTTGTCCGTCTGCTTTTTCGCGTCACTTTTCTTCGTATCCACGCTCTTCCTCCAATCTCTAATTAGATGGTTTAACTTTCCTGCCTTGACCAGGCTTTCATTGTGTCTTTTCAATTGAATGCACTCATCGGTGGCATGTCCCTTATCATCGTGGTACTCACAATGCTTCGTTTTATCCCGCTTATCCACTGGCCCCATCATTGGGCTAGGTTTTGGGAAGCTTGCTCCTTCCGATAGGAATATTTCCCTGGGGGTTTTTTGCAGTAGGGTAAACTTGTTATTATTGCATCCATTCTTTGTTGTTCCCTATAAATCTAACGTGCGGCTGATGTTTTGCCCGTATGACTGTTTCTTGGGTCGGTCTTGGTACTTATAACCTGACGTCATCTGCCTGCTATCTGCTGCTGTAGTTTCTCCCTGGATAAACGCGCGAACCTTAATCTGGTTGCATTCAGCTTCTTTATTAGGTCAGGGATGATGATCCCTGCGAGAATCTAGAAATTTTAAGAATCTCCGGGCAATCCTTAATCTGGTTGCATTCAGATTTGAAGCGTTCCATGAAGTCTTCAAGGCTTTCGATATTCCTTTGTTTCACTCTTGCAAGTGAAACGGGGCTTTTATCGTATTTGTTTTGCTGCACATAATTCCTTCTGAATGCCCTCCTAAGTTCTTCAAACCCATTAACGCTCCTCCACGGAAGACGGTCAAACCAGGTTCGCGTCGGCCTCAGGCCATTTTTTAATTCCCGCTTGAGACTCGAACACTTTTATGTGATCATCCGGATCCGTCGTACCATCATAGGTCTTGACATTGGACGACATTCGTCTCTTTTTATTATCTTTGAAAGTGGTTATGCGTTCCGAAAACGCACTTCCTTTCTCTCGGCGCCAAGGTAGGGTCCATTGATCTTCACCTTGTATCCTTGGACTCTTAAGTGTCATGTGACTTCTTCTGTCGTAGTCAGAGGAATCAGAATCCTCAGTGGACGATGGTGCGACCCTTTTATGGCGAGGATGGCGGTCGCTGCAATTACTGTCCGAGGAATATTCGCTTAAGGAATTTCTCCTGCTCGTCCTCCTAGTGCCCCTGTTTCTTTCCTGTCCTCGCGGGTCCTGGTATCCAAACTTTCCCAAGGGGCCCAACCTCTCAAGGGCACTTTGTCTGCCTGTAGGGTTGGCGCCTAGTCTGTCCTTGACGCTCGCACGCCGACGATTCTTGACTGGCGTGATGAACCCGTCTTCTTCCTCGGGAGTCCTAGAGTCGTCTGAGGACGATGCGTATTCAATAGAAGGGGCATCCTTCTGGTTCTCGGTTGTTCCTCCTTTCTTTCTTCTCTCTTTCCTGGCCTCCCTAGATTCCATATCGAAGTCTAGGCTAATCCGGAGGTCCCTTGCCGGATATACCTTCCTTTGTGCCTTCATGAGTGGGAGTAAGGCCTCAGTTCTCCGCCACAGTCGCTCATACTCTGCTTCGTCAAGGGAGGGGTCTCCATCTCTGTTCGCGGTTCTGTCACGACCCTTATTCCTTGAGCGTCCCTGTTGTCCGGATCAGGGACCCCCTGATAGGACGAGGCCTCTCCAGCTGTCTGTGGAGTAGAGGTTATTAGTGGGTGAAAAGACACATGTAACCCCTTCCCTCCGCGTCCTGAGTTGTTAGGTTCGCTGCTAGTGTGCGGACCTGTTTGCTTCTTGGCTCCACCTTTGGGTGGGGGCTGGTTTACGCTGTTTTTCGTCATTGGCTAGAGTTTAGTATATGGTCCCACGGATGGCGCCAACTTGTTGATACAAAAGTTGGATGGACCGATCTTGACCCGAATTAGGCTTAACTCGGGGTCTTGTGGACTCTGGCTCTTGAACCAAGTGAAACTTGTTAAAGGACCCTGCGTACTAAATAGACACCGTTAGGCTTACCGTGGGTTTGTGACCCACAATTAGACTTCGGCGTGAGAGTAAGTAATCGGTTTGAGTATGTAAGTGTTTAGGGTATTGTGTGTATCGTACCTTTGTGGAACCGTGGGGTTCCTTTTATACTCGAGAGAGTCCAGGCTAGGCTCCCTGTTCTTGCGGCCTAAGGAAGAGATAATGACTCGAAATAGCTTGATCTTTATCATCTAACTAAGGAAAGTGTATATCCCTTTTCCTTAGGCGAATATAACTATAATATAAGTTATATTCTGTCTGATCCTGTCGCGCTACGACAAGGACCTGGCTAAGTAATCAGCCTTATGTGCGACAGCGGCTTACCGGGCCACCTGGGCTGCGTGCGTACATCGGACAAGTATCCAATCCATACCTGATGGATGCGGGTAGTACCCGTGAGTCGGACTATCCAGCCCGACTAGGGACTATACGTCATCAGCATTTGCATGGCTATCATTTTGTTGCATATTGGCATACGTACTACATTTTCATTGCATGTGCATGCATGTATATATAATTTTGGGATAATGACCTTATGTACCCTCGAACTTTCTGTATTTTGCAGAAATGGTAGAAATACCACCAAACGATAATGGAGACGAGTATGTTGTAGGAGCTGAGAGTGGACCTAATGCCCCTAATCCGCAAGGCGACAATGGTTGGATTGAACAAGATGAGGTTGAAAGGATAGAGACTAAGAAGAACGAGATTGATAGCGACGAGGACCCGGAAGAGGATCCCGTGGAAGATGAAACTCATGCGAATACAGTTGGACAGACTGGGTAGAGACATGTTCGTTTTCGTTCTGCTACACCCACATGTGATGCTTATCTGAGGGTTTTGCCAGAAGTTGCACGTGATAGTAGTGATGATGATCAAGCTGATTCTAGTACTACGGTTAATGCGCGTTCTCTCCACGAGAACATTGTAAGGGTTAACTGCCCTGGACCGAGGATTTATAGTAACACATAGCATTTCATGAAGAAGTTGGATCGACTGATGTACGAAAGGTATGTGGTAGAGACAAGGATGATTAAGAGGTTTCAGAATAATGAGAAAGATTTTCAGAAGTTTTATTCGGGTGTATTGAGAGCCAACAATACTAGGGATCATGAAAGGGTAGAAATGGAAAAGTTGAAAATGATTGTGGAGAATTTGTGTGCTGAGTTTGAAGGAATCAAGGGAGAACATGTCAAGTATGATCGTCTTTGATGTTGGGAGGCTCGTGTAAGACCTTTCGTGATGAATGCATGGAAGTTTCAATGTGACCCAAAGTATGCAAACACGCATTTCATGGTCGAACCACCAGAAGTTGGCGAGTACTATACTTTCGAGGATAAGTTGTATTTGGCTCAGCGTGTGGTACTATCAGGTCAAGGATCTACTTCGAAAGGAAAAAGGAAGGTGGATGAGGGAACTTCTTCGAAAGGCAAGGAAAAGATGGAGGATAGTGAGGAAGAGCCAGAGGAAGAGGACGATGATGATAAGGATGAGCGGCCATCAAAGAGATCATGTGGATCACCACGTGATTAGTTACATGTATTTCATTTTTATCTCCTCGTTGTAATTGAACTATTTCAGACTTATGTATTATGGTATTGTGGTAGAACTTGATGACATTATGTTTTATTCGGTGAATGATTGCAGTGACAAATCTTGTCACAATTTTCTTGATATCAATGCAATCTATATTTACCTCTCATGATCTATGATGTGTCTTTACTAGCGCTTTTTTTATTTGGTTGATGAATATTTGTAGCATTTGTTGATTGTGATTGTTGTATTTATATTATGTCTTGAAAAAGGAATCCTTCTTGATCTTGATGTGTATATTTACTCTGTTTTCTTTGATTGTGTAGATTCATGCCTCCAAAGTTGACAACTGATCGTGTGAACACTATGATTCAAGAGGCGATTGCTAATGCTCTTGAGGTGGATCGTACAGCTGAAATACCAGGCCAAGGTGGAAATGTTGGAGGACAACAAGTCCCAAGGGAGTGTTCTTATGCCAGTTTTATGAAGTGCGAACCTACGCAATTTCGTGGGACTGGAGGAGCTTTAGAACTTTGTCGTTTGGTGGAGAAGATTGAAAGCACGTTCGAAATCAGTGGGTGCTCTGAAGCTAATAAAGTGAAGTTCGCGACTGCTACTTTTCTTGATGACGCTTTGAGTTGGTGGAACAACCAAGTGGCTACTGTTAGGCTTGTAGTGGCCAATGGGAGGGCTTGGACTGCTACGAAGGAGCTTTTGACTAAGAAGTTTTGTCCTGAAGAGGAATTGGATCAGTTAGAGGATGAACTGAGGCATCTAGTGTTGAAGAACAATGACATTACTACTCATACAAGGAGGTTTAATGAGTTGAGCTTGTCGTGCCCTGATACTTTTGTGGATAAACACAAGAAAATGAAGCAATACATCAAAGGATTGTCAAGCAACATAAAGGGTGAGACTACCTCGTCAAAGCCGAGATCTTTTGACGAAGTTATCCAAATGGCTGATGCTCTAATGGATGTGAAGGTGCAAGATAAGAAAGATAGTGTGGCTGAACGTAACAAGAGGAAATGGGAGTCTGCTCAAGCTAGTCAATCACAAGGTCAGAATCATGGGGGTTATCGTAATAACACCCAAGGGGCTAACCAGAATCAGTAGTTTAACCAAAGGAGTAATGATGGAATAAGAGCTGCCACAGTGCCTAAAGGAAACAAGGTCAATCCGAAATGTGGCCGTTGTAGTTTGTATCACGTAGGGAATTAACCTCCTACGTGTAACAAGTGTAGAAAGGCAGGGCATAAGGCTGTGGAATGTCGAGCAAGAGGCGTGGCGATGGGTGCAAATGCCACAAGAGTGATGATCTGTTTTAGATGTGGTGAGAAGGGACACAAACAGGGAAATTGCCCTAAGGCTGTGAATCGACAAGGAGGAAACGCTGCTGCTCCATCTTATGCTGTAGGAAACGTGGACAAGCCTCAAGGTCCGAACGTGGCGACCGGTACGTTCTTACTTAATGCTCGTTATGCTAGTGTATTGTTTGATTCTGGTTCAGATAGGAGTTTTGTAGATATACAATTCATTCGCCTTATCGATAAAGAACCAATAGAGTTAGCAACTAAGTATAATGTGGAATTAACCGATGGAAAGATTGTTAGCACTAATTCTATACTAAAAGGGTGTTCCTTGAAGTTAGGTAATTATGTGTTTGATATAGATTTGATGCCTATAGAGCTAGGATCGTTTGATGTAATCATTGGGATAGATTAGTTAGTCGCTCCCCAAGGCGCCTGTGTTGATTGTGAAGAAGAAGTACGGATCATTTAGAATGTGTATCGATTATAGGGAGCTTAACAAATAAGTCATCAATCCTAGGTGTATTAACTTATTTGATCCTTGCAACTGATCTGAGTCAAGTGTGTACTCAAAGATCGACTTGAGATCGGGTTATCACCAACTGCGAGTTAGAGAGGAAGATATTCCTATAACTGCTTTTTGTACCTTGAATGGGCATTTTGAGTTGCAAGTGATGCTGTCTGGTTTGACGAATGCGCCTCCTGTGTTTATGGATTTGATGAACCGTGGGTGCAAGCCGTGTTTGGATAAGTTCGTCAATGTGTTTATTGATGATATCCTTATTTATCCCAAGAGCAAGGAAGAACATGAGAAGCATCTGAGAACAATTCCGGAATTGTTGAAGAAAGAGAAGTTGTACACAAAATTCTCTAAGCGTGAATTTTAGTTGGAACCAGTGCAATTTCTTGGTTTGACTGGTTATTATCGGAGATTCATCGAAGGATTTTCGTTGATCGCGAAGCCATTGATAAAGCTTACTAAGAAGAATCGGGATATAAGTAGGGAATCACTCAGTAATTTGTGAGACCCCTAGAATCTGACATGGAACAACTAGGCAACGAGGGGGTAACACGTCATAGTACAAGAAACAATGAATTACAGTTCATACAAAGCTGACGAAATAAAAACATGTACATTACATCATAAAAGGTCAGAGTTTTTAAACATAGGTCCCAGAGTTTTAGAAGCGTAAAATTATATTATTTTGCCTTGATTTATAACATAAAGTTGCCCAAAAGATAAAATAAACTCCTGACAGTTTTTACTAAAAACAGTCTTTTAAAAGCATCACAGAAATCTCCAAGCTGCGATAATATCCTGCGGGCTCCCATCCAAGCAAAGCTAAGTAATAATACCTGAGATTAAACATGTAAAATCGTCAACAGAAAGTTGAGTGATATTCATAGGTTTAGTAGTAAAGGTGTCGAACACAAACATTCATTTGTAACAAGAAATAGGGGAAATGGTTATGTACAGTAACCATTGTCCGAAACCATTATTATTGTTGTTCAGTTCATGAACCGAAGCTTAACTCAATGTAAGTTCCTCTAGGGAGTATTCAGCCTAAATACTCAAGTATAAACAAATATCAGTGCGTCAAGGTACTTGAGACGGGGATAGTCAATCCCAACGGATCCACCCACACATTTGCACTTAGTACTCAAAATTAATGGTTCATGATCAAGAGAGGAAACTTAAGGCTAGACTAAAAAGCAATAATAATTTTGAAAACCTGAAAATCATACATGTTCTGGATAGCATACAAGTTATGGATAGCATACAGTTTTTAAATGGCTGTGTTCCACCATGTAAAATCTCACCCCGTGTTTAGAAACAATGTACAAGTAAAAACGGGCTATGAACTCACCTTAGCCATGAGGTAAGCCAATCAAGGTACTTAGAAACTGAGTAGAAACAATGGTAGTGAGACGATCACCGACGATATGGATGCCCGGGGAAACACAAAAACCGAAACCTATCAAAATAAGGTGTGCGTTAAGACTCGAACTCAATATCGATATATATATACCAAATATAATATGACTCAAATGTTTTCAAAGTATTCATGTTTCAAAACCATTGACACAAACCAAATGAATCCATTTATACAACGTTACTCGTTTAAACACTTGTACACTTGAAGTCGACCCATCATAAGACGCCAAGTCAACGCAAGTCAAACTATCCTTTTACATCGCTCGGACCAGTAGCTAAGTCATTTATATAATGACTAAGCACTTGAGTAAGTCACCATGTCCAATAGTGAACACTCAAACTCACTTAACACAAGCATTGAACTACGTGTCTAATACAAATCAACAAGTACACCCTGAATGTACACACCGATCTACCCTATCTAGACTTGTCCGTTTTAGATGAAAATTGGTGTCAAGTTCACTTATAACCTGTATAAGACCTCACCAACATTGGGGCCAAAGTTCACACTTTAAAACCCATCAGTTCGACACTTTACTCGACTTCAAATTTGGGACAGATTTGTGCACTTGTTTTGTAAAACCGTTTGGACCACTTTAAAAATACTAATTCGACAATCCGTCTTTTGAAACCACTACTAGACTCATCAAAATAAGTTTGTAAACTTTGAAAACCAGTAGTTACATTTATCTAACCGAGCCTAAAGTCCCCGAGAGTCGACCCAAAATCAGCCTCAATTTCGGATTGTGCCGACTTGCGTCTCCCGGTACACGAATACTAAAACTAGCATAACTTTTGACTTTTAATGAATTATAAGCTCTAACTTATACGGAAACGAGCATCTTGGAAAACTCTACAACAATATCAAATAATCTTAGCCTATCTCAGAACTTAAACCCACGAAAAATCTGATAAAGACCTACTGTTCCAAATTACCCTTTTAGAAAACATGACAAATCAATTTTCCCACCAAAGTTAATCATTCCCATACCTCTAGGATCACTGTGCCATCATTCCCATCAACCAAACACTCCTAAAAACACTTGCATGTAAAATCTAACAAAAACCCAAGATCAAAAATACAACTTTTTATGATCAAAAAGTGATGATCTTACCAAAATCATCACATGCATGGTGTTTTAAACATCATCCAACCACAAAATTATAAAATCTTCAAAAGTTGATGCATGTGGGAAAATTTAGTATCATTGGAATCACAAGAACATTTTAGGAATGAGACTTAATTTAGTTTTGATTGATTCAAGCTTGATAAAAAAATGAGGGTGTTTATGGTTGATGGTGGTGGCGGAAAAACAAAGGGGAGAGAGGAGTGGTGGATGAAATTTTTTTTGGTGTGTGTGTTTTGTTAGTGGGAAGAAAAAAATGAGTTTATATATGTTGGTAGTGGAGGGGCTAATATTGCCAACTTTGAAACTTGTGGACTTAAAAATAATTAATAATTTTAAAGGGTAGAAAATGGTTATTGGTAAATATTCAAAATATTTACGGGGCTCGGGTTTCGTAAAAATACTTTTCAAAAGTTACAATGCATCATAAAAATGATTATATGATTTCCGGACACGACTTAATACGTAATTAAAACGAAATCGTCGAAAGTATTAATTATCGAAACAATCGATAAATAAACGTAAACTTTTGGGCATCCATCGGTATCGCGATCACTAGCAATTCTCGTTGTTCATTGATTTGAATAAACTCGTTTGTAAAACGCACGCGGGTGATTTTAAATCAAAAACTTTGATTTAAATTAAAAATGGAAAAATAAAATAAAAATTTTATAATTCCATACAAAGTATTTATTAATGATCAGAAAATACTTAAAAAGTATAATTTAAAAATCACAGGATTTACAGACAGCAATACAAGAAAACGTAATACGTTGGAAAATTTAAGAAGCACGAATAAAAAGAATAAAATAATGCTGGGAAAGTACGGGTTCTCACAGTCTTCCCCCCTAAAGGAACTCTGGTCCCCAGAGTTCTCCTAAAAGCAGTAGAAGATACAAACAAGAGGAGGTACAAAGTGTAGGACAAAATTCATTGCTTCCCAGGTAATTTCCGTACCATGACGAATCTTAACGGCTAGAATTTACTATGCTTCAGTTTCTTAACTCCTTTTTTTATAACTTTTCAGTCTTGGATTAGAATAATGACCTTTCGGTACGGAAGAATATTCAAAAGATAGAATTGATGGAAATACGTACGATAAACTAACAAGAATGAACACAAGAATCGCTTAAACGGACAAAGTGCGTTAAAATGAATCAGGATTGTAAACCAACAAGGAGTCGCAATTCGTACAACTATAAAACATGACAATATTAAAACGTATAAATCTATTTACAAGAGAAATAGAAGGGAAAAAAATGAATTACATATGATCATTTAAAATACAAGCTGTCAAAATCAGTTGTCTAGGATTTTGGTATAACTTTAAAACTCAGTTTAAATATTTTCTTGATTAAAAGAAAATTTTACGAAGTGTAGTGATTTAAAAATCAAACTATCTATATTTAGTGAGTATGTTGTTATATCTTTTTCTTGATCAGGATTTTCAAAGCAGAAGTGGAACAGTTCAAAATAGTTATCTTGATTGGCTTATGAACTTTTGGATGACTGTATGAAATTTATGTTAGAAACTCAAGTTTATCGTTACCATTAGAGAAATCAGATTTTCCAGGTTATTTAGAATCATTGTTAGAAATTATAAATTTAATTTAATAATTTCATTAGGTTGACAGTAAAGTACGATAAAATAAAATACTTTAAAGGATACAACTTGATATCCTTTTTAATACTAGTTATAAATTTACCAAAGAGGATGTATAGATCTGGTACTTAACTCGAAACAGTTATTTTGGTAATTTAAACATTTGATAAAATGTATAAAACATTCTTAAAAATTAATGCTAATTTTTAGAAATTCAAGAGTGTTTAAGTATCAAATGATAAACACGTAACATTTTCTGGTTTTCAAAAGATGACAAGACTGCAACGAATATGAATCATATAAAGGTCAACAATTTGTATGCGAGCAATAACACAAGGGAATAAAATGAAAGTCGTATCAATTCTTAACAAACGTGAAAGAATAGACGCGTTGATGATAAAAATAATAAGAAACAAAGGATTCAGCAAGATTAAATCACGAGTGCGGTTGGCGTCACCAATAACGGCTTATTAAGTTCTCGGTGGTCGACATACGATCGAAAAAGAAAAGCCACACAATGAATTTTCGAATCAAAGAAAATTATTAAGAAGTTACTTGAGAGTAATTCCAGTAAAATGAACAACATTAGCAAGGAAAGACGAAATCAACACATAATTCACATGAATGAATTTCAAGACGATGAAGTCTAACACACATAAAGACGGATGCACGAAATCCTCGTTCACGTCCAATCATAAATCACAATTCGCGTCCAGAGATGTTTCGAAGGTCTACCAAAATATATAAAGAAGGTTGATCGATGTAGAAGCATAGCAACGTTGAAACTTTCAAGTCTGGTATCAATGGTAAGAATTTAGAAAATGGTAACAAAAATTGTATCATGAAGATGATGAGGTAACAGGTAAAACAAAGATCGTTAGGTAAGAAAATAGGTGCTTGATACATGTACCTTTTTTTCAAGAGAAGATAAGGGTTCATATGTGTTAGTCACGAACTGTTGATACTCACATAAGAAGTAAAAGTTTTTCTAAATTTTTATTTTATCAAACTTTTTAAGGAACATAGTTAAATAGTTGATTCTTGGTTAAATATTTAAGGTGACTACTAGTCGGCCTTGCATGGCTCCTTCTAAATTAAGCATAGGTGATCAGGCCCTGCATAATTTAGGACTAGCAATGCGATGCTCAGCTTCGTCAAACCAGTACTACATATCATATGATTTAAAATATGCATATAATGCCATTTGTAAAAGCAGGAATCAAAATAATTTATGAAACTCTTCGCCAATAAGTGACTGGCTGATTATTTAAATCATCAACTTTAATGTTACAAGATTTCTTTACAAGACCAATAGTTGAACAATTTGTGAAAATACATTGTATAATTAATATAAATTAATTCTATAAGATAACCTTCAAGTAATTTGTAAAGTCCAAGTGGAACATTTTGTAAAATGATTTGCAAACAATATCTGTTTGAGTTTATATAGTAACTTATAAAATAGCGAGTGGGTTACATGAGGGTAATAAAATGGTTACAAGGTGATTAGGTTTCAAGAGGTTTAGCCAAAATCGTCATGAGACACGTGTCAAAACGATAACGAACGACATGAAAACAAGATATTCAATTCTCGATCCAAATAAGTGGTACGATAGAAGCAAAGAAAGACAATGGAATGACAAATAAGTCATAAATAAAAGAAAAGAATAAGGAATCCGTATGTGCATATCGTAATTTATTTGACAAAAATATACTTTTAAGAAAGTAGGGTATCAGTTAACAAATAGTACAATCACTCAGAAAAGTTTCTATATTAGGAAGTTACCGAATTTCAAAAGTTCAGGATCTATGTATATGTATGACCGAACTCAAAGTTACTATTTTATACTTGTTCAAACGCAGTCATTGTTTTTAGTTTGCAAAATATCATTAGTTAAAGTTTTACGAGCTCAAACGAACTCAAAAACGCTTCAATCCATATTTTTAAATTTTATCAGTTTTGTCTTTTTTTAGTCAACTTTGACTTTTGGGTTTGACTTTTTGGGTTTGACTAAACCAATTAATTCACTAAATGACATTTTAAGACTCGAAGTTTAGAGTAATTTGGTGTAAAATGATGTTTTAAACAACTTTCTAGTTTTACTCGAGACTTGAAACGGATTAAAAATGGACGAAAATGCCCTTACATTAAATCTGTCAATAAAATGATATTTTAGAATTATTCAGAAAATGACTTCCTAGATTTTACAATCTCAAATGAGCGTCACTTGCTCGATTTTAATATTTACTGGTAAAATATTATGTCGTAAACGAACATCTCAATAGGTAAAAATATATTTTTTTATGTCTAAGGTTATAAAAATATTTTCTCGACACTGTTAAATTTCCTGTAAAGTTTCTGTACAAAGTATATTTTTTGACACAGTTTGAAATTCAATCCTAATTTCATAATGACTCAGAATTAATGTACACACAAGACTTGTGGATTCCATAATGACGAAAGAGAATAAACTGTATAATTAATCATGTAAAGAAAACACAGTATAGAAATGGTTCAAGAATGCCAACGATAAACTGAGAGATAAAAAATGAAGCATATCATCTGTGTCTTCGGCTGCAAGATGCAATGCAGGTTGGTCTCCTGGCGGCGTGATTTTCCAAAATCACAAGACATACCGAGAAAGAAACAAAATATTAACAAGTCACAGTCCTGAGGCGAGGAGGTTTAATGAAAAAGGGAGGATACAAGTAGGATCGTATTCCAAACAATCGTCACATAATAAATGACGATCATGTGTTCAAGGTACAACGGATGTTGTAAGTCGAAGTCGAAACGTAGAATGGTCAATGAAATAAGATGTAATCTATGTACAAGTGTCATGTAAAACGGTGGCGTAAAGGTAAATCAAGATTATGAAAACCAACAATATTATTCAGGTACTGATTCAACGAATGCTTCGAGATGTGTGACTCACACGATGTCTTTTAGTCTTTCTGGGGGACACATTGAGCTACACAATGGTCTATAGACTAGACATTCAATTACGAATGGTCGGAAAGAAAATCTGCGTATCTAAATAGATATTTTAAAGGAAATAAACAATGAAAGCAACATGCACGGTAGTAAGGATGAAAATCAGAAGTTCATCGAAAACAACACTTATTCAATTCCGAACAATGGTATCACGAGAGTATGCACAATATGTAACAGAGAGTCGAGAAAAACAGACGGTTCAAAACGAACAAGCATATAAAGTTAGTCGTGTCACGCATAAATGAAATAGCAATAGTACTCAGAAAAATGAGTATGAAAATTTGGCAGCATACGCGCTCTGAATACAAGTATGTAACGTCATAACAATATAAAGTTATTGTAATAAGATCAAGTCACAAGAATAAGAATTCAAGAAATACAGTAAGATCATATGTAATCAAGTAATACCCAATGATAATTCATGAAGCACAAAGGCTTTGAAAAGACATAGTAATTATCGTCACTAAAGTAATGTAATATTTCAACATGAGATCAAGAGATGAAATACTATAACCATAATTAAAAGTAAATAATAAGGATTAGAGAGTTACCACGCAGATTTCGAACAACAATGGCAGATTCTGTGATTGACACTTAAAATATGAAATATTTGAAATTTCAATTATAGACTAAGTTTTGAAAACGACTCAGTTCCCTATAACCATCGCTCTGATACCACTATGTGAGACCCCCAGAATCTGACATAGAACAACTAGGCAACAAGGGGGTAACACGTCAGTACAAGAAACAATGAATTACAGTTCATACAAAGCTGACGAAATAAAAACATGTACATTACATCATAAAAAGGTCAGAGTTTTTAAACATAGGTCCCAGAGTTTTAGAAGCGGAAAATTATATTATTTTGTCTTGATTTATTACATAAAGTTGCCCAAAAGATAAAATAAACTCCTGACAGTTTTTACTAAAAACAGTCTTTTAAAAGCATCACATAAATCTCCAAGCTGCGATAATATCCTGCGGGCTCCCATCCAAGCAAAGCTAAGTAATAATACCTGAGATTAAATATGTAAAATCGTCAACAGAAAGTTGAGTGATATTCATAGGTTTAGTAGTAAAGGTGTGGAACACAAACATTCATTTGTAACAAGAAATAGGGGAAATGGTTATGTACAGTAACCATTGTCCGAAACCATTATTATTTTTGTTCAGTTCATGAACCGAAACTTAACTCAGTGTAAGTTCCTCTAGGGAGTATTCAGCCTAAATACTCAAGTATAAACAAATATCAGTGCGTCAAGGTACTTGAGACGGGGATAGTCAGTCGCAATGGATCCACCCACACATTCGCGCTTAGTACTCGAATATAACGGTTCATGATCAGGAGAGGAAACTTAAGGCTAGACTAAAAAACAATAATAATATTGAAAACCTGAAAATCATACATGTTCTGGATAGCATACAAGTTCTTGATAGCATACAGTTTTTAAATGGTTGTGTTCCACCATGTAAAATCTCACCCCGTGTTTAGAAACCATGTACAAGTAAAAAGTGGCTATGAACTAACCTTAGCCATGAGGTAAGCCAATCAAGGCACTCACCAACTGAGTAGAAACAATGGTAGTGAGACGATCACCGACGATATGGATTGCCGGCGAAACACGAAAACCGCAACCTATCAAAATAAGGTGCGCGTTAAGACTCGAACTCAATATCGATTTATATATACCAAATATAATATGACTCAAATGTTTTTAAATTATTCATGTTTCAAAACCATTGACATGAACCAAATGAATCCATTTATCCAACGTTACTCGTTTAAACACTTGTACACTCGAATTCGACCCATCATAAGACGCCAAGTCAACGCAAGTCAAAATATCCTTTTACATCGCTCGGACCAGTAGCTAAGTCAATTATATAATGACTAAGCACTTGAGTAAGTCACCATTTCCAATAGTGAATACTCAAACTCACTCAACACAAGCATTGAACTACGTGTCCAATACAAATCAACAAGTACACCCTGAATGTATACACTGATATACCCTATCTAGACTTGTCCGTTTTAGATGAAAATTATTGTCAATGTCACTTATAACCTGTATAAGACCTCACCAAAATTTGAGCCAAAGTTCACACTTTAAAACCCACCAGCTGGACACTTTACACGACTTCAAATTTGGGACAGATTTGTGCACTTGTTTTGTAAAACCGTTTGGACCACTTTAAAAATACTAATTCGACAATCCGTCTTTTGAAACCACTACTAGACTCATCAAACTAAGTTTGTAAACTTTGAAAACCAGTAGTTACATTTATCTAACCAAGCCTAAAGTCCCAGAGAGTCGACCCAAAATCAGCCACAATTTCGGATTGTGCCGACTTGCGTCTCCCGGTACACGAATACTAAAACTAGCATAACTTTTTACTCGTAATGAGTTATAAGCTCTATCTTATACCAAAACGAGCGACTTATAAAAATTTACAACAATATCAAATAATCTTGGCCTATCTCAGAACTTAAACCCACGAAAAAACTGATAAAGATCTACTGTCCCAAATTTCCCTTTTAGAAAACATGACAAATCAATTTTCCCACCAAAGCTAATCATTCCCATACCTCTAGGATCACTATACCATCATTCCCATCAACCAAACACTCCTAAAAACACTTGCATTCAAAATCTAACAAAAACCCAAGATCAAAAATACAACTTTTTATGATCAAAAAGTGATGATCTTACCAAAATCATCACATGCATGGTGTTTTAAACATCATCCAACCACAAAATTATAAAATCTTCAAAAGTTGATGCATGTGGGAAAATTTAGTATCAATGGAATCACAAGAACATTTTAGGAATGGGACTTAATTTAGTTTTGATTGATTCAAGCTTGATAAAAAAAATGAGGGTGTTTATGGTTGATGGTGGTGGCGGAAAAACAAAGGGGAGAGAGGAGTGGTAGATGAATTTTTTTTTGGTGTGTGTGTTTTGTTAGTGGGAAGAAAAAAAATGAGTTTATATATGTTGGTAGTGGAGGGGCTAATATTGCCAACTTTGAAACTTGTGGACTTAAAAATAATTAATAGTTTTAAAGGGTAGAAAATGGTTATTGGTAAAAATTCAAAATATTTACGGGGCTCGAGATTCGTAAAATACTTTTCAAAAGTTACAATGCATCATAAAAATAATTATATGATTTCCCGACACGACTTAATACGTAATTAAAACGAAATCGTCGAAAGTATTAATTATCGAAACAATCGATAAATAAACGTAAACTTTTGGGCATCCGTCGTTATCGCGATCACTAGGAATTCTCGTTGTTCATTGATTTGAATAAACTCGTTTGTAAAATGCACGCGGGTGATTTTAAATCAAAAACTTTGATTTAAATTAAATATGGAAAAATAAAATAAAAATTTTATAATTCCATACAAAGTATTTATTAATGATCATAAAATATTTGAAAAGTATAATTTAAAAATCATAGGATTTACATATAGCAATACAAGAAAACCTAATGCGTTGCAAAATTTAAGAAGCACGAATAAAAAGAATAAAATAATGATGGGAAAGTACGGGTTCTCACATAATTCAACCGAATGATTAGTGATTTGGCTGTGAGTGATTATCACTGCGAGATTCGCTACCATCCTGGAAAGGCGAATGTAGTAGCTGATGCACTTAGTAGGAAGGAAAGGGAAAAGCCTCTTAGAGTTAGAGCTTTGGTGATGACATAGAGTGTTGGTTTGACTGGACTAATTTTGAAGGCTTAAGCGAATGGGTTGATGAGGGAGAATGTTAAGGCGGTGAATCTGGGAAGAATGGTAAATCCACTTTTTGTAGTGAAGTCGGACGGACTAAGGTATTTCGAGAATCGAATTTGGTTACAGTTATGTGCACCTGAGGAAGGAGTACCTGGAGTGCGAGATTTGGTTATGAACATATCTCATAAGACGAAGTATTTGATACATCCTGGATCAGATGAGATGTATCATGACATGAAGGAAGTGTACTGGTTGCCGAATATGAAGGCGGACATTGCTCGCTATGTTAGTAAGTACTTGACTTTTACGAAAGATAAGGCTGAACACAAGAGACTGTCTGGATTATTGGTGCAACCAGAGATTCCGGAATGGAAGTGGGAGAAGATCTCTATGGATTTCGTGATGGGTTACCAAGAACTCCTAGTGGTTGTGTTATGATATGGGTGATCGTGGATAGATTGACGAAATCTGCTCACTTTCTACTTATGAAGAAGATGGATGGTATGGAGAAGCTTACTAGTGTGTATGTGAAGGAGATTGTTTGTCGGCGTGGAGTACCTATATCGATTATTTCGGATCACGGAAGTAGATTTACTTATGAGTTTTGGAGATCTCTTTAGCGTGCGTTAGGCACTGAGTTGAGTTTGAGTACAACCTATCATCCTGAGACCGATGGCCAGAGCGAAAGGACTATTCAGACGTTGGAAGATATGCTTCGAACGTGTGTTATTGACTTTGGTGGAAGCTGGGAATGTCATTTGCCTTTAGTAGAGTTTTCGTATGACAACAGTTATCATGCAAGTATTAAGGCAACGCCTTTTGAAGCTTTGTATGGACAGAAATGTAGATCGCCGGTATGTTGAAGTAAAGTAGGAGAGAGTCAATTGACTGGACCTGAGATGATTTTAGAGACTACCGTGAAGATTATGCAAATCAAGAACCGTTTACTTGCTGCGAGAAGCCGACATAAGAATTACACCTTTCCATGGGGTAGGAAATTGTGTTTTGTAATTCGTTTTGGAAAGAGGGGAAAGTTGAGTCCGAGGTATATTGGACCAGTAGCATACAAGTTAGATTTTCCGAATGAGCTTAGTGCTATTCATAACACTTTTCACATGTCGAATTTGAAGAAGTGTTTAGCGGATAAGGATTTGGTAATTCTGTTGGGAATTATTTGTTAAGTATCAAGTACCGTCAGTGTATTTTAAGTACTGTTAGTGTTATGTAAGTACCGTTAGTGTTAACGCGGTACATAGTAAGTACTGCTACTTTTAAAGTAAGTACTGCTATATTGATTAGGACGAATATATCTTTGTATACGATATGTCATAGTTATAGTTAGAGTATATCTTATGTGATATACTTAAATAGTTAGAATATTGATAATATATCGTCTGTGATATAGTTATCTTTATAGAATATTCTAAGGTTTCTAGGGTTCCTTACTCTATAAAAGGAACATAGGTACAGTGTCTTTCATGTACCTCATTCAATTCGATTAATAAGAGAATCGAATAGTTAAAAGTAATTTTGTTCTTCTATGCTTTATAAGTTAGATTCCGCATAACTTATTTAGTGTTAGTACGAGTGCTCAAAGTGTTTTAGTTTGATAACAAACTACTATACTAATTCTTAACAGAATATAGATCCAATCAAAGGGATCAACAAGTGGTATCAGAGCTTGTTGAGAAACTCTGAAAAAGAAGAACACAACCCTAAACACTCCACACACACCAAAACTTAATGTCTCAATCAGAAGGTAATGATGCTCACTTGGATGATGTTCAAGACCCTGATCCTATACCACAGGGACAACCACAAGTTGTGCATCCTGCACCAGTACAAGGTGTTCAAGCCGTGAATGCTGTAGCTACCTCTACAACAACACCTTCTCATACTTTATCTGCTGTTAAACTCCCAGTTCTCAAAGGTGACAATTATGAGACATGGGCTATGCAGATGGAACATTACTTGAATCACACAGATCACACTGTGTGGCAAGTTATCAAGAATGGTAACACACCAAAGAAGCTACACTGGTTGCCAGACGGTACATGCTATGCTCTACCTGCTGTGACTGCTGAGGAGGTACAAGCCTAGATCAGAGAGAGAAAAGCCAGAAATGCTTTGGCTATGGCTCTTTCTGAAGACATTCTACCAAGATTTCATCATTATAAGGATGCTAAAGCTATGTGGGATGCTATAAAACTTAGATTTGGGGGTAATGACAAATCTAAGAAGATAAAGAAGACTGTTCTTAAGCAAGAATTTGATAACTTCTCATATACTAGTATAGAGGGGATACATGGTGGATATGGAAGGTTCAGTAAGCTGCTTATTCAGTTGGCAGTTTATGGACAAGTAATTCCTAATAAAGAAGCTAATTTAAAGTTCTTAAGACGTGTTCCACCAGAGTGGAAAGCAATGGCTATGCACTTCATCACAAGAGATGATCTGGAAACAATTCCTTTTGATCGTCTCTACAACAATCTTAAAGCATACGAGATGGATGTGAAAGGCACTAAAGTAAAGGCAGCGACTACTTCAAAGTCTAACTTGGATTTTGTGTCAGATGGAAACAGCGGTACTTACTTTCATAATACCGCTAGTGGATCTAGCAGCGGTACATACTTCACAAATACC
Organism: Glebionis coronaria; assembly: GCA_025667525.1. Taxonomy (NCBI): domain Eukaryota; kingdom Viridiplantae; phylum Streptophyta; class Magnoliopsida; order Asterales; family Asteraceae; genus Glebionis; species Glebionis coronaria. The sequence continues at coordinate 195,623,630 of CM046878.1, forward strand.
GCTGGAGGACTAACAAGCAGTACTTACCCACAAAGTATTGAAGGCAGCCCTATAGTCTCTCAAAATCCACATGGAAGGTCTTCACCATTGTTTAGTGACAATGATGCCTTCTCATTCTTCGCTGGACAAGACAACAGGCCAAGATTAACACTCAATGACTTATTCCAAATGGACGATGCTGATGTTGAAGAGATGGATCTTAAATGGCAAGCTGTTATGGTGTCAGTAAGGTCTAATAGGTTCTTCAAGAAGAGTGGAAGAAAAATGACTGTTGATCCTAATGAGCCATTAGGATATGACAAGTTCAAAGTTGAATGCTATAACTGTGGAAGGAATGGACACTTTGCAAGAGAATGCTCTAGAGACAAAGCTGAGAATAGCAATCAGAAGTCCAAGCACAGCTATAGAACCAGTCCAAGAATAACTGAAAGCTTTCCAAAAGGAAACATCAGGAGTCCTATAGGAACCAAAGCATTGGTTACTGTAGATGGAGTGGTGAACTGGGCTGAAGATGAAGAAGAAGAAGAAGAAGAGCTTGGTTTAATGACTCTCTCACATGAAGATACTGAGTTACATCCTTGTTCTAAAGACTGTGTTCTTAAATTTAATAGCCTAAAAGTAGAACTAGAGGAACAGTATCAAAAGGTTAACACATGCACTATAGAATTAAATGCTTTTAAATAGGTTGTTGTTGAATTAGAAGAAAATATAGTTTTGTATAAAAAGGCTCAACAAAACTATGAAGAGAAAATAAGAATTTTAACTCTTCAAATGAGGGAAAAAGATGTGAAAATAAAAGCTTTTGATAGACAACTGTTAAAAATATCAACAGAAAATGAAGCTTCAAAAGCCAGTCTTTATAATGAAATGGAAGTGATTAATCATTGGCAAAAATCCTCCAAAGGATTGGGAAAATTGATTAATTCACAAATGGGGTATTATGATAAATCAGGCCTAGGATATATTGAGGACCAACCTGGGATAACTTTAACTGACAAGGACTTATCAAAAGGGATCTTTGATAGTTCTAGTGAGGTAGATGATACACCTGAAAATGATAGATATGCCGAAGGAATGAAGGCAGTTCCTCCACCACTATCAGGAATTTTCATGCCCCCTAGTAATGACACAAGTATAGAGTTAGAAGAACCAAAAGTTAAAAATACCTTAAACTCTAGTACTTTGTGCCAAGAAAAGACTGTTGTGACCAAAAACATTGTTTATCCACCTTCAATGAACTACTTTGTTCCTAAAGAATCTAAGACTAGTTCTGCTCCCAAGCAGGTAAAAACTCCTAGTAAGATTTTGGAAAACAATGTAAAACATAATAAAGCCAAAAGGGGTGGGCTAGGTTTTGAGAAAGTTAAGTCAAAACAACCTTTTGGGTCTTCTTTAAGAAGAAAAGGATGTTATGTTTGTGGTAGTCTAAGTCATTTTGTCAAAGATTGTACTCTACATGAAGATAAGATTGTGAAACAACATGCTACACAAAAGGTCATGAAAAACAGTAATGCACAGGTTTATAGGAATCAGAAACTTAAGAATGACAAACATAAGTTTGATCACTCTAGGGTAGCTAAAAATATTAAATATAACTCTACCAAAAGTTTTGTTCCTAGGTCAGTACTTATGAAACAAGGTCTAGTACCGTTGAAGTCTGGTAAACCAAGTACCAGCAAGTCTAGACCTACAAGTACTGCTAGACCAAACTTAAGTACTGTTGGTTTAAAGTCTGTAAAACCAAAGTTATCTAAGACTTCTAAGAAGGTTTTTGAAAAAGATAAAACACCTAGAAGTAAGGATAAAAACAAACCAGTGCAAATGTGGGTTCCTAAAAGAGATAAATCATGTGTTAAAGCAAGTACCGCTAAAGTAGTACTTAAGGCAAAGAAGTCTGAGCACATAGAGTCACCCTATGTCTTTGACTACATAAATGAAACCATGAAATATAAGAGCAAAAGTAGCATTACTGGGAATGCTTCAGTACAAACTCTTAAATGTATAGGTCCCACAAGATCCGAGCCAAATGTGGCTTGGGTCCCTGTTAAAAATTAATGAGTTCTATTTGTGTGCAGGGGCATCTAATTGATGAATTGAAAGATAAAGGTATAGTAGATAGTGGATGCTCAAGACACATAACAAGAAACAAAGATTTTCTTGCTGAATTTGAAGAATTCAGAGGAGGTCCAGTAGCCTTTGGAGGTAGCAAAGGTAGAATCACTGGCAAAGGGAAAATCAACACAGGAAAGTTGGAATTTGAAGATGTGTTCTTTGTAAAAGAATTGAATGAGTTCAATCTCTTTTCTGTATCACAAATGTGTGATAAGAAAAACAAGGTGCTATTCACAGACAAAGACTGCTTGGTGCTGTCTAAAGACTTTGAGATGCCTAAGGAATCTCAAATATTGCTTAAAGTACCCAGGCAAGAAAATATGTACACCTTCAATCTTCATACTATTACTCCAACAGTTGGTATTACATGTTTGCTAGCTAAGGCTTCTTTTGATGAGTCAAATTTGTGGCATAGAAGGTTAGGTCATGTGAATTTCAAGAATCTTAATAGATTAGTGAATAGGAATTTGGTTAGAGGTCTACCTAACAAATCTTTTCAAAATGACTTCACATGTGCTTCCTTTCAAAAAGGTAAACAACATAGAGCCTCTTGTAAGACCAAGACTATCAACACTGTAACAAAACCTTTACAGCTTCTGCATATGGATTTGTTTGGTCCAGTTTCTATAAGAAGCATTAGTCATAAGACCTTTTGTCTAGTCATAACTGATGATTATAGTAGATTCAGTTGGGTTTTCTTTTTAGCTCTTAAAAGTGAAACAAATGAATTACTTAAGGATTTTATCACCTTAGTTGAAAAGCGGTTCACTAAACAGGTTTTAATCATTAGGACTGATAATGGGACAAAATTTAAGAATTCTGAATTTGATGAATTCTATAGGTCTAAAGGAATTAAGAGACAATTTAGTAATCCTAGAACTCCACAACAAAATGGAGTAGCTGAAAGGAAGAATAGGACATTGATTGAGGCTGCTAGAACTATCCTGGCTGATTCTCTTTTGCCAAATACATTTTGGGCAGAAGCAATCAACACTGCATGCTATGTGTTAAATAGAGTCCTAGTAACCAAGCCTCAAAACAAAACACCTTATGAACTTTTGACTGGTGTTAAGCCTACAATAAGTCATTTAAGACCTTTTGGGTGTCATGTGTCTATACTAAATACTCTTGATTATTTGGGGAAGTTTGATGGAAAGTCTGATCCAGGATATCTTGTAGGATATTCAGTGCAAAGTAAAGCATATAGGGTTTATAATTTGACATCTAAGAAGATTGAAGAAAATGCTCATGTTAATTTCTTAGAAAATAAACCCAATGTCCCTGGAATAGGTTATGCTTGGATGTTTGATTTAGATTATCTAACTAACTCCATGGATTACTATTCTTTGTAAAAGGATTGTCAAACTAACAATGCAGGTGAGGAGTCAAGTGAAACTCATGCAGGTACTCAAGAAGATGTTTCTTCATCAAATGATGATGTTCATATCTATGTGCCCAACATGCCTACTGTTACTCCCATGTCTGCCTCTCCCAGGAAGCAAACCATGCCATCAAAAGATGATCAAGCCTCCCAAGAGCTTCAGAGGCTTCAAGATCAAGAAAAGAATGCTACATCTGCTAATAAGCATTCAGGAGAAGAATCTTTTGAGTCACAACACTCAGCAGTACCTACAACACCTAGTGGTACTTCATCTGTAAGTACTGCTAAGTTAAAGACTGCAAAATCTATTGACTCACTAGAAGAGATTTTACAAGCTATGGACGATGAAGACTTATATGCTAGTCCAGCTGAAGGAATCTTCTCCAAAGCTTCCTATAATGAGCAGGGTGCAGTAACTGATTTCAACAATTTGGAAACAGAAATTCCAGTCAGTTCTATTCCCACTCATAAGGTCAACAACAACAATCTTACTACACAGATCATTGGAGATCCCAAATATGCTGTATAAACCAGAAGACAACTTCAAACTAATATTAAAACTCATGCACTTGTGAGTTATGTCAAACAACAGCAGAGAACTAATCATAAAGATACCCAGCATTGTTTGTTTGCCTGTTTCTTATCACAAGTAGAGCCCCAAAACATTTCTCAGGCTCTTGATGAAGAAAGTTGGGTAGATGCCATGCAAGAAGAATTAACACAGTTTGAGCTACAAAAAGTTTAGATACTTGTGGATCTTCCCTCTAGTAAAAGAGTAATTGGTACTAGATGGGTTTTTAGGAACAAGAAGGATGAAAGAGGAGTTTTTGTGAGGAAGAAGGCAAGACTTGTTGCTCAAGGCTATAGACAGGAAGAAGGGATAGACTATGGTGAGGTTTTTGCACCAGTATCAAGGATAGAAGCTGTGACAACCCTAGATTTTAGATTTGTCACTTTTGACTGTTTGATGTTGATCATGTGCTTGGTGTGCGTTTATGTGTTATGTGCTCATATTTGGGACTTTATCATGATGTTAGACATTTTTTATGTAGTACATGGTACGTTATATGATGATGTGATGGGGTTGGTGCGTGCTCATGAGTTCACATGAATGTATAAATCATGGTATAAGTTGGAAATGAAATGAAATGAAATGAGTTCAGAAATGAACTACAGAAAAGTTCGGGTATCGTTTTATTAAGGTTTCGTGTACGTATCGTATGTTGTATGTATGTATTAAGTATATATAATATGGTTAGGATAAGTTTTATAGTTACTTTCTATATTTAGAAACTTTTAGAAATGAAGGCTAGTTCAAAAATCGCGTAAAAAGTCGAAAAATTAGCAAAAGGGTACCCGGTTTGGTCCCGAAAGTGTATAGGAGTATAAGTAAACATAAAATAGAAGGGGGAGAGTGTAAATATGATTAAACATAGAGATGAGTCGAATTTGTGGGTCCCATAGCCTTAATTTTAATAATTAAATTAATAAAAATAGGATAATTACCATTTAAAAGTCCTAATTGGGCCTAAACTTGTCCAGAAGGTTACCAAGGCGTATATAAACACCCCTAGACCCCTAAAAACGACTAATAACCCTAAATAAACCTAAAATCAGTCTAAATCTTCCATGGATATCAAGAGAAGTCGAAATTATGATTAGGGTTCATTAATTTTTCTTGTGTCAAGGTAAGTGATAAATTAAACCTTAATATAATTTATGTTTTTATTAATTAATCATAATTGTATTGTTAATTAACCATCATTGAGATGATTAGGGTTTTATTAATTTTCTGGAAAAATATGTTAATTAAGATCCATTAATGATTTTAGGGTTTGTGTTATAAATTTAGGGATAATTAATGATGTTTAGAGGGTTAGTGCATAAAGGCGTAAAACAGTCTGATTTTTAAGGCTGTCTTGTGTCGACTGTTCCGGGCAGTAGGTAGCACCTTTGGTCGAGTTTCTTTTTTTTTTAAATTAAGTTCAGAGAGTCTACTTTTCAAAAATGTAAGGTTGGTCGAAAATGGAGTTCGGGAAGGTCGTCAAACAAGTTTTACAAAAACAGTGCGCTGTTCAGGAATAAATTTAGATTTCGGGAATTTGAGTCAAAACCTAACCAAACGAATGAGATAGCCAATGATTTTTGATTTGGGAACTCTTTATAATATATATGAAAGTACTGGAGGTTTTCAATAAAAGTTATAGTGTGTAGGTCTGGCTTTTGGTGTCGAACATTTAGTATGTACAGAAAATCAGTTTTGGTGAAAACGACTTTTGGCGTAGAGACTAAACGGAAGGGTTAAATGTGTAAGTAGGAAGTAAAATTGGTTTTTGGATTTCTTAGATCATATAAAAACATAACTACAGTAGGGTAGGAACCAAGTGTGGTGTTAAGTTCACTTCATGTGATCGTTTAGTGACTAGTAAACCGTACCGGGAAAAACTGGATTTTTACGTATAGAATAGCTTGTAGTGGGAGAACTAGATGGTGGGGATTGGGAAATTAGATTCATCTCCTTGATTGTTACTTAACTTGGGTGTTAGGACCTGAGCTAAGTGTGTTGTGTATGATTTTATAGGTTTGCAGGAGTGTTAGCTTGATGTGTTATCAGGTGAGTTCATAGTCCTATTTTCACCGAGTTTTTTTAAATATTTTTTTCTAGTATGGGATGGAGATGACACTTGTGGTGTTCTTAAAATGTTTTGGTAACTATATTTTCATAAATGTTTGGACATAGATGTGTTATTGTGTGACTTGCGTGCTTATGTGTTCTCATATGTGCTTTGATATGTGTTATGATATGTGAATCTTGATTGTGTTATGATTGGGATTGGTACATAGATGTATAGGCGTCTATGGGACCAGTTGTGATGTGTGTGGAGCGTGGGGCACGATCCGTCCTGAGTTCTTGGTTCTGAGTTCTAGGTTCGTGGGGCACGATCCGTCCTGAGTACTTGTGCATCGTCTCTTCGGAGGCAAAATATCTCGACGGGGATATAGTTCATCTTCCACAGGTGGTGTGGGAAAGATCCGGATAGTGTGGTGTGTGTTCTTGCATGTGTGACGGGATACTTCTTGACTATTATAGTGTGCTTTGTGAATTGTAGATGTGAATGGTACTTGGATTGAGTTTTGTTGTGGATGCATGTAGCATGATTATCACATTATGGTCCATTACTATAAATTGTTTTTCTTCAACTATTTACAGCGGTAGTTAAGGGTTCTTAAGATGTTTTGATAATTTAAACCTATGTTCTCACCAACTTTATGTTGACAGATTTTAGTGTCATTTTCAGGTGAGATAGTTGAGAAGATGATGTTAGAAGTGGCTAGAGTCTAGAGGCTGCTAGAATTGCATTAGGAGGAATCTTTTCCTCTTAGATTTTATTTTGTCTTTTGATTTAGTAAATTGTTTGATACCTATATGTTTGATGTTTCTTAATTTGTATGTCTTTGGTAAGAGGTAAGACTTTTACCTACTTACCTAGATTCCTGCATTTTGTTGAGATATTGTCACGACATTTGTGTCGCCATTTATGACATTTCTTTTGCATTTAGTTTTCTCTATAGAGACACCGTTTGTTGTGATGATATCCATACGTCGCGCCCCATATTCCGCCATGGTGGGGTGTGACAGAATGGTATCAGAGACAATGGTTATAGAGAATTAGGTTGCTTAGTCGCGTAGCCTAATCTATAACTTAAGGGTCCCTACATATAGGCGTCATAGGAGTATGTGTGCATTTTATATTAATTGATGTGTTTGGATGTTATTTATTGCGATGTTTTGACTAGTATGAATTGAACCATTGTAAGTTCATACTTAGCTACATTTTATTTTCTTTTCGAGTTTTAAATAGTGCGGATTGAACTATAGTCGTATACGCTAGTCATTGTTGGATTTCGTTTAATTACGTTTTCATGTTCTTTATACATTTTGAATTTAGTCTACGCTGGTTCAGCTGGACTATGAGTTTATTTGTTTCATGCATTGGCTATGTTATTTTAATACATGTGATTTTGGACCTTATGTTATGTTGTGGATTATGTGCTTATATGAGTTGTAGGATCTATGCGCTTATTTGAGTTGGTAGACTGATGTGTTATGTGTAGTATTAATTCTTATAAGTGCCATCATAGGAGGGAGTGCATTAGTGAAAGGGGACTGGTATAAGCATGGTGGCCAACATAGTTATACAAGTACCACGACATCAATGGATTCCTAAGTATGGTTGCATGAAAGAGGTTAATACATGCTTGTATTGTATATGTTGTATGGATTTGAGTGTATGTACGCCTATGCCTATATATGTATATATCCCTTCTACTTATCGATTGTATTCTTAGGATGGTTTGCTAGCTCGTTTCTCTTTGAGATGTTCAACTTCCGTAGTAGCGCATTTATCGAGTCCTCATTTCACGTATTTGTTTGTACGGTACTTTTGGTGTAGAGGATATTGAGAGGGTGGAGAATTATTTTTGGGATCACGGTATCTTTTAGTTTGAATTTTACGTGGTAAAAGAAATGGAATTTGTAAATAGTTAAAATAGTTGTTGGTAGTCGGTGAAATAAGGGTTAAGTGTCGTAAGCGTGTTTGAAATAAGATGGGATATTTTTTTTTACATATAAGTATGGCTTGTTTATTTATTTTTTTAAAAAAAAACTAAAATTGGTTTTGATCACCTAAAGCTAATGATCTTTAGTTAAATTCTTGTTCTTATTTAATTAAATATGTTAAAATCATGTAATTACTCATATGATGGGTAAGGGTTTCTAATTTTCTGGAATTAAAATAAATTAGGTCTTGAATTTGGTAATTAATGAGGGGTTTTAGGGTTTCAAATCGTTTTTTTTTGTTATAAATCGGAGTAGGCAGAAACTGTCGCTAAATTGTCAAAATTCATCGCTAGACTGTCAGAAACTGTCGCTAATGACTGGGCAGATTCTAGGTAAAAATCGTTTTGGTTATAACTTATTCGTTTTTAAAGATTTTTGGGTGATTCAAAAGCCTTTAGTTATGTACTCGGAGCGTACTTTTCAAATATTTAGAACGTATTGTCAATGGAAGTCAGTAGCTTGGTTGAATTAATTGTACAACTGTCGAGTTCAAGATTAATTTTCGGACAACATGGTTTAAACTCGTGTTTTGGGTATTTTGGGATAGTGGACACTTAGAAGGCTAACATAGGGCTGCTTTGGGATAGGATTTTAGATGTATCCATCATAGAGATTGTTACATTAATGAAGAACGTGGGTTCTGGAGTCAATGTTGACGCGTGATATTGTGTTGTGTGCTTTAGAAAATTGATCGTTCGTGAAGAGACTATAGATTTTTTTTTTCGTCAAATGATTACATAAATTACTAATGTGATACCATGGTTTTAGAACAACTAATATACATTAAGGTACAAAATCCATTCTGGGGTAAAATTTGGTTTTTCACAAGGTTTTAATAGTATGTCACCGGTCGTAATACGTTTCGATTGTCGCTGGGTGCTTCTTGTGTCATTGGTCCGTTTTCATGGTTCGTTGGGAGTCGATACATGTTTTATGTTGAGTATCTTTTGGAGTCTCAGGTTTTGGTTCATATTTTTAAATTCTTTCACGTAAACGTCTGTTAGATGTCCATGGGCTTGATCGTTTATCCGAAGTTGGGGGTCCTAAAATTTGTCTTGAGCTTATATTCATTGAGGGCGTTGTTGTAGTCATACGGATGATCCGGTTACGTTCTTATGAGAGAGATAGCGAGTTGGTTGTGAAATGAAGGTTTTTGAGCTTATGGAGTAAATCTCGGGACGAGATTTCTATTAGGAGGGAGTGATGTGACAACCCTAGATTTTGGATTTGTCACTTTTGACTGTTTGATGTTGATCATGTGCTTGGTGTACGTTTATGTGTTATGTGCTCATATTTGAGACTTTGTCATGATGTCAGACATTTTTTATGTAGTACATGGTACGTTATATGATGATGTGATGGGGTTGGTGCGTGCTCATGAGTTCACATGAATGTATAAATCATGGTATAAGTTGGAAATGAAATGAAATGAAATGAGTTCAGAAATGAACTGTAGAAAAGTTCGGGTATCATTTTGATAAGGTTTCGTGTACGTATCGTATGTTGTATGTATGTATTAAGTATATATAGGATGGTTAGGATAAGTTTTATAGTTACTTTCTATATTTAGAAACTTTTAGAAATGAAGGCTAGTTCAAAAATCGCGTAAAAAGTCGAAAAATTAGCAAAAGGGTACCCAGTTTGGTCCCGAAAGTGTATAGGAGTATAAGTAAACATAAAATAGAAGGGGGAGAGTGTAAATATGATAAAACACAGAGATGAGTCGAATTTGTGGGTCCCTTAGCCTTAATTTTAATAATTAAATTAATAAAAATAGGATAATTACCATTTAAAAGTCCTAATTGGGCCTAAACTTGTCCAGAAGGTTACCAAGGCCTATATAAACACCCCTAGACCCCTAAAAACGACTAATAACCCTAAATAAACCTAAAATCAGTCTAAATCTTCCATGGATATCAAGAGAATTCGAAATTATGATTAGGGTTCATTAATTTTTCTTGTGTCAAGGTAAGTGATAAATTAAACCTTAATATAATTTATGTTTTTATTAATTAATCATAATTGTATTGTTAATTAACCATCATTGAGATGATTAGGGTTTTATTAATTTTCTGGAAAAATATATTAAAAGATCCATTAATGATTTTATGGTTTGTGTTATAAATTTAGGGATAATTAATGATGTTTAGAGGGTTAGTGCATAAAGGCGTAAAACAGTCTGATTTTTAAGGCTGTCTTGTGTCGACTGTTCCGGGTAGTAGGTAGCACCTTTGGTCGAGTTTCTTTTTTTTTTTAAATTAAGTTCAGAGAGTCTACTTTTCAAAAATGTAAGGTTGGTCGAAAATGGAGTTCGGGAAGGTCGTCAAACAATTTTTACAAAAACAGTGCGCTGTTCAGGAATAAATTTGGATTTCGGGAATTTAAGTCAAAACCTAACCAAACGAATGAGATAGCCAAAGATTTTTGATTTGGGATCTCTTAATAATATATATGAAAGTACTGGAGGTTTTCAATAAAAGTTATAGTGTGTAGGTCGGGCTTTTGGTGTCGAACATTTAGTATGTACAGAAAATCAGTTTTGGTGAAAACGACTTTTGGCGTAGAGACTAAACGGAAGGGTTAAATGTGTAAGTAGGAAGTAAAATTGGTTTTTGGATTTCTCAGATCATATAAAAACATAACTCCAGTAGGTTAGGAACCAAGTGTGGTGTTAAGTTCACTTCATGTGATCGTTTAGTGACTAGTAAACTGTACCGGGAAAAACTGGATTTTTACGTATAGAATAGCTTGTAGTGGGAGAACTAGATGGTGGGGATTGGGAAATTAGATTCATCTCCTTGATTGTTACTTAACTTGGGTGTTAGCACCTGAGCTAAGTGTGTTGTGTATGATTTTATAGGTTTGCAGGAGTGCTAGCTTGATGTGTTATCAGGTGAGTTCATAGTTCCATTTTCACCGAGTTTTTTTAAATGTTTTTTTCTAGTATGGGATGGAGATGACACTTGTGGTGTTCTTAAAATGTTTTGGTAACTATATTTTCATAAATGTTTGGACATAGATGTGTTATTGTGTGACTTGCGTGCTTATGTGTTCTCATATGTGCTTTGATATGTGTTATGATATGTGAATCTTGATTGTGTTATGATTGGGATTGGTACATAGATGTATAGGCGTCTATGGGACCAGTTGTGATGTGTGTGGAGCGTGGGGCACGATCCGTCCTGAGTTCTTGGTTCTGAGTTCTTGGTTCGTGGGGCACGATCCGTCCTGAGTACTTGTGCATCGTCTCTTCGGAGGCAAGATATCTCGACGGGGATATAGTTCATCTTCCACAGGTGGTGTGGGAAAGATCCGGATACTGTGGTGTGTGTTCTTGCGTGTGTGACGGGATACTTCTTGACTATTATAGTGTGCTTTGTGAATTCTAGATGTGATTGGTACTTGGATTGAGTTTTGTTGTGGATGCATGTAGCATGATTATCACATTATGGTCCATTACTATAAATTGTTTTTTTCAACTATTTACAGCGGTTGTTAAGGGTTCTTAAGATGTTTTGATAATTTAAACCTATGTTCTCACCAACTTTATGTTGACAGATTTTAGTGTCATTTTCAGGTGAGATAGTTGAGAAGATGATGTTAGAAGTGGCTAGAGTCTAGAGGCTCCTAGAATTGCATTAGGAGGAATCCTTTCCTCTTAGATTTAATTTTGTCTTTTGATTTAGTAAATTGTTTGATACCTATATGTTTGATGTTTCTTAATTTGTATGTCTTTGGTAAGAGGTAGGACTTTTACCTACTTACCTCGATTCCTGTATTTTGTTGAGATATTGTCACGACATTTGTGTCGCCATTTATGACATTTCTTTTGCATTTAGTTTTCTCTATAGAGACACCGTTTGTTGTGATGATATCCATACGTCGCGCCCCATATTCCGCCATGGTGGGGTGTGACAGAAGCCATTAGGTTATTTTTGGCCTTTGCATCATATATGGGATTTATAGTCTATCAAATGAATGTGAAAAGTGCCTTTCTATATGGTACTATTTCAGAGGAGGTATATGTCTCACAACCTCCAGGTTTTGTAGATCCTAAATTCCCCAATAGAGTCTACAAGGTTATCAAAGCACTTTATAGTCTGCATCAAGCTCCAAGAGCCTGGTATGCAACCTTATCCAATTTTCTGCTAGAACATGGATATAGGAGAGGAACCATTGACAAAACTCTGTTCATCAATAAAAATGCTAAGGATATCATTCTAGTTCAAGTTTATGTTGATGACATCATTTTTGGTTCTACCAAGAAGACATGGTGTGAAGAGTTTGAAGCTTTGATGAAAGGAAGATTTCAAATGAGTTCTATGGGAGAACTAACTTTCTTTTTGGGACTGAAAGTCAAACAAAGGAAAGATGGAATATTTATCAGCCAAGATAAATATGTTGCTGAAATCTTGAAGAAATTTTTATGTATGGATACAAGGAGTACAAGCACACCTTTTGAAGCCAAAAAGTCTTTATCAAAAGATGAACATGGAGAAGATGTTGACATTCATCTATATAGGTCAATGATTGGTTCATTGATGTATCTTACTGCTTCAAGGCCAGATATAATGTTTGTTGTGTGTGCCTGTTCAAGGTTCCAAGTTCATCCAAAGGTGTCACATCTACATGCTGTGAAGAAGATTTTTAAATATCTTAAAAGTCAACCCAATTTAGGATTATGGTATCCTAGAGATCCCACCTTTGAATTGGAAGCTTACTCAGATAGTGATTATGCTGGAGCTAATCATGATAGGAAATCCACAACAGGAGGTTGTGACAATCTAACATTTTCAGGTAGTGAAATATTTTCTCGTGTAATATTTTGAAACTTATTTTTGTGTTGGTTGACGAACTCACAATTTACGGATTTAAATTTAGGCTTACGTGCATAATTTAGCGTCCTTTACGACTAAACCGGAAACCTTAGGATTACGAATTTACGTTTTTGAACTTCGTTTTTGATGAGACAATTTTTATTGGATTCGTTTTGTGACGTTGATTCATAATTTAAAAAAACGTTTTTCGTAAAACGACCCGAGGGCACGCAAATCGAGAAAACTAGAATCGAGGGATACCCGTAAATTAGTGAGGTGGGACAAAATACATTATCCCACCCCACTAGCAAGCATGGGACAGCACACATGACACCACATCTAAGGATGTGGCATCATGTTAGCTAAGTACTTACAAGTGTAAGACTAAGCTTACACTTTAAGCTACAACTTTCTAAAACCATCAAACCATCAACCACTACACACATACCATCTTTCCATACATGCAAACAACCTCAAAACTCTCTCAAAAACCTTCCCTTTGCCGTCCACTTTGAAGCACAAAACACCCCTATTTTATCTTTTCTAGCCATGAAATACATGTTATCTAGCTCTATCATGGAGTTATCTTGAAGCCTTGATCATTTGGTGGCCATATTAACAACATAGGAGGTGATTTTCTTGTGTCCTAGGGCTGATTTCTCAACTATTGTTCTTGGTGTTTGATGATCTTGGAGTTACTTTTGGTGTTCATCAAGTTCTTGTCTTCCAAAAACAAGAAATACACTTGGTTGGTAAAGAAGATAATCCTCTCCATTTTATCTTGTTATTTTTGTAAAGAACAAATGTATTTTCTTTCTTATTGTATATGTATATGATGAATATATGATGATAAAAATGTTGTGTGGGGATCAAGTGTTGATAAATATGCTTAAAAAGATTAATAACTATAAGAAATAAGGCTAAAATCATGCTTATTTAGTTGGCTGTATAAAAACAGTATATAACTAAAACATCAACTGATAAACTTGCATGGTATAATCCATTTACAGTAAGTACAAGATGTTATACACATGTGAGAGATGGCCATACAATGGAATCATTATAATGAGTGAGATATGATCAAAACAAGATGAGAGTGCTAATCTGAATAAGCTGTTTTGTAGGGACTGTTAAGGCTAGATGAACTTAAAATGAGCAGTAGCTATAACTAAGTTAAATGTAGCACATAATATGAAGATCATGCCACCCAAAAATGAGCTTCTAATTCATTATAGAACTCTAGATATGATAAAAATGGTGAAGATTAAGATAAAAATCAGATTTTGAGAATTAATGTTTATTATTATTATATAAGCACTCAAATTTTATTGTATAAAATGTAAAATAAAAACCCACTAACTTATGAAACTTATTTATATAAATATGTAAAAGGTTAATTAAATGGATAAATTATATAAATGGTAGTGGAATAATACTTATAAGTAATAAAAACTATAAACTTGATTTTTACGACTTTTTCGACTATTACCGTAAAAGTAACGTTTTTCGCCAATCAAAACTTAGACGATCAAACCCGTCTAATGTAAAGTTTTTAAAAGTCATATACTGATATATAAGTAAATAATACAAGTAAAAACCGATAAAACCCGAACTATAGGACATACGGACATTAACGAGCTAACTAAGCATATTGGACTAATAATTGGACTAAATAAGTTAACCACTTATAAAAAGAACTTATTGGGCTTAACCCATTTGGGCCCAACATAGAAAGTATAGATACTGATAATATAAGTATAAAATGGATTAAAACAAGTTAAAGAACTTATACTAAGCTTATTGGACTTAAAATAGGTAAATAGGTAAAACTAGCAAACTAGTAACAAGTTACCAAAACGTAAACACTAAAATGAGTAAACAAGGATATATAAACCCACTTGATCATCATCATATGTACAAAATCATCATATGTATATTTTTATTTTGATAAAAGTCATTAGACCAAGTCTAAGACCGATTAATATTTATATAGGTTTCTGTGACTGAAGCACGCCCGTAGCCGATAATCCGCCTTTCATTATCAACGTGAGTTCATAGCCTCGCACTCTTTTAAATGTTTTATAAAATTATTTGTAAACCCGCGAGGGAGATAACATGCTAGATTTTAATAAAAATAGAACACAAGTAGTCCCGATGGTATGCTTAATGATATGGACCCGAATGATGCTATGACCCTATAAACGAGACTAAAAGGATTATTAGTAGTTAGGTTATGTCACTTAAAGTCCCATTAGCATGATTGTGAACTACCGGGATTTGGTAGACGCTTATGCATTTGATAGTACTATTTGGGGACGATCACCCCAGTTCGCGCCTTGACGGTTGATCCCCGTCGTACCACATTGATTGGTAAGCGAATTTATGTATGAGAAGATTCCATAGCGTGATTTTTGTGACGACACGCTAACTTATATGGGCAAATTGTTTGTCGGGTTCGCGGCCCGCTGTTTTCATAGTAAGGTAACAATGTCATGCGGCTAATAATAATCCTATATAATCTAAATATCCGATATGATACGATGCTAATAACGATGAATGTATTACCTATCATGGTAATATTGAGGCTACGGTCTCATGGACGGTTTAAGATGTATGCTTGATTTATATATTGCCTGACTAGCAATATGAGGACTTACTTCCGATATTATACTTGTGTTCTGATTTTAAATGATTGTTTTATATAACGGTTTTTATTAAACTCTATGAATTCACTCGGCATTCGCTGATATGATTTTTACATGTTTTTATCTCAGGTGCTTGAAGGTAATCCGGATGGAGATCGACTCTGATGGCCCACATAATATTAAAAATGTTCATTCGATCTATGTTTTGTAAACTTAATGACCTGTATAATTTGGGACCTGTTGTACACTTTAAAACTTTTTATCGAATGAATGTATGTTGAACCTTGTACAACCATTTTTATGTGTTGTCTATGATTTGAGTTATTGTGCTATCCCGTAACACTCTGAAAGACCCTTCCGCTGTACCGATACGAAAAATGAGAGTGTTACAGTTTGGTACCAGAGCTCTCGTTATAGAGAACAAAAGATTTTAAAAACCAAGGTTTTGAACAAAACTTTTCAAAATCTTTTGACAATGAATATTTGAAAAAATATTTGAAAAATATTTTGACTATAACGGTGCCAGAGATCTCCGAGGTTACCAACAAGCCCTATTGAGAAGATATATATTTTGATATATAATTTAATTTATATATATGTATATATCGTGGTTTCATTATGTAATTGTTTAACTAGTATGTTATCCTAATACGAGATAAATATATAGTTGCAGATTGTCATGGCTGACCCTAATATTCCTGTAGAAAACCATGCTATTCCCGAACCTAATGTAGATGATGATCCTTATTTAGACTTAGTAGATTATGATATGGATGATGAGGAGGAACCATTTGAGGATCCCGAGCCCGAGTTGGGACTAGGAGATCAGATTGCCCCTCGGGATGACTTGGTAGAGAATGAGATTGAGAATGTTGCTATAGAGAATGATGATGAGATTGGGTTAGATAATTTAGATGATGAGATTGATGACGAGGATGTCGAGGAGGATGTAGGTATAGATGTTGAGGTCGATGATGATGAGGAAGCCGAGCTTATTTACCCTTATGATGTTCTAGAGGGCGAGCCTTTGCCCCCACCAATTTATTTGTCTGATTCTGAGGTTGAGCTACCTAGGGATGAAATGTCTGAATCGTCTGAATCTGATTCTGAATCAGAAGAGGATGAGGATGATAATGCACCTGACGGTACTGATGGTATTGCTACTTGTAGACGTGAGATAAGAGAGTCGTCTAGTGCTCGAGAGGCTACTCATATTGATGGTCTTGCACCATGGGCCTTGAGACGTGATCTAGATGCTTCCCGTGTTAAGAGTTGTATGACAGAGATTGGGTTAGGTGTTGTTCAGACTCAAGTTGCTTATTTGGAGTCAAAGACTAAGGTTGGCGAGAAAGAGCGGGAGTTGCTTAGTTTGGATTTGACTGATGTAGAACGTGGTTTAAATGAGGCTTTTAGGAGGTTATCGGTGTTGGAAAGTGGTGAGTTTGCTGAAATAAAGAAAAAGGTGAATTCTATGGAGATTCAGTTGAATGTAGCTCGTGCGATGCGTGAGAAAGCTGAGAAGGAGTTGAATATATCTGTGGGATGGAACAGTAGATTTTATGCTGACATGGTTGAAAGAGGAGTGATCCGTAAGCGCCCAGCTGAAGATGTGTCTAGTGATCGTCCGACGAAGATTCAGAAGATGATGGATGATGGACCATCTGGCGGTTCTCAGTAGACCAGTCTGTATTTAGTAGTGACCTTTGTATCTTTTGTGCTATTGTAGCTTTGACTGAACCGACTTGTTAGTAGTAGACTCGGTACGAATTTTGAGTATATAGTGCTAGAACTTTGATATGGGATGTAACTAAGACAATACTTTTGTTTCAAATCGAATGAAATATGTATCTTGTCTTGAATTACATATTGTGCCTTATTTGTATCTTGATTATGAATTCAATCCATAATATATGAATCCTTTGTTGGGTGAATGCTTAATACTTTGAAATTGTGAAATTATAGAACTATGCCGCCCAAGAAGGCTGTGACTGAGGATGATGTACGTAGGATTATTACGGAGCAAGTTACCGCATCTATGACTGAATTTATGGCAAATGCTAGAAATGAAGCTGGCGGTAGTGGAGCTGGCGGTAGTGGAGCTGGCGGTAGTGGAGCTGGCGGTAGTGGAGCTGGCGGTAGTGGAATTGGCGGTACTAATGTGAATGTGAATGCTAATAATGTGAATGCTAATGTTGGAGGAAATGTAGGAGGACTTGGAACTAATGCACCTGAAATTGGTGGCTGTACTTATGTGACGTTCATGAAGTGTGAACCTCTACATTTTAATGGAACTGAAGGTGTTGTAGGATTAAGCCAGTGGATTGAGAAGATTGAGTCAGTGTTTCGGATTAGTAAGTGTAAGGAGGAAGATAAGGTGACTTTTGCTATGGCTACTCTTAAAGGTCGTGCATTGACTTGGTGGAACGGGAGAATTGCTTTCATGGGTCTTGATGCTGCTAATGCTACTCCTTGGGCTGAAATTAAGAAGTGGATGACTTTGGAGTTTTGTCCTCGTAGAGTGATTATTAGGTTAGAACAAGAGTTGATTCATCTGAGAATGAAGGGTGTGGACATTGATAGTTACACAAACCGATTCCATGAGTTGGCCTTGCTATGTCCTCGATTGGTTGAACCCGAAGAGATCCGAATTGAACAATATATTAAAGGGTTGACCAGGAATATCCGAGGGACGTGACATCATCTAAACCACTGACCACTGAAGATGCTGTTCGAATGGCTTACCAACTCATTGGACAGATAATTCAGGATAGGGAAGATGAAGCCCGTGTAGGTGAGAAAAGAAAAGGAGACAGTGATCGTGTAGATAGAGGTGATAATAGGAAGAATTTCAATCGCCGTCAGAACCAGAGAAAGGGAAATGCAAATGCTCTTACCTACAACACACCGCGCCACAATGATAGATGTCCTAAGTGTGGCAACAAGAGGCATGCTAGCGACTGCTGGAAGTGCCGAAATTGCGGAAAGCTTGGACACAAGGTTGAAAGGTGTAAGAAGGGAACCATTTGCTTCAACTGTAATGAAGAAGGTCATAGGAAATCGGAATGCCCCAAGTTGAAAGCGATTGTACCTGGAAGAAACCCCCAGGGTGGTATCTATCAACTTGGAACAATTGAGGTGAAGAAAGAGGATCCGAATGTTGTTACCGGTACGTTTTTACTCAACAATCATTATGCTGTTGCTTTATTTGATTCGGGTGCTGATAGGAGCTTTGTATCCACTAAATTTAGTACCCTTATTGACATTGAACCTGTTGAGATAAATACCAGTTACGAGGTGGAATTGGCTAATGGTAAATTAGTGAAAACTAATAAGCTATTAGAAGGATGCTCTCTAAATCTCTTGAACCATTCCTTTCCGATTGATTTGATGTTGATAGAATTAGGTAGTTTTGATATTATTATTGGTATGGATTGGTTGTCGTTGAATAATGCTACTATTTTATGTGGAGAGAAGAAAGTTAAGATTCCTCTTAGGAATAGGACGTTAGTAATTGATGGTAATCGAGGTGAATCCCGTTTGAAAATCGTTTCATGTATTAAAGTCCAAAAGTACATCAGGAACGGTTGTGAGTTATTCTTAGCTCAAGTGACCGGGAATGAGTCTAGTGAGAAACGATTGGAAGATGTACCTATTATTTGTGAATTTCCTGAGGTATTTCCTAATGATTTACCCGGACTTCCACCGATAAGGCAAGTAGAGTTTTGAATCGATTTAATTCCTGGTGCTGCACCGGTGGCACGTGCGCCATACCGATTAGCCCCTTCTGAATTAAAGGTGTTATCTGAGCAACTTAAGGAGTTGTCTGATAAAGGTTTTATTCGACCGAGCTCGTCGCCTTGGGGAGCTCCAGTCTTGTTCGTTAAGAAGAAGGATGGATCTTTCCGTATGTGCATTGATTATAGGGAACTGAATAAGTTGACAACTAAAAATTGATATCCTTTACCTAGGATTCATGATTTGTTTGATCAACTAAAAGGATCTAGTGTGTATTCTAAGATAGATTTGCGGTCAGGATATCACCAACTTCGCGTCCGTGAAGAAGATATTCCTATAACTGCATTTAGAACTTGTTATGGACACTATGAACTTCAAGTAATGCCATTTGGGTTAACTAACGCACCTGCGATTTTCATGGATTTAATGAATCGAGTGTGCAAGCCCTACTTGGATAAATTTGTGATTTTGTTTATTGACGATATTCTAATCTATTCTAAGAATGAAGATGAGCATAGAGAACATTTGAGGATTGTTTTGAATTTGTTGAAGGATGAAAGGTTGTATGCTAAGTTTTCGAAATGTGATTTCTGGTTAGATTCTGTGCAATTTCTTGGTCATGTGATTAACAAAGATGGAATTCATGTTGATCCTGCAAAGGTTGAAGCTATTAAGAATTGGTCTGCACCGACAACGTCAACGGAAGTGCGACAGTTCTTAGGATTGGCTGGCTATTATAGGCGATTCATTAAATAATTTTCTTTGATAGCTAAACCCTTGACTAAGCTTACCCAGAAGAATAAACCTTTCGTTTGGGGAAGTGATGAAGATGGAGCATTTCAGACATTGAAGCAAAAATTATGTAGTACGCCAATCTTATCATTACCCGGCGGGAGTGAAGATTTTGTAGTGTATTGTGATGCATCTCTTAGAGGTTATGGAGCTGTTTTGATGCAGAGAGAGAAAGTGATAGCTTATGCTTCTAGGCAATTAAGGAAGAATAAGGAGAATTATACTACTCATGATCTTGAGTTAGGAGCTGTAGTCTTTGCTCTTAGGTTGTGGAGGCATTATCTGTATGGCACCAAGTGTACGGTATTCACCGATCACAAAAGCCTACAGTATATACTCGACCAGAAGGAATTGAACATGTGGCAACGAAGATGGATAGAGTTGTTAAGTGATTATGATTGTGATATAAAATATCACCCAGGAAAAGCCAATGTTGTTGCCGATGCGTTAAGTAGGAAAGATAGAGAGCCTATCAGGGTACGTTCTCTAGTCTTGATCATGCACAATAATTTGCCTGAGCAAATTAGAAATGCGCAAATAGAAGCTTGTAAAAAGGAAAACTTTGTTAATGAAGGGTTCCGAGGAGAAGGAGATCCTTTAGAGGTTAGAGCTGATGGAGTGAAATGCTTAAGAGGTCGTATGTGGATACCTAAGTTTGGAGGCTTAAGAGATTTGATTATGTTAGAATCCTATAAATCTAAGTATTCCATTCATCCGGGATCTGATAAGATGTACCATGATTTGAAGAAGTTGTACTGGTGGCCGAATATGAAAGCTGACATAGCTATGTATGTTCTTCAGTGCTTGACTTGTGCTAGAGTTAAAGCTGAACATCAAAAGCCATCAGGACTACTTCAAAAGCCAAAGATTCCTGAATGGAAGTGGGAGCAAATTATGATGGACTTTATCACCAAGCTTCCTAGAACATCATCTGGAAACAACTCGATTTGGGTTATTGTCGACAGACTGACCAAATCAGCACACTTCATTCCGGTTAAAGAGCAGTTCTCACTGGAGAAGCTGACTCATATATACCTTGATAATGTTGTATGTAAGCATGGAGTGTCTGTATCGATCATTTCAGATCGAGATCCTAGATTTGCATCGAATTTTTGGAAATCTCTCCAAAGATCTTTGGGAACGAATCTCGACATGAGCACTGCTTATCACCCCCAGACTGATGGGCAGAGTGAAAGGACGATACAAACACTAGAAGATATGTTGAGAGCTTGTGTGTTAGACTTTGGTAAGAATTGGGATAAACATTTGCCGTTAGCGGAGTTTTCGCATAACAATAGTTACCATTCTAGTATTAAGGCTGCACCGTTTGAAGCTTTGTATGGTAGGAAGTGTAGATCTCCTGTATGTTGGAGTGAAGTTGGGGATACCCAGATCACGGGACCGGAATTGATCCGGGAGACTACGGAGATGATAGTTCAGATTAAGAATAGGTTGTTGACTGCCCGTAGTAGACAGAAAAGTTACGCGGATGTGCGGCGGAAGCCAATGGAGTTTAAAGTGGGTGACCAAGTAATGTTGAAAGTATCGCCATGGAAAGGCGTTATAAGATTTGGAAAACGAGGGAAATTGAATCCCCGTTATATTGGACCCTTTAAGATTTTATCTAGAGTAGGTCCGGTGGCTTACAAACTAGAGTTACCCCCAGAACTTCATGGTGTTCACAACACATTCCATGTATCTAATCTGAAGAAATGTCTAGCAGTGAGTGATGAGAAAATTCCGTTAGGTAAGGTTCGAATAGATGGGAAGTTGCATTTTATCGTAGAGCCCGTAGAGGTTATGGACCGTGAGGTAAAGCATCTGAAACAAAGTCGGATACCTATTGTCAAGATCCGATGGAATTGAAAGCATGGACGATATAACGGGGATTCAATTTCAATAAGAAACGGACATCCAAATCTTATAACTATTGTCAAGATCCGATGGAGTATACTTGGGAACGAGAGGATGAAATGTGGAAGAAATATCCGCACCTCTTCGATTTCAATAAGAAACGGACATCCAAATGAAATGGATCACGAGGACGTTGATCCATTTTAGGAGGAAAAGCTGTGACAATCTAACATTTTCAGGTAGTGAAATATTTTCTCGTATAATATTTTGAAACTTATTTTTGTGTTGGTTGACGAACTCACAATTTACGGATTTAAATTTGGGCTTACGTGCATAATTTAGCGTCCTTTACGACTAAACCGGAAACCTTAGGATTACGTATTTACGTTTTTGAACTCCGTTTTTGATGAGACAATTTTTATTGGATTCGTTTTGTGACGTTGATTCATAATTTATAAAAACGTTTTTCGTAAAACCACCCGAGGGCACGCAAATCGAGAAAACTAGAATCGAGGGATACCTGTAAATTAGTGAGGTGGGACAAAATACATTATCCCACCCCACTAGCAAGCATGGGACGGCACACATGACACCACATCTAAGGATGTGGCATCATGTTAGCTAAGTACTTACAAGTGTAAGACTAAGCTTACACTTTAAGCTACAACTTTCTAAAACCATCAAACCATCAACCACTACACACATACCATCTTTCCATACATGCAAACAACCTCAAAACTCTCTCAAAAACCTTCCCCTTGCCGTCCACTTTGAAGCACAAAACACCCCTATTTTATCTTTTCTAGCCATGAAATACATGTTATCTAGCTCTATCATGGAGTTATCTTGAAGCCTTGATCATTTGGTGGCCATATTAACAACATAGGAGGTGATTTTCTTGTGTCCTAGGGCTGATTTCTCAACTATTGTTCTTGGTGTTTGATGATCTTGGAGTTACTTTTGGTGTTCATCAAGTTCTTGTCTTCCAAAAACAAGAAATACACTTGGTTGGTAAAGAAGATAATCCTCTCCATTTTATCTTGTTATTTTTGTAAAGAACAAATGTATTTTCTTTCTTATTGTATATGTATATGATGAATATATGATGATAAAAATGTTGTGTGGGGATCAAGTGTTGATAAATATGCTTAAAAAGATTAATAACTATAAGAAATAAGGCTAAAATCATGCTTATTTAGTTGGCTGTATAAAAACAGTATATAACTAAAACATCAACTGATAAACTTGCATGGTATAATCTATTTACAGTAAGTACAAGATGTTATACACATGTGAGAGATGGTCATACAATGGAATCATTATAATGAGTGAGATATGATCAAAACAAGATGAGAGTGCTAATCTGAATAAGCTGTTTTGTAGGGACTGTTAAGGCTAGATGAACTTAAAATGAGCAGTAGCTATAACTAAGTTAAATGTAGCACATAATATGAAGATCATGCCACCCAAAAATGAGCTTCTAATTCATTATAGAACTCTAGATATGATAAAAATGGTGAAGATGAAGATAAAAATCAGATTTTGAGAATTAATGTTTATTATTATTATATAAGCACTCAAATTTTATTGTATAAAATGTAAAATAAAAACCCACTAACTTATGAAACTTATTTATATAAATATGTAAAAGGTTAATTAAATGGATAAATTATATAAATGGTAGTGGAATAATACTTATAAGTAATAAAAACTATAAACTTGATTTTTACGACTTTTTCGACTATTACCGTAAAAGTAACGTTTTTCGCCAATCAAAACTTAGACGATCAAACCCGTCTAATGTAAAGTTTTTAAAAGTCATATACTGATATATAAGTAACTAATACAAGTAAAAACCGATAAAACCCGAACTATAGGACATACGGACATTAACGAGCTAACTAAGCATATTGGACTAATAATTGGACTAAATAAGTTAACCACTTATAAAAAGAACTTATTGGGCTTAACCCATTTGGGCCCAACATAGAAAGTATAGATACTGATAATATAAGTATAAAATGGATTAAAACAAGTTAAAGAACTTATACTAAGCTTATTGGACTTAAAATAGGTAAATAGGTAAAACTAGCAAACTAGTAACAAGTTACCAAAACATAAACACTAAAATGAGTAAACAAGGATATATAAACCCACTTGATCATCATCATATGTACAAAATCATCATATGTATATTTTTATTTTGATAAAAGTCATTGGACCAAGTCTAAGACCGATTAATATTTATATAGGTTTCCGTGACTGAAGCACGCCCGTAGCCGATAATCCGCCTTTCATTATCAACGTGAGTTCATAGCCTCGCACTCTTTTAAATGTTTTATAAAATTATTTGTAAACCCGCGAGGGAGATAACATGCTAGATTTTAATAAAAATAGAACACAAGTAGTCCCGATGGTATGCTTAATGATATGGACCCGAATGATGCTATGACCCTATAAACGAGACTAAAAGGATTATTAGTAGTTAGGTTATGTCACTTAAAGTCCCATTAGCATGATTGTGAACTACCGGGATTTGGTAGACGCTTATGCATTTGATAGTACTATTTGGGGACGATCACCCCAGTTCGCGCCTTGACGGTTGATCCCCGTCGTACCACATTGATTGGTAAGCGAATTTATGTATGAGAAGATTCCATAGCGTGATTTTTGTGACGACACGCTAACTTATATGGGCAAATTGTTTGTCGGGTTCGCGGCCCGCTGTTTTCATAGTAAGGTAACAATGTCATGCGGCTAATAATAATCCTATATAATCTAAATATCCGATATGATACGATGCTAATAACGATGAATGTATTACCTATCATGGTAATATTGAGGCTACGGTCTCATGGACGGTTTAAGATGTATGCTTGATTTATATATTGCCTGACTAGCAATATGAGGACTTACTTCCGATATTATACTTGTGTTCTGATTTTAAATGATTGTTTTATATAACGGTTTTTATTAAACTCTATGAATTCACTCGGCATTCGCTGATATGATTTTTGCATGTTTTTATCTCAGGTGCTTGATGGTAATCCGGATGGAGATCGACTCTGATGGCCCACATAATATTAAAAATGTTCATTCGATCTATGTTTTGTAAACTTAATGACCTGTATAATTTGGGACCTGTTGTACACTTTAAAACTTTTTATCGAATGAATGTATGTTGAACCTTGTACAACCATTTTTATGTGTTGTCTATGATTGGAGTTATTGTGCTATCCCGTAACACTCTGAAAGACCCTTCCGCTGTACCGATACAAAAAATGAGAGTGTTACAGAGGTTGTCAATTCCTAGGCAGAAGACTCATACCATGGCAGTGTAAGAAGCAAACCATTGTTGCTACTTCTACAACTGAAGCTGAATATGTAGCTGCTGCTCATTGCTGTGGACAAGTACTTTGGATTCAAAATCAATTGTTAGATTATGGGTTTAACTTCATGAACACCAAGATTTACATTGATAATGAAAGTACTATATGCATTGCCAAGAATCCAGTATTTCACTCCAAGACCAAGCATATTGAAATAAGGCATCACTTTATAAGAGATGCTTATGACAAAAAGCTTATTCAAGTCTTGAAGATTCATACAGACAACAATTTAACTGATTTGTTAACCAAGGCATTTGATGCAAAGAGATTCGAATTCTTGGTGACACACATTGGTATGCTCAACCAATAACCTGCTGCATATGTTGAGGGGAGGTAATAGTTGTACACATTTTTATAATTTTTATTGTATAGTCTATGTTTTGTGTTTTTGATGTAATTGTAGGTTAATAGAAAAAGATAAAAGAGGTTACATTGATAGTGGAAAGCATGAACTAGTCAAAATTGTGAGGTACCGTTATAGCTCCAAGTACCGCTAGCACAAATTCAAGTACCGCTTATGTTCCATGTACCGCTACATGTCCGTTGTACCGTTAAGGGTCTATTTTGTAAATTTGGCGGTTTCTTCGCGCTTGGGTTTGTTATTTACTTAAATACTTACTCTAATTATACAATTGATTCACCTAATCTTTTATTTTTATCTCTTGATTCTATAACTTTCTCTCTAATTTTTCGATCATCAAAAATACTATTGGCTGCTTTACAAGTAATCTCTAAGCATAATTTGGTTGCGAATCTTGCTACGAATGATGACTCTCTTGGTTTCCATGAGATGCTTGGTTTCCTATCTCGAAGTCATGTTCGCTTTGCACTCACTGTAAGTCCAGTTGTCTCTATTTCCATTGTTGAACAATTTTGGAATATTGTTGTATTAGGTACTCGGTTTGATCAACCTTGCATTAAGGCTAGGGTGAATCATAGAAACATATATGTAACTGAGGTACTACTAAGAGCAAGTTTGAGATTAAATGATGAAAATGGACTTAGTATGCTTAATAATACAGAGATTCATGATGGCCTTGCATCCATGGGCTATGGAGGTGGTAGGGAAAGTCTTACTTTCTTAAAAGCTTTTTTTTCACCTCAATGGAAATTGCTTTTTCATGCTATTATACACTGAATAAGCTCTAAAAGTACATCTTTTGATCAAATTCCTGCTGCATTGGCATCAGCTGGTATTTGTCTAGCAAATAACAGGGTTTTTAATTTTTCAAGATTAATTTTTGAAGGCATGACTAGGAATTTGGAAGGGACTAAAATTTTTTTAATGTATCCTAGATTGATTCAGACTTTAGTTAGTGACCAAATACCTAACCTACCAGAGTTAACTGATACATGGGATGTTCCTACATTCACAAAGAGAACTTTCTCTTTCCTGACCAAACAAGGCAATGCCTTTGCAGGAACAGTTACACCATTGTTTGCTCATATGTTAGCCCAACCTGCCAATCAAGAAGGTGAGGAACCTAGCAATGCTAGTGCTTCTCAGCAAACTCCTTCTCACCAGAGTTCCCATTCCCTAGAAGATTCACAATCTTCTTCTCACAATATTGGTGTTCCACCAAACACTGATGAGATGATCCACACACCTGCTGCTTCTATTGCTGCTAGTGGTTTACCACAAGTACAAGCACCAGAGGTGGTGGATGTTGAAAATTTAACTACTTTGTGTACTAGTTTGTCCCAACAGGTACAGGTGTTGCATAAAGAAAAGCTTGTTCAAGACAAGAAAATTGCTGAATTGGAAACTAGCCTAATCAAGTTGGGGAACAAAGTGTCACCTTGGATGAGGCAACATAGATCTATTCAAAAGTCTGCAATCAAGAAGCAAAGATTCAAGAACCACAAGAAAAGGCAACTGAATGCAACCAAACAGGGGAGGAATTATGAAGAACAATCACCTTCTTCTGATAATCAGACAAGGATCTCTGGAAATGACATCAATTTTGAGTTGGATAAAGATGTCATGGGGACTTACGAAGATGGAACTGGTTTGGAGACCGGTGTGGATGGACCTTCAAATATGGAGATTCAACAGGAAGAACCACAACCTACTCATGAGGAGCAACAAGTTGAAGAAATGATGGTAACTTAGCCAACACCAATACCTCAATCACCACTTCAAGTAAATTGGAGTACTTTCTATGAGAAGTTGGAGGAAATTAACATTCAGTTTCCTGTATATTCAACTCCATCACCACAAAGACAAGTATGGTTTTAAAGGAAACAGACTTTGCAAGTACTGTCTAGATCAAGAATGAGCAATGAATCAGACAAGACTGAAGAGGTGCAAGTTGAAATGATGGCTTCTATGGAAGAAAGAGTATATGGGGATACACAAGTGATTGAAGAAACAATTGTGTCTAATACTGGTGAAATCAACATTGTTGAAGATCCAAGTATTGCTAAGCCAACTAAGCCGACTGCAAGTATTGCTGACATTGTTGAAGACCCAAGTACTGCTAGGCCAACTAAGCCAATTGCAAGTACCGCTAGTGATCATCCTTCACTAGAATTGGGACAAGAGAATCAGCATAAATACAGAAGTTATGAATCGGCTAAAGACCTTTGGGAAGCTCTTGAAGTTACACATGGTGGCAATGCAGACACTAAGGAAGAGAAGAAAAAGCAACTCATGCATGATTATGCTGTCTTCAAGGCTCAACCCAATGAGAAACTAAGTAGTGTGAGAAGCAGATTGCTTGACATTACAAGCAAGTTGTCCTTCATGGGGACACAAGTTGGTGATGTTGATATTAATGCTACCTTTCTTAAAAGTCTTGGTGAGGCGTGGAAGATTGAGGAAAGATTTATTCTTGCCAACAATACTTACAAGAGCTCCTCGTTTGATGACATCTACAACAAACTAAGGCTGTTGGAGGATGAAACTCTTTCATAACATGGAAGCAAGTCTACTACCAGCAACATGGCCTTCTTCTCTCATAGTGAAGGTCAATTCAATCTGAAGGACTCTTACGTGCATCCAGTTACTGGATCATCATATGTCAGCGCTGGAACAAGTCCTGTCAACGTCTCCTATTCAGACGCTGACACATTCAAGAGTGACTCCCCAAGAGTTACACCTGCTGGTTTGAATTTAGATACTGTTTGTGCTTACATTGCTTCTTTGCCCAATGGTTCAGTGATTACTTATGAGGACCTTGAGTAGATAAGTGATGAGCACTTGGAAGAGATGGACATCAAGTGGAACATGGATCTTGCTAGTATAAGAGCAAACAGGTGGAACATAAGGTTTAAGAAGAAAATGACCTTCAATGCTAAAGACACAGCTGGATTTGACAAATCCAAAGTTGAATGCTACAACTGCCATCGTATGGGGCACTTCATGAGGGAATGCAGATCTCCTAGAAGATCTGATGCTGGTAAACCCTCAAGTCAGGTTGTTAAAGCTCAGGATTCCAAGGCCATGGTAGCAGTTCAAGGAATTGATGGTATGGGATGGGATTGGAGCTATCTGGCTAAGAATGTTGAAGAGGACAAAGCTTTGGTTGCTGATATTGAAGAAGAAGAGCATGTTGAATATGCTCTCATGGCACACTCCTCCTCTTCATCTGATAATGAGGTATATGATGATGCTTTTTGTAGCAAAGGCTGTAGGATAAATACTGAAAGACTTAACAAGGAGGTGTTAAGATTATTAGATGATATGAGTACTGAAAGATGTAAATTGTCTAATTACCAACTAGCTCTTACTGAAACTGAGAAAACCGTTTCTGAATACAAGAAAATGGAATTTGATTTAAAAGATAAAATCAATATCTTAAAACATGAGTTAGATGCCAGTATGGATATTAGAAATATCATGGAAAGGGTTAATGGTGAGTTACAGGCTAAGTTAGATGAGGCTATTAAAAATAAAGACAATGTTGGCCTTAAAATTCAAAGATTTGATAGAGCCACCCAAACCCTAGGAGACTATGTAGCTAAACAAAGAGATCCTAAGGACATGACTGGGATTGGGATGAATGATTACTCTTTGGTTCCACCACCAGCTGGTGACTTCTATGGTGTCCAACAAAAAGACCTATCTTGGACTGGTTTGCTAGTGCTCCAAGAGGAGGGATTCATTCCTCCACCAAGAGTTGTCACTCCAGTTGAAGAGTATCAACAAAAACTGACTGACCTGAATGAGTGGAAGAAGGCTAACCCTACTCTTTTGTCAAGGGTGGCCTACTATGTAAAAGTCCCAATGAGTCCACACCCATTAAGGTTACTAACCCAATCACTGGTAAAGCTGTTGACTTAGGCTCAAACACTGTTAGAAGACCTACCATTAAATATGCAGAGATGTATAGGAATACTAGGTCACCCAAGAGCCAAGTTAGCAATCATGGAACAGGTTTCTTCTCTTCTAGACCTAAGGTTGTGTCTAGGAAAGCTTGTTACACGTGTGGTAGCTTTTCACACTTGTCCTACAAGTGTGTCAACGCTCCCAACACCAGCGCTGATAGAAACAATTTCAGCGCTGACAGGAACAAAGTCAACGTTGTTAGAAAGTCGAACGTTGTCATACCCAAACCTTGTGTGCAGCAAAGTCCACAAGTGATTAGACCTGCCCCATTCTTTTCTAGAAGGTCTAACACTCATGGACAAAGACCATTTCAAAAGACAAACACCTGGTCAAATAGGCAATGGGTTTCTGTAGAAAACCCTAGGTTCAACGCTGACAAGGGTAATTTCAGCGTTGACAAGACAAATTCTAACGCTGACAGAAATGTGAACAGACCTAAATATTTGCATCCACAAGGTAAGGGGTCTAAAGCTTGTTCAAGCTTAACATGGAGACCCAAGAAAGATCAAAACCCTAATGATAATGGGATTTCAATGACTTGCAATAGATTTAATTACATTTCAAAGGTCATTACAAAACCTATTGGGGTTAACTGGGTATTTCATCCTAAGAAGGATGAGAATGTGGTTGTTGTGAGAACTAAGTCTGTTCTTATTGAACAACCAGATGAATCCAAGTCTTTTGAGACTTGGGTTCCCAAAGAAAACTAATTTGTTTTCTTTATGTGCAGGGCATTCAAAGACAGATCAATGATTATGGATATTAGGATATTGGATGCTCAAGGCACATGATAGGGAAGGAAGACTATCTGACGAATTTCACTCCTATTAAAGATGGTGATAAGGTATACTTTGGAGGTGGATATGGAACTATCACAGGCAAAGGAACCCTTTTCACCAATAATCTACATTTTGAGAACGTCTTCCTGGTAAAAGAACTTGATTACAATTTGTTTAGTGTATCACAGGTTTGTGATAACAAAAATAAAGTTCTTTTTACTGATACTGAGTGTTTGGTGTTAAGCAAGGATTTTAAGATCCCCGATGAGAAATATATTGAGTATAGAACACCTAGGCATAAGGACATATATAATGTGAATTTAAATGGGATTAAAATGAATACCAATATGTCTTGTTTTTATGCTAGGGCCTCAGTAGATGAGAGTAATTTGTGGCACAGGAGACTAGGGCACATAAATTTTAAAAATATAAATAGACTTATGAGACTTGGTTTAGTTGATGGTTTGCCTAAGAAGGCCTTCCACAATGACCACTCTTGTGTTGCATGTCTTAAAGGCAAGCAGCACAAGGTCTCATTCAAGTCCAAACAGGTGCATACTAGTTCTAGACCTCTTCATATGCTTCACATGGACCTCTTTGGTCCAACCAATATAGAAAGTTTGAATGGTAAGTCATATTGCTTTGTTATCACAGATGACTTTTCTAGGTTTACTTGGACATTCTTTCTAGCTATGAAGAGTGACACAACTGATGTTCTTATTGATTTTATCACTCAGATTGAGAAGAGGTCTAGCAATGAGGTTAAAATGCTTAGGAGTGATAATGGTGGAGAATTTAGGAATAAGAAGCTAGATGATTTCTGTGCCAGGAAAGGAATTACAAGGCAATTTAGTATTGCTAGAACCCCACAACAAAATGGGGTTGCTGAGAGGAAAAATAGAACCCTAATTGAAGCAGCCAGAACAATGTTGGCTGATGCTCACTTTCCTATAGCCTTTTGGGCTGAGGCTGTTAATACAGCTTGCTATGTGCAAAATAGAGCATTGGTTAACAAAATTCAGAACAAAACACCTTATGAGTTACTTTGGGGTAGAAAACCTAATATTGGTTTTCTCAGACCTTTTGGTTGTCATGTAGTAGTGTTGGATACTAGTGATGCCTTAGGGAAATTTAGTGCAAACGGTGATGAGGGCTACTTCATGGGGTATTCAGTGTAGAGCAAGGGTTATAGGGTTTATCTTAAAGAGGACAAACGTATAGTTGAAAGAGTACATGCTAGGTTTTTAGAGAATAAACCTAGTGATCCTGTAAGTGGTCCTAATTGGTTGTTTGATTTGGAACCTTTATCTAGAACTTTAAATTATATGCCTGTCACTAATCTAGACATTGTGAAGGTAACTTCAAATGTTGTGGAGGAACAAGTTGTTGATGTTTCAGGTACACAGGTTCATAAGAAGGTTGGATCACAAGCAGAAAAGGCATCTCCTATATTAGAATATGTCACAATTCCCATTTGGACAGATGCTTTTGCTGCTGCTGCTGCTGCTGGACAAGATAATGGTGGTTTTCAAGCACCACCAGATACAAACATGCATGGTCCTTCAGGCGCTGACAAAGGCAAATCTAGCGCTGACAAGACCAACTCAGACGTTGATGGCTCAGACGTTGACAACAACAGTTCAAGCGTTGTTAGCCCAAGCGCTGACAAACAAGGTTCAGACGTTGACAACACCTTTGCACATCTTTTCTCTTCTACTTTTGAACAAGGTGAACGTTCCAATTCTTATGAAGAAGGTCATCCTTATGTTGATATAAGAGAGTCTGATGAAGAAGATATTGGCAACATGGAGCATGAGGTTGAGGACACCAGACTTTTTGAAGGAGGAGTTCTCACTTCCACAATGAAAAATCACCCCCCCTTCCCAGATCATTGGTGATATTATAACACCAGTTCAGACTAGAAGATCTCATCAAGGTCTTGGTGGGTTTATTGCCAACATACACAAGAAGGTTGATACCCCTCTTGTGCAAGCATGTTTGTTTGCATGTTTTCTGTCACAAGAAGAACCCAAGAAAATATTTGATGCTCTCAAAGAACCAAGTTGGGTGGAAGCAATGCAGGATGAGCTTCACCAATTTGCAATTCAGGATGTTTGGGAGCTGGTTGATTGTCCCAGACATGTCAGACCTATAGGGACCAGATGGGTTCTCAGGAACAAAAGAGATGAAAGAGGCATTGTGGTCAGAAACAAGGCAAGGTTAGTGGCTCAAGGATATACACAAGAGGATGGGATAGACTATGAGGAAGTCTTTACACCAGTTGCAAGGATTGAAGCTATAAGGATTTTTCTAGCCTATGCATCCTGCATGGGCTTCACTGTCTATCAAATGGATTTTAAGAGTGCCTTTCTCTATGGCACCATTGTTGAGGAAGTATATGTAATGCAACCTCTAGGTTTTGAGGATCTAGAGCATCCAGATAAAGTGTATAGAGTCAAAAAGGCTATGTATGGCCTTCATCAGGCCCCTAGAGCATGGTATGGTACATTGTCTACCTATTTGGTGGACAATGGATTCAAAAGGGGCACCATAGATCAGACACTATTTACAAAGAAGAAAGGCAAGGATGTGTTGCTTGTGCAGGTCTATGTTGATGATATCATTTTTGGGTCTACTGATCCAAAGATGAGTGAGGATTTCTCCAAGCTTATGACAGACAAATTCAAGATGAGTGCTATGGGGGAGATGAACTTCTTTCTTGGTTTACAAGTTCAGCAGAAAGAAGATGGTATCTACATCTCCCAGGATAAATATGTTGCTGAGATATTGAAGAAGTTTGGCTTTTCTCCACATGAAAAGAGGGCTACTACTCCTATGGATAGAGAACACCCTTGGGGAAAGATTGGAGATGGGAAAGATGTTAATCTCAGGCACTATAGATCCATGATTGGATCCTTGATGTATCTTATTGCCTCCAGACCTGATATCATGTTTGTTATGTGTGCTTGTGCACGCCATCAAGTGACTCCCAAAGAGTGTCACCTTTATGCTGTGAAGAGGATCTTTAGGTACCTAAGATGCTATCCTAGTCTTGGTTTGTGGTACCCAAAGGATTCACCATTGGAGCTAATTGCATATTCAGATAGTGATTATGGAGGTGATAAGTTTGATAGGAAATCCACAAGTGGTGGATGTCAGTTTCTTGGGAGCAGGTTGATATCTTGGCAATGCAAGAAACAAACAGTGGTGGCTAATTCTACAACTGAAGCAGAGTATGAGCCTGCAGCTACATGTTGTGGCCAAGTGTTGTGGATTCAGAACCAACTGTTGGACTATGGGTACAATTTCATGCATACTAAGATATTTGTTGACAATAATAGTACTTTATGCATCATTAAGAATCCTGTACGTCATTCTAAAACTAAACACATAGAAATTAGACACCATTTTATAAGAGATTGCTTTGAGAAAGGTTTAATACAACCAGATAGGGTTGACACTGAGGAAAATGTGTCAGATTTATTAACTAAACCTTTTGATGCTGGGAGATTTCAATACTTGGTAACAAGTATTGGAATGCTCAATCTCACATAATATGTGTTTTGGAGTCTTTTTGTAAAAGTATGTACAGGATGATGCATTATTATTAGTCTTATTGATGATTTAGATTTTCCACTATATTTTTCTAACACTGACAAAGGTTGATTGAACGCTGATAAGTGTTTTTTCAACGTTGTCAGCAATATAATTGTCTAACGCTGACAAAGCTTTCCTCAACGCTGTCATGTGTTATCGGGGCGTTGTCAGCAACAATGTTAGTTTTGTGGTTTTCAAATGTGCAGATGGTGTTAGTAGTATACCATTGGATACAGAGTTGCTTATGGATCAATGGAGAAGCATTTGGACAAGTTTTTATTTATAGATGATGGTTGGAATGTCTCATTCCTATCTTGACATAAATTTTTTATGTTCATGCATGATTTTAGCAAACTTTTTGTATCATAGTTTAAGGGGAGGTTTTAGGAACCTTTAGGATGTTTGGGTATCCATATGATACTCTTATCACAATTCTAGATTGTGTCCACAAGTGAGTATGAGTTAGTTTTACTAAATCATGAGGCACTGTAGCATGCAAAGTTGATATACTATGCATACTGCCAAGACATTTTTGGCCTAGAATTGGTTGTGGTCTGTTGGGAGACTTGGGAATGATTTTTTTATGGGATTTACCTGGGAGTAACAAGGATTTTATAAGGTAACTTTGGTTAGCAAGGGACACTAGAGGACTGTTATGTCTATCTTGCTTATGCAAGTGTGCATAACTGGACAGTGCTTGCCGCCCTATAATAATTATCAGCTTTTGGTTATCTTCTCTAGGATAAATTACTTGTTAAGCTCATTTAAAATATTTTTATTTTTGGACGCTGACAAGAATTTTCCAAGCGTTGTTGTGACCAAATTGGACGCTGACATGGCTATAGGCAAACGTTGACAAGATTGTAGCCGTTGGGTGTTGATAGGTTATTTTTGACCGTTGACACTCAATGGGACCTACCCAGTTGTTACTTTTTGACATATTTTCAAGCCGTAATTTTAGGAGTTGTTACTTTCATTTAATGCATGAGATAACTTATACCTTTTTCAATATTTTCATGATTGAGTTTTGAAAATACTTGCCTATTTTTGGGCCTATCACATGCATTCTTTTTCTCCTATAAATTTGGCTCCTATTTTGAATAGGGTATCTATAATTCTTGTCTAACAATTTTCTCTTATCAACTTCATCTTCTTCACTTCAAATTAACAGCTTTCATCCATGGCACCAAAGTTTAAACCAACAGAATTGGAATTGGGGTTCAGATCTCAACACAACATGATTGCATATATTGTCGCTGATGATACTATGTTTCCTCAATACACACAAATGGTGGCGTATTTGAACGCATCCCCATTAAGGTATGCTCTTTCTCATGCACCACTCATTCCAGTCACACACATTAAGCAGTTTTGGAACACTGTTAGTTCCTCAACAGTTAATGGAGTGACTACATTGACTTCTATTATTCATGGGAGATCTTGGGTGGTTACTGAGGACTTGGTACGCCAAGCCTTGCATCTTGATGATGCTGATGGTATAGCCACTCTTCCCATAAATGAAATAGAACAAGGGCTTAGGGCTTTGGGATATCCTTTTCCTGATGAAGGTACTCTAAATAAGTATCATAAGCAGGAATTTCCCCCAGCCTGGAAGTACCTCATACATGTCCTCCTTCAATGTTTGAGTCCCAAATGTACTGCACATAATGAGATCAATAGATCCATTGCCAGTGCTATTGTGTGCATTGCAACAGGGCAAAAATTTAACTATTCTAAAATAATTTTTGAGGGGATGTGTAAAAACAAAGGGACAAAAATGACTTTAGCTTATCCCCGTTTTCTGCAAATGGTTTTTGATGATCAAGGTTACTGCTCAAGGGATCACAATGATTTTTATAAGATCCCTGAGCAAAAGAAAGCTATTTTTATGAAGATGAACTCACCACCCCATAGAGACCTACCTTTAACCCAAGCCATGCTTGCTGTTATTGCAGCAGCACAACCCTAACCAGACCCCCAACCTCAAATTGACCCTCAACCACAACTTGAACCAATTCCTGAACCTTTACCTTCACCTGAACAAATGCAAATTGACTCAGAATCCTTCAACGCTGACACACTCAATGTTGGCGTTGATGTGCCTATTTCCAACGCTGACACACAACCTTCACAATCCCAAACACCCCTTAACCAACCCACATCTACCCATTCTTCCACAATGTCTTCCACACCCCCTGAATATAGGTTGATGAAACGCCAAAGGATCACTGGAGTGTTCTCCTCTGGTGGTCCTAGCCATGTAGCAGAGAGAACCACCACCACAAGTGTGGCTGGTGACCTGGATGAGGCTGGGACTATTGGTTCTGGCTTAGAAGCTGGCCAAGGCAGTCCCACCATCATTAAGTCCTCATCCTTGCCCAATGAATCTGACTTGGGAGGTCAAATCCTCATTTCAGAAGAGGGCGGACTGGAACCAATGACTCTTTTGGAATTGACGGCAGTCTGCATAAGCTTGCAAAAGCAAAATGCAGACTTAGTACAAGTAGTCAGCTCACAAGGCCTTGAACTCAAGCAATTGAGGGAGAGGATTGTTGTTTTGGAAAGTGATCGTGCTAGGAGGGGTGTGGAGGAATCTTCCAAATGGGAGGAAGATCCACTAAATCTTAGTGATAAGGGCTGCCATGATGGTCAATCAATGGATGTTGCTGAGGCCCTTACAACTTTGAAGAAACAAACAGGTTTTGATACGTCCTTGGTCTCTCCCACCAACTTAAATTTATCATTTACAGCTATGTTGAGAGAGGTTACACAAGGCGCTGAGGGAAGATATTTGAGCGTTGACAAGGAAAATTTGGACGCTGATAGAAGTATTTTGGGCGCTGATAGGACAAATTTGGGCGTTGACAAACCTGCACATGAAAGTGATGTATCCCAGTCATCATCTATCATCAAGGAGGTTTCTACTCAGGTATTACCATCTACCTTACCAACCATTGCACCATCAGATAAGGGTAAGGGTATTTTGTTAGAAGAGAGTGTTCCAAAGGATGCAGCTCAAGTTGAATTTGATAGAAGGTTGGCTGCACAAATCATGGAACAAGATGAAAAGGAAAAGTCACCATTTGTTGTGACTTCAGAAGAAGAAAGTGATGGAGCTAGCTCAGACTCAAGTGTGATGATTATAGAACCTGAAAGGCTTGAGTATGGGGATGAGTTGGCCAAAGAGAAGCTGAGAGAGTTGAAATTGCAGGTTGACTTTGACATACCAGAGGTGGTTCAAATGTACAATGCTTGGGAAGAAAGATGCATGGATAATCAAGACTCGACCATTTCAGATCAAATATGGGGTTTGGAGCTTCTTCTTAGAGTTCAGAAGGATTGCCAGGTAATTTTGAAACACAAGGCAAGCAATATTCTCTCAGAATTGAAAAAGGGATAGAAAGGAGCTCTACTTTATGTTGCTCAGATGTCATGGAGTTGGATGGACATATCAGAAGTTGAAAGCTTTGACATTTGATGAGTTGGAAAACAGAGCTTATCCCATTTGGGTGAGAGTGCAGGAAGCAAACACTCTCAGACTTCTTTCAGATGAAAGAAAGGAGGAACTTACAGAAGAAATGGAACTCAAGAAAGCTATGATTGTTCCCAGGCCAGTGAAGAAGGGAATTTCATTTGAGTTTCCAAAAGATATGGATCCACTATATCCAAGTGAAGCAGTTATAAGAAATAGCCTCAAGCTCTCCCCTTTAGAAGCTTCAGATATGGTGCAAGTGTTACCATTAGATTCCAGGAACCCAATTGTGAGCTATGAAGAAGATGAATGTGGGTTCTGGAAGATTGGCAGATTTGGCAAGGAGGTACACACTTTTACCACTCTCATATCTTTGTTTGCAAGTTGTGATAGAGAAGACTTGGTGGACCTTTGGAGGTTGCTGGAGACCAAGTATGAGGCTGAAGCACCAACTTCAGCCAATGGAATAAAACTTTAGACCACATTCAAAAGAATGTGTGGGCCAAAAGACGAGGATCCTGCAATTTGGAAGGATCTTGAAGATGACCTCAGTGGTCTTCAATGGAGGTTATATTCAGCTGCTGGTGTTTACCATTTGAGTTCTACAAAGTTTGCTGAGTATCTACTTGTGGATGCCCAGTATTTCATATCCAAGGCTATTTTGGAGAAGATGAAGGACACTCAGCTGGAAATAGATTATTCAAGTGACGTGGAAAAAGTTTTGATCAGATTTATTCACTATCAATATGAGAAGGTTTGTAAGATTCCTTCTAGTCCTTAATGCTTATTCAGAAACTTGATCATAAGAGTGGTTATCAAGTTTAGGGGAGGATTGTTGGGAATAAATTAAGGCCATATCACTTGAGCGCTGACAAGAACAAAACAAGCGTTGAAAAGAACAAAACAAGCGCTGACAGCTCAAGCGTTGACAAGTTAAAGTCAAGCGTTGACACATTGAAGACAAGCACTGATGGAAGATATATTCTACACGTTTATTATATTCTAGAATACTTCTAGTAAGGATAGAAACGACAATGTATTTTCTATATTTATCTTTACCTAGAATAGCTGATACGTAGATTATTGTACAAGGATTCTTATGTCTATAAAAGAAGACCTTTAGGTTAATGTTTGATATAAGTTTCATATAAGTTTTCATTCGTAAACATCTTTCATTGTAAGCAAGTTTGATATTGATAATCAAAGTGAAAGTTTGTTTAGATCATTGTGTGTTCTTGTTTAAGTGTTAGATTCCGCATAACACTTAGATTCATAAGCATATACAAAGGTTTCTCTATGTGTATTACTTGATCTAATCTTGTATACACAAAGCTAATCGATCTAAGTTTGGGATGAACAAAAATTGTTGGAAAGGATGTTAGAACAACAATCGGAAGTTAGAGAAGAATCTGTTAATACTTTGGAGTTGATCAGAATGGTTAAGCAACAAATCAAGGATTTGAAAGATGATGAAGAAGTTGAGAAAGAGCCTTAAGTGTTTGACTTTCAGTCACACTTCACAAATGGTTCTCAGTTCACCATGTCTAACACACATAAGAACCGGCTAGTCCATAAGCAAAGGTTTATGGTAAAGACTTATCAAATCCGTTGAAAGCTGATAGTCTGCTAAAAACTATATGGGTCTAACTCACCTTGTTTCGAGACAAAGAGTTGGATAGTCCTAGACAAACGGTACTAGGTAAAGACTTCATCAAATACGTTGATGGTTGACAATTTACCAAAAATTGTAAGGTTTTCATTACACCTTATTCTTTATGAATAAAGTATTGGCTATTCCAGAGTGTACGACTAACTGGTAAAGAATTTATCAAATCCGTTGATAGCTGGTGATTTGCTAAAATTCATGAAGCCAATACAAATTGGTTTTTGTTGTTAACTGTTTTATTTTAGGTATGAAGATTGCAAGCAAAGAAGTATTCTAAAAATAAATACTTAGAAGGTTTTGTTTCATCAAATCAAGACAAAGATTCATGATTCAGAGTTTAAAGATTTAACTCAAGAAGACAATAACTGATGCTGCAAAGATAAGTGAATGTTCAGAAGACACAAAGAAGATCATAGTTTTAAGAGAAAAATGATACTCATGATGTTTGAAGATTATCTTATCAGAAGAAGATCTACATTTGAAGTGTTTGGCTACATTCAGTTGGATACAAATACAAATTACCAAGTTCAATCCAAGGATGAAGGAAAGACTGAAGACATGTATTTTAATACATCCAGTACAAGAGAAACTAGAAGACAACAAGTTATCATTCTTGTTTAGGGGATGATTGTTGGGAATTATTTGTTAAGTGTCAAGTACCGTCAGTGTATTTTAAGTACTGTTAGTGTTATGTAAGTACCGTTAGTGTTAACGCGGTACATAGTAAGTACTGCTACTAATAAAGTAAGTACTGCTATATTGATTAGGACGAATATATCTTTGTATAAGATATGTCATAGTTATAGTTAGAGTATATCTTATGTGATATACCTAAATAGTTAGAATATTGATAATATATCGTATGTGATATAGTTATCTTTATAGAAGATTCTAAGGTTTCTAGGGTTCCTTACTCTATAAAAGGAACATAGGTACAATGTCTTTCATGTACCTCATTCAAGTCGATTAATAAGAGAATTGAATAGTTAAAAGTAATTCTGTTCTTCTGTGCTTTATAAGTTATATTCCGCATAACTTATTTAGCGTTAGTAAGAGTGCTCAAAGTGTTTTAGTTTGATTACAAACTACTATACTAATTCTTAACAGAATATAGATCCAATCAAAGGGATCAACAAATTCCTTTGGATGAGATTCAGCTCGACGACAAATTGCATTTTGTGGAGGAACTAGTGGAAATTATGGACCAAGAAGTCAAGAGGTTGACGCATAGTAGAATTCCCATTGTGAAGGTGTGATGGAATTCTAGACATGGACCGGAATTTACGTGGGAACGTGAGGACTTCTTTAAGGAAAAGTATCCTCATTTGTTCTAGTGGTAAGAAATGTGAGTATACGAAGAGGCGAACGCCGGGACATCGTTCCTTTAAGGAGGGGAGGATGTGATACCCAGAAACTGAGGTCACTAACTATTCCCTAATTTACGTATATTTTTGAAATTTTAGAAATTTTGTTGTTCATATTTTTGATGGTTTAAGTTGAACCAATGATGGAGGTCTTAATTTTAACGTTTGACGATTTAAGAAGAACCGATAACGACTACGATACCGACGGATCCCAAAATTTATCTTTTATTATCGATTTATCGTTATTTGGATTTTTCGAAGATTTTACTTTTATTGCGTATTAAGTCGAGTCGGAACCGTTTTTATTCCATTTTGTGTGCGTTTGAACCATTTAAAAGTATTTTGAGGTAGCCGGGACGAACCCCGGCTCTCGCAAAAATTCAAAACCGACTAGTGGTTTATATTCCCGCTCTTTAAATACTTGTTTTGTTAAAAGGCCAAAAGATAGCTATATTTGCAAGTTTGGTCCCTCCAAACTTACAAAAGGAACCAACTAACACACACTAAACATTTTTACACTTCAAAAATTTCACCACCCTTCTCTCTCTCTCTAGCCGACGACTACACCACCACCACCACTCCACCACCATTTTTTTAGTTTTTGAAGAAACTAATCATAGACCACATCTTAGAATCCCTTTGTAAGTGTTTTTATCCACTCAAAACACACATGCATCCATTTGATTTTTCCAAAAAATCATGATTTTTAAAAATGGGGTTTTGATCTAATTAAATTATATGCATGTTTGAATTAGGTGTTTATAAGGATAATTTAATAATTAAACAAGATGGAAAACATTTTTCTTTGGTGTTTTTGGACCCCAAAACCCACGGCCAAAGGGGGTGTTTGTTTGTCTTTGATTTTTGATTTATTTTGTGTATGGGTTTATGTTTAGGAACATGTTTACATCATTTTTAGTTGTGTTGGTTTGATTGCATGTTGATTTTTATGAAAGGGGTTTTTATAAAGATTGATTATACAAATGATTTAGGATGTTGTGAATGTGTTAGGATAGTTTAATGATGATAATAGGGCTATAGTAATTGATGGAATGGATTGAAAACAAGTGTAGATATGATTTTTAAAGTGTCATTTTCAAACAGATTGTTTAAGGCTATTTTTTGTGGTATTAAGTTTGAGTCCAGGTTCATATTATAGGATATAGTTGTAGAGTTTCTTTCTACCTTCGATTATAAGGTATAGCTTTTAACTCCAAACGAGTCAAAGTTATGTAAGTTTGAAAATTTGTGTACCGGGAGGCGAGTATGGACGCAATCCGAATTTGTGTTCGATAATAGGTCAAATCTCGAGGACTATAAGTAGAGTTTCAAAATGGTTTAGGGTTGTTCTTTAGCTCTAAACCTGGATTTATGAGTCTATTTTCAAACTTAGGAATTGGTTTTTCAAATGGAATGGGTTAAGTGAGTTAAAATGGTTTCATGACGTAAAGGTGCCAATCTGCCCGGATTTTCATGGTTGGAAATGTGTTGGGCAGCGTGACTTAAAAGTAATATATTTTTATGAAAATTTTTGTGAGATTTTTACATGATGTAAGTGAAGTCTACAGCGAGTTTCGTAAAAATTCGAGATGTTTAAGTAGGGGAATTCAGTCCGTACATTTGGTATGTACCGACAGAATTGTAAATGGAGTAAAAGTTTTAATAACGTATAACAATGAACGTGTCTAGTAATTGTCACTTGTTTGGGTTTTGGCGTGAGTTTATATGAACTTTGGGTGTTCTTAATTATTTACATACAGTGCTTGAAGGTACTTGATGGTTTTGATTCATTACGTGTTTTATTTGTTAGGTGTTGTATTTGATTTCCCGGGGCGTCCTCATCATCGGTGATTGTTTTCGTCTACGTCTTTGCTAATACTACCACTATTAATTAAGGTGAGTCTATAGCCTCGCTTTCTACTGTATTTTTAATAAGTGTGTAAACACTTATCCTTTTGCCACTAAAATCAAGGAAAAACAAGACCTAATCATGTGTTTTATATCGTAAAAGTCGGAATTACGCGTGGTTTTGTGTTTTGTGTGTTAAATAGGTACAAATGATCAAAAGAAGAGAAAACACGGGATTTCACGGTCAAATGTTGAAGAAAAGTCCAAGAAAGAGAGGAAGACAAAGTCAAAACACCAAAAGTGTGCCCAAGTTCACAAAAACCGGCTAAACCGACACGAGTTTGAAGATAATGAACAAGAAAGCTGAAATCAAGCTCGTTCTTAGTGGATTTAATATTATTTGAGTTTAATGGGCCTTGTGGGTCCCACATTTGCTTATTGGGCCCACAAGCCCATTTGGAAAATTTAATCATATGCTAAATGGAGATAAAGGGTCCAATTAAAAGCCCATTTAACCTATTATTCACGGATTGGAAAAAAATTGGGCCACAAGCCCAACTGATAAATAATGGGACGGATTGTTAAGCGAAGATTATTCATTTTTGCTTTGCAAAGTTAGTCAACCTCACAGTCAACAACTCATAAACATAAAACCCACCAACTCACTTCCCACGTGTACCATTTACTTTCCCCACAATAAATAAACTCTTTTATTTACCCCATCCCATTATTTCGATACAAACGAAATAAACATTTCACCCACTTCTTTCTTCCCCAAAAAACGCAACCAGTCATACCCAAACCATAATTTTTACCTTCACAATTTACTCACCCAAATTTGGGGGTTTTACCCTCATTGATTAATTCACATCATGAGG
Source organism: Glebionis coronaria (assembly GCA_025667525.1). Lineage (NCBI taxonomy): Eukaryota > Viridiplantae > Streptophyta > Magnoliopsida > Asterales > Asteraceae > Glebionis > Glebionis coronaria. The sequence goes on from CM046878.1 coordinate 195,666,910, forward strand.
GATTAAATCCCCATGAAAAACGGATGATCCACTCACTTGTGGTCCTCATATCAAATCCAACGTGGCCAATCCTTGTGATTTGATTGGCTATGCCACGTTCCACAAACCCTCTCATCCAATAAGAGTGATCCACATCACACTCAAACTAGCACAACAAACACATCTCTTGCCAGCATGGCAATCCAAGTGATTCAAGATTCATTCTCCACCGTAGATTGAAGAAAATGAAGAGAGAGAAGGAAGAAAGATGGATTCTACAGCCTGGATTCGATGCTTACTTTGGAAGCTAACAAGAGGGTTTCCAAGGGGTTTGCCTATAAAAACCCCTTCATATCTGTAATTTTGTGTGCCTTTTCCTTTATTTTAATTTTTATTTCTGAAAAAATGGAATTAGGGTTAATTGTATTTTCTTTTTTAAAAGTATTGTAATCAAAGTTTGATTATTAATGAAATTATTGTTTACTTAAATTCTGGTCTCGTTTTAATATTATTGCAATTTACTTTGATTAAATAAATTTTAAAGTAATACAAAAAGGTAGAACTCTTTCCCTACTGGAAAGATTAAAAGAAAAAAATATATATAAAAAAAATATATATGGTTCGATTTGGTTACTGGTTATGGTGTTATTGATGGTGACGATGGAGTTTGGGTAATAAACGGTGGTGTTTGTTTGTTGGTCTCGGTTTTGAATAATAGGGGGTACAGCGCCCACCCTACTGCTCAACGGAAATCGTCATAGGTTTGTTCTTTTTTTATGTTAATTTTTATTTAGTTTATATTAGTTTAAATCTGCTAGTGGATTGAGTTATTTATCTGTTTGTTTAGCTATTCAGTTTCTGTTTAAAGTTTTATTTATCTGCTTATATTTCTTTTATCTGTTTGGTTTGGAGTTATTTGGACCTGCTTGCTTTACTTCTCTGATTATTCAGATCTGTTAGTTTTAGTTTCGATTGTGTATTGTTTGGGTCTACTCATTTTTAATATATGTTAAGTTTTTTTTAGTAGTTAATATTTGTTTTTTTTGGATTTAAGTTGGTTCGGTAATAAGTTCGAGTGCTTAGCTTTTTGAGTTGATTAAATTTTAGATTATTTTGCTTATTAAGTTTTGGAATTATTTAGATCTGCTCTTTTGGTATATTGCTTGATCAGTTCTTGTTTCTCATGCTTAGTTGATTTATATATGATAGCTTATTCGTCCTGCTTATTTGATTCTGTTATTAGGCTTATTTCCTGCTTATTTGCTTATTTGATGTCTATTTGCTTAGATGTTTTAGCTTAATCTGTAAACTGCTTATTTGGTTTTGAGTCTGCGTATTACTTTTATCTGTCGTAGCTTTTGGGGTTTACATATTTGCTAGTACTGCTGAGAATCAGATCCATTTGATCTGATTTCTTTCTTTATTCCAAAAATTTTAGTATAGCAAAAAATTAGTCCCTCCAGGGACTCGAACCCTGGACCTTCTGTCCAGCTGCCAAACGACACAGCCAACTGAGCTTGACCTTTTCTTGTGTTTTATTCCTAGTTTTTTATTTGAAATAGGTTATTAAATCTTTACTGCCAGTTTTATTATTTAGTTTAAATTCAAAGTTAAGTTGTATTTTAAATTTTAATTAAAAGTATTTCTATATAAATTTTCTTTTAATCAGTTTTATAAAAAATTAAAAAGATAAAAAAAAGTAGATTTTAATTTTAAATTAAATTAGTTTTGTCTTGTTAAAATAGTTTTCATTAAAAGTATTAGATTTAAAATTTAGATTTAAGTTTTAAAATTAGTTTTTATTTAAATTAGTTAAATTAGATTTTTTAAATTAGATTAAAAAATTTTTAATATTAAATAGATTTTAGTCTAAAAATACTAAAAATATAGTTACCAAGACCAATTTAAGTTTTACGTTTTAATCGGAAATCAATTCGAGTCGAGTCGAGGAAATTGAACATTAATCGATTAAAATAGGATTCTCTTAGTATTAGAATGGCGCCGCTGCCGCTTCGCTCGTACGATTGACGATTTTTTGTGAAGACGTTTGAATTTTGGGATCCGTTCTTTTTGAACGTTACGTTTCTTCTTAACAAAATCAAAAACACAAAAAAATCAAAAACTTAAAAATACAAAAAAATTAAAGAATCACAAAAGCAATTTCTTTCCTAAGATTTGAAACAAAAAAATTAAAAAATCAAAAGTAATACTTTTTCCTAAAAGTATTACACCCAAAATATTACGTATTAGTGTTAATTTTTAGTTCGATTTCTTTCGATTTTTCTTGTGAATATATATTTTTCTAAAAAAATACAAAAAGATTTTTCTTTTACTATAGTATATTACGTAGCACAATAATTTACCTACTTTTCAAATAAGCCTTAGTTGGGATTTCATCACCTAGCTATTGTATTCGCATCCATAACGAAATAAAAAGGCAAAATAGATAAATACTAGTAAGACGTTTGAACTCGACATATACAAACTATAAGGTGGGTATAAGGCGACGCGCTATAAAAGGCCGTCTAAGGAAAAAGGTTTTTAAGTGCTTTGTGCCACCTCGTTTCCCCGCTTGCTTGTGCGTATATTGAGAGGGACGACCGATTATTGGTTTGCCAACTCAAGTAGTACTTAAGTATATATTTTTGTAGCTTTTTCATATTGCTCCTCGAGAGGGAAAATCCTTTTCCTCTCAAAGTCGACCGAGGTCACCTACCTCATTCCAAAGTTTTAATTGTATTCATACTCGCGCGCATACATGCATACCGATTGGTGTACCAAACTCTTCCAATTCTTCCAAAAAGAAGAAGAAAAAGAAAAAGAAAAAGACCATCATTAAAGCCGGTCCCGAGAATCGAGCTTTGAACAATACGATGGCAACGGATAATCGACCAATGATTGAGATTCTCCAATCTCACGTAGAAGGAAACGATGACGCGATTGTGGTGCCGGATATTGGAGCTAATAACTTTGAACTTAAAACGGGTTTTATTCAAATGGTTTCCGCTACACCATTTTTAGGCCGTACTAATGATGACCCACACGCTCATATGAAACGTTTCATACAATTAGCCAACACCGTCAAATACAATGGGGTGCCACAAGAGGTTATTCGCTTGCAACTCTTTCCTTTTTCCCTCGAGGGACAAGCCCGGATTTGGCTTGATAAGGAACCACCCCAAAGTATTACCACATGGATCGACTTAGAGACCAAGTTCATAAACTACCTTTTCCCACCATCACGGACCATTTCTTTAAGGAATGAGATCATCACCTTTGAACAACAATATGGGTAAACGTTTAGTGAGTCTTGGGATCGATTTAAAGAGCTTTTAAGAAAATGTCCACAACACGGTTTCACTAAAGTGCATCAAATTAATACGTTTTACAATGGTTTAACTCTAAATGACCAAGACTCACTTAATAGTGCCGCGGGGGGCAATATTCTTGTGAAATCAATGAACGAGGCTTGGACCATAATTGAAAACAAGGCTAAAGTGCAAACCAAGAGTGTTAGGGCCACTATGGCAAGTGCTAGTTCTAGTGAGAGTGACAAGAGAATCGATAAACTCACTTCGCTTGTTGAAACACTTGCTCTAAAAACCGACGCCCTCACTACACATGTGAATGCCGTGAAAGAAAATTGTGAAACGTGTGAGACTTGTGTTGGACCGCATTCATACTTTAATTGTGACAAGGTTTACAATAATCAACAAGAAGTTTATGCTTATAATAACAATGAAAATGAGCGGATTTATTTCAAACCAAATGTTGATGTTAACCATTTGTCTTACAAGTCTAATAACTATTTGGCTCCCCCGGGTTTTGTAGCACCACAAAGACCACCCCCACCGGCCCAAAATAGGAACCAAGGTCCTCAACGGGGTAATTTTCAAGGAAATTCTAATCAACGGGGTTTTAATCAAAATCAAGGAAATTTTCAAGGGCAAAACCAAGGGTTCAATAACCAAAATCAAGGATTTAATAACCAAGGTTTTCAAAATCAAGGATTTAATCAAGGTTATAATCAATATCAAAACCAAGGTTTTCCTAATCAAGGTTTTAACAATCAAGGTTTTAACAATCAAGGGTATAATCAAATGAACATGCATAATCCTCAAATGGACTTGGTTCTACAAAAACTATCCGAACATGAGCGAACCATGAGAGAGATGCAAGAATATAATCGACAAATGCAAGAATCGACCGATAAGAAATTTTTGACTATGATTCAAAACCTTCATCCCCAAGGTGCCCTCCCTTCGAACACCGTGACCAATCCTAGGGCTAATGTTAATGCTATCACTACTAGGAGCGGTAAGACCACCGTAGAACCTTCCTATCCGCCACCTAACCAAGGACCCGAGATACATTCTTCTTCTACACAACCTCCTTCTTCTTCCACTTGTGACATACCACCCGTAATGCATTCGTCTACACCTTATGTTCCACCGATACCCAAATTTTCTACCACACATTCGGTTCCCAAACCGGTTCCTTCACCTTCCATTTCTATTCCTCCTCCTCCACCAAAGGATGTGAGTGAGCAATCCACTCCAAAGCCTTCATCTCAACCCAATATACCTTATCCCTCAAGGTTGCGGAAAGAGAAATTGAAGAATAAGGATGATATTTATGTTTCGAACTTCCTAAAAATGTTCAAACAATTGAATTTTAATATCACCTTTGCCGAGGCGCTCACTCACATGCCTAAGTATGCTAAGATGTTTAAGGATCTTTTAAGTGATAAGGAAAAGTTGCTTGATATTGCCAATACCCAATTGAATGAGAATTGTTCTGCGGTTCTTTTGAGAAAATTACTGGTTAAGTTAGGAGATCCCGGTCGATTCCTTATTCCTTGTAATTTTCCGGGTGTTGAGAATTGTATGGCTTTGGCGGATCTCGGAGAGAGTATCAATCTTATGCCATTGTCCGTGTGGAAACAATTATCTTTACCCGAGCTAGTCCCCACTCGTATGACATTGGAATTAGCTAACCGTACGGTTGCTTATACGGTGGGGATAGCCGAGGATGTTATTGTAGGAGTCGACAAATTCACTTTAGCCCGCCGATTTCGTCGTAGTCGACTATGAAATGGATCCCCGTGTTCCCTTAATTGTGGGACGACCCTTCTTGAGAACCGGGCGTACATTAATTGATGTAGCCGCGGGTGAACTTATCATGAGGGTCGGGGATGACAAAATCGTCTTTAACATGGGTAAACTTTCCAAACTTCCCGATGAGCCCGAATTCGTGAATTACATCGATGTGCTCGACGAAGCATGCGAAGAACATTTTCACGAGGCTTGTACGAGCGGTATTTCTCCTTTACCTCATGTTGAGACCGTAGCTTCTATTGCTCCTTCATTGACTCCATTTGGAGAAAGTGACTTTCTTTTACAAGAATTTGAAGCGAGTTTAGGGGATGTGGATTTAAAATATGACGATTCTCCCACCGATTGGGAAGAAGACATTCGTACCATTGAGAGACTTCTCAATGAGGACCATATTTCTCCACCTACCCCTAAGGAAGTTACAAACGATGATCCTAATTTGACTAAGCCTTCCATTGACAATCCACCGGATTTAGAGCTTAAAGATTTACCGTCTCATTTAGAGTACGTTTTCTTAGAGGAGGATAATAAGTTACCCGTCATTATTGCTAAGGATTTAAAATAAGATGAAAAATCCCGACTTATCGATGTGCTTAAGAATCATAAGAAAGCAATTGCTTGGAAAATCTCCGACATTCGCGGAATTGATCCTAATTTTTGTACTCATAAAATTCTCATGGAAGACGACTTTAAACCCGCAATCCAAAATCAAAGAAGGGTTAATCCAAAAATTCATGAAGTCATTAAGAAAGAAGTTATCAAACTTCTAGATGCCGGAATGATTTACCCTATCTCGGATTCGCCATGGGTTAGTCTCGTCCATTGTGTGCCTAAGAAAGGCGGAATCACCGTTGTTCCCAATGAAAACAACGAGTTGATTCCTACTCGACTCATATCGGGTTGGTGAGTTTGCATCGACTATCGTAAGCTCAATGATGCCACTCGTAAGGATCATTTCCCTCTTCCTTTCATGGATCAAATGCTCGAGCGTTTAGCGGGTAATGATTTCTATTGCTTCTTAGATGGTTTCTACGGATATTTTCAAATCCCTATCGATCCAAAAGACCAAGAGAAAACCACATTCACTTGTCCTTATGAAACATTTGCTTACAAACGAATGCCTTTCGGCTTATGCAATGCTCCCGGGACTTTCCAAAGGTGTATGATGGCGATATTTCATGACATGATTGAAGAAACTATGGAAGTCTTTATGGACGATTTCTCGGTCTATGGTGATTCTTTCTCTTCTTGCCTTGCTAATTTAGAACGTATGCTTAAACGGTGTGAAGACACTCGTCTCGTTCTTAATTGGGAAAAATGCCATTTCATGGTAAAATAAGGCATCGTCCTCGGTCATAAATTTTCCAAAGCCGGTATCAAAGTTGACCGTGCTAAAGTTGATGTTATTTCTAAGTTACCTCCACCTACCATCGTCAAAGGAGTTAGAAGTTTTTTAGGCCATGCGGGATTTTATCGACGTTTCATCCAAGATTTCTCGAAAATAGCTCGTCCAATGACTCATCTCTTAGAAAAGGATGCTCCTTTCATCTTCTCTCAAGAATGTCTCGACTCTTTCGAACTTCTTAAAGGTATATTAACTAAGGCACCGGTCTTAGTCTCTCCAAATTGGGAGTTACCTTTCGAGCTCATGTGCGATGCTAGTGATTTCGTGGTTGGAGCGGTTTAAGGTCAACGAGTTAACAAACATTTCCAACCCATTCATTATGCTAGTAAGACAATGACGGGGGCTCAATTGCATTATACCACTACCGAAAAAGAGCTTTTAGCCGTAGTGTATGCTTTTGAGAAATTCCGCCCATATCTTGTGCTTTCCACCACCATCGTTTACACCGACCATTCCGCCTTGAAATACTTGTTGTCACACCCCACCATGGCGGAATATGGGGCGTGACGTATGGATATCATCACAACAACAGCGTGTCTATAGAGAGAACTAAATGAAATTGAAATATCATAGATGGCGACACAAATGTCGTGACAATATCTCAACAATGCAGGCGTATAGGTAAGTAGGTAACAGGCCTACCTCTTACCAAAGACATACAAATAAACAAACATCAAACATATAGGTACCACAACGTTCACTTAATCAAAACACAAAATAAAATCTAAGAGTAAAGGGATTCCTCCGAATGCAATCCTAGCAACCTCTATACTCTAGCCACTTCTAACATCATCTTGCACAACTACCTCACCTGAAAATGACACTAAAATCTGTCAACATAAAGTTGGTGAGAACATAGGTTTAAGTTATCTAGAACATCATAAGAAACCTTGACATCCGCTGTAAATAAGTTAAAGAAAAACAATTTATAGTAAAGGACCATAATGTGATAATCATGCTACATGCATCCACAACAAAACTCAAGCCAAGTACCAATCACATCTACAATTCACAAAGCACATTAACAATCAAGAAGTATCCCGTCACACGCACAAGAACACACACCACACTATCCGGATCTTTCCCACACCACCTGTGGAAGATGAACTATATCCCCGTCGAGATATCTTGCCTCCGAAGAGACGATGCACAAGTACTCAGGACGGATCGTGCCCCATGCTCCACACACATCACAACTGGTCCCATAGACGCCCATACATCTATGTACCAAAGCCAATCACAATCCAAAAAAGATTCACATAGCAGAACACGTACCAAAGCACATATGAGAACACATAAGCACGCAAGTCACACAATAACACATTTATGTCCACACATTTTATAACATAGTACTAAATCATGTTAAAGAACATTTCAAGTGTCATCTCCATCCCATACTGGAAAAAAACATTTAAAAACGTAGTAAATGGGACTATGAACTCACCTGATTGCTTCTCCAAAGTCCTTGCTCTAGCCCCAAGCTAATAATCCAAAAACACATAAATCAATACATGAACCAACCTCTAAAATGGTTCATCAACCTATGATGGACATATAACCTCCTCTCATATAAATACCCCATTTATAACTCTAAACACCCCATTACCCTTCCTTAACAAGTCCTTAACTTGGTAAAGTTTTATAGTTATCCCGTTCACAATTTTACACAAAACAGTCCCAGTTTTAGGTCTCAAAACTTTAAGTCAAACGTCCACTTAAACATACCCATGGTTTCTGTAGAAGGAATATTCATACCCTTACATATGTTGGCTAACACCTCCCACTTTCCCTAACCTTAAAGCTACTGTTAAGGCCCCGATATACATATATCTACTTTTGTCATTCCAGATTTCCTGATTTTAAACGTACTAAAAGTTTGTTACCATTAAGGGGTCTTACCCTAAACTACAACCTTAGCCCAAGTGCATATACTTACTAAAATATATAAACCATCTCTCATGTTCGTGAAAAGATCCCAATGCAACCCTAAGTACCCCAAACAACCCAAAACGTAAAAAGAAAACAGGCTGAATTCAAAACTGTTTTGACCTCCGACTGTTGTAACCTGTTTTTGACCCGCTTCCCGACCTCCAATTTAGTTCTAGTTTCTTGCATTGGAAAGCCACTTCAAATAGCTTCCAGGGGTATGTGGATCGCAAAATAAGAGTTTGTAGAACTCCTGATATGATCAAAACAATTGACTCTAAATTCTGCCCAGTTTTTAAAAACGGGTTTAACAAAATCAACATCATTAATTAACCCTAATCCCTCTAATTACAAGCCCTAACCCATGTAATCATTATATTATGATTATTACAACATTAATTTACTGTTTTTATATTAAACCCTAACCTAAATCCATCATAAGATTATTAAAGAAAACATAAAAACAATTTAATTAAAAAGGGATTTGAAGATTTACCTTAGATTTATGAAAACCCCCAAATTTTATGAAGAACCCTAATTTTTTTATAAGACTCACGAATTTCCTTCATCTCCAGGAGAAAAATAATGAATTTGGTTTAGTATATACATTATATAGGGTATGGGTGAATCCTAGTCCAACCCAAAGCCCACTTTCCTTAAATATTTTCCTTTTTTTTCCTTTTTTTCTCTTCTAAACCGACCCAAACACCCCTAATTTCGTTTTTTTCTTTATTTTTTTTCTTTTTATTGTTAATTAATATCTTATTAACATTACTTTAATTTACCTTAATTTATTTCAGCTCCTAAAACTCCCAAAACCTCAAAACCGTAAAACTAGTCAAATTTACGCGTTTTACCGTAAAAGACGTAAAATATACACTTTTAAAAAAAAATCTCAAATTCTTAAATAAACTTTATAACTAAGTCCTAAATGACTTAAAACCATCCCGAAAAATATTCTTTTGGATAATTACCTCACCCGAGACCTCTAAATGCTAAACCGTAAATCCTAAAAAAAATACTATTACTATAATACTTATACGTATACGTAAACACCATAATATCACCATTTTCATTTCATAGTCACCACTTGTGAGCTCATGAACATGAAATAACCGTTCCTCGATTTACTTATGAGTACTCTATACTCATAAACGATAACCACACCAACCTCGTTCACACAAAATAAATACGTAAACACACAATTCAAGTAAGCACACATAAAATAACCTAAAAGTAAGACCAAGTGACAAACCCAAAACCACGGTTGTCACATCACTCCCTCCTAATAGAAATCTCGTCTCGAGATTCACTCCCAAACTCAAATTTATTCTCAGCAAACAAACGAGGATGCATATCCCTGATAAAACCTTCACGTTCAAACGTGAACTCAATTTACACGAAAATAATCTCAACCAACAACACATGAGCCTTAACCGTCCGCGAGGAAACTTATCAAAACCATAAAGTTATGTAACCAACCTAACTAAATCTTGCAACTCATCAGACAAGAACTGTATTGAAACCAAGTTAGGAGCCGTCACATAACTCAACGGGTTTAACACTGTCACCCCGATTTCAGTCTTACTCATAAGTACCATAAATCAAAACTCATCAAAATATAACCACGTATAATAAGGTCTAAATAACTCTCAAATTCCTTCCCAACTCATCTCGATGTTAACCCTCCAAGTGTTCATTACCGAAAATTACCCAAAACACGAGTTTAAACCATGTTGTCCGAAAATTAACCTTGAACTCAACACTTGTACAATTAATTCGACCAAGCTACTTACTTCCAATTACGAAACTTTCTGAATATTTGAAAAGTATGTTCCGATTACATAATTTTAGGCTTTTGAATCACCCAAAAACCTTTAAAAACGAATAAGTTATGACCAAAACGATTTTTCTCAAAATCTGCCTAGGCATTAGCGACAGTTTCTGACAGTTAGCGACATATTTTGACAGTTTAGCGACAGTTTCTGCCTACTCCGATTTATACCAAATTAAAAAAAAACGATTTTTAAACCCTAAAAAAAACCCGTTATTAATTACAAAATTCAAGGTCTAATTTATTTTAATTCTAGAAAATTTAAACTCTCACCCATCATATGATTAATACATGATTTAACATATTTAAGTTAATAAGAACAAGAATTCTAACTAAAGAACAATAACTTTAGGTGATCAAAACCAAAATATTTTAGAATAAAAAGGCCATGCTTATATGTTAAAAAAAAAGATTATATTCCACCTTATTTCAAACACGTTTTCGACACTTCCTTATTTCATCGACTACCAACAACTATTTTTTTTTTCAATTTGCAAGTTCTATATTTTTTTACCATGTATAACTCGAAACAAAAGACATCGTTACCCCAAGAAATCTCCACCATCTCAAAATCCTTCACGCCAAAAGTACCGTACAAACAAACACGTGAAATGAGGACCCGAGAAATGCGCTACTACAGAAGTTGAACATCTCAAAGAGAAACGAGCTAGCAACCATCCCAAGAATACAACCGGTAAGTAGAAAATAATTTTACATACATAGGCATAAGCGTACATACACTCAAATCCATCAAACATATACTATTACAAGCACGTATTAACCCTCTTTCATGCAACCATACTTAGGAATCCATTGGTGTTGTGGCACATGTATAATTATGTAGGCCTCCATAATTATACCTGTTCCCTTTCACCACTGTACTCCCTCCTATGATGACACTTATAAGAAATTAATACTACACATAACACATAATCCAACAACTCACAAGCACATAACCACACAAGATAAGATCCAAAACCACATGTATTAAAATAACATAGCCAATGCACGAAACACATAAACTCGTAGTCCAGCTGAACCAGCGTAGACAAAATTCGAAATATATAAAGAACATGAAAACATAATTAAGCGAAATCCAACAATGACTAGCGTATACGACCATGGTTCCACCCGCATTAATCAAAACTCGTAAAGAAAATAACATGTAGTTAAGTATGAACCATAGTAGTTAATAACCTAACAAATACTGCAAAAATAATATTCTAACACATCAATTACTATAAAATGCACACATACTCCTATGACGCCTATATGCAGGGACCCTTAAGCTATAGACTAGGCTACACGACTAGGCAACCTAATTCTCTATAACCATTGGCTCTGATACCATTCTGTCACACCCCACCATGGCGGAATATGGGGCGCGACGTATGGATATCATCACAACAACAGCGTGTCTATAGAAAGAACTAAATGAAATTGAAATATCATAGATGGCGACACAAATGTCGTGAAAATATCTCAACAATGCAGGCGTCTAGGTAAGTAGGTAACAGGCCTAACTCTTACCAAAGACATACAAATAAACAAACATCAAACATATAGGTACCACAACGTTCACTTAATCAAAACACAAAATAAAATCTAAGAGGAAAAGGATTCCTCCAAATGCAATCCTAGCAGCCTCTATACTCTAGCCACTTCTAACATCATCTTGCACAACTACCTCACCTGAAAATGACACTAAAATCTGTCAACATAAAGTTGGTGAGAACATAGGTTTAAGTTATCTAGAACATCATAAGAAAACTTGACATCCGTTGTAAATAAGTTGAAGAAAAACAATTTACAGTAATGGACCATAATGTGATAATCATGCTACATGCATCCACAACAAAACTCAAGCCAAGTACCAATCACATCTACAATTCACAAAGCACATTAACAATCAAGAAGTATCCCGTCACACGCACAAGAACACACACCACACTATCCGGATCTTTCCCACACCACCTGTGGAAGACGAACTATATCCCCGTCGAGATATCTTGCCTCCGAAGAGACGATGCACAAGTACTCAGGACGGATCGTGCCCCACGCTCCACACACATCACAACTGGTCCCATAGACGCCCATACATCTATGTACCAAAGCCAATCACAATCCAAACAAGATTCACATAGCAGAACACGTACCAAAGCACATATGAGAACACATAAGCACGCAAGTCACACAATAACACATTTATGTCCACACATTTTATAACATAGTATTAAATCATGTTAAAGAACATTTCAAGTGTCATCTCCATCCCATACTGGAAAAAAACATTTAAAAACGTAGTAAATGGGACTATGAACTCACCTGATTGCTTCTCCAAAGTCCTTGCTCTAGCCCCAAGCTAATAATCCAAAAACACATAAATCAATACATGAACCAACCTCTAAAATGGTTCATCAACCTATGATGGACATCTAACCTCCTCTCATATAAATACCCCATTTATAACTCTAAACACCCCATTACCCTTCCTTAACAAGTCCTTAACTTGGTAAAGTTTAATAGCTATCCCGTTCACAATTTTACACAAAACAGTCCCAGTTTTAGGTCTCAAAACATTAAGTCAAACGTCCACTTAAACATACCCATGGTTTCTGTAAAAGGAATATTCATACCCTTACATATGTTGGCTAACACCTCCCACTTGCCGTAACCTTAAAGCTACTGCTAAAGCCCCGATATACATATATCTACTTTTGTCATTCCAGATTTCCTGATTTTAAATGTACTAAAAGTTTGTTACCATTAAGGGGTCTTACCCTAAACCACAAGCTTAGCCCAAGTGCAGATACTTACTAAAATATATAATCCATCTCTCATGTTCGTGAGAAGATCCCAATGCAACCCTAAGTACCCCAAACAACCCAAAACCTAAAAAGAAAACAGGCTGAATTCAAAACTGTTTTGACCTCCGACTGTTGTAACCTGTTTTTGACCCGCTTCCTGACCTCCAATTTAGTTCTAGTTTCTTGCATTGGAAAGCCACTTCAAATAGCTTTCCAGGGGTATGTGGATCTCAAAATAAGAGTTTGTAGAACTCCCGATATGATCAAAACAATTGACTCTAAATTCTGTCCAGTTTTTAAAAACGGGTTTAACAAAATCAACATCATTAATTAACCCTAATCCCTCTATTACAAGCCCTAACCCATGTAATCATTATATTATGATTATTACAACATTAATTTACTGTTTTTATATTAAACCCTAACCTAAATCCATCATAAGATTATTAAAGAAAACATAAAAACAATTTAATTAAAAAGGGATTTGAAGATTTACCTTGGATTTATGAAAACCCCCAAATTTTATGAAGAACCCTAATTTTTTTATAAGACTCACGAATTTCCTTCATCTCCAGGAGAAAAATAATGAATTTGGTTTAGTATATACATTATATAGGGTATGGGTGAATCCTAGTCCAACCCAAAGCCCACTTTCCTTAAATATTTTCCTTTTTTCCTTTTTTTCTCTTCTAAACCGACCCAAACACCCCTAATTTCGTTTTTTTCTTTATTTTTTTTTCTTTTTATTTTTAATTAATATCTTATTAACATTACCTTAATTTACCTTAATTTATTTCAGCTCCTAAAACTCCCAAAACCTCAAAACCGTAAAACTAGTCAAATTTACGCGTTTTACCGTAAAAGACGTAAAATATACACTTTTTAAAAAAATCTCAAATTCTTAAATAAACTTTATAACTAAGTCCTAAATGACTTAAAACCATCCCGAAAAATATTCTTTTGGATAATTACCTCACCCGAGACCTCTAAATGCTAAACCGTAAATCCTAAAAAAATACTATTACTATAATACTTATACGTATACGTAAACACCATAATATCACCATTTTCATTTCATAGTCACCACTTGTGAGCTCATGAACATGAAATAACCGTTCCTCGATTTACTTATGAGTACTCTATACTCATAAACGATAACCACACCAACCTCGTTCACACAAAATAAACACGTAAACACACAATTCAAGTAAGCACACATAAAATAACCTAAAAGTAAGACCAAGTGACAAACCCAAAACCACGGTTGTCACACTTGTTGACCAAGCAAGATGCTAAACTGAGACTCCTTCGTTGGGTTTTGCTCGTACAAGAATTTAAAATCGAAATTCGTGATAAAAAGGGAGCGGAAAACCTAGCCGCGGATCATCTTAGTAGACTTGAGGATCCTTATCAAGGGGAATCTCCAAATCAAGAGATTAATGAATCCTTTCCCCTTGAGACCTTAATGTCTATTAATTCCAATCTTGATGATACCCATGGTTTGCGTACATTACAAACTATTTGGCGGTGGTGTTCTTATCGAAGGGTTATCGTCCCTACAAAAGAATAAATTTTTCAAGGACGTTAAAACATACTATTGGGACAACCCTTATCTTTTCAAGAAATGTGCAGATTTAATCATTCGTAGATGTGTTGATGGGCCGACGGCTTTACAAATCCTTGAAGCTTGCCATAAAGGACCCACCGGTGGTCACTTTGGTCCTAATTACACCGCTAAAAAAGTTTCTGATTCCGGATTCTATTGGCCCTCCATTTATCATGATGCACATGAAATGGTTAAGCGTTGTGATGCTTGCCAAAGGCAAGGCAAGATCACACATAAAATGAGATGCCTCAAAATTTCATCCAAGAATGTGAAATCTTTGACGTATGGGGCATCGACTTTATGGGGCCGTTTCCATCATCCAAAGGAAACAAGTACATCCTCGTAGCCGTTGACTACGTATCAAAATGGGTTGAAGCAAAGGCTTTACCTACTAACGATGCGAGGGTGGTTGTTTTGGTGTGCCTTGTGCTATTATTAGTGATCGCGAGACTCATTTTTGCAATGATCAATTTGCAAGAGTCATGGCTAAGTATGGTGTCAATCACCGACTTTCCACCGCGTATCATCCTTAAACTAATGGACAAGCCGAGGTTTCTAACCGTGGTCTTAAGAGAATCTTAGAGGGAACCGTGGGAGAGCATCGTGCCTCATGGGCCGATCAATTAGACGATGCTTTGTGGGCTTTCCGTACCGCTTATAAGACACCTATAGGTTGTACCCCTTATCGCCTTGTGTACGGAAAGGCATGCCACCTCCCCATTGAGTTGGAGCATAAGGCTTATTGGGCCTTAAAATGGGCTAATTTTGACATAAACAAAGCCGGTGATCATAGGAAAATCCACCTCAATGAACTTAATGAACTTAGGAATGAGGCTTATGAAAATTCATTAATCTACAAGGAGAAGACTAAGCTCATTCATGATTCCAAGATTAAAAACTGAGAGTTCCATGTTGGTGATCAAGTTTTACTCTTTAACTCTCGGTTGAAAATCTTTTCGGGTAAACTTAAGAGCCATTGGTCCGGTCCATTCACCGTGGCCCAAGTCTTCCCTTATGGCACCATTGAGTTATCCCAACCAAATGGGGCCAACTTTAAGGTGAATGGCCAACGGGTTAAGTTGTACTATGGAGAGGACATCTCTCACGAGATGATTCCATCCCTCTCTACATTTCCCTTGAATTAATTTGGGAAATCGAGTCGAGCTAGAGACTCGTGATAAATAAATCAAGCATCGTTTAACTAGGTTAGATTTTTACATTTACCATCCTTTCCACCCTTTTTCAACTTCATACATTTTCCACCAATAAGTGTAGGGGGAGCCAAGTAGGTTGTTTGTGTGTTGTGATGTTGTGCAGGGACATGTGCTTTGATGATCCACTTTTGGTACTTTTGACGCGACCCGTGATCCCGTGTTCCCGTGTACCTGGTTCTATCAAAACTATTGTGATTCATACATGTGTATAAATAAAACGAGTAAATGTAATCACTTTAGTTGTCCCTTCCTTAGCTCAATTTTAAACAACGTACTCAATGTCCTAAGTGTAGGGGAGTTTATTCTCCCACATGCCTAAACATTGAGGAAAATATTTATATTAAGTGTAGGGGGACTTCTATCGAATTTTAGTGGGCTTTTCCATGAATTTGACCCCATTTAACCGGAAAATTTAAAAAAATTTCAACGTTTTTCAAATTTTTGATCTATCTTGGCCTAGTAGTATTTTCATTTATTTTCTTTCCTTTTATCATCCCATCGTAATAATTTCCAGTTCAAGAATAAAGTCGAAAATAAATAAATAAATAAAATGGTTTTAACAAGTTTAGATATCTTTGATATTTTAGGCCCGTCGTGAATATTTTGACTCAACTTGAGTTTACTTATCCAAGTTTACTCTAGCTAGTATCCTTAACCATATGGACCTTAATTGGTTTATTAGGCTAAGCATCCACGAGTCTCATTCCTTGAGATTTTAAATTTTGGAGAACGAGAGATGATAGAGTTGATAATAAGTTCAAGGGTTAATTTTTGCTTATATGGTTTTTGTGGCTCTTTCTTCCCGCTTGTATATTTAATTGCTTAATAAATGAGGATTCTTGCGGTGTAGATTCGATATCTTAACTCTTAGCCAAATCTTTATTATCCTTGTAATTAAAGCATGAACACATTGAGGGTGCCAGCGTTGTGGACTTTCGACTAAGGTGGCTCATAACCACTAAGTAGGAGGTATTCAGACCATGGGACCGCAGAATTTGGCCTACTATATATATCATAAATAAAGAAAGAATAAGATTAAAACATGACCTCAAGGAGCCTTAGGGTGTGGGGCATGTAGCACGAACCTTGTCATTAGAGCCTTAGGGTGTATGGCATGGTAAGTGTTGAATAAAAATTGATCAATAAAATCAATTCCCTCGTTTATCGTTCAAGGAGCCTTAGGGTGTGGACAATAGACGGGGAGCATTTTTACATTTTAAAGAGCCTAAGGGTATATGATGTGAACTTGCTAAACTCCACATAAAGTCAACATGACTTTGGAGGAATAATTAATAAGTAGTACTATTTGGCCAAATTTTGGGTCCGGGAATTTATTCCCCAAATCGTGTTAAATCATCCTTGATGTGGGCTTACTTTAGTGACAACGTTTTTGAGGACGAGGTTAGGTTTTGAGTGTCGGGTTTGCACCGTTTGGCTTTCATTTTTGGAATAATAATTTTCAAATAAGTCAAATGAGCCTACGGGTGAATGACAACCAATAAAATCTAGAGATACAAAGTAGGAATTGGAGAAAGAGTATTACACAATTGTCTTATATAAGTGGTTTTAACCTAAGGACTTATGGTAGACAATGATCTCGTTTTTAAGCTTGGTATGGGGAACATGAAACTTGAGGGTGATTTATATTCATGACACCAAAGCCCTAATTAAAGTCTTAGATTTCTTTACAAGTTTCTTCCATCAAATAATTTCAATTTAATAAATTGTTATAACTTTTGTTTCCTCTTAAACTTTTATCTTTTCGTCGTAGTAGTAGTAGTAATAGTAATAAAGGCCGAGATGGATTAATTATGAGAAAAATGTAACTTATGCTTTAAAACTATGCATTGCATGGGGTCATTGCAATGGTCAAGTGTAGGGGATTTAATAAGTGTGTAAACACTTATCCTTTTGCCACTAAAATCAAGGAAAAACAAGACCTAATCATGTGTTTTATATCGTAAAAGTCAGAGTTACACGTGGTTTTGTGTTTTATGTGTTAAATAGGTACAAATGATCAAAAGAAGCGGAAACACGGGATTTCACGGTCAAATGTTAAAGAAAAGTCCAAGAAAGAGACGAAGACAAAGTCAATAGACCAAAAGTGTGCCCAAGTTCACGAAAACCGGCTAAACCGACACGAGTTTGAAGATAATGAACAAGAAAGACGAAATCGAGCTCGTTCTTAGTGGATTTAATATTATTTGAGTTTGATGGGCCTTGTGGGTCCCACATTTGCTTATTGGGCCCACAAGCCCATTTGGAAAATTTAATCATATGCTAAATGGAGATAAACGGTCCAATTAAAAGCCCATTTAACCTATTATTCACGGATTGGAAAAAAATTGGGCCACAAGCCCAACTGATAAATAATGGGACGGATTGTTAAGCGAAGATTATTCATTTTTGCTTTGCAAAGTTAGTCAACCTCACAGTCAACAACTCATAAACATAAAACCCACCAACTCACTTCCCACGTGTACCATTTACTTTCCCCACAATAAATAAAATCTTTTATTTACCCCATCCCATTATTTCGATACAAACGAAATAAACATTTCACCCACTTCTTTCTTCCCCAAAAGACGCAACTAGTCATACTCAAACCCTAATTTTTACCTTCACAATTTACTCACCCAAATTTGGGGGTTTTACCCTCATTGATTAATTCACATCATGAGGGATTAAATCCCTATGAAAAACGGATGATCCACTAACTTGTGGTCCTCATATCAAATCCAGCGTGGCCAATCCTTGTGATTTGATTGGCTATGCCACGTTCCACAAACCCTCTCATCCAATAAGAGTGATCAACATCACACTCAAACTAGCACAACAAACACATCTCTTGCCAGCATGGCAATCCAAGTGATTCAAGATTCATTCTCCACCGTAGATTGAAGAAAATGAAGAGAGAGAAGGAAGAAAGATGGATTCTACGGCCTGGATTTGATGCTTACTTTGGAAGCTAACAAGAGGGTTTCCAAGGGGTTTGCCTATAAAAACCCCTTCATATCTGTAATTTTGTGTGCCTTTTCCTTTATTTTAATTTTTATTTCTGAAAAAATAGAATTAGGGTTAATTGTATTTTCTTTTTTAAAAGTATTGTAATCGAAGTTTGATTATTAATGAAATTATTGTTTACTTAAATTCTGGTCTCGTTTTAATATTATTACAATTTACTTTGATTTTATTTTGATTAAATAAATTTTAAAGTAATACAAAAAGGTAGAACTCTTTCCCCACTGGAAAGATTAAAAGAAAAATAAATATATAAAAAAAATATATGGTTCGATTCGGGTACTGGTTATGGTGTTATTGATGGTGACGATGGAGTTTGGGTAATAAACGGTGGTGTTTGTTTGTTAGTCTCGGTTTCGAATAATAGGGGGTACAGCGCCCACCCTACTGCTCAACGGAAATTGTCATAGGTTTGTTCTTTTTTTATGTTAATTTTTATTTAGTTTATATTAGTTTAAATCTGCTAGATGATTGAGTTATTTATCTGTTTGTTTAGCTATTTAGTTTCTGTTTAGAGTTTTATTTATCTGCTTATATTTTTTTTATCTGTTTGGTTTGGAGTTATTTGGACCTGCTTGCTTTACTTCTCTGATTATTCAGATCTGTTAGTTTTAGTTTCGATTGGGTATTGTTTGGGTCTGCTCATTTTTAATATCTGTTAAGTTTTTTTTAGTAGTTAATATTTGTTTTTTTTTTTGGATTTAAGTTGGTTCGGTAATAAGTTCGAGTGCGTAGCTTTTTGAGTTGATTAAATTTTAGATTATTTTGCTTATTACGTTTTGGAATTATTTAGATCTGCTCTTTTGGTATATTGCTTGATCAGTTCTTGTTTCTCATGCTTAGTTGATTTATATATGATAGCTTATTCGTCCTGCTTATTTGATTCTGTTATTAGGCTTATTTCCTGCTTATTTGCTTATTTGATGTCTATTTGCTTAGATGTTTTAGCTTAATCTGTAAACTGCTTATTTGGTTTTGAGTCTGCGTATTACTTTTATCTGTCGTAGCTTTTGGGGTTTACATATTTGCTAGTACTGCTGAGAATCAGATCCATTTGATCTGATTTCTTTCTTTATTCCAAAAATTTTAATATAGCAAAAATTTAGTCCCTCCAGGGACTCAAACCCTGGACCTCCTGTCCAACTGCCAAACGACACAGCCAACTGAGCTTGACCTTTTCTTGTGTTTTATTCCTAGTTTTTTTAATTGAAATAGGTTATTAAATCTTTACTGATAGTTTTGTTATTTAGTTTAAATTCAAAGTTAAGTTTTATTTTAAATTTTAATTAAAAGTATTTCTTTATAAATTTTCTTTTAATCAGTTTTTATAAAAAAATAAAAAGATAAAAAAAAAGTAGATTTTAATTTTAAATTAAATTAGTTTTGTCTTGTTAAAATAGTTTTCATTAAAAGTATTAGATTTAAAATTTAGATTTAAGTTTTAAAATTAGTTTTTATTTAAATTAGTTAAATTAGATTTTTAAAATTAGATTAAAAAGTTTTTAATATTAAATAGATTTTAGTCTAAAATACTAAAAATATAGTTACCAAGAACAAATTAAGTTTTACGTTTTAATCAGAAATCAATTCGAGTCGAGTCGAGGAAAACGAACATTAATCGATTAGAATAGGATTGCAAAATCTTAGTATTGATTTTAAATGATTTTTACCCGCGAGGGGGATACATGCTATTTAAATGAAAAGGAACATAAGTGGTGAATGATTATTGGACCCGAATGATGTCTTGAATTATGTTAAGTAGCTAGTTGCCAAAGACCCTAAATTCATGAACCGTTAACTATTGTTTGATCCTTGTGTGGATTTAAAATAGCCGCTTGAACAATTGATAGTACTATTGGGTTGACGACCCTATCCTAGACGAGAGCTAGTACGTTGAGTACCCTCTGCGTATGGATAACTTGTGTTGAGAAAAAAGTATAATTGGCAACAAATACCTAAGAGGGGCAAACTTTATTTAAATCACGACGGCATTTGGCGCGGGTGATTAGTTTATGGGGTCGGTGTCATGAGCTTAAACGTAATTAAATATCTTATGCTATAATGAGTAATACCCAATAATAGTTTGTAATGATCTGCATAGTATTGAATAATCGTGAATGATTTTTATACTTATGTTAAATTGTGATTTTGTAAACCTATAGATCTCACTCAACATTATTTGTTGAAGATTTTAAGCATGTGTTTCAGGTAATTGAGGATGATTGTGGCGGAGCATGCTATGGATGTTGTTGTGGCTTGTGGACGGTCTAACTTGTTTTCCTCCCTTTTGATCAAAGACAAATTTTATATTTCATGATGTCTTGTAAAAAAATTTGGGTTGGTTTTTATGGGTTGAGATTTGTGTGGACCTAACGCTACTCTGTTATGACTTTTGGGGTTGCAAACATTTAGACACTGATGTTGTTGACATTTTAACTTGGTTAAATTTACTTAACATTTAGATGTCACTTTTGAGTCGTTCAATATGGCTTGTGTGAAATGATTCTTTGACTAGCACCCAATTGTGATATTTCGCTGCGCAAGGTAAATTGGAGGTGTTAGATATAACAACTATATCATTTAAAACCTAAGGTTGGAGATGTTTGGTCTCTATAGGAGGTTGCAATATTTTTTGCTTACCTTGTTCTCCATGCCTCTTCCTCCTAGGAGATGAATGATGAATTTCAAAAATAAATGTTTTTAAAGAAAATCAAGCCAAGGAAAACTATCCTATCAATAACTAGTTTAGCTAACTTTGTATTAGTTAATTGTTATTTCTTTTCTTGTATTTCCTTCATGAGTTTTTCATGAAGATGATCTATGGATTTAGTTTTTGTGTGTTTCAGTCTATGTGCTCACATTAATCAACCTCAATTTATTTAAAATTGAACCTAAATCTATCACAACCTCTAAAACTTGACTGAAAATCGGATCAAAATGTTATCTAAATATTTTGTCACCCTTTGTCAAGACACTCTTTGTGAGTGTGTTGCTATTATGCAACCCTAGCATATTCTAGTGCTAAAAGAGGTAAAAATCCAAGATTTGCAAATTTTTCAAAGAGTCTTATTTTTCTTCAAAACTTTGAAAAATCACGGTTTCACGTCCACTGTGTGCGGCTCAATAGTAGTCTCACGGTTCCCTATCAGTGAGGAACCGTCGGTCCCTTTATGGAACAGCGGACAGCAAGCCTGTTTTTGGCTCGTTTTTGGTCTTTCTTCTTTGACCACTGTTTTTGTCAAGATTCTTTGTTTACCCATTTTGGCAAAACATTCTTTAAAACCTTTTGTTTTCATTTCAAATATTTTCCATGTCTACTTTCTTTAAATTCTTCTCTTTTGGGAGTTCTTTTCTTCATCCCTCACAATGCCTAACTCTTCCATTCCTAACGTTGACATATTTTTGTCACAATCTTCTCAACCCCAAGCTTCTTCTTCTAAGCTTTCTAAGAAACCGAAAATCTCGGTTCGACCCGTTTGGATTAAGAAGAACAAGAATCTTCATGATTCCTCTTCTCCCAAACAATCTAAGAATTCTTCTTTCTCTCCGATCCAATATTGGAATGAGACTTACTTTATAAATCCAATTACCAGAGAAAAGGAACTTCTTCCACCACCACGAAAATCCTTCAACTCTCCACAACTAAATGAATTATCTTCTTTCCCAAATCTCACTAGGCATTGTGAAAACATTTCTTATCCATTATCTCCCTCTCCACCGAACTCTCTTTTTGATGGCCCTCCCCCATCTAACGACTTCGTTTTGCATCATGGATCCTCGTGTGCTTGTTGTCGATTTCAAAAATAATGAACTTGCTCATGTGTATGACAAGCTAAATTTCCTTGAATTCCTTCTCACTCGACCTCCTCTCAAAGTTTTCGTTCCCATGAACAAAACTTCGAATGATGCCTCATCGTCTTACTTTTCCAACTAAGGCACACTTTGTACTTTAGTTATTTGAGTCAATAGAACTTTAGAAATCTTGGAAGATTATCACTATTAGAGTAGTTTATGCTTTGTGGTTTATTTTCCATATTTGTTTCTTTTAAAATATTCATATTGTGTGTATTAATATTTCTTTTGTATGTTCCTTCATATCTGTGTAATATGAAAGTTATGTGTGTTATCCTTTGCCCGCTAATTCTTTTTCACACATTTGTTAAAAAGTTGATCATGGTTAAAACTTAAAATTTCTTATGAGTGTGATTGTAGGTAAATTACACCTTTTAGGAAAAAGGCGTAAAAGCAAAAAGTATTAAACTAATGATTTAGGAAAATCAAGTGTTAATGACCCAATTAAGTTCGTTTCCCAAGGAGGTATATGTGTGTGAAAAACTTGTAATTGATTTGAGATTAATATTTGAAAGAAGAGGATGAGAAAATAGAATGACGGATACTGAAAATTATTACTACGACGACTAAATTAAAAACCGTAAAAAGAGCTAAAATAAAAATTAATTCTAAAAATTCTCTAAAAATTACCAAAAATCAAATTAAATCAACTAAGAGTTTACAAATGATCAAAACTTTTTCAAACCTTTTAATTAATTAAATATTAATTTTTGAATGCTAATTAAAGCCCTAAAAATCAAAATAATTTTTAAAAAGCCCAAATAAAAATTTTTCACTTAATAAACCTCTAAAATGACTAAATAAGAATAAAAACTATTTTCATGAATTTTAAAACTAATTAAAACTATTTAAAATGATTAAAAACTATTAAAACCTTAAAATAATTCTAGAAATAAGAAAAATGATGATAAAATTAATCTAAGAGTTGCAAAAATCCTATTTTAATGTATTAGACCTAAGAAAAGTATAAAAAGTGCAAAATTGTGAAAATTGAAATTTAATAATAAATAATATAAAAATAATATTAAAAATCCAAAAATTATAAAATATTCTAAAAACTTGCAAACTAGTTTATTTTAACCTAAATAAACAGAAAATGAAAGTGAAATTACCAAAATACCCCTAATGGGCCCCCAAATAGGCTAAAAACCAAAACAGTCCAACAAAATGGGCTTAATGGGCCCAATAAAATCAAACTTGTCCAAATAAGATGAAAATCACCAGTCTGACTCAAAATTTGATTTTAAGCACAAAAGTCTAAAGGCCCAAAAGCTGAAAATGTGCTTATCACAGCTTAATGAGTCAACATCTTATTCTTAATGGGCCAATAAGCCAATTAAGCCATAAGCTAATGCCATAAGCTCTATTTGAACACACAACATCTTATTGAGATTCTAAACCAATCTGAAAAAAGAAATTTTGAAAAATCTCAAGTAATAAGCCAGAACTTTGAAAAGAACTTTTTCACTAAATGACAAAATAGTCGGGTTAGAGTTCTAGGACGTTTCAGAAGCTGATTCTTTTTGAAAAAGCTCACAAATAGCTTAACTAAGAATAATCAACAAGAAAATTCACAAAAAGCCAAGTAGAATAAGCTATAGAAGCAAATAAGCTGGCTGAAAAAGCAAAATAAGCTAGTTTCCTAGCAAAAGCTTAACCAAAAGACTTGTAACTTCTCAAAGATGATATTAAGCTGAGAAAAATGACACCTATCACGAAAACCAAGTTGTTGCATGTACCAATAAGCAGTTCTAAAAAATAAGCCAAATTGTGCTTATTTGACCAAAAGTCAAAGTCCACCAAATTTCACCAAATGATCAGGGATTGATTATAAGCTTGTTTTAAGCAACTTTTGTGAAGAACTCAAGGTTGAGCCCTTGTGAATCAAGTGGTCAGTTGACCAAACCTTGACAGATTTTGGCAAAATAAGGCCAATACTCACAAGCAACACAATAACAAGTTCCAAGCAGTTAAACAACAAGGCATACACTAGAATAACAAATGCAAGCCCAAATTGAGGTGGTCACTTTGCTGATGCAAATGACCACTTCAGCCGACTTTGATAAGCTCTAGCACCCATAATAAGCCACCAAAATCAACAAACAGATATTGAACAGATAGCTTATCACCTAAACTCTTCCCAAACCAAATTTTAGACCTTAGATCCAACAAACAAAGATTTTATTGGATCTGATGTGTTTGATCAATTTCAAACCAAAATTTTCAGATTTTTCTGAAACTTTGAAATCCTTTTCCAAACCACTTGAGACTTAACCAAGGACCAAAACCAGTTGCATATGACTTGTTTAGACTACCCAAACCCTAACAACCAAGGGAACAAGGCCTCAAGGCCTTATGAACCCAAAAACCAAACAACCTTGTTTTAGCCCCTTTTTAAACAAACTCTTTGATTTTACACACAACCTACTGATTTTATGATCCAAATTCCTTAACTAGGTGACAACTAACAGAAACAAACAATAAAACATAAAGCACAAACACAAGAACACCAAATCACATGGCAAAATTCATAACAGTCATAAACATGAAATTTTTTAGAGGAAACTTAAAGAGAGCTTATACCTATCCCCCACAACTTCCTAGGGAGATCAGCTATGCTCCTTGGACCACTCTCAACAACTAGACAGTGACCAAGGTCCTTGAACAAAGGATATGATATGTGCCTTGGCTGATGGTTCAAACCATAACCTCAAGGACTTGATTTCTTCAACACAAGCAACAAACAGCCTAACCAAAGGCTCAAATCCCTTCACAAGCTTGGTGTCAACAAGCTTGTAAGAGATTATGGCTTTTGGTTAAGGGTTAGTACTAGTAAAATAGCAAAAACAGATGACTGATTTCAAGCTTTTTTCAAACTTGAAAACCTTACCAAACATAAACGTGCTTTAACCACAAGATCAAAGCACCTTTATAACATCAAATGGAACTCATAATCACTCTTAAACAACACCAACTTTCAAAAACATAAAAAGGAATTACAATTTTTTCAAAATACCAACTTTTATAAATTTTAAAAAGGAATTACAACGTTTAAAGAGTAAAACTGGAACAAAAGCTCTCTCACATGTTGAGGAGTCTTTATATAGGTCACAAGGGCTGAGATTACAATGAAAACCCTTGCTACAAAGTCCCTAAAATGCCCTTGAATCTTCTAGATGCTTGATGTGTTTTGAGCTGTCACATTTGATCCAAATCGTTCATTTATGCTTTGGGACCAAGTAATGAGCCTAAAGCATTGATCTTGACACGTCAGCTTGCTTGGAGAGGAAGTTGTGATGTGATAGGTGGACGGGTTGATTGGTGGGGTCACATGGTGTGTGGGATTGAGGG
The DNA here is from genome assembly GCA_025667525.1 of Glebionis coronaria. Classification (NCBI taxonomy): domain Eukaryota; kingdom Viridiplantae; phylum Streptophyta; class Magnoliopsida; order Asterales; family Asteraceae; genus Glebionis; species Glebionis coronaria. The sequence continues at coordinate 195,693,019 of CM046878.1, forward strand.
TTTTTGGTGTGGGATGGGTTTCTGAGCATGTGAATCAAGCATGTGCCTGGGTAATTGATTTTTACCCTTTGTTTTAAGTGGGATAGTAACTGGGTTCATCAGGTTAAACAGTAACAAGTTTGATCCTTTTTTGTGGGATGGAGTTGTTTGGCGCGTGTTTCTTTGATTTGAACTTTCAGAAATGACATTATGAGTCCTTGTGTTTTGGAAAAGTATGTAAAACGTATTTTTCAGCTTGCAAACTTGGTTTCCTTTGTTATTTAAGTTTCCAAATTCATACTTTAGCCACAAAACTTTTCAACAAGGGTTTTAAGGGTTTGTTTTGAACATTTCTTGATTTTCCAAGTGCTGATCTTGTACTTTCTTGAACTTTGAAGGTCTTCATTGGATATTTGACTTTATGAGGGACCATTTTTGACAATTTAGATTTCTTGAGGGACTAAACTTGCCAAATCTTCAAAGTTGAAGGACCTTTTTGTAATTTTAACAAACTTAAGGGACCAAACTTGTAATTATGAATATACAAGGGTATTAAGTGTCATTTTGAAATGTGTATAATGCAAGTTCGTTTTCTCAGTTCTTAACTAATAGAAAGTCCAATCAAAATCAGATTTATAATTGTTCTTGGTTGTTCAAGCTTGCTTGGTAATCTATTGCTAATTCAAACAACACTATTTAAAAATGAAAAATATAAACCTACTTATACGTAAAACAAATTGCAAATTCCAAATTTTATTCAAGTAAAATATAAAAATGCAAAATATAAAACTATAAGGACTGAAAATGTAATTTCTATGAAATGTAAATGCTTGAAATGTAAGTTCTATCAACTATAGGGACTAAAAATGTAAAACATTTAACTATAAAGACCAAACTTGTAAAAATTTTAACAAACTAACCAAATTTTAACAAACTAACAAACTTAACAACTGAAATTTAACAAATCACAAAGTCCAGGGACTGAATATATGCAAACCCTAAAAACTAGGAAGATTAGCTAAGTTTACCAAACTGAATGAAATGGAAGGACCAAAATGCAATTAAACCAAACTTTTAACCAAAAACGGGACAAGAACAAGATTAAGCTCGTTTAAGCTTAATACTCAACCAAATAAGCTGAAATCACTTGCAAAACTCTTAAAATCCAATTATAGCTACGTGTGTTCAAGGAAATAAGCTGAAAGTCCAAAATAAGCAATTAAGTGCTTATTAATAAGCACAAAATAAGCTACAACTTATTTCAATCAGTCACAACCTGATTTTTGTGACAAATCTGATTAAGCACTTGATTACAAGAACGGGAAATCAAATTAGAACCATTTTCATCCAGTAATGAAGAAGAAATCTGAAATAAGCTCTTTTGAGCTTATGTTGACCAAGTTTGACTAAAATTTTGGAAAAAGTTCAAATTCTCAAAAACTCATATTCAACACTTTCTAAACAGGATTGTGAAAGAAAATTACAAGTTTTCTGAAGAGGATTAAGAGATCTAGTAAAACAGTATGTACTTCACATCAGAGAATGACATTTGCTCAAGCTTGAGCTAAAAAGCTTATTACTAGCTTATTTATTAATACTGTAGATTTTCCTTTTAAAGTCTAAAAGTTTATGATGTTAACTAAGTCTGGAAACAAATTTGAGCAATTTTCATCAAAGATTAAAGGAGAACTAGGCAAATGAAAATGACAAGTTTTGGCTATTAAAGCTGAGATAAGGCTAACCCAAACAATTTGTTAACCAATTGCCTGTTTGACTAATATTTTGACCTGCAAATGACTAAGAACTACTTGTTACCACTTAATGACTAGAAACAAACTCTGAAACACCAATTACCAACACTAGAAAACCACTTAATAGCTACTACCAAACACTCCTTTATCTGTTTTTAACAAAATTTTACAAAGGCTTATTGAGTATTGGTTTAAACTGATTCAAAAGCTTTGACAGTCTAGTTTTAATGAACAAAATGAAGTGTATTCAAGCTAAGAACAAGCAATTACCAAAGCTAGAACTGAAAGTGAGCTATTAAGCTAAAAAGTTACTGAAAGTATGCAGAAACTACAACTAGAACACAATTATGCAAGATCAAGCTAGAAAACACTAGAATCAATCAAACAACAACTACTTATCAAGTAAAACAGGCAGCCATCAAGATTAACTAGAAAATTTAGCATGCAAGAACTTGTTTAGTGGAACTTAAAACAAGAGCTATGAAACCTATTGTAGAAATCCTTTGGGAAGAAGAGGAGCGCTGAGCTCTCTTGCCCTAGTGATACCACCACCTATCACTAGTAATCAACAAGTTTCATCCATCAAATCAGCTACAATGATCTGAAATCAACAAAACTGCATACAATTCTTCAAGAACAATGGTATGGACTGAATTCTGAACAAACAGCTACAATTCTTCACAAATGTAAGCTATGATCAATGGTTGATCATAACATACATTAGACAGCAACAAGAACTCTTAACAGCAACAAGATTCACCAGGAATTTGAATAACAGAATTTGGCGGGAAAAAGAAATTTGAATTTTATTGAGTGAATTCAGTTACAAAAGTTGTTACAAGCTACTAACTAACTAACTGACTCAAGAGTTTGTCAGACTCTTGAGTAGTTAGGGTAGAATGAGGGAAAAATGAAAAGGGAAATTTAAGAACTATGTGTTTTACAAAATTGAACTACAATGAGAAATGAGGTACATCCTAGCTATTTATAGGCATGAGAGGAGATTCTGTTGGGGTTTGTGACGTGGCAGATCCAATCATAGCTTGACACGTGGAAGAATTCTGCATTTGCTCTTTGAAGGTGATGAACACTGAATTGGGGGTTTTTGATTGAGTGGATAACTTGTTAATTGGATTGCACCATTGTATTCCTCTCTTCAAAACGAGCAAATTTGGTGTTTTGATCTTCTCATGAAACGCCTCCTATCAAAATCCCGATCCTGGAAATATTTTTGTTAAAGAAGATGGACACGTGGCGCCTTCTTATTGGTTGAGGAAGAGAGTTGCGGATTGAACTGTTGTGATATGGTAATAAATGAGGCGGCTGTAAGTGGGTATTAATGAGGGTGAAGTGGCAATCCATGTTTACTTTTTCCTTGCTTCTGATTGGTTGCTTCATTTTCACATGGATTAAGATTGCAAAACTTTCCAAAGTTGGCAGATTTGGTCCCTATACTTGGCAGATTCCCATTTCAAGCTAGGATCTTCATTCCTTTTGACATTTTTGACCCTTCAACTTTGATTCTTCAACAAAATGGCCCTTTGACTGAGTTGACTTTTTAGTTGACCAAATTTGACTTGAATCTTGACTTTTCATAATTTGCACTTCTAGTCCTTCAACTTTCACAACTTGTCAAGATAGGTCCTTGAACTTCAAAGTCTTGTCACTTTTGATCCTCTTTTGTCTTTTTCATCCATTTGAGCTTGGTTTTTCCTTGTTTGCTTGAAATTGTATCCTTTTACCTACATAAGATCACACAAACACAAACATACCACATAACACTGCTTTTTACAAGATAAATGGGTATTTTGCTTCATGTTTTAGGGTTATTTGTTGATAAAAGGATATGAGTTTAAGCTCATATCAAATTCCCCTACACTTGAGCATTGCCATGTCCTCATGCAATATTATATTTCAAGGCTTAAAAATTTACATTTCCCTCATAATTAATCCACCTTGGCCATATGAGATGCATCTACTCTACTCTAAACTAGATGATGCATGATTTTGACTTTTAATAATGTAATGAATCAAAATACAATTCTATCTATATCTTTTTGATTTTTCTTGAAATGGTTTTGATGGAAATAACTCATAAAGAACTCAATGACTTGGATTAGGGCTTGGATACCATGGACACTTATCACCCTCAAGTTTCACTTTCCCCATACCAAGCTAGTAAATGGGATCATTGCATTCACAAGTAAAAAGTGCATCAACTTATTCATGACAATTAAATGTGGAACCGGTTATTAATTGAGCAAATTGCTTGTGGGCAAATTTGTCATTATTAAAGTGTGAAATATAAGAAGTGTAAAATCCAAAAATAAGGAAGCACGGTTTTAATCCTAAGTAATCTTCTCATCCATTACTTGAAAAACCGCTCACAATTAATATAAGTCCGTATTAAGAGTAATAAGTCATTCGCCTTATGTGTAAAATCCTCATGTCATGCTTTCATAAGTAGCTACACACTCGCTAAGGAAAGAAAAATAAAACTCACGCAATAATTTACATCCGCATCTTTTTGAGATTTTGGATCTTCAACCCCGCAACCCGTCAAGGTAATATTGGATTGGAGCAATCTATTGAATCCCCGCAACCCGTCAAGGTAATATTGGAACTCAATAGTCACTATAATTAACACCACACTGCCCCTCTTGGGAGTCTTGCATTATATTTTTTTTTTCTTTTTCTTTTTTTTTTCTAGCCACTCATTTTTTTTCATAAGCCGCTCTTATTTTTTCTTTATTCCTCACAAAGAAATTTGCAAAGAAGAAAAGGAAAAACACCCGCTAAATATGGAGCATGACACAAGTCTAGTACACATAAAACGTGCTAACTTAGAATCTTAAGACGTACTCATATCAACCATGAATGATTAGCCAAAAATGCATAAGAGATTACGAACCAATTAAAACCGTACTTGATTATTTATTAACAATTATATACATGCGAAGAAAATAGAGGTCGAGAAGAGAGGGGTTTAGCCACAAGTAATTGCCATGAAGTCTATCTAGCCCTTTTACACTTGCTTCAACTCTATCATTTCCCATTCTCCACAAATTTAAAATTTCAAAGAATGAAATTGGTGGAAGCTTAGCCTAATAGACCAATGAAGGACTACATGGTTAAGGATACTAGCTAGAGAGTGCTAAAATAAGCAAACTCGGGTTGAGTCAAAATATCCATGGCGGGCCTAATATGTCAAAGAAATCTAAATTTGTTAAAACCATGTTTTATTATATTTTTCCTTTTTATATATTTTTGATGAAAAAATAAAAGAAGAAATATATACAATGCAAATGTGTTATGCAAATGAAAAATGATTGATGCAAAAATCATGAATGCATATTTTTGTTGGCCAAAGTAGATCAAAAATTTGAAAAATGTTTGAAAAATTAATTTTCCATGTTATCATGCAAGACAATGACAAGTTCTAGGTAAGATCACTTCGATAGAAGACCCCCCTACACTTAAGCTAAACATTGTCCTCAATGTTTAAGAGCATGGAAGTATAAAAACTTCCCCTACACTTATGACAATGAATAGACTTTGCTTAACCCAAGTTAAGGAAAGGACTACTATTAGTGAAATCATGTTTAAGCACAAGGTGTCAATGAAAAATCACTAAAGTAACGAAGTGAACCGGATACAAGGGCCTCCTCCATAAGCTCCAAAGCATGAGATGAGTGAGCAACCCTACAAACAAGCATGAAGACAAAAGAAGGTCTCCCCTACACTTATCTCCAAATCTATGCCTTTATTTCTAACCTACAACACTCTAAACCTAGTTATACGATGCTTGAGTTAATGAGTCTCTAGCTCGACTCGTCCCTCAATGAATTAATTCATGGGGAAAATGGGGACCTCTTGGACCATTTCAACGGAAATGTCCTCCCCAAAGTAATGCTTAACACGGTGACCATTCACTTTAAAATTTGGACCATCGTTTTGGGACAACTCAAGAGTTCCATATGGAAACACTTGAGCAATAGTGAATGGACCGGACCATCTCGACTTAAGCTTGCCCGCAAAAAGCTTCAATCTTGAGTTAAAGAGGAGAACCGGCTCTCCAACTTTGAACTCACGATTCTTGATCTTAGCATCATGCAATTTCTTAGTCTTTTCCTTGTATAGCAAAGAATTCTCATAGGCATTGGCTCTCAACTCATCCATCTCATTGATTTGATCTTTCCTATGTGAACCGGCTTGGTTTAAATCAAAGTTAGCCCACTTGAGAGCCCAAGATGCCTTATGTTCTAACTCAAATGGGAGGTGGCACGCTTTTCCATAGACAAGCCTATAAGGAGTACAACCAATTGGTGTCTTAAAGGCCGTCCTAAACGCCCACAAAGCATCATCAAGCTTATCCGACCAAGAAGCTCTATGCTCTCCCACCGTTCTCTCTAAAATCCTCTTTAAACCACGATTTGTGACCTCGGTTTGACCATTTGTTTGAGGGTGATACGCGGTAGAAAGTCTATGATTCACTCCATATTTCTTCATAACTCTCGTGAATTGATCATTACAAAAGTGCGTACCACGATCACTTATGATGGCCCGAGGTACACCAAATCTAGCAAACAATTGTTTCAAAAACTTTACAACCACTCTAGCATCATTAGTAGGTAAGGCTTTAGCCTCCACCCACTTGGACACATAATCCACCGCCACAAGTATATACTTGTTTCCCTTAGAGGATGGAAAAGGTCCCATGAAATCTATTCCCCATACATCAAATATCTCACACTCTTGTATAAAATTTTGTGGCATCTCATCACGTTGTGTAATTTTTCCTTGTCTTTGACAAACATCACAAAATTTCACCATCTCTTGAGCATCCTTGTAAATGGAAGGCCAATAGTAACCCGAATCAAAGACTTTCTTGGCGGTGTAGTTAGGCCCAAAATGTCCACCCGTAGGTCCTTTATGACATGCCTCTAAGATTTTAAATGCCTCGGGCCCATCTACACACCGTCTAATGATTTGGTCCGCACATTGCCTAAAAAGATATGGATCATCCCAAAAGTAATACTTAACTTCCTTAAGAAACTTTTTCTTTTGTTGGTAAGTAAGACCCTCAATAAGCACGTTGCCCACAAGATAGTTTGCAATATCCGCAAACCAAGGTGTGGCATCCTCTTGGGAAGAGATAGACATGAGCTCCTCTAATGGAAAGGATTCATTGATTTCTTGATGTGGGAAATCTCCTTGAAAAGGATGCTCAAGTCTACTCAAATGATCCGCCGCTAAATTCTCAGCCCCTTTTTTATCACGAATCTCTATCTTAAACTCTTGAAGCAACAAAACCCATCTCAAAAGCCTAGGCTTAGCATCTTGTTTTGTCATAAGATACTTGAGAGCGGAATGATCCGTATACACTATGGTCTTGGAAAGCACAAGGTATGGTCTAAACTTCTCAAAAGCATATACTATAGCAAGCAATTCTTTTTCCGTGGTAGTGTAATGAAGTTGTGCACCGGTCATGGTTTTACTCGCATAGTGTATAGGTTGGAAATGCTTATTAACTCTTTGTCCTAAGACGGCCCCCACCGCATAATCACTAGCATCACACATAAGCTCAAAAGGTAATTCCCAATTTGGAGAAACCAAAACGGGAGCCTTTGTCAATTTTTCCTTAAGTGTCTCAAAAGATTCTAAACAAGCTTGGTCAAAAATGAAAGGAGCCTCTTTCTCCAAGAGATGAGTCATCGGTCTAGCTATCTTAGAGAAATCTTGTATAAAGCGCCTATAAAAACCCGCATGACCTAAGAAACTCCTCACACCTTTAACCGAGGTGGGTGGGGGAAGCTTAGCAATCACATCAATTTTGGCTCGATCAACTTCTAATCCCTTATTGGATATCTTGTGTCCTAAAACAATCCCCTCTTTCACCATAAAGTGACATTTCTCCCAATTAAGCACCAAACGTGTTTCCTCACAACGCTTAAGCATTCTCTCAAGATTGGTGAGACAAGAGCTAAAGGAGTTCCCAAATACGGAAAAATCATCCATAAAAACCTCCATGGTTTGCTCTATCATGTCATGGAAAATCGCCATCATGCACCTTTGAAACGTCCCCGGTGCATTACATAGGCCAAAAGGCATCCTTTTGTAAGCAAATGTACCGTATGGACAGGTGAATGTGGTCTTTTCTTGATCCTTAGGGTCAATGGGTATTTGGAAATAACCCGAAAAGCCATCAAGAAAACAATAGTACTCATTTCCCGCTAAGCGTTCAAGCATTTGATCCATAAAGGGAAGCGGGAAATGGTCTTTCCTAGTTGCCTCATTGAGTTTTCTATAATCAATGCAAACTCTCCAACCGGTTACAAGTCTCGTGGGAATAAGCTCATTGTTCTCATTAGGCACCACGGTGATTCCACCCTTCTTTGGAACACAATAAACCGGGCTAACCCATGGAGAGTCGGAAATGGGGTAAATCATACCCGCATCTAAGAGTTTAATCACTTCCTTCTTAATAACCTCATGAATTTTTGGGTTAACTCTCCTTTGGTTTTGAATGGCGGGTTTATAATCATCCTCCATAAGGATTTTGTGAGTACAAAAATGTGGATCAATTCCCCTTATGTCGGATATTTTCCATGCTAAGGCTTTCTTATGTTTCTTAAGGACTTCAATAAGTTGCTCCTTCTCATCCTCTTTCAATTCCTTAGCAATAATCACCGGTAATTGGTCTTTTCCTTCTAAGAAAGCATATTCTAAGTGGGATGGAAGTTCCTTAAGTTCAATGGGAGGTGGACTCTCTATGGAAGGTTTTACTATGGAAGGTTCCTCAATGGTAATCTCTTGTGGAATAGGGGAAGGAATAGGGTCCTCATTGAGCAACTTTTGGATTGTAAGAATATCTTCTTCCCAATTAATGGGAGAATCATCATCACCAAGAAAGTTGGACTCAAATTCCTCCAAGAGGAAATCACTCTCTCCAAAAGGTGTTAAAGAGGGAGCAATTGAGGCTACGGTTTCAACATGTGGAATCTCATCACTAGCATTTTTACAAGCATCATGAAAGTGTTCATTACACACTTCATCTAGCACATCCACAATGTTAATCGTCTCACAAGGTCTAGACTCCTTAACCTCTTTTCTATCACAAACTTTCCCTAACTTAAACACCACTTTCTCATCCTCTACTCTCATAATTAATTCTCCTTCCGCCACATCTATCAAGGTACGACCCGTTCTCAAAAACGGTCTACCAACAATCAAAGGCACTCTAGGATCCATGTCATAATCGACCACTACAAAGTCGGCCGGAAAGGTAAACTTATCCACACCTACAAACACATCTTCCGCTATACCTACGGGGTGAGCTATGGTTCGGTTGGCTAGTTCAAGAGTCATCCTAGTGGGGGTGAGCTCGGGAAGAGAGAGTTGTTTCCAAACCGATAAAGGCATGAGATTTATGCTTGCCCCTAAATCCGCCAAAGCCATGCAATTTTCAACACCGGGAAAATTACAAGGTATCAAGAAGCGCCCCGGATCTCCAAGTTTTGTTGGTAAGGTTTTAAGTAACACCGCGGAACAATTTTCATTAAGTGATGTGTTGGGCAAATCAACCAATTTTTCTTTGTTTGAGAGCAAATCCTTGAACATCTTAGCAAACTTTGGCATATAAGCAAGAGCTTCCGCAAAGGATATGTTGATATTGAGTTGCTTGAACATCCTTAAGAAATTGGAGACTTGGATGTCATCTTTGTTCTTTAACTTGTCCTTTTTCAACCTTGAAGGGTATGGAAGAGTAGGTTTGGGTGTAGGTGGAATAGGTGTTGTGGTGGAAGATTTGTCTTTGTTAGCCTCTTCATTGGGAAGTGTGGAAGGTAAAGGAGAAGTATGAGGTGGTTGAGAAGGTGTGTTTGAGTGAATAGGAGCACTTTGAGGAGGTGGAGTAGAAGTAGAAGGCTTATCACAAGTAGGAGCACAAGTAGGTTGAACAATAGTAGGTTTAGGAGGTGAAGGATCCTTTGTTGTTGTACCACTCCTTGTTGTAATAGCATTAACATTGGCCCTAGGATTTGTTTGTGTGTTGGAAGGTAAAGCCCCTTGTGGTCTTTGATTTAATGCCATCAAAAGCTTATTGAATTGGTCATTCATTTTCTTGTCTATAGCTTGGAATTTCTTTTCATTCTCTTGATTCATCTTTTGCAAAAGATCCATTGTGTTTAACTCTTGTGGCACATAACCTTGAAAACCTTGAGGTTGGAAAGGTAAAGGTTGGGAGTTAAATCCTTGATTTGGTGGATAAAAGGTACTTGCTTGAGGTTGAAATTGATTGGGTGCCTTGTAGTTATTTCCTTGGTATGGTTGTCTTTGCCCTTGATTCCTTGCTAAAATTTGAGGAGGATTTTGTGGAATTTGGGTGGGTGGTTGGGGTGGAAAGCCGGGTGGAGTGAGGTAATTTTGGGATTTGTAAGAAAGATTATTTTGATTGATGTTAGGCTTGAAGTGTTCACGGTGTTCCTCTTAGTAAGCATAGCATTCCCCTTGATACCCTTGCACCTTGTCACATTGTTCATAAGAGTGGGGACCTCCACAAGTAACACAAGAAATGGTGATGGCATTCACATTGTTTGAGGAGTTGTTCAATGTCATGCTCTTAAAGGCTTGAACTAGCTCTTGAGTCATTTCTTGTTGTCCTTGTTTGACTTGTTGAAGGATCTCTTGGTGATATTTAAGGAATTGGTTATCACAAGGTGTTTGAGAAGTGTTTTGGATAACATGAACTCTTTCTTCAAATGGATCGTTTGTTTGAACCATTGCCTTAGTCTCAATAATGTTCAAAGCCTCATGGTATGTCTTGAAATGAATACTCCCTCCCGCGGAAGCATTTAGTGAATCTTGGTGGTGAGGTTTAAGGCCATTATAGAAGGTATTGATTTGGGTTAGATCATCCATTCCATGATTAGGGCATCGCCTCAACAACTCACTATACTCTTCCCAAGCATCACCAAAGGATTGACTAGGTTTTTGTGTAAAGCCCATAATCAAATTCCTCAAAGCCATAGTCTTTTGTGGAGGAAAGAATTTGTTCAAAAACTTAGTGGTAAAATCATCCCATGTGGTGATACTATCGGGTGGTTGGGTGTCTAACCAATGCTTAGCACTCCCATCTAAGGAAAATGACACTAACATCAATCTAATGACATCATGTGGAACCCCATTATGCTTAATGGTGTTGCAAAGTGAAAGGAATCTCTTAAGGTGAGCATGAGGATCCTCATTTTGTTTTCCATAGAAAGGTGATGCAGCAACCATATTGATCATAGATGTATGTAGCTCAAATGTGTTAGCAGGAAAGTCGGGAATCTTAATGGCACTAACATATCCATGAACGTTGGATTGCATACGTTCATACAAAGTACGATTATCAACAGCCATGGCTTCTTGTGGTGATGACAAAGCACGATTCTCGTGATCGGCTTGGTGGACGGTGGTAGTCTTACTCTTTCTCTTTTTCTTCCTTTTCGGAGGAAGAGGTTGTACACCAATCGGTATTTGTGCACGCCCGCGAGTGAGCATGCAACTCAATACGAGGAATGAGAGAGAAGCTCTCGTGTGACTTTGAAAAGAATAAGATTATCCTCTTCGAGTTTCGATATTAAATATCCACAAGAAAATATCAATATATGTAATACTACTTTGGGTGCAAGACCCTCAATGAAGCTTTCCTTCTTAGAATACTCCCAAGTGAACGGGGGGTTAGGTGGCGCGAAGCACTTAAGTACCTATTGACCCTTAGATGGCATTTTATAGCACATCGCCTTTCTATTCACTTAAATGTTCGTATTCTTCGAATTATTGCTTATTGAGAGTATTTATCTATTCTTGCTTTATTTTGTTTGATCGATACGCGTGTCAAGGACCGGAACGCCCCTCAACACGGTGTATTGCCTCGGCAATACTTATGGAAGATATGTAGATTGATTGTTCTTATACGTATATGTAGTTACTTATAATAATATATAGAAAATATTTTTGTATTTATGAGTTTTTAAAGGAAAATACTATATGTACATAAAAACCGAGAGAATCCAATAATATATATTTTTGGGTGCAATCTCTTAGGAAAAAGATTGCTTTTTGGATTTTTTAATTTTTTTGGTCAATTCTTTAGGAAAAGAATTGTTTTGTTAATTTTTTAGTTTTTATATATTTTAATATTTTTGATTTTTTATTTGTTTTTGATTTATGATACGTAAAAATAACGTTCACCAAATGAACGGATCCCAAAATCCAATGAAAACCGTCAATCGATAGTCTCTCGTGTAGTCAAAGAACCGGCAGCGGCGCCATTTGAAATGTGTATAATGCAAGTTCGTTTTCTCAGTTCTTAACTAATAGAAAGTCCAATCAAAATCAGATTTATAATTCTTCTTGGTTGTTCAAGCTTGCTTGGTAATCTATTGCTAATTCAAACAACACTATTTAAAAATGAAAAATATAAACCTACTTATACGTAAAACAAATTGCAAATTCCAAATTTTATTCAAGTAAAATATAAAAATGCAAAATATAAAACTATAAGGACTGAAAATGTAATTTCTATGAAATGTAAATGCTTGAAATGTAAGTTCTATCAACTATAGGGACTAAAAATGTAAAACAGTTAACTATAAAGACCAAACTTGTAAAAATTTTAACAAACTAACCAAATTTTAACAAACTAACAAACTTAACAACTGAAATTTAACAAATCACAAAGTCCAGGGACTGAATATATGCAAACCCTAAAAACTAGGAAGATTAGCTAAGTTTACCAAACTGAATGAAATGGAAGGACCAAAATGCAATTAAACCAAACTTTTAACCAAAAACGGGACAAGAACAAGATTAAGCTCGTTTGAGCTTAATACTCAACCAAATAAGCTGAAATCACTTGCAAAACTCTTAAAATCCAATTATAGCTACGTGTGTTCAAGGAAATAAGCTGAAAGTCCAAAATAAGCAATTGAGTGCTTATTAATAAGCACAAAATAAGCTACAGCTTATTTCAATCAGTCACAACCTGATTTTTGTGACAAATCTGATTAAGCACTTGATTACAAGAACGGGAAATCAAATTAGAACCATTTTCATCCAGTAATGAAGAAGAAATCTGAAATAAGCTCTTTTGAGCTTATGTTGACCAAGTTTGACTAAAATTTTGGAAAAAGTTCAAATTCTCAAAAACTCATATTCAACACTTTCTAAACAGGATTGTGAAAGAAAATTACAAGTTTTCTGAAGAGGATTAAGAGATCTAGTAAAACAGTATGTACTTCACATCAGAGAATGACATTTGCTCAAGCTTGAGCTAAAAAGCTTATTACTAGCTTATTTCTTAATACTGTAGATTTTCCTTTTAAAGTCTAAAAGTTTATGATGTTAACTAAGTCTGGAAACAAATTTGAGCAATTTTCATCAAAGATTAAAGGAGAACTAGGCAAATGAAAATGACAAGTTTTGGCTATTAAAGCTGAGATAAGGCTAACCCAAACAATTTGTTAACCAATTGCCTGTTTGACTAATATTTTGACCTGCAAATGACTAAGAACTACTTGTTACCACTTAATGACTAGAAACAAACTCTGAAACACCAATTACCAACACTAGAAAACCACTTAATAGCTACTACCAAACACTCCTTTATCTGTTTTTTAACAAAATTTTACAAAGGCTTATTGAGTATTGGTTTAAACTGATTCAAAAGCTTTGACAGTCTAGTTTTAATGAACAAAATGAAGTGTATTCAAGCTAAGAACAAGCAATTACCAAAGCTAGAACTGAAAGTGAGCTATTAAGCTAAAAAGTTACTGAAAGTATGCAGAAACTACAACTAGAACACAATTATGCAAGATCAAGCTAGAAAACACTAGAATCAATCAAACAACAACTACTTATCAAGTAAAACAGGCAGCCATCAAGATTAACTAGAAAATTTAGCATGCAAGAACTTGTTTAGTGGAACTTAAAACAAGAGCTATGAAACCTATTGTAGAAATCCTTTGGGAAGAAGAGGAGCGCTGAGCTCTCTTGCCCTAGTGATACCACCACCTATCACTAGTAATCAACAAGTTTCATCCATCAAATCAGCTACAATGATCTGAAATCAACAAAACTGCATACAATTCTTCAAGAACAATGGTATGGACTGAATTCTGAACAAACAGCTACAATTCTTCACAAATGTAAGCTATGATCAATGGTTGATCATAACATACATTAGACAGCAACAAGAACTCTTAACAGCAACAAGATTCACCAGGAATTTGAATAACAGAATTTGGCGGGAAAAAGAAATTTGAATTTTATTGAGTGAATTCAGTTACAAAAGTTGTTACAAGCTACTAACTAACTAACTGACTCAAGAGTTTGTCAGACTCTTGAGTAGTTAGGGTAGAATGAGGGAAAAATGAAAATGGAAATTTAAGAACTATGTGTTTTACAAAATTGAACTACAATGAGAAATGAGGTACATCCTAGCTATTTATAGGCATGAGAGGAGATTCTGTTGGGGTTTGTGACGTGGCAGATCCAATCATAGCTTGACACGTGGAAGAATTCTGCATTTGCTCTTTGAAGGTGATGAACACTGAATTGGGGGTTTTTGATTGAGTGGATAACTTGTTAATTGGATTGCACCATTGTATTCCTCTCTTCAAAACGAGCAAATTTGGTGTTTTGATCTTCTCATGAAACGCCTCCTATCAAAATCCCGATCCTGGAAATATTTTTGTTAAAGAAGATGGACACGTGGCGCCTTCTTATTGGTTGAGGAAGAGAGTTGCGGATTGAACTGTTGTGATATGGTAATAAATGAGGCGGCTGTAAGTGGGTATTAATGAGGGTGAAGTGGCAATCCATGTTTACTTTTTCCTTGCTTCTGATTGGTTGCTTCATTTTCACATGGATTAAGATTGCAAAACTTTCCAAAGTTGGCAGATTTGGTCCCTATACTTGGCAGATTCCCATTTCAAGCTAGGATCTTCATTCCTTTTGACATTTTTGACCCTTCAACTTTGATTCTTCAACAAAATGACCCTTTGACTGAGTTGACTTTGTAGTTGACCAAATTTGACTTGAATCTTGACTTTTCATAATTTGCACTTCTAGTCCTTCAACTTTCACAACTTGTCAAGATAGGTCCTTGAACTTCGAAGTCTTGTCACTTTTGATCCTCTTTTGTCTTTTTCATCCATTTGAGCTTGGTTTTTCCTTGTTTGCTTGAAATTGTATCCTTTTACCTACATAAGATCACACAAACACAAACATACCACATAACACTGCTTTTTACAAGATAAATGGGTATTTTGCTTCATGTTTTAGGGTTATTTGTTGATAAAAGGATATGAGTTTAAGCTCATATCACATTTCTACATAAATGAGGGATCAATCTTGTACATCTTCAAGTCTTCAAGAGTTTTTCTTTGAGAAATCATTAACTAGGGCCCGGTTCTTTGTACGACTTTGTTTCTCGTGTTCGTTTTTCCTTGTTTCTTGTCATCTTTTGTCTTTTTCATGATATCCATACCTAAAATACACAAGTAAACAAACACAAGCATATATATGGTATTTTTATGACATTTTATGCATTTAAAGCCCGAAAAGAACGATGAGATCATGTATAAATGCCATCTCATCACTCCCCCATACTAAGGCATTGCCGTGCCCTCACGCAATGCTAGAATAAAGTATCTAAGCATATTTAAGATTCAATTTTATTACCTTTTATTGAAAAGTAAAAGACTTGCAACAATACTACGAAGATGTGTAAAGACATAATGTATGATTTTCATCATGAAAGTGACTTTTAGGGTCAAAGAATAGAAACAAGTAAATGTCCCATAGAGTAAATTTCGTCATCCTTGATTGTCATACATTCCATGCTAAGTGCAAAAACGAGATCATTGTTGGTACAAGTCATAATGCTAACACTACTCATACGTCCAAATTGTGTAATACTTTTTCTCCCCGCAATCCTAGTTATTATAAAAGGAAATGGGTTTCTACAATTTTTTAACTATTTGTCATGGATCACAAGTGATTCATATTGACTTATTTGAGTATTTTATTAGTCCGAAAGTTAGCCGAAGGACAAAATCTTTAAAAACGGTTCTCGAGTATCTCCTTAAGTTCATATCTTGGCATAACTCGTTTCACGATTTGAGACCTTTCTCGGACCGATATTTGGCATGTACTTCATAATTCAAATCTTGGGAAGACGTTCTTGAAATTATGGTCTACTCTTCATATTTTGGAATTTCTTCACTTGACGTTTTTTAGATATTTTTCATACTTGGACCACGACTTCATCATTTTTCTTCAATCATTATTTTGGATTTTGATATACAATGATCCGCCTCCTTTTCGGACTTGGATGTATTTATCCTCATACCTTGTAAGGGTATTTTTGGATAGACTTTATCCATGATCTTTAGGGGAGTAATTGCTTTTCGTCATGTGTCTCGATCCTTCATATTGATTTAGGAATAATGATACTTCACATCATCTTGGATCTTTAGCAACAAAATATAGCTCCACATGCCTTGTTATGGCCTTTTTGGATCTTCACCAATCTTCGCATCCCGCTTCAATAAGTTATGCCTTGGCTATGAACTCTATTCAACCCCAAGCAACTTTAAACGATATTGTGCTAGAAGCTAAGTAACCTTTCAAATCGTACGACCTTACTTATTGCAATTATTTTTATTTTTCTAATGCATTGATCTTATGGGAGAAAAAGCCACTGATGTAGTGTTTTTGTACCCTTTAGGAAAAGGATGACAAATAGTGGTAGTATTAAGTGTTGGTTTAGGAAAACCGAGCACTAATGACCAAGCAAGTTCGTTTCCCAAGGAGGCAAGTGTGTTGTGTTGAGAGTTGATATATGATGTTTGTGATTATGAACAAGAAGAAAGGAAATTAGAAAGGAAAGAAGAGACGGTTACGAAGACGGATCGAGCTAAGACGAAAACGCGTTCACGTAAAACCGTAAAAACTACAAAATTTAAAATTTCAATCTAAAAATTAATTATAAGCTAAAACAAGTCTAAAATAATATAATTAAGGAATAAAATCCAATAAAAATATTTTAAAACCTTTTATTAATTAAATATTCAATTTTAAATGCTAATTAAAGCCCTAAAATTAAATATAATTAATCAAAATGTCCAAAATATGATTTTATTGAACAAATAACTTACTTATATTATCTAAAAACTAAAAAGTATTTTTTTACAATTTTAAAATACTATTTTTCTATTTTTAAATTACTAAAAACTATTTTTAAACCAAAATAATTATAAAAAATAATAAAATAATACTAAAAATAATCTACCAATTTTAAAAATCCTAAATTACTCTAATGAACAGTAGAAAAATGAAAAAGCTTGAAAAATATTAAATTCTCCACTAAATGACAAAACTAGTTTAATTAAAACCCTAATTAAATTAAATTAATTCTAAAAATTAATAAAAAGATGAACAGTAAAATATTTGTATACCAAAAACCTTAAAATATTATTCTAAGTCTAGGAAAATTGATTAAACTGAAAAATATTACTTTTTGGCACTAAAAGACAAAAACAGAAACTTTAAAGTTAATTAAAAATAGCTAATTAATCTAAAAAATACTAAATGAACAGTAATAAAAATTTTAATTAAACAGAAAAATCCAAATTAAAATTAGAAAAATAACAAAGTTGGATTCAAGTCCTAATTCCACTTTTTGAGCACTAAAGACAAAAAAGGAAGAAAACTGATAGTGACCTTTGCTGGACTTTTGTCTGCTAGTAAAGCAGTGGTAACTTTTGAACTACCAGTGGGAAAGGAGTTCCCACTACTAGTGTATTTTGAAGGTCTGTTGACCAAATAAGCTCAGGAGAGCTTATTATGAGCTTATATTTTGGACAAAAGGCACCCTTATACTCTTTGGAGTATAAGGAGTCAATAATACACAAAAAACAGCAAGTCACAAGCCAAGATCAAACAAAAATGAGCCAATTAAGTTTCTGATTAAGCTAAGAATCTGGTCTGATGAACAGTTGCTGGTGTTTTTGACACTAGGACGAATTTCAAAGCCTTATATCTTGGAAATAAGCTCACAAACATGCATACAAATGACACACAATCCTCGGACACCTTATAATCTAACAACCTTCAAGATCTAAGCACAAAATCTCAACAAAATCATACACAATGAGCAGATTTCTGAATTTTTGCTATTCTCTCAACTTTTTAACATACAACCAGTTTTAAACCTTTACCAAACTGGTATCTAAACTACACACTACCTATTTATCACCTAAGAAGTATATCTAAACAGGTTTTAAGCACAAGCAATGATTTTTTACCCTACTTAAACCAGTATCCAAACAACCCTTTAAACTCTTTTTTCAACTTTTTTCAAACAAAATCAACACAAAACTTTACCAAACTGGATTAAATCCTTCTAAACATGCATAATATACTAAATAAAGCAAATACAAGCACTCAAACAAACTCTTAACAACTTAACATGAAAAATCACACAAAGCATAAAAATTTCAGAAAAATGAGAATTTAAAAAGAGAAAACAAGGACTACCTTGTTGGGCTTACTTCCAAGCCCAGCAGTGGCTGATAAGCCACCTCCCACAAGCTCGGGCTTGTGCTGAATCTTGAGTGAAAAGCAAGGAAGAGAGGGGGGTGGTGGTCACTGTTGACACACACACCCTATGTCTTCTAGGTGGATGGAATGAAATCCTGCTAAGAAAAGGGTAAATCACAAAGGTCAAGTGTTCCCAAATAAAATAAGCTACCAAACAAGCTTATTGATTAATCTGTTTGTGGCTTATTTTTATAAAATAAAGATAAACTGATTTCTTTTTTTTTTTACTTTTGAATGTTACTAACCTTTAAATCAACAAAAGCTTAATTCCTCACATAAACTTGATAATCTACAAGATTATCAGGCCTATGATATCAGCTTTAAGCCCTTGGACCAAATTTCAGAAATTTAAAAGCCTGAGTTAAAACAGAAACTAAAAAGATTGAACTTGAACTTGAAACTTAAAATGCAAGAATGTAAAAGGGGCTAATCTCTTTCTCTTCAGTAACTCAATACCAACTTTATAATATAAAACGGATTTACAAGGCCATGAACTAGGAGAAAAGAAAAGCTAAAAATGTGCTAAGTCCCTATGGCTTTTTATAGCCTTACATTACTTCTAGAAAGCTGAAAAAAAAATGCTAAACCCTAATGTATGATCTTCCTTCTTTGCCCTTGGATGATTCCCTGAATATGCCAATTAGATGCCCGATTTTTGAATTTTGCTAAGGAAACATGTGATGATTCTTGGCTGTTTGTTGAATGCCAGCTGTATGAAATGATCTTGGCCACCCAATGAAGTTGTAAAAAGTAAGCATTCCTTCTCATTCGTTGATTCCCTGTACTGATTTTGTCTTGGAGCCAAAAGCTGGGGCAGGGGAGGTTTGGAGAGACACATGGGGTTGAGGGTGACACTTTTCGGAAGGTGGGATAGGATTAGGGTTTGGTTAATCAAGGATCTGGAAATAATTGGGTCAAAACCCTTTGTTTTACAGGGTAATTAGGTTAGGGTTTATAATAGGGATGAAGGTTAATCAGTGGTCATTTAATCCATTTTAAGGATAAATGGATTTTAAATCCGTGTTTAGTGGGAAATATGGTTTGACTGGGGGGGTTTGACTTGGCTTATTTAAAAAGCTGGTGGTGGAAGGTGACGTGGTGTGATGGGTTGGTGTGATTGGTTGAGGGGGTGACGTGTCATGGGCTGATAGGGTGGAGGAGGTTTGGTGGTTTGATGGTTTTGACCCTTCAATTCCTTAATACTTGCTACTTTCATTTTAAACAGCCAAAACCTCCTTTCCTTTGAAAATAACTTTGCTTGTCTTGTCATTTTTGGCACAAGGATTTTATAAGCTTGAAACAAGGACCAAACATGTAAATTCTTCAATATTCAAGGGCTGTTTTTGATATTTCTTCAAACTTCAAGGCTTTGACTTGTTTGTTGACTTCTTGGAGGACCATTATTGACAATTTAGATTTGTTGAGGGACTGAATTTGCCAATTCTTCAAAGTTAAGGGTCCTTTTTGTAACTTTGACAAACTTTAGGGACCAAACTTGTAATTATGAAGATACAAGGGTATAAAGTGTCAATTCTTCAAACTTGGAGGACCATTCTTCATGATTCTTTAAATCTTCAAGGGTTTTCGTTGGAAAATTCTTCACTAGGGCTTGGTTCATCGTGCGGCTTCGTTTCCCGTGTTCGTTTTTGCGTGATTCTTGTGATCTTTTGTCATTTTCTCAATATCCGTACCTAAAATACACAAGCAACAAACACAAGCATATATTTGGGTATTTTGATGATATTTAATGCATTTTAAGTCCAAAAAGAACGATGAGACCATGTATAAAAGCAGTCTCATCACTCCCCCATACTAAACCATTGTCGTGCCCTCACGCAATGCTAGAAAAGTATCGTAGCATCTCCAAAATTCATTTTTATTCACTTTATTGGAATGATAAACTAGCTACACTACTACTTTTACTACTACTTGTGTTATAGACATAATGTATGATTTTCATCGCAAAATGGGACGTTTAGGTTCATAGAATAAGAACACGTGAATGCTTCGTTAGAAATAATTTCATCGTCCTCGATTTTCACTCTAATTCCATGCCAAGCGTGCAACGAGATCATTGTCATTATAAGTTAGTAATGCTAACACTACTCATATGCCCTAATCACGTACTTATTCTCCCAATTTCCTAAGTTGTATCTCTTATATTTTATTATGTCTTGAATGTTTCACGAGGATACATTGCTTGACTTATGCGATAATAGAGATTTAGGTCTAAAAATAGAGTCCTAACGGTGTAACTAAGACCATCAAATCAATAACCCCTCCTAATAGACAACGATGTTAAAAAATTAAGTTGACAAGAAGAATCGATAAACACGGTTTTATAACGGTTTTGAACATGAGACTTATTACCAAGACTTTTATACGCCCCCTAACGGAAGGGCCTTATTATCTTTGGTTTACCTCCATCTTTTATTCAACTTCGCCATGAAGCTTTTATTATGACTTCGGTCTTGCCTTGCCTTTTATTATCCGCCTCATCGGTGGTTTTATTAGCCAAAGACGTATATCCTCACGCTAAAGCGAATTTTGGATCTTTAAAGCTTCCAAGATTAAGGCTTGATTCACTTTCAATTTTGCATAGATTTTAGGCCTTGTGGGGCTTCAAATTGTTTGCTTGATTTAGGTGAGCACTTGAAATCTTATTATTGGGTGAAGCTTTCGATTATTCGGGTGCCAATACTTCAAAACCGTGACGCTGGCGATACCTTAATGTCTTCCCAATTTAATTACACGGAAGCTACTAGAAAAGACTAGAAACCCAACAATCCTAACTAAACCGCTAAGTCAATATTTATTAAGCAAAAAATATTTACATGCGAAGGGAGAATAAGCAAACAACGAGAACACATGAGTTTTTGAAAGAATACGAGTACTCTACGTTTAGCATAGTAACTTATAATTAACTCTATCATTTCTCGTCCTCATTTAAGAGACTTAGCCTAATGTGTAGTTAAGGAATCAAAGCTAAGTGCTTAACACGCACGGTCGAGTCAAAAATTACTCTTATTCTCGCCATCGGAAAACCTACATTCGTGTCTTCAAACACTTATAAAACATGAGAAAAAATTTAAAATTTGGCCATTTTTAGCCTTATTTTGCAATAAAACGATAAACAAAAAGATAAACTTTGGAAAGCGTGAAGGTTTGGCAAGGCAAGTATCTATTCACCCCCCATACTAAAGTTAAACATTATCCTCAATGTTTCGAGTCTAGGGGTGCAAACACCCCCATACTAGAGACGTAGTCGAATGCCTAATCTAGCATGCAAAGGGTGTAACCAATAAATTAATAGCCGTTTATGAAGTGTGCTAATAACCTATGGTTAGAACATCAAAAGGATATATCATGGATATTGAGAAATGTCTCCAATAGCAAACGATCGAGTGCTCCCATAAAACGAACACGAGAGGCTCCAATCGTGAAGATCATGATCTAAAAACCATATATCACAAACAACCACGGAACAAAGGTTGAAAGGGCACGAATCCCCACACCTAAGCTACATTAGACTAAGAAAGCGATAATATGTACATAGGATAAGCATGGGACTCCCCCACGAGGCACCTCGTTTTTGATTACCGAGTCATGAGCTCGACTCGATCCCCTCAATACTAATTATCATTGGGGAAGGTGACTTGGTCGAGGTAGTTCAAGGATGGAACTTCCCCACCAAAGTAGTGCTTCAACCTATGTCCATTCACCTTGAAGTTAGGACCATCATCTTGAGCTAGCTCGATGGTCCCATACGGAAATACTTGAGTCACGGTGAATGGACCCGACCAACGGGATTTCAATTTACCGGAAAATATTTTCAATCTTGAATTAAAAAGTAAAACTTGATCCCCAATGTTAAAAACCCGGTTTTTAATTTTAGAATCATGCAACTTTTTAGTTTTCTCTTTGTAAATCAATGAATTTTCATAAGCAATGTCTCTCAATTCATCCAATTCATTTAATTGCATTTTCCGGTGTTTTCCCGCGGTCTCCATGTCATCATTACAATGCTTTAGGGCCCAATAAGCCTTGTGTTCTAACTCGATAGGCAAATGACAATTCTTTTCATACACAAGCTTATAGGGAGTGCACCCAATGGGTGTCTTATGAGCGGTCCTAAAGGCCCATAAAGCATCGTCTAACTTATCCGACCAAGATTGTCGGTTTTCCCCTACGGATCTCTCCAAGATCCTCTTCAACGCTCGGCTTGAAACCTCGACTTGCCCACTCATTTGTGGGTGATAAGCCGTAGAAAGACGATGTGTAACCCCATATTTCCTTAGAACCCTTTCAAATTGGTCATTACAAAAATGGGTTCCACGATCGCTTATGATAGCACGAGGGGTTCCAAACCTAGCAAACAAACTTTTCAAGAACTTAACTACCACACGAGCATCATTGGTGGGAAAGGCCTTTGCCTCCACCCACTTAGATAGGTAGTCAACCGCAACGAGAATGTACTTATTACCACGAGATGATGGGAACGACCCCATAAAGTCTATGCCCCAAACGTCAAAGATCTCACATACTTGAATGATATTTTGTGGCATTTCATCTTTTTGTGAGGCTTTTCCTTGTCGTTGGCATGCATCACACGACTTCACAAGATCTTGTGCATCTCGGTAAATAGTAGGCCAAAAGAAGCTGACATCAAACACCTTTTTAGCTGTGAGATTAGCACCGTGGTGACCACCCGTGGGTCCCTCATGGCAAGCTCTAAGGATGTTAGAAGCTTCGGTGCCAAATACACAACGGCGGATGATTTGATCCGCACAAGTTCGAAATAAGTAAGGGTCGTTCCAAAAATAGAACTTGACATCACGAAAGAATTTTCGTTTTTCTTGAGTTGTCATACCCTTAATGATGAAGTTACCCGCATGGTAATTTGCAAAATCCGCAAACCATGGGGTGGAAGAATCAAGCTTAGAATTCACTACACCAAGTGTCTCGAGCGGAAATGTTTCGGTGATTTCCTTGGGCTCGTAAACACTTTGGTGAGGATCTTCCAAACGAGAGAGATGATCGGCCGCTAGATTCTCGGCTCCTTTTTTGTCAACGATTTTGTGATCAAATTCTTGAAGGAGGAGAATCCAACGAAGTAATCTCGGCTTTGCATCTTGTTTAGCCATGAGATACTTGATAGCCGAATGGTCCGTATACACTATGCATTTTGTCAAGACGAGATAAGGTCGGAATTTCTCAAATGCATACACCACGGCAAGGAACTCCTTTTCCGTTGTAGTGTATTTAAGTTGAGCCTCGGTCATCGTCTTGCTAGCATAGTGAATAGGCAAGAAGTGCTTATCATGACGTTGCCCCAAAACGGCCCCAATGGCGTAATCACTAGCATCACACATTAGCTCAAAGGGGAGGTTCCAATTTGGAGCAACAAGAATGGGAGCTTCGGTAAGTTTCCTCTTAAGGATCTCAAAGGCTCGTACACAATCTTCGTCAAAGACAAAACGTGCCTCTTTTTCAAGAAGATGTGTAATGGGTCGAGAAATCTTCGAGAAATCCTTGATGAATCGTCGATAAAAGCTCGCGTGGCCTAGGAAACTCCTAACTCCCTTAACGGTTTTGGGATGAGGTAATTTGGCGATGACGTCTACCTTAGCTTGATCTACCTCAATCCCCGCTTTCGAGACCTTGTGCCCTAAGACGATTCCACTTTTAACCATAAAATGACATTTTTCCCAATTGAGCACAAGGTTGGTTTCCTCACAACGTTTTAACATTCTCTCAAGGTTCGACAAACACGAAGTAAAGGAATCACCAAACACGGAAAAGTCATCCATGAAGACTTCCATCGTCTTCTCGATCATATCATGAAAAATAGCCATCATGCATCGTTGAAAAGTTCCCGGTGCATTACAAAGTCCAAATGGCATTCTACTATAGGCAAACGTTCCATATGGACACGTAAACGTAGTTTTTTCTTGATCACGAGGATCGATGGGAATTTGGAAGTAACCGGAAAATCCATCTAAAAAGCAATAGAAATCGTTTCCCGCAAGACGCTCCAACATTTGGTCCATGAAGGGCAAGGGAAAATGGTCTTTTCGAGTGGCTTCATTCAACTTACGATAGTCAATGCACACTCTCCATCCGGTCACGAGTCTAGTGGGAATCAACTCGTTGGCATCGTTTGGCACAACGGTCATCCCCCCCTTTTTAGGGACACAATGAATAGGACTCACCCAAGGGCTATCGGAAATAGGGTAAATCATTCCCGCGTCAAGGAGTTTAAGGACCTCCTTTTTGATGACGTCGTGAATTTTGGGGTTCACCCTCCTTTGACTTTGGATTGTTGGCTTGAAATCCTCCTCCATTAAGATTTTGTGGGTACAAAACTTGGGATCGATTCCCTTAATGTCGGATAACTTCCACGCAATCGCCCCTTTGTGATCCTTAAGAACATCGACAAGTGCGGTTTTTTCATCATCCGAAAGTTCCTTCGCAATATTAACTGGCAACTTGTCGTCCTCCTCCAAATAGACATATTCGAGGTGAGGAGGTAAATCTTTCAACTCGAGAATAGGTGGTTCCTCAAGTGAAGATTTAGGCTCGATACTCATAACCTCCTCGGGTGGAGGAAATGGGAAATCGTTGAGAAAATCCTTGATAATCGAGAAGTCCTCATCGTTGTCGAGGTCTTCGTCACAAGTACGTGGAACATCGAATTCTTCCAACGTAAAACCACCACCTTCGAAAGGAGTGAAGGTTGGTGTCGAATTATCAAGAATTGGATCTAACATAGTGGGATTGCCACTAGTTTCTTCATCACCGAACCCTAAAACTTCTTGTGAAAATTCCTCGCAAACCACGTCGATCATATCAACGAGGTTTATGGTAGCAACGGAATAAACATGAGAAAGTTGAGAATTTTGAGTTGCGTTTATAACAAGTTCCTCGTCGTTGAAACGTAAGGTGATCTTTCTAGCATGAACATCAATTAAAGCCATAGACGTATCTAAAAACGAACGACCTAAAATAAGAGGAACTTGAGGATCCGTGGGGATGTCAACAACAATAAAGTCTACGGGATAGTAGAACTTCCCCACTTTCACAAAAACGTCTTCCGCCAAACCACATGCAAGAATCGTGGAATGGTCGGCCAACTCAATAGACATTCGTGAAGGAGTAAGATTAGGAAGATTGAGCAACTTGAAGATTGCAAGTGGCATCAAGTTAATGCTAGCACCAAGATCGGCCAAGGCATAGCATTCTTCCATATCTTGAATTGCACAAGGGATCAAAAATTTACCGGGATCACCGACTTTTTGAGGTATGCGATTAAGATAAACCGACGAACAACTAGACATTTGGTGTAATTTCTCCTTGTTGTTCAACATACTCTTAAAGTTAGCGGCAAATCGAAGCATCATGACCAAAGCATCGGCGAAACTCACATTAAAGTGCAAATCACGAAACATTTTCATAAAAAGCTCAAATTGGTAGTTGTCGCGCTCTTGTCGTTTCTCCTTCCTAAGTCTCGATGGGTAAGGCAAGGGTGGTGTGGGTTGGGGCATAGGCATAGCCTTTGGAATCTCGGGTTCCAAAATGGGTGATGGGTCAACCGTAGGTATGGCATGAGCGGTACTTTGTGGGATTGAAATATGCTCCTTTTCGACCACCACCTCGGGTTCTTCCTCAATTTCCTCCACCGTTGGAGTAATTGATTGAGGAGTCGGTTCTTTAAGTGTCTTACCACTACGTGTGGTAATCACTTTCATCTCTCCCTTCGGGTTTGAAACGGTGTTACTAGGTAAACTACCCGAAGTAGAGGCTTTGTTCCCCATGACGGCTTCTAAGATGGCATTAAGCTTAACATCAAAACCATTAAACTTCACATCTTGACTAGCGGCTTTTTGGTCAATTCTTTGTTCAAGCCTAGCATGACTTTGCTCTATCTTGTTGTTTTGACCTCGAATTTGGTTAGCAAAATCATTTTTCAATTCATTTCTCATGGCTAGATTTTCCTTAACAAAATTAGCTAACTCCTTTGCGTTCTTAGCCGTGTCCCTAGCTTGACTAGCCAATTGCTCTTGAATGTTTTCCAAAATCTTATCATTTGAAGTAGCGTAATTCAAAAAGTCCATTGGAAGTTCTTTAGTTTGAGCATTTTGAAGACCTTGACTCGTGTTTTGAAAATTACGGTTTTGATTTTGATTTTGCAATTGGCTACTACTACTCCCTTGATTCCCATAGTTGTTATTACCCTTAAAATTGTTCCTTTGATTGCTTTGGTAACCAACTTGATTGTTTCGATAATTGTTAGCATTTTGATTTGGTGAAAAACCCGGTGGAGTCAATTGATTAGTGCGAGGAACTTGACCGTTTTGGTTATAAGTTCCCGCGGCCGCGAAGGCACTCGAAGTGTTACCACCGTTGGTAATGCACTCGGAATAATCGTGAGCTCCACCACAATACATACAAGAAACCTCAACCGCTTTAATCGTAGCGGGAGCGGGTTGTTCACCAACTTTAAACTCAACTAACAACCCTTTCACTATATCAAAAATTTTGTTTTCCAAATTAACCTCGACTTGGCAAGCATCAACGGTGTGTGACAAACTAGGTGAAGATGAAGACGAAGCCTTACGAACACTCGACGTGCTACGAGGACTATACACCTTAGACCTATTCTCAATGATTAACAATGCTTCCTCGACTGTCTTACACAAAAAATTACCACCCGCGGCGGCATTAAGATAATCACGCTCATGATCGTTCAAGCCATTGTAAAACGTGTCTATTTGATGCAAGTCGGAAAAACCATGATGAGGACATTCGTGCAACATTTCCTTAAATCTATTCCAAGCCGTTGAAAAACTCTCATTATACTCTTGCGAAAACTTTGAAATCTCGTTTTTCAAGTGCGTAGTCTTAGAGGGCGGAAAAAATTAGTTCACGAATTTTGAAACGAGATCCTTCCACGTCAATATAGAATTGGGTGGCTCTTTCTCTAACCAAATTTTTGCGGGCCCCGCTAAGGAATACAGAAAAAGCATCATCTTAATCGAGTCGTTTGAAACATCCTTAAACTTGCATGTGGCGGTGAGACGATTAAATTGGCGAATGTGGTTATGAGGGTTGTCCTTTTCGTCCCCTCGAAACTTGTTGTTTTGAATCATGGACAACAAACCCGTTTTAACCTCAAAATTCTCCGCAAGGATAGCGGGAATCACAATCGCTTCTCCATAACCCTCGGTGGGTGCTTGAAGCAACTCTATCATAGTTCGATTAGCCATGGGTGCTTCTTTCACTACAATGGGTTCGTCAATAGGAGAGTCCTCACTAGTAGGAGTGAGTGATTTGTTTCTTCGTTTACGAGCACGTCTTGCTTTAGAGCGAGTTTGCATAAACGTCACGTACAACGAGAAGGCGAGCAAAGAAGATTCTTTTTGGTGTTTTTACTTTTTCAATTTTTTTGTGGTTTTTGATTGTTTTTAACTTTTTTGGATTTTTGGAATGTATTAAGTAGACACAAATCTACAAATCTCCTCCTTAATCAAATCTCTCAATTAAAGAAGCCTCAAGGAATGAAAACGATCACGTGAAGTGAACGCCTTCGATGACTTTAGAACGATGGTGGAACACCAAATCGTTCAAGAGGGTTTAATCAATAGAAACCAAGAAAATATATATGATACTTAATAATACTTTGGGCGGCAAAACCCTCGATTCACTCTCAAAATCAAATACGCACAAGCAAGCGGAGGAAACGAGGCGGCGCGAAGCACTTAAGAGCCTTTTTCCTTTAGGTCGTGAAATACAACCGCCTTATACCCACCTTATAGTTTGTATTATCAAAATCAAGCTTCACGAAAGTATTTATCTATTTTTGCCTTTTTTCTTTGGTTTGAGATTCGAATACAATGATCGAGTGATGAAATCCCGAATCAAGGTTGTGATTGCTCACGTATTTGGAGTACTTGTGAATTTATTGTTCTACGTATACAATATAGTAATAATATTCACACAAAAACCAAAAAACGATAATACGTATTAATAGAGTGCTATTAATACAAATACTTTTATGGCTAATATAAAAACAACAATGGTTCAATCAAAACACAACACGCCTCCCCGGCAGCGGCGCCAAAATGATGTAGTGTTTTTGTACCCTTTAGGAAAAGGATGACAAATAGTGGTAGTATTAAATGTCGGTTTAGGAAAACCGAGCACTAATGACCAAGCAAGTTCGTTTCCCAAGGAGGCAAGTGCGTTGTGTTGAGAGTTGATATATGATGTTTGTGATTATGAACAAGAAGAAAGGAAACTAGAAAGGAAAGAAGAGACGGTTACGAAGACGGATCGAGCTAAGACGAAAACGCGTTCACGTAAAACCATAAAAACTACAAAATTTAAAATTTCAATCTAAAAATTAATTATAAGCTAAAACAAGTCTAAAATAATATAATTAAGGAATAAAATCCAATAAAAATATTTTAAAACCTTTTATTAATTAAATATTCAATTTTAAATGCTAATTAAAGCCCTAAAATTAAATATAATTAATCAAAATGTCCAAAATATGATTTTATTGAACAAATAACTTACTTATATTATCTAAAAACTAAAAAGTATTTTTTTACAATTTTTAAATACTATTTTTCTATTTTTAAGTTACTAAAAACTATTTTTAAACCAAAATAATTATAAAAAATAATAAAATAATGCTAAAAATAATCTACCAATTTTAAAAATCCTAAATTACTCTAATGAACAGTAGAAAAATGAAAAAGCTTGAAAAATATTAAATTCTCCACTAAATGACAAAACTAGTTTAATTAAAACCCTAATTAAATTAAATTAATTCTAAAAATTAACAAAAAGATGAACAGTATAATATTTTTATACCAAAAACCTTAAAATATTATTCTAAGTCTAGAAAAATTGATTAAACTGAAAAATATTACTTTTTGGCACTAAAAGACAAAAACAGAAACTTTAAAGTTAATTAAAAATAGCTAATTAATCTAAAAAATACTAAATGAACAGTAATAAAATTTTTAATTAAACAGAAAAATCCAAATTAAAATTAGAAAAATAATAAAGTTGGATTCAAGTCCTAATTCCACTTTTTGAGCACTAAAGACAAAAAAGGAAGAAAACTGATAGTGACCATTGCTGGACTTTTGTCTGCTAGTAAAGCAGTGGTAAATTTTGAACTACCAGTGGGAAAGGAGTTCCCACTACTAGTGTATTTTGAAGGTCTGTTGACCATATAAGCTCAGGAGAGCTTATTATGAGCTTATATTTTGGACAAAAGGCACCCCTATACTCTTTGGAGTATAAGGAGTCAATAATACACAAAAAACAGCAAGTCACAAGCCAAGATCAAACAAAAATGAGCCAATTAAGTTTCTGATTAAGCTAAGAATCTGGTCTGATGAACAGTTGCTGGTGTTTTTGACACTAGGACGAATTTCAAAGCCTTATATCTTGGAAATAAGCTCACAAACATGCATACAAATGACACACAATCCTCAGACACCTTATAATCTAACAACCTTCAAGATCTAAGCACAAAATCTCAACAAAATCATACACAATGAGCAGATTTCTGAATTTTTGCTATTCTCTCAACTTTTTAACATACAACCAGTTTTAAAGCTTTACCAAACTGGTATCTAAACTACACACTACCTATTTATCACCCAAGAAGTATATCTAAACAGGTTTTAAGCACAAGCAATGATTTTTTACCCTACTTAAACCCGTATCCAAACAACCCTTTAAACTCTTTTTTCAACTTTTTTCAAACAAAATCAACACAAAACTTTACCAAACTGGATTAAATCCTTCTAAACATGCATAATATACTAAATAAAGCAAATACAAGCACTCAAACAAACTCTTAACAACTTAACATGAAAAATCACACAAAGCATAAAAATTTCAGAAAAATGAGAATTTAAAAAGAGAAAACAAGGACTACCTTGTTGGGCTAACTTCCAAGCCCAACAGTGGCTGATAAGCCACCTCCCACGAGCTCGGGCTTGTGCTGAATCTTGAGTGAAAAGCAAGGAAGAGAGGGGGTGGTGGTCACTGTTGACACACACACCCTATGTCTTCTAGGTGGATGGAATGAAATCCTGCTAAGAAAAGGGTAAATCACAAAGGTCAAGTGTTCCCAAATAAAATAAGCTACCAAACAAGCTTATTGATTAAGCTGTTTGTGGCTTATTTTTATAAAATAAAGATAAACTGATTTCTTTTTTTTTACTTTTGAATGTTACTAACCATTAAATCAACAAAAGCTTAATTCCTCACATAAACTTGATAATCTACAAGATTATCAGGCCTATGATATCAGCTTTAAGCCCTTGGACCAATTTTCAGAAATTTAAAAGCCTGAGTTAAAACAGAAACTAAAAAGATTGAACTTGAACTTGAAACTTAAAATGCAAGAATGTAAAAGGGGCTAATCTCTTTCTCTTCAGTAACTCAATACCAATTTTATAATATAAAACGGATTTACAAGGCCATGAACTAGGAGAAAAGAAAAGCTAAAAATGTGCTAAGTCCCTATGGCTTTTTATAGCCTTACATTACTTCTAGAAAGCTGGAAAAAAAATGCTAAACCCTAATGTATGATCTTCCTTCTTTGCCCTTGGATGATTCCCTGAATATGCCAATTAGATGCACGATTTTTGAATTTTGCTAAGGAAACATGTGATGATTCTTGGCTGTTTGTTGAGTGCCAGCTGTATGAAATGATCTTGGCCACCCAATGAAGTTGTAAAAAGTAAGCATTCCTTCTCATTCGTTGATTCCCTGTACTGATTTTGTCTTGGAGCCAAAAGGTGGGGCAGGGGAGGTTTGGAGAGACACATGGGGTTGAGGGTGACACTTTTTGGAAGGTGGGATAGGATTAGGGTTTGGTTAATCAAGGATCTGGAAATAATTGGGTCAACACCCTTTGTTTTACAGGGTAATTAGATTAGGGTTTATAATAGGGATGAAGGTTAAACAGTGGTCATTTAATCCATTTTAAGGATAAATGGATTTTAAATCCGTGTTTAGTGGGAAATATGGTTTGACTGGGGGGGGTTTGACTTGGCTTATTTAAAAAGCTGGTGGTGGAAGGTGACGTGGTGTGATGGGTTGGTGTGATTGGTTGAGGGGGTGACGTGTCATGGGCTGATAGGGTGGAGGAGGTTTGGTGGTTTGATGGTTTTGACCCTTCAATTCCTTAATACTTGCTACTTCCATTTTAAACAGCCAAAACCTCCTTTCCTTTGAAAATAACTTTGCTTGTCTTGTCATTTTTGGCACAAGGATTTTATAAGCTTGAAACAAGGACCAAACATGTAAATTCTTCAATATTCAAGGGCTATTTTTGACATTTCTTCAAACTTCAAGGCTTTGACTTGTTTGTTGACTTCTTGGAGGACCATTATTGACAATTTAGATTTGTTGAGGGACTAAATTTGCCAATTCTTCAAAGTTAAGGGTCCTTTTTGTAATTTTGACAAAATTTAGGGACCAAACTTGTAATTATGAAGATACAAGGGTATAAAGTGTCAATTCTTCAAACTTGGAGGACCATTCTTCATGATTCTTTAAATCTTCAAGGGTTTTCTTTGGAAAATTCTTCACTAGGGCTTAGTTCATCGTGCGGCTTCGTTTCCCGTGTTCGTTTTTGCGTGATTCTTGTGATCTTTTGTCATTTTCTCAATATCCGTACCTAAAATACACAAGCAACAAACACAAGCATATATTTGGGTATTTTGATGATATTTAATGCATTTTAAGTCTAAAAAGAACGATGAGACCATGTATAAAAGCAGTCTCATCAGTCACAATTAAAAACATATGAGTTTTTGAAAGAACATTTTCATGTTCTACGTTTAGCATGATCACTTGTCTAACTCTATCATTTCTCGTTCTTCACTATTTAAAGACCTCTAATTAAAGTGACTCGTGAATACTTAGCCATTCAAGTCAAAATTAAGCCAAATTTGGATTAGCTTTCATTAAGACTATAGCAAATCGAAGTTTTCGGTTTTCAAGCCACCTATAGGATCTTGCACTTTCTTAGACTTTTTCAAGTTTAGAGAATGCATTTTATAGTTCCCTTGATAAGTGACTTTCTAGGATCAATTATAGGAACTTGCGAAAAGTTCTTGTTCTTAACCCGAATGAGCTAAGACTTTCGCGTTTTAAAGTTACCTATATAAAAGTCTAGCAAAACTTGATTCGAGCGGGTTAAGGAATGTAAAGGGCTCCAAATGCCCATCAAGTCAAAAATTAGCTCTTATTCTACCCATCGAAAAATATACATTCGTGTCTTAAAAACACTTATTAAAACTAAGAAAAAAATTTAAAATTTGGCCATTTTTAGCCTTATTAGCAACAAAATAAAACAAAACGTTGAAAGTTGGAAAACTTGAGGGCGTAGCAAAGCAAGCAACTATTCACCCCCCCCATACTAAAATTAAACATTGTCCTTAATGTTTCGAGTCTAAAGGTGGAGCACCCCCATACTAGAGACGAAGAATCGAATGCTTAGGATCTAGCATGGGAAGGGTGATCAACAATATATCTAAAGCCGTTTATTAATGCTAAAAGATAATTGTTAGAACAATAAAGGATATGTCATGGATTCGTGAAAAACTTCTTCAAGCAAACGATCGAGGCTCACGTAAACGAACCCGAGAGTCTTCAATCGTTGTGATGATGATAATCTAGATAACATATTCACAAACAACCACGAGACAACAAGTTGGAAGGGCACAAATCCCCTCTCATTATTTATTAGAAATCATAAATAGGATAAGCATGGGATTTCCCCTACGAGGCACCTCGTTTTTGATTACTGAGTCATGAGCTCGACTCGATCCCCTCAATGCTAATTATCATTGGGGAAGGTGACTTGGTCGAGGTTGTCCAACGAGGGAACTTCCCCACCGAAGTAGTGCTTAAGACTATGTCCATTCACCTTAAAGTTAGGACCATCATTTTGAGCTAGCTCGATGGTCCCATAAGGAAACACTTGTGTTATGGTGAAAGGACCCGACCAACGAGATTTCAATTTCCCGGAAAATATCTTTAATCAAGAGTTAAAAAGTAACACTTGATCACCAACGTTAAAAACCCGGTTTTTAATCTTTGCATCATGAAACTTTTTAGTCTTTTCTTTAAAAATCAATGAATTTTTATAAGCATTATCTCGTAATTCATCCAATTCATTTAATTGTATTTTTCGGTGATCTCCCGCGGTCTTTAAATCATAATTTGCATGCTTAAGGGCCCAATATGCCTTATGCTCCAATTCAATGGGCAAATGACAATTCTTTCCATAACCCAACTTATAAGGAGTACAAACGATAGGTGTCTTATAAGCGGTCCTAAAGGCCCATAAAGCGTCATCGAGTTTGTCGGACCATGAAGCACGGTTTTCTCCAATTGACCTCTCTAAAATCCTCTTCAAAGCTCGGTTTGAAACCTCGATTTACCCACTCGTTTGCGGGTGATAATCCGTAGAAAGACGATGAGTAACTCCATATTTCTTTAAGACCTTATCGAATTGGTCATTACAAAAATGGGTTCCACGATCGCTTATAATAGCACGAGGGGTTCCGAATCGAGAGAATAGTTGCTTCAAAAACTTCACTACCACACGAGCATCATTTGTAGGTAAAGCCTTAGCTTCCACCCACTTAGAAAGGTAGTCGACAGCGACGAGGATATACTTGTTACCATGAGACGATGGGAACGGCCCCATAAAGTCTATGCCCCCAATGTCGAAAATCTCACACACTTAAATTATGTTTTGCGGCATTTCATCACGTTGAGACGATTTTCCTTGACGTTGGCAAGAATCACACGACTTCACAAGTGCATGTGCATCAAGATA
Organism: Glebionis coronaria; assembly: GCA_025667525.1. NCBI lineage: Eukaryota > Viridiplantae > Streptophyta > Magnoliopsida > Asterales > Asteraceae > Glebionis > Glebionis coronaria. The sequence continues at coordinate 195,727,282 of CM046878.1, forward strand.
GATTGTAGGCCAAAAGAATCCGGCATCGAACACTTTCTTAGCCGTGAGATTAGCACCGTGGTGACCACCCGTGAGTCACTCGTGACAAGCTCTAAGGATGTTAGAAGCTTCGACACCAAAAACACAACGTCGAACGAGTTGATCCGCACAAACCCAATAGAGATAAGGGTCGTCCCAAAAATAGAACTTGACGTCACGAAATAAGTTTCTCTTTTGTTCTGTCGTCATACCCTTGATTATGAAACTCCCCGCATGATAATTTGCAATGTCGGCAAACCATGGGGTGGTATCTTTAGAATTCTCTACACCGAGAGTCTCGAGAGGAAATGTTTCAGTGATTTCCTTGTTCTAGAAAACATCTTTGTAAGGATCTTCTAGACGAGAAAGATGATCGGCCGCTATATTCTCGGCTCCCTTTTTTGTCAAGCACGGTGACATCAAATTCTTGGAGGAGGAGAATCCAACGAAGCAATCTCGGCTTAGCATCTTTCTTAGCTAAGAGATACTTGATAGCCGAATGGTCGGTATACACGATGCGTTTAGTCAAGACGAGATAAGATCGGAATTTCGGAAAAGCATAGACCACGGCAAGGAATTCCTTTTCCGTTGTGGTGTACTTTAATTGAGCCTCGGTCATCGTCTTACTAGCATAATGGATAGGACGGAAATACTTTTCATAACGTTGCCCTAAAACGGCCCCTATAACATAATCACTTGCATTGCACATGATTTCAAAGGGTAGTTCCCAATTAGGAGCAACAAGAATGGGAGCTTCGGTAAGTTTCCTTTTAAGAGTTTCGAAAGCTCTAACACAATCATCATTGAAATTAAAAGGAGCATCCTTCTCGAGAAGGTGTGTCATAGGTCGAGATATTTTCGAAAAGTCTTTGATGAAACAACGATAAAAGCCCGCGTGGCCTAGGAAACTCCTAACTCCCTTAACGGTTTTGGGATGAGGTAACTTGGCGATGACGTCTACCTTAGCTTTATCGACCTCAATCCCCGCTTTCGAGACCTTATGTCTTAAGACGATTCCTTGTTTACACATAAAATGACATTTTTCCCAATTAAGCACAAGGTTTGTTTCCTCACAACGTTTTAACATTTGCTCGAGATTAGATAAACACTACGTGAACGAATTGCCAAACATCAAAAAGTCATCCATAAACACTTCCATCCACTTCTCGATCATATCATGAAAAATAGCCATCATACACCGTTGAAACGTACCCGGTGCATTACAAAATCCGAAAGGCATCCTACGATAAGCAAACGTTCCATAAGGACACGTAAACGTAGTTTTCTCTTGATCACGAGGGTCGATAGGGATTTGAAAGTAACCGGAAAAACCATCTAAAAAGCAATAGAATTCATTTCCCGCGAGTCGCTCCACATTTGATCCATGAAGGGCAAAGGAAAGTGGTCTTTACGAGTGGCGTCGTTTAACTTTCGGTAGTCAATACACACCCTCCAACCGGTCATAACACGAGTGGGAATTAACTCGTTGTTTTCATTAGCACAATGGTCATTCCTCCCTTTTTAGGGACACAATGGATTGGGCTCACCCATGGGCTATCGGAGATAGGATAAATCATTCCCGCGTCAAGGAGTTTTAAGACTTCCTTTTATATGACATCGTGAATTTTGCGGTTTAACCTTCTTTAACTTTGAATTGCGGGTTTGTAGTCCTCGTCCATTAAAATCTTGTGAGTACAAAATTTGGGTCAATACCCTTGATGTCGGAAATTTTCCACGCAATTGCCCCTTTATGAGCTTTAATAACTTTCAAGAGCGCGGTTTTTCATCATTTGCAAGACCTTTTGCAATAATAACCGGAAACTTGTCATCACCTTCCAAGAATGCGTATTCAAGGTGAGATGGAAGATCTTTCAATTCAAGGATAGGCGGTTCCTCGACCGAAGATTTTTGCTCAACACTCATAACTTCCATCGGCAGAAGAAATGATGGAATATAAGTATCCTTACCAATTATCACCTCATCTTCATTGTCGATTTTATTTGAAGTAAAATCGCCTCCTTGGAATGGAGTGAGATTTGGTGTAGAATTAGCAAGAAGTGGATCCAAAATAGTGGGATTGCCACTTGACGAGCTATCAGAAAAACCTAATACTTCTTGTGAAAACTCATCGCAAACCACATCAACTAAGTCGATGTGATTGATGGTAGTGATTGCATAAACATGAGAAGGTGTCGAGTTTTGAGTGGCGTTTATAAAAAGTTCCTCTTTGTTGAATCTCAAAGTAATAGTTCTAGCATGAACGTCAATAAGCGATCTCGAGGTGTCTAAAAATGGACGACCTAAAATTAGAGGAACTTGAGGATCCACGGGGATGTCAACTACTATAAAATCAATGGGATAGTAGAACTTCCCCACTTTTACAAAACATCCTCGGCTACTCCACATGCTAGAATTGTAGAATGATCTGTCATCTCGATAGACATGTTTGAAGGAGTAAGAGCCGGAAGTGAAAGCGGTTTCCAAATGGAAAATGGCATCAAATTAATGCTCGCACCAAGATCGGCCAAGGCGAGGCATTCTTTCATATCTTGTATATCACAAGGAATGAGAAACTTCCCGGGGTCAACAACTTTTTCCGGTATGCGGTTAAGATAAACCGAAGAACAATTAGCAAGTTTGTAAGATTTTCCTTATCATTCATCATACTTTTAAAAGTGGAAGCGAAACGAGGCATGTATAACAATGCATCGGCTAAACTTACATCAAAATGAACTTGTTGAAACATTTTTATAAAAAGATCGATTTGTTGTTTGTTACGTTCTTGCAATTTCTCTTTATTTCGTCTCGAAGGGTAAGGTAAGGGTGGTGTGGGTTGGACATTAGGCAACGGCTTTGGAATCTCGGGTTCCATGATTGGTATTGGTTCAACCGTAGGTGTGGTATGAGCGGTACTTCATGGGCTTGTAATATGCTCCTTTTCGATCATCACCTCGGGCTCTTTCTCGATTTCCTTCTCCGTAGAAGTACTTGGATGAGAGATTGGTTCTTTGAAAGTTTTACCACTACGTGTAGTAATAACCTTCATTTCTCCCTTCGGGTTTGCAATGGTATCACTAGGAAGACCACCCGAGGAAGAGGGTTTACACATGATTGCTTCAAACATTTTTGCCATTTGGTCTTCAAATTTTGATTGCCTAGCATCCGCTTTTAATAATTCTTGATTAATCTCATGTTGTCCTTGTTCCATCTTTTGTTGATTTTGTTGAAGATGTTGAACGTTTCCTTCCATTTTATTAGCATGAGTCTTAAGTTCATTAGCAAGTTCGTTTTTAAGCTCGTTTTTTGTCACACCCCACCATGGCGGAACATGGGGCGCGACGTATGGATATCATCACAACATGGCGTGTCTATAGAGATAACTATATGAAATAAGAAATGTCGTAAAAATGGTGACACGAAGGTCATGACAATATCTCAACAAATGCAAGGGGTCTAGGTAAGTAAGTAACAGTCCTACTTCTTACCCAAGACAACAAATAACATACCAAAACAATCATATGTGTGCCACAGTATCACTTATTAAAATGAACAATCAAATAAAACTAAGAAGGAAACGGGGATTCTCCTTCTATATGCATTCCTAAGCTTCTCCAATCCTAGCCACTTATGTTCTCATGCTTAACCATAGTATCACCTGAAAGAGACACTAAAACACGTCAACATAAAGTTGGTGAGAGTCGTAGGTTTAGACTCCAACGTTAAATCAGTTACAAGCTGTGAATAACAATCATCAACAAAAGAACATATGGACAATGTGTTACAAATATGCATTAACAACTATCAATCAAGATTAATCATACCAAACCAATCCAAGGCTCCTACCTTGCCAAACAACATCATGGTACCATAGATGATCACACTATGTACCTATCCCAAGGCCACTACCTTGGCAAACCACAAGGCCACTACCTTGTCAAACCACAAGGCCACTACCTTGTCAAACCACAAGGCCACTACCTTGTCAAACCACAATAACTGAGACGGCACGTGTCCCCCGATCCAAATCATACACAATCAAGAATCACATAGCAGCTAATCACATAATGTACGCACAAGTCCATCTCAAATCACAAACACATTCACAGCATCAATTTAGAAAATAACTAAACACAGTGTCTCTTCCATCCCATCTGGAAGTCAAAATCAATATTAAACATGGGACTATGAAACTCACCTGATAGCTTCTTCACAAGTCCTCGCACTAGCAAAAAGCTAACAAACCAAAAACACATAATCAAAACATGAACCAATCACTAAAATGGCTCATCAACCTATGATGGACATCTAGCCTCCTCCTATATAGATACCTCATTTATATGCTCTAAGCATCTCATTACACCCCTCTATAAAGTCCTTAACTCCTTTTACTTCATAACCCGTCCCGTTAACATTTTACCCAAAACAGTCCCGTTTTTCATACCTTAAACTATGTGTCAATCTCCCCCTTAAACATACCCATGATCTCTGTAAAAGGAATATTCATACCCTTACATATGTTAACACCTCCCACTTGCCCTAACCTTAAAGCTACTGTTAAGGCCCCGATATACATATATCTACTTTTGTCATTCCAGATTTTCTGATTTTAAACGTACTAAAAGTTTGTTACCATTAAGGGGTCTTACCCTAAACCACAACCTTAACCCAAGTTCAGATACTTATTACAATATATAAACCATCTCTCACGTTCGTGAGAAGATCCCAATGCAACCCTAAGTACCCCAAACAACCCAAAACTTAAAAAGAAAACAGACTGACTTCAAAACTGTATTGACCTCCAACTGTTGTAACCTGTTTTTGACCAACTTCCCGACCTCCAATTTAGTTCTAGTTTCTTGCATTAGAAAGCCACTTCAATTACCTTTTCAAGGATACTTGGATCGCATCTTGAATGTTCATAGAACTCCCGATATGATCAAAACAATTGACTCAAAATTCTGCTCAGTTTTTAAAAACGGGTTTAACAAAATCAACCACATTAATTAACCCTAATCCCTCTAATTACAAGCCCTAATTTATTTAATCATTATGAAATCATTATTATAACATTAATTTACTGTTCTTAAATTAAACCCTAACCTAAATCCATCATAAAATGATTAAAGAAAACATTAAACAATTTAATTGAAAAGAGTATTAAAGATTTTACCTTAGAACTTTTGAAAGAATAAAAATTAATGAAGAACCCTAAAACCACCATTTATGCCGACCAAACCTTGATCTTCAGGGATTTTATGAGTGTTTTGATTAATAAAAAGACTTTATATACTTTCTTAACAAGTCCTTGGCCCATGTACAAAAGCCCGGTTCCCTTTTTTCCTTTTTTCCCCTTTTCTTTTCTTTTTTTCACATAACCGACCTATACCCATTTAATTTCGTTTTTTTTCCTTTTTATTATTAATATATGTATTAATAATATTACCTTAATTTTCCTTAATTTATTTCAGCTCCTAAAGCCTCCAAAACCTCAAAACCGTAAAACTAGTCAGTTTTTACGCGATTACCGTAAAAGACGTAAAATATACACTTTTAAAAAAAATCTCAAATTTTGAAATAAACTTTATAACTAAGTCCTAAATGACTTAAAACCATCCCAAAAAATATTCATATGGATAATTACCTCACCCGAGACCTCTAAATGTTAAACCGTAAATCCTAAAAAAAATACTATTACTATAATACTTATACGTATATGTAAACACCACAATATCACCATTTTCATTTCATAGTCACCACTTGTGAGCTCATGAACATGAAATAACCGTTCCTCGATTTACTTATGAGTACTTCTATACTCATAAATGATAACAACACCAACCTCGTTCACACAAAATAAACACGTAAACACACAATTCAAGTAAGCACACATAAAATAACTTAAAAGTAAGACCAAGTGACGAACCTCAAAACCACGGTTGTCACATCACTCCCTCCTAATAGAAATCTCATCCCGAGATTTACTCCTTAGGATCAAACACACAAACAACAAATCACATGAGTATACTTGTTCTAAACGAACTCCTCTCATTTCCACGTGAACTCTAGTTCAAGTCTCCAATTACCACATATACTTAACCAAAAAAATTTAAATTCATTGCCCAACACTTTACCTCACAATCAACAAATCCCACAAATGACTCTTTGATAAACAAAGACTCTTATTAGCACAAATCCCGAATAACCAAACATGCAAATATGCATTCTCAAACAACATTTACCAATCTTAATACATGAAATGTATCATGTATACAACTCCCACTACATCATTACCACATTAGTAGCCTCTTTTACCAATTCTAGTTAACAATAGGGACAACTCACCCTATCCTTTCATATAGTGCCTCAAATGGCATTTAGCGACTTCTAGTATGATATTCATCATTATATGAAAACTCAGCCATCGCTAATGAGTTTCCTAACTCCCTCTAAATCAATCACTCATTCCCTTAGTGTAACATCTAAGGTTGTATAAATATCTCACTTGCCTATCCTTTTCCAGTCAGCTGGATATACTCATATCCAATCATGTTCATCAACTCCCTTCAGTCCGTACCCCAAACTACTTAAAGATTCCAATCTCCTTACAAAGTGACCTATGGCGGTCTTTCACATATCCATTAGTTCTTCTAATCCAAATCAACTTATGATTTATACACATCATCAAAAGGACGGTTAACTCAGTTAGATCAAGCCCTTCGTCCCTATGGCACATCACACCTATAACTCCTCATCCATTCGATTATCGATACTAAGCCTCCCAAACAATCAGTATAGGTCAGTGCCATTTCCCTTTCCATAATCCTTCATAAGGCATTCCATACATATTAGGCTAACTTTTACGCAACACCCTCTATTCCGTCACATATGTACGCAATCCTTCCAACTTCTCAACTATGTGACTTCTCATTCCTCTTGAAATATGAGATGAATTAGTCAGTCTATCGACTATCACCCAACTCTCGTCGTACTTATTCCCCCATTATGTATCCCTTTCACCAACTTCGTCCTTACATCGCCATTTCTAAGCTACTCCTAGCTATGTAGGAAGTATAGTCTACGTCCCTTTTCTCCATATGATTGTCCAAGCCACGCAACATACATGTTGACGCGTTCTCTGCTTTAGACAACTCAACTCGTGCAACCTATATCCTTTATCCAAACCACCCTAATACGTCATCCCTATAGTTCGATTCGTCTCAGTTTCACCTCATCCTTCTTATTCCATGTCTCATCGACCATGCTTGCCTTTCCCAGATGGTACTTGACCTTGCAATTTTCTTTCATCAATTAACTCCACCCACCACCTTTGCCAAAAGTTCAATCAAGATGATTGAATATGTGTTGGATACGTTCATGATTCGTACAGATCATTCTCCACGTCTCGTACACCAAATGCCTCTAGCATTCTAGGCAGATATAACAGTCCAGCTTCACTAACTAAGTCTATCCAGTGCTTCCAAATCTTCAGTTCTTGCAACGTATGAGCAATCGCCTTTCTTTGTCGTCTTCGTACGCGTCAAATCCTTGCTCCACGTATCATCATGCTTCGCGAATTCATCCAGTCCTTTCGATAATGCCAATATCGGCTCTTTATCCAATCCACTTCTTCAGCCTCCACAATGCTTCCTCGTCCTTCTTCACTTCGCCCCTTGCTGGTTCCATGATATGTCATCATCTCTAACTACTCTTCATGGTAAACTTAATACTAAAACTCACACTCGAAAATCTCACGTATAACTCCAATCCAAAACCAACACATAATTCGCCTCACTCTCCATCTCAAATTTGAGTAGATCAAGATGTCGTCGATGCTCCCGAGGACAACTCGTTTATACACGTTCATGCACACTTGGTTCATTGACACCATGAAAACCGCTAGTGCTTTGGCAAAGCCAAATGCATAACCGTAATCCCAAAGCGTTCATACAACATCCTTAGAAGTTTCAACTATGTCCTCCTTGCACCCTCTCTCAGCGGCAATACGAATAAATTCCTATTTTCCTTCACGTGTCTACTACTACCTTGCCTCCATAACTATACCAATCCCTTGCGTGTTATTTACCCAACCTTTCCATTAGTATAAACTTTCAACTCTACCCTCACATCCGCTAGTATTTTCATCAATCTCCTTATGGTGCTTCAACCAATCTTTAAACCAAAACACATTTCTTCAACCTAATGTCTAACCATAAGTAATACTACCCAACTCTATACTCTCATCCTAACGTTCCCACAACCGCATAAATAAATCAACCATGACGTGTAACAAAAGAATTCCAAACCATCGTGTCCCAAAATAAAATATAGGGTAAAACGAACCCTAGCCAAAACAACTGAAAACAAAACAATGAAATCCGAAAGATCAATGGAGTGTGCCAACAACGAAAAAAATTAGACTTGTCACGATTTAGTATTACCAAATTTTTATACGTTAGAAAATTTTAAACTTTCGCCCTATTAAGTTACTCCTCATAAGAACCAAACTTCAATACTACCAAAACCAATCATACTCATTTTATCAATAACTCATCCGTTTATCATCATCATTTTATCAAGATATCTACTAGTTAGTATACTGCAATCTTATTCTAACCATTATTTTATTTACCCATATAAAACTTATTTCATTTGTTATTATGAAACCAATATATGTTTATAAAATACAGTGTTCTATTTTCATTTTATTCTATATTATTATTACTATTTTATAAAATCCATTTAGGCTGATTATAACTAAACTACTACATGTTTACAAGGTGTGGTGTTATTATTATCATTACTATAATAAAATCTCCCTTTTTACTCTTTTCGTCTAGTTAAATACTTCTAAAATTTTAACTATACTTAAGAAAATTTTGTAAAATTTCTTTACCCCTTTAAAATATATTATCACATGTTACATAGAAAACTAATTCAATTATTTTCAAAACAACTTTTTTTAGCTTACTACCACAAACTTAAAAAAAAATGTAAGTCACGATATCATACCATACACTTACAAATTATTTTCAAAACCGTTTTCCTATAATCAGCCACACTTATTTGTAAGAAAATTTAGTAGTTCTCATTAATTAAATTCATACCCGAATGTAGACACACATCAAAAACTCAAAACGTCGTTGGAACTCCATTAAACTCCAGCACCATAAAACACGAGCAAACACAAGGTACGTTCAAGTTATAATAACTACTGAACGACCATATATCATAACTTAACACATAGTAGTATATATACATCCGCATATATATACCTATTAAATCTCCCAAAACATACTCTTTATCATACATATCAAGTCAATCGATCGCGTCATACACTCGTTTTTCCATACGAGTAATCATCATCTCACCATGCCACAACAAGGCATAAAGCCCACCTCTAAAACCAAACCATATCGTGTGACCACAAAATCACACAACACAACCATAACCCAAAACATATAACACAAAAAGAACTATAGCCATATCATAGGCAGCCATTACATAAACCCATATATTATAAATATACCCAAAATCCACCTCTCATCATATACAAGCATGTACTAATCCTCTTTCATGCAATCATACTTGAGAACCCATTGAAGTTGTGGAACTTGTATAACTATGTTGGCCACCATACTTATACAATTACCCTTTCCCCAATGCACTCCCTCCTATGATGACACTTATAAGAATCAATACAACATATAACACATAAATCTATCTACTCACATAAGCTCATAACCACATAACCAAATAGGTCCAAAACTCCATCTATAAAATAACATAATAAAACTCTTGGAATATCGAAATCCATAGTCTAGCTAAAACGGCATAGACTAAATCCAAAACGAGAACAAAATCGGTTATAAGTCATGTCTCCCGTAAGAGTGGAAATAGCTTAAAATCCTTCATATCCACCTACTCCTAGTAACTCGAACCACCACATGATTCTTAGGGAACATGACTTAAACATCAAAAGAAAAATAACATACCTCATGTATGTAAAATAACTCGATAAAAGATAGAAACTACCTTGTACTAAATTATGTACTATAATGTACAATTTAAGCAAAATACAACAGTGACTAGCGTGGACGATTATGGTTCAACCCGCACTAGTCACAAACCCGAAAAGAAAATAACATGTGACTAAGTATGAACATACTACGGTTCAATTCATACTAGTCAAAACATCGCAATAAATAACATTCAAACACATCAATTATTATAAAATTCACACATACTCCTATGACGCCTATATGCAGGGACCCTTAAGCTATAGACTAGGCTACACGACTAGGCAACCTAATTCTCTATAACCATTGTCTCTGATTACCATTCTGTCACACCCCACCATGGCGGAACATGGGGCGCGACGTATGGATATCATCACAACATGGCGTGTCTATAGAGATAACTATATGAAATAAGAAATGTCGTAAAAATGGTGACACGAAGGTCATGACAATATCTCAACAAATGCAAGGGGTCTAGGTAAGTAAGTAACAGTCCTACTTCTTACCCAAGACAACAAATAACATACCAAAACAATCATATGTGTGCCACAGTATCACTTATTAAAATGAACAATCAAATAAAACTAAGAAGGAAACGGGGATTCTCCTTCTATATGCATTCCTAAGCTTCTCCAATCCTAGCCACTTATGTTCTCATGCTTAACCATAGTATCACCTGAAAGAGACACTAAAACACGTCAACATAAAGTTGGTGAGAGTCATAGGTTTAGACTCCAACGCTAAATCAGTTACAAGCTGTGAATAACAATCATCAACAAAAGAACATATGGACAATGTGTTACAAATATGCATTAACAACTATCAATCAAGATTAATCATACCAAACCAATCCAAGGCTCCTACCTTGCCAAACAACATCATGGTACCATAGATGATCACACTATGTACCTATCCCAAGGCCACTACCTTGGCAAACCACAAGGCCACTACCTTGTCAAACCACAAGGCCACTACCTTGTCAAACCACAAGGCCACTACCTTGTCAAACCACAATAACTGAGACGGCACGTGTCCCCCGATCCAAATCATACACAATCAAGAATCACATAGCAGCTAATCACATAATGTACGCACAAGTCCATCTCAAATCACAAACACATTCAAAGCATCAATTTAGAAAATTACTAAACACAGTGTCTCTTCCATCCCATCTGGAAGTCAAAATCAATATTAAACATGGGACTATGAAACTCACCTGATAGCTTCTTCACAAGTCCTCGCACTAGCAAAAAGCTAACAAACCAAAAACACATAATCAAAACATGAACCAATCACTAAAATGGCTCATCAACCTATGATGGACATCTAGCCTCCTCCTATATAGATACCTCATTTATATGCTCTAAGCATCTCATTACACCCCTCTATAAAGTCCTTAACTCCTTTTACTTCATAACCCGTCCCGTTAACATTTTACCCAAAACAGTCCCGTTTTTCATACCTTAAACTATGTGTCAATCTCCCCCTTAAACATACCCATGATCTCTGTAAAAGGAATATTCATACCCTTACATATGTTGGCTAACACCTCCCACTTGCCCTAACCTTAAAGCTACTGTTAAGGCCCCGATATACATATATCTACTTTTGTCATTCCAGATTTCCTGATTTTAAACGTACTAAAAGTTTGTTACCATTAAGGGGTCTTACCCTAAACCACAACCTTAACCCAAGTTCAGATACTTATTAAAATATATAAACCATCTCTCACGTTCGTGAGAAGATCCCAATGCAACCCTAAGTACCCCAAACAACCCAAAACTTAAAAAGAAAACAGACTGACTTCAAAACTGTATTGACCTCCAACTGTTGTAACCTGTTTTTGACCAACTTCCCGACCTCCAATTTAGTTCTAGTTTCTTGCATTAGAAAGACACTTCAATTACCTTTTCAAGGATACTTGGATCGCATCTTGAATGTTCATAGAACTCCCGATATGATCAAAACAATTGACTCAAAATTCTGCTCAGTTTTTAAAAACGGGTTTAACAAAATCAACCACATTAATTAACCCTAATCCCTCTAATTACAAGCCCTAATTTATTTAATCATTATGAAATCATTATTATAACATTAATTTAATGTTCTTAAATTAAACCCTAACCTAAATCCATCATAAGATGATTAAAGAAAACATTAAACAATTTAATTGAAAAGAGTATTAAAGATTTTACCTTAGAACTTTTGAAAGAATAAAAATTAATGAAGAACCCTAAAACCACCATTTATGCCGACCAAACCTTGATCTCCAGGGATTTTATGAGTGTTTTGATTAATAAAAAGACTTTATATACTTTCTTAACAAGTCCTTGGCCCATGTACAAAAGCCCGGTTCCCTTTTTTCCTTTTTTCCCCTTTTCTTTTCTTTTTTTCACATAACCGACCTATACCCATTTAATTTCGTTTTTTTTCTTTTTATTATTAATATATGTATTAATAATATTACCTTAATTTTCCTTAATTTATTTCAGCTCCTAAAGCCTCCAAAACCTCAAAACCGTAAAACTAGTCAGTTTTTACGCGATTACCGTAAAAGACGTAAAATATACACTTTTAAAAAAAATCTCAAACTTTGAAATAAACTTTATAACTAAGTCCTAAATGACTTAAAACCATCCCAAAAAATATTCATATGGATAATTACCTCACCCGAGACCTCTAAATGTTAAACCGTAAATCCTAAAAAAAATACTATTACTATAATACTTATACGTATATGTAAACACCACAATATCACCATTTTCATTTCATAGTCACCACTTGTGAGCTCATGAACATGAAATAACCGTTCCTCGATTTACTTATGAGTACTTCTATACTCATAAATGATAACAACACCAACCTCGTTCACACAAAATAAACACGTAAACACACAATTCAAGTAAGCACACATAAAATAACTTAAAAGTAAGACCAAGTGACGAACCTCAAAACCACGGTTGTCACATTTTTCAACTCGGATCTTAAGATAATCATTTCACGTTGCATATTATCAAACATAGCATCGTTTGCTTTAGCATAATTCAAAAATTCTCCTTGAAGATTTTTGGTGTGATCAATTTGAAAACCTTGTGTAGTAGTTTGAAAATCACGGTTTTGGTTTTGATTTGAAACTTGTCCATTCCCACTTTGATAATTCCCTTTGATGTAATTACGTGAATTGCCTTGATAACCACCATTTTGATTGTTGTTTTGATAGTTGTTAGCATTTTGATTTGGTGGAGCTTGATTTTGGCGGGAACCTTGGTCGTTTTGGTTGTTAGTTCCCGTTGCTACGTAATCACTCGAAGTGTTACCACCGGCGGTAATGCACTCGGAAAGATCATGAGCTCCACTACAAGATAAACAACTCTTATCAACCGCTTTAACCGATGCGGAATTCAAAGCATCTCGTGCTTTCCAATGAGTCATAAGATTTGAAAACCTATCGAAAAACCGATTTACCTCATTTGCTTCATCATGTAAGGCACTCATGTTAAGAGACGATGATGACGATGACGAACCCATATTGGCAACACTCGGTGTGTTATGAGGGTTATAAACCTTAGATCTATTCTCGATAATCTTTAAAGCTTCATCGGTCGTTTTACATAAAAAAATTACCACCCGCGGCGGCATTCAAATAATCTCATTCATGATCATTAAGCCCATTGTAAAAAGTATCAATTTGATGAAATTCCAAAAAATCATGGTGTGGACATTCATGTAACATTTCCTTAAATCGTTCCCATGCCATTGAAAAACTTTCATTACTACGTTGTGTAAACCTTGAAATTTCATTTTTCAAATGTGTTGTTTTAGATGGTGGAAAAATTTGGTTCACAAACTTAGAGACGAGATCACCCCATGTCAAAATCGAATTTGGCGGTTCTTTCTCGAGCCAAATTTTAGCGGGCCCATCTAACGAGTATGGAAACAACATCACTTTAATGGCGTCATGTGGAACATCCTTAAACTTGCTTGTTGCGGTAAGACGATTAAAATGCCTTATGTGGTAATGCGGGTTGTCTTTCTCATGACCTCTAAACTTATTTGCTTGCAACATCGACATTAAACCCGTCTTAATCTTGAAATTCTCCGCAAGGATGGCGGGAATCACAATAGCTTCTCCAAAACCCTCGGTGGGTGCTTGAAGCAACTCTATCGTAGTACGATTAGCCATGGCGACTATTGGTGTAACACTCTCAATTTTCGTATCGGTACAGCGGAAGGGTCTTTTAGAGTGTTACGGGATAGCACAATAACTCCAATCATAGACAACACATAAAAATGGTTGTACAAGGTTCAACATACATTCATTTGATAAAAAGTTTTAAAGTGTACAATAGGTCCCAAATTATACAGGTCATTAAGTTTACAAAACATAGATCGAATGAACATTTTTATTATTATGTGGGCCATCAGAGTCGATCTCCATCTGGATTACCTTCAAGCACCTGAGATAAAAACATGCAAAAATCATATCAGCGAATGCCGAGTGAATTCATAGAGTTTAATAAAATCGTTATATAAAACAATCATTGAAATCATAACACAAGTATAATATCAGAAGTAAGTCCTCGTATTGCTAGTCAGGCAATATATATATATCAAAGCATACATCTTAAACCGTCCATGAGACCGTAGCCTCAATATTACCATTATAGGTAATATTATTATCGTTATTCATATCGTTATAGGATCACAATAGATTCATTTGGATTATTATTAGCCGCATGACATTGTTACCTTACTATCACAACAACGGGCCGCGATCCCGACAAACAATTTTCCCATCTAAGTTAGCGTGTCGTCACAAAAATCACGCTATGTAAATCTTCTCATACATAAATTCGCTTACCAATCAATGTGGTACGACGGGGATCAACCGTCAAGGCGCGAACTGGGGTGATCGTCCCCAAATAGTACTATCATATGCATAAGCGTCTACCAAATCCCGGTAGTTCACAATTCATGCTAATGGGACTTTGAGTGACATAACCTAACTACTAATAATCCTTTTTATCTCGTTTATAGGGTCATAGCATCATTCGGGTCCATATCATTAAGCATACCATCGGGACTACTTGTGTTCTATTTTTATCAAAAACTAGCATGTTATCTCCCTCGTGGGTTTACAAATCATTTTATAAAACATTTAAAAGAGTGCGAGGCTATGAACTCACGTTAATAATGAAAGGCGGATTATCGGCTACGGGCGTGCTTCGGTCACGGAAACCAAGATTATATCTTGTTTATGGAAGACAACAACTTGATGAACACCAAATATATCTCCAAGATCATCAATCACCAAGATAGTTTGTTGAGAAATTAGCCCTAGGACACAAGCAAATCACCTCCTTTGTTGTTAATATGGCCACCAATCAATCAAGGCTTCAAGGTTTCTCCATAATATGGCTAGATAACATGTAACTTGTGGCTAGAAAAGATCAAATGGTGGTGTTTTATGGTGAAGTGGGACGGCAAGGGTAGAGAGAGAGAGTATGTGTGAGTTGTTTGCATGTATGAATGGAAGTAATGGGAAATGATGGTCGTTTAGCTAGTTTTGGTGGGTGAATAAGCTTCAAAGTGAAGCTAAATTACAAGTGTAAGTAAACTTAGTGTAAGGATGCCACATCAAATGATGTGGTGTCCCTAGTTTGGTCGTCCCTTTTAGTGGGGTGGGATAAACCAGTTTTGTCCCATCCCGCTAATTTGCGGGTATTCCTCGATTCTAGTTTCCTCGATTTGCGTGCCTTCGGGTCGTTTTACGAAAAAGGTTTTTATAAATTATGAATCAACGACACAAAATGAATCTAATAAAAATTGTCTCATCAAAAACGGAGTTCAAAAACGTAAATACGTAATCCTAAGGTTTCCGGTTTAGTCGTAAAGGACACTAAATTATGCACGTAAGCCCAAATTTAAATCCGTAAATTGTGAGTTCATCAACCAACACAAAAATAAGTTTCAAAATATTATACGAGAAAATAATTTACTACCTGAAAATGTTAGATTGTCACAGCTTTTCCTCCTAAAAGGGATCACCGTCCTCGTGATCCATTTCATTTTGATGTCCGTTTCTTATTGAAATCGAAGAGGTGCGGATATTTCTTCCACATTTCATCCTCTCGTTCCCAAGTATATTCCGGTCCATGCTTTGAATTCCATCAGATCTTGACAATAGGTATCCGACTTTGTTTCAGTTGCTTTACCTCACGATCCATAACCTCTACGGGTTCTTTGATAAAATGCAACTTCCCATCTATTCGAACCTTATCCAACGAAATTTTCTCATCACTCACTGCTAGACATTTCTTCAGATTAGATACATGGAATGTGTTGTGAACACCATGAAGTTCTGGGGGTAACTCTAGTTTGTAAGCCACCGGACCTACTCTAGATAAAATCTTAAAGGGTCCAATATAACGGGGATTCAATGTTCCTCGCTTTCCAAATCTTATAACGCCTTTCCATGGCGATACTTTCAACATTACTCGGTCACCCACTTTAAACTCCATCGGCTTCCGCCGCACATCCGCGTAACTTTTCTGTCTACTACGGGCAGTCAACAACCTATTCTTAATCTGAACTATCATCTCCGTAGTCTCCCGGATCAATTTCGGTCCCGTGAGCTGGGTATCCCCAACTTCACTCCAACATACAGGAGATCTACACTTCCTACCATACAAAGCTTCAAATGGTGCAGCCTTAATACTAGAATGATAACTATTGTTATACGAAAACTCTGCTAACGGCAAATGTTTATCCCAATTCTTACCAAAATCTAACACACAAGCTCTCAACATATCTTCTAGTGTTTGTATCGTCCTATCACTCTGCCCATCAGTCCGGGGGTGATAAGCAGTGCTCATGTCGAGATTCGTTCCCAAAGATCTCTGGAGAGATTTCCAAAAATTCGATGCGAATCTAGGATCTCGATCTGAAATGATCAATACAGGCACTCCATGCTTGCATACAACATTCTCAAGGTATATACGAGTCAGCTTCTCCAGTGAGAACTGCTCTTTAACCGGAATGAAGTGTGCTGATTTGGTCAGTCTGTCGACAATTACCCAAATCGAGTTGTTTCCAGATGATGTTCTAGGAAGCTTGGTGATAAAGTCAATCGTAATTCGCTCCCACTTCCATTCAGGAATCTTTGGTTGTTGAAGTAGTCCTGATGGCTTTTGATGTTCAGCTTTAACTCTAGCACAAGTCAAGCATTGAAGAACATACATAGCAATATCAGCTTTCATATTCGGCCACCAGTACAACTTCTTCAAATCATGATACATTTTATCATATCCCGGATGAATGGAATACTTAGATTTATGGGATTCTAACATAATCAAGTCTCTTAAGCCTCCAAACTTAGGTATCCACATACGACCTCTTAAGCATTTCACTCCATCAGCTCTAACCTCTAAAGGATCTCCTTCTCCTCGGAACCCTTCATTAACAAAATTTTCTTTCTTACAGGCTTCTATTTGCGCATTTCTAATTTGCTCAGGCAAATTATTGTGCACGGTCAAGACTAGAGAACGTACCCTGATATGCTCTCTATCTTTCCTACTTAATGCATCGGCAACAACATTGGCTTTTCCTTGGTGATATTTTATATCACAATCATAATCACTTAACAACTCTATCCATCTTCGTTGCCTCATGTTCAATTCCTTCTGATCGAGAATATACAGTAAGCTTTTGTGATCGGTGAATACCGTACACTTGGTGCCATACAGATAATGTCTCCACAATCTAAGAGCAAAGACTACAGCTCCTAACTCAAGATCATGAGTAGTATAATTCTCCTCATTCTTCCTTAATTGCCTAGAAGCATAAGCTATCACTTTTTCTCGCTGCATCAAAACAGCTCCATAGCCTCTAAGATATGCATCACAATATACTACAAAATCTTCACTCCCGTCGGGTAATGATAAAATTGGCGCACTACATAATTTTTGCTTCAATGTCTGAAACGCTCCATCCTCATCACTTCCCCAAACGAAAGGTTTATTCTTCTGGGTAAGCTTAGTCAAGGGTTTAGCTATCAAAGAAAATTCTTTAATGAATTGCCTATAATAGCCAGCCAATCCTAAGAACCGTCGCACTTCCGTTGGCGTTGTCGGTGCAGACCAATTCTTAATGGCTTCAACCTTTGCAGGATCAACATGAATTCCATCTTTGTTAATCACATGACCAAGAAATTGCATAGAATCTAACCAAAAATCACATTTCAAAAACTTAGCATACAACTTTTCATCCTTTAACAAATTCAAAATAATCCTTAAATGTTCTCTATGTTCATCTTCTTTCTTAGAATAGATTAGAATATCGTCAATAAACACAATCACAAATTTATCCAAGTAGGGATTGCACACTCGATTCATTAAATACATGAAAACCGCAGGTGCGTTAGTTAACCCAAATGGCATTACTTAAAATTCATAGTGTCCATAACGAGTTCTGAATGCAGTTATAGGAATATCTTCTTCACGGACGCGAAGTTGGTGATATCCGGACCACAAATCTATCTTAGAATACACACTAGATCCTTGTAGTTGATCAAACAACTCATCAATCCTAGGTAAAGGATATCGATTTTTAATTTTCAACTTATTCAGTTCCCTATAATCAATGCACATACGGAAAGATCCATCCTTCTTCTTAACGAACAAGACTGGAGCTCCCCTAAGGCGACGAGCTCGGTCGAATAAAACCTTTATCAGACAACTCCTTAAGTTGCTCAGATAACTCCTTTAATTCAGAAGGGGCTAATCGGTAAGGCGCAGGTGCCACCGGTGCAGCACCAGGAATTAAATCGATTCAAAACTCTACTTTCCTTATCGGTGGAAGTCCGGGTAAATCTTTAGGAAATACCTCAGGAAATTCACAAATAATAGGTACATCTTCCAATCGTTTCTCCCTAGACTCATTCCCGATCACTTGAGCTAAGAATAACTCACAACCGTTCCTGATGTACTTTTGGACTTTAATACATGAAACGATTTTCAAACGGGATTCACCTCGATTACCATCAATTACTAACGTCCTATTCCTAAGAGGAATCTTAACCTTCTTCTCTCCATATAAAATAGTAGCATTATTCAACGACAACCAATCCATACCAATAATAATATCAAAACTACCTAATTCTATCAACATCAAATCAATCGGAAAGGAATAGTTCAAGAGATTTATAGAGCATCCTTCTAATAGCTTATTAGTTTTCACTAATTTACCATCAGCCAATTCCACCTCGTAACTGGTATTTATCTCAACAGGTTCAATGTCAATAAGGGCACTAAATTTAGTGGATACAAAGCTCCTATCAGCACCCGAATCAAATAAAGCAACAACATAATGATTGTTGAGTAAAAACGTACCAGTAACGACATTCGGATCCTCTTTCTTCACCTCAATTGTTCCAAGTTGATAGACACCACCCTGGGGGTTTCTTCCAGGTACAATCGCTTTCAACTTGGGGCATTCCGATTTCCTATGACCTTCTTCATTACAGTTGAAGCAAATGGTTCCCTTCTTACACCTTTCAACCTTGTATCTAAGCTTTCCGCAATTTCGGCACTTCCAGCAGTCGCCAGCATGCCTCTTGTTGCCACACTTAGGACATCTATCATCGTTGCGCGGTGTGTTGTTGGTAAGAGCATTTGCATTCCCCTTTCTCTGGTTCTGACGGCGATTGAAATTCTTCCTATTATCACCTCTATCTACACGATCACCGTCTCCCTTTCTTTTCTCACCAACACGGGCTTCATCTTCCCTATCCTGAATTATCTGTCCAATGAGTTGGTAAGCCATTCGAACAGCATCATCAATGGTCAGTGGTTTAGATGATGTCATGTCCCCCCGGATATTCTTGGTCAACCCTTTAATATATTGTTCAATTCGGATCTCTTCGGGTTCCACCAATCGAGTACATAGCAAGGAGTACATGTCATGTCCACACCTTTCATTCTCAAATGAATCAACTCTTCTTCTAACCTAATGATCACACAACGGGGATAGAATTCCAAAGTCATCCACTTCTTAATTTCAGCCCAAGGAGTAGCATTAGCAACATCAATACCCATGAAAGCAATTCTCCCGTTCCACTAAGTCAACGCACGACCTTTAAGATTAGCCATAGCAAAAGTCACCTTATCTTCCTCCTTACACTTACTAATCTGAAACACCGACTCAATCTTCTCAATCCACTGGCTTAATCCTACAGCACCTTCAGTTCCATTAAAACGTAGAGGTTCACACTTCATGAACGCCACATAAGTACAGCCACCAACTTCATGTGCATTAGTTCCAAGTCCTCCTATATTTCCTCCGGCATTAGCATTCACATTGTTAGCATTCACATTCACATTAGTACCACCAATTCCACTACCGCCAGCTCCACTACCGCCAGCTCCACTACCGCCAGCTCCACTACCGCCAGCTTCATTTCTAGCATTTGCCATAAATTCAGTCATAGATGCGGTAACTTGCTCCGTAATAATCCTACGTACATCATCTTCAGTCACATCTTTCTTGGGCGGCATAGTTCTATAATTTCACAATTTCAAAGTATTAAGCATTCACCCAATAAGGGATTCATATAATATGGATTGAATTCATAATCAAGATACAAATAAGGCACAATATGGAATTCAAGACAAGATACATATTTCTTTGGATTTGAAACAAAAGCATTGTCTTAATTACATCCCATATAAAAATTCTAGCACTATACATACTCAAAATTTGTGCCAGGTCTACTACTAACAAGTCGGTTCAGTCAAAGCTACAAAAGATACAAAGGTCACTACTAAACACAGACTGGTCTACTGAGAACCGCCAGATGGTCCATCATCCATCGTCTTCTGTATCTTTGTCGGATGATCACTAGACACATCTTCAGCTGGGCGCTTACGGATCACTCCTCTTTCAACCATGTCAGCTTAAAATCTACTATTCCATCCCACAGATATATTGAACTCCTTCTCAGCTTTCTCACGCATCGAAAGAGCTACATTCAACTGAATCTCCATAGAATTCACCTTTTTATTAATAGCAGCAAACTCACCACTTTCTAACACAGATAACCTCCTAAAAGCCTCATTCAAACCACGCTCTACATCAGTCAAATCCAAACTAAGCAATTCCCGCTATTTCTCCCCAACCTTAGTCTTCGACTCCAAATAAGCAACATGAGTCTAAACAACACCTAATCCAATCTCTGTCATACTACTCTCAACACGGGAAGCATCTAAATCACGTCTCAAGGCCCATGGTGCAAGACCATCCATATGAGTAGCCTCTCGAGTACTAGACGACTCTCCTATCACACGTCTACGAGTAGCAATACCATCAGTACCGTCAGGTGTGTTATCATCCTCATCCTCCTCTAATTCAGAATCAGATTCAGACAATTTAGACATTTCATCTCTAGGTAGCTCAACCTCAGAATCAGAAAAATAAACTGGTGGGGGTAAGGGCTCGCCCTCTGGAACATCATTAGGGTAAATAAGCTCGGCTTCCTCATCATCATCAACCTCATCGTCTATACCTATATCCTCCTCGACATCCTCGTCGTCAGTCTCATCATCTAAATTATTTTTACCGAATCTCATCACCATCATTCTCAATATCAACATTATCAATCTCATTCTCTGTCATATCAACCTGAGGGGCAATCTGATCTCCTAGTCCTATCTCGGGCTCGGGATCCTCAAATGGTTCCTCCTCATCATCCATATCATAATCTACTAAGTCTAAGTAAGGATCATCATCTACATTAGGTTCGGGAATAGCATGGTTCTCTACAGGAATATTAGGGTCGGCCATGACAATCTGCATTTATATATATATCTCGTATTAGGATAACATACTTATTAAACAATTACATACCGAAATCACGATATATACATATATATAAATTAAATTATATATATCAAAATATATATCTTCTCAATAGGGCTTGTTGGTAACGTCGGAGATCTTTGGCACCGTTATAGTCAAAAGATTTTTCAAATATTTTCTCCAATGTTCATAGTTAAAAGATTTTGGAAAGTTTTGTTCAAAACCTTGGTTTTTAAAATCTTTCGTTCTCTATAACGAGAGCTCTGGTACCAAACTGTAATGTTGATCCCAAACTTAGATCGATTAGCTTTGTGTATACGAGATTAGATCAAGTAATACACATAGAGAAACCTTTGTATATGCTTTGTAAACCTAAGTGTTATGCGGAAATTAACACTTAAACAAGAACACACAAGATGTAAACAAAACTTTCACTTTGATTATGAATGTCGAACTTGCTTACAATGAAAGATGTTTACGAATGAAAACTTATATGAAAACTTGATATTGAACATTAACCTAAAGGCCTTCTTTTATAGATACAAGAAGCCTTGTACAATAATCTACGTATCAACTATTCTAGGTAAAGATAAATATAGAAAATACATTGTCGTTTCTATCCTTACTAGAAGTATTCTAGAATATAATAAACGTGTAGATTATATCTTCCATCAGTGCTTGTCTTCAATGTGTCAACGCTTGACTTTATCTTGTCAACGCTTGAGCTGTCAGCGCTTGCTTTGTTCTTGTCAACGCTTGAATTGTTCTTGTCAGCGCTCAAGTGATCTGGCCTTAATTTATTCCCAACAATCCTCCCCTAAACTTGATATCCACTCTTATGATCAAGTTTCTGAATAAGCATTAAGAACTTGGAGGAGTCTGACAAACCTTCTTATATTGATAATGAATAAATCTGATCAAATCTTTTGCCACGTCACTTGAATAATCTATTTCCAGCTGAGTATCCTTCATCTTTTCCAAAACATTCTTGGATATGAAATACTGAGCATCCACAAGTAGATACTCAGCAAACTTTGTAGAACTCAAATGGTATACACCAGCAGCTGAATATAACCTCCATTGAAGACCACTGAGGTCATCTTCAAGATCCTTCCATATTTCAGGATCTTCCTCTTTTGTCCCACACATTCTTTTGAATGTGGTCCAAAGTTTTATTCCATTAGCTGAAGTTGGTGCTTCAGCCTCATACTTGGTCTCCAGCAACCACCAAAGGTCCACCAAGTCTTCTCTATCACAACTTGCAAATAAAGATATGAGAGTGGTAAAAGTGTGTACCTCCTTGCCAAATCTACCAATCTTCCAGAATCCACATTCATCTTCTTCATAGCTCACAATTGGATTCCTGAATCTAATGGTAACACTTGCACCATATCTGAAGCTTCTAATGGGGAGAGCTTGAGGCTCTTTCTTATAACTGCTTCACTTGGATATAGTGGATCCATATCTTTTGGAAACTCAAATTTAAATCCCTTCTTCACTGGCCTGGGAATCATCATAGCTTTCTTGATTTCCATTTCTTCTGCAAGTTGCTCCTTTCTTTCATCTGAAAGAAGTCTGAGAGTGTTTGCTTCCTGCACTCTCGCCCAAATGGGATAAGCTCTATGTTCCAACTCATCAAATGTCAAAGCCTTCAACTTCTGATGTGTCCATCCAACTCCATGACATCTGAGCAACATAAAGTAGAGCTCCATTCTATCCCTTTTTAACTCTGAGAGAATATTGCTTCCCTTGTGTTTCAAAATCACCTTACAATCCTTCTGAACTCTAAGAAGAAGCTCCAATCCCCATATTTGATCTGAAATGGTCAAGTCTGGATTATCCATGCAGCTTTCTTCCTAAGAATTATACATTTGAACCACCTCTGGCATGTCAAAGTCAACCTGCAATTTCAATTCTCTCAACTTTTTCCCTAGCAAGCTCATCACCATACTCAAGCCTTTCAGGTTCTATAATCATCACACTTGAGTCTGAGCTAGCTCCATCACTTTCTTCTTCAGAAGTCACAACAAATGGTGACTTCTCCTTTTCATCTTGTTCCAGCATTTGTTCAGCCAATCTTCTATCAAATTCAACTTGGGCTGCATCCTTTGGAACAATCTCTTCTACCAATTTACCCTTACCCTTATCTGATGGTGCAATAGTTGGTAAGGTAGATGGTAATACCTGAGTAGAAACTTCCTTGATGATAGATGATGACTGGGATACATCACCTTCATGAGCAGGTCTGTCAACGCCCAAATTTATCCTATCAGCGCCCAAAATACTTCTATCAGCGTCCAAATTTGCCTTGTCAACGCTTAAATATTTTCCCTCAGCGCCTTGTGTAACCTCTCTCAACATAGCTGCAAATGATAAATTTAGATTGGTTGGAGAGATTAAGGACGTATCAAAACCTGTTTGTTCCTTCAAAGTTGTAAGGGCTTCAGCAACATCCATTGATTGACCATCCTGGCTGCCCTTATCACTCAGATTTATTTGATCTTCCTCCCCTTTGGAAGACTCCTCCATACCCCTTCTAACATGATCACTTTCCAAAACAACAATCCTCTCCCTCAATTGCTTGATTTCAAGGCCTTGTGAGCTGACAATTTGTACTAAGTCTGCATTTTGCTTTTGCAAGCTAATGCAGACTGCCGTCAATTCCAAAAGAGTCATTGGTTCCAGTCTGCCCTCTTCTGAAATGGGAATTTGACCTCCCAAGTCAGATTCATTGGGCATGGATGAGGACTTAATTATGGTGGGACTGCCTTGGCCAGCATCTAAGCCAGAACCAATAGTCCCAGCCTCATCCAGGTCACCAGCCACACTTGTGGTGATGGTTCTCTCTGCTTCATGGCTAGGACCACCAGAGGAGAACACTCCAGTAGTCCTTTGGCGTTTCATCAACCTATATTCAGGTGGTGTGGAAGATGGTGTGGAAGAATGAGTAGATGTGGGTTGGTTAAGGGGTGTTTGGGATTGTGAAGGTTGTGTGTCAGCGTTGGAAATAGGCACATCAACGCCAACATTTGATGTGTCAGCGTCAAAGGGTTCTTGGTTAATTTGCATTTGTTCAGGTGAGGGTAAAGGTTCAGGAATGGGTTCAAGTTGTGGTTGAGGGTCAATTTGAGGTTGGGGGTCTGGTTGGGGTTGTGCTGCTGCAATAACAGCAAGCATGGCTGGGGTTAAAGGTAAGTCTCTATGGGGTGGTGAATCCATCTTCATAAAAATAGCTTTCTTTTGCTCAAGGATCTTATAAAAATCATTGTGATCCCTTGAGCAGTAACCTTGATCATCAAAAACCATTTGCAGAAAACGGGGATAAGCTAAAGTCATTTTTGTCCCCTTGTTTTTACACATCCCTTCAAAAATCATTTTAGAATAGTTATATTTTTGCCCTGTTGCAATGCACACAATAGCACTGGCAATGGATCTATTGATCTCATTGTGTGCAGTACATTTGGGACTCAAACATTGAAGGAGGATGTGGATGAGGTACTTCCAAGCTGGGGGAAATTCCTGCTTATGATACTTGTTAAGAGTACCTTCATCAGGAAAAGGATATCCCAAAGCCCTAAGCCCTTGTTCTATTTCATTTATGGGAAGGGTGACTATACCATCAGCATCATCAAGATGCAAGGCTTGGTGTACCAAAGCCTCAGTAACCACCCAAGACCTCCCATGAACAATAGAAGTTAATGTGGTCACTCCATTAACTGTTGAGGAACTGACAGTGTTCCAAAACTACTTGATGTGTGTGACTGGAATGAGTGGTGCATGAGAAAGAGCATACCTTAGTGGGGATGCGTTCAAATACGCCACCATTTGTGTGTATTGAGGAAACAGATCATTATCAGCTTCAAGATAAGCAATCATGTTGTGTTGTGATCTGAACCCCAATGCCAATTCTGCTGAGTTAAACTTTGGTGCCATTGATGAAAGCTGTTAATTTGAAGTGTAGAAGATGAGGTTGATAAGAGAAAAAGTGTTAGAAAAGAATTATAGATACCCTGTTTAAAATAGGAGCCAAATTTATAGGAGAGAAAGAATGCATGTGATTGGCCCAAAAATAGGCAAAGATTTTCAAAAATCAATCATGAAAATATTGAAAAAGTTATAAGTTATCTCATGCATTAAATGAAAGTAACAACTCCTAAAATTACGGCTTGAAAATTTGTCAAAAAGTAACAACTGGGTAGGTCCCATTGAGTGTCAACGGTCAAAAACAACCCATCAACGCCCAACGGCTATAATATTGTCAACGTTTGCCTAAAGCCATGTCAGCGTCCAATTTGGTCACAACAACGCTTGGAAAATTCTTGTCAGCGTCCAAAAATAAAATTGTTTTAAAAAGTGAAAAATGACCTTAACAAGTAATTTATCCTAGAGAAGATAACCAAAAGCTGATAATTATCATAGGGCGGCAAGCACTGTCCAGTTATGCACACTTGCATAAGCAAGATAGACATAACAGTCCTCTAGTGTCCCTTGCTAACCAAAATTCTTAACAACAAAGTTACCTTATAAAATCCTTGTTACTCCCAGGTAAATCCCATATCAAAATCATTCCCAAGTCTCCCAACAGACCACAACCAATTCTAGGCCAAAAATGTCTTGGCAGCATGCAAAGTTGATATACTATACATGCTACAGTGCCTCATGGTTTAGTAAAACTAACCCATACTCACCTGTGGACACAATCTAGAATTGTGATAAGAGTATCATATGGATACCCAAAAATCCTAAAAGTTCCTAAAACCTCCCCTTAAACTATGATACAAAAAGTTTGCTAAAATCATGCATGAACATAAAAAATTTATGTCAAGATAGGAATGAAACATTCCAACCATCATCCATAAATAAAAACTTGTCCAAATGCTACTCCATTGATCCATAAGCAACTCTGTATCCAATGGTATACTACTAACACCAGCTGCACATTTAGATTGAAAACCACAAAACTAACATTGTTGCTGACAACGCCCCGATAACACATGACAGCGTTAAGGGAAGCTTTGTCAGCGTTTGACAATTATATTGCTGACAGCGTTGCAAAAACACTTATCAGTGTTCAAACAACCTTTGTCAGTGTTAGAAAAATATAGTGGAAAATCTAAATCATCAATAAGACCAATAATAATAATGCATCATCTTGTACATACTTTTACAAAAAGAATCCAAAACACATATTAAGTGAGATTAACCATTCCAATACTTGTTACCAAGTATTGAAATCTCCCAGCATCAAAAGGTTTAGTTAATAAATCTGACACATTTTCCTCAGTGTCAACCCTATCTGGTTGTATTAAACCTTTCTCAAAGCAATCTCTTATAAAATGGTGTCTAATTTCTATGTGTTTAGTTTTAGAATGATGTACAGGATTCTTAATGATGCATAAAGTACTATTATTGTCAACAAATATCTTAGTATGCATGAAATTATACCCATAATCCAATAGCTGGTTCTGAATCCACAACACTTGACCACAACATGCTGCTGCAGCCACATACTCTGCTTCAGTTGTAGAATTAGCCACCACTGTTTGTTTCTTGCATTGCCAAGATATTAACCTACTCCCAAGAAACTGACATCCACCAGTTGTGGATTTCCTATCAAACTTATCACCTCCATAATCACTATTTGAATATGCAATCAGCTCCAATGGTGAATCCTTTGGGTACCACAAACCAAGACTGGGATAACATCTTAGGTACCTAAAGATCCTCTTCACAGCATAAAGGTGACATTCTTTGGGAGTCACTTGATGGCGTGCACAAGCACACACAGCAAACATAATGTCAGGTCTGGAGGCAGTAAGATACATCAAGGATCCAATCATGGACCTATAGTGCCTGACATCAACATCTTTCCCATCTCCAATCTTTCACCAAGGGTGTTCTCTATCCATAGGAGTAGTAGCCCTCTTTTCATGTGGAGAAAAGCCAAACTTCTTCAAGATCTCAGCAACATATTTGTCCTGGGAGATGAAGATACCATCCTCTTTCTGCTGAACTTGTAAACCTAGAAAGAAGTTCATCTCCCCCATAGCACTCATCTTGAATTTGTCTGTCATAAGCTTGGAGAAATCCTCACTCATCTTTGGATCAGTGGACCCAAAAATGATATCATCAACATAGACCTGCACAAGCAGCACATCCTTGCCTTTCTTCTTTGTAAATAGTGTCTGATCTATGGTGCCCCTCTTGAATCCATTGTCCACCAAATAGGTAGACAGAGTACCATACCATGCTCTAGGGGCTTGATGAAGGCCATACATAGCCTTTTTGACTCTATACACTTTATCTGGATGCTCTGGATCTTCAAAACCTGGAGGTTGCATGACATATACTTCCTCAACAATGGTGCCATACAAGAAAGCACTCTTGACATCCATTTGATAGACTGTGAAGCCCATGCAGGAAGCATAGGCTAGAAAAATCCTAATAGCTTCAATCCTTGCAACTGGTGCAAAGACCTCCTCATAGTCTATCCCCTCCTCTTGTGTATAACCTTGAGCCACTAACCTTGCCTTGTTTCTGACCACAATACCTCTTTCATCTCTTTTGTTCCTGAGAACCCATCTTGTCCCTATAGGTCTAACATATCTAGGACAATCAAGCAGCTCCCAAACATCCTGAATTGCAAATTGGTGAAGCTCATCCTGCATTGCTTCCACCCAACTTGGTTCTTTGAGAGCATCAAATATTTTCTTGGGTTCTTCTTGTGACAAAAAACATGCAAACAAACATGCTTGCACAAGAGGGGTATCAACCTTCTTGTGTATATTGGCAATAAACCCACCAAGACCTTGATGAGATCTTCTAGTTTGAACTGGAGTCATAATATCACCAATGATCTGAGATGTGGGGTGATTCTTCATTGTGGAAGTGAGAACCCCTCCTTCAAAGAGTCTGGTGTCCTCAACTTCACGCTCCATGTTGCCAATATCTTCTTCATCAGACTCTCTTTGATCAACATGAACCTCTTCATGAAGATTGGAAGGTCCACCTTGTTCAAAACTGGAAGAGAAAAGATGCCCATAAGAGTTTTCAACGTCTGAATCTTGTTTGTCAGCGTCTGGGCTAACAACGCTTGAAATGTTGTTGTCAACGTCTGAGCCATCAACGTCTGAATTGGTCTTGTCAGCGCTAGATTTGCCTTTGTCAGCGCCTGGAGAACCATGCATGTTTGTATCTGGTGGTATTTGGAAACCACCATTATCTTGTCCAGCAGCAGCAGCAGCAGCAAAAGCATCTGTCCAAATGGGAATTGTGACATATTCAAATGTAGGATATGCCTTTTCTGCTTGTGATCCAACCCTCTCATTAACCTGTGTACCTGAAACATTAACAACTTGTTCCTCCACAACACTTGAAGTTACCTTCATAATGTCTGGATTAGTGACAGGCATATAATTTAAAGTTCTAGATAAGGGTTCCAAATCAAACAACCAATTAGGACTACTTTCAGGATCACTAGGTTTATTTTCTAAGAACCTAACATGTACTCTCTCAACTATACGTTTGTCCTCCTTAAGATAAACCCTATAACCCTTGCTCTGGACTAAATACCCCATGAAGTAACCCTCATCACCTTTTGCACTAAATTTCCCTAAGGCATCACTAGTATCTAGTACTACTACATGACACCCAAAAGGTCTGAGAAAACCAATATTAGGTTTTCTTCCCCAAAGTAACTCATAAGGTGTTTTGTTCTGAATTTTGTTAACCAATGCTCTATTTTGCACATAGCATGCTGTATTAACAGCCTCAGCCCAAAAGGCTATTGGAAAGTGAGCATCAGCCAACATTGTTCTGGCTGCTTCAATTAGGGTTCTATTTTTCCTTTCAGCAACCCCATTTTGTTGTGGGGTTCTAGCAATGCTAAATTGCCTAGTAATTCCTTTCCTGGCACAAAAATCATCTAGCTTCTTGTTCCTAAATTCTCCACCATTATCACTCCTAAGCATTTTAACCTCATTTCCAGTCCTTTTCTCAATCTGAGTGATAAAATCAATAAGAACATCAGTTGTGTCACTCTTCATAGCTAGAAAGAATGTCCAAGTAAACCTAGAAAAGTCATATGTGACAACAAAGCAATATGACTTACCATTCAAACTTTCTATATTTGTTGGACCAAAGAGGTCCATGTGAAGCATATGAAGAGGTCTGGAACTAGTATGCACCTATTTGGACTTGAATGAGACCTTGTGCTGCTTGCCTTTAAGACATGCAACACAAGAGTGGTCATTATGGAAGGCCTTCTCAGGCAAACCATCAACTAAACCAAGCCTCACAAGTCTGTTTATATTTTTAAAGTTTATGTACCCTAGTCTCCTGTGCCAAAAATTACTCTCATCTACTGAGGCCTTAGCATAAAAACAAGATATATTTGTATTCATTTTAATCCCGTTTAAATTCACATTATATATGTCCTTATGCCTAGGTGTTCTATACTCAATATATTTCTCATCAGGGATCTTAAAATCCTTGCTTAACACCAAGCACTCAGTATCAGTGAAAAGAACCTTATTTTTGTTATCACAAACTTGTGATACACTAAACAGATTATAATCCAGTTCTTTTACCAGGAAGACGTTCTCAAAACGCAGATTATTGGTGAGAAGGGTTCCTTTGCCTATGATAGTCCCGTATCCACCTCCAAAGTATACCTTGTCACCATCTTTAATAGGGGTGAAATTCGTCAGATAGTCTTCCTTCCCTGTCATGTGCCTTGAGCATCCACTATCCCAATATCCATAATCATTGATCTGTCTTTGAATGCCCTGCACATAAAGAAAACAAATTAGTTTTCTTTGGGAACCCAAGTCTCAGAAAACTTAGATTCATCTGGTTGTTCAATAAGAACAGATTTAGTTCTCACAACAACCCCATTCTCATCCTTTTTAGGATGAAATACCCAATTAACCCCAATAGGTTTTGTAATGACCTTTGAAATGTAATTAAATCTATTGCAAGTCATTGAAATCCTATTATCATTAGGGTTTTGATCTTTCTTGGGTCTCCATGTTAAGCTTGAGGAAGCTTTAGACCTCTTACCTTGTGGCTGCAAATATTTAGGTCTGGTCACGATTCTGTCAGCGTTAGAATTTGTCCTGTCAACGCTGAAATTACCCTTGTCAGCGTTGAACCTAGGGTTTGATACAGGAACCCATTGCCTATTTGACCAGGTGTTTGTCTTTTGAAAAGGTCTTTGTCCACGAGTGTTAGACCTTCTAGAAAATAATGGGGCAGGTCTAATCACTTGTGGACTTTGCTGCACACAAGGTTTGGGTATGACAACGTTTGACTTCCTAACAACGTTGACTTTCTTCCTATCAGCGCTGAAATTGTTCCTGTCAGCGTTGGCTTTGGGAGCGTTGACACACTTGTATGCCAAATGTGAAAAGCTACCACAAGTGTAACAGGCTTTCTTAGACACACCCTTAGGTCTAGAAGAGAAGAAACCTGTTCCATGATTGCTAACTTGGCTCTTGGGTGACCTATTATTTCTATACATCTCTGCATATTTAATGGTAGGTCTTCTAACAGTATTTGAGCCTAGGTCAACAGCTTTACCAGTGATTGGGTGAGTAACCTTAATGGGTGGTGATTCATTGGGACTTTCACATAGCAACCCTCCCTTAACAAATAAAGTAGGGTTAGCTTTCTTCCACTCATTTAGGTCAGTCAATTTTTGTTGATACTCTTCCACTGGAGTGACAACTCTTGGTGGAGGAATGAATTCCTCCTCTTGGCATTCTAGTATACCAGTCCAAGACAAATCCTTTCTAAGGACACCATAGAAGTCACCAGCTGGTGGTGGAACCAAAGAGTAATCATTCATCCCAATCCCAGTCATGTCCTTAGGATCCCTTTGTTTAGCTACACAGTCTCCTAGGGTTTGGGTGGCTCTATCAAATCTTTGAATTTTGAGGCCAACATTATCGTTATTCTTAATGGCCTCATCTAATTTAGCCTGTAATTCACCATTAACCCTTTCCATGATGTTTCTAATATCCATACTACCCTCTAACTCATGTTTTAAGATATTGATCTTATCTTTTAAATTAAATTCCATTTTCTTATATTCAGAAACGGTTTTCTCAGTTTCAGTAAGAGCTAGTTGGTAATTAACAATTTACACCTTTCAGTGCTCATATCATCTTTTAGTTTTAACACCTCTTTGTTAAGTCTTTCAGTGTTTAACCTACAACCTTTGCTACAAAAAGCATCATCATATACCTCATTATCAGATGAAGAGGAGGAGTATGTCATGAGAGCATATTCAACATGCTCTTCTTCTTCAATATCAGCAACCAAAGCTTTATCCTCTTCAGCATTCTTAGCCAGATAGCTCCAATCCCATCCTGTACCATCAATTCCTTGAACTGCAACCATGGCCTAGGAATCCTGAGCTTTAACAACCTGACTTGAGGGTTTACCAGCATCAGATCTTCTAGGAGATCTGCATTCCCTCATGAAGTGCCCCATACGATGACAGTTGTAGCATTCAACTTTGGATTTATCAAATCCAGTTGTGTCTTTAGCATTGAAGGTCATTCTGTTCCACCTATTTGCTCTTATACTAGCAAGAGCCATGTTCCACTTGATGTCCAACTCTTCCAAGTGCTCATCACTTATCTGCTCAAGGTCCTCATATGTAATCACTGAACCATTGGGCAAAGAAGCAATGTAAGCACACACAGTATCCAAATCCAAACCAGCATGTTTAATTCTTGGGGAGTCATTCATGAATGTGTCAGCGTCTGAATAGGAGACGTTGACAGGACTTGTTCCAGCGCTGACAAATGATGATCCAGTAACTGGATGCATAAAAGAGTCCTTCTGATTGAATTGACCTTCACTATGAGAGAAGAAGGCCATGTTGCTGGTGGTAGATTTGCTTCCATGCTCTGAAAGAGTTTCATCCTCCAACAGTCTTAGTTTGTTGTAGATGTCATCAAACGAGGAGCTCTTGTAAGTATTGTTGGCAAGAATAGATCTTGCCTCAATCTTCCATGCCTCACCAAGACTTTTAAGAAAGGTAGCATTGGTGTCAACATCACCAACTTGTGTCCCCATGAAGGACAACTTGCTTGTGATGTCAAGCAATCTGCTTCTCACACTACTCAGTTTCTCATTGGGTTGAGCTTTGAAGACAGCATAATCATGCAGAAGTTGCTTTTTCTTTTCTTCCTTAGTGTCTGCATTGCCACCATATGCAACTTCAAGTGCTTCCCAAAGATCCTTAGCAGATTCATAGCCTCTATATTTGTGTTGGTTTTCTTGTCCCAAAGAGACTTTCAGAATATTTAGGGCTTTCATGTCAACCCTTTTCTTTGCAATATCTTCAGCACCTACAGCTCGACCATCTCCAGGTTTTTCTCTCTTATCTTCATCAGGGCATCCTTCAACAGCTGATCTTTGAGTAATGGCATCAAGAATCTTTTGAGCCTTATTGAATGAGTTTCCATATTCAATAATCTCCCAGAGTGTGTAGTCATAAATCCCCAGATATTGTTCAAAGTTGAACTTCCATAAGTCAAAGTTGGTTGCATCAAGCATGGGAATCCTGATGTTTGGTAAGGGTGAAGAGGAGGTGGTTATTGCTTCAGACATGATGTTTTTAGGGTTTCTGAGAAAATTAGGGTTTTGGTGTTTTTAGGGTTCTGGTGTTCTTCAAAGATCAAAAGTTCCTCAACAAGCTCTGATACCACTTGTTGATCCCAAACTTAGATCGATTAGCTTTGTGTATACGAGATTAGATCAAGTAATACACATAGAGAAACCTTTGTATATGCTTTGTAAACCTAAGTGTTATGCGGAATTTAACACTTAAACAAGAACACACAAGATGTAAACAAAACTTTCACTTTGATTATGAATGTCGAACTTGCTTACAATGAAAGATGTTTACGAATGAAAACTTATATGAAAACTTGATATTGAACATTAACCTAAAGGCCTTCTTTTATAGATACAAGAAGCCTTGTACAATAATCTACGTATCAACTATTCTAGGTAAAGATAAATATAGAAAATACATTGTCGTTTCTATCCTTACTAGAAGTATTCTAGAATATAATAAACGTGTAGATTATATCTTCCATCAGTGCTTGTCTTCAATGTGTCAACGCTTGACTTTATCTTGTCAACGCTTGAGCTGTCAGCGCTTGCTTTGTTCTTGTCAACGCTTGAATTGTTCTTGTCAGCGCTCAAGTGATCTGGCCTTAATTTATTCCCAACATGTAACACTCTCAATTTTCGTATCGGTACAGCGGAAGGGCCTTTTAGAGTGTTACAGGATAGCACAATAACTCCAATCATAGACAACACATAAAAATGGTTGTACAAGGTTCAACATACATTCATTCGATAAAAAGTTTTAAAGTGTACAACAGGTCCCAAATTATACAGGTCATTAAGTTTACAAAACATAGATCGAATGAACATTTTTATTATTATGTGGGCCATTAGAGTCGATCTCCATCAGGATTACCTTCAAGCACCTGAGATAAAAACATGCAAAAATCATATAAGCGAATTCCGAGTGAATTCATAGAGTTTAATAAAATCGTTATATAAAACAATCGTTGAAATCAGAACACAAGTATAATATTAGAAGTAAGTCCTCGTATTGCTAGTCAGGCAATATATATATGTATCAAAGCATACATCTTAAACCGTCCATGAGACCGTAGCCTCAATATTACCATTATAGGTAATATTATTATCGTTATTCATATCGTTATAGGATCACATTAGATTCATTTGGATTATTATTAGCCGCATGACATTGTTACCTTACTATCACAACAACGGGCCGCGAACCCGACAAACAATTTGCCCATCTAAGTTTGCGTGTCGTCACAAAAATCACGCTATGTCAATCTTCTCATACATAAATTCGCTTACCAATCAATGTGGTACGACGGGGATCAACCGTCAAGGCGCGAACTAGGGTGATCGTACCCAAATAGTACTATCATATGCATAAGCGTCTACCAAATCCCGGTAGTTCACAATTCATGATAATGGGACTTTGAGTGACATAACCTAACTACTAATAATCTTTTTTATCTCGTTTATAGGGTCATAGCATCATTCGGGTCCATATCATTAAGCATACCATCGGGACTACTTGTGTTCTATTTTTATCAAAAACTAGCATGCTATCTCCCTCGCGGGTTTACAAATCATTTTATAAAACATTTAAAAGAGTGCGAGGCTATGAACTCACGTTGATAATGAAAGACGGATTATCGGCTACGGGCGTGCTTCGGTCACGGAAACCGAGATTATATCTTGTTTTTGGAAGACAACAACTTGATGAACACCAAATATATCTCTAAGATCATCAATCACCAAGATAGTTTGTTGAGAAATTAGCCCTAGGACACAAGCAAATCACCTCCTTTGTTGTTAATATGGCCACCAATCAACCAAGGCTTCAAGGTTTCTCCATAATATGGCTAGATAACATGTAACTTGTGGCTAGAAAAGATCAAATGGTGGTGTTGTATGGTGAAGTGGGACGGCAAGGGTAGAGAGAGAGAGTATGTGTGAGTTGTTTGCATGTATGAATGGAAGTAATGGGAAATGATGGTGGTTTAGCTAGTTTTGGTGGGTGAATAAGCTTCAAAGTGAAGCTAAGTTACAAGTGTAAGTAAACTTAGTGTAAGGATGCCACATCAAAGGATGTGGTGTCCCTAGTTTGGTCGTCCCTTTTAGTGGGGTGGGATAAACTAGTTTTTTCCCATCCCGCTAATTTACGGGTATTCCTCGATTCTAGTTTCCTCGATTTGCGTGCCCTCGGGTCGTTTTACGAAAAACGTTTTTATAAATTATGAATCAACGACACAAAACGAATCTAATAAAAATTGTCTCATCAAAAACGGAGTTCAAAAACGTAAATACGTAATCCTAAGGTTTCTGGTTTAGTCGTAAAGGACGCTAAATTATGCACGTAAGCCCAAATTTAAATCCGTAAATTGTGAGTTCATCAACCAACACAAAAATAAGTTTCAAAATATTATACGAGAAAATAATTTACTACCTGAAAATGTTAGATTGTCACAATTGGTTCTACAACGGGTTCGACAATTGGAGTTTGTTCTTCAATCAAAGGACTTTGGTTTCCTTGACTTTGACGACGTTTACGAGCTCGTTTTTCTTGATTACGAGTTAGCATAAACTTGACGAAGAATGGGAGGTGAGCAAAGAAGATTCTTTTTGGGTGTTTTGTAGATTTTCAATTTTTTTGTGTTTTTGATTGTTTTTAATTTTTTTTGGATTTTGTGTATCTTCGTAGACAACAATCTACCAAATCTCTCCTCGAATCAAACTCTTGATTAAAGAAGCCTTAAAAGAGTGAAAACGATCACGTGGAGTGAACGCCTTCGATTGACTTTATAACTTTGGTGAAAACCAAATTGTTCAAGAGGGTTTAATCACAAAGAAACCAAGCAAATATATATGATACGTAATAATACTTTGGGCGGCAAAACCCTCGATTAGCCTTCAATCTCAAAATACTCACAAGCAAGCGGGGAAACGAGGCGGCGCGAAGCACTTAAGAGCCTTTTTCCTTAGGGTATATTTTATAATACCGCCTCATACCCACCTTATAGTTTGTATTTTTCAAAATCGAGCTTCACGAAAGTATTTATCTATTTTTGCCTTTTTTTTCTTTTTGTTTGAGATTCGAATACAATAATTAGGAGATCAAATCCCAATTAAGGTTGTGTTTGCACACTTTTAGAGATATTTTGAATTTGTTTTGATACTTAATACAATATAGCAATAATAATTTCACAAGAAAAACGAAATAACCGATAATACGTATTAGTCGAGTTCTACTAATACAAATACTATTTATGGTTAATATTAAATACAAAATGACAAATTAATCACGACACACCTCCCCGGCAGCGGCGCCAAAATGATTGTAGGTAAATTACACCTTTTAGGAAAAAGGCGTAAAAGCGCAAAGTATTAAACAAATGATTTAGAAAAATCAAGTGTTAATGACTCAATTAAGTTCGTTTCCCAAGGAGGTATAGGTGTGTGAAAAACTTGTAATTGATTTGAGATCAATATTTGAAAGAAGGGGATGAGAAAATAGAATGACGGATACGTGAAAATTATTACTACGACGACTAAATTATAAACCGTAAAAAGAGCTAAAATAAAAATTAATTCTAAAAATTCCCAAAAGATTACCAAAAATCAAATTAAATTAACTAAGAGTTTACAAATGATCAAAACTTTTTAAAACCTTTTAATTAATTAAATAATAAATTTTAAATGCTAATTAAAGCCCTTAAAATCAAAATAATTATTAAAAAGCCCAAATAAAGATTTTTCACTTTGTAAACCTCTAAAATGACTAAATAAGAATAAAAACTATTTTTATGAATTTTAAAACTAATTAAAAACTATTAAAACCTTAAAATAATTCTGGAAATTAGATAAATGATGATAAAATTAATCTAAGTGTTGCAAAAATCCTATTTTAATGTATTAGACCTAAGAGAAA
Organism: Glebionis coronaria; assembly: GCA_025667525.1. Classification (NCBI taxonomy): domain Eukaryota; kingdom Viridiplantae; phylum Streptophyta; class Magnoliopsida; order Asterales; family Asteraceae; genus Glebionis; species Glebionis coronaria. Next base: position 195,764,710 of record CM046878.1, read on the forward strand.
TATAAAAAGTGCAAAATTATGAAAACTGAAATTTAATCTATACTACATTATAAAGGGTGTATCCCTTTGGTTGAAATGTTGAAAGTATATAGAATGGTTGAAAAACAATTAATGCATAATGGTTGAAAAAAAGTAGTTACTAAAAAAACACACCAACCTAAATAAATTTCAAACAAAAATAACTTATTAAATCAACCATCAAATAAATACCTCCAATCCACTCACCCTCCCAACTCACTCATCTACACTTTTTTTAACCCTCTCACCTAAAAAACACACACAATAAACCTTATTCATCTCATATAAACTCCACCGCCGCCATCATCACCTTCATCACATCATTCACAACATCTCAAAAAAAATCCAAGCATTACAAAAACCATCACGCCACCCACCCAAACCACCAAAGTTGCAAGACCGCCAAGACCAATGATTACTAAAAAGGTCTTTTGAGATTAGAGGTATTCTTTTAGTTCTATAATAGATCTGTATCTATTAATTAAGTTTTGAAGGTTTATATATAGATTGTTGATTTTTTTTGTAGATCTAGATTTTTAGCAAAAGTATAACGTTTGCGCTGGCGTCACCGTCTCAGAAAAAAATCTTACAGTCGCCGACTGAACCTGCTAGCCCGATGAACTGTTTCCGTGACGGAAAAACTTGTCGCCTACACATGGTATGTATGTTTTAATATGTTGCTAATAATTAAAAATTTCATTGTTTTCTATAGACATCTATATTTTTTCACATCTAAGTTAGTATATATATTTATTATTCTTATAGTTTTGTTACGCAAGAAACCATTGCATCAACTAATGTTGCTTGAATATGAGATGACGTCATCAAAGATATTTTTTTAGATGTGTACTATTGTTATAAAGTTGTAAGTAAAATACTTATAATTCTATAATGTAATCTAAAGTTTGTTTGATAATAATTTGTTAGAAGTTTATTTGGCAATTGTAAGCTTTTTAATAATCTCACTAATTTGTATAGTTGTTAGTAATTTATAGTAAATCTATGCATTTTTTGTTTTGTTTTAATTTTTTATAATTTAGATTTAAATATGTTTGGTGGTTTTTAATAAGTGTGAAAACACTGATCCTTTTACCACTTATTTCCAATAAAAACAAGACCAAAACGTGTATTTTATGTCGTAAAAGTCGGGATTATGCGTGGTTTGTGTTTTTATTGTGTTTCAGGATAAAAATATGAAAAAAGAAGAAAACATGGGCTATCACGGGCTTTTATCGAAGAAAAAGACAAAAGACGAAGTCAAAAGATCAAGAGTGCAAAAAGAACGGAAGTCCAAGACTTATTCTGAAGATTTATCGAAGAAAAAGTCTAAAGACGGAAGTTTAATGAAATCGAAGAACTCAAGTCTCATTATAGAAGGAAATTATAAGACAAGTTCAATTTATATCGACAAATCCTGAGACGACGTCGAGAAAGACAAAGAATTTAAATCGAGTCGAGAAGAGAAGAAAGAAAGAAGGAAGCAACACATGCACTCCCCACCTCCTATATATACTCTCCTAATGTGTCATTAGGAGAGTGTTAGTGTTAGTTAGTTAATTAGTTAATTGTCAAGTTTTATTTTTAAGTTTGTTTTTATTTTTTTTCTCTCTAGTTTTTCAAGCTTATCAAACCTTCATTAATCTTGTAATCTTTGATCTTAATCTTTAAATTAATCAAGTTTATTTCATAATTCTCATTCTACCTTTCTTAATAATCTATTGTTTTTTATTAATAATCATGTAGTTGGTTTAATTTTGTTAATGATGTGATTGTTTTGATTATTTGATTTTGCTTATTGAGTTGGTATGTTTAGAGTTTTTAAATTAAGGTGCTTATTTGCTTAATTTTTATGTTTATTAATTTTAAAAATAAGTTGATTTTGGTAGCTTAATATTTTTATAAATAGTTTATTTCTTAAATTTTGCTTATTTAGTATTTTTTTAAAAGTTTTAAAATCCTAGCTTATTTACTTTTTCTAAAAATCTTTTTGGTTAAAGTTTTGGTTTAGTGCTTATTAGAGTTTTGCTTATTTGCTTATATTTATTCTTATTCATATTTTTCCTAAAACCCTTTAATTCCATATAAGAGATTTGAGCCATATTCCGGATATGCTCCATTTTCCCCAATTCCGGATAAGGATACTTTCCTTATTCCGGATATAAGTCATCTATAGATTCTTATTCGGATTTTTCCCAAAACCCTTTAATTCCGTATAAGAGATTTGAGCCATATTCCAGATATGCTCCATTTTCCCCAATTCCGGATAAGGATGCTTTCCTTATTCCGGATATAAGTCATCTACATATTCCGGATAGTTACTTTAATAAACATTCTGGATAAGCTCCCTCAACTCACATTCCGGATAAAGAGAAAAAACCCACATTCAGGATAGTGTGATATTCACACATTCCGGATAACCTTTGGATTCAAGATTCCGGATTAGAGCAGGAAAGACATATTCCGGATAAGCATCCGGATCATATATTGCGGATAAGCATCAAGAGACCAATTGCGGATAAACCTTCGAAGGACGGATTTCGGATAAGAGCCACGAAGACGGATTCTGGATAAGGGAAAGTTTGCGAATTCCGGATAAGCCTTGGAAGTATATATTCTGGATAAGCATTTGTAGCAATTTCGGATATCACACCGAAACCCAATTCCGGATAAGCCTTCATCATAGATTCCGGATAACTCAACTTTTATGCATTCTGGATAAGTGCAAGAAATCGATTTCGGATTAGAAGTCAATTACACATTCTGGATAAGGATTATTTTCCAGATTCCGGACTAGCTGTTTATATTCGTTCGAGTTTCATCTTCAAGTATTATCTTTTCTCGCCAATTAAGGTCAGCTTGTTTTACTTTATTTTTATCTTGTTATTCAATTATTTTAGTGTTTCTCTCACGAGTAGAAATAGATAACTCTAAGCTCCCCCTTTTAGTTACCAAGACCAATAATTCCACCCTGAACCGTGATCAATTCGGATTGAATCGAGTACGAACAACACTTTCAAGAGCATACAAAACCATAAATCAAATGGCGCCGCTGCCGGCTCTTTTCGTAAAGATTAACGGTTTTTAGTAAAAAAAATTGGATTTTAGGATCCGTTCTTTAGGGAACGTTATTTTCAAGCACAAAAATTTTCAAAAAATCCAAAAAAAATATAGAATTTTCAAAAATACAAAAACAATAAAAAAGATAAAAAAACCAAAAATATTGTTTTTCATTTTAGTGTATGCGTACTCGGTCTACGTCTTATCCTGAGCCCGAGACTCTTAGAGACATAGATATGGCCGGTGTGCATAACAATAATAACAACCTACCACAACCCAATTTGAATAACAATAACAACAACAACAACAATGTTTCCCCACTCGACCTACGAACAATGGAGGAGCTTTGTCAACCAACCATGAACGGACGCGGAGGACCGATTGCGCTGATGCAAATCACGGCTCCTGAATTTTCGTTGAAGCATCACATGGTCCAGCAAGTTCAAAACGCTTTCCCGTTTCGCGGATTACCGGATGATGATGCCAACAAACATCTCGATAAGTTCATCACCATCACTCAAATCATGAAACTGCCCGGTGTTTCCATGGATTTTCTTCGCCTTCACCTCTTTCCACACACTTTATCCCACCATGCCGAAAAATGGTTTGATCGTCTTCCCAAAAACTCAATTCATACATGGAATGACATGACTCAAAAAATTTTGTCGCGCTACTTTCCACCATCCATGGTCACTAGTCTTCGCAACCAAATCAGTGGATTCACTCAAGAACCTGATGAGTCGCTTTTCGATGCTTGGGAACGATATAATGTCTTGATCGACCGTTGTCCAAACCATAACATGCTCCCCGTTACTTGGATTGATACTTTCTATAATTGTTTAACTTTTCGTGATCGTGATACGATTAATGCTGTCGCCGGTTGTACATTCATGAAGAGAAGATCAGAAGAGTGTAGAGAGCTTATAGAGAACATGACCACTCACCACAAAAATTGGGATTCATCTGCATCTTCAAGGAATAACCAGAGGGACAATGTTTCTTCTACATCATCCAACTCAGAGATAACCGAACTTACTCGACAAGTAGCTGAGATGAACAAAAACTTCTTAACCATGGCCACAAACCAATTTTAACAAGCTAAAGTTGTAGCAACTTCTTGTGAGATTTGCGGGGGTTCTCATTCATACACCGATTGTCCTTCTACTCATGACAATCCGGAAAATGTGTATGCCGCTAATGGTAACTATTCCAAAGGAGGCTATCAGGCTCGCCCTCAAGGAGACTGTCACTTGCTAAGTTATCGTTCCAACAACTTTCTATCTCCACCCGGTTTTCCTCCTGTAAACCAAAACCAAAACAATTTCAACCGTAACAATCAAAGCCAACCTCTATCTACCAATCAATATCAATCCCACAGAAACCCATATCCACCTCAGGGAAATAATCCAGCTTACCAAGCCCCACCTCTCAATCAACCCACGGCATTGAACCAAGACCTCGAAACTTACATGAGGACCAATAGAGATATGGTGACCAATCTTCAAAGCCAATTCATTAACTTGAAGGGTGACATGGAGAAACAAGGGAATGATATTCGAGCTGAGTTAAGGAATGACATGGCGAAACAAGGGAATGATCTTCGAGCCGATATGAGAAATTCTATGAGCAATCAAACGAACAACTTAAGGGATATGATGGCTAGTTTTTTTCCCAAGTAATCAAGCCTCTGGTTCGGGTTCTCTTCCGAGTAACACCGTTGCTAATCCAAGAGGGGAGATGAAAGTAATCACCACCCGAAGTGGCAAAGGTTTAAAGGAACCCGAGATTCCTACACCTACACCGATGATTGTGACAAAGGAAAACGAGTCCCCTTCTCTAATTCCTCCACCTTTTACTTCCACCCCTCCACCACCCAAGGATGTGAGTGAGAATTCCATTCCAAATCCTTCATCTCAACCCAATATACCTTATCCCTCAAGGTTGAGGAAAGAGAAGTTGAAGAACAAGGATGAAATTCAGGTTTCTAACTTTCTTAAAATGTTTAAACAACTGAATTTAAACATCTCCTTTGCTGAGGCTCTCGCTCACATGCCTAAGTATGCTAAAATGTTTAAAGATCTTCTCAGTGATAAGGAGAAACTTCTTGATATCGCCAAGACCCAACTTAATGAGAATTGCTCCGTAGTGCTCTTAAGTAAATTACCAACCAAACTTGGTTATCCGGATCGTTTTCTCATTCCTTGTCACTTCCCCGGGGTAGAGAATTGCATGGCCCTAGCCGATCTAGGAGCTAGTATAAACTTAATGCCATTAAGTGTTGGGAAACAATTATCTTTACCCGAGCTAGTCCCCACACGAATGACATTGGAATTAGCTAACCGTATGGTTGCTTATCCAGTGGGGATTGGTGAAGATGTCTTCGTCGGTGTCGACAAATTCACCTTTCCGGCGGATTTTGTTGTCGTTGACTATGAGATGGACCCCCTTGTTCCATTAATCGTTGGACGTCCATTCTTGAGGACCGGTCGCACTCTCATTGATGTAGCCGCGGGCGAATTAATCATGAGAGTTGGTGACGATAAAATCGTTTTCAACATGGGTAAACTTTCTAAGCAACCTTATGAAAACGAGATCGTTAATTTCATTGACGTTCTTGATGAGGCTTGTGAAGAGCATTTCAAAGACGCTTGTAAAAGTGGTTCTTCTTCTCTTTCCATTGTTGAGACCGTTGCCTCTATTGCTCCATCACTAACTCCATTTGGAGAAAGTGATTTCCTTTTGAAAGAATTTGAAGCAACTTTGGGCGATGTGGGCTTACAATATAACGATTCTCCCACCGATTGGGAAGAAGACATTCGTACCATTGAGAAACTTCTAAATGAGGACCATATTTCTCCACCTTCTCCTAAGGATGTTACAACCGATGATCCGAATTTGATTGAGCCTTCCATCAAAAATCCTCTGGATTTAGAGCTTAAGGATTTATCGTCTCATCTCGAATACGTTTTCCTTGAAGACACTAAGAAGTTACCCGTCATCATCGCAAAGGACTTGAAAGAAGAAGAAAAATCTCGACTTATTGACGTGCTGAAGAATCATAAGAAAGCAATTGCTTGGAAAATCTCTGATATTCGTGGAATTGATCCTCACTTTTGCACACATAAAATTCTCATGGAGGACGATTTTAAACCCACTATTCAAAACCAAAGAAGGGTGAATCCCAAGATCCATGACGTTATCAAAAAAGAGGTTATCAAACTTCTTGATGCGGGAATGATCTACCCTATCTCGGATTCACCATGGGTTAGTCCCGTCCATTGTGTGCCTAAGAAAGGCGGAATAACCGTTTTTCCCAATGAAAACAACGAGTTGATCCCTACTCGACTTGTCACGGGTTGGCGAGTTTGCATAGACTATCGCAAGCTCAATGATGCCACCCGCAAGGATCATTTTCCTCTCTCTTTCATGGATCAAATGCTCCAGCGTTTAGCGGGTAATGACTATTATTGCTTCTTAGACGGTTTCTCCGGGTATTTTCAAATTCCCATCGATCCTAAAGACCAAGAGAAAACCACATTCACTTGTCCTTATGGAACATTTGCTTAAAAAAGAATGCCTTTCGGCTTATGAAATGCTCCCGGGACTTTCCAAAGGTGTATGATGGCTATATTCCATGACATGGTTGAAGAAACTATGGAAGTTTTCATGGATGATTTCTCGGTCTATGGTGATTCTTTCTCTACTTGCCTTGCCAATTTAGAACGTATGCTCAAACGGTGTGAAGACACTCGTCTTGTTCTTAATTGGGAAAATGCCATTTCATGGTAAAAGAAGGCATTGTTCTTGGTCATAAAATCTCCAAAGCCGGTCTTGAAGTCGACAGTGCTAAAGTTGAAGTAATTGCTAAATTACCTCCACCTTCAACCGTGAAAGGTGTGAGAAGTTTCCTTGGTCATGCAGGCTTCTATCGTCGTTTCATTCAGGATTTTTCTAAGATCGCACGCCCGATGACCCACCTCTTAGAAAAAGATACTCCTTTAATCTTTTCTAAAGAGTGTATTATATCATTCAATCTTCTTAAGGATAAATTAACTAAGGCACCGGTCTTAGTTACCCCTAATTGGGAGTTACCTTTTGAATTGATGTGTGATGCTAGCGACTTTGCTATTGGAGCGGTTTCGGGCCAGAGAGTGAACGAACACTTCTAACCAATCCATTATGCTAGCAAGACAATGAAGGGGGCTCAATTGCATTATACCACTACCGAAAAAGAGCTTTTAGCTGTAGTGTATGCTTTTGAAAAGTTTCGCCCCTATCTTGTTCATTCCACCACCATTGTCTATACCGACCATTCCGCGTTGAAGTACTTGTTAACAAAGCAAGATTCTAAGCCAAGACTTCTTCGTTGGGTTTTGCTCCTTTAAGAATTTAAAATTGAAATTCGTGACAAGAAGGGAGCCGAAAACCTAACCGCGGATCATCTAAGTAGACTTGAGGATCCTTATCGAGGGGATCATTCGAATCAACAGATCAATGACTCTTTTCTCCTTGAAGCCTTAATGTCTATCAATTCTAATCTTGATGACACCGCGTGGTTTGCGGACATTGCAAACTACTTAGCTGGTGGAATTCTCAAGGAAGGGTTAACGTCCCAACAAAAGAAAAAGTTCTTTAAAGACATTAAGCACTATTTTTGGGACGACCCTTACCTTTTCAAACAATGTGCGGATCTTGTCATTCGTCGGTGTGTTGATGGGCCGGCAGCTTTACTAATCCTTGAAGCTTGCCATAAAGGACCCACCGGTGGTCACTTTGGTCCTAATTACACCGCGAAGAAAGTGTTCGATTCTGGATTCTATTGCCCCTCCATTTATCATGACGCTCATGAAATGGTTAAACGTTGTGATGCTTTCCAGAGACAAGGCAAGATCACACATAAAGATGAGATGCCTCAAAATTTCATACAAGAATGTGAAAGCTTTAACGTATGGGGTATCGACTTTATGGGGTCATTTCCATCATCTAAAGGGAACAAGTACATCCTCGTAGCCGTTGAATACGTCTCTAAATGAGGTGAAGCAAAGGATTTACCTACAAACGATGCGAGGGTGGTTGTGAACTTTTTGAAGCAGTTATTTGCTCGATTCGGTGTTCCTCGTGCTATCATTAGTGACCGCGGGACTCATTTTTGCAATGATCAATTTGCTCGAGTCATGGCTAAGTACGGTGTCAATCACCGTCTTTCCACCGCTTATCATCCCCAAATAAATGGTCAAGCCAAGATTTCTAACCGTGGATTGAAGAAATATTAGAGCGAACTGTGGGATAGCATTGTGCCTCGTGGGCTGATAAGTTAGATGATGCTTTGTGGGCTTTCCGTACCGTATATAAGACGCCGATTGGTTGCACTCCATATCATCTTGTGTACGGGAAGGCATGCTACCTCCCTATTGAATTGGAGCATAAGGCGTATTGGGCCTTGAAGTGGGCCAATTTTGACATCAACAAAGCCGGTGATCTTCGCAAGATTCAACTCAACGAGCTAAATGAACTAAGGAATGAAGCTTATGAGAATTCATTGATCTACAAGGAGAAAACCAAGATAATCCATGATGCAAGGATTAAGAACCGAGAGTTTCACGTTGGTGATCAAGTTTTACTCTTTAACTCTCGCTTGAAGATTTTCTCGGGCAAGCTAAAGAGCCGTTGGTCTGGTCCATTCACCGTCGCCAAAATCTTCCCTTACGGCACCATTGAACTTTCTCATCCAAATGGGCCGAATTTTAAAGTGAATGGCCAGTATGTGAAGCTGTACTTTGGTGAGGACATCTCACATGAGATGATTCCATCCCTCACCACGTTTCCCTTGAATTAGTTCTGGGTCTAGTCAGGCTCGTGATTCGGTTAACAAAAATAAGCGCTCCGCGGGAGGCAACCCGTTGATCTATCCTTTACCATTTTCATAATAAGTGTAGGGGGAGCTACCTAGGGTTTGTTGTCTTGTTTCTTATGATGTGCAGGGATTAAAGCTTCAAAGAGCACTTTTGATGACAATTGACGACCCGTGATCCCGTGTACCCGTCTTCCCGGTTCTATCCTTAACTGTCGTGATTCAATATTTCATATCTTATATGTTCACATTGAAATCACTATAGTCGTCCTTTCCTTAGCAAGATTTAAACGAAGTGCACAATGTCCTAAGTGTAGGGGAGTTTACTCCCACATTCTTAAACATTGAGGACAATGTTTATATCAAGTGTAGGGGGACTTCTATCGAAGTAAGTGGGCTTTTCCATTAATTTGTCCTCATTTTAACCGGAAAATTTGATTTTTCGGCATTTTTCAAAAATTTTAATCTATTTTGGCCTATTAGTCTAGTAGTATTTTCCTTTGTTATCGTTATTTACTTTCTGTGTTAGAATAAATTTTTAATAAAGTGGTTTTAAATTTTTCAACGTAACGAATCTTTTGACTCAACCCGAGTTTACTCATCCAAGTTTACTCCAGCTAGTATCCTTAACGTGTTTAAGTCAAGTTTTGCTAGGCTTTTATATAGGGAACTTTAAAACGCGAAAGTCTTAACTCTTACGGGTTAAGAACAAGAACTTTTCGCAAGTTCCTATAATTGATCCTAGAAAGTCGTTTATCAAGGGAACTTTAAAATGCGAATTCTAAACTTGAAAGAGTCTAAGAAGTTGCAAGATCCTATAGATGACTTGAAAACCCAAGACTTTGATTTAATTGGCTAAGCATCTACTAGTCTCATTCCTTGAGATTTTAAATTGTGGAGAACGAGAGATGATAGAGCCAATTATAAGTTTGGTATTCTTTCATGAATTTATGTGAGTTGATTATAAGCTTTTTCTCCCATCGCTTTCTAATAAATTTATCTGTAATAAATAAGGTTGTACGATTTGAAAAGTTACTTAGCTTCTAGCACAAGATTGTTTAAAAGTTGCTCGGTATTAATTAGAGTTCATAGCCAAGGCATAACTTATTGAAGCGGGATGCAAAGATTGGCGAGTCCGAAAAGGTCCTAACAAGACATGAGGGCTACATTTTGTTGCTAAAGATCCAAAAGTGATGTGAAGAATCATTTTTCAAAAATCAATATGAAGGATCGAGACACACGACGAAAAGCAAAAACTCCCCAAAAGATCATGGAGAAGTCTATCCAAAAAGGCCCTGACAAGGTATGAGGATAAATAGATAAAATTCCTAAAAGGAGGCGGATCGTTGTATATCAAAATCCAAAATTAAGATTGGAGAAAAAATGAACAAGTCGTGGTCCAAGTATGAAGAATCTCTCAAAAACTTCAAGTGAAGAAATTCCTATTATGATGAGAAGACCATAATTTCAAGAACGTCTCTCAAGATTCGAAGTATGAAGTCGCTGCCAAATATCGGTCCGAGAAAGGTCTCAAATCGTGAAGCGAGTTATGCCAAGATATGAACATTAAGAGGTCCCGGGAAGCAGTTTTAAAAGATTTTGTCCTTTAGCTAACTATTGATTAAATCGGCCCACTTTATTTTCAGCCTAAATAAACTATCAAAATAAGTCAAACAATGCATCCTCTTGATCATTCAAGACAATCTTAAAATATAAGAGATACACCTAGGAATAAGGGAGTCTAAGTAAATAATTGGGCCACATGAGTTCGTGTTAGTTTGCTAACTTATAATAACAATGATCTCGTTTTTAAGCTTGGTGTGGAGAACGTGAAACTTGAGGATAATTAACATTCATGACACTAAAACCCCAATGTAAATCTTTGATTTCTTTACTTGTTTTGTACATATTTCTATCTTTTTAAGTCTCCTTAAAGTTTATTATTTAATAAAGGCCAAGGTGGGTTATTTATGATGAAAAATGAAAACCGTGCTTTGAGATTAATGCATTGCATGAGGGCATCGCAATGGTCAAGTGTAGGGGATTTAATAAGTGTGAAAACACTTATCCTTTTACCACTTATTTCCAATAAAAACAAGACCAAAACGTGTATTTTATGTCGTAAAAGTTGGAATTATGTGTGGTTTGTGTTTTTATTATGTTTCAGGATAAAAATATGAAAAAGGAAGAAAACATTGGCTATCACGGGCTTTTATCGAAGAAAAAGACAAAAGACGAAGTCAAAAGATCAAGAGTGCAAAAAGAACGGAATTCCAAGACCTATTCTGAAGATTTATCGAAGAAAAAGTCTAAAGGCGGAAGTTTAATGAAGTTGAAGAACTCAAGTCTAATTATAAAAGGAAATTATAAGACAAGTTCAATTTATATCGACAAATCCTGAGACGCCGTCCAGAAAGACAAAGAATTTAAATCGAGTCGAGAAGAGAAGAAAGAAAGAAGGAAGCAACACATGCACTTCCCACCTCCTATATATACTCTCCTAATGTGTCATTAGGAGAGTGTTAGTGTTAGTTAGTTAATTAGTTAATTGTCAAGTTTTATTTTTAAGTGTGTTTTTATTTTTCTTCTCTCTAGTTTTTCAAGCTTATCAAACCTTCATTAATAATCTTTGATCTTAATCTTCAGATTAATCAAGTTTATTTCATAATTCTCATTCTACCTTTCTTAATAATCTATTGTTTTGAATAATTAATCATGTAGTTGGTTTAGTTTTGTTAATGATGTGATTGTTTTGATTATTTGATTTTGCTTATTGAGTTGGTGTGTTTAGAGTTTTTAAATTAAGGTGCTTATTTGCTTAATTTTTATGTTTATTAATTTTAAAAATAAGTTGATTTTGGTTGCTTAATATTTTTATAAAAAGTTGATTTTTAAATTTTGCTTATTTAGTATTTTTTTTTTTTTGAAGTTTTAAAATCCTAGCTTATTTACTTTTTGTAAAAATCTTTTTGGTTATGGTTTTGGTTAAGTGCTTATTAGAGTTTTGCTTATTTGCTTATATTTATTCTTATTCGGATTTTTCCCAAAACCCTTTAATTCGTATAAGAGATTTGAGCCATATTCCGGATATGCTCCATTTTCCCCAATTCCGGATAAGGATATTTTCCTTATTCCGGATATAAGTCATCTACAGATTCTTATTCGGATTTTTCCCAAAACCCTTTAATTCCGTATAAGAGATTTGAGCCATATTCCGGATATGCTCCATTTTCCCCAATTCCGGATAAGGATACTTTCCTTATTCCGGATAGAAGTCATCTACAGATTCCGGATAGTTACTTTAATAAACATTCCGGATAAGCTCCCTCAACTCACATTCCGGATAAAGAGCAAAAACCCACATTCCGGATAGTGTGATATTCACACATTCCGGATAACATTTGGATTCAAGATTCCAGATTAGAGGAGGAAAGACATATTCCGGATAAGCATCCCGATCACATATTGCGGATAAGCATCAGGAGACCAATTGTGGATAAACATTCGAAGGACGAATTCCGGATAAGAGCCGCGAAGACGGGTTCTGGATAAGGGAAAGTTTGCGAATTCCGGATAAGCCTTGGAAGTATATATTCCGGATAAGCATTTGTAGCAATTCCGGATATCACACCGAAACCCAATTCCGGATAAGCCTCCGTCATAGATTCCGGAAAACTCAACTTTTATGCATTCCGGATAAGTACAAGAAATCGATTCCGGATTAGAAGTCAATTACACATTCCGGATAAGGATTATTTTCCAGATTCCGGACTAGCTGTTTATATTTGTTCTAGTTTCATCTTCAAGTATTATCTTTTCTCGCCAATTAAGGTCAACTTGTTTTACTTTATTTTTATCTTGTTATTCAATTATTTTAGTGTTTATCTCACGAGTAGAAATAGATAACTCCAAGCTCCCCATTTTAGTTACCAAGACCAGTAATTCCACCCTGAACCGTGATCAATTCGGATTGAATCGAGTACGAACAACACTTTCAAGAGCATACAAAACCATAAATCAGTTTTTTTGCGGTAGAGATGTCGGTGGTTTTGTTTTAAGGTTTTTTATCGGTGTTTGTAAAGTAATTTTTGGTTGTGACGATATATGAAAACACATGTATTGGATATTGTGAGAACCTAAATTAGGCTTGAATAAGACAGTTTTTGAGATTTGCGATATTTGATATTTGAATTTTTTTTAAAGAAAGCTATTTTTTTGAAATTTGAATTTCAGTATTTTAAATTTTAACAAAAGAAACACAGTTATCAATGCTATAGAATTGAAATGATCAAATTACAGTTCCCTAGAGTAATCTAAAAAATGACAATGACATAAGAGTAACTGCAAAGGTAAAGTCATAAAGACTTTTTACTGTTTTGAAAAGCTATAGTAAAAGCTTTTTGTGCATTGAGGTTGAAAGTTTTTTCAATGACTTTTTGGAAAGACTTGATACACTCCAAGCGTTTGAGGTAGAAGCTTCAAGTCGCTCTTAATTATATTAAGGTTTGAAAATGACCTTTTAATGACTTCTTCCATTGGAGAGGGTAATTGATCATAGCTTTTTGATAACCAAATCTGCACAAATTAATGGTATATAAATGCAAAAAGTCTTTCTAATGACTTTTGCATAGCAGATGCTCTAAAAAAGTAGGTTTACATTAACAAAAGTCGTAAGTTGCAATGGACTTACTTGCTTAGATTATAAAATCACTTTTAAGATTTTAACTTTAGGATATAAAGATAAATAGAAAGTGGACAATGATAAAAAAAAGAGACAAAGAAAAAGTGAGCAGGTGGTGGATTGAAAACCACAAAGAGATAAAAAGTCTAAATATTTTCTTAGTACATCGATGGTCCCAACTAATTTGCATTAAAAATTATACGAAGTGAATTCTAAACTGAGCTTTTTTTTATAAACAAGAGCAAATTGCACAAGAATGTATCAAAATTATAGCCAATTTTAATAATTTAGCCAAAAAAGATAACGTTAAGATTTAATGTGTCAAGGTTTTTTGCATAAAAATATGAAGTCTGCGGGAGTTTTTGCACTACCTTTCGTCTCAGGGGTTTTCTCAATTATACGATGTCCAAGGGATAAGATTTACAAGTTTTTTGTTTGCAACAGTTTTCAATGCTACAGATTTGAGAAAAAAAGTTAAATACATTTCTATACAACTAATCTATAAGAAAATGAATTTCAGTTAGTTAAATGGAAACGTTGTTAATCATGGGCAAGCGTTTTTCTTAGACTGGACGCAACGGCAGTCCATTGCCTCGGTGGGACTCGGTCGGCCCATTACGACGACCGAGTCGTGCTATTCTACTATCCAATCAATCCGGACGAGTCACCGGGTTACCGGTCCTATCATGAGGTCAATTAGCATATCATTAAATATATGTCGCTAGGCAATTTACGCCGCTATGCGCGGGTACTCGTCTAGTAATAAAATAATATTAAAAATCCAGAAATTATAAAAAATCCTAAAAACTTGCAAACTAGTTTATTTTAACCTAAATAAACAGAAAATAAAAGTGAAATTACCAAAATACCCCTAATGGGTCCCCAAATGGGCTAAAAACCAAAACAGTCCAACAAAATAGGCTTAATGGGCCTAATAAAATCAAACTTGTCCAAATAAGCTGAAAATCACTAGTCTGACTCAAAATTTGATTTTAAGCACAAAAGTCTAAAGGCCCAAAAGCTGAAAATGTGCTTATCACAGCTTAATGAATCAACAGCTTATTCTTAATGGGTCAATAAGCCCATTAAGCCATAAGCTAATGCCATAAGCTCTAATTGAACACAGAACATCTTATTGAGATTCTAAACCAATCTACAAAAAGAAATTTTGAAAAAGCTCAAGTAATAAGCCAGAACTTTGAAAAGAACTTTTTCACTAAACGACAAAATAGTCGGGTTAGTGTTCTAGGACGTTTCAGAAGCTGATTCTTTTTTAAAAAGCTCACAAAATAGCTTAACTAAGAATAATAAACAAGAAAATTCACAAAAACCAAGTTGTTGCATGTACCAATAAGCAGTTCTAAAAAATAAGCCAAATTGTGCTTATTTGACCAAAAGTCAAAGTGCACCAAATTTCACCAAATGATCAGGGATTGATTATAAGCTTGTTTTAAGCAACTTTTATAAAGAACTCAAGGTTGAGCCCTTGTGAATCAAGTGGTCAGTTGAGAAAACCTTGACAGATTTTGGCAAAATAAGGCCAATAAGCAGTTAGTTTATAAACCAGCAAATAAGCAAACCAAATAGCAAGAAGCACTCACAAGCAACACAATAACAAGTTCCAAACAGTTAAACAACAAGGCATACACTAGAATAACAAATGCAAGCCCAAATTGAGGTGGTCACTTTGCTGATGCAAATGACCACTTCAGCCAACTTTGATAAGCTCTAGCACCCACAATAAGCCACCAAATTCAACAAACAGATATTGCACATATAGCTTATCACCTAAACTCTTCCCAAACCAAATTTTAGACCTTGGATCCAACAAACAAAGATTTTATTGGATCTGATGTGTTTGACCAATTTCAAACAAAAATTTTCAGATTTTTCCAAAACTTTGAAATCCTTTTCCAAACCACTTGAGAGTCAACCAAGGACCAAAACCAGTTGCATATGACTTGTTTAGACTACCCAAACCCTAAGAACCAAGGGCACAAGGCCGCAAGGCCTTATGAACCCAAAAACCAAACAACCTTGTTTTAGCCCCTTTTCAAACAAACTCTTTGATTTTACACACAACCTACTGATTTTATGATCCAAATTCCTTAACTAGGTGACAACTAACAGAAACAAACAATAAAACACAAAGCACAAACACAAGAACACCAAATCAAATGGCAAAATTCATAACAGTCATAAACATGAAATTTTTTAGAGGAAACTTAAAGAGAGCTTATACATATCCCTCACAACTTCCTAGGGAGATCAGCTATGCTCCTTGGACCACTCTCAACAACTAGAGAGTGACCAAGGTCCTTGAAAAAAGTAGATGATATGTGCCTTGGCTGATGGTTCAAAGCAGAACCTCAAGGACTTGATTTCTTCAACACAAGCAACAAACCGCCTAACCAAAGGCTCAAATCCCTTCACAAGCTTGGTGTCAACAAGCTTGTAAGAGCTTATGGATTTTGGTTAAGGGTTAGTACTAGTAAAATAGCAAAAACAGATGACTGATTTCAATCTTTTTTCAAACTTGAAAACCTTACCAAACATAAACGTGCTTTAACCACAAGATCAAAGCACCTTTATAACATCAAATGAAACTTAGAATCACTCTTAAACAACACCAACTTTCAAAAACATAAAAAGGAATTACAATTTTTTCAAAATACCAACTTTTATAAATTTTAAAAAGGAATTACAATGTTTAAAGAGTAAAACTGGAACAAAATCTCTCTCACATGTTGAGGAGTCTTTATATAGGTCACAAGGGCTGAGATTACAATGAAAACCCTAGCTACAAAGTCCCTAAAATGCCCTTTAATCTTCTAGATGCTTGATGTGTTTTGAGCTGTCACATTTCATCCAAATCGTTCATTTATGCTTTAGGGGCAAGTAATGAGCCTAAAGAGTTGATCTTGACACGTCAGCTTGCTTGGAGAGGAAGTTGTGATGTGATAGGTCAACGGGTTGATTGGTGGGGTCATATGGTGAGTGGGATTGAGGGTTTTTGGTGTGGGATGGGTTTCTGGGCATGTGAATCAAGCATGTGCCTGGGTAATTGATGTTGTGGAAATTGATAACCTATGAATCTATGAAGTGGGTTGATGTTTTCTAGTGAGAGAAACTAGAGAGAGAAAGTGAGAGAATAAATGGAAGGTTTTATTAATATGAAATGTTTAGAATGACAACAACCAACCCCTTTCCTTAGTGGAAAGGGGTATTTATACTCCAAGTCATAAGTGGACTTGGGCCGGTCCATGACAAGCCCATGGACCGGTTCTTACTTAAGTTAATAAGCAAATGATAACTAATATCTAACTACGAGCTATTACAACATGGATATTATTGTGGAGTGACCGATACTTTTAATATACGTAAAAACGTATTTCTAACAATCTCCCCCTAAGGGAGGTCACTCCACGTTACAAAGTTCTAAACCTAGCATATTATACTAAGTCTTCGTTCTTTAGCTCGTAGTCTTTTCTTCTTTTCTTTCTTTTGTTGTGAATATGTTGATTTGATCTTTTTGGCTTTGACTTGAGAGCATTGTTCTTTGGCCTTTCACGTGCGATCTTTGCCTTTCTTGTGAATTTTGCCTCCTCGTGACTTCATGTTCCACACACTTACGTCTTTTTGTTGAATTCTTGAAAGCTTCAGAGTTTGGTACAGCGGAAGACTTCATCTTTTACTTTCTTGAATTTTTTGCTAAACTTTGTTGCAAAAGACATAAGCATGTGGGAACGACTTTTACCGGTACACCGCAACACCACCGTCTTTACTGGTACTCAGCAACGCCACCGTCTTCAACAGGTACACAGCAACGCCACCGTCTTTAGCAGGTACACAGCAACGACACGAATAAAATGGCTTTGAACATTTTATTCTAATTCGGTAGCATTTTACCTCCGGTCGGTGAAGACCGTTGGACGATATTAGATATCGTACCCGTGACGGATAGTTTCAATTAAGTAACTTCCTGACAGGATTTCGCGGGTAAACCCGTTCTCTTTATTCGACCGTCCAAAGCTGACTGCGAACATAAAGAGTGAATCACTTGGATAAATTATCCTTGTGATTAAAAGCCGTCAATTCATGAAACCTGGAACAAGTGAATTTCAATTAAGATTTTCACCATCGTTGCTTTCCAGTTGTCACGAGCTCAATTCATAAAGAATCTTGCGCGTTACCTACCAAGTGCTGTTTGATGTTGACACTAGAAGGATTTCCACTCGTCACTGTGGTCAATAAAGAGTCACTCTGAGTGTTCTGGCAAGATCATATGATAATGCGAAGAGGCCTGGAACGAGTTTAAGTTCAATTAAGAATTAAACCACTGTTACCTTCCAGTTTTTCACAAGATTGGTTCTAAAAGAACCGCACGTGTAACCTACCATGAGCTTGTTTGATGTTGGCTCAAGCAGGATTTCCATCTTCATTGTAATACTTGCGTATTACTCGGATGTTCTGGCAATATTACAAGAATACTGCGTAGGACTCATGAAAATCTCTTACTTTTCACAGTGTGTGAGAAAGCAAGGAATAAATGGAAAGTGTCCTAATGAGACTTTTGATGATCTCTTGGCTCTAGACTCGATTGTGCGTTTTGATTTAGTGAGCGATGGCTGGAGAGGAGTGCCACCTTTTCAATACCAGTCTATTCGGAGTGAATAAACCAGTAGATTACGTGTTGATCTCCGTGTGATTAAAACAAATACCTTTTGAGAGATATTTGAGTTAGCTGGGGAAGGGTTGTGCATTGCATCACTGGGTCCATGATGTCTTTCTTCAATACCGAGAATCATTAGCAAAAATGACCTCAATAGCATATGTATTGACCCGGTTTCTGCCTAAAGTTGTAAGGAGGGCTTCTTTCTTTACACCCTTTATCTTTACATTTCTTTTTCATTCTTCAACCCCTTCAATGCTTACCAATACGTCATCACTAGCACCTTGTTGTGATTGTTCCAGTGCTAGCTTAAGTACTTGGTCGACATTCAGCTACGTTCACATTCTTTCTCCATCTTTCCTAAGACTTCTAATTCTAACTAGGGAATTGTCCTTGGGAAGATTCCATCGGCTCTGATGAATCATTGGACTAAACCTATTCCTACCACCCTTTTGTCACCACATCCGTCGTGAATTAAGCGTGTTTTGGGAAGGAATTGCCACCATGAAAAATCATTGAAAATCACCTAAAGTACTTGTGATATTGAAATCAAAAGTTTTGTACCTTAGGTGTTTTGTTCATCAAAAAACGCTCCCCCTTAACACGTGCTTAACACATATTAAGTTGGATAATCTTTAAGTCTTTTTCATCTTTTAGCCAAGTATCATTTACGTCTCCTTAATCCCATTTTCTCCCCTTATCCAAAATGTTAACCATTAATATTTGGGATATTGAATGGATTAACCGGTCTTTGGGTAAAAAATGAAATTGTTGTTTGGCCATAGAACAACTGATTGCTCCCCCTTAAGTTAATAAGGGGTAGTTGTAGTGCTTTAATATGATATATTTTGAAAGATTTAGAATCTCGTGAGAAATTCTTGAAAAATTATCATACTTTAACACTACAACAAACCATTAACGCACATTATTCACAAATATACATATTCACAAATAATACCAATATAGAGTGACCTGAAATGTGCGACCCTTCAGATGGATCGTTGCAGTGTCCTGTAGTGCACTCCATATGGTCTACCACCCACAAATCTTTCCAAGCTCCTCATCAATCTACGTTCACGGAGCTTCTGATCGATCTTCTTGATGACATACTTCGCCATCTGCCGGTAGCCTGGATGCCAATCCTCCGTCATTTCTGGCAAAGTTCCACCCTGGTTCAGATGCTCCAACTTGTCTCTGACTTGTATAAGAGTGCCATCACTATACTTGTGGAGCTCCCCCATCCTCATAAACTTCATCAAACCTCGACTGTTTAAGTAGAAAATGCCGTAATTCGGGACCGAAATGCCGGTATAAGGACATCTTGCTACATGTTGAGGTAACACTTTGTTCACAGGACGGGTTAAATTGAGCTTCCTCTGATAGCTTTCGACTCCCAACTGAAGGTCTTCAACTCTTGACTTAATGACAACGCTTCGTGTGAACATACGAAGTGCTGTATTCAACGCAATCAGGTCTTCACGAGGAATATGTGTCAGTTGATCTCTGGTCATCAGAAGCAGCATATCTTCGATATCCTCAAGGCGAATGATGGAAAAATCTCCCTGCTGGATTCTGTATTCCCTGTCATCCTCCCTTTTCAAGCGAATCTCCGTCACATGATAGTAGCCATTCTTGGCTTCTGTTTTCATCCCTAAAATGCTGGAGATGCGGATATCGGATCTAACTGAGCGTCCAGAATTGACTAAGCAGCAACACCTGTACGCCCTTCTGACTCGTTCGTCCCAATGAGATGCCCCTATGACAGCATACATATCATAATTACGATTTATCTTAGGGACCCAGAGTCGGTTTACCTTTTCCTCGATGAAGGGTATTGTCCCCCAGTTGGCAGCTTTCAGCAATGTCAGGGATGTTGCGTACTTTGATGACCCCTTCAGTAGATACACCAGATCATTGGTGACAAAGAAGTCAAGAGCAATCTGATTATCTTGATCCATTGGAGGTGGAGCTCTTTCTGATTCATGAAGACCTGGCCGTTGAACGGTATTCAGAGCCTTTAGGATCTCCTCGGCATAATATTCGAACTCCATTTGGGGCAACCGGGTTTTGGCGCGAAGTCTTTTATCCTTCAGTACTTTCTTCACCAATGATGGAGTAACCGAAGTCTTATACTCATGAGCAAGAAATGCACATAAGTCAATCGGACTTCGGATACGAAGGTACAAGACATCTTTGTCGGCGTCGGTGATCGGATCATACTGCGCCGCTGCCATGATCCAAGCCTGTGGTGGAGCAGTCTCGTCGATTTCCAACGTGTCCTCCCAGTTCCTTGTGCTTGGTTCAGGAACAGTGGATTGTGGGTTTTGTTGCAGAGGAGTCGAGATGTGAACATCTGCTTCAGATTCAGGCATTTCAGCAGTGTCATGGATGGGTGAGTGTTGAGCAGCTTCTGGTTCTGTAACCGATTCTGCAATCACAGGAGTAACAACACAAGAACTAACGGGGTTAGTGGTAACAGGTATTGATTTATGGATAAATGTACCAGGAATAGATGACCCTGTAGTGGCATTCACGTCATGGCGCCACTTCGATCGTCTGGATTCCGTGGATGTAGATTTCTCCTTTGGTGCTGCATCCTTCTTTGACTTGGTGCCAGACTTAACCACTTTCTTTGAGCTGGCGCCTTTATCCCCTTTCTCACTCTGTTCACCTTTATCCGCATTGCTCCCCTTAACACTCTCCTGGTGACCATCACCACCATCATTACCATCATTATCATCATCTCCATCCTCATCATCATCATCCTCATCATCCTCATCATCATCTTCATCATCCTTATCATTATCATCATCCTCATCATTCTCATCATCCTCATCATTATTCTCATCCTCATCCTCCTCCTCGTTCTTATCTTCTTCTTCTTCTTCTTCCTCCTCTCCACCAGTACCCTCGTCTTCCTCACTCTCTTCCCGTTCTTCTTCAGGGAGAATGTGGTAGGGTACCACACTTCCAAACGTCTTGAACAACCTATCATCCTCCATGATAGCGTCATTCAGGGATTTGAAGAGAGCTCGTTGTTTCCTTGATTTTTCAAACGAACCAAGTTCCTTCATTCGAGCCTTAAGGATCTTCTTCAGTTCAAAATCCGTCAAGTCATATGCGATCTTGTAGGCGGCTTCTGAAGGATTGGATGACTTGATCATCAAGTTATCAGCAGCAAGCGTCTTCAAGTCATCACGCAGTTTAGGCATTAAGGATTCAACTGAGTCTTTTACTTTCTGCTCAATAGTGGCTTCAAGAGCGTCGTTTTGCTCTTTAAGGTCATCCTTAATAGCTTTAAGTCTTGCAATTCGTGCTTTATGCCTATTAGCTTCATCCCTTTTTACCTGAGCAAGTTCCTCTGCATGAGCTTTACGTGTAGCTTCCATGTCTGCAGCGAACTTGGCAATCAACTCTTCTTGAGCTTTCCTTGATGCTTCTTCACTTTGAGCTCTTTTATTTAACTCTTGGCGAAGTTCATTCATTTCTCTCTTGTGAGCATCCACATGTTTATCCAACATTTCGCCCAACACTATTGCTGCCATTGCAGATGTTGCAGATGTTGTAGATGTTGATGGAATAGGCTCGGTTGTGACTGCGGTGCTAAGGATGGGCTTTGGTGGTGGTGGAGGAAGTGGTGTAGAAACCTGTTTGGTTGGTAAGGGTTGAGTTGGTGGAGGTTGAGTTGTTAAAGGTTGAGTAGGTGGAGGAGGTGGTGTAGAAACATGGATTGATTGCTCCTTCGAAGTGGAATAATTTTCAGGTGACCCAAACTCATCAACATCATGAGGTTCAATATACTCATCCTCAACGTCTATTCTTACACCTGAACCACTACCACCAGTATCTTTCCTGCTCCTGTGAATGGCTATCTTCATCATTTGTTTCTCATGTTTCTCAATATCAGGATCAGCAATATTTTCTTCGTCACGCAGACGCATCAAGTCCTTACCCTTTCCCTTCTTACCCTCTGTCTTCTTCTTCTTGGTTTTGGGCTCAGGTAAATCTGCTTGCTTCCTTTTACCTTTGCTTTTAACCGTAGTAGATGAATCTTCACCTGCTAGAAGGCTTGCTCGTTGTTTCTCAATTTCCGTGAGCAAGTTCGTGTAGGCATCGGATGCAATAATCTCATCGGTCAGAAGATGACTGGGAATGGGACCAGGAATAACCGTATTCGAATGAGTCTCCTGCCTTAAGTCTACCAAATCATCATCATCTATCATGTGGTGACGACTACCTGCAAGCTTGTTAATGGATGCATCGTTTTCCATAAAGTAATGTATGATCAACTTAATAAACCTAGGGTACTGGTAAGTTTTGATTTTACCCTTAGTGTTAGTGAAGAGTTGAAAAGTAAACTCCTCCCACAGCAGTGATGCATAATCAATACCCATACCTTTGAACATACCATAAAACATCTTGATGATTGGTGGACGAACAGCATCATACCCAGTTGTCTTGGGTGTCAAGCATCGGCTAAGGATCCCAAAGATAGCTTTCCATGGTTGACCAATTTTGGCAGTAGTAAACTCAGACGGGGTTCGAATGTCAAGACATCCAATAGCAGTGAACATCTCCATCATCTGGTCCTTGGTTGGGTTGGGTGAGTATGATGGTAGTCCTTTGAGTAACGGTCGAAAGCCAAAGATCTTCCTGAAGTCTGACACTGTAAGCGTCTGCTGCTTGTTGTCCAAGGAAAAAGTGATCTTGTTCGACGTCCTCTCTTTGGTAGCCCAGAACTCGTAAAGGTAGTCATATGGCACCGAAGCACTTCTCCTTAGCGCATACTTGAAGTGAGATTTATCAAGCATGGCTGTAGCTACCTTAAAGCCATTATGGGTCGAGTGAGATACCTCCTTCAGACGGTAGTTGTTTGGAACAAACTTAAGAGTCTTGGCTTCAGCAATGGCGGCAGCTCTGTCGTCTTGTAGTTGTTGTACGGTAGGGTTAGTCATCGTCTCTGCTTAAGATAAAACACAAGGGTTGATACAAACAAGTATGAATATCATTATGACTTTAAACCTAAGCATTGTACATATGACATAGTCCCTTAAGCTTTGAAATCAATCAAACATCATCTATTCGGAATAATCACACCATTCGGAATAATAGGCCTATGCGGAAAAACTTCCCTATTCTGAATAAAAAGGCTATTCGGAACTTTTAACCTATGCTGAATAAATTCCCTATGCAGAACATTTGGGCTATGCGGAATAAATTCCTCCATTCGGAACATTTGGGTCATGCGGAAAAAATCCTTATTCGGAACATTATCCTATTCGGAACATTATTCTATTCGGAACATTATCCTATTCGGAACATTATCCTATTCGGAACATTTTCCTATTCGGAACATTTTCCTATTCGGAACATATCCCTATTCGGAACTTTATCCCTATTCGGAACTTTTATCCCTATTCGGAACTTTTATCCCTATTCGGAACATTTGCCCCATTCGGAATATTTGTCCTACTCGGAATATTGGCCCTACTCGGAACATTTGACCTATTCGGAATTTTTGCCTTATTCGGAACATTCCTATTCGGAATAATTGTTCTACTCGGAATATTGCCCTATTCGGAATATTTGTCCTACTCGGAATATTTGCCCTACTCGGAACTTTTGACCTATTCGGAATTTTTGCCTTATGCGGAACTTTTTTCTTATTCGGAACAATTGCCTTATTCGGAACTTTTTTCCCTATTCGGAACAATGCTCTATTCGGACAAAAACTCCTATTCGGAACATTTTCCAACACTTATATTTTCTAATTGAGCATGCAATCTGTTTGATTTAAGTGTTCTCAGGCCAGATTAGTGCAATTATATGTGTTCCGAATACAACCCAAGCAAAACCCCCAATTTAGTTAACCCTAATTAAGCAGTAATTGAATTCGTTTGTTTTTCATTTAAGCAGTTAATTAACTAGATGTATATGAGAGATTAATCCGATTAATACCTTTGTTTTTGTGAAGATCTTGATCTTAGAAGGTGAATGATTTGATTCGAGTTTGATTTGTGTGAGTGTTTGTAAGCTTTGTTAATGGCGGCAAAGAGTTATGTAAACAGTGAGGCAATAATAGAAACGGGGGGGAAGGTTTTGACTAGGTCAAGATTTCCACAAGTTAGACCTAATGTCAACTTTGCCCCCTGAATTTTCTTTTTGCTTCATTCACTCATTCTTTTGGTTACTAAGTTTTAACACTTGCCATTTTTACCCTATCTTATGTTAACTATTCGAATCTTAGTGATTAGCTTAACTTAACACAAGCACAAAACTCTCCACGACAAGCTTATAAGCAACAACACTACAAATGTCAAAGCAATCCAACCATTAACATTTTAAGCTTTATGAATTTCCTTGAAAACTTTTTGAAGATCTTTTTGATGTGAAAGATGACGAAACATTTTCTCCCCCTTAAACGATGACCCGTTTTCTATTTAAAGAGCTGTAGTCATTGTTTAACGAGGCATATGATGATGAAAAACATTTCCCAATTGATTTCTTGAAAAAGTTTGATTCGTGGTGTTAATAAGATTTCTCTTATTTTAACAAATTAATGCACTGAGACGTACACAAATTCGTGTCAGACCAAGTTATAAAGTAAACTTGATCCCTTTGCATGATTTGGCTTGTAAATCACGCCCGAGAAAATTAATTCCCGTTCTGAGCCAACGTTTTCCAAGGAAATACGTGACTTTAATATGAAAACCGGGTTGCAGTCTGAAATAACTACAAACCATAATGGGCATGTTTTCAAAAAAAATGTACAACTTTTATACGGACTCTATTTATGGCACCGTGTCAATATTGATCGACATTTCTAAGGCCGTAAATATTACCGTACTAAAAGACATGCCCGTTTTAAAACGAAAAATATTTTTGGTTTTTCTTGGTTTTATATTTTTTATGGTTTTTCTAGATTTTATATTTTTTATGGTTTTTGTTGGTTTTATATTTTTTGTATTTTCTTTTTGTGGTTTATATATTTACGATAATATACATGATCACAACCAAAGGATACTCTGAATAGTTTACCACGACTATTCAGCTGATTCTTCTGCCAACTCTTTGAGAGTCGCTGGAGTGAATGATTTCATGCCAAGCTTGTCGATCAAAAACTCGATTCGTCCTCGATCTAAGGCTTTGGTGAACATATCCGCCAGCTGGTACTCAGTAGTGACAAAATACAGCTCGATCACTCCGTTCTCCACCTGCTCTTTGATGAAATGGTAGCGAATGTCTATGTGCTTGGCCCGGGAGTGTTGAACATAGTTGCAGCAAAGGGCAATGGCGCTCTTGTTGTCACAATACATCGGAATTTTGTTAAATCCAAGACCGTAGTCAGTTAATTGTGATCTCATCCAAAGGACTTGAGCACAACAACCGGACATGGCGATGTATTCAGCCTCCGTGCTAGAAATTGCAGCGCTTTTCTGCCTTTTTGAAGACCAACTGATCAATCTATCTCCTAAGAGTTGCACAGATCCAGAAGTGCTACGCCTCGTATCTTGACATCCAGCATGATCGGCATCTGCGTATGATATTAAAGCAATCGAGGAATCTTTCGGATACCATAGACCACGATGAAGTGTTCCTTTTAGATACCGAAAGATCCTTTTCACAACATGTAAGTGCTTTTCGGTAGGCCGAGCCTGATACCGGGCACACATGCATACAGCAAATTGCAAATCAGGCCTGCTAGCAGTCAGATAGAGAAGGGTGCCAATCATTCCACGGTAAAGTTTCGGATCGACAATAATCCCATCCCTATCTTCATCTAACTTGGTTTTCTCAACCATTGGAGTGTCTACGGGGTCACAATTCTCAAAGTTATATTTCTTAAGTGATTCTAGAGCATATTTGGATTGATTTATAAAGATGCCTCTGGGATTCTGAGAAATCTGTAATCCTAAGAAAAATGATATTTTTCCCATCATCGACATCTGAAAGCGTGTGGACATTATCTTCTCAAATTGTTTAGACAATTCTATGTTAGTGGCAGCAAAAATTATATCATCAACATAAATTTGTACCAGAAGCATGTCGTTGCCGTCCTTGAGAGTGAATAGAGTGGGGTCCACTTTGCCTTTGGAGAAGCCTTCCGAAATGAGATATGTTGACAGGAGATCATACCACGCGCGTGGAGCTTGTTTCAACCCATAGAGAGCCTTCTTAAGCTTGTACACATGGTTAGGAGACTCTGTACTCACGAACCCATCCGGTTGACTAACATAAACCTCTTCCCTTAGTTCACCGTTCAAAAATGCCGTCTTCACATCCATTTGATAGACGATCATGTTCATATGAGCAGCAAACGCAAGGAATAGTCTAATCGCCTCCAATCTAGCCACAGGAGCAAAAGATTCCTCAAAGTCGATACCCAAGGCCTGTTTATATCCTCTAGCGACCAATCTTGCCTTATTCTTCAATACCGAACCCATCTCATCAAGTTTAACCTTATAAACCCATAACAAAGTAAGGATGTTAACTTTGTCAGGGCGAGGAACCAATTCCCATACTTCTAGTCTTTTGAATTCATTGAGTTCCTCCTGCATAGCTTCGATCCAAGATGATTGGGTCATAGCCTGCTGCCAATTTTTGGGTTCAACTTCAGAGAGAAATGCATCAAAGTAGCAATAAAGTGCACTTTCTTGTAATTGATGACGAGTAGAGACTGGTCGATCTAGATCTCCAATAACATTCCTAATTGGGTGATCTTTTGTCCATTTAGTACTATGTTTTTCAATCCTTGGTGGTCTGGAGTGAACAATAGATGGAGCTTCTTCTGAGGTAGATGCGGCTGAAGGGTTTTCAGGTATCGCTACACCAAAGAAAGGAAGCTCTTGCAAGTGAGCATATTCCAGGTCGTGATCAGTAGAATCCTCTTCCACATCATTAGGCACAAGTAGGGGTGATGATTCAGGTGAAGTTTGAGAATCACTTGGTGAAGGTGCATCCGGTTCATTGTGAATTGTAGATGCATTAGATAAAGGTTCATTAACTTGAGCAACCACTTCAGGTATTGGAGCAATTACTGCAGGTGCTAGAACTTCATCAGTCGGGGGATCGAAGAATTCATCAAACAACGGTTGAAACAGTTTATCCCACTCGGGCCTAGATGGTGGTAAAAATGATGTGGAAGTTGGATTGTTGGGAACTAATCCGGAACTTATAGCACCGGGTCCCATCTCATGAAGCGCGGGTTCAGAGCTGTGTTGCTCAGAAGCCATCGCTGTCAGCTCGTCGAAATCAGCGTCCATAGTTTCTACAATCTTGCCAAGACGACGGTTATAGATTCGGTATGCTCTTTTGGACGGTGAGTACCCAATGAAAATACCTATGTCGGCTTTTGGTTGAAGCTTACCCAAGTTCTCACTATTGATGTTTGGATAACACAGAGCACCAAACACATGGAAAAATGAAACATCGGGTTTGCGGTCATGTAGAAGCTCATAAGGTGTTTTTCCATGGCGTTTCCGAATGATTGAACGGTTTTGGGTGAAACATGCAGTAGAAATAGCCTCTGCCCACAAGAACAATGGAGCGTTCGCATAAATAAGCATGGTCCTAGCAGCTTCCATAAGTGTGCGATTTCGTCTTTCAACGACACCGTTTTGTTGTGGAGTGCGTGCAGCGGATGTTTCATGTGATATACCAACTCCTTCATAATAATCACGAAGAGTCTGGTTGACGAACTCTGTACCATTGTCTGTACGAATACGGCGGACAGTGGTATTCAAACGTACCTGAATGAACTTCAGAAAAGTGATGATAGCTTTCGGAGCTTCATCCTTTGTACGTAGAAATCTAACCCATGTAAACCTTGAGAAATCATCCACAATGACGAGAATGAATTTCTTACCGCTCACACTTTCAGTTCTCATCGGTCCACAAAGATCCATATGCAAAAGATGAAGTTTTTCTTGATTAGTGTCTTCAGCTTTGGGTTTGTAAGATTTCTTGGTGCTTTTCCCTCTTGAGCACGCGGAACATAAATGATCCTTGTGAAATTTAAGCTTGGGAAGACCACGAACTAACTCGTTTTTAGCCAGATGATTAATAGCATCAAAATTAAGATGAGATAATCTGCGATGCCATAACCATGACTTGGTCTTAGAAGCTTTAGAGAGAAGACATACTGGAGAAGCGGCCATCATGTCTTGTAAGGACAAAGTGTAAAGATTTGCACCACGAGATCCCTTCAACAAATCTTTTCCTTCCAAGTTGCGGATGAAACAAGTATGTTGTCGAAAAGCAACCTCAAGGTTGGAATCACAAAACTGTCCTACTGAGAATAAGTTATGACCAAGACCTTCAACATAGTATACCCTAGAAATCGTCACGTTTCCAATCTGATATTCACCATATCCCATAATCTTTGCTATATGATCATTCCCAAATTTAACCGTACCAAGAAACTTGCTGACGAAATTTCGGAGCATCGAGCGATTTCCGGTCATATGTTTTGAACAACCGGAGTCCAAATACCACAGGATGATTTGGACCACCTGAAAATATCACCACACAAAGACAATGTAGAGGTATCGGAATCTGAGTGTTCCTTGTTATTAGCAGGTACAGATTTATTAATCTTAGATTTGCTAATTCTAGGTTTCTTAGATTTCCTAGCCTTTTTCTTCTTAATTAGTGGTGTAGATTCTAATTGGCTCAAATCCTGAGGTATTTCTACACTGATAGGCACTACAGTGGGGGCTGACCTAATTAAAGGGCGCTGTTTCCTTTCTTGAGTGCGAGTGTTCCTAACTAAAGGACGCTCAGACCTAACCTCAATGGATGCATTCCTAGTTAAAGGGCACATTTTACCATCGAGAGTAAAGGTCCTACCAGTGGGACGCCATTGCCAGCCAACTTGGGCACGAGTTCTACCCGTTGGCTTCCATTCAAGACCATTCTTAATAGCATTCATTTCATTAACGTGATCAATCAGACACGAATCATGACGCTGTGAAAACATACATTCATTACAATTCCAGCAATTTAAATCAGAATTCACGAATGGTTTAGGCTGCTGCACAGGCGCAGAGCTTTTAGTCTTAACATGATTCGTTTTATTTAAAACTGAACTAGCATTCCTATTGTGGACTTCTACTTTCTTCTTTGTGGCACTACTAGTGGCGGGCTTGATCTTAGCTTTCTTGAGTGGCGATCCTTTAGCCTTAGTAGACTCTTTTAATCCTGTAGAAGGCAAATTGGGAACATTAGCAGCAGATTTTAAAGGTGTCTTACTTGATTGTGCCAATGATGGTTTCGCTCCTGGAGTCTTATTAAATGGAGTGACAGCAATGGGCCTATTGTTAAGTAGTGCTGAACCTGGTGTACCTATGTATTGTAAATAAGCCAAGCAATATTGAACTCGCTTAACATATTCATTAGCCGAATAATAGTCGCTACTTGAGGGATCTAAGGCATAAAGATCGTCTAAAATATCCCTAAGAAGATCGACATGCTTAATGGCATTCCTCATATAATCATCGTATACAACCGGGTTTTTCTTATGAAGCGGATTCTTATAAAGCACTACTTTCTTGGTTGTTGGAGCACTAGTGGACGGTGCAGAGTCGGTAGCTAAGTTATCAACAACTTCTTGTCGGGTGAGAAGAAGTGTCTCCTTTAACTCAGCCAAAACCATATTTTTGTCTATGAGCAGGATGTTCAAGTCAGAGATTTCTTCGCACTTTTGGTTCAGTTGTTCAACATAATATTGTTGCTGTGTCGCATTAAAAGCGAATCGATCTTCTAGTGAACCATAAAGAGCGGATAGTCCCTGCCTTGTCCGATCCATCTCCCCTAGAACAGTTGATAGTCTAATTTCTAAGACTTGGTTTTTAGACTCTGCGGCCTCTAGTTCCATTCTTAATGTTTCCTTTGATGATATCTCTCTCTTCAATCTCATGATTTCTTCCTCTAATGTCTTAACAATTGCAATCATCTTGTCACTTGTCTCAACACCGTTTTCACAAACATTTGATATCAAAAGATTTTCATTTTGAGCTTGTTGTTTTAGTTCTAAAGATATACAATGTTGTTCTAGTTGATTAAAGCGTTGAGAAAGTAAATTATAAGAATCTTGTAGCTTTAAAAACTCAGCGTTAGATTCGTGACAAGAATGACTATCTACCTCATTTACAGTTTCAGCAACATTTACAGAAATATCACAAACATCATCACAAATATTCACAGCATCACAATTCATCATAGCGGATGTAAGCTCATTCGAATATTTAACATTTACAATAGTAAGCACATCACACGAGATTACTTCGGACAGGAATCGGTCATATTCGGTTAAAATCTTTTCCTTTTCAATTAGTTGCAGTTCGTAAGCGGTGTCCATTTCATAAAACACTTTTTGAACTTCCCCAATTTCAAACTGAAGATTTTCCTTAAGAGATGCAAAACTTCCTTTTAGACTTTCGACAAACGGATTGATCTTAGTTTTAAACACCTCGTTCATGTGTTCGAAAGCCCATTCTCCGGCATTTAAGCCATTTGAAGTCGTACATTCCAAAATGACCTTGTCAAAGTTAGTAAAGTATCGGTTAATCTCTTTCAAGTTTAACCATACAGTACTAACAGGTGGAAGATTCTTTGGAATTTCCTTAGGACCTTCCATGTTGACAAGTGTAGGAAATGTACTAGGGCGTTCTTCCTCTAACATGTAGGTTGGTGCTGTAATGAGATCTTTATCCATATGGAAGCGAACTCTAAAATCAGTTTTAGCAAGCTCCTTATTCATTTTAAAATAATCACACTCGGGATATTTTTCTGAATTGTATGACCGATCCTCATCAACTAGAACCTTATTTGTTCGATCATTGGGAAAAACAATCGGGTCTAAAGCCAATCCTAATTGAGTTGCATTATAAAGTCTAGGACTATGTCTTAAAGCTTGTTTTGCATATCGTGGATTAGGGGGAAGGCCTTTTAGACGTGATAAGTTAAACTCTTTAAATGAAGCATCAAATAAGTGAACTAGTTGTGAAGCAGCGTATTGTCTTAACAGCAAGTAATCTAGACTTCTAATCTTATTAGTGGCATTAATCTCCATTTCAGTCTTCTTAGATTCGAGTAATTCAAAATCAGTTTGAAGTTTTTGAAAATTAGTGACCACTAACTCCTTTTCTTTAAGTTCATTAGACAGATTTGCTCTTAAGTTTTCTATTTCTTGCAAGTGACCCATTTGTTTGTTTCTAAAGTGATCATATTCGAGATTAGTGAGAACACTAGACGAAGGCACTAATTCCAAAGTTTGTACTTTCTCATTGCTTAAGGCAAGCTCATCAGACAAATTCTTATTCTTAGCTAAGGTTTCTAAGAGTGCAGCATTCATTTGGCTAAGTAATGTAGCAGGAACCATGACCAAATCTTGTTGAGCAGGAGTAGGCGTATGCGAACTGGGTCCCGGTTGTGATTCACTCAAAGTCTGGGGACTCACATTGATATTGCTATCATTGTTTGTCTCCTCGTTTGAAAGACTCACCACCGAAGATTCATTCGAATTAGCTCTCTCTTGCCCAACTTGATGTGGTTGAATACTAGCATCAGTGGCATTATCAGTGTCATTAATAAGTACCTCAGATTTCTTATCTGGCCCTAAGCTGGAGAAAGTTGCCATGAAAGCAGCCTTTGCAGTCTGAAAGTCATCACAATCGGAATCATACGCATCAAGATCATCGGCTTGGTAAGCTTCATTCTGCGTAGTGACAACGTCTTGTTCAGCAATCCCTGGGTCAGCAAGAAATGCAAGCTCCTCTTCATCAAGTTCCCTTCCTTGCGCCTGAGCATTTACCAGATAGATCTTTTCTGCAAACCACTGTCCATCCCTTCTCCTCTTGGGTTTCTTACAATCCCTGGACATATGACCCTCTTCCTTGCAGTTGTAGCATGTAATCATTCTCAACTTGCCTGTATTAGCCCGTGGAGGGTTGTTGACCATTGGAGCAGGAGCAGGATTGGCGGTGCGAACATTGGTTGATGTGGAAGTTCTCCCCTGATATGGCTGAATTGGCTGAACCATTACTCTGCCATTCTCAATTGTAGCTTGTTGGCGAGAATTGGATGAATTCCTCAACTGATTGTTGGTAGGAGCTGATCCTCTGAATCCTCGTTTGCTTAAAGTTCTTGTGAGATAAGCAGACATAGTAGTTAGCACTTCAACTGGGTCAGCTCCTTGTTGGAATACAGGAACTGGGACTTCCTCATCATCACAATATAGTGCTTGATCTGGATGAGCTGCATAATCAGTATAAGGAAGACTCATTTGATCAGGGTAGCTTGTTGGATATGCTGCATTCTCTTGATAAGAAGAATATGATGGCTGAGCATAATGTGCAACATTTGCTGGATGAGGTTGTGAAGCATACTGTGGTGAGGGTGCATTGAACCGATATTGTTGCTGATGTGAGGTGGGTGGTTGTGGTAGAATCGAGTATTGGGGAAAGGCTGGTGTCATGTAAGGTGATTGATGATAAGCTTGATGTCCCAAGATATAGGGTGTGTTGTTGTGAGACAAGCTTGGTTGATTCGCCATCAATGCTAAAGAATCTGGGTGCATACCACGAGGAGAACGGTGCATAATCACATGCTTCTCATGCTGCTGAAGAAAGGCATATATTTGATCCAAATTACACTTGTGCAGATCCCTGGTTAACTTGACATCGGTAATATACTCACCCCATTCAGCTTGAGGTAGAGTATTCAAGAATTTGGTGTTAACCTGGAATGGAGCAATCTCAAGATTGTATACATTCAGATCATTCATGAGTGTGGTGAATCTGAAGTAATAATCGTGAAGTGTTTCCCCTGGGTTGTAGGTGAATCTATCAAACAAATCATACAGCTGACACTCCCTTTCTTGTTTGGTGAGAGACGTGCCTTGTAGCAACACCTTAAGACGTTCCCATAAGTCTTTTGCCACCGTATACTTGCTTACCATCCTATAAATATCATGGGGGAGAGCTTGGAGAATTGTTTGAAGAGCTTTTTCATCTGCATCTGCGACAAGTTGTTGAGCAGGAGTGAGTTCTTCAAATTCTCGTGGTCTAGTCACGTTGTCAACCGTAATGGTACCATAGTCGAGTGGACCATTCAAAATCGATTTGACCATAAGCCTTCCGTAGGTCGGTTTCCCCTTTAGATATTGCATCATTCGACCTTGCCATGCCTCAAACACCTCTTTAATAAGCATCGGTGGACGACTATCAGTCCCCGTTATGATCGAGATATCCGTAAGAGATGTCATCTGAGGCAATAATGAACTTGGATTCATTGTGATTACTTAACAGACTCAAAGATTATCGTTTGATCGAGCAGTGAAGAAAGGTTGAGAATTTGTGTTGTGTTGGTTAACTCAAGATTAAATCCACTAAAGATCGTCGAAAAACCTCAAATACCCCTTGAACTTGCTTATACGGAATAACCCAAACTCAGAATAAACCCTTATTCGGAATAATGCCTATTCGGAATAATCCTATGCTGGAAATACTCTATTCGGAATAACCTCTATGCGGAATAACCCTTATGCGGAAAAACCCCGATGCGGAATATTTTCTTCTATTCGGAATATCTTGGCAATTTGGCTTATTCGGAAAAAGACCTCCTATTCGGAAAATTTTGACTATTCGGAAAACTTGGCTATTCGGAAGAATTGGTGTCTATTCGGAAAAGTTGGCTATTCGGAAAATTGGTGTCTATTCGGAAAGATTGGCTATTCGGAAAAAGTCTTCTATTCGGAAAGATCTTCTATTCGGAACAAACTTCTCTATTCGGAAAATTTTCTTCTATTCGGAAAATTTCTTCTATTCGGAAAAAATTCTCTACTCGGAAAAATTTCTTCTATTCGGAAAAAATTCTCTATTCGGAAAATTTCTTCTATTCGGAAACTCCTCCTATTCGGAATCCTATTCGGAATAATTTGTCTATGCTGAAAGTCCTCCTATTCGGAATCCTATTCGGAAAAAACTGGAAGAAATTGTTTCCGAGACTAAAAAAGAAGCTTTTTACCCCGATTTTTGATCCAAAACCACAAAAAGTTTTATGATTTTTACCAAAATAAGCTAAACCCAATCCTTATCAATCAATCCCAATAACAAAAACACCAAAAATAACAAGATTCAAGATAGATTTTTCCTAAAGATCACTAATAGATTCAAAAACTAAAAAATAACACAATCCTTACCTTAAATCACCCCATAGCT
This sequence comes from Glebionis coronaria, assembly GCA_025667525.1. Taxonomy (NCBI): domain Eukaryota; kingdom Viridiplantae; phylum Streptophyta; class Magnoliopsida; order Asterales; family Asteraceae; genus Glebionis; species Glebionis coronaria. The sequence goes on from CM046878.1 coordinate 195,799,209, forward strand.
CTTGATACCAAATGTGGAAATTGATAACCTATGAATCTATGAAGTGGGTTGATGTTTTCTAGTGAGAGAAACTAGAGAGAGAAAGTGAGAGAATAAATGGAAGGTTTTATTAATATGAAATGTTTAGAATGACAACAACCAACCCCTTTCCTTAGTGGAAAGGGGTATTTATACTCCAAGTCATAAGTGGACTTGGGCCGGTCCATGACAAGCCCATGGACCGGTTCTTACTTAAGTTAATAAGCAAATGATAACTAATATCTAACTACGAGCTATTACAACATGGATATTATTGTGGAGTGACCGATACTTTTAATATACGTAAAAACGTATTTCTAACAGATGTTTACCCTTTGTTTTAAGTGGGATAGTAACTGGGTTCATCAGGGTAAATAGTAACAAGTTTGATCCATTTTTTGTGGGATGGAGTTGTTTTGCGCGTGTTTCTTTGATTTGAACTTTCAGAAATGACATTATGAGTCCTTGTGTTTTGGGAAAGTATGTAAAACGTGTTTTTCAGCTTGCAAACCTGGTTTCCTTTGTTATTTAAGTTTCCAAATTCATACTTTGGCCACAAAACTTTTCAACAAGGGTTTTAAGGGTTTGTTTTGAACATTTCTTGATTTTCCAAGGGCTGATCTTGTACTTTCTTGAACTTTGAAGGTCTTCATTGGATATTTGACTTCATGAGGGACCATTGTTGACAATTTAGATTTCTTGAGGGACTAAACTTGCCAAATCTTCAAAGTTGAAGGACCTTTTTGTAATTTTGACAAACTTAAGGGTCTAAACTTGTAATTATGAATATGCAAGGGTATTAAGTGTCATTTCTTCATAAATGTGGGATCAATCTTGTACATCTTCAAGTCTTCAAGGGTTTTTCTTTGAGAAATCATTAACTAGGGCCCGGTTCTTTGTACGGCTTCGTTTCTCGTGTTCGTTTTTCCTTCTTTCTTGTGATCTTTTGTCTTTTTCACGATATCCATACCTAAAATACACAAGTAAACAAACACAAGCATATATATGGTATTTTTATGACATTTTATGCATTTAAAGCCCGAAAAGAACGATGAGATCATGTATAAATGCCATCTCATCAGGGTGATTCCATAAATTCTAAAGTTTTAATCCCTTAACATTTTAATCATTTCAATTGGTTTGGATGTTTCTTTTCTTCCGCTATTCCACCAATTGAACTTTGACGTTGTCAACACACACTCTTTGGACATACTTAGCAAATACTTACTTCTAATTTGAGATTTCTTTTCTCCTCTTAATTTATTTAGTAAGTAGTGCACATATATATATATATGATTGTAGTAAAATACGACTCTTGTTTAGGAAAACAAAAGAACGTATATGAGCGGTAAGTATCGAGTGATGATTTTAGGAAAAATCAACACTAATGACCTAATCACTTAAAAAGAGAAAAGTTCGTTTCCCAAGGAGGTATATGTGTGTGAATTAACTTGTATTTCTTTGAGATTAATATAGAGAAGAATGGGGATGAGAAGATGAAAGACGGTTTCGTTAAAATTAAACTACGACGTAAAAGACGTAAAGTCGTGAAAACTACCCAAATTAAAAATTTTATTATACTAAAACCAAAAACAAAAGAAAAGATTAAAAAGACTAAAACAAGTCTAAAATAATATAAATAAAGTTAAAATTCCAATAAAGATATTTTAAAACCTTTTATTAATAAAATAATTAATTTTAAATGCTAATTAAAGCCCTAAAATTAAATTTAACTAATTCAAATGTCTAAAATATGATTTTATTGAATAATCACTTAACTTATATTATTAGAAGACTAAAAAGTAATTTTCTAAAAATTAAAACCTATTAAAACTATTTTTAAAACTCTAAAAATGATTAAAAATAATTAAAACCTAATTAAACTTAAAATAATTATAAAAATAGATCTAAAAGCTATAAAAATATTCTAAAAATGGAAATAGTCCTAATTAATGATAAAGAACCTAAGGAAAATGAAAAAGAAAGAAAAATAAAATTTTGAAATTTTAATATTAAAATAATATTAAAATATTGCTAAAAATAAAAAGTTAATAAAATTAATTATAAAAAATTTCTAAAAATCCTAAATAATATAACTAAGAGAAAAACACTAATTAGAGCTTCTAAACCTTTTTTAATAATTTTATAAAAATCTTTAAAGTTTATAAAAAACCTTAAAATATTATAAAATTAAAAATTAAAGTTTATAAAACCAAAACTATATGTAAACCTCAAAATATATATTAAAAAGCTAAAAACTATTTTTCCTAAAAATTAAAAATCTTTTTGGTATTTTTTATTGATTTAATAAAATACGTCTATTAAATAATTCCTAGAAAATAAACTAATAAAAGGAAAATTATAAAAATAACCTAGAAAAATCTCTAATGCTAATATAAGCCTAGGAAAAATCAAAACAAGCAAAAACGTTTAACAAATAAGCTGGAATAAGCTTATTTACTCACGGCTTTTTAAATAAGCTAGAAACCAAATGACCTTAAGTAATAGGCCTTTCCCTTCTATACACAAGATAAATGCTAGCACACTGGTAAGAGCCTTGAACCCTCCAACGAGAGGTCAGGGGTTCGAAGCCAGGCTAGTGGTTTTTGCTATTTTTTTTTCTTTTTTTTTTTTTTACTTTTTAAAACCAATACTGACACTAATAAGACTTGTAAACAATCCAGTTACACTTCTTTTTAACACTGGATTATGCTCAAATGATTGATCAAAACGTGACAGACATGAACTTTTAACACAAGCAGGATAGCTTATGTTATTTTGCTTTCACAAGTTACAAAGGGACCAAGAGGAGCTTGGCCCTAAGCTTATTTGATGGCTTATTATGGACAGTAGGGGCACTCTTGTGCTCCTTTGAGCACAAGAAGTCAAAATCAACAAGTATTAAACACCTTAGCACACCAAGATCTTAAATCAAGCACTCAACAGCCTATGATGAGTTTCTGTGATGTTTATGACAGGTCTGGTGGACTATTTGACAGATTTCAAGCAATAAACTGAACTTCCAAGCCTCAAATTTAGCATACAAACTCAATTCTTATCATACAAACCAAATTAACCCTCAAATCACCCTATCACTTCACAGGTTTCAAAGATCTAGTATCAAAATTCAAGGAAAAATAAGCATAAAGTGAGCATGCAGATTTATGCTAACTCTATTCCTATTTTAAACACACCAATTGCTCAAAACTTTGTCCCAAATGATAATAAAACAATCAAACAACTATTCTCAATCCTTTTCAACAACTTAAACACGATTTTAAATCATTAATCAAAAACTTTGCCCTGCTAATCCTTGTAGCCAAACACCCTTTTATTTATTGTAAACCAAGAATTATCAAACCAAAACACTTGAAAACTTAATCAAACTGCAACCAATAGCATCTAACATGTATTCTAATACAAAAGAACAACAATCAAACACTTAAAACACACTTTAGCACAGAATTAAACAAAAATCAAACAAACTTGCTTGTTTCCTGAAATTTTCCAAAGGACAAAGGATTACCTTAGGGTCTTACATCCAAGACCCTAGAGGATGTAAATCCTCCTCCAAACCAACACGGGTTGGTGCAGAACTAAATATCAACAAGCCTTCTTCCCTGTTTAAAACAAAATCAAAGAAAAAGGATAATACAAGCTATATAATTTTTTTCTGTTTTCTTTTCCTACCTTTTTTTAAAAACTTTTCAAAATCTTTTAATCTTTCTTAAAACATTTTCTAATACTCCTAATCACCAATTACAATGATTACTTAACACACAAAAACTTGGACAGATTTCTTTACCAAAAATCTTCCAATTTTCAAAACCTTCAAATTACTTTGAAACACAAACTTACTTCACCAAAATAACAATGGAACTCAGAATCAAGCTTCTTCACAACACACAATCTTTTAAAAACAATAAAAAAGGAATTATAATTGAATTTTTCAAAAACCAACTTTTTATTTCTTTTAAAAAGGAATTACAAGTGAGAGCTTAAAACTGGAACAAGGGCTCACCAACAGGCTGGGGCTCCTTATATACTAGTCTAGGAAGATACTAGAAGGCTAAAAACATAAACCCTAATACAAGAAATTCTCTAAAATGCCCTTGACGGTTTTGAGTTGTGAGTTGTCACATTTTGATCTAAGACGTTTATTCTTGCGTTGTGAGTAAGCAATGAACATCAGCCTTTGATTTGGGACACGTCACAAGCCTTGGAGGACAAGGTGCTCTCTGATTGGCAGAGAGGGAATTGGGGGTGGGGTCCACACGCATGGGATTGGGGATTTTAGGAGTGGGATGGGTTTTGGTGTGTGGGAATTAAGTGTGTGCAAGGTTAATTAGGTTTTACCCAGGTTTAAGTGGAAGTAAATTCTGGGCTGTAAAAAAGATGTACAATACTGGTTTAGATCCGATTTTGGGGGAAGGGTGGGTGTTAGGCGCCAGTTTATTTGAATGTTTGAAAGTATGCAAAATCAGCCCTTGTCCTTTGATTTTTTTGGCATTTAAAGTCTTTCAGCCCTAAAATCGTTTCTTCTTTGTTAATAACTTCCACTAATTTGCATTTTTGGCACATACTTTTGGCAAAAGTGTTACAAGGATGATTTTTGCCATTTTGAGTATTTTCAAGGGCTGAACTTGGACAATTTTGATCTTAAAAGGTCTTCTTTGTGTCTTTCACTTTATGAGGGACCATAATTGGCAATTTTGATTTGTTGAGGGACTAATCTTGCCATTTCTTCAAAGTTGAAGGACCTTTTTGCAATTTTGACAAACTTAAGGGACCAAACTTGTAATTATTAATATACAAGGGTTTTAAGTGTCATTTCTTCATTCTTGGATGATCAATCTTGTTTGTCTTCAAGTCTTCAAGGGTATTTGATGAAAATTCCATGATTAGGGCCCGGTTCTTTGTACGGCTTCGTTTCTCGTGTTCGTTTTTCCTTGTATCTTGTGATCTTTTGTCTTTTTCACGATATCCATACCTAAAATACACAAGTAAACAAACACAAGCATATATATGGTATTTTATGACATTTTAGTGCATTTAAAGCCCGAAAAGAACGATGAGATCATGTATAAATGCCATCTCATCACTCCCCCATACTAAGCCATTGCCGTGCCCTCACGCAATGCTAGAATAAAGTATCTAAGCATCACCAAAGTTCAATTTTATTAACCTTTATTGAAAAGTAAAAGACTTGCAACATACTACGATGATGTGTAAAGACATAATGTATGATTTTCATCACCAAAATGTGACTTTTAGGGTCAAAGAATAGAAACAAGTTAATGTCCCTTAGAGTAAACTTTGTCATCCTTGATTGTCATACATTCCATGCTAAGTGCAAAAACAAGATCATTGTTGGTACAAGTCACAATGCTAACACTACTCATACGTTCAAATTGTGTAATACTTTTTCTCCCCGCAATCCTAGTTATTATAAAAGGAAATGGGTTACTAGCATTTTTTATCTAATTGTCATGGATCACAAGTGATTCATATTGACTTATTTGAGTAGTTATTAGTCCGAAAGCAAAGTAGCACGATTTGATCAATAGTTAGCCGAAGGACAAAATCTTTTAAAACGGTTTCTCGTGTATCTCCTTAAGTTCATATCTTGGCATAACTTGTTTCACGATTTGAGACCTTTCTCGGACCGATATTTGGCATGTACTTCATACTTCAAATCTTGGGAAGACGTTCTTGAAATTATGGTCTTCTCTTCATATAATTGGAATTTCTTCACTTGACGTTTTTGAGAGATTCTTCATATAGGACCACGACTTCATCATTTTTCTTCAATCTTTACTTTGGATTTTGATATACAACGATCCGCCTCCTTTTCGGACTTGGATATATTTATCCTCATACCTTGTTAGGGTCTTTTTGGATAGACTTTCTCCATTCTTTAGGGGAGTAATTGCTTCTCGTCGTGTGTCTCGATCCTTCATATTGATTTTGGAATAATGATACTTCACATCATCTTTGGATCTTTAGCAAAAATAGAGCTCCTCATGCCTTGTTAGGGCCTTTTTGGATGATCGCCAATCTTCGCGTCCCGCTTCAATAAGTTATGCCTTGGCTATGAACTCTATTCAACCCCGAGCAACTTTTAAACGATCTTGCGCTAGAGGCTAAGTAACTTTTCAAATCGTACGACCTTACTTATTGCAATTATGATTTATTCCTAATGCATTGATCTTATGGGAAGAAAAAGCCACAATTAAAAACATATGAGTTTTTGAAAGAACACTTTCATGTTCTACGTTTAGCATGATCACTTGTTTAACTCTATCATTTCTTGTTCTTCACTATATAAAGACCTCTAATTAAAGAGACTCGTGAATACTTAGCCATGCAAGTCAAAATTAAGCCAAATTTGGATTAGCTTTCATTAAGACTATATCAAATCAAAGTTTTGGGTTTTCAAGCCACCTATAGGATCTTGCACTTTCTTGGACTTTTTCAAGTTTAGAGAATGCGTTTTAAAGTTCCCTTGATAAGTGACTTTCTAGAATCAATTATAGGAACTTGCGAAAAGTTCTTGTTCTTAACCCGAGTGAATTAAGACTTTCGCGTTTTAAAGCTCCCTATATAAAAGTCTAGCAAAACTTGAATTGAGCGGGTTAAGGAATGTAAATGGCTCCAAATGCCCATCAAGTCAAAAATTAACTCTTATTCTACCCATCGGAAAATATACATTCGTGTCTTAAAAACACTTATGAAAACTAAGAAAAATTTTAAAATTTGGCCATTTTTAGCCTTATTAGCAAAACAAAACATTGAAAGTTGGAAAACGTGAGGGCGTAGCAAAGCAAGTACCTATTCACCCCCCCATACTAAAAGTAAACATTGTCCTCAATGTTTCGAGTCTAAAGGTGGAGCACCCCCATACTAGAGACGAAGAATCGAATGCTTAGGATCTAGCATGGAAAGGGTGATCAACAATATATCTAAAGCCGTTTATTAATTATGCTAAAAGATAATTGTTAGAACAATAAAGGATATGTCATGGATTCGTGAAAAACTTCTTCAAACGAACGATGGAGGCTCACGTAAACGAACACGAGAGTCTTCAATCGTAGACGATGATGATGATCACAATCACAAACAACCACGAGACAATGAGTTGGAAGGGTACAAGTCCCCTTATTAGTGAACATAAAGCATAAAGATAAGCATGGGATCTCCCCCACGAGGCACCTCGTTTTTGATTACCGAGTCATGAGCTCGACTCGATCCCCTCAATGCTAATTATTATTGGGGAAGGTGTCTTGGTCGGGGGCAACCATTGAAGGAATTTCCCCACCAAAGTAGTGCTTAAGCCTATGTCCATTCACCTTGAAATTGGGACCATCATCTTGAGCTAGCTCAATGGTCCCATATGGAAACACTTGTGTAATGGTGAACGGACCCGACCAACGAGATTTCAATTTTCCGGAAAATATCTTAAAAAGCAACACTTGATCACCAACGTTAAAAACCCGGTTTTTAATCTTTGAATCATGAAACTTTTTAGTCTTTTCTTTAAAAATTAATGAATTTTCATAAGCATTATCCCTTAATTCATCCAATTCATTCAATTGTATTTTCCGGTGATCTCCCGCGGTCTTCAAGTCAAAATTAGCATGCTTAAGGGCCCAATATGCCTTATGCTCCAATTCAATGGGCAAATGACAATTCTTCCCATAGACTAACTTATAAGGAGTGCAACCGATAGGTGTCTTATAAGCGGTCCTAAAGGCCCATAAAGCGTCATCGAGTTTGTCGGACCATGAAGCACGGTTTTCTCCAATCGACCTTTCTAAAATTCTCTTCAAAGCTCGGTTCGAAACCTCGACTTGCCCACTCGTTTGCGGGTGATAAGCCGTAGAAAGACGATGTGTAACCCCATATTTCTTTAGAACCTTTTCGAATTGGTCATTACAAAAATGGGTTCCACGATCGCTTATAATAGCACGAGGGATTCCGAACCGAGAGAATAGTTGCTTCAAAAACTTTACTACCACACGAGCATCATTAGTAGGCAAAGCCTTAGCTTCCACCCACTTAGAAAGGTAGTCCACCGCGACGAGGATATATTTGTTGCCATGAGACGATGGGAACGGCCCCATAAAGTCTATTCCCCATATGTCGAAAATCTCACACACTTGAATTATATTTTGCGGCATTTCATCACGTTGAGACGATTTTCCTTGACGTTGGCACGAATCACACGACTTCACAAGTGCGTGTGCATCACGATAGATAGAAGGCCAAAAGAAACCGGCATCGAACACTTTCTTAGCCATGAGATTAGCACCGTGGTGACCACCCGTGGGTCCCTCGTGACAAGCTCTAAGGATATTAGAAGCTTCGGCACCAAACACACAACGTCGAACGAGTTGATCCGCACAAATCCGAAAGAGATAAGGGTCGTCCCAAAAATAGAACTTGACGTCACGAAAGAATTTTCGTTTTTGTTGTGTCGTCATACCCTTGATTATGAAATTGCCCGCATGGTAATTTGCAATGTCGGCAAACCATGGGGTGGTGTCTTTAGAATTCACTACACCGAGAGTCTCAAGAGGAAATGTTTCGGTAATTTCCTTGTTCTCGAAAACATCTTTGTGAGGATCTTCTAGACGAGAGAGGTGATCGGCCGCTAGATTCTCGGCTCCTTTTTTGTCAAGCACGGTGACATCAAATTCTTGGAGGAGGAGCATCCAACGAAGCAATCTCGGCTTAGCATCTTGCTTAGCTAAGAGATACTTGATAGCCGAATGGTCGGTATACACGATGCTTTTAGTTAAGACGAGATAAGGTCGGAATTTCTCAAAAGCATAGACCACGGCAAGGAATTCCTTTTCCGTTGTGGTGTACTTTAATTGAGCCTCGGTCATCGTCTTACTAGCATAGTGGATAGGACGAAAGTGCTTGTCATAACGTTGCCCTAAGACGGCCCCTATAGCATAATCACTTGCATCGCACATGATTTCAAAGGGTAATTCCCAATTAGGAGCAACAAGAATGGGAGCTTCGGTAAGTTTCCTTTTTAGAGTCTCGAAAGCCTTAACACAATCCTCATTAAAGTTAAAAGGAGCATCCTTCTCGAGAAGGTGTGTCATAGGACGAGAAATCTTTGAAAAGTCCTTGATGAAACGACGATAAAAGCCCGCGTGGCCTAGGAAACTACGAACTCCCTTAACGGTTTTGGGATGAGGTAACTTGGCGATGACGTCTACCTTAGCTTTATCGACCTCAATCCCCGCCTTCGACACCTTATGTCCTAAGACGATTCCTTGTTTACACATGAAATGACATTTCTCCCAATTAAGCACAAGATTGGTTTCTTCACAACGTTTCAACATTTGTTCGAGATTAGATAAACATGACGTGAACGAATTACCAAACACCGAGAAGTCATCCATAAACACTTCCATCGACTTCTCGATCATGTCGTGAAAAATTGCCATCATACACCGTTGAAACGTACCGGGTGCATTACAAAGTCCGAAAGGCATCCTACGATAAGCGAACGTTCCATAAGGACACGTAAACGTAGTCTTCTCTTGATCACGAGGGTCGATAGGAATTTGAAAGTAACCGGAAAAACCATCTAAAAAGCAATAGAATTCATTTCCCGCAAGTCGCTCCAACATTTGATCCATGAAGGGCAAAGGAAAGTGGTCTTTACGAGTGGCGTCATTTAACTTTCAGTAGTCAATACACACCCTCCAACCGGTCACAACACGAGTGGGAATTAACTCGTTGTTTTCATTAGGCACAACGGTCATTCCTCCCTTTTTAGGGACACAATGGATCGGGCTCACCCATGGGCTATCGGATATAGGATAAATCATTCCCGCGTCAAGGAGTTTAAGGACCTCCTTTTTAATGACATCGTGAATTTTGGGATTTACCCTTCTTTGACTTTGAATTGCGGGTTTGTAGTCCTCCTCCATTAAAATTTTGTGAGTACAAAATTTTGGGTCAATACCCTTAATGTCGGAAATTTTCCACGCAATTGCCCCTTTGTGAGCCTTAAGAACTTTCAAGAGCTCGGTTTTTTCATCATTAGCAAGATCTTTTGCAATAATAACCGGCAACTTGTCATCACCTTCCAAGAATGCATATTCAAGGTGAGAAGGAAGATCTTTCAATTCAAGGATAGGCGGTTCCTCGATTGAAGATTTTGGTTCAACACTCATAACTTCCATCGGCGAAAGAAATGGTGGAATAGAAATATCATCACTAATCAACACCTCATCTTCATTGTCGATTTCATTTGAAGTGAAATCGCCTCCTTGGAATGAAGTGAGATTTGGTGTGGAATTAGCAAGAATCGGATCCAAAATAGTGGGATTGCCACTTGACGAGCTATCGGAAAAACCTAACACTTCTTGTGAAAATTCATCGCAAACCACATCAACGATGTCAATGTGATTGATGGTAGCGATTGCATAAACATGAGAAGGTTTCGAGTTTTGAGTAGCGTTTATAACAAGTTCCTCTTCGTTGAATCTCAAAGTGATAGTTCTTGCATGAACATCGATAAGCGATCTCGAAGTATCTAAAAACGGACGACCTAAGATTAGAGGAACTTGAGGATCCGCGGGGATGTCGACTACTATAAAATCAACGGGATAGTAGAACTTCCCCACTTTTACGAAAACATCTTCGGCTATTCCACATGCCATAATCGTAGAATGATCGGCCATCTCGATGGACATGTTCGAAGGAATAAGAGCCGGAAGCGAAAGCGATTTCCAAATGGAAAATGGCATCAAATTAATGATCGCACCAAGATCGGCCAAGGCGAGTCATTCTTTCATATCTTGTATGTCACAAGGAATGAGAAACTTTCCGGGATCACCAACTTTTTCCGGTATGCGGTTAAGATAAACCGAAGAACAATTAGCAAGCTTTGAAAGCTTTTCCTTATCGTTCATCATACTTTTAAAAGTGGAAGCGAAACGAGGCATATATAACAACGCGTCGGCTAAACTCACATCAAAATGCACTTGTTGAAACATTTTTATAAAAAGCTCGATTTGTTGTTTGTTACGTTCTTGCATTTTCTCTTTGTTTCGTCTTGAAGGGTAGGGTAAAGGTGGTGTGGGTTGGTCATTAGGCAATGGCCTTGGAAACTCGGGTTCCATAATTGGTATAGGTTCAACCGTAGGTGTGGTTTGAGCGGTACTTCGTGGGATTGTAATGTGCTCCTTTTCGACCATCACCTCGGGTTCTTTCTCGATTTCCTTCTCCGTAGAAGTACTTGGTCGAGAGATTGGTTCCTTGAAAGTTTTACCACTTCGTGTAGTAATAACCTTCATTTCTCCCTTCGGGTTTGCAATGGTATCACTAGGAAGACCACCCGAAGAAGAGGGTTTACACATGACTGCTTCAAACATCTTAGCCATTCGGTCCTCAAATTTTGATTGCCTAGCATCCGCTTTCAATAACTCTTGCTTAATCTCATGTTGTCCTAATTCCATCTTTTGTTGGTTTTGTTGAAGACGTTGGACATTTCCTTCCATTTTATTTGCATGAGTTTTAAGTTCATTAGCAAGTTCATTTTTAAGCTCGTTTTTCAACTCGGACCTTAAGCTAATCATCTCACGTTGCATGTTATCAAATTTAGCATCATTTGCTTTTGCATAATCTAAAAATTCTCCTTGCAAATTTTTCGTGTGAGCATTTTGAAAACCTTGTGTAGTGTTTTGAAAATCACGGTTTTGGTTTTGATTAGAGATTTGTCCATTCCCACTTTGATAATTCCCTTTGTTGTAATTGCGTGTGTTGCCTTGGTAATTACCTTGGTTGTTGTTTCGATAATTATTAGCATTTTGGTTTGGTGGAGCTTGATTTTGGCGGGAACCTTGGCCGTTTTGGTTATAAGTTCCCGTTGCTACATAAGCACTCGAAGTGTTACCATCCGCGGTAATACACTCGGAAAGATCATGAGCTCCTCCACACGATAAACAACTCTTAGCAACCGCTTTAACCGAAGCGGAATTGGAAGCTTCTTGAGCCTTCCAATGGGACATTAGATTAGCAAATCTATCAAAAAAACGATTTTCCTCATTAGCTTCATCATGTAAGGCGTTAATGCTACGAGACGATTGTGACGAAGATGACGAACCTATATTGGCAACACTCGGTGTGTTACGAGGGCTATAAACCTTAGATCGATTTTCAATGATTTGTAAAGCCTCATTTGTCGTCTTGCACAAAAAATTACCACCCGCGGCGGCATTCAAATAATCTCGTTCATGATCATTAAGCCCATTATAAAAGGTATCAATTTGATGCAATTCCGAAAAATCATGGTGAGGACATTCATGTAACATCTCCTTAAATCGTTCCCATGCCATTGAAAAACTTTCATTGTTACGTTGCACAAATCGTGAAATCTCATTTTTTAAGTGTGTTGTTTTCGATGGTGGAAAAAACTTGTTCACAAACTTAGAAACGAGATCGGCCCATGTCAAAATCGAATTTGGCGGTTCTTTCTCGAGCCAAATTTTTGCGGGTCCATCCAACGAATATGGAAACAACATCATCTTAATGGCGTCATGTGGAACATCTTTGAATTTGCTAGTAGCGGTGAGACGGTTGAAATTCCTAATGTGGTAATGCGGGTTGTCTTTCTCGTGACCTCGAAACTTGTTTGCTTGCAACATCGACATTAAACCCGTCTTAATCTCGAAATTCTCCGCAAGGATGGCGGGAATAACAATGGCCTCTCCAAAACCCTCGGTGGGTGCTTGTAGCAACTCCATCATAGTACGATTAGCCATTACGACTTCTTGTCCTATAATAGGTTCAACAATTGGAGGTTCTTCAATAATCAACGATCCTTGATTTGCTTGCTTTTGAAGACGTTTACGAGCTCGTTTTGCTTGATTACGAGTGATCATAAACTTCACGAAGAATGGGAGGTGAGCAAAGAAGATTCTTTTTGGTTGTTTTGTGGATTTTCAATTTTTTTGTGTTTTTGATGATATTTAATTTTTTTGGATTTTGGTGTATCTTCGTAGACAACAATCTACAAAATCTCTCCTCGAATCAAACTCTTGATTAAAGAAGCCTCAAAGGAATGAAAACGATCACGTGGAGTGAACGCCTTCGATTGACTTTAGAACTTTGGTGAAAACCAAATTGTTCACGAGGGTTTAATCACAAAGAAAACCAAGCAAATATAGTATACGTATTAATACTTTGGGCGGCAAAACCCTCGATTAGCCTTCAATCTCAAAATACCCACAAGCAAGCGGGGAAACGAGGCGGCGCGAAGCACTTAAGAGCCTTTTTCCTTAGGGTATATTTTATAATACCCGCCTTATACCCACCTTATAGTTCGTATTTTTTCAAAATCGAGCTTCACGAAAGTATTTATCTATTTTTGCCTTTTCTTTTTGTTTGAGATTCGAATACAATAATTAGGAGATCAAATCCCAATTAAGGTTGTGTTTTCACACTTTTGGAGATATTGTATTTTGATTGTGATACTTAATACAATATATTAATAATATTTGTACAAGAAAAACCAAGAAAACCGATAATACGTGTTAAGGGAGTTCCACTTAACACAAATACTATTTATGGATAATATCAAAAACAAAAGTTTCCAAATTAAAGCACAACACACCTCCCCGGCAGCGGCGCCAAAATGATTGTAGTAAAATACGACTCTTGTTTAGGAAAACAAAAGAACGTATATGAGCGGTAAGTATCGAGTGATGATTTTAGGAAAAATCAACACTAATGACCCAATCACTTAAAAAGAGAAAAGTTCGTTTCCCAAGGAGGTATATGTGTGTGAATTAACTTGTATTTCTTTGAGATTAATATAGAGAAGAATGGGGATGAGAAGATGAAAGACGGTTTCGTTAAAATTAAACTACGACGTAAAAGACGTAAAGTCGTGAAAACTACCCAAATTAAAAATTTTATTATACTAAAACCAAAAACAAAAGAAAAGATTAAAAAGACTAAAACAAGTCTAAAATAATATAAATAAAGTTAAAATTCCAATAAAGATATTTTAAAACCTTTTATTAATTAAATAATTAATTTTAAATGCTAATTAAAGCCCTAAAATTAAATTTAACTAATTCAAATGTCTAAAATATGATTTTATTGAATAATCACTTAACTTATATTATTAGAAGACTAAAAAGTAATTTTCTAAAAATTAAAACCTATTAAAACTATTTTTAAAACTCTAAAAATGATTAAAAATAATTAAAACCTAATTAAACTTAAAATAATTATAAAAATAGATCTAAAAGCTATAAAAATATTCTAAAAATGGAAATAGTCCTAATTAATGATAAAGAACCTAAGAAAAATGAAAAAGAAAGAAAAATAAAATTTTGAAATTTTAATATTAAAATATTGCTAAAAATAAAAAGTTTATAAAATTAATTATAAAAAATTTCTAAAAATCCTAAATAATATAACTAAGAGAAAAACACTAATTAGAGCTTCTAAACCTTTTTTAATAATTTTATAAAAATCTTTAAAGTTTATAAAAAACCTTAAAATATTATAAAATTAAAAATTAAAGTTTATAAAACCAAAACTATATGTAAACCTCAAAATATATATTAAAAAGCTAAAAACTATTTTTCCTAAAAATTAAAAATCTTTTTGGTATTTTTTATTGATTTAATAAAATACGTCTATTAAATAATTCCTAGAAAATAAACTAATAAAAGGAAAATTATAAAAATAAGCTAGAAAAATCTCTAATGCTAATATAAGCCTAGGAAAAATCAAAACAAGCAAAAACGTTTAACAAATAAGCTGGAATAAGCTTATTTACTCACGGCTTTTTAAATAAGCTAGAAACCAAATGACCTTAAGTAATAGGCCTTTCCCTTCTATACACAAGATAAATGCTAGCACACTGGTAAGAGCCTTGAACCCTCCAACGAGAGGTCAGGGGTTCGAAGCCAGGCTAGTGGTTTTTGCTATTTTTTTTTTTTTTTTTTTTACTTTTTAAAACCAATACTGACACTAATAAGACTTGTAAACAATCCAGTTACACTTCTTTTTAACACTGGATTATGCTCAAATGATTGATCAAAACGTGACAGACATGAACTTTTAACACAAGCATGATAGCTTATGTTATTTTGCTTTCACAAGTTACAAAGGGACCAAGAGGAGCTTGGCCCTAAGCTTATTTGATGGCTTATTATGGACAGTAGGGGCACTCTTGTGCTCCTTTGAGCACAAGAAGTCAAAATCAACAAGTATTAAACACCTTAGCACACCAAGATCTTAAATCAAGCACTCAACAGCCTATGATGAGTTTCTGTGATGTTTATGACAGGTCTGGTGGACTATTTGACAGATTTCAAGCAATAAATTGAACTTCCAAGCCTCAAATTTAGCATACAAACTCAATTCTTATCATACAAACCAAATTAACCCTCAAATCACCCTATCACTTCACAGGTTTCAAAGATCTAGTATCAAAATTCAAGGAAAAATAAGCATAAAGTGAGCATGCAGATTTATGCTAACTCTATTCCTATTTTAAACACACCAATTGCTCAAAACTTTGTCCCAAATGATAATAAAACAATCAAACAACTATTCTCAATCCTTTTCAACAACTTAAACACGATTTTAAATCATTAATCAAAAACTTTGCCCTGCTAATCCTTGTAGCCAAACACCCTTTTATTTATTGTAAACCAAGAATTATCAAACCAAAACACTTGAAAACTTAATCAAACTGCAACCAATAGCATCTAACATGTATTCTAATACAAAAGAACAACAATCAAACACTTAAAACACACTTTAGCACAGAATTAAACAAAAATCAAACAAACTTGCTTGTTTCCTGAAATTTTCCAAAGGACAAAGGATTACCTTAGGGTCTTACATCCAAGACCCTAGAGGATGTAAATCCTCCTCCAAACCAACACGGGTTGGTGCAGAACTAAATATCAACAAGCCTTCTTCCCTGTTTAAAACAAAATCAAAGAAAAAGGATAATACAAGCTATATAATTTTTTTCTGTTTTCTTTTCCTACCTTTTTTTTAAAACTTTTCAAAATCTTTTAATCTTTCTTAAAACATTTTCTAATACTCCTAATCACCAATTACAATGATTACTTAACACACAAAAACTTGGACAGATTTCTTTACCAAAAATCTTCCAATTTTCAAAACCTTCAAATTACTTTGAAACACAAACTTACTTCACCAAAATAACAATGGAACTCAGAATCAAGCTTCTTCACAACACACAATCTTTTAAAAACAATAAAAAAGGAATTATAATTGAATTTTTCAAAAACCAACTTTTTATTTCTTTTAAAAAGGAATTACAAGTGAGAGCTTAAAACTGGAACAAGGGCTCACCAACAGGCTGGGGCTCCTTATATACTAGTCTAGGAAGATACTAGAAGGCTAAAAACATAAACCCTAATACAAGAAATTCTCTAAAATGCCCTTGACGGTTTTGAGTTGTGAGTTGTCACATTTTGATCTAAGACGTTTATTCTTGCGTTGTGAGTAAGCAATGAACATCAGCCTTTGATTTGGGACACGTCACAAGCCTTGGAGGACAAGGTGTTCTCTGATTGGCTGAGAGGGAATTGGGGGTGGGGTCCACACGCATGGGATTGGGGACTTTAGGAGTGGGATGGGTTTTGGTGTGTGGGAATTAAGTGTGTGCAAGGTTAATTAGGTTTTACCCAGGTTTAAGTGGAAGTAAATTCTGGGTTGTAAAAAAGATGTACAGTACTGGTTTAGATCCGATTTTGGGGGAAGGGTGGGTGTTAGGCGCCAGTTTATTTGAATGTTTGAAAGTATGCAAAATCAGCCCTTGTCCTTTGATTTTTTTGGCATTTAAAGTCTTTCAGCCCTAAAATCGTTTCTTCTTTGTTAATAACTTCCACCAATTTGCATTTTTGGCACATACTTTTGGCAAAAGTGTTACAAGGATGATTTTTGCCATTTTGAGTATTTTCAAGGGCTGAACTTGGACAATTTTGATCTTCAAAGGTCTTCTTTGTGTCTTTCACTTTATGAGGGACCATAATTGGCAATTTTGATTTGTTGAGGGACTAATCTTGCCATTTCTTCAAAGTTGAAGGACCTTTTGCAATTTTGACAAACTTAAGGGACCAAACTTGTAATTATTAATATACAAGGGTTTTAAGTGTCATTTCTTCATTTTTGGATGATCAATCTTGTTTGTCTTCAAGTCTTCAAGGGTATTTGATGAAAATTCCATGATTAGGGCCCGGTTCTTTGTACGGCTTCGTTTCTCGTGTTCGTTTTTCCTTGTATCTTGTGATCTTTTGTCTTTTTCACGATATCCATACCTAAAATACACAAGTAAACAAACACAAGCATATATATGGTATTTTATGACATTTTAGTGCATTTAAAGCCCGAAAAGAACGATGAGATCATGTATAAATGCCATCTCATCAATATATATTGGTGTTTCTTTTCTCTCTACTAACCTTTGTGTAGCATGTAACCTTAGCTCACTCACTTGGTGCCCCAAGCAAAGGGGAGTAAGCACCAAGGGGGGGCTACTAGAAAAGTCGATTCTCCTCTTCAAAGACTTGTGCTAATCTTTTTGCTTCGACAAAGGAGGAGAAATGATAGTGCTAAACTCGTAAATAATTCGAACAATTTTTTATTTTACGTTAATGAGTTTATAGTTTGTCGTAATCAAAAAGGGGGAGATCGTTAATGCAAAATAATACCTAAAAACATTGTTGGTGCTAACTAATCTTTCTTAGTTTTGATCACGACAAATTATAAAGACATTTATCGTCAAATACAATCGTAAAACGAATTATCCAACAAACACTATCTTCAAGATAATAATCATTACACTAACATATCTTAATCATGTTTAGTGATCATAAAAGTGATTAGCCGTAAAACTCACTTTTGTCAAATGTGACAAAAGATTTTTAATAAACTTTATTTTTAAGAAAATGTTTTATTAAAATGAAAATGTAAATTTTAATATGGCATATTCTAAATGCCATAAGAATATCCTTTGAAGGTTTCAAACTACCTCAGATATTTCTGTTAGGTCGGTATTTACTGACCTTTAAGCAACTCTAGGATTTGAATATAAAATCCCCCTAAGTGTTTCATGCTCAGCAGTAAGGCCAGTCTGCTGAAGGATGACCAGAGGAACAAAGTTCCTACTAAAGACTTTATATCTAAAGAAAGTTCAGCACTCCCCTTCCAGTGAACTTAGAATACAAATGAGTCTTCACTTCAAATACTAGGCGGTCTAGTTGCTGAAGAACAAGGACTAAAGAAGGGCAGTTCAGTTTGGCTTGACAATACCAAACTAAATGATGTCGATCACCTCTAGGATACTGAAGACTCTTCAGTATTCTGATGGTTTGCAATAGGCGGGAAAAGATAACTTTAAGTCAAAGTAGGTTGCTTGTATACTTAGATATAAGTACAACCTTTATCTTTTCTTGAATAGTTTAATATGTACTTTGTACTGTTTATCCAGCAGCATGGGCATCAACCACCCATTGGATAAATCCATGCACTGGTACATGCAAAATTCAAACCCTAATTTACACTGCCTATAAAAGGAGTGTACATTGAGAGAGGAAAGGTTAACCAATACAAGAGCTTAAACTCTGTAAAACCTTTCTCTCTCGATACCAACTAAACCATATAGCTAAGATGCATATGAACGTTTAGATTGGAGCTTAGAGTTTAACCTTGGTTAGAGGTTTAAGTAGAGGAGATCAAACCCCATTGTCACTCAACCACTTTGTTATTCCGCAAACAAAGTGGGTTATAGATTCTTTATTTGATTCTAATAAAAGTCTATACGTTGAAAAGTATATTGGTATTGTTGTTTTAATCTTTCATAGTTCTTATCTATTGTTAAAACAACTCACTTGAGTCGAAGTAAGAGATATTACTTAAGTTAATAAGTAATAACGAATTACAAGGGACCAACATGTGGTATCAGAGCAGTTTGATTAGTTAAACTCTTATTCTATTAAACTGCTCATTTAAAAGTTTTCAAATCAAGATCCAAAATGGCTCAAGTTATACCACAAACCCTAGAATATAGGGGTGGCCAACTCAATGTTGCTCCTGTACTAGAGGTAGCCAACTTTATAAATTAGAAGAAGAGGTTTCTTGTCCACATGGTTGGAATTGAACCTCAATTCCTTGTAATCATTGAAAATGGTCCTTTTGTTCCCATGGTTGGGGACAATAAAAATCCTGAAGTACAATGGACTGCTGATGAGAGAAAAGCTGCTAACCTTGATCAGCGTCTCAAAAGTCTCATCATGTCTGTACTTCCAGATGACCAAATGATTTCTCTTGTAAATTGTAAAACAACCAAAGCAACATGAGAGGACCTTATTCTTTGCCATGAGGGACCCTCTGATGTAAAAGAAACCAGAATCATGGATTTAAAGCTTCAATACAACACCTTCAAGCACAAAGAAGGGGAAACCCTCACACAGACATTCACCATATACAAAGCACTGAAGAATGAACTTATGAATGATGGTGTTGAGCTTTTAAAACTTGAAATCTACACAGTTTTTGTTAATGCATTGCCAAATAAGTGGTTCATTTTCTTCCAAAGCTTGAGAAATGCTAATCATATTAAAGATTGTGATCTAGCCTCTCTTTTAGGGAAACTAAAATATGAAGAAAACCTAGTTGATAAGATTTATGAAGGCTCAAACAAGAGTAAAGCATTAACCATTGCTAAACCCTTGTCCACAGCCTTCTTCAGTGAAGCTGTCATTCAAGACTACCAAGATAGTCCTGATGATGAGGAAGATGCTAGATCTAGGTGAGGAATATCTGAATGAACTCAAAGAGGAATTTCATGAAAGAGCACTTCTGGCCAAGTCTAGAAGTTTCTTTAAGAAAAGGAGGCAAGTTCTCTAGCTCCACAAAAGCTTCAGTTGACACTGATTTCTACCAATGTGGGAAGACTGGTCACTATGCTAGGGATTGTTATTTAAAAACATCTCTCCCTTCATATTCCTCACCAACTCAATCAAGACCAACTGGTCAATCATCATTTCAACCAAAACAAATTGCTTCTACTCTATTTCAGCAAAGTAGGGTTGAACTCAGACCAACAAAAGACTTTGAAGCCAAATACAGAGAAATCAAGGCAAGATTTGCCTTAATGAGCACTGAAAGCTCCTCAGCCAAGACTCCCAAACAAGACAAGAACAAAGGACTTGTTGCTGAAGCCTATGAATGGGATGAAGAAGATGTTTCTTTAGATGATGATGAAATGGTGAATGTGAAAGTGCTGATGGCACTTGCTGATGATGAAGGGGCCAATTCAAATGTTGTGACCAAAGAAAGTGCTAGAAATGGTGAATGGGTCAATGTCACTATCAAAAAGGTACAAACTCTTCTTGAATTAGAAGATAAAGATGACATTAAATTTGTCTTTGATTACTTGTGCATTGATCTAAAATTTGTTGAAGAGCAAAGAAACAATTTGCTTGAAAATTTTCACAAAATTGTTCTACAACTTGAAGATTTTGAAAGTAAGCAAATAGAGATAAAAGAAGCTAAACTTGATATTCTTACTTTTCAACAATTGAACAAGGAAATTTTAGAGGAAAATAACTCTCTTAGAGTGGAGCTAAAAGAAGCAAAAGACATTGTTAAATCTTGGCTTAGAAACTCTGATAGGGTAAATCAATGCATAAGTGAACAAATACCTGCTCAAAAGAGGACAATGCTTGGTGCTGAAGGATCTTCCAGCACCAAACCTATTGTCTTTGTCAAAGCCTCAAACGAGGATGGTATCTCAATCCCTGGCATTGAAAGGTCAGGTGAAGAGAATTTACCCAATCATGACACTGGACGAATCCTTCTTCCTGAGTTTCAAGCATATGTTGACACTTCAGCACTAGTAGAGTCCTCAGTTACTGAGGATGACTCAGATGATGATATAGAGAATGAAGTAAGTACCCCACTTCCTCCTTTAGAGAAGCTGGCTGGTGTTGAACCCTCTACTGGACCCAATACTCCAGTCTATCATCAAGTCACACACCACACACAAAGGTAGTTCTTCCAAACATGTCAAAATTGACACTTCAAATAACTCTTCAGCTCCTGCTAAAGGTTCATATATGGGAACTACCTCTTCAGTTTCAACAAATAAACTGAAGAATGCTAGATCTGAGGAAGATGAGAGAATGTCTCTTGTCATGCAAGAGATCAATGATCTTAAATTGCAACTCAGGCAGCAGCAAACACCTACACGGTTCAGAGATGAACCTTCAGACTCTCCTCATCTCAAGTACAAGACACAATTTAAAAGGGCTTGTGATTATGTGGTCTAAATAACCATCTCACTGAAACTTGCCTAAAATTGATTTATTGTACCAAATGTGAAAGGACTGACCATCGCACTTGTGAACACACTCAGTATATGCTGGCCAAAACAAGTGCTGATGCTCACAAATCTGAAGCATCTCATTCCAGGCAAAATATGCCTTTCCCACGATGCATTAATTGTGGTATGGGCAATCATCACTCAGATGACTGCCACTATTACCCTGTTTGTAATATTTGTGGAAGTTATGACCATGAAACTCATGGACATAATCATATCATCTCACTTAGAAGAGGTATTAAACCAAGAAACCCAAACTCTATTACCAAATGTTGTGAGACTTGTGGAAGCGATGTCCACACTACATCTGATCACAACCATATAGAGTGGTTTAGAAGAGGTGAAGCCCTTCAGGCTAAGAAAGCTAAAGCTATTCATACCTCTTCTTCTTCTGAGAAATCACACATACCCTCAACAAGAGGACCCTTCAGATCTAGAACACCTTCTAGATCTAAAACCCCCACCCAACAAGGTGGGTTTCAAAACAAAACTGACCATTTCCTTAACTTGTGCAGTGTGATCTCAGGATGCCTGTTTGGTACCTAGATAGTGGTTTCTCAAGGCACATGACTGGCACTAAAAGTTATCTGCACAAGTATAAGGAGGAACAAGGTCCCAAAGTTGTTTTTGGTGATAACTCATCAGCTACTACTAAAGGATTTGGTTCAGTAAAATGCAATGGTATATTTTTCTCAAGGGTAGCATATGTAAATGGATTGAAGCACAACCTCATCAACATAAGTCAACTTTGTGATGCAAAGTATCTTGTGCTGTTTGATGACAAAAAAGGTACAATCTTCAACTCCAATCATGAAATTATGATGATTGCTCCAAGAGTCAAAGATGTTTATGTCATGAGACATGCTTCTTTGCTAAAGCCTCCAATATTACCAATTGGCTTTGGCATAACAAGCTCTCACATCTCAATTTCAAAACAATAACTCTGTTGGCAAAACAAAATCTTGTTATTGGTCTTCCTTCACTTGTCTACTCCAAGGACAAACCATGCTCAACATGTGAAAAAAGGAAGCACCATAGGGCCAATTTCAAAACAAAGAAAACTTTCTTAATTAAAGAAAGTCTTCATTTGCTTCACATGGAATTATTTGTCCCAGTATCACCTAGGGCCATTTGTCATGAAAAATATACACTTGTCATTGTTGATGAGTACTCTAGGTACACCTAGGTATATTTTCGAACAGAGAAAAGCCATGCACCAGATGCCATAATGTCATTTATCAAAAGAGTTGAAAATTAAAATGACACTTATGTCAAACAACTCAGAACTGACAATGGCACTGAATTCAGAAATCACTCACTGATCAAATTCTGTGATGACAAAGGAATTTCCCAAAATTTCTCATCTCGTTACACACCTAAACAAAATGGTGTGGCTGAAAGAAGGAACAGAACTTTGATTGAAGCAGCAAGGACAATGCTTGCTGGATCTGCTCTCTCTAAGCGTTTTTGGACTGATGTTGTAGCCACTGTTTGCTACACTTAAAATAGATCCATAATTGTGAAGAGACACATGAAGACTCCCTATGAATTCTTCAGGGGGAGAATTCCAAACATTACATTCTTACTTGTGTTTGGGTGTCCAGTATTCATTCACAATCACAAGGATCACCTTGGAAAGTTTAATGAAAAATCTGATGATGGTTACTTTCTTGGATACTCCCTAGTATCTAAAGCATACAGAGTCTTCAACACAAGAAGACAATGTATTGAAGAAACCTATCACATCACATTCAATGAAAGTTCTGAAGCTCTCAATTTTACAAATCCATCAGAGGATGAACTTCATATACACGAATCTCAAAATTATCCATATGATGAATTTAATCACTATGAGCCTTCTCAAAAATATCAAACTAGCAACTCAGTCCCTCATATTGATCCATTTAAAGATACGACAAGTCCTACAAAAGGAAATCTTCACTATCACATACTGATGGCTGTCAATCAAATAATGATCAATCTCAAAATGATCAAGATGATCAGCAAGGAAACACAAATGACCAAAATGGTCAGTCTCAAAACAATCAGCATGCTGACACACATGATCAAAATGATCAATAATATGCAGCTACTGAAGAACAATTTGAGCCCCTTGCTCAAAGCTCTCCTATCATCTCTAGGGAATTAAGTCTAGGATATGCTTCTTCTGACGAAGAAGGAAGTCCTCCAATGATTGAACCCTTGTCCACTGAATATCCTTCAGTAGACACTAGAGACATTCCAAGCCCAAGTCCATGTCATGGACTTCCAAGCTCTAGCTCTAATCATGATACCAGTACCTATTCTCCAGCTCCACAAAAATCTTGGACTTAAAATAGTCACATACAGCTGGTGAACATAATAGGTAATCCTGGTGTAGGTAGAGTCACTAGATCTATGGCAAAGAAACTGAGTGCAGCTTCATCTAGAGAATGCCTCTATGCAAATTTTCTCTCAGAAATTCAACCTACAAAGGTTTCTGAAGCACTCACACACCGTGGATGGGTGGATGCCATGCAAGAGGAACTCAATCAACTTGAAAGAAACAAAGTCTGGAAATTGGTTCCTCTTCCATATGGTAAATCAACCACTGGCACCAAATAGGTTTACAAGCTCAAAAGAGATGAAACAATGCAGTGACCAAAAATAAAGCTAGGTTGGTGGTCCAAGGATTCAATCAAGAGCCTGGTGTTGATTTTGATCAAACCTTTACTTCAGTTGCATGTATGGAAGCCATACGAATCTTCCTTGCATATGCCACTTACATGAACTTCATCATCTACCAAATGGATGTCAAAAGTGCATTCCTAAATGGTGACCTAAAAGAAGAAGTTTATGTTACCCAACCTCCTGGCTTTGAGAGTAGTAAATACCTAAATTATGTCTACAAGCTTTACAAAGCTTTGCATGGACTGAAGCAAGCTCCAAGAGCATGGTATGAAACTCTCTCAACTTTTCTCATTGAACATGAATTTGTCAGAGGAAAAATAGATAGCACATTGTTCATCTATAAATCTAAAACTGACACCATTCTGGTATAAATTTATGTGGATGACATAATCTTTGGTTCTACAAGCTTGAAACTTTGCAAAAAATTTGCCAAGCTTATGACCAGCAAGTTTGAGATGATTATGATGGGAGAACTTACATACTTCCTTCGTCTTCAGATTAAACAATCTGACCAAGGCATCTCCATCAATCAATAAAAATATGTCAAGGATCTGTTGAAGAAGTATGATATCAATTGTGCTTCAGTGAAGACTCCAATGGTACCCCCTAACAACTTAGGACCTGATCTCACTAGACAATCAGTCAATGAGACTCGGTATAGAGGTATGATTGGGTCACTCATGTACTTAACTGCAAGCAGACCTGACATTCAATTCTCTACATGCCTTTGTGCAAGATACTAAGCAGATCCAAAGGAATCACACCTTACTGCTGTAAAGAGAATCTTCAGATACCTAAAAGGTACACCAAGTCTAGGTCTTTGGTACCCTAAATCCTCAAGTTTTGATCTAAAGGGGTATTCAGACTCTGACTATGCTGGTTGCAATTTGGACAGAAAAAGCACTTCTGGTGCCTACCAATTGCTAGGTGGCAAACTTGTGTGTTGGAGTGCTAAAAAGCAACAAACAGTTGCCATGTCTTCAGCAGAAGCTGAATATGTGGTAGCTGCTGGATGTTGTGCCAATGTTCTTTGGATGAAAAGCCAACTGGCTGATTATGACATAGAATATGAAAAGGTACCAATCTTTTGTGATAACACTAGTGCTATTGCAATATCCAATAATCCAGTCCTCCACTCAAGAACAAAACACATTGATATCAGATATCACTTTATCAGAGGTCACATTGTGAAAGGGGACATTGAATTACATTTCATCCCCACTCAATACCAATTGGCTGATATCTTCACCAAACCATTGGATGAACCAACTTTCAAAAGATTGATAATGGAGCATGGTATGCTGAACATTGATGATACAAAACCTGAACCTTCAGCATTCAATAAAGAAGCTTGAAGGTTCAGCATTTTCTAAAATTTTGATTAATATTTAGTAGCATTGTCTGATTAAAGGAGTGTGCAATGTCATGTGTCTATTTCACTCTATATGATTGTGTATATGATGTTTTGTCGCCTTATCTGATTCGCTGAAGCTGAACAAATAATCACCAGTCATCAAAATATTCCTTCAGCAATGCTGAACAAAATTTTAAATACAAATGAGTAGCTAGGCCTGAGTAGAGGAGTGTGCAATGTCTATGTCTTGTTCACTTATGTGAACATGTATATGGGGTTTTTTCGCCTCATATAACACACTAAAGCTCACAAGTATTGCCATCAGCTTTAGCATATCTGAGCAACAACATTTAAAACCTATCAATCATGTGACTCAATGGAGTAAATGGCATTAAATATCTTGTGAATAAATACAAAACATTCTTTCAAAAGGTGTCAATTGTTTATTTAGGAAATATCAAGCGTCCATATCACAGTCAACAACTTTCTGACACAATGAGGTGTTTTACTGTTCAAAACAACAGAAAATCATCACCTTTTTCATAACATTAATGAGAGAGTTTGTGCCATTTGTTCAAAAGAAACCCTAAAAGTTTCATTCTCTTTTCAAATGTTTTACAAAATTGACAAATCAATTTAAAAAGTGTTTACATATATCTTTTGAAGATTCATATCATTTGCAAAAAATTTTAAAAAAACACACACACAACTCTCTCTCTTTTCAAAAGAAAACACACACAACAAACATCAATGGCTGTTGAATCTTCTTCACAACCACAAGAGACTGAGATCACCCTCAACCCTTCCATCCATGTAAACTATCCCATCGAAGACATATTCTTTAAACCCAACAACATCACCTTGATCAAACCAGAAACCGTAACATCTGAACCTGGAAAGCAAGTACTAAAGTTTCTATCCAAATGTGTGATTCGTGAGGCCTTGTTCAAGGATCCAGGGGTTATATTTGAAATGTGTTAAAAGAATTTTGGTTCACAGCACAAGGGTCAAAGAACAAGAAATCTATTGAGTTTGTGTCTACAACCTTGGGTATTCATGGGAAAATAAATTTAAAGATGTTTAGAAGGGTTTTAGGGTTAAACTATTTGGAGGATTCTAGTAAATATGAGGCTGTTCCTAATGATCTCTCTATTGTCAAAAAATCTTTTAGAGAAATTGGATAAACT
This sequence comes from Glebionis coronaria, assembly GCA_025667525.1. Classification (NCBI taxonomy): domain Eukaryota; kingdom Viridiplantae; phylum Streptophyta; class Magnoliopsida; order Asterales; family Asteraceae; genus Glebionis; species Glebionis coronaria. The sequence continues at coordinate 195,825,850 of CM046878.1, forward strand.
GAAGAGATTGGTGATAAATGGGGGTTGAAGAGAAGCTGTTTACCACCTAAGTGGAAACTTTTGATGTCCATCTTAATTGAGTGTCTGGGTGGGAAAACTGGTGGGCTTGATCAAATCAACCAAAAGGATGCCCTGATTTTGTATTGTCTGGCAAAGGGCATAAAAGCTGATTTTGGAAAACTAATCTTTGTGGATCTCCATGGAAAATTGAGAAGAAAAATAGGGAAAAGAATGTGGTCTACACCAGATTTCTATCCCTCATTTTTGCTGACCAATTTGGTGAAGAGTATTCTAATAATGAAGGAGATAAACTAGTTTTTCAAATCTTTGATACCAATCGCTGGAACATTCCAGTCAACACAACTGAACCTCCTTTCACACAACCCATGCTGGACATTTGCTCAGCAAATGCTCCAGTAGTGTTTAAAGCTCCACAAGACACTTCTCCAACTGGAGAAGGGGATCGAACAGGCACAAAGTCTGGAGCTTCCTCTGGACCACATCAAAAGAGCATGTATGTGAATACTCTTAAGTGTAGACGTGGGTCTAAGAAAAGGAGGCACCCCAAAGAATCTTCATCAAAGAAGCATTTTGATGATCCCAAAGGTCATGCTTTAAAGAAACAAAAGTCCTCAGCCAAGGACCAGAACCCAAGCCAGCCGCCACCATCAGTCTCTGTTGAAGGTGGCATGCATCAAGAGGCCCTGAAGGCAACCCATCTCTCAACTTATTTAGGAGAGAAGGGTGAAGATAGAGCGCACCCTCAGCTCGATAGAGTGGAGTCAGCATCAGTAAGCAATTTAAATCTGAATGCATCTCAAATTTCATTACCAATATCTATCATTGGTCACTCTGAGTCTGCATCAGGGAATGATGTGTCAGTAAATCCAACAGCTGATGCTGACCCTGGCCTATCTGTTTCTAATGATGTAGTTCCCCCACAACAGGGTTCTACTAAAGGAACCAAAAACATTATCATTGATCTTAACTCATCAGGGACTCTTTCTCAAGATCCATCAGGTAAAACCAACCCTGGTGGTGAAGGACTTGAAACTGACCAGCACGCTGAATGTGGCGATCAACAGACAATGAAGGAAGTGCCTCTCTCCACTAGCACTAAGGGGGGACACTTGCCTACATTTATGTTCAACATATATGCTGATGACTTTGAAAAGGAGTTGGGGCTAAGTGAAAGAGCTCCAGTAAACCTGGATGATAGTGAATCTGAAGATGACATTGTTGATCAAACTCCCAAGCCTCTATCCCCCAGAACCGTCAAGGTAAATGAACTAACAAATCAAGTGTTGGTTCTACAATCACAGGTGACCAAGCTCAAGGAGGAAAAGGATATTGTTGATTCTGAACTCATTACTCTTAAAGCAAGGTCCTCCCACTGCTGAACAGATCAAAGATGCAATTCTCACTACAGTGAAGCCATTGGCGAAGGATGTGGCCACTACCACTTCTATCAAGAAATAGATCACCTCCCTCATGGACTCCATTAATGCTGCATATTTTGAGCTTCCTGCTGAATACAAGCCGATTCCTAATCAGCTTAATGAGTTATGTGATTCAGTTTCAAAGATCAAGGATAGGGTGGGTCTGTTGGAACAACAAAAGCTGAACTTATCTGATGAAGTTCAGCAGAAACTGAATGCTCTTGCTAATGTTCTGGAAATGTTGACCAAGGTATCATCCACCTTAGACTCTATATGTGCATGGTTACCTATTGGGGGTTCATCAGAAGCTGAAGGGCAATCTTCTACTGAGGGGGAGAAAGTCACTATTCAGCAGCTCTTTAAGAAACATGCATAGAAGAAGGCCCAAAAACAACCTATGGTGTATGTATCTCCCTTCAGTGAAGACAGTCCAACTAAGACTAAGGGGGAGTCTTCAGCTAAGGACACTCATATTGATGGCCTTACCACCAGCACTGAATCATCTGAAGATGGGTTACCTCCCATCAAATCCAAAAGCAAAGGATAATTCACATTAGATGAAAGAATTATCAAGTCAGGACTGGTTACTCAAGAAGAACTTGATAAAATTCACAAACTCCAAAATGAAGAAAAGCTCAGAGATCTGAAGATGGGCTAATATGAAAGAATTGGAAAATCTGAGGTTGAAGGCCTTTTCAAGAAAAAGATGTTATACAAAAAATTTTGTATAGCAAGGTTGAACAGAATATGTCTCTCAGAAATCACAAACGTTGACATGTTGACTTACAAGGGAGATATCAATCTGAAGTTCTATAGGGTTGATGGGTCTGATGAGATCATAGATGAATTCCAAGGGAAGAAGGTCTCCTATACTGAATGGCTAGATATGAGCAGAATCATTGTAAAGAAAACATCCAGGAGATGGGTAGAAGTTCACACAAGAATTGAACACTTTGTGAGAAATCATGAAAGGCTTGGTCAGTGTAAAACCCGCATGCTTTTACCATGAATAGTACCCTTAAGATCGTACGTACTAGATTAAAACTTTCCTAATATAGCATGATTACGATTACGTGTTAGGATTTTACGTATTACGTACGTGTTAGAACACGATAAGTATTTACTACGCACGAGCACGTAATAATTATTTGACAATAACTAATCACGAACATGCGATCATGAAATCATGAACGTAATTAAAACATGAACTATTATTAATTACGTACATATATTTATTACGAGCGTAAATAAATATATTAGATCACGATAATTACGTAACGAGAACACATAAAACGCGAACACAAATAATCATGAACGAATGACTAAACGTCGAGACACGGAAAAAGGTACGGGTACCCCATGTGGGGCCCCCTACCCGCGGCTACAAGGAACAAATGGGCCAAGCCCATTTCAATTTTTACTAAAAGGAGGTTAAGGAAATTTACACTACTCATTATTGTTTTACAGAAGATTTTACAGAAAACCTAAAATCCTCCTCTCCTCCTTCTTTTTCTCTTTTGGACGCCACCTTCAACACACCAAAAAGGGGTGTTTGTTGATCTTGGATCTTGGAATTCTTGTTGGTGTTCGTGTTTGTTCATCGTTCTTTAGATCCACGTATTCGGTAAACCATTTAAACCTTTTTATTTTGATTTAATCTTTTAATTAACTAGGAACATGTTATGTTTTTTATAAAACCTAATTAAATCATAGATCTAACATGAATTTGGGTTTGAATAAAATCAAAAGGGTTGTTTAGGGGTGTTTTTGTTTTGGCCGCAGCCTACACCGAACCCGAGAGGGTCTCGGTTTGGCCATCCGACCACCACCGAGACCATATGGTCCCGGTTGGTTGGTGTGGGTCCCACGGCAGCATCAAGACAAGGGGGTACCCCGACTTGGTTCGGGGTATGGTGTCGATTTCATGTCCGGTTCATGGTTTTTAGTCTAGATCCGGTTCATGGTGTATGGTTAGATTATTTTTATTTTTATGATCTTATGTTAAAATTAAATTAATAATATGACATGATTAATTTAATAACATGACTTAGGTTATTTTAATTATTAATAATCATGAAATTAATTAACCTAAGTATTTTTATATTTTAGACTTATAATTAATTAATTATTTAAAAACCATGGTTATAATTAATTAATTAACATGACTTAGGTTATATTTTTAATAAATAATAATACATGTTTTAACCTAAGTATTTAACTTTATTTAATTAAAAACATGTTATACTTTAATTAAATATTTTAACCTATAGTTTAATTTAATTACATGAAATAATTATTAAACTATACATTATATCATATGACTTACAAAATAATCATGAAAACACTTAGGCTTATATACTTAGCTTATTAACCAGCTTATTTCTAATTATGGAAACTTTCTATTTTTAGAAACTTAATTAAATAAGGCAGCTAATCTATTTATGGAAACCTTCTATTTTTAGAAACTTATTTATTTCAGGCAGCTAATCTATTTATGGAAACTTATTTAATTAAGGCAGCTGATCTGTTTATGGAAACTTTCTATTTTTAGAAACTTATCTATTTTAAGCAGTAATTCTATTTTTGGAAACTTTCTATTTTTGGAAACTTTCTATTTTTGGAAACTTTCTATTTTTGGAAACTTTCTATTTTTGGTAACTTTCTATTTTTGAAAACTTTCTATTTTTGGAAACTTTCTATTTTAGGAAAACCTGCTATTTTTGGAAAGTTACTTATTATTACACAGTAAGTATAATAATACATGAAATACCAGAAATACTTAATCAGGGTAATCAGAATATAAGATAAACACAGTTTAAGGCTTTAAACAGTAAAACATGACAAGAACATATAAAATAAGCTAAGACATGACATAAAACCAGTTACGTATTTAGTAAGCAGATACTTATTCATGTATGTATTTATGTAGCATTAGTGATACGGAAGTAGGATTCCTCTCAGTTCATCTTCTTCGTTCACTGGACATAAGGTACGGATTCCCGTCCTTTCAGTATGGACATTCTTTCCTTATTAGGATTCCCCGTATGCAGCCAAATATTTTCCCGTAGTATAAGTTATGTGTTTGATTTGCTTATGTTTAATTTAGAATACCTATAGCCATATACATGCATGACCAGTTTCACCTAGTTATAGAGGTACCATAACCATAACATTAGAGGCACTGATGTTATGACTTCACCACGGCGGAGTGATTGCTCGTGGCGTCCCTTCAGCTGTTGGCCATTTATATTATATTTATCATGTGGGGCGTATGGGTGCATCCTAGTTACATGTTTTCAGTCAGGATTTCATGGTGAATGTGGTGTGTGCCTTTCATCCTTCACAAGGAGCTGATCCCTCCTACCCAAAAACCAGTATATTAAATTAGAGGCATCCCCTCTAATTTGCATGATGAGGTCTGAAATGTGTATAATGCAAGTTCGTTTTCTCAGTTCTTAACTAATAGAAAGTCCAATCAATATCAAATTTATAATTGTTTTTGGTTGTTCAAGCTTGCTTGGTAATCTATTGCTAATTCAAACAAAACTATCTAAAAATGAAAAATATAAACCTACTTATACGTAAAACAAGTTGCAAATTCCAAAATTTATTCAAGTAAAATATAAAAATGCAAAATTCAAAACTATAAGTACTGAAAATGTAATTTCTATGAAATGAAAATGCTTGAAATGTAAATCCTAAAAGTTATAAGGACTAAAAATGTAAAACAGTTAACTATAAGGACTAAACTTGTAAAAACTTTAACAAACTAACCAAATGTTAACAAACTAACAAACTAACAAACTGAAATTTAACAAACTAACAAATCCAGGGACTGAATTTTGCAAATACCACAAATTTAGGAAGATTAGCTAGGTTTAGAAACAGTTTAAACTTCTAGGGACTAAAGTGCAATAAACCAAACTTTTCAAGTAAAAACGGGCACAAAGAAAGATTAAGCTCGTTTGAGCTTATTTCTCAACCAATTAAGCTGAAACAACTTGCAAACAACTTCAAATCCAATTCAAGAAACGTGTGTTCAAGGAAATAAGCTAAAAATCCAAAATAAGCAATTGAGTGCTTATCAATAAGCTCAAAATAAGCTATAGCCTAATCCAAACATCCACAACTTGATTTTATTGTCAAAACTGATTAAGCACTTGATTTAAAGAAGGGGAAATCAAATTAGAACAAATTTCATCCAGTAATAAGCTAGATATCTGAAATAAGCTAAAATGAGCTTATGTTGACCAAATGTTGACCAATTTTATGAAAAAGCTCAAAATTTCAAAACTTCATATTCAATACTTTCTAGATGGAAATGTGAAATAAAATCAAGACTTTTCTGAAGTGGATAATGAGAACTAGCAAAACAGTAAGCTATTTATCTCAGAGAATGCAAAATGCTCAAGCTTGAGCTAAAAAGCTGTTTTCTAGCTTATTTCTTGATACTGTAGATTTTCCTTCTAGATACTGAAAGATTATGTTATAAGCTATAACTGGAAACTGGTTTGAGCAAATTTGATCAAGTAATGAAGGAGAAACAATCAATTGAATTTGGCAAGTTTTAAAGAACTAAGCTAAAACAAGTATGACCCAAACTTTTTGATTACCAATTGCCTGATTGACTATTTTATTGACTTGCAAATGACTCAAAACTACTTGTTAACTCCTATTGAGTAGAAATGAACTTCTAAACAACAATTTCTAACACTTGAAATCTGATTTATAACTACTCCCAAACACCCCTTAAAAGGTTTTAATCAAACTTTTTCAAAGACTTTATGAGTTATGATTAAGACTGATACAAAAGCTATAGCAAACTTGATTCAATGGACAAAATGAAGTGAATAAAAGCTAAGAACAAGCAATTACAAAGGCTAGAACTGAAAGTAGCTATTGGACTAAAATGTTACTGAAAATCAGCTAGAAACTAGAAAGCTTAACACAAATGCACAAGATCAAACTGTAAAACACTAGAATCAATCAATCAACAACTTCTTAACAAGTAGAATCAGGCAGCCATCAACATTACACTAGAGAATTAAGCATGCAAGTACTGATTTAGAGGAACATAAAACAAGAGCTTTGAAACCTAATGTAGAGGTCCTTTGGGAAGAAGAGGAGCGCTGAGCTCTCTTGCCCTAGTGATACCACCACCTATCACTAGCTATCAACTCAAATCAACAATCAAAACAGCTACAAATCATCAATCTGCCATGAAATCTTCAAGAAACTAGGAATGAACTGAATTCTGATCAAACAGCTACAAAACTCCACCAATGTAAGCTATGATCAATGGTTGATCATAACTAACATCAAACAGCAACTAGTATATCCAATTTCAACAAGATTCAACAGGAATTTGAGAAACAGAATTTGGCGGGAAAAAGGAAATTTGAATTTTATTGAGTGATTTCTGTTACAAAAGTAGTTACAAGCTTCTAACTAACTAACTAACTCAAGAGTTTGTCAGACTCTTGAGTAGTTAGATGAAAAGGAGGGAAAAAGGAAAAGGAGAAATTTAAGAACTAGGTGTTTACAAATTTAAGCTACCAATCACAAATGAAGTACTAGCTAAGTATTTATAGGCAAGAAAGGGAGATTCTGTTGGAGTTGTGACGTGTTCAGGCCAATCATAGCTTGACACGTGGAGGAATTCTGCAAATCCACTTTGAAGGTGATGAACTTGAATTGGGGGTTTTTGATTCAATGGATGATATGTTAATTAGATAACACCATTGGATTCGTCTTCCAAAATTAAGCAACTTTGATGTTTTGATCTTCTCTTGAAATGCCTTCTATCAAAATCCCGTTCCTGGAAATGTTTTTGTTGAAAGAGAAGGACACGTGGCGCCTTTTTATTGGTAGAGAGAGAGTGTTGCGGATTGCACTGTTGTGATCTTGCATTAATTGTGACGGCGGTAGTGGGAATTTAATGAGGGTAATGTGGCAATCCGTGTGATGCCCTTCCTCTCTTCTCATTGGTTGAGCCCTTTTCACTTGGATTAAACATTGCATAACTTTCTAAAATTGGCAGATTAAGTCCCTTGACTTGGCAGTTTGCTATTTAAGGCCAGAATCTTCATTCCTTTGACATTTTTGGCCCTTCAACTTTGATTCTTCAACAAAATGGCCCTTTGACTTGAGTTGACTTTGTAGTTGACCAAATTTGACTTTAATCTTGACTTTCCATAATTTGCACTTTAAGTCCTCCATCTTTCACAAATTGTCAAGATAGATCCTTGAACTTCAAAATCTTGTCACTTTTGATCCTCTTTTGTCTTTTTCATCCATTTGAGCTTGGTTTTTCCTTGTTTGCTTGAAATTGTATCCTTTTACCTACATAAGATCACACAAACACAAACATACCACATAACACTGCTTTTTACAAGATAAATGGGTATTTTGCTTCATGTTTTAGGGTTATTTGTTGATAAAAGGATATGAGTTTAAGCTCATATCAAATTCCCCTACACTTGAGCATTGCCATGTCCTCATGCAATATTATATTTCAAGGCTTAAAAATTTACATTTCCCTCATAATTAATCCACCTTGGCCATATGAGATGCATCTACACTACTCTAAACTAGATGATGCATGATTTTGACTTTTAATAATGCAATGAATCAAAATACAATTCTATTTATATCTTTTTGATTTTTCTTGAAATGGTTTTGATGGAAATAACTCATAAAGAATTCAATAACTTGGATTAGGGCTTGAGTACCATGGACATTTATCACCCTCAAGTTTCACTTTCCCCAAACCAAGCTAGTAAATGGAATCATTGCATTCACAAGTAAAAAGTGCATCAACTTATTCATGACAATTAAATGTGGAACCGGTTATTAATTGAGCAAATTGCTTGTGGGCAAATTTGTCATTATTCAAGCGTGAAATATAAGAAGTGTAAAATCCAAAAATAAGGAAGCACGGTTTTAATCCTAAGTAATCTTCTCATCCATTACTTGAAAAACCGCTCACAATTAATACAAGTCCGTATTAAGAATAATAAGTCATTCGCCTTATGTGTAAAATCCTCATGTCATGCTTTCATAAGTAACTACACACTCGCTAAGGAAAGAAAAATAAAACTCACGCAATAATTTACATCCGCATCTTTTTGAGATTTTGGATCTTCAACCCCGCAACCCGTCAAGGTAATATTGGATTGGAGCAATCTATTGAATCCCCGCAACCCGTCAAGGTAATATTGGAACTCAATAGTCACTATAATTAACACCACACTGCCCCTCTTGGGAGTCTTGCATTATTTTTTTTTTTTTCTTTTTCTTTTTTTTTTTTTTTTTTTCTAGCCACTCATTTTTTTCATAAGCCGCTCTTATTTTTCTTTATTCCTCACCAAGAAATTTGCAAAGAAGAAAAGGAAAAACACCCGCTAAATATGGAGCATGACACAAGTCTAGTACACATAAAACGTGCTAACTTAGAATCTTAAGACGTACTCATATCAACCATAAATGATTAGCCAAAAATGCATAAGAGATTACGAACCAATTAAAACCGTACTTGATTATTTATTAACAATTATATACATGCGAAGAAAGTAGAGGTCAAGAAGAGAAGGGTTTAGCCACAAGTAATTACCATGAAGTCTATCTAGCCCTTTTACACTTGCTTCAACTCTATCATTTCCCATTCTCCACAAATTTAAAATTTCAAAGAATGAAATTGGTGGAAGCTTAGCCTAATAGACCAATGAAGGACTACATGGTTAAGGATACTAGCTAGAGAATGCTAAAATAAGCAAACTCGGGTTGAGTCAAAATATCCATGGCGGGCCTAATATGTCAAAGAAGTCTAAACTTGTTAAAACCATGTTTTATTATATTTTTCCTTTTTATAACTTTTGATGAAAAATAAAAGAAGAAATATATACAATGCAAATGTGTTATGCAAATGAAAAATGATTGATGCAAAAATTATGAATGCATATTTTTTTGTTGGCCAAAGTAGATCAAAAATTCGAAAAATGTTGAAAATTAATTTTCCCAATTATCATGCAAGACAATGACAAGTTCTAGGTAAGGTCACTTCGATAGAAGACCCCCCTACACTTAAGCTAAACATTGTCCTCAATGTTTAAGAGCATGGAAGTATAAAAACTTCCCCTACGCTTATGACAATGAATAGACTTTGCTTAACCTAAGTTAAGGAAAGGACTACTATTAGTGAAATCATGTTTAAGCAAAAGGTGTCAATGGAAAATCACTAAAGTAACGAAGTGAACCGGATACAAGGGCCTCCTCCATAAGCTCCAAAGCATGAGATGAGTTAGCAACCCTACAAACAAGCATGAAGACAAAAGAAGGTCTCCCCTACACTTATCTCCAAATCTATGCCTTTATTTCTAACCTACAACACTCTAACCTAGTTATATGATGCTTGAGTTAATGAGTCTCTAGCTCGACTCGTCCCTCAATGAATTAATTCATGGGGAAAATGGGGACCTCTTGGACCATTTCAACGGAAATGTCCTCCCCAAAGTAGTGCTTAACACGGTGACCATTCACTTTAAAATTTGGACCATCGGGTTGGGACAACTCAAGAGTTCCATATGGAAACACTTGAGCAATAGTGAATGGACCGGACCATCTTGACTTAAGCTTGCCCGCAAAAAGCTTCAATCTTGAGTTAAAGAGGAGAACCGGCTCTCCAACTTTGAACTCACGATTCTTAATCTTAGCATTATGCAATTTCTTAGTCTTTTCCTTGTATAGCAAAGAATTCTCATAGGCATTGGCTCTCAACTCATCCATCTCATTGATTTGATCTTTCCTATGTGAACCGGCTTGGTTTAAATCAAAGTTAGCCCACTTGAGAGCCCAAGATGCCTTATGTTCTAACTCAAATGGGAGGTGGCACGCTTTTCCATAGACAAGCCTATAAGGAGTACAACCAATTGGTGTCTTAAAGGCCGTCCTAAACGCCCACAAAGCATCATCAAGCTTATCCGACCAAGAAGCTCTATGCTCTCCCACCGTTCTCTCTAAAATTCTCTTTAAACCACGATTTGTGACCTCGGTTTGACCATTTGTTTGAGGGTGATACGCGGTAGAAAGTCTATGATTCACTCCATATTTCTTCATAACTCTCGTGAATTGATCATTACAAAAGTGCGTACCACGATCACTTATGATGGCCCGAGGTACACCAAATCTAGCAAACAATTGTTTCAAAAACTTTACAACCACTCTAGCATCATTAGTAGGTAAGGCTTTAGCCTCCACCCACTTGGACACATAATCCACCGCCACAAGTATATACTTGTTTCCCTTAGAGGATGGAAAAGGTCCCATGAAATCGATTCCCCATACATCAAATATCTCACACTCTTGGATAAAATTTTGTGGCATCTCATCACGTTGTGTAATTTTTCCTTGTCTTTGACAAACATCACAAAATTTCACCATCTCTTGGGCATCCTTGTAAATGGAAGGCCAATAGTAACCCGAATCAAAGACTTTCTTGGCGGTGTAGTTAGGCCCAAAATGTCCACCCGTAGGTCCTTTATGACATGCCTCTAAGATTTTAAATGCCTCGGGCCCATCTACACACCGTCTAATGATTTGGTCCGCACATTGCCTAAAAAGATATGGATCATCCCAAAAGTAATACTTAACCTCCTTAAGAAACTTTTTCTTTTGTTGGTAAGTAAGACCCTCAATAAGCACATTGCCCACAAGATAGTTTGCAATATCCGCAAACCAAGGTGTGGCATCCTCTTGGGAAGAGATAGACATGAGCTCCTCTAATGGAAAGGATTCATTGATTTCTTGATGTGGGAAATCTCCTTGAAAAGGATGCTCAAGTCTACTCAAATGATCCGCCGCTAAATTCTCGGCCCCTTTTTTATCACGAATCTCAATCTTAAACTCTTGAAGCAACAAAACCCATCTCAAAAGCCTAGGCTTAGCATCTTGTTTTGTCATAAGATACTTGAGAGCGGAATGATCCGTATACACTATGGTCTTGGAAAGCACAAGGTATGGTCGAAACTTCTCAAAAGCATATACTATAGCAAGCAACTCTTTTTCCGTGGTAGTGTAATGAAGTTGTGCACCGGTCATGGTTTTACTCGCATAGTGTATAGGTTGGAAATGCTTATTAACTCTTTGTCCTAAGACGGCCCCCACCGCATAATCACTAGCGTCACACATAAGCTCAAAAGGTAATTCCCAATTTGGAGAAACCAAAACGGGAGCCTTTGTCAATTTTTCCTTGAGTGTCTCAAAAGATTCTAAACAAGCTTGATCAAAAATGAAAGGAGCCTCTTTCTCCAAGAGATGAGTCATCGGTCTAGCTATCTTAGAGAAATCTTGTATAAAGCGCCTATAAAAACCCGCATGACCTAAGAAACTCCTCACACCTTTAACCGAGGTTGGTGGGGGAAGCTTAGCAATCACATCAATTTTGGCTCGATCAACTTCTAATCCCTTATTGGATATCTTGTGTCCTAAAACAATCCCCTCTTTCACCATAAAGTGACATTTCTCCCAATTAAGCACCAAACGTGTTTCCTCACAACGCTTAAGCATTCTCTCAAGATTGGTGAGACAAGAGCTAAAGGAGTTCCCAAATACGGAAAAGTCATCCATAAAAACCTCCATGGTTTGCTCTATCATATCATGGAAAATTGCCATCATGCACCTTTGAAACGTCCCCGGTGCATTACATAGGCCAAAAGGCATCCTCTTGTAAGCAAATGTACCGTATGGACAAGTGAATGTGGTCTTTTCTTGATCCTTAGGGTCAATTGGTATTTGGAAATAACCCGAAAAGCCATCAAGAAAACAATAGTACTCATTTCCCGCTAAGCGTTCAAGCATTTGATCCATAAAGGGAAGCGGGAAATGGTCTTTCCTAGTTGCTTCATTGAGTTTTCTATAATCAATGCAAACTCTCCAACCGGTTACAAGTCTCGTGGGAATAAGCTCATTGTTCTCATTAGGCACCACGGTGATTCCACCCTTCTTTGGAACACAATGAACCGGGCTAACCCATGGAGAGTCGGAAATGGGGTAAATCATACCCGCATCTAAGAGTTTAATCACTTCCTTCTTAATAACCTCATGAATTTTTGGGTTAACTCTCCTTTGGTTTTGAATGGCGGGTTTATAATCATCCTCCATAAGGATTTTGTGAGTACAAAAATGTGGATCAATTCCCCTTATGTCGGATATTTTCCATGCTAAAGCTTTCTTATGTTTCTTAAGGACTTCAATAAGTTGCTCCTTCTCATCCTCTTTCAATTCCTTAGCAATAATCACCGGTAATTGGTCTTTTCCTTCTAAGAAAGCATATTCTAAGTGGGATGGAAGTTCCTTAAGTTCAATGGGAGGTGGACTCTCTATGGAAGGTTTTACTATGGAAGGTTCCTCAATGGTAATCTCTTGTGGAATAGGGGAAGGAATAGGGTCCTCATTGAGCAACTTTTGGATTGTAAGAATATCTTCTTCCCAATTAATGGGAGAATCATCATCACCAAGAAAGTTGGACTCAAATTCCTCCAAGAGGAAATCACTCTCTCCAAAAGGTGTTAAAGAGGGAGCAATTGAGGCCACGGTTTCAACATGTGGAATCTCATCACTAGCATTTTTACAAGCATCATGAAAGTGTTCATTACACACTTCATCTAGCACATCCACAATGTTAATCGTCTCACAAGGTCTAGACTCCTTAGCCTCTTTTCTATCACAAACTTTCCCTAGCTTAAACACCACTTTCTCATCCTCTACTCTCATAATTAATTCTCCTTCCGCCACATCTATCAAGGTACGACCCGTTCTCAAAAACGGTCTACCAACAATCAAAGGCACTCTAGGATCCATGTCATAATCGACCACTACAAAGTCGGCCGGAAAGGTAAACTTATCCGCACCTACAAACACATCTTCCGCTATACCTACGGGGTGAGCTATGGTTCGGTTGGCTAGTTCAAGAGTCATCCTAGTGGGGGTGAGCTCGGGAAGAGAGAGTTGTTTCCAAACCGATAAAGGCATGAGATTTATGCTTGCCCCTAAATCCGCCAAAGCCATGCAATTTTCAACACCGGGAAAATTACAAGGTATCAAGAAGCGCCCCGGATCTCCAAGTTTTGTTGGTAAGGTTTTAAGTAACACCGCGGAACAATTTTCATTAAGTGATGTGTTGGGCAAATCAACCAATTTTTCTTTGTTTGAGAGTAAATCCTTGAACATCTTAGCAAACTTTGGCATATAAGCAAGAGCTTCCGCAAAGGATATGTTGATATTGAGTTGCTTGAACATCCTTAAGAAATTGGAGACTTGTATGTCATCTTTGTTCTTTAACTTGTCCTTTTTCAACCTTGAAGGGTATGGAAGAGTGGGTTTTGGGGTAGGTGGAATAGGTGTTGTGGTGGAAGATTTGTCTTTGTTAGCCTCTTCATTGGGAAGTGTGGAAGGTAAAGGAGAAGTATGAGGTGGTTGAGAAGGTGTGTTTGAGTGAATAGGAGCACTTTGAGGAGGTGGAGTAGAAGTAGAAGGCTTATCACAAGTAGGAATACAAGTGGGTTGAACAATAGTAGGTTTAGGAGGTGAAGGATCCTTTGTTGTTGTACCACTCCTTGTTGTAATAGCATTGACATTGGCCCTAGGATTTGTTTGTGTGTTGGAAGGTAAAGCTCCTTGTGGTCTTTGATTTAATGCCATGAAAAGCTTATTGAATTGGTCATTCATTTTCTTGTCCATAGCTTGGAGTTTCTTTTCAGTCTCTTGATTCATCTTTTGCAAAAGATCCATTGTGTTTAACTCTTGTGGCACATATCCTTGAAAACCTTGAGGTTGGAAAGGTAAAGGTTGGGAGTTAAATCCTTGATTTGGTGGATAAAAGGTACTTGCTTGAGGTTGAAATTGATTTGGTGCCTTGTAGTTATTTCCTTGGTATGGTTGTCTTTGCCCTTGATTCCTTGCTAAAATTTGAGGAGGATTTTGTGGAATTTGGGTGGGTGGTTGGGGTGGAAAGCCGGGTGGAGTAAGGTAATTTTGGGATTTGTAAGAAAGGTTATTTGGATTGATGTTAGGCTTGAAGTGTTCACGGTGTTCCTCTTGGTAAGCATAGCATTCCCCTTGATACCCTTGCACCTTGTCACATTGTTCATAAGAGTGAGGACCTCCACAAGTAACACAAGAAATGGTGATGGCATTCACATTGTTTGAGGAATTGTTCAATGTCATGCTCTTAAAATCTTGAATCATGCCTTGAGTCATTTCTTGTCCTTGTTTGACTTGTTGAAGAATCTCTTGAAGAATTTGGAGTTCACAAGGGGTTTTAGAAGTATTTTGGATCACATGAACTCTTTCTTCAAATGGATCGTTTGTTTGAACCATTGCCTTAGTCTCAATAATGTTCAAAGCCTCATGGTATGTCTTGAAATGAATACTCCCTCCCGCGGAAGCATTTAGTGAATCTTGGTGGTGAGGTTTAAGGCCATTATAAAAGGTATTGATTTGGCTTAGATCATCCATTCCATGGTTAGGGCATCGCCTCAACAACTCACTATACTCTTCCCAAGCATCACCAAAGGATTGACTAGGTTTTTGTGTAAAGCCCATAATCAAATTTCTCAAAGCCATAGTCTTTTGTGGAGGAAAGAATTTGTTCAAAAACTTAGTGGTAAAATCATCCCATGTGGTGATACTATCGGGTGGTTGGGTGTCTAACCAATGCTTAGCACTCCCATCTAATGAAAATGACACTAACATCAATCTAATGACCTCATGTGGAACCCCATTATGCTTAATGGTGTTGCAAAGTGAAAGGAATCTCTTAAGGTGAGCATGGGGATCCTCATTTTGTTTCCCAAAGAAAGGTGATGCAGCAACCATATTGATCATAGATGTATGTAGCTCAAATGTGTTAGCGGGAAAGTCGGGAATCTTAATGGCACTAACATATCCATGAACGTTGGATTGCATACGTTCATACAAAGTACGATTATCAACAGCCATGGCTCCTTGTGGTGGTGATAAAGCACGATTCTCGTGATCGGCTTGGTGAACGGTGGTGGTCTTACTCTTTCTCTTTTTCTTCCTTTTCGGAGGAAGAGGTTGTACACCAATCGGTATTTGTGCACGCCCGCGAGTGAGCATGCAACTCAATACGAGGAATGAGAGAGAAGCTCTCGTGTGACTTTGAAAAGAATAAGATTATCCTCTTCGAGTTTCAATATTAAATATCCACAAGAAAGTAACAATATATGTAATACTACTTTGGGTGCAAGACCCTCAATGAAGCTTTCCTCCTTAGAATACTCCCAAGTGAACGGGGGGTTAGGTGGCGCGAAGCACTTAAGTACCTATTGACCCTTAGATGGCATTTTATAGCACATCGCCTTTCTATTCACTTAAATGTTCGTATTCTTCGAATTATTGCTTATTGAGAGTATTTATCTATTCTTGCTTTATTTTGTTTGATCGATACGCGTGTCAAGGACCGGAACGCCCCTCAACACGGTGTATTGCCTCGGCAATACTTATGGAAGATATGTAGATTGATTGTTCTTATACGTATACGTATTTACTTATAATAATATATGGAAAATATTTTTGTATTTATGAGTTTTTAAAGGAAAATACTATATGTACATAAAAACTGAGAGAATCCAATAATATATATTTTTGGGTGCAATCTCTTAGGAAAAAGATTGCTTTTTGGATTTTTTTAATTTTTTTTGGTCAATTCTTTAGGAAAAGAATTGTTTTGTTAATTTTTTAGTTTTTATATATTTTTATATTTTTGATTTTTTATTTGTTTTTGATTTATGATACGTAAAAATAACGTTCACCAAATGAACGGATCCCAAAAGCCAATGAAAACCGTCAATCGATAGTCTCTCGTGTAGTCAAAGAACCGGCAGCGGCGCCATTTGAAATGTGTATAATGCAAGTTCGTTTTCTCAGTTCTTGACTAATAGAAAGTCCAATCAATATCAAATTTATAATTGTTTTTGGTTGTTCAAGCTTGCTTGGTAATCTATTGCTAATTCAAACAAAACTATCTAAAAATGAAAAATATAAACCTACTTATACGTAAAACAAGTTGCAAATTCCAAAATTTATTCAAGTAAAATATAAAAATGCAAAATTCAAAACTATAAGGACTGAAAATGTAATTTCTATGAAATGAAAATGCTTGAAATGTAAATCCTAAAAGTTATAAGGACTAAAAATGTAAAACAGTTAACTATAAGGACTAAACTTGTAAAAACTTTAACAAACTAACCAAATGTTAACAAACTAACAAACTAACAAACTGAAATTTAACAAACTAACAAATCCAGGGACTGAATTTTGCAAATACCACAAATTTAGGAAGATTAGCTAGGTTTAGAAACAGTTTAAACTTCTAGGGACTAAAGTGCAATAAACCAAACTTTTCAAGTAAAAACGGGCACAAAGAAAGATTAAGCTCGTTTGAGCTTATTTCTCAACCAATTAAGCTGAAACAACTTGCAAACAACTTCAAATCCAATTCAAGAAACGTGTGTTCAAGGAAATAAGCTAAAAATCCAAAATAAGCAATTGAGTGCTTATCAATAAGCTCAAAATAAGCTATAGCCTAATCCAAACATCCACAACTTGATTTTATTGTCCAAACTGATTAAGCACTTGATTTAAAGAAGGGGAAATCAAATTAGAACAAATTTCATCCAGTAATAAGCTAGATATCTGAAATAAGCTAAAATGAGCTTATGTTGACCAAATGTTGACCAATTTTATGAAAAAGCTCAAAATTTCAAAACTTCATATTCAATACTTTCTAGATGGAAATGTGAAATAAAATCAAGACTTTTCTGAAGTGGATAATGAGAACTAGCAAAACAGTAAGCTATTTATCTCAGAGAATGCAAAATGCTCAAGCTTGAGCTAAAAAGCTGTTTTCTAGCTTATTTCTTGATACTGTAGATTTTCCTTCTAGATACTGAAAGATTATGTTATAAGCTATAACTGGAAACTGGTTTGAGCAAATTTGATCAAGTAATGAAGGAGAAACAATCAATTGAATTTGGCAAGTTTTAAAGAACTAAGCTAAAACAAGTATGACCCAAACTTTTTGATTACCAATTGCCTGATTGACTATTTTATTGACTTGCAAATGACTCAAAACTACTTGTTAACTCCTATTGAGTAGAAATGAACTTCTAAACAACAATTTCTAACACTTGAAATCTGATTTATAACTACTCCCAAACACCCCTTAAAAGGTTTTAATCAAACTTTTTCAAAGACTTTATGAGTTATGATTAAGACTGATACAAAAGCTATAGCAAACTTGATTCAATGGACAAAATGAAGTGAATAAAAGCTAAGAACAAGCAATTACAAAGGCTAGAACTGAAAGTAGCTATTGGACTAAAATGTTACTGAAAATCAGCTAGAAACTAGAAAGCTTAACACAAATGCACAAGATCAAACTGTAAAACACTAGAATCAATCAATCAACAACTTCTTAACAAGTAGAATCAGGCAGCCATCAACATTACACTAGAGAATTAAGCATGCAAGTACTGATTTAGAGGAACATAAAACAAGAGCTTTGAAACCTAATGTAGAGGTCCTTTGGGAAGAAGAGGAGCGCTGAGCTCTCTTGCCCTAGTGATACCACCACCTATCACTAGCTATCAACTCAAATCAACAATCAAAACAGCTACAAATCATCAATCTGCCATGAAATCTTCAAGAAACTAGGAATGAACTGAATTCTGATCAAACAGCTACAAAACTCCACCAATGTAAGCTATGATCAATGGTTGATCATAACTAACATCAAACAGCAACTAGTATATCCAATTTCAACAAGATTCAACAGGAATTTGAGAAACAGAATTTGGCGGGAAAAAGGAAATTTGAATTTTATTGAGTGATTTCTGTTACAAAAGTAGTTACAAGCTTCTAACTAACTAACTAACTCAAGAGTTTGTCAGACTCTTGAGTAGTTAGATGAAAAGGAGGGAAAAAGGAAAAGGAGAAATTTAAGAACTAGGTGTTTACAAATTTAAGCTACCAATCACAAATGAAGTACTAGCTAAGTATTTATAGGCAAGAAAGGGAGATTCTGTTGGAGTTGTGACGTGTTCAGGCCAATCATAGCTTGACACGTGGAGGAATTCTGCAAATCCACTTTGAAGGTGATGAACTTGAATTGGGGGTTTTTGATTCAATGGATGATATGTTAATTAGATAACACCATTGGATTCGTCTTCCAAAATTAAGCAACTTTGATGTTTTGATCTTCTCTTGAAATGACTTCTATCAAAATCCCGTTCCTGGAAATGTTTTTGTTGAAAGAGAAGGACACGTGGCGCCTTTTTATTGGTAGAGAGAGAGTGTTGCGGATTGCACTGTTGTGATCTTGCATTAATTGTGACGGCGGTAGTGGGAATTTAATGAGGGTAATGTGGCAATCCGTGTGATGCCCTTCCTCTCTTCTCATTGGTTGAGCCCTTTTCACTTGGATTAAACATTGCATAACTTTCTAAAATTGGCAGATTAAGTCCCTTGACTTGGCAGTTTGCTATTTAAGGCCAGAATCTTCATTCCTTTGACATTTTTGGCCCTTCAACTTTGATTCTTCAACAAAATGGCCCTTTGACTTGAGTTGACTTTGTAGTTGACCAAATTTGACTTTAATCTTGACTTTCCATAATTTGCACTTTAAGTCCTCCATCTTTCACAAATTGTCAAGATAGGTCCTTGAACTTCAAAATCTTGTCACTTTTGATCCTCTTTTGTCTTTTTCATCCATTTGAGCTTGGTTTTTCCTTGTTTGCTTGAAATTGTATCCTTTTACCTACATAAGATCACACAAACACAAACATACCACATAACACTGCTTTTTACAAGATAAATGGGTATTTTGCTTCATGTTTTAGGGTTATTTGTTGATAAAAGGATATGAGTTTAAGCTCATATCAAGGTCACCCCTCCAAGTATTCATGCACGGTGGATTTTCATGACCTATATTGGCTAATGGTAAAATATGATAAACAGTTTCTACAAGATAAACATAAGGCTTTTCAAACTATAAAACCAGTTTTATCAAGACTTAATCAGATTACTCGGGACTTAGTTTCTTCCGCTGTTATATGTTATATGCTTATCCTATTCATGCTTTATTGTACATCCGTGCACTGAGCGTATTGCTCAGCCGTTTTCCTTTTCTATGTTCCCAAAACGGCAGGTACTCAGGGACGCTCGTAGACTTTAAGAGTTTGTGCATATGGACTTGAAGCTTTCTAGCCTTTCTTTACTTTATGCATTTCCTTTCTTTTGATACATTGCTATGGACATTGTTTAGTCCTTTCCTTTACTATACTTATGTTTGTGTGTGATGAGCTTTACTTTTGGATTACCGATGTTTGATACCGGTATTTTCCTTTTATGGTCATGTAATGTTTAGACATTTTTCCTTGTATGCTTTGATGACACGCCATAATTACATGTGACATTTCCATTATCAAAATGGGGTGTTACAATTATGGTATCAGAGCCAAGGCTTCGACCTGTAGGCTCTCAAATATGACCTGTGATTAGTGGGTAGTCACTACGGTCTTCCTAGAACTGACAGTTGTTTTCATGCATTCATCATTTTTAAGCATACATATATATGTCATTGTCGCAGATTTTTGACTAAGTAATGGTTGGTACAGGACTGGCCCTATTTAGTCGCATGTGTTTTATCGAAACTTTTAAATTTGGGACCGACCCATAGGCGTCCCCTCGCCATGTCTTTTGTTTTGGGTGAACTGACCATAGGCGTTCACTCTCGAGCATACAAAAGTTTTCATAAAACTGCATCATGCATTCATACACAAAATTTTCTTGCATAAAATTTTTCTCGTGAAATTTTGGTATAAATGTTTTTTCATGTATATATAGATTTTATGTTTTGATCTGTTTAATCTTATGATTTATGTTATACTGTCAGATGGTTCTCACACGCGAACAGGAGCAGCTCAATGCTGCAATTCAAGCTACTATGCAAGCTTTGCTTCCTCAACTAAGGAATAACATCAGGGCTGAAGTTCAAGCTGCCAACAATCAGCAGCATAATCAGGCACCTCCCCCTCCTCCTCCAGTGACATTAGCAGTATGGCTGGAGAGATTCAACAAGCTCCGCCCTCGAGCTTTTGAGAAGACAGATAGGCCCAGCGATGTTGAAAGCTGGTTGGCTCACATCGAGAAGATTTTCAATGCTATGGGTTGTGACCCCGCATACAAGGCGAGGTTGGCATGCTATCGATTCGAAGGCGATGTACTTAACTGGTGGTTAGCATTGATGCAGTCTGAAGGTGGTGACGAGTGGGTTGCTGGTTTGACTTGGGCTCAGTTCAAGGACAGGGTGATGGAGCAGTTCTTTCCCAAGGCTGAGCAGGACAAGCTCAAGAGAGAGTACCATGGGATCCGACAGAGAGCTGGGGAGAATAGCAACGAGTTTATGCAGCGCTTTCTTCGCTTAGTTGGTTTCCTTGGTGCGGCAGCAGGTACTCCTGAAGAGCAGGCACACCACTTTAGGTGGGCTCTTCGCACATCGATCGCAAACAATCTGGTGTGTGCTACGTTCAACACTGTAGCACAAGTGGCCGATGTAGCACGTAAGTTGGAGATGCTGCAAGAGAGAGATGAGTTCGGGGAAGCTGAGAGACCCGACAAGAGGTAAACATTCGTATTCAAACGATGATCAATCCGTATAATTTCCATATATGTCAATTATTCATCTCTTTAAATGTATCTTCCAGGCAGAAAACTGGGGACCGGTCTCAGCCGGCTACTCAGCAGCAGCCTCATCAGCCCAAGGGAAACGGTCAGACTAACGACAGTTCTGCTACGGATAGGCGTGGTGGTAATGATAATTACCGCAACAACGCTGGACACTCCAACAGCAGCAGGTCCTAATACTTACGCAATTCCATATGATTTCATGTTATATCTCATATTCTGACACTTTAGCAAAACTTCTACCAGGAACCATGGAAACGGTAGGGACCAGAACCAGAGAGGTTCACAGCCTAGCCGTCCAGCTATCACTGGTATTCAATCTTACGATTTTCTGCATTGTCCTTTGTACCCTATTATCATGTCTTATGTAAAATGTTTTATCAGGTTCCCAGCCAGCCAGAGCACCTGCTGGAGGATTTACTCATCCTCTTTGCTCTACTTGCCACCGTAGGCACCCAGGGCCATGTCACCGTAACACTGACGTATGCTTCAAGTGTGGTCTTCCTGGCCATATTATGAAGGATTGCCGTAAGGGCGAGATGGAGGGTACATCGGGACATGCTGATTCCAAGCCGCCTCCTACTACCGGGCGTGTCTACACGACATCTCGAGACCAAGCCAACAAGTCTACAGGTACCATCACTGGAATCTTGTATATGTATGGTCAAGATGCATGTGTTCTTTTTGATACGGGTGCTACGCACTCGGTTATTTCTACTGCTTATGCTAAGAACAAAAATTCACCAAAAATCAGAACAAAGACGTGAAATTAATACTACGACGACAAAAAGTAAAACCTTAAAACAAACTAAAATAAAAATTTATTCTAAAAATTACCAAAAATTCACCAAAAATCAAAATAAATAAACTAAGAGTTTACCAATGATCAAAACTTTTTCAAACCTTTTAATTAATTAAATATTCAATTTTTAAATGCTAATTAAAGCTCTAAAAATCAAATAAATTATCAAAAAGCCCAAACAAAGATTTTTCAATTGGTAAACCTCTAAAATGACCTAAAAAGATTAAAAACTATTTTTAGAAATTTTTAAACTAATAAAAACTATTTAAAATGATTTAAAAACTAATAAAACTTAAAATAATTATAAAAATTAATCTAAAAGTGATAAAATTAATCTAAGAGTTGCAAAATTCCTATTTTAATGTATTTAAGCTAAGAAAAATGTAAAAAGTTGAAAAATGTGAAATCTGAAAAATAATAATAAAATAATATTAAAAATCCAAAATTATAAAAAAATTCTAAAAACTTGTAAACTAGTTTATTTTAACCTAATTAAACAGAAAATGAAAGCAAAATGACCAGAATACCCTTATTGGGCCCTCAAATGGGCCAAAACCAAAAACAGTCAACACTAGTGGGCTAATTGGGCCCAAAAAGTCAAACTTGGCCCAATTGACTTGGAAAAGCCCTATCTGACTTAAAATTCAATTCTAAACACAAAACTCTAAAGGTCCAAAAGCTGAAAGTGAGCTTATCACAGCTTAATAAGCAAACAGCTTATTCTTATTGGGCTTTTTAGCCCATTAAGCAATAAGCTAATGCCATAAGCTCTAATTTGACACACAACCTTCTTTTGGGATGCTTAAGAGATCTGTAAAAAGAAATTTTGAAAAAACACACTCAATAAGCCAGAAATAAGCAAAGTACAATTTCATTAAAAGACAAAATAGTCGGGTTTGAGATTTAGGGCACCTCAGAACTTGATTCAACTTGCAAAATGTCACAAATGAACTCAATAAGCCAAATCAATCAACAAAATTCCAATAAGCAACACCAATAAGCCAGAATGAACCAATAAGCACTTATGAAAAAGTCAATTAAGTTGGTTTTCTAGTCAAACCCTAAAGTCAACCCACCAAATGCTCCAGTATGAACAAATGGGTCAAATAATCAGCACCTATTACAAAATCCAAGTTGTTGCTGGTTAAAATAAGCTATTTTAGCTTATTGGTAAGCTGAAACCCAAAATACACTAGCAGTGCCTAGCAGCAGGGGAAAGGAGTTCCCACTACTTTGACTATTTAACCAAGCTTTTTAGAGAGATTTAGTTGGATTCAGTTGGAAACAAGGGCACCCTTGTGATCAGTAAATCACAAGGAGTCAATATCAACAAGAAAATCACAATTTGGTTCACACAATAAGCCCAGATTAAGCAAACAGTCCCCAGATATAGCACAGATATGGAAAATAAGCAGTTATGCACAAATAAGCAGATATAGCATGAATAAGCCAACCAAATTCAACAGGATGCATACACAAGCTATATAAAATATGAATAAGCACAAACAAAATTATTTCAACCACTGAATAAAAGTATAGAACAAGATCAAAGCAGATTAAAGTTACTGATATGAACTACAAGTACTCATGCACACTTTGCTGATCTTATTGACCACAGATCCAATTTCAAGCCTCAAATCCTACTTCCTTGATGTTATTAACTAGGTTTAATCACTTGTTAACCCTAGTCTATGATTAGATCTATGTGTCCCTTAAACCTAAGCCAATTTTATCAAGTAACAAAGATTTGATGGCCCTTTTATGGATTTGGGTGTTTCAAACCACAAAACCTACAAACAGATGGTCAAGTATACCAGTAGAACAGATACCAACAATAAGCAACACAAAACCAACACTCAACAAGCCTCAAAACCTGCTTATGCAGTTAACCCAAACACCCCTTAATAATCTGTTTTGACAAATTTTCAAAGGATTTTTCAGATTCAAACCACAAAACAAGTTAACAACACCTCAATACATCAAATCAACACAAATAAACCAGATTCAACAATAATAACACGGATTCAAGAACAAACATGCAATATCACCCAAAATTCAGAAAATAAAAGAGAAAATTGAAAAAGGAGAAGGTGCAAACCTCCAAGACCTACATCCAGGCCCTGGGTTGTTTGAGCTGAGGTACTAGCAAAACAAGTACCAGCTTCCAAGTACCTGCTAATAACAACAAACAAAAGTGATGAACAATAAACAAGATCTTTCTGATTTTTGAAACACAAGCCTTATCAATTAAAACCTTGCCTCAAAAACCTTTAAACATTAAAGTGGAACTCAGAATTAGGCTATTCTAACACCAACTTTTAATAAACAAGAACAAGATTTCAAAATTTCATGAGATTCAAATTTTATTAACTTAAAAAGGAATTACAAAGATTGATAGCCTAAAACTGGAACAAAGGGACTCTCACAGGTTGAGGTCTCCTTTTATAGACAAATGCTAAGCCTACACTGTTCACAAACCCTAGAAGTGAAATTCCAAATTTGTCCTTGAGGTATTCTAGACGAATTCTGAATATGAGCTGTCCAAAATGATCCTAGACGTTCAAAATAGCTTTGAGGTGAAGCAAAGAGTGTGGGCTGTTGATCTTGACACGTCAGCTTACTTGGAGAGAAAGTTGTCACATGATTGGTTGAAAGGGAATTGGGGGTGGGGTCTATGGTGAGTGGGAGTGAGGGTTTATGATGTGGGATGAGTTTCTACATGTGTGAATCACACATGTGCCAGGGTAATTGGATTTTACCCTTTGTTTTAAGTGAGTAAATTCTGGGTGGTGAAAGGTGAATAGTAACACTTTTGATCCGTTTTTTGTGGAGTTGCAAAGTGTTTGGCGCATTTTTGAGTTTGAAAGTTTCAAATGAACACCTTTGGCCCTTGTGTTTTGGTGAAATGGGTATTTAATGTTTTCAGCCAACAATACTTGCATTCCTTTGTTATTCAAGTTCTGATTTTCACACTTTTGCCCCAAAACTTTGGCAAAAGTGTTTCAAGGGTAATTTTTGCCATTTTTGAATATTTGAGGGACTGATTTTGGAAATTCTTGATCTTCAAAGGTCTTCATAGTATCTTTGATTTCATGAGGGACCATATTTGACAAATTAGAATTGATGAAGGACTAATCTTGCCATTTCTTCAAAGTTGAAGGACCATTTGTATAATTTTGACAAACTTAAGGGACCAAACTTGTAATTATGAATTCACAAGGGTTTTAAGTGTCATTTATTCATTGTTTGAGGATCAATCTTGCATATCTTCAAGTCTTCAAGGGTAAATGTTGGATAAATCATGATCTAGGGCCCGGTTCTTTGTACGGCTTCGTTTCTCGTGTCCATTTTTCCTTGTTTCTTGTGATCTTTTGTCTTTTTCATGATATCCATACCTAAAACACACAAGTAAACAAATACAAGCACAATATATGGTATTTTATGACATTTTTATGCATTTAAAGCCCGAAAAGAACGATGAGATCATGTATAAATGCCATCTCATCACTCCCCCATACTAAGCCATTGCCGTGCCCTCACGCAATGCTAGAATAAAGTATCTAAGCATTAACAAAGTTCAATTTTATTAACCTTTATTGAAGAGTAAAAGACTTGCAAAAATACTACGAAGATGTGTAAAGACATAATGTATGATTTTCATCACGAATGTGACTTTTAGGGTCAAAGAATAGAAACAAGTAAATGTCCCTTAGAGTAAATTTCGTCATCCTTGATTGTCATACATTCCATGCTATGCAAAAACAAGATCATTGTTGGTACAAGTCACAATGCTAACACTGCTCATACGTCCAAATTGTGTAATACTTTTTCTCCCCGCAATCCTAGTTATTATAAAAGGAAATGGGTTACTAGCATTTTTTTAACTATTTGTCATGGATCACAAGTGATTCATATTGACTTATTTAAGTAGTTATTAGTCCGAAAGCAAAGTAGCACGATTTAATCGATAGTTAGCCGAAGGACAAAATCTTTTAAAACGGATTCTCGTGTATCTCCTTAAGTTCATATCTTGGCATAACTCGTTTCATGATTTGAGACCTTTCTCGGACCCATATTTTGCATGTACTTCATACTTCAAATCCTGGGAAGACGTTCTTGAACTTATGGTCTTCTCTTGATATATTTGGAATTTCTTCACTTGACTTTTTTGAGAGATTCTTCATATTTGGACCACGACTTCATCATTTTTCTTCAATCCTTATTTTGGACTTTGATATAAAACGATCCGCCTCCTTTTCGGACTTGGATATATTTATCCTCATACCTTGTTAGGGTCTTTTTGGATAGACTTTCTTCATGATCTTTAGGGGAGTAATTGCTTTTCGTCGTGTGTCTCGATCCTTCATATTGATTTAGGAATAATGATTCTTCACATCATCTTGGATCTTTAGCAACAAAATAGAGCTCCTCATGCCTTGTTAGGGCCTTTTTGGATCTTCACCAATCTTCGCGTCCCGCTTCAATAAGTTATGCCTTGGCTATGAACTCGATTCAACCCCGAGCAACTTTTAAACGATCTTGCGCTAGAGGCTAAGTAACCTTTTAAATCGTACGACCTTACTTATTGCAATTATTTTTATTCCTAATGCATTGATCTTATGGGAAGAAAAAGCCACAATTAAAAACATATGAGTTTTTGAAAGAACATTTTCATGTTTTACGTTTAGCATGATCACTTGTCTAACTCTATCACTTCTCGTTCTTCACTATATAAAGACCTCTAATTAAAGAGACTCGTGAATACTTAGCCATGCAAGTCAAAATTAAGCCAAATTTAGATTAGCTTTCATTAAGACTATATCAAATCAAAGTTTTGGGTTTTCAAGCCACCTATAGGATCTTGCACTTTCTTTGACTTTTTCAACTTTAGAGAATGCATTTTATAGTTCCCTTGATAAGTGACTTTCTAGGATCAATTATAGGAACTTGCGAAAAGTTCTTGTTCTTAACCCGAATGAGCTAAGACTTTCGCGTTTTAAAGCTCCCTATATAAAATTCTAGCAAAACTTGAATTGAGCGGGTTAAGGAATGTAAATGGCTCCAAATGCCCATCAAATCAAAAATTAGCTCTTATTCTACTCATCGGAAAATATACATTCGTGTCTTAAAAACACTTATGAAAACTAAGAAAAATTTTAAAATTTGGCCATTTTTTTTGCCTTATTAGCAACAAAACAAAACATTGAAAGTTGGAAAGCGTGAGGGCGTAGCAAAGCAAGTACCTATTCACCCCCCATACTAAAATTAAACATTGTCCTCAATGTTTCGAGTCTAAAAGGTGGAGCACCCCCATACTAGAGACGAAGAATCGGATGCTTAGGATCTAGCATGGAAAGGGTGATCAACAATATATCTAAAGCCGTTTATTAAGTATGCTAAAAGATAATTGTTAGAACAATAAAGGATATGTCATGCATTCGTGAAAAACTTCTTCAAGCAAACGATGGAGGCTCATGTAAACGAACACGAGAGTCTTCAACCGTAGATGATGATGATGATCTAGATAACACAATCACAAACAATCACGAGACAACGAGTTGGAAGGGTATAAATCCCCTTATTAGTGATTAGTAAGCATAAAAGGATAAGCATGGGATCTCCCCCACGAGGCACCTTGTTTTTGATTACCGATTCATGAGCTCGACTCGATCCCCTCAATATGTGAACATTTAGGGAAAATCATGGTATGGTCAATTTTTGATGGGGCTTACATGATAAACAAGGCCCAAAAAGCAATCGGTATTAAGGATTAAGTCCTTTAATGGTGCAAAATACCGGGATCGAAGATGGCGTTCTCGTTTTCATTGTAAAAACAAATCAACGCTACTTCATCATGTGTCAACACAAACCCAAAGGGTTTAAAGAAAATAGATGAGAAGAAATAGAAGGGTGGGACAATTGGTAAGACAAACTTTTGAGCTACTCGAGGTAGACTCGCACCAAGCAAATAGATATAGTTTCCATTTATTGCATCGGTGGAAGACCGAGATTTCCCTTTACATGAAATTCCAGGATCGAATATCTCGTCCTCGGTGGACAAGGATGAGGGAACATAAGAGGCTTCCCCCATACTAAAATCACACAAAGCATCGTCAAAAGGAGTAGATGAGCTTGTAGCACTCAAAACACGTGGTGATGACGGAGTTAGATTTGTAGAAAAATCAATTAAATCAACTTTAAAATCTTTTCCTTTTTTATCTTTCAGACTCTCCTTATGAAAACCCTTTTTGATTATGTCGAAAATATTTGGTGTTTCTAAGACGATGTTAGTCACACTAAAAATTCTCACATTTGAAAACCGTTTTGGTTTTGGTGGTGGTAAGTTCTCAAAACGTTTATCGACAAAGAAAACCTCCCCATCAGGGTCTACATATTCGTCATCCGAAAGATCTTCCGTAGAAACCGGAAACTTATCAACACTTTTCAAGAATGAATGTTCGAGGTGAGGTGAAGGATTTTTCGATTCAAGTATTGACGGTTTCTTCTTTGTAGGCTTTAAACTCATAACCTCCACCGGCGGAGGAAATGTTAAATTGTTTTTGGCGACATTTCCTAAAACTCTTGGTGAAAATTCTTTGCAAACGACATTGGTTGAATTACCATGGTTTAAAGTTGCAATAGAATAGACATGAGAAAGATTGGAGTTTTGTGTTGCATTGATGACAAGTTCTTCTTCATTGAAACGAAGGGTGATTTTTCGAGCATGAACATCGATAAGTGCTCTTGATGTATCAAAAAATGAACGACCCAAAATGAGAGGAACTTTTCGATCGATAGGAATGTCTACAACGATAAAGTCAACAGGATAGTAAAACTTTCCGACTTTAACGAAAACATCCTCGGCTACTCCATATGCTAAAATCGTAGAATGATCGGCCATCTTGATAGACATGTTCGAAGGAGTAAGAGCCGGAAGCGAAAGCGATTTGAAAATCTCAAGAGGCATTAAATTAATACTAGCACCAAGATCGGCCAAGGCGTAGCATTCCTCCATATCTTGAATTGCACACGGAATCAAAAATTTAGCGGGATCACCGACTTTTTGTGGTATGCGGCTAAGAAAAACCGATGAACAACTAGACGATTGTTGTAACTTCTCTTTGTTGTTTAGCATACTTTTGAAGTTTGCGGCAAATCGAGGCATCATGATAAGAGCTTCGGCAAAACTTATGTTAAAATGTATATCACGAAAAATTTTCATATATAGCTCAAATTGATAATTATTCTGTTCTCGTGCCTTTTCCTTGTCACGTCTCGAAGGGTAAGGTAAGGGTGGTGTGGGTTGGACATTCGGCAACGGCCTTGGAATCTCGGGTTCTATGATTGGTATTGGTTCAACCGTAGGTGTGGTATGAGTGGTACTTCGTGGGATTGTAATATGCTCCTTTTCGACCATCACCTCGGGCTCTTTCTCGATTTCCTTCTCCGTAGAAGTACTTGGACGAGAGATTGGTTCCTTGAAAGTTTTACCACTTCGTGTAGTAATAACCTTCATTTCTCCCTTCGGGTTTGCAATGGTATCACTAGGAAGACCACCCGAGGAAGAGGGTTTACACATGATTGCTTCAAACATTTTTGTCATCCGGTCCTCAAATTTTGATTGCCTAGCATCCGCTTTTAACAATTCTTGCTTAATCTCATGTTGTCCTTGTTCCATCTTTTGTTGATTTGGTTGAAGACGTTGGACATTTCCTTCTATTTTATTTGCATGAGTTTTAAGTTCATTAGCAAGTTCGTTTTTAAGCTCGTTTTTCAACTCGGATCTTAAGCTAATCATCTCACGTTGCATGTTATCAAATTTAGCATCATTTGCTCTAGCATAATCCAAAAATTCTCCTTGAAGATTTTTAGTGTGAGCATTTTGAAAACCTTGTGTAGTGTTTTGAAAATCACGGTTTTGGTTTTGATTAGTGACTTCTCCATTCCCACTTTGATGATTCCCTTTGTTGTAGTTACGTGAATTGCCTTGGTAATTACCACCTTGGTTGTTGTTTCGATAGTTATTAGTATTTTGATTTGGTGGAGCTTGATTTGGGCGGGAACCTTGACCGTTTTGGTTATAAGTTCCCGTTGCTACATAAGCACTCGAAGTGTTACCATCCGCGGTAATGCACTCGGAAAGATCATGAGCTCCACCACAAGACAAACAACTCTTAGCAACCGCTTTAACCAAAGCGGAACTCAAAGCTTCTTGAGCTTTCCAATGAGTCATAAGATTAGCAAATCTATCAAAAAACCGATTTTCCTCATTAGCTTCATCATGTAAGGCATTAATGCTACGAGAAGATGACGACGATGACGAACCCAAATTGGCAACACTCGGTGTGTTACGAGGGCTATAAACCTTAGATCTATTCTCGATAATCTTTAAAGCTTCATCGGTCGTTTTGCACAAAAAATTACCACCCGCGGCGGCATTCAAATAATCTCGTTCATGATCATTAAGCCCATTATAAAAAGTATCAATTTGATGTAATTCTGAAAAATCATGGTGTGGACATTCATGTAACATTTCTTTAAAGCGTTCCCATGCCATTGAAAAACTCTCATTATTACGTTGCACAAATCGTGAAATCTCATTTTTCAAATGTGTTGTCTTAGATGGTGGGAAAAATTTGTTCACAAACTTAGAAACGAGATCACCCCATGTCAAAATCGAATTTGGCGGTTCTTTCTCAAGCCAAATTTTTGCGGGTCCATCTAACGAGTATGGAAACAACATCATCTTAATGGCGTCATGTGGAACATCCTTAAACTTGCTAGTAGCGGTGAGACGATTAAAATTCCAAATGTGAAAATGCGGGTTGTCTTTCTCATGACCTCTAAACTTATTTGCTTGCAACATCAACATTAAACCCGTCTTAATCTCAAAATTCTCCGCAAGGATAGCGGGAATCACAATGGCCTCTCCAAAACCCTCGGTGGGTGCTTGTAGCAACTCCATCATAGTACGATTAGCCATGACGACCTCTTGTTCTACAATAGGTTCAACAATTGGAGTTTGTTCTTCAATCAACGTCTCTTGATTGGCTTGCTTTTGAAGTCGTTTACGAGCTCGTTTTGCTTGATTACGAGTGATCATAAACTTCACGAAGAATGGGAGGTGAGCAAAGTAGATTCTTTTTGGGTGTTTTGTAGATTTTCAATTTTTTTGTGTTTTTTATTGTTTTTAATTAATTTTTTTTTGGATTTTGGTGTATCTTCGTAGACAACAATCTACCAAATCTCTTCTCGAATCAAACTCTTGATTAAAGAAGCCTCAAAGGAATGAAAACGATCACGTGGAGTGAACGCCTTCGAATGACTTTAGAACTTTGGTGAAAACCAAATTGTTCAAGAGGGTTTAATCATAAAGAAACCAAACAAATATATTATACGTAATAATACTTTGGGCGGCAAAACCCTCGATTAGCCTTCAATCTCAAAATACTCACAAGCAAGCGTGGAAACGAGGCGGCGCGAAGCACTTAAGAGCCTTTTTTCTTAGGGTATATTTTATAATACCCGCCTTATACCCACCTTATAGTTTGTATTTTTCAAAATCGAGCTTCACGAAAGTATTTATCTATTTTTGCCTTTTTTCTTTTTGTTTGAGATTTGAATACAATAATTAGGAGATCAAATCCCAATTAAGGTTGTGTTTTCTCACTTTTGGAGATATTTTGTATTTATTGTGATACTTAATACAATATAGTAATAATAATTTCACAAGAAAAACCAAAAAACCGATAATACGTATTAGTAGAGTTCTACTAATACAAATACTATTTATGGTTAATATTAAAAACAACAAGACAAATTAATCACGACACACCTCCGCGGCAGCGGCGCCAAAATGATTGTGGTAAATTACACCTCTTGTTTAGGAAAACAAAGGAGGGTAAATGAGCGGTAAGTATTAAGTGATGATTTAGGAAAATCAAGCACTAATGACCCTAGATGAAGCAAGTTCAAAGTTCGTTTCCCAAGGAGGTATATGTGTGTGAAAAACTTGTTAAATGTTTGTGATTAATAATTGAAAGAAGGGGATGAGAAAAGAGAATGACGAAGACGTGAAATTAATACTACGACGACAAAACGTAAAACCTTAAAACAAGCTAAAATAAAAATTAATTCTAAAAATTACCAAAAATTCACCAAAAATCAAAATAAATAAACTAAGAGTTTACCAATGATCAAAACTTTTTCAAACCTTTTAATTAATTAAATATTCAATTTTTAAATGCTAATTAAAGCTCTAAAAATCAAATAAATTATCAAAAAGCCCAAATAAAGATTTTTCAATTGTTAAACCTCTAAAATGACCTAAAAAGATTAAAAACTATTTTTAGAAATTTTTAAACTAATAAAAACTATTTAAAATGATTTAAAAACAAATAAAACTTAAAATAATTATAAAAATTAATCTAAAAGTGATAAAATTAATCTAAGAGTTGCAAAATTCCTATTTTAATGTATTTAAGCTAAGAAAAATGTAAAAAGTTGAAAATGTGAAATTTGAAAAATAATAATAAAATATTATTAAAATAATATTAAAAATCCAAAAATTATAAAAAATTCTAAAACTTGCAAAGTAGTTTATTTTAACCTAATTAAACAGAAAATGAAAGCAAAATGACCAGAATATCCCTATTAGGCCTTCAAATGGGCCAAATCCAAAAACAGTCAACACTAGTGGGCTAATTGGGCCCAAAAAGTCAAACTTGGCCCAATTGACTTGGAAAAACCCTATCTGACTTAAAATTCAATTCTAAACACAAAACTCTAAAGGCCCAAAAGCTGAAAGTGAGCTTATCACAGCTTAATAAGCAAACAACTTATTCTTATTGGGCTTTTTAGCCCATTAAGCAATAAGCTAATGCCATAAGCTCTAATTTGACACACAACCTTCTTTTGGGATGCTTAAGAGATCTGTAAAAAGAAATTTTTAAAAAGCACGCTCAATAAGCCAGAATAAGCAAAGTACAATTTCACTAAAAGACAAAATAGTCGGGTTTGAGATTTGGGGCACCTCAGAACTTGATTCAACTTGCAAAATGTCACAAATGAATTCAATAAGCCAAATCAATCAACAAAATTCCAATAAGCAACACCAATAAGCCAGAATGAACCAATAAGCACTTATGAAAAAGTCAATTAAGTTGGTTTTCTAGTCAAACCCTAAAGTCAACCCACCAAATGCTCCAGTATGAACAAATGGGTCAAATAATGAGCACCTATTACAAAATCCAAGTTGTTGCTGGTTAAAATAAGCTATTTTAGCTTATTGATAAGCTGAAACCCAAAATACACTAGTAGTGGCTAGCAGCAGGGGAAAGGAGTTCCCACTGCTTTGACTATTTGACCAAGCTTTTTAGAGAGATTTAGTTGGATTCAATTGGAAACAAGGGCACCCTTGTGATCAGTAAACCACAAGGAGTCAATATCAACAAGAAAATCACAATTTGGTTCACACAATAAGCCCAGATTAAGCAAACAGTCACCAGATATAGCACAGATATGGAAAATAAGCAGTTATGCACTAATAAGCAGATATAGCATGAATAAGCCAACCAAATTCAACAGGATGCATACACAAGCTATATAAACTATGAATAAGCACAAACAAACTTATTTCAACCACTGAAACAAAGTATAGAACAAGATCAAAGCAGATTAAAGTTACTGATATGAACTACAAGTACTCATGCACACTTTGCTGATCTAATTGACCATAGATCCAATTTCAAGCCTCAAATCCTACTTCCCTGATGTTATTAACTAGGTTTAATCACTTGTTAACCCTAGTCTATGATTAGATCTAGGTGTCCCTTAAACCTAAGCCAATTTTATCAAGTAACAAAGATTTGATGGCCCTTTTATGGATTTGGGTGTTTCAAACCACAAAACCTGCAAACAGATGGTCAAGTATACCAGTAGAACAGATACCAACAATAAGCAACACAAAACCAACACTTAACAAGCCTCAAAACCTGCTTATGCAGTTAACCCAAACACCCCTTAATAATCTGTTTTGACAAATTTTCAAAGGATTTTTCAGATTCAAACCACAAAACAAGTTAACAACACCTCAATAACATCAAATCAACACAAATAAACCAGATTCAACAATAATAACACGGATTCAAGAACAAACATGCAATATCACCCAAAATTCAGAAAATAAAAGAGAAAATTGAAAAGGAGAAGGTGTAAACCTCCAAGACCTACATCCAGGCCCTGGATTGTTTGAGCTGAGGTACTAGCAAAACAAGTACCAGCTTCCAAGTACCTGCTAAGAACAACAAACAAAAGTGATGAACAATAAACAAGATCTTTCTGATTTTTGAAACACAAGCCTTATCAATTAAAACCTTGCCTCAAAAACCTTCAAACATTAAAGTGGAACTCAGAATTAGGCTATTCTAACACCAACTTTTAATAAACAAGAACAAGATTTCAAAATTTTATGAAATTCAAATTTTATTAACTTAAAAAGGGATTACAAAGATTGATAGCCTAAAACTGGAACAAAGGGACTCTCACAGGTTGAGGTCTCCTTTTATAGACAAATGCTAAGCCTACACTGTTCACAAACCCTAGAAGTGAAATTCCAAATTTGTCCTTGAGGTCTTCTAGACGAATTCTGAATATGAGCTGTCCAAAATGATCCTAGACGTTCAAAATAGCTTTGGGGTGAAGCAAGGAGTGTGGGATGTTGATCTTGACACGTCAGCTTACTTGGAGAGAAAGTTGTCACATGATTGGTTGAAAGGGAATTGGGGGTGAGGTCCATGGTGAGTGGGAGTGAGGGTTTTTGATGTGGGATGAGTTTCTGCATGTGTGAATCACACATGTACCAGGGTAATTGGATTTTACCCTTTGTTTTAAGTGAGTAAATTATGGGTGGTGAAAGGTGAATAGTAACACTTTTGATCCGTTTTTTGTGGAGTTGTAAAGTGTTTGGCGCATTTTTGAGTTTAAAAGTTTCAAATGAACACCTTTGGCCCTTGTGTTTTGGTGAAATGGGTATTTAATGTTTTCAGCCAACAAAACTTGCATTCCTTTGTTATTCAAGTTCTAATTTTCACACTTTTGCCCTAAAACTTTGGCAAAAGTGTTTCAAGGGTAATTTTTGCCATCTTTGAATATTTGAGGGATTGATTTTGGACATTCTTGATCTTCAAAGGTCTTCATAGTATCTTTGACTTCATGACATATTTGACAAATTAGAATTGATGAAGGACTAATCTTGCCATTTCTTCAAAGTTGAAGGACCATTTGTGTAATTTTGACAAACTTAAGGGACCAAACTTGTAATTATGAATTCACAAGGGTTTTAAGTGTCATTTCTTCATTGTTTGAGGATCAATCTTGCATATCTTCAAGTCTTCAAGGGTAAATGTTGGATAAATCATGATCTAGGGCCCGGTTCTTTGTACGGCTTCGTTTCTCGTGTCCGTTTTTCCTTATTTCTTGTGATCTTTTGTCTTTTTCACGATATCCATACCTATAACACACAAGTAAACAAATACAAGCACAATATATGGTATTTTATGACATTTTTATGCATTTAAAGCCCGAAAAGAACGATGAGATCATGTATAAATGCCATCTCATCAGTATGCGTCTTTGCATAGACTATCGCGAGCTCAACAAGATTACTATCCGGAATAGATATCCACTTCCACGTATTGACGATCTGTTTGACCAACTCCAAGGGGCCAAACACTTCTCCAAGATTGATCTTAGGTCAGGCTATCATCAGCTACGGGTCAAGGAGCAGGACATCGCTAAGACTGCCTTTCGTACCCGCTATGGCCACTACGAGTTTGTAGTTATGCCATTTGGCCCGAAAAATGCTCCAGCAGTGTTCATGGAATTGATGAACAGAATCTTCCATGAATTTCTGGACAAGTTCGTCATTGTCTTCATCGATGACATCCTGATTTTCTCAAAGTCCAAGGAGGAAAACGAAGACCATCTTCGTACAGTACTACAGATTCTTCGCCAGAAGCAGCTGTATGCTAAATTCTCCAAGTGTGAGTTCTGGTTAGACAAGGTGGCATTCTTAGGTCATATTGTATCAGCAGAAGGAATCACTATTGATCCAGCGAAGGTTGAGGCTGTTGGGTCCACTAGATGTGGATCTTGCAGCCTGTCAGGAACGGTGAACGACTTCTGTAATCACAAGTCTATTCACAGAGAGACTCTATACACAATATAAATGCGGAATACAAATACTATAAAGAAGAACAGAATAACTATAATGACTTGATCCTTTTCTAAGGATTTCTAATATTAATGATCACTAGAATTACGTTTGATGAAGGTGTGTATAACCCTTCTGCCTAAGGTTCCTTTTATACTACAAGGAAACCCTAATACATCATTAAATAAAACGTGTAAAATTGATATGCATATCCTTTCCTAACATATCTCATGCATATCCTAATAGAATAATAACTAAATAATAAAGTTTGACTTTAACTAAGACCAGGAGCACGACTTGCTCCTACTACTACTATGACCAGGAGGAACTACATACCTCCTAGTCTACCTATTACAAATAACTATTCCAATGGTCCTAACAATCCTCCCCTAAACTTGAATTTGACCTGTTGAGTTCAAGTTTCCTGGTAAAACGTGCAATAAAGCTTGAGGATTGAAACAGCAAAAGAAACAGCGGCATCAGCAAGATAAGAAACAGAAGATCCGCTGCAACATGAAATACCAGAAGCTTCTCCAAAGATTGAAACAAATCAGCATCGTGTTGAATCTTTACAGCAACATGAGCAGATTTGATGAGCCTTTACCAAGTAGCTGCTCGCTCTTGGGCTAGCCGGTCTTTCTGGTGGAATAAGCATCACCATGGGAGACCAGAACCCAGCCCAACTCTTAGAACGTGAATCAATGGTGAGTGGGGGTACCCTGATGATTTTAGGTAAACCATCACAGCCGTCAACGGATTTGATATGTCTTTACCAGAAGCCGTACCCTTCTGGACTCGCCAACTCTTAGCAATGAAGCATCAGTGAGTTGAAAACCCTATAGCTTTAAGCAAGCTATTACAGCTATCAACGGATTTGATAAAATCTTTACCAAGAGCCGTACCCCCTTGGATTAGCCACTTTTCAGTCTAGGACCATGGCAAGTGAAAACCATCCAGTTTTGGGTAACCTGGCAACCATCAACGGATTTGAGAATCACACTAGGAGTCGTACCCTCAAGGTGAATCAACTCTTTCTTGTCGGTGAGACATGTTGAGTTGAGGACCATTT
Source organism: Glebionis coronaria (assembly GCA_025667525.1). Lineage (NCBI taxonomy): Eukaryota > Viridiplantae > Streptophyta > Magnoliopsida > Asterales > Asteraceae > Glebionis > Glebionis coronaria. Next base: position 195,863,136 of record CM046878.1, read on the forward strand.
GTTGTGTGGACCAAGTCCAACACCAGATGAAACATCCAACCAGCACAAGTGTGAATCAGCAACAGGAACCCAAATTTGGAAACATTATAAGCAGATGGTATATTATTCACAAGTGTAAAATCCATGATGTTGTTAAAGTATAAGCAGATATTATATAAAAAGTATTTTTTTTTTTTAACTATAATGAATGAAAGTCACTAATCACTTTACATATTGGTGAAAAGAATGGCAGTATTAACAGATGAACATAAAACACAAAACATGAAAACTTACAAACCAACCACATCACATACCAGACGCAGCCACCTTCTCAGCTTGCAATCGAGCTTGTATCCCTTCCACCAGTGTAGTCACCATAGAAGACTCATTCCCGGAAGGGGCATTAGAAATCTGAAGCATGGCCTCCATCGAAGCAATAGTCAACGGATAGTCCAAATTCGTGAGCATGAACACCATAGCACCAGACTCCAAATCCAAAACATGCACACCACAGCCAGCATATAACTTCCATCTCGTGATAACCCATGTTGGTTGGTCCTTCCAGACACCAGAAAGGGGAGCATGTGGAGGGGAATCAAGCATCATTTTCAAATCAGCCCACATTCTCAGACCAGGCCAGAAGGGCACTTCACTAGGATGAACAGGCATACCAGCATCCACAAACCCATACAATGCCATAAGATCTTTACGATCCGCCCAAGACAAAATACCTTGCAAACCCGAAGCATACCGAACATAACCATCGCTAATAGTAATCCTATGGGAGACAGTACCAGGTAGAGTCGTTGAAGGCTTAACCGTCCAACCAGTAAGAGATCCATTACCCATTGGCAATTCTGAGTCACTATCGGAAGCTGCATCAATAAGATTTTCGGGAGCACGCTTCTCATAGGGAACAGACTTGCCACGTCTAGCACGTCTAGCCAACTGCTTGCGGATGGAACGGCGAGGAGTGGGAGCACCAGACGAGGGTTCAACCTTTACCTTTGCATCAGGAGTAGGATCAGCAGAAGTAGAATTAAGACCTTGCCCAAGTAAAGGATCAACAGTAGTTGCACCAGAAGAAGGAATAGGTTGGGGACCAGTCACGGGTGATGATGGTGGTGCCATAGCCGGAGTAGCAGTGGTGGTGGTAGTGGTAGCATAGGTGGTGGTGGTGGTAGGACATGGAGATGAAACAGGAGGAGCAACCTAAGGTGTAGTGGTGGTACCAACCGTAGAAACATCAACAACCGATGGAATAGCAGCAGAACCAAGAGGAGCATCAGATGTAGAACTAGGAACAACAGCAGGTTGAGAAGTAGGAACCACTCGTGGAGGAGGACGATAAATGAAACGCTTCGGAACAGGTGTACTCTGACGCTTGATCATTCGTTCATATAGCGCCTTAAGCTCATCAAAAGACAATGCCTGAACCCGTTCCCATGTCCAACCAACAGTGAAATGAGCAGTCGACTGATACTTGACATACCGCTGCATCAACTTTTTCTCCTCGGTTTTCGTCAAAGGCCTGTTCTTACGTTTGTCACGAAGTTGAGCAGCAAGCGCTAACTGTTGCTTACGCATCAACACCATAGCTCGAGGAATACAATTATGCTCATTCACATCAGAACCCAAGAGATCAGTAAACTGTGAATAATCCGAGGTAAGAATAGTGAGCACCCGCATCCAATCGTTATCGTCCTAATGCATAGCATCATGCTGCAACTGTTCACGTCTCTGCTTCTGAAGAGCTTCCTCCTCAGCCCGAGCAGCTTGGTCAATCTCCGCTTGCATCCTTTGTGCAGCCTCCTCACCCAACCTATCCTCCTCAAGTTGTCTGCGTGTACGCTTGCGAGGGGGTGAGGGAGCATCAGTCATAGGGGCTTTCCCCTTTGGATCATGAGATGGTCCAGCAGTGGAACCAGCAGTAGTACCAGCAACATCTTCCTTTGGTGTAGAGGTAGCAGCGGCAGGAGGGATGCTTGAAGAAGTAGGAGGAATCGGCAGATCATCATATAACTTATCAGCAAACGCAGCCTTCGCCAACAAATTCAAGCCATCCTCCACAAGATCTTCAACCTCCTCATCAGAATCAGACTGAACCACATGCTTCTTCCTTCGCCTATGCTGTGTCTCCAAGGCTTTAATCCGGTCAGCCATGGGAAGAACAAATTCCCTGGTAAGCTTACGATGTTGATTCCAATCCGCCTCCAAAGAAAGAATCCTTTCATTGTACTTGTGCATGAGATCAAGCAAAGAAGTAAGTGTAATAGGCTCCTCCGCGTTCCCACCAAGAGGACATGGGTCTGGGAAGGCTTCATTGGAACCAGAAGCAATAAAGGGGTCAGCTGTATGAGTACGAGAACTAGAAGGCTTATCAGAAGAATGAGGGACAGGACTAGGAGGGGGTATCCACAAATGGAGACGAATGTGGCATCGAAGAGGGGGCAGCCTTGGAGGTGGATGGCCTTTCAACCACCACTTCCTCAACCGGCTCTTCCACAACCACATTCGGTGCACCACCAGCAGGATGCTCCTCCTCCATTGGGTCATCACCTAATTGAGGTTCCTCCTCGGCTTGGTCAATCGGAGGAACAACATCAGGAGGACCTTGGGCAAGGCCCAGCATTGCATCAGTAAGGGGCCTCCAAACCTCACTAAACCCATGAGCCATATTGTAGTAAACTTTAGCAGTAAGCTTGGGGGTCTCATACTCCTCCCTATCACGAGGTAAACACACAAGTATCTGCTATAAAAACCTAGGATACATTAAAAATTTCTTCCTAGAACCGATAATAGACAGATTGCTAACCATCCCATCAAACAAATAGCGAGAGAAATTAAACACCCTACCCTGTGCTATGTAGATTAGACCAGTAGCCAAAGGAGTAGGAAAAGCATCCCAACTCCCAGACTTGGGGCTCAAACAATGAATCAAAAAGTGCACTAGAAGCTTCCACTGGGGGGAAAACCTATTCTTTTGGAAGTTAAACTTCCCCCCATGATTATACCCAATAGCAGCCATCCCTCTCCAAAACCTCAGCATTGGGGATGGAAACAACACCACCTTCATCTTGAAGATGAAGGGAACTCCTAATAGAAGCTTCAGTAACTACATAAGAACGTCCATCAATGGTAGCATGGAGTTCACGTGGACGACCAACCACAGCCACAAGTGTAGCAGAATCCCAAAACTGACGGATCACACTATCATAAACAATGGGGCACACAGTAAAAGCATACCTGAGGTTAGAAGCCTCAATGAACTCCAGAATGTCTGTGAAGTCATCACGTTTAGGACCATCTCCTAGATAAGCGACCTTATTGTGAGCGGGTTGGTAGACCAAAGCAGCCATTGATGTTGATCAGAAGGAATGGAAGATGATTTGTTAGGGTTTGAGAGAGTAGGAGCGTGTGTGTGTGTTATGATTGTGATGAATGAGTCAAGGGGGTTAATTGACCATAAATAATGGTCTAGTAACTATTCATTGACCCCTAATAATGTGGGTTGCCCTTTCAAATTAGGCAGTTAATGCAAAGTAACCACTTGCCCCTTGTAACATTATTTGCAAATCCCAATTTACCAAAGTTAAATAAGAGGATATATACCAGAATTTACGTGCATTGACTAAAAGTCAAACCGCATAAAAGTCAACACTAGAAGTAAAATGTGGTCAACAGAAGTCAACGAAGTGAACAGTGACCCAAACCAAGACTAGAAGCCAACCACCACTTGACAAAGAAGGATTTTTATCCACTGGAAGCCAACCAAGAACGAATAGAAGCTAACAATTAAGGACTAGAAGCCAATCATTAATGAAGACAACCATCAGAAGTGAGCAAAATCCTCCACTAGGAGTAACACACACCACAAGAACCCATTCAATCTGTTGTTAAAATCTACCAATATGTTAGTCTGTGCAAGTAAATATGTACACTAAGCCACCCCTTAGGCTTAGCCTCCCCTCAATCCTAGGTCTCAAGGATTGACCATCCCAATGTGAACCACCAAGTGGTTGAACCGAGGACCATCAAAGGCTTTATTCAACAGATCAACAACATTATCATCCGTATGAACCTTAAGAACCTGTATCAACTTCTTCTCATTGGCATCCCGTATAAAATGGTGCCGAATTTCAATATGTTTTGTACGTTGATGAAAAACAGGATTCTTCACAATGCAGATAGTGCTTTGGTTGTCAATGAAAATTTTGGTGTTCATAAAATTGAACCCATAATCCAACATCTGATTTTGGATCCACAAAACTTGTCCACAACAGCTAGCAGCAGCAACGTATTCAGTTTCTGTTGAAGAAGTAGCTACGATCGTCTGTTTCTTGCATTGCCATGAAATAAGTCTTCGACCCAAAAACTGACAACCACCAGTAGTAGATTTTCTGTCATTATTAGCACCTGCATAGTCACTATCACTATATTCTTCAAGAACAAAAGGTGATTCTCTAGGATACCACAAGCCGAGCTTGGGTTGAGCCTTGATGTACTTGAAAATCTTCTTGACTGCATTCAAGTTAGAAACCGTTGGAGCCACTTGATGTCTAGAACAAGCACTTACTACAAACATGATATCCGGACGGGATGCAGTCAAATACATGAGTGAGCCAATCATATACCTGTACATGTGAACATTTACCGGAGGATCTGGCTCATTCTTGAGTTTGACTTTAGCAACTTCATAAGGTGTTGCTACTGGTCTAAGAGGATCCATATCAAACTTCTGAAGGATCTCATGAACATACTTATCTTGACTTATGAAGATTCCATCCGATTGTTGCTTGACTTGAAGACCAAGGAAAAATGTAAGCTCTCCCATAGCACTCATCTGATATTCTCCCTTCATCAGTTGTTCAAACTCATCACACTATTCCTTTTTAGTAGAACCAAAAATAATATCGTCCACATACACCTGAACAAGGATAATGTCCTTGGTATTCCTTTTAACGGATAGTGTTTTGTAAATGGTACCATTTCTATAGCCATGTTTCAACAAGAAAGTTGAGAGACGCTCATACCAAGCTCTAGGAGCCTGATGAAGTCCATAGAGAGCTTTGACCACCTTGTAAACTTTCTTGGGATGAAGTGGATCTACAAAGCCCTTAGGTTGAGTGACATAAACTTCCTCATCAATCTTGCCATAGAGAAATGCACTCTTGACATCCATCTGAAAAACTATAAAACCCATATAAGAAGCAAAGGCCAAAAACAGACGAATGGCCTCAATCCTAGCAACAGGAGCAAAAACTTCAGTGTAGTCAATGCCTTCAAGTTATGTATGACCCTGTGCAACCAACCTCGCCTTATTCCTTACCACAATACCCCGTGCATCCTTCTTGTTTTTAAGAATCCATTTGGTACCAATTGCTGTCTTTCCATCCGGCAAGTCAACTAGGATCCAAACATTCTGAAACAAGAATTGCTGCATTTCCTCCTGCATAGCCTCCACCCAACTTTGATCCTCAAGAGCATGAGAGACTGATCTAGGTTCCACCTGTGAAAGAAAACAAGCAAACAAACAGTGTTGAAAGTCCATATGATTATTACGCTTTTGATCTTCAATATAGCTCACAAGAGCATGATGATCAGACGAGGCCTTCTTATGCATTCTGCGAGTCTTGACAGTAGAACCAGGATCTCTAATGATTTGAGTAGTAGGATGATCTTTGTGTGACTGCAACACTGGATTGGAAGCTACTTCCACTTCTGGTGCCAAGTTATTAAGATCCCCAACAAAGTCATCATCATATGAAGCAGCGTTGAAAATTCCATCTATTGGTTGTTTATGAATATCATCCAGCTTGGTAGAAGACTTCCTTTGATGGTTCCCCAGGTCAGAAGGACTTGAGAATCTAGTATGGGAAGTAGAATCACTAGCTGGACTACCAATAGGTGTTAAACTAGCACTAGGAGTAACAGTTGGAGTACTAGGAGCAGCTTTGTCAGCAGGTGTATTCAAGGGAAACTCAAAGCCACCTTGAGCAGCTGTTGTAGTAGCTTCTTGTTGTTGTTTGAGTAAAGTGTCAAGATCTACTTGTGAATCCAATACATCTAATGGAGTTGCATCACTAGGAGGAGTAGGAGAGACTGTGGTGGAATAGGATGGAACAACAAAAATATCATCCTCGTCATCTGAGTCGGAAAGACTAGAGTGAGCACCTGTACTAGGAGTTGCAGACACTTGTGGACCTGCATCATGGTTAGTTTTGAAACGAAAATATCCTAAGGAATCACTAAGATAATCAAGATCAAAATACCATTCAGGACCCTTGCCTTGGATGTTTGACTTCTCCTCAAAATACCTGAGATTTATAGTTTCAGTTACTCGCTTGGCTTGGAGATTATAGACACGATAAGCCTGAGAGTGATCTGAATATCCCACAATGTATCCTTCATCTGCCTTGCCATCAAATTTCCCCAAATAGTCACTAGTATTCAGAATGGTGACAGGACACCCAAATGGCTTCAAATGAGCAATATTGGGTACTTTGGCTGTTAGTAGCTCATAGGGAGTCTTCTTGTGAGGATTTGTAATAGAAACTCTGTTCAAAACATAGCTTGCAGTATTAACAGCTTCTGTCCAGAACATGGTTGGAAGCTTGGAATCGGCAAGCATTGTTCTTGCTGCTTCTATTAGAGTCCTGTTCTTTCTTTCTGCCATGCCATTCTGTTGAGGATTTCTTGCTGCACTATAATCTCTTTTGATGCCTTTAGTATTACAAAGTATTATGAGGTCTGTATTTTTGAATTTGTTTCCATTATCACATCGAATACCTTTAACCTTCTTGGACAACTGATTCTCTATAAGTGTAATAAAATCTTTGAGAATTGAGTAGGTCTCACTCTTGGCAGCTATGAAGAAAACCCACGTAAACCTGCTATATCCATCAGTTACCACCAGACAGAATTGTTTGTGGTCAATGCTCCTAATAGAGGTAGGACCAAATAAATCCATGTGTAGTAGCTGCAATGGTTCAGTGATAAGGCTGAGAGAAGTAATGGCCTTGAAGGATGCTTTATGTTGTTTGCCTTTGCTGCATGCAAGACAATTAATATCATTTCTGAATGACTTGGGAGGTAAACCAGAGACAGGTTCATATTTTCTAGTTTGTGAATGGTCTTGAAGTTCACATGTCCCATCCTTCTGTGCCATTGAGTGGCTTCATCTTCTGAGGCTTTAGCAACCAAACATGCTAGTTGACCAGTAGGGTTGACTTCATTCAGCTTGATACTATAGAGATTGTGTCTTCTAGGGATTCTGAGTAGAACCTGTGAGTCATCCGGAAGCTTAAAGTCTTTGGATAACACAAGTGCATCAGTATCCGTAAAGAGGACAAACTACTTCTTGTCACAAATCTGAGAGACAGATATCAAGTTGAAGTGTAGAAGTGCTTCCACATAGTAGACCTGCTCAAAATTAAGATTGGGCGTCTGAATCGTTCCTTTGCCAGTGATCCTGCCTTCACCTCCTCCAAAATAGACCTTTCCGCCTTGAAATGGTACAAAGTTAGAAAGAAGACTTTTATTTCCTGTCATGCTCCTAGAGCATCCACTATCAACAATTCCTAGAGTATGATCTTGGTATGGAGTAACCTACAACAACAAGATAATAAAGATGCAAAAGTTAGTGTCTTAAAGGGACCCAAACCTTTTCAGGTTTGAGCCTGCCTTGTGGATCTTTAGAGGATAGCCAAGAAGATTGATGAGATCCACCGTTGTTCTTTGGTTGCCTATTCATCATATTGGTATTACTGTTTGACCAAGAACAACCTGCTGAGCGCTTAACAGCAGTTCCCAAATTTCCCAATCCAAAATACATGTGGTCAAAATTATTTGCATAATTTGGATTAAAATTCTGAAAATAGTTACTGGTTGGTCTATTTGATGTTAATCTAATGTTTCTCCAATGATCAGAAGCTAATGGAGATGTCCTTCTAGAAGAAGAAAATGATTGAGCACTTGGGTTTAGTCTTCTAGTAGAATATGGAACAACTCCTGGTGGACCAGGAGTAGGAAATGCTTGATGAACAGAAGAATGTTTGTCATAAAAATCACAATCTTTAATCAAATGAAATGCACTCCCACAAAAAAACATGTTTTAAATGACCTTTTATTAGAATGACATTGTTTCATACTGCTAACTTTATTACACACAACTCTAGGAGGACCAATCTTCCTAGGGCTCAATAAACCAGGACTAGACACTGTTGAATGAAAAGCAAATCTCTCTTCACACTTCCTAGCACCAGTAGCAGCATGATCATTCGACTTGGAACTTGTAGGTCTCGACTCTTCACTTGAACCACTTGATGCAGAGTCACTGGCTTTGTCACTGAAAGTACATGAGACAAAGTCATTAGAATTAGTAGAACTTTTTGGGGACTCATGCATCTGTGATCCATCCAAGTCATTATGCCTAGAAGTGGGCATGAAAGTTCCAGTAAGAGGTGGAGGGACAGCGTGCATTTCTGCTGCTGGTTTAAACCTATTGTAACTAGGTTCTCCCTCTTCCTCTTTGTCGGGATCAAAGATACTCGAAAAAGATAAATTAAACACATCTTCCGAATCAATATATTTATCAAATCCTAAACCTCTTTTAGTCCTACCAGACATGCTACTATTGATTAATTTTGAAAGATTTTTAGGTGCCTTTTCCCATTTTTCAAATCTCAAAAGTGTAGCATCTAATCTTTCTTTCATCTCTTGTTTTTCTTTGATACTGTTATCTTTTACCTTTTCTGTGTATTTAAGCATATTTTTTGTGTTTTCTAAATCAATGTTCAGTATCCTAATTTTATCCTCATACTCACGTTGAGTATCTTGAAGCCACCTCTTTTGTTGTTCCAATGTTTTTAAAGAAGCCTTATAGGCTTGAACCTCTAAAAAATACTTATCATTCTGATCATTTAAGTCATTATATTGGGACAAAAATTCTGAATATTTATCATGACAACCAAGAGGACAATGTTGTACCTGAGGTGAGATGCCCATAAGAGCAAACTCTTCTACTTCCTCTGCATCAGTTAGATTTCCAGCAATCATGGCAAACACGTCAGTAGAGGGCTCAGCAGTTTCCAGTGTAGTGGTCTGATGATCATTCCAGTTGACCATAGAGTTAACAGACACCAATGCCTTCTTGTCATCCTTCACCTCCTGAATCTTAAAAGCTTAATATCTGCTCTTCTCCTGGTCATTCTTGTTAGGGCATTCCCTTGCAAAGTGACCTTGCTGCTGGCAGTTATAGCATCGAACCTTGCTTCTGTCAAACCTTGTTGGCTCTCTTGGGTTGTAATTAAAATTTTGACCGGCTTTCTTCTCAAACTTGTGAACCCTAAGAGTGAGCATGGCCATCTGCCATTTTAGATCCATTTCATCCAGGTCAAGTTTATCAACCTGTTTGAAGTCATCAAAAGCAAGTTGCTGTTGAGCATCAACGTCAGCAACAAAAGAGTGAAGCACAGCTTCTACCATGCTACCAGACTTGGCTGTTGGTTCAGGAGTAGAAGTATGCTGAAAAGTATGTTGAGAAGACACAATATTGCTTGGGCTACTAGCATAAGACATGGGACTGGATCCCATAGAACTCACAAAGGCAGAGTTAGCAGGAGTGGGAAAAGAATCACTTGAATATTCGCTCACATGAGGCTCAAAAGTTTTGAGCTTATGAAATAAATCATCAAAATTAAGATAGTCAAGCCCACCTTTTGCTTTGAGAGAGATTACCACCTGATTTCATGAGTAGGGTAAGGCTCTAAGAAATCTTGCATTGATATCACCATCGTCAGGTTTCGACAGAAGTTGATTTAATTGGTTCAATATCTTTTGGAACCTATCATACCCTTGATGGATACCTTCAGTTTCTGAGATCTTAAATTCTGTGAATTCATCTCTCGGCATGGATCTTCGCATTTTCTTTGACTCCTCATTCCCACCAAACCTTGCTTTTATGCCATTCCAAATCTCTCTAGCATCATCCAAATGATAGAAGTCACCCATGTGATCATCGGGAAGAGATTGAAGCAAAATAGTTTTTGCTTTGACCTCCTTCTGAATGGATGTGATTTCTTCATGAGTTTTAGGGTCGAGAAGAGTAATATTACCATTCTTTTCTCTTCCAGTCAACTTCCTGCTGTTCCCATTCAGAATGATCTTCCAAAGGTCTTGATCAGTGTTGGTGATCCACCATTCCATCTTCATTGCCCAGCTATCATACTCGTCCTTTTTCAGAAGTGGAAACTTACCATTGGTGTTGGAAACCGTAGAAACGATTTGCTGAGGTTGCAGAGTTTTAGGAGTACTATCTTCTCCTGTTTGAGTAGAACTTGAGGCAGACATGATTAAACAAAAATGTTAGTAATGAGAAAAATTGATTATTCTTGTACAGAGACTCTCCCAGGCTCTGATACCACTTGTTGGGTCCACTAGATGTGGATCTTGCAGACTGTCAGGAACGGTGAATGACTTCTGTAATCACAAGTTTATTCACAGAGAGACTCTATACACAATATAAATGCGGAATACAAATACTATAAAGAAGAACAGAATAACTATAATGACTTGATCCTTTTCTAAGGATTTCTAATATTAATGATCACTATAATTACGTTTGGTGAAGGTGTGTATAACCCTTCTGCCTAAGGTTCCTTTTATACTACAAGGAAACCCTAATACATCATTAAACAAAGCGTGTAAAACTGATATACATATCCTTTCCTAACATATCTCATGCATATCCTAACAGAATAATAACTAAATAATAAAGTTTGACTTTAACTAAGACCAGGAGCACGAATTGCTCCTACTACTACTATGACCAGGAAGAACTACATACCTCCTAGTCTACTTATTACAAATAACTATTCCAATGGTCCTAACAGAGGCCATTACTAAGTGGCCAAGGCCGACATCAGCGACGGAAGTCCGCAGTTTCTTAGGCTTAGCTGGCTATTACCGTAGGTTCGTGGAGAACTTTTCCCGCCTAGCACTACCATTGACCAAACTGATGCGGAAAAGGGAGAAATTCGTCTAGACTGAAGATCGAGAGAAGAGCTTTGAAGACCTGATGCAGAAGCTAGTATCTGCACCTATTCTTACTCTACCATCTGGTACGGGTGGATTTCAAATCTACTGCGATGCATCGGGGAAGGAACTTGGCTGTGTTCTCATGCAACATGGGAAAGTGATCGCGTACGCTTCACGGCAGCTTAAGCCTTATGAGGAAAATTACCCCACGCATGACTTGGAACTTGCTGCAGTCGTGTTTGCATTGAAGATATGGAGGCACTACTTATATGGAGAATCATGTGACATTTTCACGCACCACAAGAGCTTGAAGTATATCTTCACTCAACGTGAACTGAACATGAAGCAGAGGAGATGGTGAGAGCTGTTGAAGGATTATGACATTAATCTACAGTATCATCCCGGACAGGCAAATGTAGTAGCAGATGCCCTTAGCAGGAAGTCCGAAATGATCAACGACATTAAAATCGAAGAGGAAATCATAAGATACTTGGAGCGACTAGACATCGAAATCATGGTACGTGGACAGCACGGTTACTGGGCTAATCTTAGAGTAGAACCCGAGTTACTCTCTAAGATCAAGGAAGCTCAGAAGGACGACGGAGAAATCTGGGCGATAGTACAGAATTTGGAGAAACAGACAGAATTTAGAGTAGATGCAGATGGTATCGTATGGCAGGGCACGAGACTTTGTGTTCCTGATGACCAAGAACTCTGGGAAGCTTTGTTAGCTGAAGCTCATAGCTCCCCATTCTCTATACATCCTGGTTCGACTAAGATGTACCACGACATCAAGCAGTACTTTTGGTGGAGTGGTATGAAGCAGGATGTGGCCACTTACGTCTCCAAATGTCTTACCTGCCAGCAGGTTAAGATTGAGCATCAGCGATCTGGCGGTCTCCTTCAACCGTTAGATATTCCAGAGTGGAAGTGGGACAAAATCACCATGGATTTTGTTACTGGTCTTCCGCCTACCAAGAGGAAGCATGATGCAATTTGGGTTATCGTAGATCGACTTACCAAATCAGCTCATTTCTTACCGATCCGCAAGGAAGATCCGGTAAGTAAACTCGCAGATACGTACAGAAGAGAGATCATGAGACTCCACGGTGCACCATCCAGCATCGTCTCAGACAGAGATCCTCGATTCACTTCGCGCTTTTGGAAGAGTCTGCAGAAAGCTTGGGGTACACAACTTAAGCTTAGCACGGCTTTTCATCCTCAAACGGAAGGACAGTCGGAGCGAACCATTCAGACATTGGAGGATATGTTGAGGTCATGTGCATTGGAATGGACGGGTGATTGGGACGATTACATCTGTTTGGTGGAGTTTGCATACAACAACAGTTGGCACGCAAGTATCAAGTGTGCTCCTTTCGAAATGTTGTATGGCAGAAAGTGTCGCGCCCCAATCTGCTGGGATCAGGTTGGTGAGCGAACACTTGAAGGACCAGAAATCATAGAGATGACCAATGAGAAGAATCACAGTAGCTAAGCAGAAAATTCAGGAAGCACGGTCACGTCAAAAGAGTTACGCCGATAAGCATCGTAGGGACATACACTTTAACGTAGGAGATCACGTCTTCCTTAAGGTTTCGCCGGCACGTGGTGTTAGACGCTTCGGGATTAAAGGGAAGCTCAGTCCTCGTTTCATCGAACCGTTTGATATCATTGAACGAGTCGGTGAAGTATCTTACCGATTGGTACCAGTATCATGTGTCCTTACTCAGAGGGTACCAGTATCATCCCCTTCACATGGTTCAGTATCCACTGGAACAGATACGTGAAGATCTCACTTTTATAGAAGAACCCGAACGAGTTCTTGACAGACAAGAATGAGTCATGAGAAAGAAGACGATTCCATTCGTCAAAATTCTTTGGAGGGATCATACCGAGCGGGAAGCCACTTGGGAAACAGAGGAGTCTATCCGGGCTTCTTACCCTCATTTCATATTTTGAATCCGGGTATGTTCTTCTTTTCCAGTTTACTTTATCTATAATTCGGGGACGAATTATTCTTTTTAGGGGGAAGAGTTGTAAAATCCGCATGTTTTTACCATGAATAGTACCCTTAAGATCGTACGTACTAGATTAAAACTTTCCTAATATAGCATGATTACGATTACGTGTTAGGATTTTACGTATTACGTACGTGTTAGAACACGATAAGTATTTACTACGCACAAGCACGTAATAATTATTTGACAATAATTAATCACGAACATGCGATCATGAAATCATGAACGTAATTAAAACACGAACTATTATTAATTACGTATATATATTTATTACGAGCGTAAATAAATATATTAGATCACGATAATTACGTAACGAGAACACATAAAACGCGAACACAAATAATCATGAACGAATGACTAAACGTCGAGACATGGAAAAAGGTATGGGTACCCTATGTGGGGCCCCCTACCCGCGGCTACAAGGAACAAATGGGCCAAGCCCATTTCAATTTTTACTAAAAGGAGGTTAAGGAAATTTACACTACTCATTATTGTTTTATAGAAGATTTTACAGAAAACCTAAAATCCTCCTCTCCTCCTTCTTTTTCTCTTTTGGCCAACACCTTCAACACACCAAAAAGGGGTGTTTGTTGATCTTGGATCTTGGAATTCTTGTTGGTGTTCGTGTTTGTTCATCGTTCTTTAGATCCACGTATTCGGTAAACCATTTAAACCTTTTTCTTTTGATTTAATCTTTTAATTAATTAGGAACATGTTATGTTTTTTTTCATAAAACCTAATTAAATCATAGATCTAACATGAATTAGGGTTTGAATAAAATCAAAAGGGTTGTTTAGGGGTGTTTTTGTTTTGGTCGCAGCCTACACCGAACCCGAGAGGGTCTCGGTTTGGCCATCCGACCACCACCGAGACCATATGGTCCCGGTTGGTTGGTGTGGGTCCCACGGCAGCATCAAGACAAGGGGGTACCCCGACTTGGTTCGGGGTATGGTGTCGATTTCATGTCCGGTTCATGGTTTTTAGTCTAGATCCGGTTCATGGTGTATGGTTAGATTATTTTTATTTTTATGATCTTATGTTAAAATTAAATTAATAATATGACATGATTAATTTAATAACATGACTTAGGTTATTTTAATTATTAATAATCATGAAATTAATTAACCTAAGTATTTTTATATTTTAGACTTATAATTAATTAATTATTTAAAAACCATGGTTATAATTAATTAATTAACATGACTTAGGTTATATTATTAATAAATAATCATACATGTTTTAACCTAAGTATTTAACTTTATTTAATTAAAAACATGTTATACTTTAATTAAATATTTTAACCTACAGTTTAATTTAATTACATGAAATAATTATTAAACTATACATTATATCATATGACTTAGAAAATAATCATGAAAACACTTAGGCTTATATACTTAGCTTATTTAACCAGCTTATTTCTATTTATGGAAACTTTCTATTTTTAGAAACTTAATTAAATAAGGCAGCTAATCTATTTATGGAAACCTTCTATTTTTAGAAGCTTATTTATTTCAGGCAGCTAATCTATTTATGGAAACTTATTTAATTAAGGAAGCTGATCTATTTATGGAAACATTCTATTTTTAGAAACTTATCTATTTTAAGCAGTAATTCTATTTTTGGAAACTTTCTATTTTTGGAAACTTTCTATTTTTGGAAACTTTCTATTTTTGGAAACTTTCTATTTTTGGTAACTTTCTATTTTTGGAAACTTTCTATTTTTGGAAACTTTCTATTTTAGGAAAACCTGCTATTTTTGGAAAGTTACTTATTATTACACAGTAAGTATAATAATACATGAAATACCAGAAATACTTAATCAGGGTAAACAGAATATAAGATAAACACAGTTTAAGGCTTTAAACAGTAAAACATGACAAGAACATATAAAATAAGCTAAGACATGACATAAAACCAGTTACGTATTTAGTAAGCAGATACTTATTCATGTATGTATTTATGTAGCATTAGTGATACGGAAGTAGGATTCCTCTCAGTTCATCTTCTTCGTTCACTGGACATAAGGTACGGATTCCCGTCCTTTCAGTATGGACATTCTTTCCTTATTAGGATTCCCCGTATGCAGCCAAATGTTTTCCCGTAGTATAAGTTATGTGTTTGATTTGCTTATGTTTAATTTAGAATACCTATAGCCATATACATGCATGACCAGTTTCACCTAGTTATGGAGGTACCATAACCATAACATTAGAGGCACTGATGTTATGACTTCACCACGGCGGAGTGATTGCTCGTAGCGTCCCTTCAGCTTTTGGCCATTTATATTATATTTATCATGTGGGGCGTATGGGTGCATCCTAGTTAAATGTTTTCAGTCAGGATTTCATGGTGAATGTGGTGTGTGCCTTGCATCCTTCACAAGGAGCTGATCCCTCCTACCCAAAAACCAGTATATTAAATTAGAGGCAGCCCCTCTAATTTGCATGATGAGGTCACCCCTCCAAGTATTCATGCACGGTGGATTTTCATGACCTATATTGGCTAATGGTAAAATATGATAAACAGTTTTTACAAGATAAACATAAGGCTTTTCAAACTATAAAACCAGTTTTATCAAGACTTAATCAGATTACTCGGCACTTAGTTTCTTCCGCTGTTATATGTTATATGCTTATCCTATTCATGCTTTATTGTACATCCGTGCACTGAGCGTATTGCTCAGCCGTTTTCCTTTTCTATGTTCCCAAAACGGCAGGTACTCAGGGACGCTCGTAGACTTTAAGAGTTTGTGCATATGGACTGGAAGCTTTCTAGCCTTTCTTTACTTTATACATTTCCTTTCTTTTGATACATTGCTATGGACATTGTTTAGTCCTTTCCTTTACTATACTTATGTTTGTGTGTGATGAGCTTTACTTTTGGATTACCGATGTTTGATTCCGGTATTTTCCTTTTATGGTCATGTAATGTTTAGACATTTTTCCTTGTATGCTTTGATGACACGCCATAATTACATGTGACATTTCCATTATCAAAATGGGGTGTTACAGTCAGCATCTGGACATCATCAACCAAATCTCACTGGAGGATCAAGATCCAATTCTGGAACTAAACAAGAGAGCCAATCTGGTTCAACCTGGTGTGGGTGACATCTTTGTCACCACTAAGAAATACAAAGATCTTGTTCAGTTTGGAAATCATCTCCCTGGACATGTGTTAGAAGAACCAGAATTGGGAATGATAATGTTCAACCATCATGAACGACAGGATTTTGTGGGCATCAGTGATCTAGATGATCTATATAATGAATTTCTTGGAAACATTTAGAAAATCTTCTTTACTCGCCATGGTGGTCCAGGACTCACTGAAGCTGCAAGAACCTTCAGCATGTGCTTACTGTCAATACTGGACATCAGAAACTCTGATCCATCAGTACAGACCCCTGTCATTGACGAACATAGGCCAAAGGAAAACCGAATAATCATTTGTAATATTTTATTGTAATTTGTAATGTTATTGAATAAATGATTATCTGATGTTTATAAGTTATTAATTGTTCAGTGCAAGTAAGAATAAGTTGTTATGCTCACTTACTACTGACATTAGACTTAGGCTATTTGTATATCCAAATAGGGGGAGATTGTTGGGTCAGTATTTACTGACCTTTAAGCAACTCTAGGATTTGAATATAAAATCCCCCTAAGTGTTTCATGCTCAGCAGTAAGGCCAGTTTGCTGAAGGATGACAAGAGGAACAAAGTTCCTACTGAAGACTTTATAGCTGAATAAAGTTAAGCACTCCCCTTCTAGTGAACTTAGAAGACAAAGGAGTCTTCGCTTCAAATACTAGGCGGTCTAGTTGCTGAAGAACAAGGACTGAAGAAGGGCTTTCAGTTTAGTTTGGCTTGACAATACCAAACTGAATGATGTCGATCTCCTCTAGGATATTGAAGACTCTTCAGTATTCTGATGGTTTGAAATAGGTGGGAAAAGATAACTTTAAGTCAAAGTAGGTTGCTTGTATACTTAGATATAAGTACAACCTTTATCTTTTCTAGAATAGTTTAATATGTTCTTTGTACTATTTATCCAGCATGGGCATCAAACACCCACTGGATAAACCCATGCATTGGTACATGCAAAATGCAAACCCTAATTTACACTGCCTATAAAAGGAGTGTACATTGAGAGAGGAAAGGTTAACCAATACAAGAGCTTAAACTCTAGAAAACCTTTCTCTCTCGATACCAACTAAACCATATAGCCAAGATGCATATGAACGTTTAGATTAGATCTTAGAGTTTAACCTTGGTTAGACGTTTAAGTAGAGGAGATCAAACCCTATTGTCATTCAACCACTTTGTTATTCCGAAAATGAGTGGGTTATAGATTCTTTATTTGATTCTAATAAAAGTCTATACGTTGAAAAGTATATTCGTATTGTTGTTTTAATCTTTCATAGTTCTTATCTATTGTTAAAACAACTCACTTGAGTCAAAGTAAGAGTTATTACTTAAGTTAATAAGTAATAAAGAATTACAAGAGACCAACAATTTCTACCTCACTAAAAGACAAAAAGGAGCAGAGTCTACATCTGTGGTTCCTTAAGTGCCTATGCGGTTCTTTATTGATAAGGAACCACCTAAACCAATAAGGAACCACGTGTAGATAGCCGTTGGTTTTTGTCTCCTATAAATAGTGGATCAAATCCGTATTTTCAATAACCCTTTATGGACATTTCTTTCAGCCCTCTTTCTCTTTTCTTAATTCTAATCATTTGTAAATGATCACTTAATGTGTTAAGTATGTTTAATTATGATTATCCTCTTGATCCCCTTCTTTACCTTGTCCAAAGAGAAGATCACCCACAGACTTGTGTTGTGATTAAAGATGAATCCTTGATGAAGATCATCCTCTCTTAAAGATCTAGTCATGTTCATCATTTGTTTATTTGTGTCTTGTGTAGATCCAATGTATTTATGTATACTTGGACTAGTTGTGTTTAATAAAGCTATTTATGAATACTTGGATTAGTGTTGTGTAAATCCATTGCATATGTGTGTGCTTGGATTTGTCTTGTGTACATCCAAGTTACATGTGTGTACTTGGATATGTTTATTGAGTTGTAATGTGTAGTGTGTTAGTTCTCACTAAACTACAAAGTGATTTGTCTATGAGTTATGTAAGTTCTCACTTAGCTTCAAAGTGAAGAGTTGTGAAGATTGGTTCTAGCTTTGGATTAGAACTCGACATCTAGCCTTGTGTCGGAAAATGGTGAAGTAGGCAACGTTGGGAAGATTGGTTCTATCTTTTGATTAGAACTCGACATCTAGCCTTCTGTCGTTAAATGGTGAAGTGGGAGACGTTGTGTAGATTGGTCCTAGCTAAGATTAGGTCTCAACATTTAGCTTAGTGTCGGAAAATAATGTAAGCAACGTTGTAAGGTTTTCTCCGCCAAGAAGGGAGCTTGTGGATATAATCGAAATCTCGAGTATGGTGTACTCGAGGAGTGGAGTAGGAACGAGGATAGAGCTTCGTTGTTGAACCACTATAAATCTTGGTGTCTTCCTATTAGGTTGTTTCTTTCCTTACTCTTTACTTACTTTCATTATCACTTTACTTACCATTAATACTTGTCATTGTTAATGCATTAGAATTGAACCTAATCATTATAAAACTAGCGTTCAATTAAAAGATAGTTTTTACACAAACCTAATTGAAAGGAATTTTAATTAGGAGATAAACCGAATAGAATATTGTGACAATCCGTCAATTTCAGGTAGATATTTTAATCTCGACTATTAAGTATTATATGTTTACTTTAACAAGAAATACATTAAGTATCGATATTATATTCTCAAATTATCATATGAATGATTTTATTTTAGCTATTTTTATTTCTTGTGTTTTACGTTTTAACAAATGACGATAACTACTAATGATCGCGATACCGACGGATGCCCGAAAATTTACATTTTATTATCGATTGTCTCGATATTTAATATTTTCGACGTTTTCGATTTAACTACGTTTTAAGTCATGTCGAAACTATATAATTATGTTTATGAAGCGTTTTAACTTTTGGAAAAGTATTTTTACGAAACCCGGTTCCCGTAGATATTTTCAAATTTGACTAAGAGTCATTTTCTATCCTTTAAACTATTTAATTACTTTATAGTCCAAAGGATTGCAAAGTTGGCAAAAACTACCGTCAACACCTACCACTATATATTAAAATTCCACTAACAAACACACACACATATACAAGTTTTATAAAAAAAATCAAATCCTCTCCCCTTTGTTCTTTTTCTAGCCGTGAACCACAACACCAAAATCATTAAAGAATTTTGATTTCTACTTTGAATCATCCAAAAATAAAACAAGTCTCATTCCCCAAATTTGAAGGTGATCATATCTATACCAATTTTTCTTACATGCAATAAGTTGAAATTTTGAAGATGATTTTATGATATGCATGTGATGATCTTTATAGGTTCATGTTATTTTTTATATTAAAAGTTTGATTTCTGATTTGTGTTTTTATTTTTATGAATCATGCAAGTGTTAGGAATGATAGAAGATGATGTTAAAGTGTTAGGATTGATAGAAAAGTGGTTGAATTGGGTTGAAAAATTGATTTGATATGATTTTTAGAGAGGTGTTTTAGATCAGTGACTTGTAGGCTGTTATTGGGGATCTTAATGTTGAGCTATTGTTGAACTAATAGGAGAGTGTTATAGAGATTTTCATAAGCTTCGATTTGATATAAAGTAGAGCTTCCAACTCCAAACGAGTGAAAAATTATGATAGTTTGATTATTCGTGTACCGGGAGACGAGTATCGGCACAATATATATTTGTTGTCGATATTTGGATCGAATCTCGGGGACTATAGAATGAGTTTTGAAATTAATCAAGGACTGTTATAAGTCTCTAAACCTCAGGTTGAGTCTATTTTCAAACCCGAGTGTTGGTTTTGTAAACGGAATTGTTTAGATATCTCAAAATTGTTTTATAAGTCGAAGGCGTAAAACTGTCCGGTTTTTATAACACAAAGATGTGTCGGGCAGAAGGTCTTAGAAGTATTATTTTTGAATGAAATTTTAACTGAGTCTTATTCCTATTATGTGTGAGTTTGTCACCAAGTTTCGTCGAAAACGGAATAGTTTAAGTAAGGTAAACGAGCTTGTACATTTGGTATGTACCGGCAGATTTTTATCGTGGATATAGTTTAGTAAAGTTAACATGTAAAATTGTATAGAAGTACACTTGTATTGTTAATTTTTCGGATTGTCATGTTTTTGTAATTTTGATCTTTATATTATTTAAGTACGATTTATACTTGAGTCAATTATTAACGAGCGCGCCTTATTTGGTAGGTTGCGGTCTTCGTGTTTAACGGGCATCACTTATCGTCGGCGATCGTCTCATTACCACTATTGGCTAAGGTGAGTCTATAGCCTCGCTTTTAAATTCTTTTATTGTTTTAGAAACCTGCGAGGGGGATAACATGCTTGTTTTATTAAATTAATGGGTGCAACTATAAGTTGTGGGAACTCTATTTACTTGAAAGTATTTATTAAAATTGAAAGGTACAACTATAAGTTGTGGTAACCCTCTTTGTTTTAAAATAGAACACAAGAAACCCGATTGTATGCTTAGATTAAATTTATTACATAAGCTAGTTTTAGCCTTAAAAGACCCATGAATCGTGAATTGTTGATCGAAGGAACGCTAATGCTATGGATAAATCTATCGGGGTGACGCCCAGTCCGGTCGCGACTAGCTATCGCGTGGTGTTGTGACACACTAGTAATGAAACATCGGATGCATTGTATAAGAGAAATATACGCACTTGGCTAGGTGTGTTGGGCTGAAATAGTATATGTTAACGTTCAATGTCACGAGGCTTATGTAATGACACCGATAATTATGTCCGTACAACATAATTGTCTTTCGATAAATTATTAACCATGGAAGATTTTTTTGAATACTTGTGTTCTCTTTATTTAATTTAAACTCTATAGATTCACTCAGCATTTATGTTGACTTTATAGCATGTTTGATCTTAGGTCCATTGGAAAGGCACTCGGGGAAGGCGGTTTCGTGAAGCTTGAATATTTGAAATATTTTGGCCCGCTTTTCTAAAACATATCCATTCAAATAACTTTTATCATATAGCTTGTAAACTTTTTGAATCATCTGGGACCGTGTATAAAATTTTACCTTTATTGAATGAAAATGAATGGATGTTTATTAAAACGACTCGTTTTGAGTCGTTTTCTATGATTATGAGCTTGAGTCATGTAAGTAACACCCAAGACCCTTCCGCTGCTATGATCGAAATTGGGGGTGTTACAGATTGGCATTAGAGCTCAAGTTATAGAGAACGAAAATATTTTCCAAAAATAAAATTTTTAAATCTTTTAACTATAACAGTTGCAAGCGAAACCTCCGAGTGGCCAATGGACGAGAATAAGAGTATTTATAAATATATGGGATTACATATATGTTGTAATATTTATCGATTATTTGAACTTGTGAATTACAAGGTATGTTTTCATTTATTTAATTATAATTGATAGTTTTATACTTATACGAGATATTTATACGACATAGATTGTCACGAAGCCACCCTAGTCATTCTAATGCTAGCGCTGAAGCCATTCGTGAAATGAACCCCTGTTATTCTCGAGACTAACTAAGTTCTGGATATACATAATCCCAACGAAATGGTTAATATTCTTGATGACATTCTTTTGGTTACAAGGATTTTGATTTCCATGATTCTTATTCTTGACTTATCGATCCGTTCATTTCGTTTAGCAAATTTAATCTGCATTTTCATTAATCCTTGAAATTATACCATTTTAATAGAAACAAGTTTGTTTGAGATGGTACTATTGGTTGTTAGGAATTGAGATTGATTGGTATGGTATTCACATGCCAACCAGGATTCCATATCATATCACTGATCATTTTCTGCTAAAT
Organism: Glebionis coronaria; assembly: GCA_025667525.1. Lineage (NCBI taxonomy): Eukaryota > Viridiplantae > Streptophyta > Magnoliopsida > Asterales > Asteraceae > Glebionis > Glebionis coronaria. Next base: position 195,885,123 of record CM046878.1, read on the forward strand.
CAGTTTCTCGTTTGTTTCGATCCTGATCTTTTGCGTTGAGTTGGTGATGCTTAAATAAGGTGATTTATAATCGTCTTGTTGAAATGAACTGGACATTTATTTGAACAAGGAAATTATAAATTGTTAAACCACAAATTTCTAAATCTTATTTGGATGGATTTGATCAATCCATGGAAATAATGATTTATAAACGTGTGGGCTTAAGCATATAGCATCTGCGTGATTAAACTCTTATTGACTTGTAATACGTTTGCTCAGTTCATTCTTTGATTTTGTTCCTCTAATTCTTGGATCGTGAGATGGTTGTATTGGGGCTTTTCCAGAACCGCCAATTGAGGAGGATATCAAGCGTCTCTGAAAAACACTGAAGAAATCTTCTTCTAGTGGACCGAGGAGCCTTCTTAGTCACGTGAATTACCCAGTAACTCTTGTGTATTAGCTTATCAATTGTTGTATATTTTCATAGATCACTAACTAAACTGTGACATCAGTTAGTAGGACTAGTCTTTTAAGTTATATAGCATTAGACGATGACAATCTATAATGCTTAACAATACAACTTGTACTAGTTTGTGATCAATGGAATGACTATCTTTTGATTTCAAATTCTACATCGTTCTATTATTATCTTTCTTTGCCTTTCTCATTTAAATTTATGTGGTATAACACAATCATTGAATGAATACTCATTATGATTTGATTTGTGTTGCACAAGAATCATGCAGTCAATGAAAGCTATGACTGAAGCACGAATGCGCCAAGTTATTAGTGAATAAGTTGCTGTATTTTTAACTAAATTCATGGCCAACATGAATGATGGATCTGGAACTGGAGCTGAAGCTACAACTGGTGAAACTGGAACCGGTGGAGCTGAAGCTGGAGCCAAAAATGTGCATGGTACTGATGGAACAAATGTTCCCAAAATTAGAGGCTATAACTACACTTCATTCATTAAGTGCAAACCATAGACTCTTAAGGGGACTAAAGATGATGGATAATTGTGTCAGTTGTTGAAAAGTTGAAGTCAGTCTTTCGAATCAGTGACCCTAATTAGGAGGATAAGGTGCAGTTTGAAATCGCTACTCTCCAAGGTCGTGCATTAATTTGGTGGAATGGCATACTTGCCTGAATAAGTATCGTTACTTATGGGACATCATGGACTAAGGTGAGGAAGCGGTTAACTGAGTAGCTTATCCTCGAAGAATTTCCAAGGTATGGAGATAGTGTTGTACAACCTGATACTGAAGGGAACTAATATTGGTAGATATACTAAGTGTTTCCACGAGTTGACTTCTTTATGTCCAAGTATGGTGGAACCTGAACTGTCAAAGTCAAGCAGTATATTCACGGGCTGACCAAGAATATGTGTAGTGATATGACTTCTTCTAAGCCATTTACTATTTGTAAAGATGTCTGCATGGCTTATTAGCTCATAGGACACATAACTCAAGACAAGGTTGATGAGGTCACTGACGGGAAAAATAATTCCAAATTGAAAATTCTTTTCGTGCATTAGAGCTCGTAAGTATATCGAAAAAGGTTTTGGATTATTCCTGGCTTAGGTATCGTAGAAGGAATCATAAGGAAAGTGAATAGAGATATTGTAGTCATTTGTGACTATCCCGAAGTGTTTGGGGAAGATTTGCCAAGGCTTCCGCCTCCAAGACAAATAGAATTCTAAATTGATCTAATTCCTGGTGTTGCAACTGTGGCACATGAGCCATATTTATTAGCACCATCCGAATCGAAGTAATTATTTGTGCAGTTTTAAGAACTATCTGATAGAGGTTTTATTTGACCGAGCTCGTCAGCTTGTAGAACTCCTATTCTATTCGTTAAGTTGAAATATGATTCGTTCTGTATGTGTATCGATTATCGAGATCTGAATAAGATAACGATCAACAATCGTTACCCACTTCCAAGAATTTATGATCTATTTGATCAACTTCAAAACTATCGTGTTTTCTTCAAGATTCTCGTGTTTTCTCCAAGATTGATCTTTGTTTTGCTTAACATCAACTTCGCTTACGCGAGGAATATATTCCTCTTACGGAGTTTAGAACTCGTGATGATCATTATTAGCTTCGTGTTATGCCTTTTGGTTTGACTAATACACCTAATGTATCCATTTGACTTATTGAATCACAGGTGTAAGCCGTATCTTGATAAATTCATGATCGTATTCATTAATGATATTCAAACCTGCTCTAAGAGCGAGGAAGAACATGCCGAACACTTAAAGACTATCTTTAACTTGTTAAAGAACGAAAATTTTACGCGAAACTCTCAAAGTGTAATCTTTGGCTTAGTTCCGTACGATTTCTTAGACATGTGATTGATAAAAGTGGGGTACATTTCAATCCTGCGAAAATCGAAGCCATCGAAAATTTGAATGCTCCAACTACTCCAACTAAAGTACGACTATTTCTAGGTTTGGCTGGTTACTACTAAAGGTTTATTGAAGGATTCTCTTTGATATCAATACCATTAACTAAGCTAACTAAAAAGAATGAACCGTATGTGTATGGCGTTGACGAAGAGGGAATCTTTTCAAAACATGAAAAGAAAACTCTGCAGCACGCCGATCTTATCTTTACCCGAAAGAAGTAAAGATTTTGTTGTTGATCATGATACATCTCTTAAAGGATTTGGAGCTATTTTGATTTGTGTATGCTTCTAGGAAACTCATAAAGAACGAGGAAACTACACAACCCATGACTTGTAATTGGGTGTGGCGATTTTTACTCTTTGCCTATGGAGACCTAAATTGTGTGGCACTAAACGTACGATATCCACCGATAGTAAGAGCCTACAATGTATTCTGGATTAATAAGAGATGAATAAGCCTTTAAGTGACTACGATTGTGTTATTAATTATCATTTGGGAGGTAGGAGCCAATTTACAATGGATTTCATTGTTAAGCTCTGGAAAACTCGGTCTGTATTTAATTTAATTTGTGTCATTGTTGACTGATTGACCCTACTCATTTTATTCTGATAAATAAGATGATCGCGTGAACTAGGAATCGTTTGTTAACCGCTCATAGTAAACATAAAAGCTATGATAATGTAAAGTGAAAACCTTTGGAATTCGAGGAAGGTGGAAAATTTATGCCAAAGCTATCACCATGGAAAAGGTTTTATATGTTTTGGAAAATGTGGGAAGTTAAGTCGCCGTTAGTTTGGACAATTCAAGATAATATCGAGTGTAGGTCCAGTGGTATGAAGACTTAAATTACCTCGAGAAACTACAAGGAATTCGCAATACTTTTTCATATGTCGAACCTAAAGAAATTTCTTTCCGATAAATATCTTATTATCCTTTTGACGAAGTATGAATCGACGATAAGTTGAATTTTAAATCAACAAACCTGTTGATATTATCGATAAGGAATTTAGACAACCGAAGCAAAGTCGTATTCCTATTGTCAAATATGATGGAAGTTAAGACGAGGACCAACATACAATTATCTATTTGATTTCAAAGAGCGATCGAGGAAGAACGCAAGTTGATCTTAGGGACGAAGATCCCAATTTGGTGGGAATGATGTGACAATCCGTCAATTTCAAGTCGATATTTTAATCTCGACTATTAAGTATTATATGTTTACTTTAACAAGGAATACATTAAGTATCGATATTATATTCTCAAATTATCATGTGAATGATTTTATTGTAGTTATTTTTATTTCTGGTGTTTTACGTTTTAACGAATGACGAGAACTACTAATGATCGCGATACCGACGGATGCCCGAAAATTTATGTTTTATTATCGATTGTCTCGATATTTAATATTTTCGACGTTTTTGATTTAATTACGTTTTAAGTCATGTCGAAACTATATTATTATGTTTATGAAGCGTTTTAACTTTTGGAAAAGGATTTTTACGAAACGCGAGTCCCGTAAATATTTTCAAATTTGACTAATAGTCATTTTTTACCCTTTAAATTATTTAATTACTTTATAGTCAAAAGGATTGCAAAGTTGGCAAAAACTACCCTCAACACCTACCACTATATATTAAAATTCCACTAACAAACACACACACATATACAAGTTATATAAAAAAATCAAATCCTCTCCCCTTTGTTCTTTTTCTAGCCGTGAACCACAACACCAAAATCATCAAAGAATTTTGATTTCTACTTTGAATCATCCAAAAATAAAACAAGTTACATTCTCTAAATTTGAAGGTGATCATATCTATACCAATTTTTCTTACATGCAATAAGTTTTGAAATTTTGATAAAAACAAGAATTTTGAAGATGATTTTATGATATGCATGTGATGATCTTTATAGGATCATGTTATTTTTTATATTAAAAGTTAGATTTTTGATTTGGTTTTTTATTTTTATGAATCATGCAAGTGTTAGGAATGATATAAGATGATGTTAGGGTGTTAGGATTGATAGAAAACTGGTTGAATTGGGTTGAAAATTTGATTTGGTATGATTTTTAGAGAGGTGTTTTAGATCAGTGACTTGTAGGCTGTTTTTGGGTTAATGTTGAGTTATTGTTGAACTAATAGGATAGTGTTGTAGAGATTTTCATAAGCTTCGATTCGATATAAAGTAGAGCTCCAAAATCCAAACGAGCGAGAATTTATGATAGTTTGATTATTCGTGTACCGGGAGACGAGTATCGCACAATATATAGTTGTTGTCGATATTTGGATCGAATCTCGGGGACTATAGAATGAGTTTTATAATTATTCAAGGACTGTTGTAAGTCTTTAAACCTCGTTATATGAGTCTATTTTCAAACCCGAGTGTTGGTTTTGTAAACTGAATTGTTTAGATATGTGAAAATTATTTTATAAGTCGAAGGCGTAAAACTGTCCGGTTTTTATAACACAAAGATGTGTCGGGCAGAACGTCTTAGAAGTAATATTTTTGAATGAAATTTTAACTAAGTCTTATTCCTATTATGTGTGAGTTTGTCACCAAGTTTCGTCGAAAACGGAATAGTTTAAGTAAGGTAAACGAGCTTGCACATTTGGTATGTACCGACAGATTTTTATCGTGGATATAGTTTAATAAAGTTAACATGTAAAAGAATATAGAAGTACACTTGTATTGTTAATTTTTCGGATTGTCATGGTTTTTTAATTTTGATTTTTATATTATTTATGTATGATTGATACTTGAGTCGATTATTAACAAGCGCGCCTTATTTGGTAGGTTGCGGTCGTCGTTTTTTAACGGGCATCACTTATCGTCGGCGATCGTCTCATTACCACTATTGGCTAAGGTGAGTCTATAGCCTCGCTTTTAAATTCTTTTATTGTTTTAGAAACCTATGAGGGGGATAACATGCTTGTTTTATTAAATTAGTGGGTGCAACTATAAGTTGTGGGAACCCTATTTACTTGAAAAGTATTTATTAAAATTGAAAGGTACAACTATAAGTTGTGGTAAACCCTCTTTGTTTTAAAATAGAACACAACGAACCCGATTGTATGCTTAGATGAAATTTATTACATAAGCTAGTTTTAGCCTTAAAAGACCCATGAATCGTGAATTGTTGATCGAAGGAATGCTAATGCTATGGATAAATCTATCGGGGTGACGCCCAGTCCGGTCGCGACTAGCTATCGCGTGGTATTGTGACACACTAGTAATGAAACATCGGATGCATTGTATAAGAGAAATATACGCACTTGGCTATGTGTGTTGGCCTGAAATAATATATGTTAATGTTCAATGTCACGAGGCTTATGTAATGACATCGATAATTATGTTCGTACAACATAATTGTCTTTCGATAAATTATTAACCATGGAAGGTTATTTTGAATACTTGTGTTCTCTTATTTAATTTAAACTCTATCGATTCACTCAACATTTATGTTGACTTTATAGCATGTTTAATCGCAGGTCCATTGGAAAGGCACTCGGGGAAGGCGGTTTCGTGAAGCTTGCATATTTGAAATGTTTTGGCCCGCTTTTCTAAAACATATCAATTAAAATAACTTTTATCATTTATTCTAGTTTGTAAACTTTTTGAATCATCTGAGACCGTGTATGAAATTTTACCCTTATTGAATGAAAATGAATGGATGTTTATTAAAATGACTCATTTTGAGCCGTTTTCTATGATTATGAGCTTGAATCATGTAAGTAACACCCAAGGACCCTTACGATGCTATGATCAAAATTGGGGGTGTTACAAATATTCAACTCCCCCCCCCTTCTAGTTTCTACAAATAAGTTACCTGAAGCTACGGCACTTAGCTCAAACTTCTTCTTCTTACTTTCTCGCAACTCATCGAGGTAAAGAGGGCAATTCCTCTTCCAGTGGCCATTGGCGCCGCAATGGTGACAAGTCTCATCCTTTTGAGATTGATTCATCTTGACAAATTTCTGCTTAGGTTTTTGATATGTCCCAACTCGCTTGCCCTTATCAACTTTGCCTTTGCCTTTCATCTTTTTGTTCGCTTGCGGTTTTGGCTTAGTCACTCTACCCTTTTGTATGGTTAGTAATTGAAGAGTAGAGGTATACTCCTTGTCCTTTAGCCCTTTTTCATAGTCGATAAGCATTGCGTGCAAATCACTAATTGTCTTCCCCGCGCAATGCATATTGAAGTTCCTAACAAAATCGCTAAAATCCTTGTTAAGGGACCTATTGATTAAGTTAATCTCCATATCATGGTCATAGGTATTCCCAAGCGCAATGAGTTGTTCCATGTAACCTATCATTTCCAAATAGTGTTCACTTACGAATTTTCCAGGGGATTGCTTACAGCTATGCAAAGCATCTACTAAATCGTAGATATCCACAGCTTGAGGCTTTTCAAACATTGCCTTGAGTTCTTCAAGCATACGCATGGGAGGATAAAGCTCAAACTTCTTTTGAAGAGAAGGTGACATTTTACCAAGCATTAAGCAAGCCACATCAGAATGCTTTTTAATTTCGTTTTTATGGATAAGCCTTTCGGCATCCGAAGACCCTGCAACATGGTCGGCCGGAACAGCCGTGGACAAGTAATCAATAGTACCCGATACTCGCAGAACAATTCTTAGGGAGCGATACCAATCATTGAAGTTTTGTCTAGAAAGTTATGGACGATCAAAGAATGTTTTGAACACCGAACTTAAAGCGTTGTTATCGGGTTGAGCCATTTCTACAGAAATAAGTTCAAAATATTAGTACTATCGAAATATACTTTCAAGAAAATAAAATTACCCTGGTAATAAATTAACCATAATATTTTCCTTGAATCCTAGAACATATTGTAACACTCTCAATTTTCGTATCGGTACAACGGAAGGGTCTTTTAGAGTGTTACGGGATAGCACAATAACTCCAATCATAGACAACACATAAAATGGTTGTACAAGGTTCAACATACATTCATTCGATAAAAAGTTTTAAAGTGTACAACAGGTCCCAAATTATACAGGTCATTAAGTTTACAAAACATAGATCGAATGAACATTTTTAATATTATGTGGTCCATCAGAGTCGATCTCCATCCGGATTACCTTCAAGCACCTGAAATAAAAACATGCAAAAATCATATCAGCGAATGCCGAGTGAATTCATAGAGTTTAATAAAACCGTTATATAAAACAATCGTTGAAATCAGAACACAAGTATAATATCGGAAGTAAGTCCTCGTATTGCTAGTCAGGCAATATATAAATCAAAGCATACATCTTAAACCGTCCATGAGACCGTAGCCTCAATATTACCATTATAGGTAATATTATTATCGTTATTAGCATCGTTATCGTATTGTATTGAAATACATTTTTGGATTATTATTAGCCGCATGACATTGTTACCTTACTATCACAACAACGGGCCGCCAACCCGACAAACAATTTGCCCATCTAAGTTAGCATGTCGTCACAAAAATCACGCTATGTAAATCTTCTCATACATAAATTCACTTACCAATCAATGTGGTACGACGGGGATCAACCGTCAAGGCGCGAACTGGGGTGATCGTCCCCAAATAGTACTATCATATGCATAAGCGTCTACCAAATCCCGGTAGTTCACAATTCATGCTAATGGGACTTTAAGTGACATACCTAACTACTAATAATCCTTTTTATCTCTTTTATTGGGTCATCGCATCATTCGGGTCCATATCATTAAGCATACCAACGGGGCTACTTGTGTTCTATTTTTATCAAAAACTAGCATGTTATCTCCCTCGCGGGTTTACAAATCATTATATAAAACATTTAAAAGAGTGCGAGGCTATGAACTCACGTTGATAATAAAAGGTGGATTATCGGCTACGGGCGTGCTTCGGTCACGGAAACCTATATAAATAATAATCGGTCTATTTGTCCAATGACTTTATCAAAATAACAAATATACATATGATGATTTTTTACATATGATGATGATCAAGTGGGTTTATATATTCTTATTTACTCATTTTAGTGTTTATGTATTGGTAACTTTTTATTAGTTTACTAGTTTTACCTATTTACATATTTTAAGTCCAATAAGCTTATTATAAGTTCTTTAACTTGTATTAATCTATTTTATACTTGTATTATCAGTATTTACACTTTACATGTTGGGCCCAAATGGGTTAAGCCCAATAAGTACTTTTTATAAGTGTTTAACTTATTTAGTTAAATTATTAGTCCAATATACTAACTTAGCTCGTTAATGTCCGTATGTCCTATAGTTCAGGTTTTATCGGTTTTTACTTGTATTAGATACTTATATATCAGTATATGACTTTTAAAAACTTTACATTAGACGGGTTTGATCGTCTAAGTTTTATTTGGCGAAAAACGTTATTTTTACGGTAATAGCCAAAAAAGTCGTAAAAATCATGTTTATAGTTTTTATAACTTATAAATATTATTCAACTACCATTTTTATAAAGTGTCCATTTATTTAACCTTATACATATTTATATAAATGAAATTTATAAGTTAGTGGGTTTTAATTTCACATTTTATACTATATTATTTGAGTGCTTATACAATAGTATTAAACATTAATTCTTCAAAATCTGATTTTTAGTTTCATCTTCACCATTTTTATCATATCTAGAGTTCTATAATGAGATAGAAGCTCATATTTGGATGGCATGAACTTCATATTATTTGCTACAAATAAGTTAGCTATAGATACTGCTCATTCCATGTCTAACTATCCTTAACAGCCCCTACAAAACAGACTATTCAGATTAGCACACTCATGTTGTTTTGATCATATCTCACTCATTTTGGTGATTCCATTGCATGGCCAACTCTCACATGTGTATGATATCTTATACTTACTGTAAATGGATTCCACCATGCAATTTTATCAGTTTAAGACTTGGTTACTTACTGTTTTTATACAGCCAACAATTTAAGCATGATTTTAGCCTTGTTTCTTATGGTTATTCATCTTTTTAAGCATATTTATCAACACTTGATCCCCACACAACATTTTTATCATCATATATTCATCATATACATATATAATAAGAAAGAAAATACATTTGATCTTTACAAAAATAACAAGAGAAACGGAAAGGATGATCTTCTTTACCAACCAAGATTATATCTTGTTTTTGGAAGACAACAACTTGATGAACACCAAATATATCTCCAAGATCATCAATCACCAAGATAGTTTGTTGAGAAATTATCCCTTGGACACAAGAAAATCACCTCCTTTGTTGTTAATATGGCCACCAATCAATCAAGGCTTCAAGGTTTCTCCATAATATGGCTAGATAACATATAAATTGTGGCTAGAAAAGATCAAATGGTGGTGTTGTATGGTGAAGTGGGACGGCAAGGGTAGAGAGAGAGAGAGTATGTGTGAGTTGTTTGCATGTATGAATGGAAGTAATGGGAAATGATGGTGGTTTAGCTAGTTTTTGTGGGTGAATAAGCTTCAAAGTGAAGCTAAGTTACAAGTGTAAGTAAACTTAGTGTAAAAATGCCACATCAAAGGATGTGGCGTCCCTAGTTTGGACGTCCCTTTTAGTGGGGTGGGATAAACTAGTTTTGTCCCATCCCGCTAATTTACGGGTATTCCTCGATTCTAGTTTCCTCGATTTGCGTGCCCTCGGGTCGTTTTACGAAAAACGTTTTTATAAATTATGAATCAACGGCACAAAACGAATCTAATAAAAATTGTCTCATCAAAAACGGAGTTCAAAAACGTAAATACATAATCCTAAGGTTTCCGATTTTGTCGTAAAGGACGCTAAATTATGCACGTAAGCCCAAATTTAAATCCGTAAATTGTGAGTTCATCAACCAACACAAAAATAAGTTTCAAAATATTATACGAGAAAATAATTTACTACCTGAAAATGTTAGATTGTCACAGCTTTTCCTCCTAAAAGGGATCAACGTCCTCGTGATCCATTTCATTTTGATGTCCGTTTCTTATTGAAATCGAAGAGGTGCGGATATTTCTTCCACATTTCATTCTCTCGTTCCCAAGTATATTCCGGTCCATGCTTTGAATTCCATCGGATCGTGACAATAGGTATCCGACTTTGTTTCAGTTGCTTTACCTCACGATCCATAACCTCTACGGGTTCTTCGCTAAAATGCAACTTCCCATCTATTCGAACCTTATCCAACGAAATTTTCTCATCACTCACTGCTAGACATTTCTTCAGATTAGATACATGGAATGTGTTGTGAACACCATGAAGTTCTGGGGGTAACTCTAGTTTGTAAGCCACCGGACCTACTCTAGATAAAATCTTAAAGGGTCCAATATAACGGGGATTCAATTTTCCTCGCTTTCCAAATATTATAACGCCTTTCCATGGAGATACTTTCAACATTACTCGGTCACCCACTTTAAACTCCATCGGCTTCCGCCGCACATCCGCGTAACTTTTATGTCTACTACGGGCAGTCAACAACCTATTCTTAATATGAACTATCATCTCCGTAGTCTCCCGGATCAATTCCGGTCCCGTGAGCTGGGTATCCCCAACTTCACCCCAACATACAGGAGATCTTCACTTCCTACCATACAAAGCTTCAAACGGTGCAGCCTTAATGCTAGAATGGTAACTATTGTTATACGAAAACTCTGCTAACGGCAAATGTTTATCCCAATTCTTACCAAAATCTAACACACAAGCTCTCAACATATCTTCTAGTGTTTGTATCGTCCTTTCACTCTGCCCATCAGTCTGGTGGTGATAAGCAGTGCTCATGTCGAGATTCGTTCCCAAAGATCTTTGGAGAGATTTCCAAAAATTCGATGTGAATTTAGGATCTCGATCTGAAATGATCGATACAGGCACTCCATGCTTGCATACAACATTCTCAAGGTATATACGAGTCAGCTTCTCCAGTGAGAACTGCTCTTTAATCGGAATGAAGTGTGTTGATTTGGTCAGTCTGTCGACAATAACCCAAATCGAGTTGTTTCTAGATGATGGTCTAGGAAGCTTGGTGATAAAGTCCATCGTAATTCGCTCTCACTTCCATTCAGGAATCTTTGGTTGTTGAAGTAGTCCTGATGGCTTTTGATGTTAGGCTTTAACTATAGCACAAGTCAAGCATTGAAGAACATACATAGCAATATCAGCTTTCATATTCGGCCACCAGTATAACTTCTTCAAATCATGGTAAATCTTATCAGATCCCGAATGAATGGAATACTTAGATTTATGGGATTCTAACATAATCAAGTCTCTTAAGCCTCCAAACTTAGGTATCCACATACGACCTCTTAAGCATTTCACTTCATCAGCTCTAACCTCTAAAGGATCTCCTTCTCCTCGGAACCCTTCATTAACAAAATTTTCTTTCTTACAGGCTTCTATTTGCGCATTTCTAATTTGCTCAGGCAAATTATTGTGCACGGTCAAGACTAGAGAACGTACCCTGATAGGCTCTCTATCTTTCCTACTTAATGCATCGGCAACAACATTGGCTTTTACTGGGTGATATTTTATATCACAATCGTAATCACTTAACAACTCTATCCATCTTCGTTGCCTCATGTTCAATTCCTTCTGATCGAGAATATACTGTAAGCTTTTGTGATCGGTGAATACCGTACACTTGGTGCCATACAGATAATGTCTCCACAATCTAAGAGCAAAGACTACAGCTCCTAATTCAAGATCATGAGTAGTATAATTCTCCTCATTCTTCCTTAATTGCCTAGAAGCATAAGCTATCACTTTTTCTCGCTGCATCAAAACAGCTCCATAGCCTCTAAGAGATGCATCACAATATACTACAAAATCTTCACTCCCATCGGGTAATGATAAAATTGGCGCACTACATAATTTTTGCTTCAATGTCTGAAATGCTCCATCCTCATCACTTCCCCAAACGAAAGGTTTATTCGGGTAAGCTTAGTCAAGGGTTTAGCTATCAAAGAAAATTCTTTAATGAATCGCCTATAATAGCCAGCCAATCCTAAGAACTGTCGCACTTCCGTTGGCGTTGTCGGTGCAGACCAATTCTTAATGGCTTCAACCTTTGTAGGAACAACATGAACTCCATCTTTGTTAATCACATGACCAAGAAATTGCACATAATTTAACCAAAAATCACATTTCGAAAACTTAGCATACAACTTTTCATCCTTTAACAAATTCAAAATAATCCTTAAATGTTCTCTATGTTCATCTTCATTCTTAGAATAGATTAGAATATCGTCAATAAACACAATCACAAATTTATCCAAGTAGGGCTTGCACACTCGATTCATTAAATCCATGAAAACCGCAGGTGCGTTAGTTAACCCAATTGGCATTACTTGAAATTCATAGTGTCCATAACGAGTTCTAAATGCAGTTATAGGAATATCTTCTTCACGGACGCGAAGTTGGTGATATCCGGACCGCAAATCTATCTTAGAATACACACTAGATCCTTGTAGTTGATCAAACAAATCATCAATCCTAGGTAAAGGATATCGATTTTTAATTGTCAACTTATTCAGTTCCCTATAATCAATGCACATACGGAAAGATCCATCCTTCTTCTTAACGAACAAGACTGGAGCTCCCCAAGGCGACGAGCTAGGTCGAATAAAACCTTTATCAGACAACTCCTTAAGTTGTTCAGATAACTCCTTTAATTCAGAAGGGGCCAATCGGTAAGGCGCACGTGCCACCGGTGCAGCACCAGGAATTAAATCGATTCGAAACTCTACTTGCCTTATCGGTGGAAGTCCAGGTAAATCTTTAGGAAATACCTCAGGAAATTCACATATAATAGGTACATCTTCCAATCGTTTCTCCCAAGACTCATTCCCGGTCACTTGAGCTAAGAATAACTCACAACCGTTCCTGATGTACTTTTGGACTTTAATACATGAAACGATTTTCAAACGGGATTCACCTCGATTACCATCAATTACTAACGTCTTATTCCTAAGAGGAATCTTAACCTTCTTCTCTCCACATAAAGTAGTAGCATTATTCAACGACAACCAATCCATACCAATAATAATATCAAAACTACCTAATTCTACCAACATCAAATCAATCGGAAAGGAATAGTTCAAGAGATTTAGAGAGCATCCTTCTAATAGCTTATTAGTTTTCACTAATATACCATCAGCCAATTCCACCTCGTAACTGGTATTTATCTCAGCAGGTTCAATGTCAATAAGGGCACTAATTTTAGTGGATACAAAGCTCCTATCAGCACCCGAATCAAATAAAGCAACAGCATAATGATTGTTGAGTAAAAACGTACCGGTAACGACATTTGGATCCTCTTTCTTCACCTCAATTGTTCCAAGTTGATAGACACCACCCTGGGGGTTTCTTCCAGGTACAATCGCTTTCAACTTGGGGCATTCCGATTTCCTGTGACCTTCTTCATTACAGTTGAAGCAAATGGTTCCCTTCTTACACCTTTCAACCTTGTGTCTATGCTTTCCGCAATTTCGGCACTTCCAACAGTCGCCAGCATGCCTCTTGTTGCCACACTTAGGACATCTATCATCGTTGCGCGGTGTGTTGTTGGTAAGAGCATTTGCATTCCCCTTTCTCTGGTTCTGACGGCGATTGAAATTCTTCCTATTATCACCTCTAGCTACACGATCACCGTCTCCCTTTCTTTTCTCACCAACACGGGCTTCATCTTCCCTATCCTGAATTATCTGTCCAATGAGTTGGTAAGCCATTCGAACAGCATCATCAATGGTCAGTGGTTTAGATGATGTCACGTCACCCCGGATATTCTTGGTCAACCCTTTAATATATTGTTCAATTCGGATCTCTTCGGGTTCCACCAATCGAGGACATAGCAAGGCCAACTCATGGAATCGGTTTGTGTAACTATCAATGTCCACACCTTTCATTCTCAGATGAATCAACTCTTGTTCTAACCTAATGATCACACTACGGGGACAAAACTCCAAAGTCATCCACTTCTTAATTTCAGCCCAAGTAGTAGCATTAGCAACATCAATACCCATGAAAGCAATTCTCCCGTTCCACCAAGTCAACGCACGACCTTTAAGAGTAGCCAAAGCAAAAGTCACCTTATCTTCCTCCTTACACTTACTAATCCGAAACACCGACTCAATCTTCTCAATCCACTGGCTTAATCCTACAGCACCTTCAGTTCCATTAAAAGGTAGAGGTTCACACTTCATGAATGTCACATAAGTACAGCCACCAACTTCAGGTGCATTAGTTCCAAGTCCTCCTACATTTCCTCCAGCATTAGCATTCACATTATTAGCATTCACATTCACATTAGTACCACCAATTCCACTACCTCCAGCTCCACTACCGCCAGCTCCACTACCGCCAGCTTCATTTCTAGCATTTGCCATAAATTCAGTCATAGATGTGGTAACTTGCTCCGTAATAATCCTACGTACATCATGCTCAGTCACAGCTTTCTTGGGCGGCATAGTTCTATAATTTCACAATTTTAAAGTATTAAGCATTCACCCAACAAAGGATTCATATAATATGGATTGAATTCATAATCAAGATACAAATAAGGCACAATATGGAATTCAAGACAAGATACATATTTCATCGGATTTGAAACAAAAGCATTGTCTTAATTACATCCCATATCAAAGTTCTAGCACTATACATACTCAAAATTTGTGCCAGGTCTACTACTAACAAGTCGGTTCAGTCAAAGCTACAAAAATACAAAAGATACAAAGGTCACTACTAAACACAGACTGGTCTACTGAGAACCGCCAGATGGTCCATCATCCATCGTCTTCTGTATCTTTGTCGGACGATCACTAGACACATCTTCAGCTGGGCGCTTACGGATCACTCCTCTTTCAACCATGTCAGCATAAAATCTACTATTCCATCCGACAGATATATTCAACTCCTTCTCAGCTTTCTCACGCATCGCATGAGCTACATTCAACTGAATCTCCATAGAGTTCACCTTTTTCTTGATAGCAGCAAACTCACCACTTTCTAACACAGATAACCTCCTAAAAGCCTCATTCAAACCACGCTCTACATCAGTCAAATACAAACTAAGCAATTCCCTCTCTTTCTCACCAACCTTAGTCTTCGACTCCAAATAAGCAACATGAGTCTGAACAACACCTAATCCAATCTCTGTCATACTACTCTTAACACGGGAAGCATCTAAATCACGTCTCAAGGCCCATGGTGCAAGACCATCCATATGAGTAGCCTCTCGAGTACTAGACGACTCTCCTATCACGCGTCTACGAGTAGCAATACCATCAGTACCGTCAGGTGCGTTATCATCCTCATCCTCCTCTGATTCAGAATCAGATTCAGACGATTCAGACGATTCAGACATTTCATCTCTAGGTAGCTCAACCTCAGAATCAGACAATAAATTGGTGGGGGTAAGGGCTCACCCTCTGGAACATCATAAGGGTAAATAAGCTCAGCTTCCTCATCATCATCAATCTCATCGTCTATACCTATATCCTCCCCGACATCCTCATCGTCAACCTCATCATCTATATTATCTATACCAATCTCATCATCATCATTCTCAATATCAACATTATCAATCTCATTCTCTACCATATCAACCTGAGGGGCAATCTGATCTCCTAGTCCTATCTCGGGCTCGGGATCCTCAAATGGTTCCTCCTCATCATCATCCATATCATAATCTACTAAGTATAAATAAGGGTCATCATCTACATTAGGTTCGGGAATAGCATGGTTCTCTACAGGAATATTAGTGTCAGCCATGACAATCTGCATTTATATATATATCTCGTATTAGGATAACATACTTATTAAACAATTACATACTGAAATCACGATATATACATATATATACAAATTAAATTATATATATCAAAATATATATCTTCTCAATAGGGCTTGTTGGTAACGTCGGAGATCTTTGGCACCGTTATAGTCAAAAGATTTTTCAAATATTTTCTCAAATGTTCATAGTTAAAAGATTTTGGAAACTTTTGTTCAAAACCTTGGTTTTTAAAATCTTTCGTTCTCTATAAAGAGAGCTCTGGTACCAAACTTTAACACTCTCAATTTTCGTATCGATACAGCAGAAGGGTCTTTTAGAGTGTTACGGGATAGCACAATAACTCCAATCATAGACAACACATAAAAATGGTTGTACAAGGTTCAACATACATTCATTCGATAAAAAGTTTTAAAGTGTACAACAGGTCCCAAATTATACAGGTCATTAAGTTTACAAAACATAGATCGAATGAACATTTTTAATATTATGTGGGCCATCAGAGTCGATCTCCATCCGGATTACCTTCAAGCACCTGAGATAAAAACATGCAAAAATCATATCAGCGAATGCCGAGTGAATTCATAGAGTTTAATAAAACCGTTATATAAAATAATCATTGAAATCAGAACACAAGTATAATATCGGAAGTAAGTCCTCGTATTGCTAGTCAGGCAATATATAAATCAAAGCATACATCTTAAACCGTCCATGAGACCGTAGCCTCAATATTACCATTATAGGTAATATTATTATCGTTATTAGCATCGTTATCGTATTGTATTGAAATACAGTTTTGGATTATTATTAGCCGCATGACATTGTTACCTTACTATCACAACAACGGGTCGCGAACCCGACAAAAAATTTGCCCATCTAAGTTAGCGTGTCGTCACAAAAATCACGCTATGTAAATCTTATCATACATAAATTCGCTTACCAATCAATGTGGTACGACGGGGATCAACCGTCAAGGCGCGAACTGGGGTGATCGTCCCCAAATAGTACTATCATATGCATAAGCTTCTACCAAATCCCGGTAGTTCACAATTCATGCTAATGGGACTTTAAGTGACATAACCTAACTATTAATAATCCTTTTTATCTCTTTTATTGGGTCATCGCATCATTCGGGTCCATATCATTAAGCATACCATCGGGACTACTTGTGTTCTATTTTTATCAAAAATTAGCATGTTATCTCCCTCGCGGGTTTACAAATCAAGTGGGTTTATATATTCTTATTTACTGATTTTAGTGTTTATGTATTGGTAACTTTTTACTAGCTTACTAGTTTTACCTATTTACATATTTTAAGTCCAATAAGCTTATTATAAGTTTTTTAACTTGTATTAATCCATTTTATACTTGTATTATCAGTATTTACACTTTACATGTTGGGCCCAAATGGGTTAAGCCCAATAAGTACTTTTTATAAGTGTTTAACTTATTTAGTTAAATTATTAGTCCAATATACTAACTTAGCTCGTTAATGTCCGTATGTCCTATAGTTCGGGTTTTATCGGTTTTTACTTGTATTAGATACTTATATATCAGTATATGACTTTTAAAAACTTTACATTAGACGGGTTTGATCGTCTAAGTTTTAATTGGCGAAAAACGTTAATTTTACGGTAATAGCCGAAAAAGTCGTAAAAATCATGTTTATAGTTTTTATAACTTATAAATATTATTCAACTACCATTTTTATAAAGTGTCCATTTACTTAGCCTTATACATATTTATATAAATGAAATTTATAAGTTAGTGGGTTTTAATTTCACATTTTATACTATATTATTTGAGTGCTTATACAATAGTATTAAACATTAATTCTTCAAAGTCTGATTTTTAGTTTCATCTTCACCATTTTTATCATATCTAGAGTTCTATAATGAGATAGAAGCTCATTTTTGGATGGCATGAACTTCATATTATGTGCTACAAATAAGTTAGTTATAGCTACTGCTCATTCCATGTCTAACTATCCTTAACAGTCCCTACAAAACAGACTATTCAGATTAGCACACTCATCTTGTTTTGATCATATCTCACTCATTTTGGTGATTCCATTGCATGGCCAACTCTCACATGTGTATGACATCTTATACTTACTGTAAATGGATTCCACCATGCAATTTTATCAGTTTAAGACTTGGTTACTTACTATTTTTATACAGCCAACAATTTAAGCATGATTTTAGCCTTGTTTCTTATGGTTATTCATCTTTTTAAGCATATTTATCAACACTTGATCCTCACACAACATTTTTATCATCATATATTCATCATATACATATATAATAAGAAAGAAAATACATTTGATCTTTACAAAAATAACAATAGAAATGGAAAGGATGATCTTCTTTACCAACCAAGATTATATCTTGTTTTTGGAAGACAACAACTTGATGAACACCAAATATATCTCCAAGATCATCAATCACCAAGATAGTTTGTTGAGAAATTAGCCCTAGGACACAAGAAAATCACCTCCTTTGTTGTTAATATGGCCACCAATCAATCAAGGCTTCAAGGTTTCTCCATAATATGGCTAGATAACATGTAACTTGTGGCTAGAAAAGATCAAATGGTGGTATTGTATGGTGAACTGGGACGGCAAGGGTAGAGAGAGAGAGAGTATGTGTGAGTTGTTTGCATGTATGAATGGAAGTAATGGGAAATGATGGTGGTTTAGCTAGTTTTGGTGGGTGAATAAGCTTCAAAGTGAATCTAAGTTACAAGTGTAAGTAAACTTAGTGTAAGGATGCCACATCAAAGGATGTGGTGTCCCTAGTTTGGCCGTCCCTTTTAGTGGGGTGGGATAAACTAGTTTTGTCCCATCCCACTAATTTACGGGTATTCTTCGATTCTAGTTTCCTCGATTTGCGTGCCCTCGGGTCGTTTTATGAAAAACGTTTTTATAAATTATGAATCAACGGCACAAAACGAATCTAATAAAAATTGTCTCATCAAAAACAGAGTTCAAAAACGTAAATACGTAATCCTAAGGTTTCCGGTTTAGTCGTAAAGGACGCTAAATTATGCACGTAAGCCCAAATTTAAATCGGTAAATTGTGAGTTCATCAACCAACACAAAAATAAGTTTCAAAATATTATACGAGAAAATAATTTACTACCTGAAAATGTTAGATTGTCACACATATATTGACATAGATCCTTTACATTAGTTGATCTGCTAGTAATGAATGCATTCAACATACTGACTTGTCGAACAATTCAATTTACAAACAATTTGCAATTTCTAGATATTTAAGGGACTTATATTGCCAAAAAAACTTTTGCATTGTAAACATGTTTCATCCCTTCTGAATGCCTAAAGTTTCCAGTTCTCACTAAGTAACTTAATTAAGTCGTCTAATCTAAAGAACGTACAACTATCACGCGAATTCTCATTCAATGATAGTTTTCTTTCCATTACAAACATCATCCAAAAATCTCATATGACGACATAGTAAGTTCAAGTGTTCGTCAATTAGATAGCATTCGACTTAAGTTTAAGGGTATAAATTTTGATGTCAAAATCAATGTATGGAGAAGCATGCATACAACTCCATAGCATAAGTTTAATAAAACATTTAGTAAACTTTTTCACGAGACTAAATTTCTACATATATTATGTCGAGGTATTGGTTAAACTAATTAAAGAATTATCCACAACTATTCACAACGTACTTTTTCTAGAACTCGGCTAATGCACAAAGCATTAACCTTATTTATTGTGTTTCGGATGTGAATTTGCGGTATATAAACCTTAAGGTATAATAATAATCGTAGGTAATTTCAATTTGACGCACAGGCGAGCCAGGAATTTGGTCAACGACAAATGGCGTAACCTCCTTCCTTAGCCGGGTACATGACCAGCAGCACGTTATACCTACTTTATAGTTTGTCAAAAGGAGTCGCCCGTTAAATTATTATTGCGAATACCAATCAACACAATTCTATGTAATTTAGATCTCAAAACAAATCTTAATTTTAACATGATTTAGTCCATATTATTTTTCTTAAAAAAAACCCTTGTTTACAACAATTCATACAATTAACATAAACAAGTAAAAAACTAAATCATAAACACATAATAACAATTTATATGTGCAATAAATAAATCAAATAGCCACATGCATACTATTTATTCAATAAACATCAAATCTAGGTTTTTATACTCGTATAAAAGTCTTCCCTAATTCTAGATTTATTGAATCAAATTAAAGAACTAGCACATAAAATCATATAATCATACGATTTTATTATCCATGAAAAACATGCATGTTCATCACGGATCCACCCACATCACTTAACAATTAAATCTCTACGGACCGGAACCTTTAATCTACATGATATAACAATTAATCATGCAATTTAATCTAAAATTATACAACATGTAAATTAGGGTTTCAAAAAAATTTCTTTTTTTTTAAACAATTCGGCTAAAACCAATTTTAAAAATACAAACCCTAAAATTTTGAAAGAAAACCTAAAATACATGTAGTTTTAACTCAAAACAATTATTAGATAAAAAACTTTAGATTTTTGATAATTATAACATGTTAAAATGGCTCTCGGATACCACTGAAGGTTTATATATAGTTCATAACAATTATTAAAACCCTAACAAATATCAAAGCACATATAGCGGAAGTGATTTAACAAGATCATAATAACACAATTATACTTAATCGAATTAGGATTACGTACTTTTTAGCTAATGCGATTCCACAAGATAATAACGAAGCACCAATATAAAGATAAAACCGTGTCACCAAGATATAGTCTAAAGTAAGACTATATTACGTTCTTGTACACACGTATTACAACGAGTTAACCGTAATGCTACTACGTGTAAATAGAGCTTCAACGTCTAGTGGAAAATCAACCCAACAACTGTAGAGAGGTGCTAGGACTTGATTATTTAGCTAAACCAACAACCCAAACAACCGTAAGGTGCGTTTGGTTTTGATCGCATGAAGAGAAGGAGAAAGAGAAATTGCGGTGTGTAAAATAGTGAAAGCTAAGGGGTGTTTATATAGGCCTAGAAAATCTTGTAGGCCAAGTAAAGAAAATACAAGGAAAGAAAAACTTTCCTTCACCCCCCCCCCCCCCCCCCCCCCCCCCGCCCCCTTGGACGTCGGTCATAAACACCCACAGGGATGTTTTCGGAATCTTTTTCTTCTTCTATTTTGTTCCACAACGATCTGTTTAAACTTAAATCTTAATATTTAACGTTCGTTATAGTTATAGCTCTATTTAATTTAATAAACATATAAATATATTTATTTAATAAATTAACTCTATGCGTATTGTGTGCAATCCTGTAATCTCAAGTTCGATCCTAACACACAACTATTAAATATAAGTCCATAAACTTTCAAGAACATTATATAAACAAGCACGCTTAATAAAATACCAGGACATTAGGATAGTAATATGTACATGAATCATTTTGAACCGCACACGTATACTTTTTGTGTATAGACTATAATAGTCTCGGTCAAATAATTTATCTTTCTCTCTTTCTAATTAGCAAAAGTTCACTTGTTTTCTTTACTTTAATTTACCCATCTATACTTTGTCATATTAATAATTGATATATACTAAAAACAAGATAAGTAAATTGGTTTTGTTGATTCCAACGAATACTAGAAAGAATTCTTTCAACAATCGTTGATTCACACGAATACTGATTATTAGGACGAAAATCGAATAATAATAAATTTTAATTCGGGATTAAGTCAATTGACAGGAGACTAAAACTTTATGTTTTTATTAATAACTGAATAACTAAATACAATAAACCAAAGTCCAAAGTTTATAGGAATACTAAACTTGGAGAAAAAGATAACAAAGTTATTCTAGAAAATACAAAATAAAGAAACTAAATAAAATGTAGATATAAAAATAATCTTCAGCAAACATAAAAATAATCTTCAAGAGACATAAATAATGCTCCTGCATCATTCTCCCTTTCTTTGAAAAGACTCGACCTCGAGTATTGTCTTAAAACCCAACATATCGACCATGGGCAGGGCTTCTTGATATATATTTTTTTCAGTCAAGATACTAACATCCAGCCATTTACCTTTTTGCAACCAAATTAACACATGAGGGTTTGAAACAACGGGTTTTTAATAATCAAAGTTTAATGTAGTTTGGATCATTGAAGATTAAAGATCATTAGCCACAACTACAACGTATTCGATGTTGTCTTCTTCTCCGTCAAACCTTCCTTCCGCAAAAAATCCGTCTTTCTCCTCAATGACACATTCATGATCGGTATCATAAATTGGCATTGATTCTTCTTCTACACCTAACATAACATCCGGAGACGGCAAATCATCTTTTTCATCTTGAAAATTCTAATAATTTTCAACAAAATGATACTCCTCTTCCTCTGGTTCTTCATCATAAACCGGGGGTGCTTCATAATCACTACAAGCGACATCATCATCATCGTCTTCAGGCTCAGCAAATGGGTTTTCTGACTCTTCATCTTCAGTACCCGACCGTTACGATCACTACGGCTGTTCATCAAGTAATTCATCCGATCAGTCAATTGATCAACGAGTTGATCCAATCGTTGCTCCAATCGTGCCATAACACGCTGCTCCAATTTTTGTTCATGCACATACTGAACATTCCTACTTTTCGTTGGAGGCATCTTAATCAGGAAATTTAGCTTTGATACCAACTGATGTAGACTAAAAACAAGATAAATAAATTGGATCTGTTGATTCTAGAGAATACATGAAACAATTCTTTCAACAATCGTTAATTCACACGAGTACCGATTATTAGGATGAAAATCCAACAATAAACCTTAATCAACCTTAAGTCAATTGACAGAAGACTAAAAGTCTGTGTTTTTATTAATAACTAAATAACTGAATACAATAAACTCAAGCCCTAATTTTATAAGAAAGATAAACTTGGAGAAAAAGATAACAAAATTATTCTAGAAAATACAAAATAAAGAAACTAAATAAAATATAGACATAAAAACAATTTTCAGCAAACATAAAATAATGCTCATGCATCAATTATTTATCTGTATTTTGAGAAAAGTATTGCACAACTGTATGACGGTCTTGCATGAAAGTACTATGTTTGCGAGGAAAGATGCTACGGAAGGAAGAAAGAGATAAAACAATACGTAAAATGAGTTTTTCCTTTAAATTAATGGCAAAGTATATGAGAAACCATACAACTAAGCCTCAATTTTGTGGCTTATTTAGAGGTTTATGGGCTTATATAGGTTTATTATATCATAATAAACTTATATAAGCCCATAAGTCACCAATAAGCTTAAAAAAAATAAGGTTCATGAAATATAAGCTAAAATATGGCTTATTTTCGGCTTATATAATGTAAGCTCCAATTATGGCTTATTTTGAGACTTAGGGGCTAATATAAGGTTATCATGATATAATAAACTTAGATAAGCCCATTAACCTCCAAATAAGCCACAAAATTGGGGCTTATATTATATAAGCCGAAATAGGCTTACATTATATAAGCCAAACCAAACACCCACTAAGATGTTGATACTAAAAGTTCATACACTCCACCAATAGACTGATTAGTTTTAGATATACTGGTTAGTTTAAACACAATAACTTAAACGTTTAACATACATAGAAGTAACACATAATTAAACCAAATGACAATGGTAAACTGTATTGAAAAATTTAAAAGAAATTTGTAATGAATGCAACATTTCAATTTGATCACAAGAAAAATTATATCTATGAGAACTCGTATTTTTTCCAATAATTAAATTATTCTTTTATTCGTACTTCTCGATTTTACAATCTTTTACTTGTTCCTCTTTACTTTTTCATAATTAAATAATGAGATGTCGAGAATTTTAATTAAATTATTTTTTATTATTTTTATGATCATTGATAATATTTTATTCGAACTTATAAAAAAAAAAAAAATAATAATAATAAAATTATTTTTATTTTTCCATATTTATTTATATAGTAACCCGAAATTTAAAATCAACATCTAGACCGAGCTCTAATCTTATTTATAGTATTCGGACTAATATTTATTACTCGACTTTTAATTGTCATGTTCATTCTATGAATAGAATGGAAGTCTTGACTAACCGGCAAGGTTAGAACATTAGTGTATCGAATACGTGTCAATTATTATTTATTGGCAAGTGTAAATCCCTTGTCGACCGTAAATATCTTTGATATGACAAAAAAAATATTTTCTTGTCATTATTTAATTGCTCGTTTTACGGACATTCTTCGTAAAATTTATGATAAACTTTTAAGTGTCATTTTTTTATATGACGCGTTAACGTTTATTAAATAATAAGTCCTCTTATGATATATCGAGATATAAATGTTCTCTGAATGTCGATGTTTTTATTTAATATAGAGCGTTTATTTCTCGTGGTTTACGTGTAACTTTTATATCGCGTAACTTTTAAAATATCGGGTATTGATAATACCCGCGTTTTTAAATATTAGGACAAAATTATATAATAACTTGTCCCATTAATACTAATATATCCACCATCTAACATTGACATTATTTCCCTTATTCCAATTCGTACAGTATGTATTATTTTATGGTTAACATTGATCAAAGTGTAGTATATATACACTAATAAAGATATGTGCTATAATTAAAAAGTGAAATGAATACACATAACAGGAACGTAATATTCATGTGTGTCTAATTGGAAGACACGTATTAAGTATATCAGAAGTGTAAACTTTCAATCTATGGGATAAAACATACTTTTAGTGTTTAATTGTAGAGAAAGATAAAACTTTCTTAAATAAATCTCATACCATTACCTGTCGAGACCCATTATCAAACCGTCACGCCAAATGAAAATTTTGTTAGTTCTTACATCATAAAATTATGGACAAATATATTTATTAACTCTTGAGTTAATATCACCATCAACGTCATCAACTTTGGAGATTTTTTTCATCAACTTTGGAGATTTTTGAAAGATGCGACTCTTGATGTATAAGAGGTTTATACAAGGAGTGATTTGGTTGATATTATTATTGAATCGGGGATCAAAGTTTTGATCATTGTCTTTGTTTTTCATCGCTTTGTATAAGGTGAGTTCATAGCCCCTTTTTATTACTTATATATTGTTTCTAAACACGGGGTGAGATTTTACATGGTGGAACACATTCATTTAAAACTGTATGTTATCCAGAACTTGTATGTTATCCAGAACTTGTAGGCTATCCAGAACTTGTATGCTTTCCAGAACTTGATGATTTCCAACAGATTTTCATTATTATTATTGCTTTTAGTCAATAGCCCTTAAGTTTCCTCTCCTGATCATGAACCGTTAATTTACTTGTGTTGCTAAGCGCGAATGTTGTGGGTGGATCCATCGGGACTGACAATCCTCGTCCCATGTTGTGTTGTTTAACCATTGACGCATTGCATTTGTTTTGTTACTTGAGTATTTAGGCTGAATACTCACTAGAGGAACTTACATTGAGTTAAGCTTCGGTTCATGAACTAAATAGCAATAATAATGGTTTCGGACTATGGTTATCGTACGTAGCCATTTTCCCTATTTCTTGTTTTACAAATGAATGCTTGTGTTCCACACCTTTACTACTAAACCTATGAATATCATTCAACTTTATATTGGTAATTTTACATGTTTAATCTCAGGTATTTTTACTTAGCTTTGCTTGGATGGGAGCCCGCAGGATATTATCGCAGCTTGGAGATTTCTGTGTAGATTTCAACCTTGGTTTTTATCTAAAAACCGTAATAAGATTTACTGTATTTTTGGTAACTAAATGTTATAAATTATGATGAAATATAAATCTTTCCGCATATAAAACTCTGGGACCTATGTTTAAAACTCTGATATTTTATGATGTAATGTACATGTTTTTATTACGTCAACTTTGTGTCAACAGTAATTCATTATTTCTTGTACCATGACGTTTTACCCCCATGTTGCCTACGTGTTTCCTTGCCTGATTCTGGGGGTCTCACAGATTGGTATCAGAGCGATGGTTATAGGGAACTGAGTCATTTTCAAAACTTAGTCTATAACCTAAAGTTCAAATATTTCATGTTTTAAGTGTCAAACACAGAATCTGCCATTGTTGTTCAATATCCGCGCGGGTAACTCTCTAATCCTTATTATTTACTTTTAGTTATCGTTGTAGTATTTCATCTCTTGATTACATTTTGAAATATTACATTACTCTAATGACGATAATTACTATCTCTTTTCAAAGCCTTTGTGCTTCATGAATTATCATTGGATATTACTTGATTACATATGCTCTTAATGCATTTCTTGAATTCTTGTTCTTGTGAATTGATCTTGTTACCATGATTTTAATTTGTTATGACATTACATACTTGTATTCAGAGTGCGTATGATGCCGACTTTGCATACTCACTTTTATTACTATTGCTATTTTATTTATACGT
Source organism: Glebionis coronaria (assembly GCA_025667525.1). Classification (NCBI taxonomy): domain Eukaryota; kingdom Viridiplantae; phylum Streptophyta; class Magnoliopsida; order Asterales; family Asteraceae; genus Glebionis; species Glebionis coronaria. Next base: position 195,911,751 of record CM046878.1, read on the forward strand.
GATACGACTGACCTCACATACTCATTCGTTTTGAACCGTCTGTTTTCTCGACTCATTCTTTTACATGTTGTGCATACTCTCGTGATACCATTGTTTGGGATGATTAAGTGTTGCCTTCAATGAAACTTCTGATTTTCATTTTACTACCCAGTGTGATACTTCCATTGTTAAACCTCTTTAAGATATCTATTTAGATATCCAATTTACTTTTTGACCATTTGTGATAGGATGTCTTGGAAAATAGTCTATAGACCATTGTGTAGCTCAATGTGTCTCCGAAAAAGACTAAAGGACGTTGTGTGAGTCACACATCTCGAAGCATTCCTTGAAATCCGTGTTGAATAATATCGTGAGTTTTTGTAACCTTGATTGACCATTACGTCATCGTTCTACGCAACACTTGTATATCGATTAAATATTACTTCATTGACCATTCTACGTTTCAACTTCGAATTTCAACGTTTGTTTGTACCTTGGAAGCGCCATCGTCATCTTGTAACCCATCCTCTATTATGTGACGATTGTTTGGAATACGATTGTACTTTTATAAACTTGTATCCTCCCTTTTCATTAAACGTCCTCGCTCTAGGAGTGCGACTTGTTAATGTCCCGTTTCTTTCTCGATATGTCTTGTGATTGTAGAAAATCACATTGCCAAGAGACCTTCCTACATTGCATCTTGAAATCAAAAAAAAACTGATGTTATGCACCGTTCTTGATTTCTTAGTTTATTATTGGCATTTTTGAACCATTTCTATACTATGTTTTTTTACATGATTAATTATACAATTGATTCTCTTTTGTCTTTATGGAATCCACATGTCATGTGTTTACATAAATTATGGGTCTTTATGAAGTTTGATTTAAATTTCAAGTTGTCAAAAAATATACTTTCTGCGAAAAAGTTACATGTAATTTAACGATGTCGAGAAAATATTTTTATAAACTTTAGACATAAAAATATATTTCTACTTGTCGAGACATTCGTTTAAGACATAAAATTTGGCCAGTAAATCTTAAAAACGAGCAAGTTACGCTCATTTGAATTTGTAAAATTTAAGAACTTATTTTTGCGTATTTCTAAAATATCATTTTGTTGACAGATTTATTGCAAGGGTATTTTCGTCTATTTTTGATCCGTTTCAAGCTTCGAGTAAAACTAGAAAGTTGTTCAAAACATCGTTTTACACTCAATTGCTTTAGACTTCGAGTCTTAGAAATGCCATTAGTGAGTCAATTGGTCTGGTCAGACCCAAATTAAAGCTGACAGAATTTAAAAATATGGTTGAAGCGCTTTTGAGTTCGTTTGAGCTCGTAAAACTTTAACTAATGATATTTTGACAACTAAGAAAAACATTGATTGCGTTTGAAAACGTTTAAAAATAAGTAACTTTGAGTTCGGTCATATATACATATATCTTGAACTTTTGGAACCAAGTGATTTGATAAACCGATAATGAACTATATGTTTCGAAAAATGTGTAGATTTTTATGCGTCACTATTTACGTGTTAAGTTCCTAAACTTTCCTAAATTAGAAACTTTTCGGAGTAGTTTTACTATTTAGGAACGGATGCCCTACTTTCTTAAAAAGTATATTTATGCCAAATAAATTACGACATGAGCGCATATGGATTCCTTCTCTTCCATAAATGATTTATTTGTCAATTTATCTTATCCTTCTTCTACTTCTAACATAACACTGATTTGGGCCGAGGTTTGAAGTTCTTATTCTCATATCTTTCGTTATCATCTTGACATGTGTCTCATGACGATTTCGGCTAAACCTTTTGAAACTTTATCAAATTGTAACTATTTCATTGATTGTCTTGAACTACTCTTTAATTACCCTCATGTAACCCACTCGCTATTTTATAAGTTACTCTATAAATTCAATTGTTATTGTTTGCGAATCATTTTATAAAATATTTTTCTTGGGCCTTATTAAATCCTTGAATGTTATTTTCTAAATTATTTTTTTATATTAATTTTACAATGTATTTTCACAAATTGTTCAACAGTTGGTCTTGTAAAGAATTCTTGTAACAATAAAATTGTTGATTTAAACATCTAGCAATTAGTTACTGGCGAAAAGTTTCATAAATTATTTTGATACATGTTTTTACAAATGGCATTATATATATATTTTAAATCATATGACATGTAATACTGGTTAGATGAAGCTGAGCGTCGCATTGCTAGTCCTAAATTATGCATGGCCTGATCACCTATGCGTAATTTAGAAGGAGCCATGCAAGGCCAAATAGTAGTCACCTTAAATATTAGACCAAGAACCAACTTTTTTTTTGTGTTCCTTGTAAAGTTAGATAAAATAAAGTTTTAAAAACTTTTGCATCTTATGCGAGTAGCACCAGTTCGCGGCATACACATATGAATCCTTATCTTTTCTCGAACAAAGTACATGCCTCAAGCACATTTTTCTTACTCAACGATCTTTGTTTTACTTGTTAACTCATCTTCCTTCGTGACATAATTCTCGTTACCACTTGTCTAATTTCTTACCAATGATATCAGACTTGAAAGTTTCCATGTTTTTATGCATATCCATTAACCAACTTTCTCTATCTATTTTGGTAGACGTTCGAAACGTCTCTGGACGCGAATAGGGATTTATGAATGGACGCGAACGATAATTTCGTGTAATGGTCATGATTATGTGTTAGACTCTATCGTCTTGAAATTCATTCGTGTGAACCACGTATTGGTTTCGCCTCTCATTGCTAACTTTGTTCATTGTACTGGGATTACACTCAAGTGACTTCTTAAGAATTTTCTTGGATTCAAAAATTTATTGTGTTGCTTTTCTCTTTCGATCGTGTATCGATCATGGAGAACATAATAAGCCGTTGTTTGCGCACTAACCACTCTCAAAGAATTAATAACTTGCTAAATAAATTGTTTCTTATTGTCTCATCGTCGACACCTATATTTCGTCGCATCCTTTGAAGAATTCGTACGACTTTCGCTTCATCCCCTTGTAACATTGCTTACATACTAATGTTGACTATGTGTTTCATATTCGTTTGCTATCTTGTCACCTTTTGAAAAAAAATCCGAATATGTTTTATGTTTATCATTTGATACCTTAATCACCTTCTTGGATTTCTAAAAATTGTTACAAATTTTTAAGAACGTTTTACACATTTTATCAAGTGTTTAAATTATCAAAATAACCGTTTCAAGTTTAATGTCGGATCTATACATCCTCTTTGGTAGATTTATAACTAGTGTTTAAAAGGATGTCAAGCTTTATTCTTTAAAGTATTTGATTGTATCATACTTTACTTTCAATCCAATGAAATTATCGATTTAAATTATAATTTCTATCAATGATTCTAAATAATTTGGAAATTTAATTTTCTCTAATGATAACGATAAACTTGAGTTTTTAACAGTAATTTCATACAGTCATCCAAAAGCTCTTAAGCTTACTGAAATAATTATTTGAACTAAGTTAAGTTAACTTTGAATTTCTTATCAAGAAAATAATTAAGCTAAATTTAAAAGTAATACCAAATCCTAGACAAATAATTGTGACAACTTGTAATCCAAATGTCTATATGTAATTCATATTTTCCCTCTATTTTTCTAATAAGTAAATTGTCATATTTTACAGTTTGCACGATTTGCGATTCCTTGTCGATTATCAATCTTAACTTGTTTTAGCGCAATTTGTCCGTTTAAGCAATTCCCGTGTTCAATCTATCTCTTGATATTTCTTCGTACTAAAAGGTCATTATTCTAATCCAATTTTGAAAATTTATTCGAAAAGAAGTTAAGAAACTGAAGCGTGTGAATCCTAATTCTTTAGGTACACCGTGGGGCAGAAATTACCTAGGAAGCAATGAATCAGTTCTAAACTATGCACCTCCTTTTGTTTGCATCTTGTACTGTCTCCAGGAGAACTCTGAAGAGTTCCTTTAGGGGGGGTCGACTATGAGAACTCGTATTTTTCCCAATAATTAAATTATTCTTTTATTCGTACTTCTCGATTTTACAATGTTTTACTTTTTCCTCTTTACTTTTTCATAATTAAATAATGAGATGTCGAGAATTTTAATTAAATTATTTTTAATTGTTTTTATGATCATTGATAATATTTTATTCGAACTTATAAAAAAAGTAATAATAATAAAAAAAAATTATTTTTCCATATTTATTTATGTAGTAACCCGAAATTTAAAATCAACATCTAGACCGAGCTCTAATCTTATTTATAATATTCGGACCAATATTTATTACTCGACTTTTAATTGTCATGTTCATTCTATGAATAATATGGAAGTCTTGACTAACCGGCAAGGTTAGAACATTAGTGTATCGAATACGTGTCAATTATTATTTATTGGCAAGTGTACATCCGTTGTCGACCGTAAATATTTTTGATATGACAAAAAAAAATATTTTCTTATCATTATTTAATTGCTCGTTTTACGGACATTCTTCGTAAAATTTATGATAAACTTTTAAGTGTCATTTTTTTTATATGACGCGTTAACGTTTATTAAATAATAAGTCCTCTTATGATATATCGAGATATAAATGTTCTCCGAATATCGATGTTTTTATTTAATATAGAGCGTTTATTTCTCGTGGTTTACGTGTAACTTTTATATCGCGTAACTTTTAAAATATCGGGTATCGATAATACCCGCGTTTTCAAATATTAAGACAAAATTATATAATAACTTGTCCCATTAATACTAATATAGCCACCATCTAACATGACATTATTTCTCTTATTCCAATTCGTACAGTATGTATTATTTTATGGTTAACATTGATCAAAGTGTAGTATATATACACTAATAAAGATATGTACTATAATTAAAAAGTGAAATGAATACACGTAACAGGAACGTAATATCCGTGTGTGTCTAATTGGAAGACACGTATTAAGTATATCAGAAGTGTAAACGTTTCAATCTATGGGATAAAACATACTTTTAGTGTTTAATTATAGAGAAAGATAAAACTTTCTTAAATAAATCTCATACCATTATCTGTCGAGACCCATGATCAAACCGTCACGCCAAATGAAAATTTTGTTTGTTCTTACATCATAAAATTATGGACAAATATATTTATTAACTCTTGAGTTAATATCACCATCAACGTCATCAACTTTGGAGATTTTTTTCATCAACTTTGGAGATTTTTGAAAGATGCGACTCTGATGTATAAGAGGTTTATACAAGGAGTGATTTGGTTGATATTATTATTGAATCGGGGATCAAAGTTTTGATCATTGTCCTTGTTTTTCACCGCTTTGTATAAGGTGAGTTCATAGCCCCTTTTTATTACTTATACATTGTTTCTAAACACGGGGTGAGATTTTACATGGTGGAACACATTCATTTAAAACTGTATGCTATCCAGAACTTGTATGCTATCCAGAACTTGTAGGCTATCCAGAACTTGTATGCTTTCCAGAACTTGATGATTTCCAACAGATTTTCATTATTATTATTGCTTTTAGTCAATAGCCCTTAAGTTTCCTCTCCTGATCATGAACCGTTAATTTACTTGTGTTGCTAAGCGCGAATGTTGTGGGTGGATCCATCGGGACTGACAATCCCTGTCCCATGTTGCGGTTGTTTAACCATTGACGCATTGTATTTGTTTTGTTACTTGAGTATTTAGGCTGAATACTCACTAGAGGAACTTACATTGAGTTAAGCTTCGGTTCATGAACTAAATAGCAATAATAATGGTTTCGGACTATGGTTATCGTACGTAACCATTTTCCCTATTTCTTGTTTTACAAATGAATGCTTATGTTCCACACCTTTACTACTAAACCTATGAATATCATTCAACTTTATATTGATAATTTTACATGTTTAATCTCAGGTATTATTACTTAGCTTTGCTTGGTTGGGAGCCCGCAAGATATTATCGTAGCTTGGAGATTTCTGTGTAGATTTCAACCTTGGTTTTTATCTAAAAACCGTAAGAAGATTTACTGTATTTTTGGTAACTAAATGTTATAAATTATGATGAAATATAAATCTTTACGCATATAAAACTCTGGGACCTATGTTTAAAACTCTGATATTTTATGATGTAATGTACATGTTTTTATTACGTCAACTTTGTGTCAACAGTAATTCATTGTTTCTTGTACCATGACGTGTTATCCCCATGCTGCCTACGTGTTTCCTTGCCTGATTCTGGGGGTCTCACAATATCACTAGAAAAAGTAAACTTGATCCACTATATTAAATTTCTCCAATGCCATGACACCACTTCAATAATCAGGATATGCCTTCAAATCAATTATGGTTGTCTTCATGATTAGAACTGGATGAAATTTGCGTATTTGGTGATTCCACGTACTCAAATCTTGAAGGATATCTTATTGCAGGAGTTATTCCTCTTTTCTTTTTGTCCTTTAGAGGTCTTTCCCTTGGTCATTGAATCACTGGCTCAAATAATATGTCTTGTTCATTCACCTTCTTAGTAATCATCGAGATAGCAAGTTTTTTCTTGTGTAGAGGCCACACTTGATACGTGGAACATAACTCATCAAGCAATGTAAAAAATTTGTTCGAGTCCTCATCGTGTGAATTATCTTTTTGAATAATAGATAATGTATCAATTCTCTAATGTGAACGTACAAGGTCCAACGAAAATGCATTTTGTTTCATATGCTTTATCTTATGAGCACATGGAAGGCGCATGGTTGTCGTTAGATGTCTAGTACACGAAGTCCTTTTAAGTCAAATGGCTCACTAAGTCCCTGGTCCTTTCTCTTATACCGGTGACACATTAAACTTTCTAAAACCATTACAAAATATAAATACTTATAGTTTGACTATCGGATTTGACTAACAAACTTGTCTTTCAACTTAAAATGTTGACTAACCAATCACACGGTACATTTACATTATTGAAGTCTTAGTCAAACATACTTAATTACATTCTTGTAAATAAAGACCTATAACTCGGTTTTGAAGTGTTACACACACCTAGTGAGGTTTGAACCCTTGACCTCTTGTTTGAAAGTCAAGGACGTTACCACTAAGGTCATCTGGTGATGGTTAGCACGTAGATTTCTTTTGTGACCAAAACATGTAACCAATGAGTCTTGTGACATTCAATGTACGATACTTGATAACTAAGGCAATATAACAAAAACATGTAAGTAACGCATCTTGTGACTAAAACATGTACACTTCAGATGTGTTTGGGAAGGGGAATTTAGGGGCTTAACGGAGCTTGAGCTTCTAAAATAAGTCGGCTTATAAACTAAGTCTTGTTTGTCAGGCATGTTTATGAAAGGGTTTATAAATTATAAATCATATTAGACAATAAAATGGCCCAAGCCCGACTTGTGGGATTAGGGGTTCTAGAATATTCTTTGTATCACTATAAATACTAATCAATAATACAATACCTATCCATGTGGATTTACACATTCTAACATGGTATAAGTAGGTTAGATCCTATGGCCGCTGCCTTCACCCCATCAATAAATACCGATCTAAAAAAAACCTTAATCTCCTAATTCCAAACCTCTCCGATCCTATAACCTCAGATCTCTAAACCCCACCTCCATATCCTTTCCGTTTTCTTTTTCTTTTTTTACTAGAAGAATGGACCTGCAGATATCCCTAAAGTCAAAGAAGCAAGAGAAGGTTTAAAGAAAAAGACGAAATCTCATGGTAAAAGTCTTGGTTGAAGTTTCAATGTAAAAGTCTTGGTTGTAGTTTATATATATATGTTCGTACATTAGTCTTCTGTTGATTAAAAAAAATAGTCAGTTTTTTTATTCTTTGTTCTTTTTTAGTTTTTATAATAGTTTTTTTACGAATCTAGGTATCAATTCCCGAAGACGACTTGTGTTGGCGTCGAATCTAGGGTATCAATTCCCGAAGACGACTTGTGTTGGTGTCGAATCAAGGGTATAAGTCCCGAGACGACTTTGTCGAATCAAGGGTATAAGTCCCGAGACGACTTTTGTCGAATCAAGGGTATAAGTCCCGAGACGACTTTTGTTGGTGTCGAATCAAGGGTATAAGTCCCGAGACGACTTTTGTCGAATCTAGGGTATCAAGTCCGAGACGACTTTTGTCGAATCAAGGGTATAAGTCCCGAGACGATTTTTTTTGTGTCGAATCTAGGGTATCAAGTCCCGAGACGAATCTTTTGTTTTTTGTTTTTTGTTTTTTTTTTCCTCTTGTTACTACTTTCCTTCACAGATTTCCTAAAGATCCGTTTTTTCTCAAAATTCGTTGCTTCTCAAGATCTGCTGCTTCTCAAGATCTCTTGCATCTCAAGATTCGCTTCTACAATATGTTTTTTTTTTATGTTTTGTTTTTCTTTTCTAATTTACTTCTCCAGTCCGAGCTTTCGCGATTTCGCCGCTTGGACTGCAGAGGAGTATTAGACAATAAAATGGCCTAAGCCCGACTTGTGGGATTAGGAGTTCAAGAATGCTATGTGTATTAGTATAAATAGTAAGTACCAATCAATAATACAATACCTATTTATGGGGATTTACACATTTTAACATAGTATCAGAAGAAAGAATGAGGGGATTAGTAAGTAGATCAAATGATCTATCAAACTCGTGTATTTTTTTTTAGCCCAGTTATTATGCCATATTTGAGTTTGAACTTTGAGCGCAATATAAAAATACTTTTTCAGGCCCAATTTTTTTTAAAGTTATAGATTACTCAAAAGTTAGACAACTTACATGTAACGGAAAGGGCCTCCGCCCGCATGTACATGTTTCTCATAATATTATTTTCACTTCGGTATCATTGTATTCTATAACTTGGAATTGTCATTTACGGTTTAGATATTAGGTTTTTTTATGCTTTTTCAATTAAGTTTGTTTGAAAAAATAAATTCAATCATGTTATATGTATGTTATAATTTAGGTTTCATATTTATTTTTCAAGAAAAGTAAATTATATAAAGAATATTATTAATATAAAAGGAAAATGACAAAATAATGCATAATATTTATCACTTTCTATTATTGTATGTAAAGTACTTTTTTGCCATTGTAACACTAAATTTTTAACTTCGTGCTATCATACTGTATTTTGTGAAAATAACCATTTTACTTTTCGAATTTAAAAAAAAATAAGGGTACACGTAGTAATAGTCACATAGTAGATACAATATCAAAAATTTAGTGTCACAATAGCAAAAGAAATGCTCTATATACGATGGTAAAAAGTAATAGGTATTATGCATTTTTTTTTACCATTTTCCCTAATATAAAAAGAAACAAGTTAAAAGTGTGATTTACCTTATTGTTAGAAAAGAAAAGGTTAAAAATGTGATTATGAATATTTGAACTCATTAAGTAGTACAGTAACATGGTCTTTTGTAGAGAAACAAAATAATATACATAAAAGAACAAAAAAGAAAAATTGTGTTGAGAGTGGGATTTGAACCCACGCCCTTTCGGACCAGAACCTTAATCTGGCGCCTTAGACCAACTCGGCCATCTCAACTTTGTTGGTTTAATTTGTTATCAAATTTTATTTGTTAGATATGAAATTTGAGCCTTCATTTCATTCAAAATAATTTTTTTCCCTTGTTTGATAATCTTTTGACCATTGTCTAATAGTTATATTGTTAAATTTTCGTGCACATGATAAACTCGATCAAACTAAAGTGTTTATTTTTAACAAATACAAAATTAATTTGAAACAATTTAAAAGCTTATTTGGAGGGCTTGTCAACTACTATTAAAATTTGATAAGCCTTTACAAGCTCGTAAACCAGCAAAAAATTGTTCTAGACGTGTTCCCATTACGAGTCATTCATTCTAGTTTTTTTAGAACGGCAATTGTGGTTACATGGCCTCTAGCCCACAAAGCGTAGCGAGCTCACACAACCCTAGAAGGCAATGACTCCTTCCCTTTACACACGCTAGTTTTTTTTACAACGACAATTGTGGTTACATGACCCCTAGCCCAGAAAGCATAACGAGCCCACACAACCCTAGAAGTCAATGACACCCTTCCCTTTACACACGCGGGAGAAAACCCCTATCGCCCTAGACAAGACTCGAACTTGAGATCTTGCCTAGGAGGGTAGAACCTCTGTACCGCTAGACAAGAAGGTCTTTGGTGAGTCATACATTCTAGTAACCAGGACTTATGAAATGTGAACCTCGATGATTGTAATCTAAACCATTATAACAATGTGTATGTAATAAACAAAATAACATGCCAAACAAATCTAACAAAAATAAGGAATTTTACAAGAGCAGGTACATTGATGTATTTTGAAACTATCTGGTTCTCATAACATTGAAGTTAAAGTGGTTTTTTCCCTTTCCTTGCCTTTTCTAGTTCAGTCTCGGCTTCTTTAAGTTGTTCTTGAAGCCTTGAAACTCTTATCTCTAGCTCTTCTACTGTGCCTCTAGTAAGCAACGGCTGGTATGGTTTCAAGAAATGTTCTGAAAATGCCTTCAATGCTTCTACTCCACAAACCTGTCAAAAACCAAGTTTCTTAATATGTTATTTCATATTTTCATTTTGTGGGTCGTTTATAACGTTTAGACATGCAATTGAACCAGGACACAAATGGATATACATAAAGTCTAAAGATTTTCATGTAGCAAGCATTTCAATAAGAACCGAGTATGACAAGCAATCAACGAAAGAAACCCATAGAATGCCCAACTCAGTTATACGAAAAAGAAGTTTGCATCTTAGATAATGAAATACTCTACAATTTTAATGTTTAAATTCCCTATGCAGACAAACTACTATAAAAAGTCAGATCAATCTTCCACATTTACAATTTATAATCGACAACAATTTATAACCTTTTAGTTTCACAATCATGGGAAATATAAAATGTTCATATGGTTTGGTTTTCGAAAACATATATCAAACTGCAACAAGAATAAATTTTATAACTAAAAGAGGTTTTTAAATGACTCTTAGAAGTCACGTTAGAGGTTTTGGGACAGAGATAGTGAAGAAAAATTTACCTCTTGTGGCAACAACGGCAATTTTGTAATATTGAAATCGTCATATAACATGTAGAACTGGTCCAGGTATTTTTGTTGCATTTTCATTCGAGCTTTGAGCAACTTCGATTCAACACCTATTATAAAAGCCAAAGTAGGGACGTTCATATATGTACTTGGTTCATATCTCATTTTGTGGGTCACGCGCATACACGACCCACAAAATAGGAAGATACATAAGATAAATGAATAGATTCCATAACTAGACCCATCAGAAATTGTACCTTCTTCGTCAAAAAGCACTTGGTTGATGATAATATTATGTGTATCGATCTCAAATTTAGTTAGTTCTTGAACCAGTCTCTCTGTCTCGTATAACGAGAGGAATTCTGGGATGCACACACATACAAAAGTTGTCATGTCCTGCAACAAGGAGCATAAAACAATAAATATAGATATAATGGCTCCATGTTATAAGACATAAAATGAAATTCATTTTTGCAGTGCTTCATATCTGGAAAGTTTCATGTTAGACTTTTGGAGGGTTTCGATGTGCTCTTTGAAATTGATGATGTAATGTGGTGGTGTAGGACTGTCTAAGATAGTGTTTCAACGTGGTTTTGCTGCTTGAAGATGTAATAGTCCCTTTTGACTACTTAAAAGAGTATATTAAACAAGACATATATACACATACCGGATCTTTGAACTGTCTGTTCACTTGTTCAATGACGTCTTTCATACCCTCGAGCTTTCCCAGGATTGCATCCTCGCCAAACTCTTCTCCCATGCCAAACATACGAGTCATCTGCCATAGAATTTCACCAGTTCATTAATCCACAGAACTAGAAATATAATAGCATCAGATAGTTCAAGTGTTTTCCAATGTGACATTTTCGTTTAGTCCCATTTGAGGTTTCAGAAGGACGCTGAAGACGTTATTATGAGTCGCATCACTTTATATAAGAAGAAACAGAGATAGGCAGATAGCACTCTAGTGCCCTAACGGAACCTTGTTTATGATGTGTGGCAAAATAAGGAAGTGACTGTGGGCCCTGGTAGCTCCCTTTTTATAGGCAAAATAAAATAACTGGAAAATCGATGTCGTATTTAAATTTTTCTTTTCCATTCTCTATTGGCATCATATCTATTATCTAATACTTATTGACTAAACATGAAAATAACAAAAGGTTCTTGTGCTAACTAATTACTTAGCTTATCGATAAGGAACTAATTACTTTGTCCTCTCGTTTAAAGAAGTTAAAACAAATTTAAGCTATACCTGGCCAATCAAGCCACCAAATTTATTCTTTAAGCTCATCATCTTATCAAGACCTTTCTCCAATGTTGACGGAAACTGCAACAAGCGAAGAGTATGGCCGGTGGGAGCAGTATCAAAGACAATCACAGAGTAATCCATGGTTTGCACCAACCTAAAAGAAAAATATTTTGAAAACTGATTAAGACAGTAAGATAAATACTTTGAAACAATCCCAAAATTGTTCAGATGTTAAAAATTCGCAGCAATCATGTCCAGTAACTATGTATAAATATATGTGTTACCTGCCACTTTTGGAGATAAGATACCTAATTGCTTTGTCACACTTGCAAAATCAATTATCATACTGCTTATAGTCAATAATTCTATTCGCACACAACTACACAAGGGTATTTCAGACAACTTACTAGTAGATACATATGTCTGCTTAATATCCCTAACCGCAATCTATAAAACGAAAGTTGGAGACTTTGTTTCTGTATCAATAAAAAGAGAGTTGGATGGTTTATTTTTCTAGTCTCCGTGTCTATACTCTATACAAATAGAGCCTACACAACTCCTCAGTTGACCAGGACTGAGATATTGGCAAACCAAGCATGTGCCTAAGTTTTGTGAGTTTCACTAGTAAAGAGTGGAATGCTATGATGCGAGTCAAATTCTTCTTTTATATCTTAACCACGACATAATGAAGCCTACTCTGCATTCTATCTTTTAGATTAATTTAAAAGACTTGATACAAGAAAATGGTGAGGTAACAGGATAGCATGGATCAATATAATAACGATACAGCTAATAACAATTATTAGAAGTTTAGTATATGGAAAAGCAACACTAACTTTAGCATCTCAGCAAAACTCATAGCCTCGTCAATTCCAGGGATCGAATTTGCTAAATCTGATAGGAAACCATCCATTCCATCTGAACTACCTGTACCTTCATTCTCCACAGTGGGATCCACCTCCTGCAAGACGGAACCTTGTGTAAGGTCACATAATAAAAACATTAACAAAATAAAACGAATAATAGTGAACCAACTATTATTGAGATCAGAGTACTTTTTTTCCTGATTATTTATGGTCCTATAATCATATTCGGAGAAGGTAAATCAGTTGTTGTGCAGATTGATTATTAAGATAAATGAAAATCTGATTCTTAATGTCACAATAATCACTTTGAAACCGCACATCCAAACAACCTGTCCCCTAAAACCATCTCACATAAACCTCAAGTACTACTAAAGACTCATCATAGCTTACAAAATGGCGAACCCTTAACTATAGGAGTAGTCTTCAGGAATAAACAAAACCAATAAGCGGTGTTTATATCAATTATTTTAAACAAACTAGTATGCCATTATATCGAAATTGACCAACCCAGTATCATAGTCACATGGAACGGGGATCGCGGTTAGCCATTTCCCAAAATCCGATACGACGGGTGGTAGGCTCATTCCGGTTCGCTTCGGTTCAGTGTACCAAATACTTTGGTACGGCGTACACAATAATAATATTGTTTAGTTTCATATATAATTATACATTTACAAGTCGGAACTCAAAAAAGCTGACCTTTTTTTTTGAAAAAAAAACACTAAACTTATTCATACTGTACTACTTAAAGTCTTAAACTTATGAAATAAAACTATGAGAAAACTATTCCATATAAAAAAAATACTACGGAGTAGTATTTCTCTTATTAAAGAGAGATAAAAAGAATATTGACTATTGAATACTGATAAAGCAAATGACATATATACTTCTATTATCACGTGATACCTGGCCCACAACCTATTCCTCACCAAACTTCACCTTCTCTCTTCTCATATAACTCTTTTATTCTCCATTATTTCCGGTGGGCGACTACCTTGTTGGATCGCGTATTCATAAGAGAAGGTGGCTCTGCCTCTGCTTGTATTACATAGCAAACAAACACGTTTTTTGTGGCCTATAAATCACCGATTTGCTACTTGTTGGATCGCCGATTTGCTAATTATTGTATCGCCGATTCAATCAGATTGGGAATGACGATGGGAACGATTCGGTTCGCGGTCCATGGCGATCCAGATCGCTACCGAACCACGATGGAACGCGCGATCCAGATCGAAAATCGCCTAGGGTTTGGTGATCCATGTGACTATGCCCAGTATGCACATAGCTTACAAAATGGTGAACCCTTAACTGAAGCAGTAGTAGTCTTCAGGAATAAACAAAACCAATACGCGGTGTTTATATCAAATATTCTAAACAAATTAGTATGCCATTATATCGAAATTGACCAACCCAGTATGCACAAATGCATATCTAACTAAGTTCCTGTTCACTTAAGTCCTATATCAGCATATCCGAATGAACCGCAAACATTAAATTGACTAACGAACAACAAAAACTACAAAAAGTCATCACAGCATACAAAAACGTATAGTAAACTCGATTATTGTATACAAATATGAATCTTTCATTCATCTTTAATAGTTGAACAAACATAGTGCAGGACTGTTGATAACCGCTTAGGCCGTGGAGAGGTGGAGGTATTGAATGGAAGGCTTAGCATACAGGTGCCTTACACATGCAGGTTCAAAGTCTACAAAAGTGCTATAACCATTTGAAAAAAAGTTTTGGTTGATCTCAATATCTTTTTGGCTAAAGGATGGAGTATAGCAGCTAAGTGGAAGCTTTAACATACAATTAGTAACTGCTTATGAAGATTGACTAGTGCCTACAAGTTGGTGAATCAAATAAAAGTTAAAACTTAACGATACATGCGATTGATGCTTAGCAAATTATTGGGTGCTGATCAACTACGAAACACCTCTAAACACTTGTTTGTATCGAGAATTATGTGTGTGGAAGACAAGCTTGATATGGAGGGAAGTGCACAAATGGTTTTATTAGTTAGCAAGTAGTTTAAGAAAAAAACGCCAAGTTCAACATGCATAATTGCAGTATATAGTTTGGAATGTGGAGCTTTGATGTTCGGTTTGGTATACGAGTTTATAGTGTAGTTTTATCAGTGGTTTGTGGTATTAACACAATGCGTAACATATCCTCCAATTATAAGTTCAATGAAATGCTATTGCTGTTCGAGAACATATTCGTATCTATCTCAATATTGATACTAACAATCTTGAATTTGATTAACACAAGTTCACATAAACCCTAAATCCCAGCAAATTCACATTAATCCCAGTACGAAATCAATTAAGGAACATAAAACTAGCTAACATGGATTCCTAATGGCTGAAAAATTGCCAACTAATCAACCAAAATCAAGATTATTCGGCGAACTACCACAACTCGACCAACCATGTTCACATCAATCTTCAAATCAGCAGGGAAAAAGCCCAATAAAAATGTATGTAAAATTGCAAATCTTCAATCTTTTTAGGTAATCAACTAAGTTCGCAGAAACCCTAAACACCCAATACCAATCAAATAACAAAATCAAATAGCAAACATTCATCATACCCCACAAAATTCTAAACCCATCAACCAAAATCAAAACTTTACACAACCCTTTATCAAAATCAGTCCCAATCACGTAATTAGACACATTCTCATAATTTTAATATTAAAAACCAACCATAGCATACAAAATTATAAAACCAGCAGCCAAAATCAGACCGTTATGTACCCAATTCACATAAACCTAAACTTAAACATCCATAAGAAAACTACTCATGGGCTCATGGCATACAAACTAACATACTTCTATAAACAATTTCAAAACTTATTTATATAATTGCACAAATTATCAGATCGAGAACCAAAAAACTAACAATGTCCATTAACCAAAATCAGAAACCAACACACCCCTTTATATTTTCCGAAATTTAGGCCGCGACTAAAATCGACAGGTATGAACCCACTCCCACAGAGACTCAAACTTCATTCACATAATTGGACAATTTCTTAAATCAAGAACCTAAAAACTAACCATAACATACAAAATCATAAACCCACAAACCAAAAACATAACCAATTCACATAATTACACAAAAATTATTAAAAAGAGACTTACCATAGCATACAAATTGGAGAAGCCATTAACCAAAGTAGGACTCTTGGTAAACCTTTGTTGAAAAGCATCACTTAAATTATGAGCAGGATCAGTTGAGATGATAAGAACAGAAGATCGAACAGATGCTAATAAGATTGATAATATGGAACTACAAGTGGTCTTCCCAACACCACCTTTGCCACCAACGAATACCCATTTTAATGATTCTTGTTCCAATACGTTTTTTATTGTTCCTTCTGGTATCTCGTCTGCCATTCTTGTTTTTTAGGAAGCTATAGTGTAGGGGGAGTGTTTGTGTTTTCTTGATGGAGGAGTAGTAGTAGATCGATCTTGTTCGGTGGACTTTGTGTTTTCTTTTATATTTTCTTTTCTACTTTTTAAGTTACTAGATTATTCTTCTTAAGGTTTTTTGTAAATTAAAATTTTGTTGTTTATAAAAAAATACTACGTAGTTAACTGCATTTTATTTTTCTTGGTGCGTTTTTTATTTTTGTTATCAAAACTCAAATAGTTTCTATTGATATAAAAGTAAACTGTTTAATCTCGTCAGTTTGACTAGTCAACTGTATTAAAGTACTAAAATACACTTATTTGTCAATGTAAAATAACTAAAATACCTTTAATAATTCTTTTTATTATTATTATTATTATTAGAGTCCGATTATTTAAGATACCTTGTATCCTTTGGATACAAGAGGACAAATCTAGATCGTTCATCTCATCTCATACCAACAACCCATATTAAAAACAAAAAAAAACGGAGGGGTAGTTTCGTCATTTTACCCCTCCCACCTAACACCACCTACCACTCTCACAGATCTGGGATCGATTTCTTCTTCTTCTCTCTAAAACACACATAAACACACACACACACACACACACACACATATTTACATCTTAATTTATCAACACAAACATCAAATCCATCGATCATCACCGTCAGAAATCGATCATCCCTTCATAAATAAGGTAAAGTTCATTCGATCTGTTTTGATTCATCTTTTTTAGCTTATTCGATGTGAATAAGCTTATAATTCATCTTATTTTTTATAGCTTATTTGATAAATTACATGAATTTAACATGTCAAATGATAAGGTAACTTGATGCTTAATGTGAATAAGCTTACTGATAATCATCACCTTTATTATAATGAATTATAAGCTAACTTATTAGCTTATTTTCATGAATTATAAGGTTTTTTTGCTTAATCTCGCTGAACATATTTAGTGTAACCTGTTTGTGAAGTATCATATATGATATACTATATCATATATGATATAAGCTAAAATATCATATATGATGAGATATATCATATATGATAATGTGGTTGAAAATTAAATTAACTCTTTTTTTAATGGATTAATTTGGCTGAACATATTTAGTATGACTTGCTAATGAAGTATCATATATGATATGGTATACCATATATGATATAAGCTAAATATCATATATGATCAAATATATCATATATGATTATGTGCTTGAAAATTGAATTAAATCTTCTTTTTTGTGTAGAGAAGGTTGTTTACAAGGCGTGTTGAACATTACAAGCATCCAAAAGGCCAAGAAGCTTAATGAAGAAGCTCGTGAATTTTTCTTTTACGTTTATTGTTTGTTTTTTCTTGTAATCTCCTAATGGAGTTTTGAAGTATATGGACGATTTTGTAATCAATTAGTATCTCGTACAACATCTTGTTAATATGATTTAACTTTCTTGGTATTATGCCATGATGGTTTTTATAAATTAAGTCATACGGAGTATATGATCATGCACTATCATATATGACACTCAAGAAAAACTTGGATTTATTAAATAAAGAATCTGATGAATTCATGATTACAACAAAGAGTATACACAATTAATAATCAAACACTTGTTCATAACATAAAAATGTACTTTTGAACAGAATCATATATGATAATTCAAACAGAACGTAACCTAATATAAAATCATATATGGTATACCTCTGATATCATATATGATAACAATTTATACAAAATCAAAAAAATGCAAAAAAACAGATTATCAAATGATGAATTCATGAACAACGCCTACTCCGTCTTGATCCTTAAAACATATCCATGCACATCCTCTTGTTATAATCAACATCTCTCTCTGCTTTGCTCCAAAGCGGCCAATCGCACCATCTTTGTCTGACTGCATTTATAAAAGATAAAAAGAACATATTATGCAACATTTTAACACCAAAATAAATTACTCATATATATGATAGAAGACAAGTTTCAAGAGTTTATATTGATTTTCTAAAAAATACTCATACAAAATCTGTTTTTTCCTATGGTTTATTTGATATATCATATATGATAGTTATATCATATATGATATATCATCAGTTATCATATATGATATATCTATCATATATGAAAAGTGATGATATATCATATATGATATAGCAAGCTTATTGCAGCCTACATCAGCAAACTTAATCCAACTTACATAAAATACCTTACGATTTGTCAAAATAAGCTAATAAGCTAGCTTATTCATAACTCTCGTGTAATTTGTAAGCTTATTCACATAACTCCTATCTAATTCTCAAGATTATTTATAACTCTCATCTAATTCAAAATCTTATTCAAACAAATAAGCTTATTCACATAAATCACCTAATTAAAAACTAATTAGAATAAATTGATCAAAATAAGAACAATCAATCGGAATAATTCTATCAAAATAAGAACTATCAATCGCTATATATTTCGTTCAAAAAAGCTAATGAAAATAAATTAATAAGCTTATTCAAAATCAAATAAGCTAAAAAAAATAAGCATAGATTATGAGAATACAAACCAGATATGAATTCGTGTTAAGTAATCGATCTAATTAATCGATTGTGATGGATTCATGATGATGTTGTGATTATTCGCTTCAAATTTTAGAGAGAGAAAGTAGATCGGGGTAGAGAGAGAGAAGTGAAAGAACGGGGTGTGTGTTTTAATGAGAAAGAAAGGAGAAAGTTGCTTATATAGTCGGCGAGCGAATTGACGGAAATACCCCTGCAGTGTAAATTGGGGATTTAATCTCAGCCCTTGAATGAGATGGAGATGGATGGTGGGGATGAGTCCCCTTGTATCCTAGAAAACTTTGGTATCCAAAAGAGCTTAAATCTTATTATTATTATTATTATTATTATTATTATTATTATTATTATTATTATTATTATTATTATTATTATATATTTTTCTTTATTTATTTATAACATCACTTTATTAGAATAATATGATTTATAAAAAGTTAGTGGAAAGCTAAAATACTATCTGGGGCCCACTCCTTAAGTTATAGCAAAATCAGTTCTATTAAAAATATAAACAGCAGCACGTGCTACAATTTCTTGAGTCATAAAAAAATATTGGATCCGCTTAAGCAATGTAACCGCATTTGCCTCTAATTCCCCCAAGGAAGAGAAAGAAAATGGACGAAACCCGTATCCAATAGTCGCGCACTTAGCCATATACTTAACACGTTTACGTTTTACAGCATCAATCACCACCCGACCGGGTACAAAATCAGTCATCCCAGTTTGTGTCATAGGTGAAGATCTAGTCAGATCCACACACACATCAAGTCCTTGATCCCACGAGTAAAGTAACATATCTTTCGGACGTAATGGGTTATCACCCCCCCCCCCCCCCCCCCCCCGCATCCAACCCGATATCAACTTCCTTACCAGCTGAAATCCTAGAAACGATAACATATGTCGACAAGGGTGTTGCGCACAACATTATGACGATGTTTAATACCAACAATACCAGCACACGACACAGCATGGTCCTCGTAAATATTATTATTATTATTATTATTTTATTTTTTATCATCACTTTATTAGAATAATAGGATTTACAAAAAGTTAGTGGGAAGCCTAGAAACAATTTGGGCTCCCACTCCTCTAGCAATAGCAAATCTGATCCTATTAAACATATAACAAGCACCACGTGACCCAATATCCTGAGTCATAGAGTATCTACGGATCCGTTTTAGTAGGTCCACCGCATCCTTCTCAAGTTCCCCGAAAGAAGAGAATGAGAAGGGGAGAAAACCATATATAATATATGCACACTTAGCCTCATATTTGACATGTTTACGTTAGGAAGCCTCACCCACCACACGTCCTGGTGCAAAATCAATCATCCTAGTTTGCGTCAAGGGAGATGAACCTCTCAAGTCCACACATACATCAAGTCCCCCATTCCAAGAGTATAGCAACATATCAGTTGGACGTAAGGGTTTGTCCCACCCTCCACAAAGCCCAATATCCACTTCTTTACCAACTGAAATCCCGGATCGAAAACATATGTCGACAAGGGTATCACGCACAATGTGATGTCGATGTTTGATACCAATAATACCAGCACAAGATACAGCATGGTCGTCATAAATATCCCCCACACAGACCTTCGAGCAAACTGAGCACGGCTTCTGTAAAGAGAATAAGGGAACACCCAAACGATAGCATAATACACACCTGTAAGTCCTACTGTTCATAGTTTGTCCCAACCCAGAGATAGGAACCACCCTAAGCCAGTCAGATGTATGGTCCTCCATTTGAGATTTCCACAACGTCATTTGTCGAGTAGATAGGGAAAAATTAGATTTAGTCGTTTGAGTAACACGTGTGAAATATATGTCTGCCAGTTTCTTCATGAGTTTGGGGGCAACGACCTCACTTGGATTACTCAAAAGATTAATCTCTATTTTCTCATTAAAAGAGCTCAAGGCATTGTCAAAAGCAGGCCCAAGTGTTACAATACCAGAATTTCTTAGCAGCTTAGGTTGTAAATCAGCAGACTGAAGTCTCGAAGCAAGAAATGCATAGTTTAAAACATCACCTGCACAATAGACACCAAGCCCCCCAAATGAAAAGGGTAAGGTGGAGAGCCTCCACTGCCAATCACCAAATCCCGGACCAGAAGACGTGACAATACGTTCTAGAGCCGAACGAAGAGCCACATCAAAAGTGCTCTGAGCTCGCTTGAAGACCCGAGAAGAACATGTACTCATGGCAAAATATAACTTGGATATACCTGCACAAGCCCGTAGGAGCAGCAACTCACACTGAGGATCATTAATCTTAGCAATAGCGTTCATAAGCAGAATGGATTTGGCAACCCTCTTTATCACAAGCTCACTACTAAAATCAAAATCCGTACCGGCAGGTCCACCGATTAGTTTAACACCGTGCAAGGGCCGAGAAATATTAGGCGGGAAAATGCCCACAATCCTGCTTCTTGGGTCCTCCTTTGGCCAAAAAAACCTTAGTTTTATCAACATTTAGATGCAAGCTATGACGAGGTCCATCCTCCATAATAACCATAAAACCTCCCTCACAACCAAAGTATCTCCAATAATAGTGCCATCATCTAAATACCAAGCTTGAAGGGAAATATTAAATGAGTCTCTAATCTTACATACTAAAGGATGCAACACTAGGATAAATAGTAGAGGTCCAAGAGGATCACCTTGTTGCACACCCTGATATGACACATTTCTCCCCAAACGCATACTCATCAAAACTTACAAAACCATCATCAGTTAAAATTGCCACCACCACCATGCTAGATCCAACTAAACCCACCTCCATCAAATCAAATATGCGCCACCATGAAAGCACTATAATCAGAACCCATGGGATATATCTAATCTAGATCTAACATGTTGTGGTGTATTTCAGATTTTATTAATGATTTTTGATAGTTTAGTGGTGATTTCCCGAGGTTGGTGGTGATACCCAACGCCCAAAATAACGGATATGAGGTTTGGTGTTTTGAGATGTTGGGTAGAATGAGGCGCGTGGTGGCTTAGGGCGACGTGTGATGGTGGATGATGATGGCGTGGCGTATGATGGTTAAAGGCTGTTTAGCCAGTGACTAAGAAGAAAAGGTGTGGGTTAGGATGGCGGCGGTAAGGTGCGGCTGGGGTGGTTTGCCTGAACGAGGGTCTGCCGAAGATGGTGATCATTTTTCCTTGATGAAGGTCTCATAACGCAGCACATGATTTTAAAGCTATGTTGAAAGTTGTAATGTCAACATTTAGGGATGAGTTCCATCTTCTATAAAACAAAGTTTGTATATTACTATAACATTTTTATGTTTTAGGTTACTAATGTATATCAGTGTGATGACTTGCTTGATTTGTGATCTTCATACAATTTCTTTGTGTTGGATTGTCTTTACAGCAAGGATAAAAAATAAAACAAAAAAATGTATATTTTTGTTTTATGGAAAAAAAGTGTTGGTTTTTCAATTTAATAGAAAAAAGTGAGTTAGTTTGTGGGACCCGGCTGAGTTTTTTTAATATAAGATAATGAAAAGACTAAATTACCATTTTATTTAAACAATCAAACAATTTAAACTAATAGGGTTAATGGAATTGGACCAAAAGGAGAAATAGTTTGCATCTTAGACTAAAATCGAAACTATTTGAGTTTTGGGACCAAAAGTGAAAAACGCACCAAACCATAAGGACCAAAAATGAAGTTAACTCTTATAAAAATGAGTAGGTATACTTAAGAATATTATTATCTCTTTCTCAAAAAATGATTGTCAACTATTTCATTTTTTGTTATCCCACTCTACTCCTCGAGTACGTATACTCGAGATTTTCACTATATTCCACAAGCTCACTTCTTGGCGGAGAAAATCTTACATCGTCGCTTACACCAATTTCAGACACTAAGCTAAATGTCGAGTTCTAATCTTAGATAGAACTAATCTATACCCGTCGCCTAATTTCCAACACAAGGCTAAATGTCGAGTTCTAATCTTAGGTAGAACCAATCTACACTTATCACTCACACTCACATCACTTTGAAGTGAAGTGAGAACTTGTACACACGACACTCATACTCACATCACTTTAAAGCCAAGTAAGAACTTAGACACTAGACACTCATACTTACATCACTTTAAAGCCAAGTGAGAACTAAGACACAAGACACTTCCAACTATACACATATAACTTAGATCTACACAACACTCAAAAGAGTAAATGTGATGAACATGACTAGACCTATAGAAAGGGTTCTTCATTAAAGCTTTATCTTTTAGCACTACACAAGTATGTGAGTGATCTCATCTTTTTACATAGGACGAAGGGGATCAAGGATATAATCATAAGTAAACATACTTAACACATTAAGTGATCATTTACTAATGATTGGAAAAGAAACTTAGAAGCAAAAAAAAGAAGTCCAAAAAGGTTGAGGGGACTGAAAAATGATCTACTATGTAACACCCCATTTTGGAAATGGAATCTTACGCATAATCATGGCGTGTCATCAAAGCATACAAGGATAAATGTCTAAGCATTATTTGACCATAAAAGGGAAATACCGAATCAAACATCGGTAACCCCAAAGTAGAGCTCATCACACACAAACATAAATACTGTAAAAGGAAAGGACGAAACAATGTCCATTGCAAGCTGTATTAAAGTAAAGGAAATGCATAAAGTAAAGAAAGACAGTAAAGCTTTCAGTCCATATGCACGTACGTTTGAGATCTACGAGCGTCCCTGAGTACCTGCCGTTTTGGGAACATGAAAAGGAAAACGGTTGAGCAAGATGCTCAGTGCACGGATGTACAATATAGCATGAAATAGGATAAGCATGTAACATATAACAGCGGAAGACTAAGTTCTGAGTAGACTGGTTAAGTATTGAGAAAACTGGTTTTATAGTTTGAAAAGCCTTATGTTTATCTTATGAAAACTGTTTTAACATATATATACCATAGCCCATATAGATCATGAAAAGGTCACGTGCATGAATACTTAGAGGGGTGACCTCATCATGCTGATTAGAGGGGATGCCTCTAATTAATATACTGGTCTGGGTAGGAGGGATCAACTCCTTGTGAAGGATGCAAGGCACACACCACATTCACCATGAAATACTGAATAAAACATGTAACTAGGATGCACCCATACGCCCCACATGATATAATAATATGGCCAAAACTGAAAGGGACGCCACGAGCAATCACTCCACCGTAGGGAAGTCATAACATTGGTGCCTCCAATGTTATGGTTATGGTACCTCCATAACTAGGTGAAACTGGTCATGCTTGTATATGGCTATAGATTATGCTAATTAAACATAAGCAGTTCAAAACAATAAAACAAATACTGGGGAAAACAGTTGGCTGCATACGGGGAAATCCTAATAAGGAAAGAATGTCCATACTGAAAGGACGGGAATCCGTACCTCAAGTCCAGTGAATGAACGGAAGAAAGACTCCTACTTCTGGATCACTAACGCTACATGAATACACACGTGTATAAGTATCGAATCACTGATTACGTACTGGGTTTTATGTCTCATCTTAGCTTACTTTGTATCTTTTAGGTCATGGTTTACTGTTTAAAGCCCTATCTGTGTTTACCTTGTACTCTGATTAATCTGATAAAGTATTACTGGTAATTCATGTATTATTATACTTACTGTGTAATAATAAGTAACTTTCCAAAAATAGCAGGTTTCCAAAAATAGAAAGTTTCCAAAAATAGAAAGTTTCCAAAAATAGAAAGTTTCCAAAAATAGAAAGTTACCAAAAATAGAAAGTTTCCAAAAATAGAAAGTTTCCAAAAATAGAAAGTTTCCAAAAATAGAAAGTTTCCTAAAATAGAATTCACTGCTTAAAATAGATCAGTTTCTAAAAATAGAAAGTTTCCAAAAGTAGATCAGCTGCCTTAATTAAATAAGTTTCCATATATAGAAGGTTTCCATGATTAGATTAGTTGCCTTATTTAATTAAGTTTCTATAAATAGAAGTTTCCATAATTAGAATTAAGCTGGTTGCATAAGCTAAAATATAAGTCTAAGTGTTTATAAGCTTATTTCTTAAGTCATATGATATAGTGTATAGTTTAATTATTATTGCATGCATTTTAATTAAACTATAGGTTAAGCATTTTAATTAAAGTATAACATGTTTTAATTAAAATGGAATAAATTACTTAGGTTAAAATGTATATTAATATGTATAAATAATATAACCTAAGTCATGTCTAAATTAATTAATTATAAGCATGTTTTAAATAATTATTTAATTATAACTTATAACATAAAAATACTTAGGTTAAATTAATATCATGCTAAATTAATAATCAAGAAATAACCTAAGTCATGGTTTAATTAATATCTCATGTTATTAATTAATTTATATCCTAAGTTCATAATTCATAATATTAACATGTAGCATAAATCATGATTTAACCAACGAACCATGAATCGGGCATGAACTCGACACCGTACCCCGAGCCAACTCGGGGTACTTATGTCCCCTTGCTGCCGTGGGTCCCACATGCACCAACCAAGACCAAAATGGTCTTGGTGGTGGCGGCTAAAAGCAAACCGAACCCCCCTCGGGTTGGTTATACTAGGCGGCCAAAAACAAACACCCTCATATAACAACCTTTGATTTTAATTAACCCCAAAACATGTTAGATCTATGTTTAATTATCATGTTTTAATAAGAATAACAATAACATGTTCATGAAAATAATCAAAGATTTAAAAAGAATTAAAAAGAAAGGTTTAGAATGATATACCAATACGTAGCTTGGAAGAGGATGAACAAACACGGTTTATAGCAACGGTTTTCAAGATCAAAATCAACCAATCAACCACCTATAGTGGTCTTAGGGTGGCGGCACAAAGAGGACAAAAAGGAAGGAGAGAAAACCTTTTTAGGTTAAATGTTTATTTTTCTTGAAATGTAAAATGAAATGAAAAGTTACCATAACCCCCCTTTTCTTGTAAAAGTCCATGGGCTTAGCCCACCTTGTTATGTGTGCCGTGGGTATGGGGCCCCACACGGGGTACCCGTACCTTTTCTCGTGTCCCGATGTTTCGTGTTCGTTCGTGGTTAAACGTGTTCGTGTTTAAAGTGTTTCTGTTTATTTTATCATGTAGTTTATCGTATTATTTACACTCGTAATTAAGTACTTACGTAATTATTTTAGTTCGTGTTTTAAAACGGTGATCATGATTTAATTATGTTCACGTGAAATATCTATTAACTGTTTATCATGAGTTTGTACGTAATCGATACTTATCATGTCATACACGTATGCACTTGCTTGATTATTAGCACCTGAATGTGATCAATACTAAATAGGGTAAGTTTTAATCTAGGACGTACGATTTTAAGGGCACTATTCATGGCAAAAGCATGCGGGTTTTACAATTCTTCCCCCCTAAAAAGAATAATTCATCCCCGAATTATAGATAAAGTAAACTGGAAAGAAGTAACATACCCGAACTCAAAATATGAAGTGAGGGTAAGAAGCCCGGATAGACTCCTCCGTTTCCCAAGTGGCTTCCCGCTCGGTATGGTCCCTCCAAAGAATTTTGACGAATGGAATCGTCTTCCTTCTCATGACTCGTTCTTGCCTGTCAAGAACTCGTTCGGGTTCCTCTATAAAAGTGAGATCTTCACGTATCTGTTCCAGTGGATACTGAACCATGTGAAGGGGATGATACTTGTACCCTCTGAGTAAGGACACATGAAACACGTTATGCACGTGCGAAAGCTGAGGAGGTAACGCCAATCGGTAAGATACTTCACCGATTCGTTCAATGATATCAAACGGTCCGATGAAACGAGGACTGAGTTTCCCTTTGATCCCGAAGCGTTTAACACCACGCGCCGGCGAAACCTTGAGGAAGACGTGGTCTCCCACATTAAAATGTATGTCCCATAATGCTTATCAGCGTAACTCTTCTGACGTGACCGTGCTTCCTGCAGCTTCTGCTTAGCTACTTCGATCTTCTCATTGGTCATTTCTATAATTTCTGGTCCTTCGAGTGTTCGCTCTCCCACTTGATCCCAGCAGATTGGAGCGCGACACTTCCTGCCATACAACATTTCGAAAGGAGCACATTTAATACTTGCGTGCCAGCTCTTGTTGTATGCAAACTCGACCAAACAGATGTAATCGTCCCGATCACCTGTCCATTCCAACGCACACGACCTTAACATATCTTCCAATGTCTGAATTGTTCGCTCCGACTGTCCGTCCGTTTGAGGATGAAAGGCCGTACTCAGCTTAAGTTGTGTACCCCAAGCGTTTTGCAGACCTTTCCAGAATCGCGACGTGAAACGAGGATCTCTGTCTGAGACGATGCTGGAGGGAGCACCGTGGAGTCTCATGATCTCCCTTCTGTAAGTATCTGCGAGTTTACCTACCAGATCTTCCTTGCGTATCGGTAAGAAATGAGCTGATTTGGTGAGTCGATCGACGATGACCCAAATGGCATCGTGCTTCTTCTTGGTAGGCGGAAGACCGGTAACAAAATCCATGGTGATTTTGTCCCACTTCCACTCTGGAATATCCAACGGTTGAAGGAGACCGCCCGATCGCTGATGCTCAATCTTAACCTGCTAGCAGGTAAGACATTTGGAGACATAAGTGGCTACATCCTGTTTCATACCACTCCACCAAAAGTACTGTCTGATGTCATGGTACATTTTTGTCGACCCAGGATGTATAGAAAATGGGGAGCTGTGAGCTTCAGCTAACAATGCTTCCCGGAGTTCTTGATTGTCAGGAACACAAAGTCTCATGCCCTGCCAAACGATACCGTCTGCGTCCATTCTGAATTCTGTCTGCTTCTCCAAATTCTGAATTATCGCCCATATTTCTCCATCATCCTTCTGAGCTTCCTTGATCCTAGACAGTAACTCGGGTTCTACTCTAAGATTCGCCCAGTATCCGTGCTGCCCACGTACCATGATTTTGATGTCTAGCCGCTCCAAGTCTCTTATGCTTTGTTCCTTGATTTCAATGCCGTTGATCATTCCGGACTTTCTGCTGAGTGCATCTGCTACTACATTAGCCTTTCCTGGATGATACTGTAGGTTAATATCATAATCCTTCAACAGTTCCAACCATCTCCTTTGTCTCATGTTCAATTCACGTTGAGTGAAGATATACTTCAAGCTCTTGTGATCCGTGAAAATGTCGCATGATTCTCCGTATAAGTAGTGCCTCCATATTTTCAATGCGAACACCACTGCAGCAAGTTCCAGGTCATGCGTAGGGTAGTTTTCTTCATAGGGCTTAAGCTGCCGTGAAGCATACGCGATCACTTTCCCATGTTGCATGAGAACACAGCCCAGTCCCTTCCCCGATGCATCGCTGTAGATCTGAAATCCACCTGTACCAGATGGGAGAGTAAGAATAGGTGCAGATACTAACTTCTGCTTTAGGTCTTCGAAGCTCTTCTCTCGTTCTTCCGTCCAGACGAATTTCTCTCCTTTTCGCATCAGTTTGGTGAGAGGTAGTGCCAAACGGGAAAAGTTCTCCACGAATCTACGATAATATCCAGCTAAGCCCAAGAAACTGCGGACTTCTGTCGCTGACGTTGGTCTTGGACATTTAGTGATAGCCTCAACCTTCGCTGGGTCCATAGTGATCCCTTCTGCTGATACAATGTGACCTAAGAATGCCACTTTGTTTAACCAGAACTCACACTTGGAGAATTTCGCATACAGCTGCTTTTGACGAAGAATCTGTAGTACCGTACGGAGATGGTCTTCGTGTTCCTCCGTGGACTTTGAGAAAATCAGGATGTCATCGATGAATACAATGACAAACTTATCAAGGAATTCATGGAAGATTCTGTTCATCAGATCCATGAATACTGCTGGAGCATTAGTCAGGCCGAATGGCATGACTACAAACTCATAATGGCCATAGCGGGTACGAAAAGCAGTCTTGGCAATATCCTGCTCTTTAACCCTTAGCTGATGGTAGCCTGACCTTAGATCGATCTTTGAGAAGTGTTTGGCTCCTTGAAGTTGGTCAAACAGATCATCTATACGTGGCAGTGGATATCTATTGCGGATGGTAATCTTATTAAGTTCACGGTAATCTATGCAAAGTCGCATGCTGCCGTCCTTCTTCTTAACGAACAAGACCGGTGCGCCCCATGGAGATGCGCTTGGTCTAATGAACCCTCGCTCAAGGAGTTCATGCAGTTGGTCCTTCAGTTCTTTTAGCTCTATGGGAGCCATACGATACAGAGCCTTAGAGATTGGTTCAGCTCCTGGAACAAGGTCGATGTTGAACTCCACTTCTCGTGCAGGTGGTATGCCGGGGAGTTCAGCTGGGAAGACGTCTTGAAATTCCGAAACTACTGGTTGATCCTGAATCAATGGTGATTCAGCATCCATGTCGTGAACCGTAGCTAGATAACCCTCACAGCCATGTGACAGTAATGCACGTGCTTGCAAGGTAGATATGACTTGTACAGACCGTCCGGGTATGAACCCGTTATGAATGTACTCTGGTGCATTAATGTCGCCGAAGATCACCCGATATGAGTGGCAGTCTATGGTAGCATGGTGCTTGGATAGCCAGTCCATGCCGAGAATCATATCGAACTCAATCATGTCTAGGGGAAGTGCATCTACTGCACGAACTTTACTCTTGTATACATGAGTTATTAATACAGAGTCCCTCAAAGGCGTGGAAATGGTAAGCCTATTTTCTAATGGCAAGGGAAGTGTCCTGATGTTCTTAGCATATGTAGTGGAAATAACTGAGTGAGTGGCACCCATGTCGAAAAGAACACATGCAGCTTGGCCGTACATATACAAAATTCCAGTAATGGTACCTGTAGATTTGTTTGCCTGATCGCGAGATGTCGTGTAGACACGACCAGTGGTAGGAGGCGGCTTATTATCAGCATGACCCGAGGTACCCTCCATCTCACCCTTACGGCAATCTCTCATACGATGGCCAGGGATACCACACTTGAAGTACGCGTCGGAATCACGACGACATGGGCCAGGGTGTCTGCGATGGCAAGTATTGCAAAGAGGATGAGTGAATCCTCCAGCAGGAGTCCTTGCTTGCTGAGGGCCTGCTGATGACAAAATGTGTTAAGATAAAGTATATGCACGAGTATAAGACATATGCATCATAAGATGTTCACCAGTGATAGCTGAACGGTTAGGCTGCGAACCCCTGTGGTTCTGGTCCTTCCCGTTACCGTGGTTCCTGGTAGAGGTTAATATAGTGTCAGCATGAGAGATATAACATGAAATCATAAGAAGATGCGTAAATAGTAGGACCTGCTGTTGTTGGAGTGTCCAACGTTGTTACGGTAATTATCATTACCGCTACGCCTTTCCACAACAGAACGGTCGTTAGTGTGACCGTTTCCTTTGGGCTGATGAGGCTGCTGTTGAGTAGCCGGCTGAGACCGGTCCCCAGTTTTCTGCCTGGAAGATACAGTTTAAGAGATTATTATTGAACATATAATGATAGGTAGCGGTTTGGTTACCGTTTGAATACGAAATGTTTACCTCTTGTCGGGTCTTTCAGCTTCCCCAAACTCATCTCGTTCCTGCAGCATCTCTAGCTTCCTTGCTGCGTCGGCCACTTGTGCTACTGTATTGAACGTAGCACACACCAGATTGTTCGCGACCGAGGTGCGAAGTGCCCACCTAAAGTGGTGTGCCTGGTCCTCAGGAGTACCAGCTGCTGCTCCCAGGAAACCAGCTAAGCGAAGAAAGCGCTGCATGAATTCGTTGCTATTCTCGCCCGCTCTCTGTCGTATCCCATGGTACTCTCGCTTGAGCTTGTCCTGCTCTGCCTTGGGAAAGAACTTCTCCATCACTCTCTCCTTGAATTGGGCCCATGTCAAACCAGCGACCCAATCATCACCTCCTTCCGACTGCGTCAAGGCTAGCCACCAGCTGAGTACATCGCCTTCAAACCGGTAGCATGCCAATCTCGCCTTGTATGCGGGGTCACAGCCCATAGCATTGAAAATCTTCTCGATATGAGTCAACCAGCTTTCAACATCGCTGGGGCTATCAGTCTTTTCAAAAACTCTAGGACGGAGCTTGTTGAATCTTTCCAGCCACACTGCTAGTGTCACTAGAGGAGGAGGAGGAGGTGCCTGATTCTGCTGCTGCTGATTGTTGGCAGCTTGGACTTCAGCACGGATGTCATTCCTCAGTTGAGGAAGCAAGGCTTGCATGGCAGCCTGAATTGCAACATTGAGCTGCTCTTGCTCGCGTGTGAGAACCATCTGACAGTATAACATAAAACATATGATTAACAGTTCAAAACATAAAAT
Organism: Glebionis coronaria; assembly: GCA_025667525.1. Taxonomy (NCBI): domain Eukaryota; kingdom Viridiplantae; phylum Streptophyta; class Magnoliopsida; order Asterales; family Asteraceae; genus Glebionis; species Glebionis coronaria. Next base: position 195,943,120 of record CM046878.1, read on the forward strand.
ATAAATTATATATATACATAAAAAAAAAATTTATACCAAAAATTTCACGAGAAAAAATTTATGCAAGAAAATTTTTGTATGAATGCATGATGCAGTTTTATGAAAACTTTTGATGCTCGAGAGTGAACGCCTCTGGTCAGTTCACTCAAAACAAAAGACATATCGAGGGGATGCCTATGGGTCGGTCCCAAATCTAAAAGTTTCGATAAAACACATGCGACTAAATAGGGCCAGTCCTGTACCAACCATTACTTAGTCCAAAACCCTGTAACAATGACATGTATATGTATGCTTAAAAATGATGAATGCATGAAAACAACTGTCAGTTCTAGGAAGACCGTAGTGACTACCCACTAATCACAGGTCATATTTGAGAGACTACAGGTCGAAGCCTTGGCTCTGATACCATAATTGTAACACCCCATTTTGGAAATGGAATCTTACGCATAATCATGGCGTGTCATCAAAGCATACAAGGATAAATGTCTAAGCATTATTTGACCATAAAAGGGAAATACCGGAATCAAACATTGGTAACCCCAAAGTAGAGCTCATCACACACAAACATAAATACTGTAAAAGGAAAGGACGAAACAATGTCCATTGCAAGCTGTATTAAAGTAAAGGAAATGCATAAAGTAAAGAAAGACAGTAAAGCTTCCAGTCCATATGCACGTACGTTTGAGATCTACGAGCGTCCCTGAGTACCTGCCGTTTTGGGAACATGAAAAGGAAAACGGCTGAGCAAGACGCTCAGTGCACGGATGTACAATATAGCATGAAATAGGATAAGCATGTAACATATAACAGCGGAAGACTAAGTTCTGAGTAGACTGGTTAAGTATTGAGAAAACTGGTTTTATAGTTTGAAAAGCCTTATGTTTATCTTATGAAAACTGTTTTAACATATATATACCATAGCCCATATAGATCATGAAAAGGTCACGTGCATGAATACTTAGAGGGGTGACCTCATCATGCTGATTAGAGGGGATGCCTCTAATTAATATACTGGTCTGGGTAGGAGGGATCAACTCCTTGTGAAGGATGCAAGGCACACACCACATTCACCATGAAATACTGAATAAAACATGTAACTAGGATGCACCCATACGCCCCACATGATATAATAATATGGCCAAAACTGAAAGGGACGCCACGAGCAATCACTCCGCCGTGGGGAAGTCATAACATTGGTGCCTCCAATGTTATGGTTATGGTACCTCCATAACTAGGTGAAACTGGTCATGCTTGTATATGGCTATAGATTATGCTAATTAAACATAAGCAGTTCAAAACAATAAAACAAATACTGGGGAAAACAGTTGGCTGCATACGGGGAAATCCTAATAAGGAAAGAATGTCCATACTGAAAGGACGGGAATCCGTACCTCAAGTCCAGTGAATGAACGGAAGAAAGACTCCTACTTCTGGATCACTAACGCTACATGAATACACACGTGTATAAGTATCGAATCACTGATTACGTACTGGGTTTTATGTCTCATCTTAGCTTACTTTGTATGTTTTAGGTCATGGTTTACTGTTTAAAGCCCTATCTGTGTTTACTTTGTACTCTGATTAATCTGATAAAGTATTACTGGTAATTCATGTATTATTATACTTACTGTGTAATAATAAGTAACTTTCCAAAAATAGCAGGTTTCCAAAAATAGAAAGTTTCCAAAAATAAAAAGTTTCCAAAAATAGAAAGTTTCCAAAAATAGAAAGTTACCAAAAATAGAAAGTTTCCAAAAATAGAAAGTTTCCAAAAATAGAAAGTTTCCAAAAATAGAAAGTTTCCTAAAATAGAATTCACTGCTTAAAATAGATCAGTTTCTAAAAATAGAAAGTTTCTAAAAATAGATCAGCTGCCTTAATTAAATAAGTTTCCATATATAGAAGGTTTCCATGATTAGATTAGTTGCCTTATTTAATTAAGTTTCTATAAATAGAAGTTTCCATAATTAGAATTAAGCTGGTTGTATAAGCTAAAATATAAGTCTAAGTGTTTATAAGCTTATTTCTTAAGTCATATGATATAGTGTATAGTTTAATTATTATTTCATGCATTTTAATTAAACTATAGGTTAAGCATTTTAATTAAAGTATAACATGTTTTAATTAAAATGGAATAAATTACTTAGGTTAAAATGTATATTAATATGTATAAATAATATAACCTAAGTCATGTCTAAATTAATTAATTATAAGCATGTTTTAAATAATTAATTAATTATAACTTATAACATAAAAATACTTAGGTTAAATTAATATCATGCTAAATTAATAATTAAGAAATAACCTAAGTCATGGTTTAATTAATATCTCATGTTATTAATTAATTTATATCCTAAGTTCATAATTCATAATATTAACATGTAACATAAATCATGATTTAACCAACGAACCATGAATCGGGCATGAACTCGACACCGTACCCCGAGCCAACTCGGGGTACTTGTGTCCCCTTGCTGCCGTGGGTCCCACATGCACCAACCAAGACCAAAATGGTCTTGGTGGTGGCGGCTAAAAGCAAACCGAACCCCCCTCGGGTTGGTTATACTAGGCGGCCAAAAACAAACACCCTCATATAACAACCTTTGATTTTAATTAACCCCAAAACATGTTAGATCTATGTTTAATTATCATGTTTTAATAAGAATAACAATAACATTTTCATGAAAATAATCAAAGATTTCAAAAGAATTAAAAAGAAAGGTTTAGAATGATATACCAATACGTAGCTTGGAAGAGGATGAACAAACACGGTTTATAGCAATGGTTTTCAAGATCAAAATCTACCAATCAACCACCTATGGTGGTCTTAGGGTGGCGGCACAAAGAGGACAAAAAGGAAGGAGATAAAACCTTTTTAGGTTAAATGTTTATTTTGCTTGAAATGTAAAATGAAATGAAAAGTTACCATAACCCCCCCTTTTCTTGTAAAAGTCCATGGGCTTAGCCCACCTTGTTATGTGTGCCGTGGGTATGGGGCCCCACATGGGGTACCCGTACCTTTTCTCGTGTCCCGATGTTTCGTATTCGTTCGTGGTTAAACGTGTTCGTGTTTAAAGTGTTTCTGTTTATTTTATCATGTAGTTTATCGTATTATTTACACTCGTAATTAAGTACTTACGTAATTATTTTAGTTCGTGTTTTAAAATGGTGATCATGATTTAATTATGTTCACGTGAAATATCTATTAACTGTTTATCATGAGTTTGTATGTAATCGATACTTATCATGTCATACACGTATGCACTTGCTTGATTATTAGCACCTGAATGTGATCAATACTAAATAGGGTAAGTTTTAATCTAGGACGTACGATCTTAAGGGCACTATTCATGGTAAAAGCATGCGGGTTTTACATACTATTTATAGGAACAAGAGGCCAACGGCTATCTGGTCACAGTTCTTTAATGTTCACATGGTTCAATATATACATCGAACCATTGGACCCTATATGGAACTGTGGGCGTAGACTAAGCTCCTCTTTTTGTCCGTTAGTGAGAAAAGCTTATCTGCTTAGTTTAGACCTGAAAGGAATATCCAATTTCACTTGGACTATCCAATATTCAAACTTTTCATTTATCATTTTATCATTTAACGTTTTCTTACGAAGAAAGTATATATGAAAATATTTTGTCACATTTAATCAAATGTGAGTTTTGAGGTAAATAACTTTTAATTATCACTAAGCATGTTAGAAATATGTTTGTGCAAGACTTAAATGATTATTACCTACCGTAAATTATAGTGATTGTTAAATAACTGGTCTTGCAATTATCTTTAACGATAAATATTTTTACACCTTGTCGTACTCAAACTAAGAAAATTAGTTATCACAAATAATGTTTTTAGGCGTTGTTTGAATTAACATCCTTAAAGCATAGGTTTTGAGACGAAAAATTAATTAAATTGTCGGTATTATAATCAGACTCGTATCTCACATTTATTTGAGAGAGAATATCCAGGTTTCACAATTTAAGCTACACATAATATTATCATAGGTTTATCCGCCCCTTCTTTAATAAGATTTCTCTAATAACAACTTTTTGGTCTGGGTCCGATTTATAGCTATTTTAAAATGTTTTGGTGGGGTCGTCGCTTCACATGAGACTTCCCTGGGCACAATTATCATGGTTGTAAACTCTGTTATTACGGGGGTTGCGCCATTTGTAAATGCAAATATCGCACTAAAACGATATTTACGTTTTAATCATACTTAATGTTTTGTTAATGACAAAAAATCAAACATATTTTTATGTTTCATTACAAGCAACATATAAGTCTTTTAAATCCATGAACTTATATTCTAAAACCTTTTATAAAAGTTTATACAACTTATATAACTTAAGTGAAAAAATAAAAATAGACAAAATGTTGACTTATACCTCTTCCATCAGACATATAAAGTCAAACAAGGCTCAATACATTGTTTGCTTGTGATCTTGGACAAACATTTATGATGAAACAGAATTCAGACATGGTGGAACCGGGCGGACCCCTGGGTAAGGGGGCCGACGGGTTCCGTGTCTGTCAGATGTTGTGCGTATAAATACCAAGATTTGTCCAAGCTTAATCTTCACCCCTCTTCTATCTTTTCATTCTAATCTCTATACATATATATAACTCTCTTAACCTCACTCTTGTCTATTCTCTTGTCTCTTGTGATTTAGATATTTGTACATTTCAAGATCGATTACAAGAAATCTCTATTCTAAGCTTTGATCCTTCAAGGATTCACTTTGTGTAAATGTGTTAAGTGTTACCTACACAATCACCATTGTTATACCCGTTCTTCTACCTACTTGTGTAATAGTGTGATTAATGTTGTAAACCATAAGTATATAGTATTATAGTGTATAAGGCGTTGTTGTGCCTTTGTAAAGAACATGACATCTTAGCTTAGGTGTCTTTAAAGATTGTAAGCTTAAGTGTGAAGATATTTCCACCGGTGTAAAGGAGATTCATTTACTAGTGAAGTAGAAATCTCGAGTGGATACTCAAGGAGTGGAAGTAAGGGAAAGATAAATGACATCTTGCTAGGCCGAACTACTATAAATCATTGTGTATTGTGGTTTGTTTCTTTCTTACTTCACATCTATTACTTTGCTAAGCACACTTCATCAATAATCACGAAAAAGTTTCAAAGTAATTAAAACTAATCGGTAAAAACTATTCAACCCCCCCCTTCTAGTTTTCTACAATTGGTATCAAGAGTTACGTACTCAAGATCTTTAAAGTATATTGTATTTTAAAACGTGAATCGATCCATGGAATCTGAAAATTACAAAAAAGGGAAATCTAAGCAAAGACCACCACTCTTTGAAACCGATGGTTTTATATATTGGAAAAAACGTTTTGAAACTTATGTGAAGTCTAAGGATACAGATCTTTGGTAATAATCATGGAAGGTGATTATACACCAACGGTTAGAAATGTCACTACTAACCAATTTGAATCGGTTCCACACAAAAAGCAAACCAATGATTAAAAGAAAATGTTGGCCAAAATAATGAAGCCAAAATGATGCTTTATAATGCTCTACCTAAAAAGGAGAATGAACAAATATTCATGTGTCAAACTGCCAAAAAAATTGGCACTCACTTATAGTCACACATCAAGGAAACTCACAAGTCAAGGATAATAAAATTGATCTACTTGTTCAACAATATGAGCAATTTTCTGTCCTTGAAAAATATTCCATTGATGTGGGCTTTTGTTCGGTTTAACACTATTATAACTTCACTTAAATCACTTGACGAGTCTTTCTCTAATAAGAACTTTATCAGGAAACTTCTTAGAGCTCTCCATCCAAAATGGTGAGCTAAAGTCACAGCCATTGAACAATCCAAAGATCTTTCAAGCTTGTCACTATACGAACTCATCGGGAATCTCAAGTTATATGAAATGGTAATGGAAAAAGATTCCGAGATCATCAAAGTAAATAAAGAAAAATAAAGGTCCCTAGTGTTAAAAGCTAGAATTAAATTAAGCGAAGATGAAGAGTCTAATAGCGATGACGAAGAATATGCCATGGTCGTACGTGACTTCAATAAATTCTTCAAAAGGCGAGGAAGACTTGTAAGGCAACCACTCGACAACAAGAAGACATCTCGAAATCCCTTTGACATCAAAAAGGCCAAGGATGAAAGGAAATGTTTCCAGTGCGGTGATCCAAGTCACTTTATTGGTAATTGTCCAAAGGTAAAGTCAAAGACACAAAGAGCTTTCATGAGTGGTGTATGGAGTGCTAGTAATAACGAAGGAGACGAATCTAAGAAGGAAGAGCTAGCTCTTATGGCACACGAAACCAACGAGGTACATTTCGATTTTTCTTATTACTCTTCCTCACTAGATAACGACACACTACAAATTGAATACAACAAAATGTCTACAAATTGAATACAACAAAATGTGTGAGTTAAGTCTTAAAATCATGAAAAAAAACAAACTGTTGAAAGCAAAAATGAAAGTTTGGAAAACGAAGTTTATTAACTAAAAGCTAAACTACAATGAATAGAACGAGGAAAAACACCTTAATATAAATGTGAAACATGTCAAGAGCTCAACCTTGAAATTGAGAAACTTAAAGTTAGTCAACAGGCGTTAACCAAACAAAACCTAAAATTTGTGAAATCTAGTAAAAACGTAAATTGCATTGATGAAATGCTAAGTTTTCAAAAAGATAGCAAGGACAAGACAGGGCTGGGGTTTGGGAAACAAGATATACCTTCCAGCTCAAAGACACCACTACAAAATGACGCGATCAACCTTTCAAAAAATGTTGTCACAAAGAACCACGACACCCGTCGTCCCCTATGCACAAGGGGTCGACACCTTTCAAGGGATTCGTGGGTCTGACTAAGTAATAAAAAAGAAATCGCTCCGAATTCGTGGTTGTGTCTCGGAAATCTAAATAGTTTAATCCGGAAAGGTATGATACAAGCTTTAGAAACATAGAAAGAAATACTAGAGCTAGAAATATACAAACTCGACCTAAACCATCTTACCCCAAACGCCCATTTCCTAAAAGTAACCTAGGAGTACTAGGAAGATATAGTCGAGTATCGTTCAACTATGACTATCATAACCAATTTTCAATGGGAAATTTGGTACCTTGGGATGTATTTAGCAACACTCCGATTGGGATTGCCATGAGAAGTATGTTTAACCCAAACGGACCCATGAGATGATGGGGACCAAACGTTTGAGTTTTATAATGTGTATGCTTGAAGGTTTGATGGAGGAGCATAAAAATAAACTAGTTATTTAGTTTCCTTAGTTTGTGGTATCTTTTATTTAGTTTTTTTATTTTGTGGTATCTTTTATTTAGTTTTTTTATTTTCTGTTTTCTAGGAATAATATTCTTATCTGTTTCCCCAAGTTTAGTTTACCTATAAAATTAGGACTTGGGTTTATTGTATGGGATTATTGAGATATGAATAAAAAATATGAATTTTTGGTCTTTTGTTAATTGACTTAAATCCGGGTTAGGGTTTATTGTTTAATTTTCATCCTAATAATCGGTATTCTTGTGAATCAACGGTTGTTGGAAGAGTTGTTTTGGTGTTCTTTGGAATCAACCGATTCAATTATTTATTCTTGTTTTTCGCTACATCAAGGTTAGACTTGAATCGGATGAATGGATCAAGGACAACGGATGTTCGAGACATATGACGGGTAACAGAAACCATTTTAGCACCTATACATCAACAAACGAAAGTAATGTTATTTTTGGTGGCAACGTCAAAAGCAAAATCATCGGCAAAGGTATGATTTCTAATGACCACTTCACCATAGATAATGTTGCTCACGTGAAAAACTTAGGATTTAATCTACTTAGTATTAATCAACTTTATAGTAACAAATTCAAATTTTTTTTCGAAGAAAACAAGAGTAAAATACTAAAATACAGGATAACAATAGCAAAAGGAATTAGGAAAAATAACATATACGTGATGAAGTTTGATTCATCAAAAGATGCCATTTGTTTGACCACTATAGATGACACCTCTACCCCATGGCATAGGCGTATCGATTATATCAACATAGGTCTTTTACAATCTTTGGCCAACAAAGATCTTGTTAGAAATCTACCAAAAGTAAAATACGAACAACACTTTTGTGATGCATATAAAATCGAAAAACAAACGCACTCAAGCCATAAGGCTAAAAATGTTGTGTTCACAACTAAACGTCTAGAACTTTTACATATGGACTTGTTTGGTCCATCCGCGGTGCAAAGTAACGGAGGTAATCTTTACATTTTGGTTATCGTGGATGACTACTCAAGATATACTTGGACAAAGTTTTGGAAAACTAAAAATGAAGCCTTTGACCATTTTGAGATTTTAAGCGAAAATTGAAAATCATTTAAATTGTCGAATTGTGTCAATTCGCACGAATCATGGTCGGGAGTTTGACAATGAGGTGCAATTCGGATCATTTTGTGACACCAAGGGTATTCCACATAATTCCTCGACTCCTAGAACACCTCAATCAAACGGGATAGTTGAACATAAAAAATAGAACGCTTCAAGAAATAAGTTAAGAATGTTAAATGAGTCAAACATGCCTCAAAGGTTTTGGCGTCATGCGGTTGATACCTCAACTTGTATTTTAAATCGGGTTTTAATTAGACCACTTGTAGATAAAACACCGTATGAAATATTAAAAGGAAGAAAACCGACCATTAGATACTTTAAAGTGTTTGGAAGCAAATGTCTTATTCTTAACACTAAGAACTATCTCACTAAGTTCGACCCAAAGCCGTACGAAGGAGTTTTTCTTGGATACTATCAAAATAGTAAAGCTTACATTATTTCAAATACAAACCATGTGCGTCAAGGAATCATTGAACATAACCTTCGACGAAAGTCCACCTCCCTCTAGAGCATTACCTTTGGTAGATGATGATCTAGTTGAAAGTAAAGCCAATAACCAACAAGTTAATCTTGAAGAAGACAAGGTAAATGAACCATTAAAAACTAAATCTTCAAATATCAAAGAATCAAAAGGTCATTCTCTAAATAACGTTATTTGAAAATTAAATGAACGGATCTTAAGGTCTCAAGCTCAAAATGAAAGTAATTTCTTTTGTTTCATATCCCAAGTTAAACCTAAAAATATTGATGAGGATATCATTGATAAAAGTTGGGTTTTTTCTATGCAAGAAGAGTTTGTAGAAACTAGAAGGGGGGGGGGGGGTTGAATAGTTTCTTAAAATTTACTTGTCAAAGAAGGTTTTCAAAATTCCTTTTCAAAAACTTAGACTTGAGTGATTATGTAAAACCTTCTTATACACAATATAAACAAGGTATAGTGCAACTAAACTAATAATCACAAGTATAAAGAATAATGAATGTAAAGAGATAAGGGAAAGAAAGATCAAACCAAACACCAAGGATTTATAGTGGTTCGGCAACGAAGCTCACTCCTCGTCCCTACTCACTCATCGAGTACTCCTTACTCGAGAGTTCACTAATCATAAAGCTCCTTAAGGTGGATAAACCGTACACAATGTTGCTTATCCAATTTCCGACTCTAGGCTAAAAGTCGAGCCCTAATCTTAGCTAGGACCAATCTAGACTAGTATACTTTAAGGACCAAGTATAAACCTCAGTACATACACAACTTCCAAATAGACACAACTACTTGGATCGTCACAACAATGACACAACAATGAATAAATAAGATTTGATCTTTAATGGATCTTTGAGGTACACAACACTTCAAGGATGAAAGTGTTCTTCTCTTTTCACTTAAAGAGTAAGAGATAAGAGAAGAAAGATTCACTTCTAAACAAGTAGTAATCAAACAAATGACCAAGGATTTAAGTGATTTTAGAAGTATGAAAGAATCTGGAATTATATGTGCAAAAGAGGTGAAGGGAAAATCTGAGAATGGTCCACTATTTATAAGACAAGGCTCCAACTGCTATATCTGCCCGCGGTTCTTTATTGCAGCCCGCGGTCCCTTATCGATAAGGAACCACATAGCCACTTAAGGAACCGACAGAGTAGACTCCGCTCCTTTTTGTCTTTTAGTGGTATGGTTCGAATCTGGTGAGTAAAATATTCTGAAAGGATATTCCAAACCGAGAATATGCCATTTTCAAATTTTTAAATATTTAATTTAATAAAACATTTTGTTAAAAATAAAGTTTAATAAAAACTTGTCATACTTAATAAAAAGTGAGTTTTAAGAAAAGATTAAATCCTTGATCACTTAATTAGGATGACTACTTGTTTGTACATACATTAAGTGATAATGGTTGAAATGAAAAATACTTGAACTTAAGAATTCGTTTTTCGTTGTTTTTGTAAATGCTTGTTTTTACATATTTTCGTAATCAAAACAAAGCGAGACCAAAAAATGCAACTAACGTTTTTAGGCATCATTGCATTAAAAATCTCTCCTTTTTTTATTTCGACAATACATAAACTCAATCATATGGAAAACAAGATTTTCGAAGACGAGTTTATATCACTTCTCCCCCTTTGTCGAAGCAAAAAGGTTGAAAAAGTCTTTGTAGAAGAGAAGAATCGGACTTTGCAAATGCTCCCCCTTGGTGCTTACTCCCCCTTGCTTGGGGAACCAAGGAATCGAAATATGGTGACAAGCTACATAGAAGAGTTAGTAGAAGAGAAGAGACACCCAACAAGACATAGCAAAGGTCACAAAAAAATAAAAGAGAAGAGACCAAGATCCAAGATAAGTCATGTTAAAAGGAAAAACATGAATAAAAGATACAAGGAAACAAAACATACAAAGATGTATGTAAAAATAAAACAAGCCAAAAGCATAAATCTAATCCTAGTTAAACTAGAACTCTAAGATTTGCTTGAACTAGATGTCTTGAAGATAAGCAACCAATGCTTAGATAAAAGACAAGGTAGTGGCGAAAGGAGGTGGTGGTGGTGGCTTGGTAGTGATCTCATAGTCATAGTGAAGAGGAGGTTTGACTAAGAGACTTTTGATGTAATTCAACTCCTCATAGATATGAGCCATAACAAGATGTTGATATTGACAACAATGACAATATGTTCCATGATGCATGACATTATCATGTGAAGGAGGAATAACACTAAAGGGTAGAGGTGGAAGAAAACAAGTTACATAATCAACATTCTTAGAAGAAGAATAAATGTGGTTTTGAGTGTTCTTGGGTGAATTGGGATTGAAAGCAATTGGAGAAAATGGAGGAGAATCAAGGATTTCATTTGGTGAATAAGACATTTTGATTTGAGAAAGGATACAAAATGCTTAGGGTTAAATAGAGAAAGCTCAAGATATTTTGAGGGTGGTCAAAGGGTTGAAACAAATATTCCAAAAAGTGTTGGAACAAATTTGAATGAACCCTTCTCTATCTAATTCATTACTTGTACATGTATGATAATATGTTTGAATTCCTATCTCGACTATTTGTTTCGAGAAACTAACTTTCTTTTGTAGGAATTATGTTAAACACTTTGCTTGATCTTATGGGCATAAATCAAGGGCGAGTACCATGTAACTCAATAAAATTGTTCAAACTATTTACATGTCTCTTTCACTTGTAAAAATGTGTAATTCATACAGTCCTATGTTGGGCTATCTCATGTGAATATATCTACTCCATCTATCTTTCTAACCCTTTTCTTGTAGGATTATCATAATCTATGTTCCTGGTTCTCTAAATTAGGAGGAGTATGAACCGAGGAGGAGACAATGGAAAAATATTTGATATCTATAATGCTTTCTCATGATGTTTCAATATTTCCCCCAAATCTTTTTCATTTACCATTCCCTTTTTATTTTGACAAAAAGGGGGAAAAGAGAAATAAGCTCATATTTATAACAACTTATATGTTGATGTAGATACCAACTAAAAATAAGTTCATGTTTTGTCTTCAACACAAAGGGATATTGTAAATGCAAATATCGCACTAAAATGATGTTTACGTTTTAACCATACTTAACATTTTGTTAATTACAAGACATCAAACATATTTTTATGTTTGAATTACAAGCAACATTTAAGTCTTTTAAATCCATGAACTTATATTCTGAAACCTTTTATAAAAGTTTATACAACTTATATAACTTAAGTAAACAAATAAAAATGGACAAAATGTTGACTTTTACCTCTTCCATCAGAATATAAAGTCAAACAAGGATAAATACATTGTTCGCTATGATATTGGACAAATATTTATGATGCAACAAAAGTCAGACATGGCAGAACCGGGCGGAACCCTAGGTAAGGGGGCTGGTAGGTTTCGTGTCTGTCAGATGTTGTGCCTATAAATACCAAGCTTTGTCCAAGCTTAATCTTCACCCCTCTTCTATACTTTCTCTCTAATCTCTCTACATATACATATATATATATATATATATATATATATATATATATATATATATATATATATATATATATATATATATATATATATATATATATATATATATATATATATATATATATATATATATATATATATATATATATATATATATATATATATATATATATATATATATATAACTCTCTAACCTCAATTTTGTCTATTCTCTTGTCTCTTGTGATTTAGATATTTGCACATTCCAAAATCGATTACGAGAAATCTCTATTCTAAGCTTTGATCCTTCAAGGATTCACTTTGTGTGAATGTGTTAAGTGTTACCTACACAATCACCATTGTTGTACCAATTCTTCTACCTACTTTTGTAATAGTGTGGTTGATATTGTAAACCACAAGTATATAGTGTATAAGGCGTTGTTGTGCCTTTGTAAGGAACAATACATCTTAGCTTAGGTGTCTTTAAAGATTGTAAACTGAAGTGTGAAGTTTCTCCACCGGTGTAAAGGAGATTCGTTTAATAGTGAAGTAGAACTCTCGAGTGGATACTCGAGGAGTGGAAGTAGGGGTAAGATAAGTGAGATCTTTCTAGGCCGAACCACTATAAATCATTGTGTATTGTGGTTTGTTTCTTTCTTACTTCACATCTATTACTTTTTTAATCACACTTCATATATATCTATAAAGAATCACGAAAAAGTTTCAAAGTAATTAAAACTAATTGATAAAAACTATTCAACCCCCCTTCTAATTTTCTACACTATTATTTGTAACCACTCCTCATTTTATATGGAAATTGAGCATCCCATTGGCCGTGGAAGGAACAACTTGGATTTCTCTTATCCCCACCCTTCTAATAATTCCATTGTACGACGATGGTGATCTCACTATCATCAAGTTCATCAATGCCCTTATTGAGTGTTCTATGTCCCCGATTGTTACCAACAACCTCAACTGCCCTAACGGCCATATGACTTCACCACTGAAGTCGGTTAGCGGCGTTCTCGCTGGAACGATTTAGCTTTTAACTTAAGGTCAGAGTCGGTTGAAGCAGTACTCATACAGTACTTTGGATCCAGAGTCCCCATTCACATACATGTTGTTAATACAAATAATGTCGTAAAAATGTTATATATATTTTTCGACTTCTCGACGTTTTGATTATTACAAAATGAAAAAAATTTCTATATAGAATTAAACATAAGCAAAGTTTTAGTCACTAATATGTATTTCAGCATAATCACCTAAGGTATGTACAAACAATTTATATACTTGCAAAGTGATCAAAGGAAAAACAAGTCTTTTATAAACTAACATTTTATAAAATATATAAAAAGTGTATAAAATGTTACAGAAAAAATTCTAAATTAAATAAAATGCTTTAGTTAAAATATAAATTTGAATTTCAAAATTTCCCCCTTTCAACTGATGAAAACCTAGACCAGATAATACATTCACCACTAAAAGACAAAAGGGAACGTATAGTCTAAGGCGATATGCTAGACTAGGCAACAGGTGCACTAAGCTAAGTGCATCGGCTGCGTTGCTTAGTGCACCGGCATGGCTCCTCGGGTGGGTCTCTCAATATAAATAACCTGTAAACTTGGCCAAATACCTCTTAAAAACTAGAAAGCTCACTATCTAAACATTTCCTTCTAATTATTTCTTCATTTGATCATATAGCTTGTATAAATTTGTTTACAAGTGATCCAATTCTTAGACTTTCATTATGAGAAAGAGAAGAATACTTGTGATTCATTTAAAGATCAAGTATTAAAGTATAGTGTTCATTGTTGTAGATCATTCACTTGTATAATTATGAATGATCTTGTGAGATATTGTAGTGTAGATATTTGTGTTACCGTTTTCCTATTCATTCTCTGTCACGGCTATATCATGTAGATGGTCGTGGCCTTGTCTTTTGTTGGAGCCTCATTTTCCTGCCTTTTGTTAGTCTTTACCATATTTTATTTCTTTAATTAGATGTGAGAGCTTGTTGCTCGCACTAATTCTTCAATTTTTTTAAGTACACACATTCGTCCATGCTATGTACCGTATCTCTTTGTAAGTCGCAAAATTTGCTACTACTTTTGTCCACCAGATTCACCATCGGATGTGGTGCTTTGAACATTCCTGCTTCAGCCGCGAGGATTTCCTTGGGGGTTTTGGTTAGAAGAGTGAACCTATTAGACCCTCGTCCTTCCCTCTACTGGCGATGAAAGTCAGGCTTTCGGTTGAGCGCCTGTCTCCTGGACGGATCTTAAGGTTTCAAAGATGATTGACCCTTCTTTTTGGATGCGGAGGCAATTTCCCCTCGTATGAAGGTCAAGGTGATGCTCATCATTTACTCCATGATTTTTTGGACGTGATCGTTCAGACGCGTTGTTAATTTGAGGTATTAACTCAGTGCATGAATCCATAGATCTGGATATGTTCAGGATCCCCCTTCAGGTGTCTGCTCTCAACTTTGAAGCGCTCCATCAATTCTTCAATGGGTTCCTCATCTTTATACTTGATATAATGGATCTCCAGTAGACCCTTAATATACTTCTTTTGTTGCATATCTTCAAACCACACTCTTATAGACCCTAATAGGGTAGAGTTGAACAAATAACACCACGTACGCATTGTTAATCGCTCTACCTTGGTCGCGTCTTGAAAACCTTTCAAGTGATCCTCGGGGTCTCCAGTCTCATAATAATTTTTTATGTTGTTTGACATCCACGTCTTTTTCGCGCATTCAAATGTACGGGTTCGAGATATGAATGGGCCAACTTCCTCGCAAAGCCACGGTCGTGACAGATGGTCTTCACTGCCACTTGGCTTTCTCTTTTTGATATATACTTCCAATCCTCCTATCATTGCTTCTATTTTTTGAGATGCGGGATGATGTAGGGTTTTTACCCCTTTAGGAAAAGGAAGGCAAAAGCGGTAAGTATTAAGTGTACGTTTAGGAAAACGTAAACACTTATGACCCTTAAGTGGGGATCGTTCTCTCGAGGAGGAACGTGTGTTGTGTAATGAATGATGATTAATGTTTGTGATTATTAACAAGAAGAAAAGAGAATAGAAATGAGAAAGGAAAGAAAAGACGGTTACGAAGACGGATCGACTAAGACGAAAACGCGTTCACGTAAAACCTTTTAAGACGGTTAAAAATTAAATTAATTCTAGAAAATAAATGAAAAGTCCTAAAAATATTTGGAAAGTTACAAAATTCCTAATTTAGTGTCTACAATCTAGGAAAAATGAAAAAAGTAGAAAAAACAAACTTTCTATTTTTAATAATAAAATAATAATAAAATAATCAAAAAAATAAAAAGTTTATAAATAAATTCTAAAAGATCACCAAAAATCCTAAATAATGTAACTAAGACAAAAATGAAATTAAAAGTTCCTAAAACCTTTTTATTAATTTTATATTAAATTTTAAAGTTGCTAAAAAAACCTAAAATCAAATAAAATTAAAAATAAGACTTTTTGAAAACTTTTTGTAATGTAAACCTCAAAAATATAAATCAAAACCTAAAAACTATTTTTCTAAAAATTAAAACCTATTTTAGCTATTTTTAAACTAATTATCTAAATATGGCCAAAGAAAAATAATAAAAATTAAATAAATAAAGAGAAAAATCGAATTTTTAGCCAGAAAAGTCCTAAGCTACAAGCTAATCCTAGGAAAAATAACACTTGGCCAAAAAGCTTAGACAATAAGCTTAAATAAGCTTATTAAGCTACGACCTGAATTAAATAAGCCCAAACAAAAACGTCTTAAGTAACTTTTGAAATGAGTCTATAACGTAAAAAACCATCCGGATCACTGGTAAACACGTTACTCCTCCGAAAGGGAGGTCGCGTGTTCGAGCCCAGGCCAGGTGAGTTTTTATTTTTATTTTCTTTTTTTTTTTACTTTTAAAACACAAACCTGTTACTCTTTATAGCTCAAAAACACAAACACAATCCAATGGTTACCAAGATTAAATCAATTCCAAGCCAAAACGTGCCCAGTTGGACTTTTAAGAACACAAAGAACTTTATATGTCTTCACTTGTGCAAATTTACCAAGAGGACTTGGTCTTGTGATTATGTGGATGTTTTTGATGGACAACAAGGAACCCTTGTACTCTGTTGAGTACAAGGAGTCACTAAAAACACAAATCCAGTAAGCCTAAGCACAAAATCACACCAAATTGCACACAATTGAGTTGCTGATATGACTATTAAGGTCTGGTGGGTATTATGCCGATTCAAATGGCACTAAAATGACTTTTAAGCTCCAAGATCTTGCATACAAATCAATGATATGGCATGAAATCAGTAACAAACCTTATAATAACCTAGATTCTAGCTATGATCAAAAGCTCATGGCAAAATTTGCACAAAAACAGGCACAAATGGCAGTGACTGATTTTGCTAACTTTTTCAACTTTTTAACAAGCAAACTGGTTTAAAACTTACCTAAACAGAAAACAAAACTCACAAACAACCTAACAATACCCTAATAAGTGTATAAGACAGATTAAAACACAAGATTAACTTCAACAATCCTATGTTAAACCCTAATCCCAAACACACCTTTAAACTATGAAACTGATTTTTTTCAAAGCAAATCTATTCTTAACCTAACCAAATTAACTTAAAACTGATCTAGCATACATAACAACCTAGAATGAACATAATCCAGCTTTAAAATCAACACTAAAACACTTTTCATGCAAATTCAAGAATCCACATTCCACAATTTGAAAATGAAACAAGAACAAGGAACTACCTTGTGGGACCCACATCCAGGTCCCACGGTGACAGCCAAGTCACCTCCTATAGGCTGGGGCCTATGCTGGACCTTGGACAACAAGATTCAACACAACCTGCCAAGAGAAATAGAAAAAAAAACAAGCACAATGCAAACTGATTTCTTTTTTTTTTCTTAAAACTTTCTTAAAACCTTTTCACAACTTGAACCTTTTTAACCAAATGGATACGTTTTAAAAATCAAGTGTAGAACTCAAAAATCCAAATCCAAATCCACTTTCACTTTTTTGAACCTATGATTTCTGAAATTCAAAACCTTATTTCAAAACCTCCAAAAACACAAAGTGTTTTTGCTTAATTAAAATGGAACTCAGTTCTTAGCTTTCACAACACACACCAACTTTTTAAAATTCAATAAAAGGAATTACTTTATAACATAAACACCAACTTTATAATTTATAAAAAAGGAATTACAAATGTTTAATTGCTAAAAACTGGAATAAGAGCTTAAAATGAGACACATACGTCTCATTTATACTAGCCTATGGACAATTCTAGAAAACTAATAAAAAATTACAATGTGTAAAACCCTAGATATGGAATTCTCTGAAATGCCCTTGGAAAAATCTTCAAGTCTTGGTCAATCTTTGCCCATGTGATATGAGAGTGATGTGCCAGCTGCTTAAATTGATCTTGGACGTTCTTTCAATCTTGGGGACCAAGTAGAAGGATCCTGGATGTTAAATTGGTCGGGTGTTGGGTTTGGGGACGAAAGTGATGGGCAGGGGAGGGTCCCACAAGACACATGGGTGTGTCTTGTGGTGGTTTGATGTGTGGGTTAAGGTGAGATAAAGGTTAATTAGGGATCTGGAAGGATTCAAGTGAAAACCCTTTGGATTAGGGTTAATTGGACCTGGGGTAATTAGGGTTCCAGGGGGATTAAGGGTGTGGGATTAATCTGTTTTGGGAAATAAGAAATTTTAAAAAGTGTTAGGAGGGAAAGTGGTGGGATTTGACCAGGGCTTTGACTTGGTTTATTTAAATAAAACCGGGTATTAAACGTGGGTGGGTTGGGTAAAGGGTTTGGTGATATGGGTGGGTAATGGTGACGTGTAAGGAGAGGATTGGGTGTGTAAGTTTGGGTTTTTGACAGGATTGATCCCCAAGTTTTCCTGTCTTCTTCATTTTGTAAAAACAGCATCAAAACTTCATTCCTTTGTTTTTAAGTTTGCCAAAGTGTCACTTTTGCACAAAAACTTTATAATCTTGAAACAAGGGCCATTAATGCTCATTCTTCATACTTCAAGGGCTGATCTTGTATAGTCTTCAAACTTTAGGGACCCTATTCATAATTTTGAATATTTGAGGGGTATAAAGTGTTAATCTTCAAAAGTTGAGGGACTAAAGTTGACAATCTTCAATTCTTCAAGGGTATTTTTGGAAATTCAAAACTTGGGTCCGGTTCATTGTGCGGCTTCGTTTCCCGTGTTCGTTTTTGAATGATTCTTGTGATCTTTTGCCATTTCCTCAATATCCGTACCTAAAAATACACAAGTAACAAACACGAGCATATATTTGGCAGTTTTAATGATATTTTATGCATTTTAAGCCCGATTTGGACGATGAGACTATGTATAAAAGCAGTCTAATCACTCCCCCATACTAAACCATTGCCGTGCCCTCACGCAATGCTAGAATAAAGTATCATAGCATCTCCAAAATTCATTTTTATTTACTTTATTGGAATGATAAACTAGCTACACTACTACTATTACTACTACTTGTGTTTTAGACATAATGTATGATTTTCATTGCAAAATGGGACGTTTAGGTTCATAGAATAAGAACACGTGAATGCTTCGTTAGAAATAATTTCATCGTCCTTGATTTTCACCCTAATTCCATACCAAGCGTGCAACGAGATCATTGTCATTATAAGTTAGTAATGCTAACACTACTCATATGCCCCAATCACGTACTTATCCTCCCATTATTCCTAAGTTGTATCTCTTATATTTTATGATGTCTTAAATGTTTCACGAGGATACATTGTTGACTTATGCGATAATAGAGATTTAGGTCTAAAAATAGAGTCCTAACGGTGTAACTAAGACCATCAAATCAATAACCCCTCCTAATAGACAACGATGTTAAAAAATTAAGTCAACAAGAAGAATCGATAAACACGGTTTTATAACGGTTTTGAACATGAGACTTATTACCAAGACTTTTATACGCCCCCTAACGGAAGGACCTTATTATCTTTGGTTTACCTCCATCTTTTATTCAACTTCGTCATGAAGCTTTTATTATGACTTCGGTCTTGCCTTGCCTTTTATTATCCGCCTCATCGGTGGTTTTATTAGCCAAAGACATATATCCTCACGCTAAAGCGAATTTTGGATCTTTAAAGCTTCGAAGATTAAGGCTTGATTCACTTTCAATTTTGCATAGATTTTTGGCCTTGTGGGGCTTCAAATTGTTTGCTAGATTTAGGTGAGCACTTGAAATCTTATTATTGGGTGAAGCTTTCGATTATTCGGGTTGCCAATACTTCAAAACCGTGACGCTGGCGATACCTTAATGTCTTCCCAATTTAATTACACGGAAGCTACTAGAAAAGACTAGAAACCCAACAATCCTAACTAAACCGCTAAGTCAATATTTATTAAGCAAAAAATATTTACAAGCGAAGGGAGAATAAGCAAACAACGAGAACACATGAGTTTTTGAAAGAATACGAGTACTCTACGTTTAGCATAGTAACTTATAATTAACTCTATCATTTCCTCATTTAAGAGACTTAGCCTAATGTGTAGTTAAGGAACCAAAGCTAAGTGCTCAACACGCACGGTCGAGTCAAAAATTACTCTTATTCTCGCCATCGGAAAATCTACATTCGTGTCTTCAAACACTTATAAAACATGAGAAATTTTTTAAAATTTGGCCATTTTTAGCCTTATTTGCAACAAAACGATAAACAAAAAGATAAACTTTGGAAAGCGTGAAGGTTTGGCAAGGCAAGTATCTATTCACCCCCCCATACTAAAGTTAAACATTGTCCTCAATGTTTCGAGTCTAGGGGTGCAAACACCCCCATACTAGAGACGTAGTCGAATGCCTAATCTAGCATGGAAAGGGTGTAACCGTTAAATTAATAGCCGTTTATGAAGTGTGCTATAAACCTAAGGTTAGAACATCAAGGATATATCATATGGATATTGAGAAAGTCTTCAAAGCAAACGATCGAGTGCTCTCATAAAACGAACACGAGAGGCTCCAATCGTGAAGATCATGATCTAAAAACCACAATTCACAAACAACCACGGAACAAAGGTTGGAAGGGCACAAATCCCCTCACATTAACTAATTATAAAGCAATAATATGTACATGGATAAGCATGGGTCTCCCCCACGAGGCACCTTGTTTTTGATAACCGAGTCAAAAGCTCGACTCGAATCCCCATAAATGTGATAATTTAGGGATAATCATGGTATGGTCAATTTTTGGTGGGGCTTACATGATAAACAAGGCCCAAAAACAACCGGTATTAAGGACTAAGTCCTTTGATGGTGCAAAATACCAGGATCGAAGATGGCGTTCTCGTTTTCATTGGAAAAACAAATCAACGCCACTACATCGTGTGCCAACAAAAACTCAAAGAGTTTCAAGAAAAGAGATGAGAAATAGAAGGGTGGGACAATGGGTAAGTCTCTAAAAACATGAGCTACTCGAGGTAAACTCGCACCAATCAAATGAAAAGATTTTCCATTTATTGCATCGGTGGAAGACCGAGATTTCCCTTTATAAGCAATTCCAGGATCAAATATCTTGTCCTCGGTGGAGAAAGGGGAGGGAACATATGGTGATTCCCCCACACTAAGTCCACACAAAGCATCGTCAAAAGGAGAAGACGAGCTTGTAGTACTCAATAAACGCGGTGATGACGGAGTTAGAATTGTAGAAAAATCTTTTAAATTCAATTCAAAATCTTTTCCTTTTTCATCTTTTACACTCTCCTTGTGAAAACCCGATTTGATTATGTCAAAAATATTTGATGTATCTAAAGCAATGTTAGTCACACTAAAAATTCTCACATTTTGAAATCTTTTTGGTTTAGGTGGTGGTAAGTTTTCAAATCTTTTGTCAACAAAGAAAACTCCCCATCGGGATCAACGTATCCATCATCCGAAGAATCACTCGAGATTGGAATTGTAGGCTTAACACTCTTAACCTCCACTGGCGGAGGGGACGAAACTTCATTTTTCTCAACAACTCCTAAAACTCTATTGGAAATCTTTTTGCAAATGTTTTTGATGGGATTGACATTATACAAAGATGTGATAGAATACACATGAGAAAGTGTGGAGTTTTGGGTTGCATTAATGACGAGTTCTTCCTCATTGAAACGAAGAGTGATTTTCCTTGCATGCACATCGATAAGTGCTCTCGAGGTATCCAAAAAAGATCGACCTAAAATTAACGGAACTTTAGGATCGATAGGAATGTCAACAACAATAAAGTCTACAGGATAGTAGAACTTTCCAACTTTCACAAAGACGTCCTCGGCAACTCCACAAGCTAGAATCATAGAATGATCGGCCATCTCGATTGACATTCTTGAAGGAGTGAGATTGGGAAGATTGAGCGATTTAAAAATCTCAAGAGGCATCAAATTAATACTAGGACCAAGATCGGCCAAGGCGTAGCATTCTTCCATGTCTTGGATAGCACATGGGATTAAAAACTTTCCAGGATCACCGACTTTTTGAGGTATGCGGCTTAGAAAAACCGATGAACAACTAGACGATTTTTGCAATTTCTCTTTGTTATTCAACATACTTTTGAAGTTCGCGGCAAATAGAGGCATCATGACTAAGGCGTCGGCAAAACTTATATTGAAATGCAAGTCACAAAACATTTTCATAAAGAGTTCAAGTTGATAATTATTTCGTTCTTGTGCCTTTTCCTTGTCTCGTCTTGAAGGGTAGGGTAAAGGTGGTGTGGGTTGGGGCATAGTAGGCATAGGCATCGGCCTTGGAATCTCGGGTTCCATGATTGGTATTGGTTCAACCGTAGGTGTGGTTTGAGCGGTACTTCGTGGGCTTTGAATTTGCTCCTTTTCAACCACAACCTCGGGTTCTTTCTCTTTTTCCTTCTCCATAGAAGTACTTGGACGAGAAATGGGTTCTTTGAAAGTTTTACCACTACGAGTAGTAATAACCTTCAATTCTCCTTTCGGGTTCACGATGGTATCACTAGGAAGACCACCCGAAGAAGAGGGCTTACACATGATAGCTTCAAACATTTTAGCCATTCGGTCTTCAAACTTAGATTGCCTAGCATCCGCTTTAACAATTCTTGCTTAATCTCATGTTGACCTTGCTCCATTTTTTGTTGATTTTGTTGGAGACGTGTGACATTTCCTTCCATTTTATTAGCATGAGTTTTAAGATCATTAGCAAGTTCGTTTTTAAGCTCGTTTTTCAACTCGGACCTTAAGCTAACCATTTCACGTTGCATATTGTCAAACTTAGCATCATTAGCCTTAGCATAATTCAAAAGTTCTCCTTGAAGATTTTTGGTGTGATCATTTTGAAAACCTTGAGTAGAAGTTTGAAAATCACGGTTTTGGTTTTGATTTAAAATTTGCCCATTTCCACTTTGATAATTACCCTTGTTATAATTCCTTTGATTTCCTTGGTAATTTCCACCTTGGTTGTTGTTTCGATAGTTATTAGCATTTTGATTTTGTGGAGCTTGATTTTGGCGGGAACCTTGACCGATTTGGTTATAAGTTCCCGTGGCTACATAAGCACTCGAAGTGTTACCATCCGCGGTAATGCACTCGGAAAGATCATGAGCTCCACCACACGACAAACAACTTTTAGAAACCGCTTTAACCGAAGCGGAATTCGAAGCTTCTTGAGCTTTCCAATGGGACATAAGAGTCGAAAACCTATCGAAAAACCGATTCTCTTCATTTGCTTCGTCTTGCAAGGCATTGATACTACGAGACGATGATGAGCCCATTTTGGCAACACTCGGTGTGTTACGAGGGCTATAAACTTTAGACCTATTCTCAATTATGACCAAATCTTCTTCAACCGTTTTACACAAAAAATTACCACCAGCGGCGGCATTCAAATAATCTCTTTCATGATCATTAAGTCCATTGTAAAACGTGTCTATTTGGTGCAAGTCGGAAAAACCGTGATGAGGACATTCATGTAACATCTCCTTAAACCTATTCCAAGCCGTAGAAAAACTTTCATTTGATTCTTGTGAAAATTTAGAAATCTCATTTTTCAAATGCTTAGTCTTAGAGGGCGGAAAAAATTGGTTCACAAATTTTGAAACGAGATCCTTCCACGTCAATATAGAATTGGGTGGCTCTTTCTCTAACCAAATTTTAGCGGGCCCCGCTAAGGAATACGGAAAAAGCATCATCTTAATCGAGTCATTCGAGACATCCTTGAATTTGCACGTGGCGGTAAGACGATTAAATTGGCGGATATGGTTGTGGGGATTGTCCTTCTCATCACCACAGAATTTGTTGTTTTGGATCATCGACAACAAACCCGTTTTCACCTCAAAATTCTCCGCAAGGATAGCGGGAATCACAATAGCTTCTCCATAACCCTCGGTGGGTGCTTGAAGTAACTCCATCATAGTTCGATTCGCCATGGTTGGTGCTTCTCGTACAATGGGTTCGTCAATAGGAGACTCCTCACTAGAATGAGTTGGAGTGGGAGTTTTGTTCTTTCGTCTACGTGTACGTTTTGCTTGATTACGAGTTAGCATAAACGTCACGTACAACGTGGAGACGAGCAAAGAAGATTCTTTTTGGTATTTTGTATTTTTCAATTTTTTTTTGTGGTTTTTGATGGTATTAACTTTTTTTGGAAATTGGTGAAATGTATTAAGTAGACAAAAATCTACAAATCTCCTCCTTAATCAAATCTCTTGATTAAAGAAGCCTCAAGGAATGAAAACGATCACGTGAAGTGAACGCCTTCGATGACTTTAGAACGATGGTGGAACACCAAATCGTTCAAGAGGGTTTAATCAATAGAAACCAAGAAAATATATATGATATGTAATAATACTTTGGGCGGCAAAACCCTCGATTGGCTCTCAAAATCAAATACCCACAAGCAAGCGGAGGAAACGAGGCGGCGCGAAGCACTTAAGAGCCTTTTTTCCTTTAGGTCGTGAAATACAACCGCCTTATACCCACCTTATAGTTTGTATTATCAAAATCAAGCTTCACGAAAGTATTTATCTATTTTTGCCTTTTTTCTTTGGTTTGAGATTCGAATACAATGATTGGGTAATGACCTCCCAAGTCAAGGTTGTGATTGCTCACGTATTTGGAGTACTTGTGAATTTATTGTTCTACATATACAATATAGTAATAGTATTCACACAAAAACCGAAAAACGATAATACGTATTAGTAGAGTGCTACTAATACAAATACTATTATGGCTAATAAAAAAAACAACAATGTTCAATCAAAACACAACACGCCTCCCCTGTAGCGGCGCCAAAATTGATGTAGGGTTTTTACCCCTTTAGGAAAAGGAAGGCAAAAGCGGTAAGTATTAAGTGTACGTTTAGGAAAACGTAAACACTTATGACCCTTAAGTGGGGATCGTTCTCTCGAGGAGGCACGTGTGTTGTGTAATGAATGATGATTAATGTTTGTGATTATTAACAAGAAGAAAAGAGAATAGAAATGAGAAAGGAAAGAAAAGACGGTTACGAAGACGGATCGAGCTAAGACGAAAACGCGTTCACGTAAAACCGTAAAAACTACAAAATTTAAAATTTTAACCTAAAAATTCCTAAAAATTACTAAAAATCCACAATAAAATATTATGAGTTTACAAAAACTCAAAACTTGCTAAAACCTTTTAATTAATTAAATAATGACTTTTTAACGCTAATTAAAACCCAAAAAATCACAATTAATTATTAAAAAGCCCTACACAAGATCTTATAGTTTGTAAACCTCAAAAATGACCTAATTAAGCTAAAAACTATTTTTAAAAATTCTAAAACCTAATAAAACTATTTTTATACACTTAAAAACTATTAAAATCTATTAAAAATTAAATTAATTCTAGAAAATAAATGAAAAGTCCTAAAAATATTTGGAAAGTTACAAAATTCTTAATTTAGTGTCTACAATCTAGGAAAAATGAAAAAAGTAGAAAAACAAACTTTCTATTTTTAATAATAAAATAATAATAAAATAATCAAAAAAATAAAAAGTTTATAAATAAATTCTAAAAAATCACCAAAAATCCTAAATAATGTAACTAAGACAAAAATGAAATTAGAAGTTCCTAAAACCTTTTTATTAATTTTATATTAAATTTTAAAGTTGCTAAAAAAACCTAAAATCAAATAAAATTAAAAATAAGACTTTTTGAAAACTTTTTGTAATGTAAACCTCAAAAATATAAATCAAAACCTAAAAACTATTTTTCTAAAAATTAAAACCTATTTTAGCTATTTTTAAACTAATTATCTAAATACGGCCAAAGAAAAATAATAAAAATTAAATAAATAAAGAGAAAAATCGAATTTTTAGCCAGAAAAGTCCTAAGCTACAAGCTAATCCTAGGAAAAATAACACTTGGCCAAAAAGCTTAGACAATAAGCTTATTAAGCTACGACCTGAATTAAATAAGCCCAAACAAAAACGTCTTAAGTAACTTTTGAAATGAGTCTATAACGTAAAAAACCATCCGGATCACTGGTAAACACGTTACTCCTCCGAAAGGGAGGTCGCGTGTTCGAGCCCAGGCCAGGTGAGTTTTTTTTTTTTTTTTTTTTTTTTACTTTTAAAACACAAACCTGTTACTCTTTATAGCTCAAAAACACAAACACAATCCAATGGTTACCAAGATTAAATCAATTCCAAGCCAAAACGTGCCCAGTTGGACTTTTAAGAACACAAAGAACTTTATATGTCTTCACTTGTGCAAATTTACCAAGAGGACTTGGTCTTGTGATTATGTGGATGTTTTTGATGGACAACAAGGCACCCTTGTACTCTGTTGAGTACAAGGAGTCACTAAAAACACAAATCCAGTAAGCCTAAGCACAAAATCACACCAAATTGCACACAATTGAGTTGCTGATATGACTATTAAGGTCTGGTGGGTATTATGCCGATTCAAATGGCACTAAAATGACTTTTAAGCTCCAAGATCTTGCATACAAATCAATGATATGGCATGAAATCAGTAACAAACCTTATAACAACCTAGATTCTAGCTGTGATCAAAAGCTCATGGAAAAATTTGCACAAAAACAGGCACAAATGGCAGTGACTGATTTTGCTAACTTTTTCAACTTTTTAACAAGCAAACTGGTTTAAAACTTACCTAAACAGAAAACAAAACTCACAAACAACCTAACAATACCCTAATAAGTGTATAAGACAGATTAAAACACAAGATTAACTTCAACAATCCTATGTTAAACCCTAATCCCAAACACACCTTTAAACTATGAAACTGATTTTTTTTCAAAGCAAATCTATTCTTAACCTAACCAAATTAACTTAAAACTGATCTAGCATACATAACAACCTAGAATGAACATAATCCAGCTTTAAAATCAACACTAAAACACTTTTCATGCAAATTCAAGAATCCACATTCCACAATTTGAAAATGAAACAAGAACAAGGAACTACCTTGTGGGACCCACATCCAGGTCCCACAGTGACAGCCAAGTCACCTCCTATAGGCTGGGGCCTATGCTGGACCTTGGACAACAAGATTCAACACAACCTGCTAAGAGAAATAGAAAAAAAACAAGCACAATGCAAACTGATTTCTTTTTTTTCTTCTTAAAACTCTCTTAAAACCTTTTCACAACTTGAACCTTTTTAACCAAATGGATACGTTTTAAAAATCAAGTGTAGAACTCAAAAATCCAAATCCAAATCCACTTTCACTTTTTTGAACCTATGATTTCTGAAATTCAAAACCTTATTTCAAAACCTCCAAAAACACAAAGTGTTTTTGATAAATTAAAATGGAACTCAGTTTTTAGCTTTCACAACACACACCAACTTTTTAAAATTCAATAAAAGGAATTACTTTATAACATAAACACCAACTTTATAATTTATAAAAAAGGAATTACAAATGTTTAATTGCTAAAAACTGGAACAAGAGCTTAAAATGAGACACATACGTCTCATTTATACTAGCCTATGGAGAATTCTAGAAAACTAATAAAAAATTACAATGTGTAAAACCCTAGATATGGAATTCTCTGAAATGCCCTTGGAAAAATCTTCAAGTCTTGGTCAATCTTTGCCCATGTGATATGAGAGTGATGTGCCAGCTGCTTAAATTGATCTTGGACGTTCTTTCAATCTTGGGGACCAAGTAGAAGGATCCTGGATGTTAAATTGGTCGGGTGTTGGGTTTGGGGACGAAAGTGATGGGCAGGGGAGGGTCCCACAAGACACATGGGTGTGTCTTGTGGTGGTTTGATGTGTGGGTTAAGGTGAGATAAAGTTTAATTAGGGATCTGGAAGGATTCAAGTGAAAACCCTTTGGATTAGGGTTAATTGGACCTGGGGTAATTAGGGTTCCAGGGGGATTAAGGGTGTGGGATTAATCTGTTTTGGGAAATAAGAAATTTTAAAAAGTGTTAGGAGGGAAAGTGGTGGGATTTGACCAGGGCTTTGACTTGGTTTATTTAAATAAAACCGGGTATTAAACGTGGGTGGGTTGGGTAAAGGGTTTGGTGATATGGGTGGGTAATGGTGACGTGTAAGGAGAGGATTGGGTGTGTAAGTTTGGGTGTTTGACAGGATTGATCCCCAAGTTTTCTTGTCTTCTTCATTTTGTAAAAACAGCATCAAAACTTCATTCCTTTGTTTTTAAGTTTGCCAAAGTGTCACTTTTGGCACAAAAACTTTATAATCTTGAAACAAGGGCCATTAATGCTCATTCTTCATACTTCAAGGGCTGATCTTGTATAGTCTTCAAACTTTAGGGACCCTATTCATAATTTTGAATATTTGAGGGGTATAAAGTGTTAATCTTCAAAAGTTGAGGGACTAAAGTTGACAATCTTCAATTCTTCAAGGGTATTTTTGGAAATTCAAAACTTGGGCCCGGTTCATTGTGCGGCTTCGTTTCCCGTGTTCGTTTTTGAATGATTCTTGTGATCTTTTGCCATTTCCTCAATATCCGTACCTAAAAATACACAAGTAACAAACACGAGCATATATTTGGCAGTTTTAATGATATTTTATGCATTTTAAGCCCGATTTGGACGATGAGACTGCTGAGACTATGTATTAAAGCAGTCTCATCACGGGAAAACATGGATAGGTCTTCCCGAGATCACTTCTGTTAGAACGAATCGGCCTCGTCACTCGACCTTCATCTGCTAAAGGACCGGTCACAGCTACGGGAACGATCCTGTGATTTTCTCCAGCTATGCTCTGACCCTAAACCAAACGAACATATTGTCTTAATTAGGAATTACAAATGAACGAACGAATAACTCTTGATATGTTATTCAACAAACGGATGAATATCGCTTAATATGTTATTCAAACAAATGAACGAATAACTCTTAATATGTTATTCAACAAACGAATGAATAACTCTTAATATTATATTTAACCAAATTCAAATGACCCACTTATTTGATAAAGATTACGATCTAAATTCAAATTTATTATCCGTATCAAACAAATTCAAATTAATTAAATAATTTGACGAACGGGCTCAAATTCAAAATCACCAAATAAGATTTACGGCCCAAACAACGAACAATAAAACATGATTCAAACAAGGCAAATGCTGACGGGTTCAAACGAACAGTCAAACGTTGATCGGCAAATTCAAACATGGTCAACCAAACAAAAATATTGTCCCAAACGATCTTCACCAAAGACTATCAAATTCGCGCAACTAACTTCAAAAGCCCGAAGAACAAAGATCCAAATTTTTATACTAACAAATTCGAAACAATCAAACAAATTCTAAACAACCCGATTCATACCAAATCTTCAAAACTAAATCAATTTTTAAATCAAACAATCCGAAAATCAAATCATGGCCCAAATCAAACCAAAATTTCGAAACAAATCAGTACTATAACAATATTATCCAAGTAATGTCCACCAACTTATTTACTGATAATAACCCGATCAAACACACATCAAACTTCATCCAAAACTTGTTCAAAACTAATCGAGCATGTGATACAAACGAACGACTCTCCAATTCCAAACAATTAATTCCAACTAATAAGAATCTTCTAAGACTACACTAAGTGAATTTCTTTTTCAAATCAAAACAAAAACACATCGATCTTTAAAACCAAACCTGTCGAAATTTTCTTTTTCTTCTTCATCACGGATTGATCTATCTCTAATACCACTTGTTGAACAATTCAAATGAACAAAACAAATATAAATTCAAACAAAGGAAGCGAAAACTTTCATTCAATAACATAAATTACAATTTGAAAGCTGCAAAAAAATTAATGTTATTGGCCTCAATTTATAGGGAACTAGTGATCTAAAACTTAACAAAAACTAAACATAAAAAGATAACATAACTTGTAAGACAAACAAGACAAATAACCTAAAATAAACGTACTAAACGAACCCTAAAGTTTATCTCATTTTCCAAAAAATGTTAAAAAAATAATTGTAATCATACATTAAGAAATAGGTGAGCATCAGGTCAAAACCCGATCGAACCAGATCTAGAACTGAAGATAACATAAAGTATGACCCGAAGATCGAACCGAAGTAGATTCGGGCCTATTTCTCAGTTCGATTTGGTTCGTGGTCCGTTTTGCTCACTCCTACTAAGGTGTTGTTTGTCTTTCTAGAGATTTTTAGTCTGAATCTGATTGCCATATCTGAATAATAAGAGGTGAATCTGATTCAAATAAGATTGTTTAATTTTCTTAAATGTTTGAATAATATAATGATTTAAGTTCATTTAGATACTAAACTTTATTTGTACACCAAGGGACTAATCTCCACCTTCTATATCTATTTAAATCCAATAGATAAGATTAAACATAAAATATAATTTCACCCTCTTTTTCAAACATTAATATCTCTTAAATCGTTAATCTTTATGCGAAAAAAACACACCGTTACGAAGAGCATTTAATTATCTTTCTATAGATATCCTATATGATATACTTTTGATAAAAAACATATTCATTTTTTTCACGTTTTTGAAAATTATCATATATGATACTAATATCATATATGATACTAATATCATATATGATGTAACACCAGTATCATATATGATATAACCTGTCATATATGATATAAACCAATATCATATATGATTAACACTGTTATCATATATGATGAGACAGTATTATCATATATGATATTTCACGTAAATTTTAACAAAAACAAAAAAAGAATTTTTTTCTTCAAAAGTATATCATAATGCATATTGGTAGAAAGATATTTAAACCTCGTCGTGATGGTATAATTATTTTTATTTAACACTTAACGGTTTAAAAGATATTTAAATTATAAAAAATAGATTAGAAATAAAATATATTTAACCTCATCCATTAGATGGAAATAAGATGGATGGTGGGGATGAGTCCCCTCATATCCAAAGAAATGTATGGTATCCAAAATAACTCCTCTCTAATATAATTTGTCAATATTTTCAATTTAAAAATAACAAATCAAATTTTATTTGAGTCTGAATAAAGAAAAACATGAATTGTAAAAGAACATGCAACGTACTTCGTTGACCAAGATGTAAAAAGATACACATATTTATTCAAGTTTCAAAATGGCGAGATGAAAAAAAGACCATGAAATTTTTTGATTTGAACAAAATGGTTTCAACGTTTTAAATTTTAATTTTAAAAAAAGCAAAAGTTATTTTGCAAACTTGTTTTTTTAGAAACAAAGGGACACATCCAGACCCTCCATTTGCCTTTCATTCAATGGCATAGATTATTCTAAGATTTAGTTTGATTAACTCTAATTTTCAATCTAAAGTTATTTGTCACTTTTTTTACACAGTTCCGATGTCTTTTCTCCTGCTTCCCTCCAAATATCACTTCACCATCACAATGTATTCCATAACCTAAAACCCACAGGACCTCGCTAACCACAACCGTCACCCACCATCACCCCACATACTTCACCTGAAAGTAGTGTGTCGTCTTATCACCGTCGTTTTGCATCCTCATAGTCGTCGTGCTCCACCGTCGGTCGCAAACTACCGTTGTCGACAATGATGGATTGAAATCGACGACCTCCAATTATTGAGTTAGAAACTGAAGGTATATACTAATTACTTTATTAGTCTGTAAATTAAAAGGTTAATGATCGGTCTTCAGTTTATCCTATTATGAATCTTATTCGTTTGGTTTTGCGTATCCAATGATGAATAATTGAATATCATAACTTTTCTAGTTTTAGGTTTTGTATTAAACGGTTAGTAGCATTAGGGTTTTAGTATATTTCATTTTGGGACAGTGATGGATGGAAGGTGTTCGACGAAAATCCTAAGAGAGAGATGCACATAGCTTGTTGCCTGATGTGATCCTAGGTATGGGAACTTGGGAAGTACATGGCATGTTGCTTGATGCATCATGGAGGTGTCCTTCCTAAATGTCACACCCCGCTATGGCGGAATATGGGGCGCGACGTATGGATATCATCACAACATGGCGTGTCTATAGAGATAACTAAATGAAATAAGAAATGTCATAAAATGGTAACACAAATGTCATAACAATATCTCAACAATGTAGGAGTCTAGGTAAGTAGGTAACAGTCCTACCGCTTACCCGAGACAAACAAATAACATAAACAAAACAAACATATAAGTGTCCAAGTATCACTTATTCAAAATGCAAAAATAAACTAAGAAGGAGCGGGGATATCCTTCTATATGCAATCCTATGCTTCCAAGACTAGTCATTCCAACTTGAAGGCTTAACTATAACTTCACCTGAAAGAGACACTAAATTACGTCAACTATAATGTTGGTGAGAGTCATAGGTTTAGACTCCAACCCCAAAATATAACATTTCAGTACACTAGCTATGAATAACGACATACAAGAACATATAAGACATTTGGACATTGTTCTACTAGCATGCATAACTATTCAGTACTAAGCGCTTATTCTTTCCGTCCCAAGGCTCCAAGCCTTGCATATCCTTCCTTCCATCCATGGCATATTAGGCGCCCATACACCTAACATCCATCCCTAAGACCCAGTCTTGTCCCCAAGGCCCAACCTTGTCCTCCTTAATATCAAGTATACTTAACTATATTAAGTATTTCCACATAGCAGTTCAATGTATAAGTAAACACGTAATTATCGAGACTAACATATAACAACATTCACAACAATTTCATTTAAAAGAACAACTAATGACAGTGTCTGTTCCATCCCATCTGGAAGTAAAAAGATAGCGAAAATGGGACTATGAAAGTCACCTGATTGAGCTTCTCCAAATATCCGCGCACTAGCAAAAAGCTAAACAAATAAATGCACAACATCAAGACCTGAACTAATAACTAAAATGGCTCATCAATCTATGAAGGATATCTAACCCTTTCCCACTTAACAACTTCATTTACATGCCTAATGCATCCCATTACACCCTTCTCTAATGACCTTAACTTATCCACGTTCATAACCTATACCGTTAATATTTTATGCAAAACAGTCCCGATTTTTAGCCCCCAAACTATAAGCCAAACGCCTACCTAAACATACCCATGCTTTTTGTAAATAAAACCTTATTCCTTTAAATGTGTTATCTAACTCTCCTCTTTTTCACCAACCTTAAAGCTACTAATAAAGCCTCGATATACATATATATACTTTTGTCTATCCGGATTTTACTAATTTTGAACATATAAAAAGTTTGTTATGATCAGAGGGTCTTCCACTATCCCAATTTATTATACCTCTTTCAGATGTCTTATATAACATATAAAATAACTATCATATTCTTTTGAAAGTCCAATTATACTCCTAAGTTCCCTAACCATCTTAAAACATTCATTTAAACCCGACTGATTTCAAAACTGTTTTGACATTCGACTGTTGTAACCTGTTTTTGACCCACATCCCGACTTCCAATTTAGTCCTCGTTTCTTGCATTCAAAGTACAACTCAAATACCTTTCCAGGGGTACTTGATTCGCATCTTGAAAGTGTCTAGAACTCTAGATATGAATAAAATATTAGACCTAAAATTTTGCCCAGTTTTTTAATTACGAATTTAATTAAACTAACCTAATTAATTACCCATATATTGATTAATTACAAGACCTAATTATTCTAACCATTACTATATCATTAATATACAGATTTTATTATAAATCCTAACTTATATCCATCATATGATGATTAAGAATGAATTAAAATAATTAAATTGAAAATAGATTAAAATTTTTTACCTTTGATTTATGAAAACCAATTTTAGATGAAGAACCCTAATTTCTTGTAATATACCGCGACCCAAAATCTACAGGGGAAAAAATGCATGTTTTGTTTGTGTGTAAAAACATTATATAGTGGTCATTACCCAATCCTAGCCCAACCCACAAACCTTCTTTCCTTTTTTCTTCTCTTTTTCCTTTTCCCTTCTTTGCATCTAAACCAAAAGACCCCCTTATTATTTTATAATTATTTTATTTTATTTTATTTTTATTGTTTATTAATATATTATTAACATTACCTTAGTTTACCTTAATTTATTTAAGCCCCTAAGACCTCCCGAACCTCAAAACCGTAAAACTAGTCAATTTTACGCGTATACCGTAAAAGACGTAAATATATACAGTTTCATAAAACTTTTGGAATATGAAATAAACTATATATTTAAGTCCTAAATGACTTACAACCATCCCGAAAAATATTCCCGTGACTAATTACCTTATCCGAGACCCCAAAATGCTAAACCCGAAATCGTAAAATACGACTTACTATAATACTTATACGTATACGTAAATTACCAAAATGACTTCATTTCATTTCATAGTCACTATAATGTGAGCTCATGATCATGAAATATCCGCTCATCGATTTACTTATGAGTATTCCATACCCATAAACGATGTCCATTCCTTCCCCATTCATATAGAATAAACACATAGACATATAAAACACATTGTCACACATAAAATAACTTATAACTACGACTAAGTGACGAACCCCAAAACCATGGTTGTCACATCACTCCCTCCTAATAGAAATCTTGTCCTCAAGATTTACTCCTTAGGACCTTCATTAACAAATAGACGAGGATACTAGTTCCTCATACCATTCCCTTTCTTTCCCATGTGAACTCCGGTCCACGTTTCGAATTCCACTTAACTTTAACTAACGGTATCTTACTTCTCTTAAGTATATTAACTTCACGATCCATGATCTCCACTGGCTCTTCAACAAAACGAAGGCTTATATCTATGCTAATATCTTCCAATGGTACTTGCAAATCTACTCTCGCTAAGCATTCCCTCTAGTTCGATACATGAAATACATCATGCATACTACCTAAAGTCTTCCAGCCATCCTCAATCCACATACCACTAGCCCGATCCTTTCAAATATTTCAAATGCACTCATGAATCTAAGTGTTAACTTCTCTTTCTTCCCAGGTCACGTCACTTCTAACTTCATCCCACTGATTGTAGTCTTTTTACTACTCTTTAGGAAAAGAGCGTAAATAGCGGTAAGTATCGACGAGTGATTTAGGAAAACCACAAGTAATGACCCACAATCAAATAAGATGAGAGAAAGTTCGTTTCCCAAGGAGGTATGGTGTTGTGAATTAACTTGTATTTATTTGAGATTAATATTGAGAAGAATGGGGATGAGAAGATGAAAAGACGGATACGTTAAAATTAAACTACGACGAAAAAGACGTAAAACCGTGAAAAACTACTCAAATTAAAAATTTATTACTACCAAAAACAAAATATCAAAAAGGCTAAAAACAAGTCTCAAATAATATAAACAAAGATAAAAATCCAACAAAGATATTTTAAAACCTTTTATTAATTAAATAATTAATTTTAAATGCTAATTAAAGCCCTAAAATTAAATTTGACTAATTCAAATGTCTAAAATATGATTTTATTGAATAATCACTTAACTTATATTATTAGAAGACTAAAAAGTAATTTTCTAAAAATTAAAACCTATTAAAACTATTTTTAAAACTCTAATAATGATTAAAAATGATTAAAACCTAATTAAACTTAAAATAATTATAAAAATAAATCTAAAAGTTATAAAAATATTCTAAAAATGGAAATAGTCCTAATTAATGACAAAGAATCTAGAAAAAATGAAAAAGAAAGAAAAATAAAATTTTGAAATTTTAAAAATAAAATATTATTAAAATAATACTAAAAAATAAAAGTTTCTAAAATTAAATCTAAAAATTTTCTAAAAATCCTAAATAATATAACTAAGAGAAAAACACAAATTAGAGCTCCTAAACCTTTTTTAATAATTTTATAAAAATCTTTAAAGTTTATAAAAAACCTTAAAATATTATAAAATTAAAAATAAATGTTTTTGAAACCAAAATTAGATGTAAACCTCAAAAATATATTTTAAAACCTAAAAACTATTTTTCCTAAAAATAAAAACTCTTTTTGGTATTTTTTAATGATTTAATAAGAAACGGGTATTAAATAAATTCTAATAAATAAACTAATAATGGGAAAAATATGGAACCAATTTCTAAAAATCTTAAACTCTATATAAGCCCTAGGAAAAATAAGCTAAAGAAAAGTAGCTTAATAAATAAGCTAGAAAAGTGGTAAAAAGCTACGGCTTATTTAGAATAAGACAAAGAGAATAGTGGTTAAGTAAATTAACCTTGCACCCTTGGTCAGTAAAAGACCCAAGGGCGCAATGGTTAAGTTGTTGGTGTGTGGGAGTGGTGACGGGGGTTCGAATCTATGCAACCCCTTTTTACTCTTTTTTTTTTTATTTTTTATTTTTTTAACTTTCTAACCAAACTATTAACTTGTTAAGCTCAATAACACAATCCAGTTATACTTTTTGACAAGAATGATTAAAATTAATCACAAAACGTGGCCTGATTGATTTCTGATGAACACTCAAGTGTGAGTGCACACTTGTGCACACCTTGATGCCAAGAGGAGCTTGACAATTGCTTCTTTGATGCTTATTATTGGAACATTAAGGCACCCTTGTGCTTATTTAAGCACAAGGAGTCAATATAAATCAGCAAAGAACACTTAGCAAGCAAAAATCAATAACCAAAGCACATAAAGCCCTATGCAAAGTTTCTGATGTATAGCAGGCAGGTCTGGGAGCTTATATGCTTCAAGCTTGCTAACTAGTAAACTTTAAATGCTCAATTTTTGCACACACAGTCACAATATGATACTCAAGCAATACCAAACCTAAGAACACCCTATACTTAGCAGGTTTGCAAGATCAATCACCAAAAAAATGAAGAAAATTAAGCAGATAGGAGATTATGCAAGTTTTAGCTTACTTTTTCCTTTTAAACTTCCCAAACTTATTCAAATCTTGTCCCAAACTGATTAACTACTTACTACTAACCTATCTTAACCTTTTTTAAAGACTCTAACACTTTTTTTAAAGCATGAATCAAATTATATGTCCTGCTAAAACCTAATGCCAAACAGCCTTTTAAATTTGAAAAACCAACTTTTATCTAATCAAAACACCATAAAACTTAATCAAACTGTTCCAATTAGCATCCAGTATGTATACCAACACAAATGAATACTAATCATGCAATTTAAACACACTTAATCACCAAATCAAACCAGATCACATGAACACTTATTTTTCTGAAATTTGAACAAGGAAAAAGGTTTATACCTTAGGGCTTTACATCCAAAGCCCTAGAGGATGTAAATCCTCCTCCCTACCAGCCCGGGCTGGTGCAGAACTGAATCAACACCTTCTTCACCTGCTTGAACACAAAATCAAAGAAAAACACACCAATATACAAGCTATATATAATCTGTTTTCTTTTCTTTTCTTTCTAAAACCTTCCAAAACTCTTTTCAACCTTCTAAAAACGTTTTTTAAACTCTATAACACCTAACAATTGAACTCTTAACACCACAAACCTTGAATCAAAAGCTTCCCAAAATTTCTTTCAATTTTCAGAAAACCTTGAAACAACTTTGAAACTCAAACTTACTTCACCAAAATAACAATGGAACTCAGAATCAATTTCCCTCACAACACACAATCTTTTAAAAACAATAAAAAAGGAATTATACTTGAATTATTCAAAAACCAAACTTTTTATTTCTTTAAAAAGGAATTACAAGTGAGAGATTTGAAACTGGAACAAAGGGGTCATCACAGGTTGATGCCTCCTTTTATAGTACTCTAATGAACATTCTAGGAGCTTAAAACATAAACCCTAATCATAAGAAAATCCCAAATATGCCCTTGAACGGTTTTGAGTGGTGAGCTGTCCTTTTTGATCTCCACTGTTTAATTTTGCGTTGAGAGTAAGCCTTTCATCTTGGACGTTCATTTGGGACACGTCAGAGAACTTGGGGACTAAGGTATGATGTGATTGGCTGAGAGGGAATTGGGGGTGGGGTCCTCAAGTGGTGGGATTGGGGTTTTTAGGAGTGGGAAGGCTTTCTGCACATGTGAATCACTCGTGTGTGGGTTTAATTGAATTTTACCCAAGGGAAGGTCGGGGTAATTTCTGGGCTGTAAGAATGATAAACAGTAAACCATTTAGATACGAAAATGGGGGAAACACATGTGTTTGGCGCAATTCTGGTTTGAATCTTTCAACTTGGCACTTTAAGTCCTTGTCTTTTGAATTTTTTGGCATTAAACGTTTTTCAGCCCTAAACTTGATCTTCCTTTGTAAATAAGTTTGGACTTTTTACAATTTTGGCACAAGACTTTGTAAAAAGCTTATCAAGGGTTGATTTTGCCATGTTTTGATTTTTCAAGGGCTGCTCTTGGACAATGTTGATCTTCAAAGGTCTTCAATGTGTATTTCACTTTATGAGGGACCATAATTGGCAATTTGAATTTGTTGAGGGACTATTCTTGCCATTTCTTCAAAGTTGAAGGACCTTTTTGCAATTTTGACAAACTTAAGGGACCAAACTTGTAATTATCAATATACAAGGGTTTTAAGTGTCATTTCTTCAAAGAATGAGGATCAATCTTGTTTGTCTTTAAGTCTTCAAGGGTATTTGATGAAGATTTCATGATTAGGGCCCGGTTCATTGTACGGCTTCGTTTCTCGTGTCCGTTTTTCCTTGTATCTTGTAATCTTTCGTCTTTTTCACGATATCCATACCTAAAATACACAAGTAAACAAACACAAGCATATATATGGTATTTTATGACATTTTTGAGCATTTAAAGCCCGAAAAGAACGATGAGATCATGTATAAATGCCATCTCATCACTCCCCCATACTAAGCCATTGCCGTGCCCTCACGCAATGCTAGAATAAAGTATCTAAGCATCACCAAAGTTCAATTTTATTAACCTTTATTGAAGAGTAAAAGACTTGCACATACTACGAGAATGTGTAAAGACATAATGTATGATTTTCATCACCAAAATGTGACTTTTAGGGTCAAAGAATAGGAACAAGTCAATGTTCCTTAGAGTAAATTTCGTCATCCTTGATTGTCATACATTCCATGCTAAGTGCAAAAACAAGATTATTGTTGGTACAAGTCACAATGCTAACACTACTCATACGTCCAAATTGTGTAATACTTTTTCTCCCCGCAATCCTAGTTATTATAAAAGGAAATGGGTTACTAGCATTTTTTATCTATTTGTCATGGATCACAAGTGATTCATATTGACTTATTTGAGTAGTTATTAGTCCGAAAGTAAAGTAGCACGATTTGATCAATAGTTAGCCGAAGGACAAAATCTTTTAAAACGGCTTCTCGTGTATCTCCTTAAGTTCATATCTTGGCATAACTCGTTTCACGATTTGAGACCTTTCTCGGACCGATATTTGGCATGTACTTCATACTTCAAATCTTGGGAAGACGTTCTCGAAATTATGGTCTTCTCTTCATATATTTGGAATTTCTTCACTTGACGTTTTTGAGAGATTCTTCATATAGGACCACGACTTTATCATTTTTCTTCAATCTTTACTTTGGATTTTGATATACAACGATCCGCCTCCTTTTCGGACTTGGATATATTTATCCTCATACCTTGTTAGGGTCTTTTTGGATAGACTTTCTCCATTCTTTAGGGGAGTAATAGCTTCTCGTCGTGTGTCTCGATCCTTCATATTGATTTTGGAACAATGATACTTCACATCATCTTTGGATCTTTAGCAAAAATAGAGCTCCTCATTCCTTGTTAGGGCCTTTTTGGATGATCGCCAATCTTCGCGTCCCGCTTCAATAAGTTATGCCTTGGCTATGAACTCTATTCAACCCCGAGCAACTTTTAAACGATCTTGCGCTAGAGGCTAAGTAACCTTTCAAATCGTACGACCTTACTTATTGCGATTATGATTTATTCCTAATGCATTGATCTTATGGGAAGAAAAAGCCACAATTAAAAACATATGAGTTTTTGAAAGAACATTTTTATGTTCTACGTTTAGCATGATCACTTGTCTAACTCTATCATTTCTCGTTCTTCACTATTTAAAGACCTCTAATTAAAGAGACTCGTGAATACTTAGCCATGCAAGTCAAAATTAAGCCAAATTTGGATTAGCTTTCATTAAGACTATATCAAATCAAAGTTTTGGGTTTTCAAGCCACCTATAGGATCTTGCACTTTCTTGGACTTTTTCAAGCTTAGAGAATGCGTTTTAAAGTTCCATTGATAAGTGACTTTCTAGAATCAATTATAGGAACTTGCGAAAAGTTCTTGTTCTTAACCCGAATGAATTAAGACTTTCGCGTTTTAAAGCTCCCTATATAAAAGTCTAGCAAAACTTGAATTGAGCGGGTTAAGGAATGTAAATGGCTCCAAATGCCCATCAAGTCAAAAATTAACTCTTATTCTACCCATCGGAAAATATACATTCGTGTCTTAAAAACACTTATGAAAACTAAGAAAAATTTTAAAATTTGGCCATTTTTAGCCTTATTAGCAAAACAAAACATTGAAAGTTGGAAAACGTGAGGGCGTAGCAAAGCAAGTACCTATTCACCCCCCCATACTAAAAGTAAACATTGTCCTCAATGTTTTGAGTCTAAAGGTGGAGCACCCCCATACTAGAGACGAAGAGTCGAATGCTTAGGATCTAGCATGGAAAGGGTGATCAACAATATATCTAAAGCCGTTTATTAATTATGCTAAAAGATAATTGTTAGAACAATAAAGGATATGTCATGGATTCGTGAAAAACTTCTTCAAACGAACGATGGAGGCTCACGTAAACGAACACGAGAGTCTTCAATCGTAGATGATGATGATCTAGATAACACAATCACAAACAACCACGAGACAACGAGTTGGAAGGGTACAAGTCCCCTTATTAGTGAATAAAAAGCATAAAGATAAGCATGGGATCTCCCCCACGAGGCACCTCGTTTTTGATTACCGAGTCATGAGCTCGACTCGATCCCCTCAATGTTTAATTATCATTGGGGAAGGTGTCTTGGTCGGGGGCAACCATTGAAGGAATTTCCCCACCAAAGTAGTGCTTAAGCCTATGTCCATTCACCTTGAAATTGGGACCATCATTTTGAGCTAGCTCAATGGTCCCATATGGAAACACTTGTGTAATGGTGAACGGACCCGACCAACGAGATTTCAATTTCCCGGAAAATATCTTAAGACGTGAGTTAAAAAGCAACACTTGATCACCAACGTTAAAAACCCGGTTTTTAATCTTTGAATCATGAAACTTTTTAGTCTTTTCTTTAAAAATTAATGAATTTTCATAAGCATTATCCCTTAATTCATCCAATTCATTCAATTGTATTTTCCGGTGATCTCCCGCGGTCTTCAAGTCAAAATTAGCATGCTTAAGGGCCCAATATGCCTTATGCTCCAATTCAATGGGCAAATGACAATTTTTCCCATAGACTAACTTATAAGGAGTGCAACCGATAGGTGTCTTATAAGCGGTCCTAAAGGCCCATAAAGCGTCATCGAGTTTGTCGGACCATGAAGCACGGTTTTCTCCAATCGACCTTTCTAAAATCCTCTTCAAAGCTCGGTTCGAAACCTCGACTTGCCCACTCGTTTGCGGGTGATAAGCCGTAGAAAGACGATGTGTAACCCCATATTTATTTAGAACCTTTTCGAATTGGTCATTACAAAAATGGGTTCCACGATCGCTTATAATAGCACGAGGGGTTCCGAACCGAGAGAATAGTTGTTTCAAAAACTTCACTACCACACGAGCATCATTAGTAGGCAAAGCCTTAGCTTCCACCCACTTAGAAAGGTAGTCCACCGCGACGAGGATATATTTGTTACCATGAGACGATGGGAACGGCCCCATAAAGTCTATTCCCCATATGTCGAAAATCTCACATACTTGAATTATATTTTGCGGCATTTCATCACGTTGAGACGATTTTCCTTGACGTTGGCACGAATCACACGACTTCACAAGTGCGTGCGCATCACGATAGATAGAAGGCCAAAAGAAACCGGCATCGAACACTTTCTTAGCCGTGAGATTAGCACCGTGGTGACCACCCGTGGGTCCCTCGTGACAAGCTCTAAGGATATTAGAGGCTTCGGCACCAAACACACAACGTCGAACGAGTTGATCCGCACAAATCCGAAAGAGATAAGGGTCGTCCCAAAAATAGAACTTGACGTCACGAAAGAATTTTCGTTTTGTTGTGTCGTCATACCCTTGATTATGAAATTGCCCGCATGGTAATTTGCAATGTCGGCAAACCATGGGGTGGTGTCTTTAGAATTCACTACACCGAGAGTCTCGAGAGGAAATGTTTCGGTAATTTCCTTGT
Organism: Glebionis coronaria; assembly: GCA_025667525.1. Classification (NCBI taxonomy): domain Eukaryota; kingdom Viridiplantae; phylum Streptophyta; class Magnoliopsida; order Asterales; family Asteraceae; genus Glebionis; species Glebionis coronaria. The sequence goes on from CM046878.1 coordinate 195,985,230, forward strand.
TCTCGAAAACATCTTTGTGAGGATCTTCTAGACGAGAGAGGTGATCGGCCGCTAGATTCTTGGCTCCTTTTTTGTCAAGCACGGTGACATCAAATTCTTGGAGGAGGAGCATCCAACGAAGCAATCTCGGCTTAGCATCTTGCTTAGCTAAGAGATACTTGATAGCCGAATGGTCGGTATACACGATGCTTTTAGTTAAGACGAGATAAGGTCGGAATTTCTCAAAAGCATAGACCACGGCAAGGAATTCCTTTTCCGTTGTGGTGTACTTTAATTGAGCCTCGGTCATCGTCTTACTAGCATAGTGGATAGGACGAAAATGCTTGTCATAACGTTGCCCTAAGACGGCCCCTATAGCATAATCACTTGCATCGCACATGATTTCAAAGGGTAATTCCCAATTAGGAGCAACAAGAATGGGAGCTTCGGTAAGTTTCCTTTTTAGAGTTTCGATAGCCTTAACACAATCCTCATTAAAGTTAAAAGGAGCATCCTTCTCGAGAAGGTGTGTCATAGGACGAGAAATCTTCGAAAAGTCCTTGATGAAACGACGATAAAAGCCCGCGTGGCCTAGGAAACTACGAACTCCCTTAACGGTTTTGGGATGAGGTAACTTGGCGATGACGTCTACCTTAGCTTTATCGACCTCAATCCCCGCCTTCGACACCTTATGTCCTAAGACGATTCCTTGTTTACACATGAAATGACATTTCTCCCAATTAAGCACAAGATTGGTTTCTTCACAACGTTTTAACATTTGTTCGAGATTAGATAAACATGACGTGAACGAATTACCAAACACCGAGAAGTCATCCATAAACACTTCCATCGACTTCTCGATCATATCGTGAAAAATCGCCATCATACACCGTTGAAACGTACCGGGTGCATTACAAAGTCCGAAAGGCATCCTACGATAAGCGAACGTTCCATAAGGACACGTAAACGTAGTCTTCTCTTGATCACGAGGGTCGATAGGAATTTGAAAGTAACCGGAAAAACCATCTAAAAAGCAATAGAATTCATTTCCCGCAAGTCGCTCCAACATTTGATCCATGAAGGGCAAAGGAAAGTGGTCTTTACGAGTGGCGTCATTTAACTTTCGGTAGTCAATACACACCCTCCAACCGGTCACAACACGAGTGGGAATTAACTCGTTGTTTTCATTAGGCACAACGGTCATTCCTCCCTTTTTAGGGACACAATGGATTGGGCTCACCCATGGGCTATCGGATATAGGATAAATCATTCCCGCGTCAAGGAGTTTAAGGACCTCCTTTTTAATGACATCGTGAATTTTGGGATTCACCCTTCTTTGACTTTGAATTGCGGGTTTGTAGTCCTCCTCCATTAAAATTTTGTGAGTACAAAATTTTGGGTCAATACCCTTAATGTCGGATATTTTCCACGCAATTGCCCCTTTGTGAGCCTTAAGAACTTTCAAGAGCTCGGTTTTTTCATCATTAGCAAGATCTTTTGCAATAATAACCGGCAACTTGTCATCACCTTCCAAGAATGCATATTCAAGGTGAGAAGGAAGATCTTTCAATTCAAGGATAGGCGGTTCCTCGATTGAAGATTTTGGTTCAACACTCATAACTCCCATCGGCGGAAGAAATGGTGGAATAGAAATATCATCACTAATCAACACTTCATCTTCATTGTCGATTTCATTTGAAGTGAGATCGCCTCCTTGGAATGGAGTGAGATTTGGTGTGGAATTAGCAAGAATCGGATCCAAAATAGTGGGATTGCCACTTGACGAGCTATCGGAAAAACCTAACACTTCTTGTGAAAACTCATCGCAAACCACATCAACGATGTCAATGTGATTGATGGTAGCGATTGCATAAACATGAGAAGGTTTAGAGTTTTGAGTAGCGTTTATAACAAGTTCCTCTTCGTTGAATCTCAAAGTGATAGTTCTCGCATGAACATCGATAAGCGATCTCGAAGTATCTAAAAACGGACGACCTAAAATTAGAGGAACTTGAGGATCCGCGGGGATGTCAACTACTATAAAATCAACGGGATAGTAGAACTTCCCCACTTTCACGAAAACATCTTCGGCTATTCCACATGCCATAATCGTAGAATGATCGGCCATCTCGATGGATATGTTCGAAGGAATAAGAGCCGGAAGCGAAAGCGATTTCCAAATGGAAAATGGCATCAAATTAATGCTCGCACCAAGATCGGCCAAGGCGAGGCATTCTTTCATATCTTGTATGTCACAAGGAATGAGAAACTTTCCGGGATCACCAACTTTTTCCGGTATGCGGTTAAGATAAACCGAAGAACAATTAGCAAGCTTTGAAAGCTTTTCCTTATCGCTCATCATACTTTTAAAAGTGGAAGCGAAACGAGGCATGTATAACAACGCGTCGGCTAAACTTACATCAAAATGCACTTGTTGAAACATCTTAATAAAAAGCTCGATTTGTTGTTTGTTACGTTCTTGCATTTTCTCTTTGTTTCGTCTCGAAGGGTAGGGTAAAGGTGGTGTGGGTTGGTCATTAGGCAACGACCTTGGAAACTCGGGTTCCATAATTGGTATTGGTGTAACCGTAGGTGTGGTTTGAGCGGTACTTCGTGGGATTGTAATATGCTCCTTTTCGACCACCACCTCGGGTTCTTTCTCGATTTCCTTCTCCGTAGAAGTACTTGGACGAGAGATTGGTTCTTTGAAAGTTTTACCACTTCGTGTAGTAATAACCTTCATTTCTCCCTTCGGGTTTGCAATGGTATCACTAGGAAGACCACCCGAAGAAGAGGGCTTACACATGATAGCTTCAAACATCTTAGCCATTCGGTCCTCAAATTTTGATTGCCTAGCATCCGCTTTCAATAACTCTTGCTTAATCTCATGTTGTCCTAATTCCATCTTTTGTTGGTTTTGTTGAAGACGTTGGACATTTCCTTCCATTTTGTTTGCATGAGTTTTAAGTTCATTAGCAAGTTCATTTTTAAGCTCGTTTTTCAACTCGGACCTTAAGCTAATCATCTCACGTTGCATATTATCAAATTTAGCATCATTTGCTTTTGCATAATCCAAAAATTCTCCTTGCAAATTTTTCGTGTGAGCATTTTGAAAACCTTGTGTAGTGTTTTGAAAATCACGGTTTTGGTTTTGATTAGAGATTTGTCCATTCCCACTTTGATAATTCCCTTTGTTGTAATTGCGTGTGTTGCCTTGGTAATTACCTTGGTTGTTGTTTCGATAATTATTAGCATTTTGGTTTGGTGGAGCTTGATTTTGGCGGGAACCTTGGCCGTTTTGGTTGTAAGTTCCCGTTGCTACATAAGCACTCGAAGTGTTACCATCCGCGGTAATGCACTCGGAAAGATCATGAGCTCCCCCACAAGATAAACAACTCTTAGCAACCGCTTTAACCGAAGCGGAAATGGAAGCTTCTTGAGCCTTCCAATGGGACATTAGATTAGCAAATCTATCAAAAAACCGATTTTCCTCATTAGCTTCATCATGTAAGGCGTTAATGCTACGAGACGATTGTGATGACGATGACGAACCCATATTGGCAACACTCGGTGTGTTACGAGGGCTATAAACCTTAGATCGATTTTCAATGATTTGTAAAGCCTCATTTGTCGTCTTGCACAAAAAATTACCACCCGCGGCGGCATTCAAATAATCTCGTTCATGATCATTAAGCCCATTATAAAAGGTATCAATTTGATGCAATTCCGAAAAATCATGGTGAGGACATTCATGTAACATCTCTTTAAATCGTTCCCATGCCATTGAAAAACTTTCATTGTTACGTTGCACAAATCGTGAAATCTCATTTTTTAAGTGTGTTGTTTTCGATGGTGGAAAAAATTTGTTCACAAACTTAGAAACGAGATCGGCCCATGTCAAAATCGAATTTGGTGGTTCTTTCTCGAGCCAAATTTTTGCGGGTCCATCCAACGAATATGGAAACAACATCATCTTAATGGCGTCATGCGGAACATCTTTGAATTTGCTAGTGGCGGTGAGACGGTTGAAATTCCTAATATGGTAATGCGGGTTGTCTTTCTCGTGACCTCGAAATTTGTTTGCTTGTAGCATCGACATTAAACCCGTCTTAATCTCGAAATTCTCCGCAAGGATGGCGGGAATAACAATTGCCTCTCCAAAACCCTCGGTGGGTGCTTGTAGCAACTCCATCATAGTACGATTAGCCATTACGACTTCTTGTTCTATAATAGGTTCAACAATTGGAGGTTCTTCAACAATCAACGATCCTTGATTTGCTTGCTTTTGAAGATGTTTACGAGCTCGTTTAGCTTGATTACGAGTGATCATAAACTTCACGAAGAATGGGAGGTGAGCAAAGAAGATTCTTTTTGGTTGTTTTGTGGATTTTCAATTTTTTTGTGTTTTTGATGATATTTAATTTTTTTGGATTTTGGTGTATCTTCGTAGACAACAATCTACAAAATCTCTCCTCGAATCAAACTCTTGATTAAAGAAGCCTCAAAGGAATGAAAACGATCACGTGGAGTGAACGCCTTCGAATGACTTTAGAACTTTGGTGAAAACCAAATTGTTCACGAGGGTTTAATCACAAAGAAAACCAAGCAAATATAGTATACGTATTAATACTTTGGGCGGCAAAACCCTCGATTAGCCTTCAATCTCAAAATACTCACAAGCAAGCGGGGAAACGAGGCGGCGCGAAGCACTTAAGAGCCTTTTTCCTTAGGGTATATTTTATAATACCCGCCTTATACCCACCTTATAGTTCGTATATTTCAAAATCGAGCTTCACGAAAGTATTTATCTATTTTTGCCTTTTCTTTTTGTTTGAGATTCGAATACAATAATTAGGAGATCAAATCCCAATTAAGGTTGTGTTTTCACACTTTTGGAGATATTGTATTTTGATTGTGATACTTAATACAATATATTAATAATATTCACAAAGAAAAACCAAGAAAACCGATAATACGTGTTAAGGGAGTTCCTCTTAACACAAATACTATTTATGGATAATATCAAAAAACAAAATTTTCCAAATTAAGACACGACACACCTCCCCGGCAGCGGCGCCAAAAATGATTGTAGTCTTTTTACTACTCTTTAGGAAAAGAGCGTAAATAGCGGTAAGTATCGACGAGTGATTTAGGAAAACCACAAGTAATGACCCACAATCAAATAAGATGAGAGAAAGTTCGTTTCCCAAGGAGGTATGGTGTTGTGAATTAACTTGTATTTATTTGAGATTAATATTGAGAAGAATGGGGATGAGAAGATGAAAAGACGGATACGTTAAAATTAAACTACGACGAAAAAGACGTAAAACCGTGAACAACTACTCAAATTAAAAATTTATTACTACCAAAAACAAAATATCAAAAAGGCTAAAAACAAGTCTCAAATAATATAAACAAAGATAAAAATCCAACAAAGATATTTTAAAACCTTTTATTAATTAAATAATTAATTTTAAATGCTAATTAAAGCCCTAAAATTAAATTTGACTAATTCAAATGTCTAAAATATGATTTTATTGAATAATCACTTAACTTATATTATTAGAAGACTAAAAAGTAATTTTCTAAAAATTAAAACCTATTAAAACTATTTTTAAAACTCTAAAAATGATTAAAACCTAATTAAACTTAAAATAATTATAAAAATAAATCTAAAAGTTATAAAAATATTCTAAAAATGGAAATAGTCCTAACTAATGACAAAGAATCTAGAAAAAATGAAAAAGAAAGAAAAATAAAATTTTGAAATTTTAAAAATAAAATATTATTAAAATAATACTAAAAAATAAAAGTTTCTAAAATTAAATCTAAAAATTTTCTAAAAATCCTAAATAATATAACTAAGAGAAAAACACAAATTAGAGCTCCTAAACCTTTTTTAATAATTTTATAAAAATCTTTAAAGTTTATAAAAAACCTTAAAATATTATAAAATTAAAAATAAATGTTTTTGAAACCAAAATTAGATGTAAACCTCAAAAATATATTTTAAAACCTAAAAACTATTTTTCCTAAAAATAAAAACTCTTTTTGGTATTTTTTAATGATTTAATAAGAAACGGGTATTAAATAAATTCTAATAAATAAACTAATAATGGGAAAAATATGGAACCAATTTCTAAAAATCTTAAACTCTATATAAGCCCTAGGAAAAATAAGCTAAAGAAAAGTAGCTTAATAAATAAGCTAGAAAAGTGGTAAAAAGCTACGGCTTATTTAGAATAAGACAAAGAGAATAGTGGTTAAGTAAATTAACCTTGCACCCTTGGTCAGTAAAAGACCCAAGGGCGCAATGGTTAAGTTGTTGGTGTGTGGGAGTGGTGACGGGGGTTCGAATCTATGCAACCCCTTTTTACTCTTTTTTTTATTTTTTATTTTTTTAACTTTCTAACCAAACTATTAACTTGTTAAGCTCAATAACACAATCCAGTTATACTTTTTGACAAGAATGATTAAAATTAATCACAAAACGTGGCCTGATTGATTTCTGATGAACACTCAAGTGTGAGTGCACACTTGTGCACACCTTGATGCCAAGAGGAGCTTGACAATTGCTTCTTTGATGCTTATTATTGGAACATTAAGGCACCCTTGTGCTTATTTAAGCACAAGGAGTCAATATAAATCAGCAAAGAACACTTAGCAAGCAAAAATCAATAACCAAAGCACATAAAGCCCTATGCAAAGTTTCTGATGTATAGCAGGCAGGTCTGGGAGCTTATATGCTTCAAGCTTGCTAACTAGTAAACTTTAAATGCTCAATTTTTGCACACACAGTCACAATATGATACTCAAGCAATACCAAACCTAAGAACACCCTATACTTAGCAGGTTTGCAAGATCAATCACCAAAAAAATGAAGAAAATTAAGCAGATAGGAGATTATGCAAGTTTTAGCTTACTTTTTCCTTTTAAACTTCCCAAACTTATTCAAATATTGTCCCAAACTGATTAACTACTTACTACTAACCTATCTTAACCTTTTTTAAAGACTCTAACACTTTTTTTAAAGCATGAATCAAATTATATGTCCTGCTAAAACCTAATGCCAAACAGCCTTTTAAATTTGAAAAACCAACTTTTATCTAATCAAAACACCATAAAACTTAATCAAACTGTTCCAATTAGCATCCAGTATGTATACCAACACAAATGAATACTAATCATGCAATTTAAACACACTTAATCACCAAATCAAACCAGATCACATGAACACTTATTTTTCTGAAATTTGAACAAGGAAAAAGGTTTATACCTTAGGGCTTTACATCCAAAGCCCTAGAGGATGTAAATCCTCCTCCCTACCAGCCCGGGCTGGTGCAGAACTGAATCAACACCTTCTTCACCTGCTTGAACACAAAATCAAAGAAAAACACACCAATATACAAGCTATATATAATCTGTTTTCTTTTCTTTTCTTTCTAAAACCTTCCAAAACTCTTTTCAACCTTCTAAAAACGTTTTTTAAACTCTATAACACCTAACAATTGAACTCTTAACACCACAAACCTTGAATCAAAAGCTTCCCAAAATTTCTTTCAATTTTCAGAAAACCTTGAAACAACTTTGAAACTCAAACTTACTTCACCAAAATAACAATGGAACTCAGAATCAATTTCCCTCACAACACACAATCTTTTAAAAACAATAAAAAAGGAATTATACTTGAATTATTCAAAAACCAAACTTTTTATTTCTTTAAAAAGGAATTACAAGTGAGAGATTTGAAACTGGAACAAAGGGGTCATCACAGGTTGATGCCTCCTTTTATAGTACTCTAATGAACATTCTAGGAGCTTAAAACATAAACCCTAATCATAAGAAAATCCCAAATATGCCCTTGAACGGTTTTGAGTGGTGAGCTGTCCTTTTTGATCTCCACTGTTTAATTTTGCGTTGAGAGTAAGCCTTTCATCTTGGACGTTCATTTGGGACACGTCAGAGAACTTGGGGACTAAGGTATGATGTGATTGGCTGAGAGGGAATTGGGGGTGGGGTCCTCAAGTGGTGGGATTGGGGTTTTTAGGAGTGGGAAGGCTTTCTGCACATGTGAATCACTCGTGTGTGGGTTTAATTGAATTTTACCCAAGGGAAGGTCGGGGTAATTTCTGGGCTGTAAGAATGATAAACAGTAAACCATTTAGATCCGAAAATGGGGGAAACACATGTGTTTGGCGCAATTCTGGTTTGAATCTTTCAACTTGGCACTTTAAGTCCTTGTCTTTTGAATTTTTTGGCATTAAACGTTTTTCAGCCCTAAACTTGATCTTCCTTTGTAAATAAGTTTGGACTTTTTACAATTTTGGCACAAGACTTTGTAAAAAGCTTATCAAGGGTTGATTTTGCCATGTTTTGATTTTTCAAGGGCTGCTCTTGGACAATGTTGATCTTCAAAGGTCTTCAATGTGTATTTCACTTTATGAGGGACCATAATTGGCAATTTGAATTTGTTGAGGGACTATTCTTGCCATTTCTTCAAAGTTGAAGGACCTTTTTGCAATTTTGACAAACTTAAGGGACCAAACTTGTAATTATCAATATACAAGGGTTTTAAGTGTCATTTCTTCAAAGAATGAGGATCAATCTTGTTTGTCTTTAAGTCTTCAAGGGTATTTGATGAAGATGTCATGATTAGGGCCCGGTTCATTGTACGGCTTCGTTTCTCGTGTCCGTTTTTCCTTGTATCTTGTAATCTTTCGTCTTTTTCACGATATCCATACCTAAAATACACAAGTAAACAAACACAAGCATATATATGGTATTTTATGACATTTTAATGCATTTAAAGCCCGAAAAGAACGATGAGATCATGTATAAATGCCATCTCATCACCCACCATAACAATAATCCACCCCGTCTCTTATGAATTTGTTCCAGCAATTTCTACTACCTTTCCCCATCACCTAACCTACGACTTCTATCCTCTACAGATTTTCCATCATCTGAAAGTTTCTCACATCCATTACCACATCTAATGGCATATGCAGGATTGCATAGCCAGAAACTTCTCATGACCGTCACTTGACCATGTCACACTCACCACTACCCCTTTGCCTTTTCCATGCCCGACACCAAGTAGCTAATATCCCTTTATACTAATGGGTACTACGCCCTTTTCTCTAAGTGAATGTCCCATCGTCCGTGAATACTAACTTCTAGCTCTAACGGTTTTCACTTCAATATCTCTCCACCCTCTTGACAATCTTTCGCTTTCCTCGAGCCGTTCTTCCTCTATACTACCTTTCCGCTTATCTCTTCAAATCTTAAATTCCTTACCATCTTCCATCTCGTCTTCAGCCTATAATTTAAGCGATCCTCTTCTATTCCTTACATTCTCATCAATGTGGAATACGCCCCTCTCACTGGTGACTCTCTCTTTGTAAAAGAATTCTTCCTAATCAACGCGTTCTTCCCACTATCTCCAACCCTCACGCCAATGCTTATGTGTCTTTCTCCATTACCCCTGTAGTATGCTCATACCAACCATTAGTCTATCAATGGTACACCACGATTGCTTCCCATCATTTCTTCCCTTACCATCATTCTTCATGGAGCATTCTATACTCATTATGCTAACCTTTACGCAGAACCTCTTATCCATCACACACATACGTAATCCTTTTAACTTCGTAACTTCTCATTCGGCTTAGAATATGGGATGATCTAGTCACTCTATTGACTATCACCCAACTCTCATCATCCTTATTCCTCCCCTCCGTTATGCATCTCTTCTACCCTCTTCGTCCTTACACCGTCCTTTCTAAGCTAATCCTATCTATGTAGGAAGTATAGTCTACGTCCCTTTATCCATGTGATTGTCCAAGCCACGCAACATAAATGTTAACGTGTTCTCTGCTTTAGACAACTCAACTCATACAACCTACATCCTTCATCCAGACTATCCTAACACGTCATTCATATAGCTCAAACTCGTCTCAGCATTACTTCCTCCCTCTTATTCCATGTTTCGTCAACTATGCTTGCCTTTCCCAGATGGTACGTGGCCTTTGCAAACTTCCTTCGCCTCCTAACTCCATCCATCATCTATGCCTAACGTCCAATCAAAAAGATTGAATGTGTGTTGGAGACGTCCATGATACGTATAAATCATTCTCTACGTCTCGTACACCAAATGCCTCTAACATTCTAGGCAAATCTACCAACCAACTCCACTATCTAAGTCTTATCTAGTTCTTCAAATCCTTCAGTTTCTGCCACGTATAATGTAACACCCCATTTTAATAAATGGAATGTCACAGGATAATTATGGCGTGTCATCAAAGCATGCAAGGTAAATGTCTGAAGACATTAAATGACCATAAAAGGAAATACTGGAATCAAACATCGGTAGTCCAACATAAGCTCACACACATGAATATAAGTACTAAAATAGAAAAGGACTAAACAATGTCCAAAGAAATGAAGTAGCGTAATGTATGGGAAAAGGCATAAAGTAATGAAGGCTAGGTAACTTCCATCCATATGAACGTACTCTCAAAGTCTACGTGCGTCCCTGAGTACATGCCGTTTGGGAACATGAAAGGAAAACGGCTGAGCATAACGCCCAGTGAACGGATATACAAGCATAGCATGAAAGGACATAAGCATAATAATACTAATAGCATCGGAAATGTATAAGTCCTAGATAACCTGGAACATGTTCATAAAACTGGTTTTATAGTTTGAAAAGACTTATGTTTTTATATGAAAAGTTGTATTAATTAGCCAATAGCCCATATAGGTCATGAGGTTCTACCGTGCATGAATACTTGGAGGGGAGACCTCATCATGCAATTAGAGGGGTTGCCTTTAATTAATTAGTCTGGGTAGGAGGGATCAACTCCTTGTGAAAGATGCAAGGCACACACCATATTCACCATGTAAACCCTGTAAAACATGTAACTAGGATGCACCCATACGCACCACATGATAATATAAATATAAGGCCAAAACTGTAAAGGGACGCCACGAGCAATCACTCCGCCGTGGGGAAGTCGTAACACCGGTGCCTCCAATGTTATGGTTATGGTACCTCCATAACTATATGACACTGGTCATGCATGTATATGGCTTAGGCATTTAAAACTAACATAAGCAGATCAAAACATATAAAACAAATACTTGGGAAAACAGTTGGATGCAAACGGGGAATCCTAATAAGGAAAAAAATGTCCATACTGAAGGAAGGAATATCTGTACCTTATGTCCAGTGAACGAGGAAATATGAAAGGATGAAAAGTCCTACTCCGACCTCACTATATCTACATAAATAAGGGGCATGTATGAGTTGTCTGATTGCTGAGTATGTTACTGGTTCTTATATGTTCTTAGCTTGTTTTATATGTTCTTGTCTTATTTTACTGTTTTAAATGATATACTGTATTATTCATGTATTTCATGTCTTCTGATTATGTATTATCTTGTATTCTTGTATTATTATACTTGTTGTGTAATAATAAGTAACTTTCTAAAAATAGCAAGTTTCCAAAAATCGAAAGTTTCCAAAAATAGATTAGTTTCTAAAAATAGAAAGTTTCTAAAAATAGTAAGTTTCCTGAAACAGAAAGTTTTAATAATAATAAATAAGCGGGATTAATAAGCTAATATTATAAGCTAGTGTTTACTAGTTAAAAGTCATAAGTCATGTAATTAATAGTATAGTTCATTAATTAAATACTATAGGTTATAGCTGATTATTAATTAATAATTGTTGTCCCATAAATATGTGATGATTAAGAAAGGTAGATAGATGAATTCTAGAGAGAGAAAGTAGAGAGAGAAAAGAGAGAGAATGGTTGGAACTTGGTGAATATTAGATTGAGAGAGAATGAATACAATGAACCAACCTCCTCCTAACATGCTAGGAGGAGGGTATATATAGTCCACCCACATGCGGGCTTGTATAGGCTATATATTAATGGGTCGGGCTTTCCTTTTAGGCTTTAGTTACGTATGAATGAACTTTAGCTTAAAGTTAAGCCCGTAAAATACGACTTACCTACTACCTATTAAAACGTTCTAAAGTACGATACATAATAAACATATGACCGAACATTCTTGTTTAACTCAATATTTTGGGCTAACAATCTCCCCCAATGAGAGGTCATGACCCTTTGTCATTTGGAGATTTGTAGAGATTACTAATCTCGCCATAAATGAGTCTTGAACGTGTAATAGTAGTCTTGTTCCTTCATGCTGTGATCTTTGAGCCTTTGTCGTTGTCTTTCGACTTTGTCTTTTGATTTTGAGATCTTCAAATCATCCTTGACTTGTCTTTGCTGTCTTGCGATCTTGTGTCTTCATCCACATACTCACACTATTAATTGTTGAATATGTCTCCAGGCATGAGTATGTGGTTTTTGAATCTTTGACTTTGCTGAGTACACCGTAACGCCACCTTCTCGAGACAAAACATAGACACGGACTGAATGGCTTTAACATTCGTCCTAAATCGGTAGCGTTTTACCTCCGGTTGGTGAAGACCGTTATACAATATTAAATACCGTACCTGTGATAGGTAGATTCAATTAAGAATCTCCTTGACAGGGTTTCACGGTTGTACTAGCCGTTCTCTTTACTCGACCGTCTCAAAGCAAGACTACGAACATAAAGAGTGAATCAATTGGATAAATATACGCTTGATTAAATTCGTCAAATCAAATTCCTGGAACAAGTGTGATTCATAAAGAATCTTACCATTGTTGCTTTCCAGTTAACACAAGCTTGATTCATAATAATCTCGCAAGTTACCTACCGTAGCGCTGTTTGATGTTGACGCTAGAAGGATTTCCATTCGTCACTGTGAATATTAATGAATATCACTCTGAATGTTCTGGCAAGACCATAAAGATATTGCGTAGAAACCTGAAACGAGTTTGAATCAATTCACCACTGTTGCTTTTCAGTTTTAAATATGTTTAATTCATAAAGAATCTTACATATGACCTACCGTAGTGCTGTTTGATGTTAACACTGGAAGGATTTCCACTGATCATTGTGAATACTAAGTAGTATCACTCTAAGTGTTCTAGCAATATCGCAAGCATATAGCGTAGGACTCTCTTGTTTGTCATCCATGTGTCCTAACGAGATTTGATTGATCTCTAGGCTCTAGACTCGATTTGTTCACTTTTAGTGGTTGGAGGCTGGAGCAGATACCACCTATTCAATATCAACTATCTCGGAGTGAGAAATTCAATAGAAGTCGTGTTGATCTCCGTGACAATAAAACAAACTTCTTTTGAGAAAAGCCTGAGTAGCTAGGTAAGGGTTGTGCATTACATCACTGGGTCCATGATGAGTTGTCTTCATGATGTGTTGACCCGGTTTCTGCCTAAGTTGTATGGAGGGCAAATTTCTTTACACCCTTTATCATTACATTTCTTGTTCATTCTTCAACCCCTTCAATTCTCACCAAGAAATCATTACTAGCACCTTGTTGTGATTGTTCCAGTGCTAGCATCAGTACGTAGTCGGCATTCAGCTACGCTCACATTCTAGTCCATCTTTCCTAAGGACTTCTAATAATCTATTAGATTGTCCCTGGGAATATCCCTTCGGTTCTGGTTGGATCATAGGACTTAAACCTAACCACCCTTTTGACACCAATAACGCCGTGAAATAAAGATGTTGTGGGTATGAGATCGTAACCATAAACCACTTTAAATTCTAACAAAGTGTTTGAAAAACATTTAACACCTTGCTAGTTTTGTCGTTTCAGAAAAGCTCCCCCTACACATGTGCATCGAAAATCGAAAGTGTTTCGCACATGTGGGTAAGAGTTAAAAGTGCATAAGTCTTTAGATCACATTTTAATCACATTTTCTCCCATATCTCTAATATATAAAATCTTTTGATATTAGAGATACCAAATTTAATTAAAATATATCACGAAAAATAGTCTTGAAAATCTTCGGGAGAAAGATGTGTCAAACTTAGAATGAATTTAGAAAGCTCCCCCTCAAGAATTGATCCAATTGAATTGTCATTGTGAGGATGTGATCCACATTTCGCTTTTTGAGGATGGGAGTTATTGAACACACAATTTTTGAAATATTTTGAATAATCATTGAAAAACTCTTGAAAAACTTGTGTTCAACACTTTTTGAAAAAACTCTATTTCTTTTTGGCGAAGAGGTTTGATGACGTATAGTCCCCAACCGGGTCATGAACCCGGCCCACGGGCACTACCCGTATCCAGCCCATCACGAATGGGTGGGAATAATGTTATTTAAGCTTATGGGCTTGGATGAACAGTAACCGCACACACGTGTGCGGCCCACGGCCCGGCATAACCGGTGCAGGGTTAGACAGAATCATATTCCTACTATGGTTAGGATTTATCCCAAAGGGGAGGATATTCACTCACCATAATTAGAAGATAACAATTAATCTAAATCTGGTGATTATCCTTTCCTTGGGGCTGAAGTATCAATGACAGCCCATTAGGGTTTCACTGCCTATATAAGGAACCCCCAAGGGTTCTACAGAGGTATTACATTCCACACACTCTCAACTCTCATCCGATTTCTATAACCCTAACCAATTACTTACTCTCACGCCAGAGTCTAATCGTGGGAAACATTCCCACGGTAAGCCTAACGCGTGTTGTTTAGTGTGCAAGATCCCAACCAGATAATTCACTTGGTGCAGGAGCCGGAGTCCAGCCAACCCGGATTAATCCTAATTCGGGTCTAGCAAGGATCACCCAACTTTTGTATCAACAAGTTGGCGCCATCCGTGGGACCATTACACTAAGTTAGAGCAAAATCTCATCTTGAATTCTCAATGACGAAGGGGCATCCGCAGGGAAATCCCAGGAACACGAATTCTGGAAATCGGAAATCCCAAGGGGAAGGGATACTCATTCCCAATCGATCCCCTAGCCATCAAGCTGGCAGACCAAACAACCGGAGTGGTCTTCAGTCCATGGGGGTGACAAGCACGTTCTCCATGACCCCACCACCTACTTCGACCTTGGATAATTTTGATCCAGGGAGTGCGCCCAATCCCCCTAACAAGGAGCCGCGCAAACCATCGACCGAGGAAGAAGTAGAGGTTGAACCACTCAGCGAGGAAGATCTCACCCGAGTTCTCACGCAGAAGTTTGAGAGAATCTTCCCAAGGATTGCATCAAGGTTGAATCTAGGGAGGGACCTCCAATCTAGGCTCAACTTTGGCAACGCCGGACCAGGAACCTCTTCTCAAACTCAGAAAAAGAGAAGGACACGACCTCAGGAGCGGAGCCTCTTTGAGGAAACTACCCAACCCAGGAATGTGTTCGAACGCATAAGGGATCGTCTCATGAAGGAACGAATACAGTCCAGAGAAGAGGGAGAGAAGTCCGACGGTTCACCCGAACAACCAGATCTGGAACTGACCAGAACCAATCGCCGCACAAGCGTGTGGGATATGATGAATACTGGGAGGAAGGCTCCTAGCTCTTCTCACAAGAGCGGTCCTCACCCAAAGGATGGGGCACCACCTCCTTCTCCCGGTCCATCAGGAGAGGACATTGATGACCATCCGCCCAAGCGTTGCCGACCTAGGCGTACTCCTCCACCGCTACCAGACAACGAGGAGTACTATGGCGGCCCCTATTACCGAGAGACGGAAGCAAAAGATCTTTCCGTCCGTGGTGTGACCCTAGTCTCACCCGTCCATGGGCAGATCCCAGGGAAGATCCTTTTACTCTCCGCATACGGAATTACTCTGAGGATACAAAGCGTCGCATGCCGGCGTGTGTCAAGACTTATGACGGAACTGGTGATCCGGATGATCACCTCAAGATATTTGATACGCAGGAGAAAATTGAGCGATGGCCCATGCCTATATGGTGCCAAATGTTTAATTCAACCTTGATCGGCAATGCTCGTGGCTGGTTCGAGGGACTTCCTCCGCGAAGCATTGATAGTTTCACTGAACTACGTACTGCGTTCAAGAATAATTATACTCAGCGGAAGAAGTATAATAGGGACCCGGTTTCATTGGCAACCGTCAAGCAATGGCTGGGGGAGTCCACGGAAGCCTTCACTGAACGCTTCAATGACGAGTGCACACGCACAAAGACAATGCCGGAACTCCTGAAAATTTCCGACTATATGCACGCCATAACAGACAGGGAATTAATCAGGCGTCTCAATGACAAACGTCCGGAGAGGTATGATGACCTTATGGAACGGGTCAGAAATTTCATAGAGGGAGAAACCGTGGTAGCCGCGGCCTATCCTTCAAAAGGAAACAGCTACCGATCGAACGACCAGTCCAGGAGACAGTCGGGCGGTCAAAACAACCAGAACAGTGGGAGGGGCTCAAATTACAAGAGCTAAAACAAAGGAGAACGACCGGAGGATAAATTTACCCCTCTAAAGATGTCCTACCGGGAGATCTTGCTAACGGAAGGGGCCAATTTCCCAAGACCTCCTCCAATGACGACCCCGCTGGACCGTCGTAAAGGAAATCGTTTTTGCGAATTCCATAACGACAAGGGCCATGGCACGGAGGAATTTATCCAGCTCAAGAAGCACATTGAGTCACTGATTAAGTCAGGTAAACTCAAGCATTTGGTCAAGGATTGGAAGGATGGAAAAGACAACAAGAAGTATGCCAAGAAGGATCCCCAAAAGGACAAACCTTCAACTATATACATGATCCAATCCAGACAGCGTCGCACGAGGCAGAAAATTAGTCAAAAATTTTCACGCGGTAGAGAAATCTCATTCCCTCCCATCACGGCAAGCGATGTGATTGATGCACCTCTCACTATTGAGATAAGCATTGGAACACACAATGTCCGCCGTATGTATGTTGACGGAGGGTCATCAGCAGAAGTACTGTACGAACACTGTTTTGTACAGTTACGACCGGAAATAAGAAGCCAATTAGTACCGGCCACGGCGCCGCTCATTGGTTTTAGTGGAGACACAATCTGGCCAATAGGACAACTGCGTCTGCTTGTAACCATTGGGAATGAAGAGCACTCCACAACGGAGTGGATGAACTTTATGGTGATACGCTCACACTCTCCATACAATGGAATCATAGGCAGACCAGGTATCCTGGCCATACGGGCGGTACCCTCCATGGCACACGGGATGATCAAATTCCCTGTGGAAGGAGGAATTGTCACCATCTATAAAACAATCGTACCAGCATCCGAGTGTCATTCCGTGACAACACCGGTCCCAACTGTTCCCCCCAAGGACGGATCACCACCTCCCAATTGGAAGGTGGCAATCCATCCTGATTACCCGGAACAAGAGGTGTCCATAGGGGGAACACTCTCGGATAGCGGCAAGAGGGCCATGTGCTCTCTCCTGAAGGCAAACTTGGATGTATTCACATGGGAGCCCAAGCATATGACGGGCGTACCGCGCGCGATAGCAGAACATAAGCTCTAGATCCGCCAGGGATACCCACCCGCAAGCAAAAGAAGCGCGGCCAGGCACCTAAACGCAGCCAAGTGATATTGGATGAGGTACGGAAACTAGTGGATGCAGGTATCATGCGCGAGGTATACTACTGTAAAACCTGCAAATTTCAGGTTTTGACTTAGGAACATTGTGTACGTCACTTCATGATATCTAAATATTTTATTACATTTTCTGTGCATGAATCCTTTGAGTCACCATATGCATCTCATAAACATACATCACTCTAATCATCTGAGCAGGAAAAACAACCATATCACAATTTTTATTGTGACTATGAGTACTTTAAAAGCATGACCACATTTGTATGGCTATATCTCAATTAGCATACTGGACGACAAATGATCTATTGTGAAGGACTTTATGTCAGCTGAAACATAAGATCACTTGCATGCATCTCACAGATTTTTCTAAGAAATCCAACGTCATGATCACAATATATAACTGGCTACTCACATATATAAATATATTTTTGAATTAAATAGTATTTATATAAATATGTAAATATATATATTTTACACAATAAATGGCTTTAAACTACAATGACCATTAATTTTACACGTGAACTCTACTATAGCACACTTTATAATTTCCTTATATATACATATTTGTAATAATATAATCACCTAGGGACCATACTTTCACCAACAGGCACTAAACGTAACCAAAACACTTAAAACCCGAGCTCACTCATAATACTGTGACCTTAACTCATTTGACACTTACTTAAACACGACTACTAAGCACAAGGCGAACCCAAACCTATACCAAACTATATATACATACATAAATACTTAACCACAACCCTTTTATACCAAAACCCTTACCTTCCTCACAAATTTTCTAACTTAACATTAACTTAAAACTAAATACACAAATTAGATATTTTTCTCCTCACTTGCACCACCAAAACCGCCGGTTTTCCTTTCCATTTTCAAACCATGGGAGACTTGTACAACTTTAGCATTTAAGGAGTGTACTAGGGACATTGTTTAAGGAACTAAAAGACACCTCTTACCCCTTTTTGTCTTAGCCGTGTATATCCCCAACACCACACACAAATCTTGTACAAGCTTAACTAATTATTACCTACACAACTCACCCTCTTTCTTGGAATCCTACATGCATCGGCTACACCCCCAAACCCTACAACCTTGTACCTAAATGTAGCAATTAAGGATATGTACTACCTAGTACTAATCAAATATAGCAAAATCCATATCTCTCTCTCTCTTGCCGTGTCTCAACCCCAAGCCACACCTCTCCTTTTCATCCTTGGTTATATATGACAATAGACACTTACTTCCTTCCTTCACCACAAAATTCGGATCAAAGACTCTCCCACATAACACCTAGACTAAACCAATTCTCACCTCATCACATTTACTACCGAATCAAGAGATTCAAGCATTGAAGTCTAGACATTAAAGCTCCTAGGACTCGTGTGAATATAAGCCGCCGCATCCTCATCCCTTTTGTCTACATCTTGGCCAAACAAGTAAGTGTGAACCTTCTCTAAGACTTTTCCTTAACCATCTTACGTTTCGTGCATATTCATGTTAAGCAAATGATGTTAGGGATACATGCACACGTTAGAAGTTCATAATCACGCCCTAAAACAACATATAAGCTCACGGCTTATATGAAATTATGGAAGCCTTACCTTAAAAATCCTTAAAAGCATGGGAATACGAACCTATATGAGCCTTAGTGTATCCTTTGCCTTAAAAATATGTATGAAAGTAAAATAAGCCGACCCATTAAACTTCTATAAGCCCATGTTGTTAAATAAGCCGAGACATGGGAAGAGCTTATAAGCTAGTTCTTTTTCCCCATAAGTTATATAGAGCCAAAACATGAAACCTATAAAAGTCACACTATTTAAACTCATATATATGTCATTGTAAGCCGAGTGTTGCACTAGAAATAAGCTAACTTGAAAAACCTTGTAAAATAAAATAAGAATCTATGAAGCCTTAGGATAAGCCCATAAGTCTTCAAAACAATAAGCTTATAAGCCATAGAAATATAAGCCGAAAACAATAAGCTTATAAGCCATAGAAATATAAGCCGAAAATATATAAGCTTACACTAAACTAATTTTGAAATAAAACTTAATATAAGCCCACTAAACTTAGGCCCAATAGTAAGAAAAACTAACATTTACTAATTACTTTAACTTTAACCAAGCCCTACCACTTTTTACCCTAACCGAATGTTAATGGGCCGTGTAGCCCAATATTGAAACCTATTAGGTACTATTTGTGCCAAAAATGTCATATGGTGAAAGTTTGGGCCCGAATGTGAAAATGGTAAAAACTAATAACTATTTTACTTACTATTATTACTTGGTAAAAATTTGGTAAGCCCATTTAAGCTAAGCAAAAACAAACCGTGGCCCTTAATGGACCACCTAAGCCCATTTAACTAAATTAGGGTAACTTTTTGGGCCGGTTATGTCAATTTCCAAAAGAGGTATCTAAACTTGTAAATTAAATGAAACCTTTAAATATTTTCGTGACCCTTATATAGTCCAAGGGTCGGTTGTGTCACTTTTGAAACCATAGGGTACCAAAACAATCAAACCGCGAGCTAAAATAAACTACGAGGACCTTTATTGCCATTTTCGAAACTTAAAACAAGCCCTAATCCCACTTATAATTATGCCGTGGGATTGGAGGGGGCTGTTTTGCCAACTCTCGAAAGATTTTCAAGCCCTAGGGGGGCGTTTTCATAAAATAGGATAACCGACAAGGACTAACAATGTAATAACGATAACGGATGAAAACATAAGGATAAAATTTCTAAACTATTTTATTTACAAGGAGTAATCACAAATTATTTACTTAAAAGGTAATCATAAAACGGGCCAATTACAAAATGGATTATTTAAATTGTTTACAACTGTACGGTATTAACAAAACCAGTTAACCATCTCATTTTTGAAACCCTAAAAACTTAATAAGGTACAAAAATTATTTCTTCACATTAAATTAAATAAAACTTAAGTATTTATTTAATTTACGATACCTCTCCCCTTAAAGCAAATTAATAAACACATATATTCATATATATTATTTTCTTGAAACAAAAAATATATATAAATACATCCTTAAATTCTTTATAAAAGAATTAAGCCAACATACCAATCTATAAACTGTGATCATGCATTTTTCATATGTACCATTCGTCATGCATAATTATTTCTGCATTCACTGAGACATTTAAATTACTTAGGTAATTTCTCCAGTTCGTGACTATACTGTGACATCATCCTCACTACCTCGTTATCACTAACGTGAGTTCATGGCCCCATCTTTACTGTTTTATAACTGGGGGAGAAAACATACAAAAACTATTTATATGCAAGCATGCACAGACAACAACAATTTATTGCCTACTGTTTGTCCCATTCCCGTGGACTGTAATAGTTAATAGTGTAGCGCGAAATGTATGGATAGATCTATTCGGGTATTGACAACACCCGGCCTGTCGTGATCAGCTGTCACGTGATGCTTAGGCTGAGCAGCAGGTTTATGTCATTGTCGGATTAAGGGAAACCACATCAGGATAGACCCAATGGGCGTACTGAGAACCTTGTCTAGCTTCTATTACAGGGCAGTAGGAACTACTGTAGTATTGGGCTGTGATGTCCTACTACCTTCGTGATGCTTTGCATATTAATACATTATTAAATTAAACCTATGAATTCACCAACCTCGTGTTGACCCCCACATTTTACTTTTATGTTTTCTCAGGAAAGTAAGCAGGTTCATGCATTGGATTCCAGCATTATAGGAAAGCATCATGTTGACCAATGGGCTGGGATATTTAAATTCTGTTTTGTAATAAATGAAATTTACTTTTGGACAAGATACTAAATGTGTATGATTAATTCATATAATATGTTTTCAAATGATATTATAATCATTGCTCTATATGCTATGTGTTATCGATCCACCCAAGTAACACCCCAACTACTATTCCGCTGCATTTGACCAACTTGGGGGTGTTACAGAAATGGTATCAGAGCGCATAGTTGTAGAGAACCAGATCAAAAACTTAAATTTTTTTAAATAATAAAAATTTTAAACTGGACTATAACTGAACATAAAAATCAGTCTAAAAAGAAAAACTGATTTTGGGGAACCTATAAGTTAGGCATATGGCATTTTAGAGCATGCATATTATGTGAACTAACTTCACATTGATTTATTCCCTCGTGGCAAATAAATCACATAAGTATCTATTTATGCTTTTGACATCATAGTTAAAAGTTTTAAAACCTCATCGCATATGCATCATGAAAAACCTTTTATATTGTGTAAGTTGAGAACTTGCTCAAGCTATAAAATATTACTTTCAGATATCATGACGACGCCCACTATTGTTACTACCTTCGAGGAGCTTATGGCTCCTACCATCACCCCCTTGTCTCCGACATCAGTACTAGCTGGACCTACATCAGATACAGAGTCCAGAGATGACCAGCAGGACGGAGTCATCGTGCTCACAGATTCGCCTACTCCTTCACCACCCACTGCACCTCCTTCTACACCACATCAGGTAGTACCCACATCCCCTCCTAGGGAGGCGGACCAGGTCGTACCTTCTCTACCATCCTTACCACCACCTTCCGTACCTAGCACCTACCCCACCAGTGTCTTGCCACCTCGTAAGAGGAGACATGACACTATCCCAGACTCGACCTATGAGGTTGGAGAGGGATCAGGAGCCGGGCAGGCTAGACTTAGTGCCCTTCAGGCACAGGTTGATGCACTCACGGCCCGACAGGCACAGGATACCACCCTTATCCACTCTCTACTACAGGCAGACCAGCAGGGTCGCGCCATGCTCCAGGAGAGACTTGACTCTCTCTATTAGGCCATGGCCGGGGAGTCATATACCACCAGAGAGACCATACACTGGCTATTGGACGAGGTAGCTTATCTCCGTTGCCGTTTAGCTATGCTGGAGAGTCATTCCTACGAGACTCGAGCAGCCGTCTACTCACAGGAGGACACCTTCAGGACCTTCGTGGACTTAGCAGATCTCCGTCATCAGGGGATTACTACAGAGACAGAGCAGCTACGCAGTGCCGACACTACACGTCAGCAGCAGCTACTAGAGGCCTTGAGATACACCAGAGAGACCCGGAGTGCTGTGATCCGTATGCAGGACAGGCATGCACCACCAGTTGGACCATCTGCACCTGCAGGCAGCCACACTAGTGTAGGGTAGATTTTTAGTTGTACATCATGACAAGCACTGAGTTGCATCTCAGCTCTCATGATTTATCTCTTTTGTACTTATTTTCTTTTCGGTTGTATTCGTAGTACCTAACCTTAGTAGGTAGGATATCTTTTGGTTGTAATACAAACATATGTACCACTATTTCAGACAGGTTACTATGACCCTGTCTTAGATCGGTTGTACTTGTACTACATTGTTGTTTGCCAGGAATAACATGCTACTGTTCACTTGTTTGTTTACATTTATATTATTATGAACTCTTAAGGGATTATCAAATTTGTTGTGAATTCTATGCATAAACATTAACCATGCAACTTAATATAACCATCTTTATCAAGCTAACAAATCTCAGTCTTTCTTATAGAAAAATGCCACCAAGGCGCGCACGCCCAAACCCCGCAGAAACACCTGCAACGACTATGTCCGATGCACAACTCAGAGTACTGATTGAGCAAGGCATCACTGACGCCTTAGCTGCCAGGGAAAACCGCCCCAACGGAACCCATGGGGACAGTGAAAACTCTAATAACCGAAATCGCGAAGCTCGAGGATGTACTTACCCTGACTTCCTAAAATGCAAACCCAGCTACTACAAGGGCACGGAAGGGGTAGTCGAGCTCATGCAATGGTTTGAGAGGACTGAGACCGTGTTTCGTATCAGTGACTGTACTGAGGAGAATAAGGTGAAGTTCGCCACCTGTACGCTCTTGGAACATGCACTCACGTGGTGGAACTCACAAGTTGCTACCCTCGGACACGATGGAGCCTATGGGATGACATGGACTGCGCTGAAGGAAAAGCTTACCATGAAATACTGTCCACGTAGTGAAATCAAAAAGCTGGAGATTGAATTATGGAATCTCAAATGCACCAATTTCAATATCACGGGTTACAATCAGAAGTTCCAGGAATTAACTTTGATGTGTACACGTATGTACCCAAAAGTGTCAGACAAGATAGAGAAGTACGTTAGTGGACTTCCAGACTCTGTTCATGACAGTGTGCTTGCATCTCGACCTACTACCGTCGAGAGTGCCATTGAGTTTGCCACCGAACTAGTGGACAAACGTGGTCGTGATCATATGATTAGACAAGCAAAACACAAGAGGAAAGTCGATGATAACTACCGTCATCACCCCCAGACCCAACAGTCCAAGAGACAAGGCTTAGGACAAATCTGCAGTGCTGTTTCCTCAGGACCACCACCATACGTGGGAACCAAACCAAAATGTTCAAAGTGTAACTTCCATCACTACCCCACTGTTGGATGCCGAAGACCCGAGCAGGGCAGTGCACATGTTCCCACCAACAGAAACAATTTCAGTGCCAACAACAAGCCCCACAATGGCAACAGGCAGAATTCCCGTGGAAGTGGATACCAAGGAAACCGCCAGCTCACTGGCAGTGGAAACATGGCTCGCAAGGAAATCCGTTGCTTTGGTTGTGGAGAAATTGGACACATCAGACCTGACTGTCCAAAGCGTAAGAATGAAGGCCAAAGCGGAGCACCCGCCAGGGTTTATGTCATAGGAGAGAACAGGACCAACCCCGACTCCAACGTAGTTACTGGTACGTTCCTTCTGAATAATCGCTATGCAAATGTTTTATTCGATACGGGAGCCGATAGGAGTTTTGTATCAACTGAATTTGGTAGCTTACTAGACATTTTACCAACCCCGTTAGATAACTGTTACAGAGTTGAATTAGCAGACGGAAAGATCATTGAAACTAATACCATCATAAGGGGCTGTACCTTAAACCTTCAAAATCACCCATTTGATGTTCAATTAATACCCATACAACTAAGTAGTTTTGATGTCATCATTGGTATGGACTGGTTAGCCAAGTATCATGTAACTATTGTGTGTGACGAGAAACTAGTCCGTATACCATGGGGAGGTACAGATCTAATTATCCGAGGAGACGGAAATTCGGATAAAACAGACACTAGATTGAGTGTGATCTCGTGCACCCAAGCCCAGAAATATCTACTAAAAGGATACCCTATCTTTTTAGCGCATATCTCTAAAACAGATCGAGAAGAAGAACCCAAGGAGAAACAAATCAAGGATGTACCCATCGTCCGTGATTATCCTGAAGTCTTTCCAGACGACTTGCCAGGATTACCTCCGACCCGTCAAGTTGAATTTCAAATAGACTTGGTGCCAGGAGCGGCACCTGTAGCCAGGGCGCCCTACCGTTTAGCACCTACCGAGATGAAAGAACTCGCGGAACAACTCAAAGAACTGTCAGATAAAGGCTTTATCAGGCCCAGTTCCTCGCCTTGGGGAGCCCCAGTATTGTTTGTCAAGAAGAAAGACGACTCATTTCAGATGTGTATCGATTACAGAGAACTGAATAAGTTAACTGTGAAAAACCGTTACCCGTTACTACGAATCGACGACCTATTTGATCAACTACAAGGATCAAGTGTGTACTCCAAGATCGACTTACGATCCGGGTACCACCAGTTGAGGGTCAAAGAAGAGGACATACCAAAGACAGCTTTCAGAACACGATACGGTCATTATGAGTTCCAAGTCATGCCATTCGGACTAACTAATGCACCAGCCATATTCATGGATCTCATGAATCGAGTATGCAGACCCTATCTGGATAAGTTCGTGATAGTGTTCATTGACGACATTCTCATCTATTCCAAGAATGAGCAGGAGCACGGAGAACATCTGGCTCAAGTACTAAAACTGCTTAAGGAAGAAAAGCTGTACGTAAAATTCTCTAAGTGTGATTTTTGGATTCCTAAAGTACACTTTCTCGGTCATGTGATTGACGACAAGGGAATCCAAGTTGACCCTGCAAAAGTCGAATCCGTGAAGGATTGGACATCTCCCACATCGCCGAAGGAAATTCGTCAATTCTTAGGTCTTGCCGGTTACTATCGACGATTCATCGAAGGATTCTCTAAGATTGCTAAACCAATGACTAAGCTCACCCAGAAAGGTATAAAGTTCATATGGGGAGAAAAAGAAGAAGCTGCATTCCAGACCATCAAACAAAAGTTATGCAGTGCACCTATTTTAGCCTTACCAGAAGGTAACGAAGACTTCGTTGTCTACTGTGACGCTTCGCACAAAGGGTTGGGAGCTGTGTTGATGCAGAGACAGAAAGTGATTGCTTATGCTTCAAGACAACTGAAGAAGCACGAGCAGAATTACTCCACCCATGATCTAGAACTTGGATCCGTAGTTTTTGCCTTAAAATCTGGAGGCACTACCTATACGGGACTAAATGCACAGTTCACACCGATCACAAGAGCTTGCAACACATTCTAGATCAGAAAGAATTAAACATGAGACAACGTCGCTGGATAGAACTACTCAGCGACTACGATTGTGAAATCAAATACCATCCGGGAAAAGCAAACGTAGTTGCAGATGCACTAAGTCGAAAGGGAACTGATCCTCCCATGAGAGTTCGAGCCTTAGTCATGACCATTGATTTGGACCTACCCAAACAGATATTAGAGGCCCAACTACAAGCACAGAAGCCTGAGAATATCGGGAAGGAAGACATAGGAGGAATGCTTAGGACGGACCTGAGCAAGGAGAGGTTAGAAGCTAGAATGGATGGAACGCTGTGTCTACATGGAAGAAGCTGGCTACCCTGTTATGGAGACTTGAGAACCGTGATCATGCATGAGTCCCATAAATCCAAGTACTCCATACACCCTGGATCCGAAAAGATGTATCAAGACGTGAAGAAATTATACTGGTGGCCGAACATGAAAGCAGACATTGCCACCTACGTGAAGAAATGTTTGACTTGTGCTAGAGTTAAAATAGAACATCAGCGACCATCAGGGTTGTTGGTTCAACCCGAAATACCAAAATGGAAATGGGACAACATCACCATGGATTTCATCACCAAACTTCCTACATCATCCCACGGGTACGATACAATCTGGGTAATCGTGGACCGCCACACAAAATCCGCCCATTTCCTACCCATCAGGGAAAATGTTTCTCTAAGCAAATTAGCCAAAATTTACTTAAAGGAAGTCGTGACGAGACATGGGATACCAGTCTCAATCATCTGTGATAGAGATGGCAGATTTACATCAAACTTTTGGAAGGCTTTTCAAAGAGCTTTAGGAACAAACCTGGATATGAGCACCGCATACCACCCACAGACAGACGGTCAGAGTGAACGAACAATCCAAACACTAGAAGACATGCCGAGGGCATGTGTGATCGACTTTGGAAAGGGATGGGTCGAACACATTCCATTAGTGGAGTTCTCCTACAATAACAGCTACCATGCCAGTATTAAGGCAGCACCATTTGAGGCTCTCTATGGTCGCAAATGTCGTTCGCCTGTATGCTGGGCAGAGGTGGGAGAATTTCAACTAACAGGACCCGAACTGATCCAAGAGACTACTGAGAAGATCACCCTCATCAAACAACGAATTCAAGCTGCCCAGGACAGACAGAAGAGTTATGCTGACAAGAAACGTAAACCTACGGAGTTTGCTGTAGGTGATCGTGTCATGCTAAAGGTATCACCTTGGAAGGGTGTTGTACGGTTTGGGAAAAGGGGAAAGCTAAACCCACCTTACGTAGGACCCTTCAAAGTGATTGCCAGAATTGGAGAGGTCGCTTATCGCTTAGAGTTGCCCCAGCAATTGAGCCGAGTACACCCTACCTTCCACGTCTCGAACTTGAAGAAGTGCTATGCAGATGAACCTTTAGCAATGCCATTGGAGGGAGTCCATTTTGATGACAAACTCCAATTTATAGAAGAACCAGTGGAAGTCGTGGAGAGAGAAGTTAAGAAGTTGAAACGAAGCCGGACCGCGTTAGTTAAAATACGATGGAACTCTAGGAAAGGTCCCGAATTTACTTGGGAACGCGAAGACTCGTTTAGAGCTAAGTACCCGCACCTCTTTACCTAAGCAGTGACGTCACCTTAAGCTTTGAGGACAAAGCTAAAATAACGGGTATATGCTGTAAAACCTGCAAATTTCAGGTTTTGACTTAGGAACATTGTGTACGTCACTTCATGATATCTAAATATTTTATTACATTTTCTGTGCATGAATCCTTTGAGTCACCATATGCATCTCATAAACATACATCACTCTAATCATCTGAGCAGGAAAAACAACCATATCACAATTTTTATTGTGACTATGAGTACTTTAAAAGCATGACCACATTTGTATGGCTATATCTCAATTAGCATACTGGACGACAAATGATCTATTGTGAAGGACTTTATGTCAGCTGAAACATAAGATCACTTGCATGCATCTCACAGATTTTTCTAAGAAATCCAACGTCATGATCACAATATATAACTGGCTACTCACATATATAAATATATTTTTGAATTAAATAGTATTTATATAAATATGTAAATATATATATTTTACACAATAAATGGCTTTAAACTACAATGACCATTAATTTTACACGTGAACTCTACTATAGCACACTTTATAATTTCCTTATATATACATATTTGTAATAATATAATCACCTAGGGACCATACTTTCACCAACAGGCACTAAACGTAACCAAAACACTTAAAACCCGAGCTCACTCATAATACTGTGACCTTAACTCATTTGACACTTACTTAAACACGACTACTAAGCACAAGGCGAACCCAAACCTATACCAAACTATATATACATACATAAATACTTAACCACAACCCTTTTATACCAAAACCCTTACCTTCCTCACAAATTTTCTAACTTAACATTAACTTAAAACTAAATACACAAATTAGATATTTTTCTCCTCACTTGCACCACCAAAACCGCCGGTTTTACTTTCCATTTTCAAACCATGGGAGACTTGTACAACTTTAGCATTTAAGGAGTGTACTAGGGACATTGTTTAAGGAACTAAAAGACACCTCTTACCCCTTTTTGTCTTAGCCGTGTATATCCCCAACACCACACACAAATCTTGTACAAGCTTAACTAATTATTACCTACACAACTCACCCTCTTTCTTGGAATCCTACATGCATCGGCTACACCCCCAAACCCTACAACCTTGTACCTAAATGTAGCAATTAAGGATATGTACTACCTAGTACTAATCAAATATAGCAAAATCCATATCTCTCTCTCTCTTGCCGTGTCTCAACCCCAAGCCACACCTCTCCTTTTCATCCTTGGTTATATATGACAATAGACACTTACTTCCTTCCTTCACCACAAAATTCGGATCAAAGACTCTCCCACATAACACCTAGACTAAACCAATTCTCACCTCATCACATTTACTACCGAATCAAGAGATTCAAGCATTGAAGTCTAGACATTAAAGCTCCTAGGACTCGTGTGAATATAAGCCACCGCATCCTCATCCCTTTTGTCTACATCTTGGCCAAACAAGTAAGTGTGAACCTTCTCTAAGACTTTTCCTTAACCATTTTACGTTTCGTGCATATTCATGTTAAGCAAATGATGTTAGGGATACATGCACACGTTAGAAGTTCATAATCACGCCCTAAAACAACATATAAGCTCACGGCTTATATGAAATTATGGAAGCCTTACCTTGAAAATCCTTAAAAGTATGGGAATACGAACCTATATGAGCCTTAGTGTACCCTTTGCCTTAAAAATATGTATGAAAGTAAAATAAGCCGACCCATTAAACTTCTATAAGCCCATGTTGTTAAATAAGCCGAGACATGGGAAGAGCTTATAAGCTAGTTCTTTTTCCCCATAAGTTATATAGAGCCAAAACATGAAACCTATAAAAGTCACACTATTTAAACTCATATATATATATCATTATAAGCCGAGTGTTGCACTAGAAATAAGCTAACTTGAAAAACCTTGTAAAATAAAATAAGAATCTATGAAGCCTTAGGATAAGCCCATAAGTCTTCAAAACAATAAGCCATAGAAATATAAGCCGAAAACAATAAGCTTATAAGCCATAGAAATATAAGCCGAAAATATATAAGCTTACACTAAACTAATTTTGAAATAAAACTTAATATAAGCCCACTAAACTTAGGCCCAATAGTAAGAAAAACTAACATTTACTAATTACTTTAACTTTAACCAAGCCCTACCACTTTTTACCCTAACCGAATGTTAATGGGCCGTGTAGCCCAATATTGAAACCTATTAGGTACTATTTGTGCCAAAAATGTCATATGGTGAAAGTTTGGGCCCGAATGTGAAAATGGTAAAAACTAATAACTATTTTACTTACTATTATTACTTGGTAAAAATTTGGTAAGCCCATTTAAGCTAAGCAAAAACAAACCGTGGCCCTTAATGGACCACCTAAGCCCATTTAACTAAATTAGGGTAACTTTTTGGGCCGGTTATGTCAATTTCCAAAAGAGGTATCCAAACTTGTAAATTAAATGAAACCTTTAAATATTTTCGTGACCCTTATATAGTCCAAGGGTCGGTTGTGTCACTTTTGAAACCATAGGGTACCAAAACAATCAAACCGCGAGCTAAAATAAACTACGAGGACCTTTATTGCCATTTTCGAAACTTAAAACAAGCCCTAATCCCACTTATAATTATGCCGTGGGATTGGAGGGGGCTGTTTTTCCAACTCTCGAAAGATTTTCAAGCCCTAGGGGGGCGTTTTCATAAAATGGGATAACCGACAAGGACTAACAATGTAATAACGATAACGGATGAAAACATAAGGATAAAATTTCTAAACTATTTTATTTACAAGGAGTAATCACAAATTATTTACTTAAAAGGTAATCATAAAATGGGCCAATTACAAAATGGATTATTTAAATTGTTTACAACTGTACGGTATTAACAAAACCAGTTAACCATCTCATTTTTGAAACCCTAAAAACTTAATAAGGTACAAAAATTATTTCTTCATATTAAATTAAATAAAACTTAAGTATTTATTTAATTTACGATACCTCTCCCCTTAAAGCAAACTAATAAACACATATATTCATATATATTATTTTCCTGAAACAAAATATATATATAAATACATCCTTAAATTCTTTATAAAAGAATTATGCCAACATACCAATCTATAAACTGTGATCATGCATTTTTCATATGTACCATTCGTCATGCATAATTATTTCTGCATTCACTGAGACATTTAAATTACTTAGGCAATTTCTCCAGTTCGTGACTATACTGTGACATCATCCTCACTACCTCGTTATCACTAAGGTGAGTTCATGGCCCCATCTTTACTGTTTTATAACTGGGAGAGAAAACATACAAAAACTATTTATATGCAAGCATGCACAGACAACAACAATTTATTGCCTACTGTTTGCCCCATTCCCGTGGACTGTAATAGTTAATAGTGTAGCGCGAAATGTATGGATAGATCTATTCGGGTATTGACAACACCCGGCATGTCGTGATCAGCTGTCACGTGATGCTTAGGCCGAGCAGCAGGTTTATGTCATTGTCGGATTAAGGGAAACCACATCAGGATAGACCCAATGGGCGTACTGAGAACCATGTCTAGCTTCTATTACAGGGCAGTAGGAACTACTGTAGTATTGGGCTGTGATGTCCTACTACCTTCGTGATGCTTTGCATATTAATACATTATTAAATTAAACCTGTGAATTCACCAACCTCGTGTTGACCCCCACATTTTACTTTTATGTTTTCTCAGGAAAGTAAGCAGGTTCATGCATTGGATTCCAGCATTATAGGAAAGCATCATGTTGACCAATGGGCTGGGATATTTAAATTCTGTTTTGTAATAAATGCAATTTACTTTTGGACAAGATACTAAATGTGTACGATTAATTCATATAATATGTTTTCAAATGATATTATAATCATTGCTCTATATGCTATGTGCTATCGATCCACCCAAGTAACACCCCAACTACTATTCCGCTGCATTTGACCAACTTGGGGGTGTTACAACTACCACGAGTGGTTATCCAACCTAGTCATGGTCAAAAAGCATGACGGAAGCTGGCGCATGTGCGTGGATTTCACGGATCTAAACAAAGCCTGTCCGCAGGATTGTTACCCGTTACCAGAAATTGACTGGAAGGTGGAGTCCCTATGTGGATATCCCTTTAAGTGCTTCTTAGACGCATATAAAGGATACCACCAGATCCAGATGGCGGAAGAGGACGCAGAGAAAACGGCGTTCCATACTAGTCAGGGCGTATACTGTTATACAAAAATGCCGTTCGGGTTGAAGAACGCCGGGGCAACATATCAGCGGCTTGTTGACAAAGCCTTCGACTCGCAGATAGGCCGCAACCTGGAAGTCTATGTTGATGATTTAGTCATCAAAAGTCATACGGAGGATGCACTCCTCCGAGACGTTCAAGAGACGTTTGACACATTGAGGATGATTAATATAAAGCTAAATCCAAAGAAATGCACGTTCGGGGCAACGGAAGGAATTTTCCTGGGATATATGATTGATCCAAATGGCATCAAGCCTTGCCCGGAAAAGACGGACGCAGTAGTACAGCTACCATCCCCTCAGACACGGAAAGAGGTGCAGTCCTTAAATGGGAAGCTGGCCGGGCTAAACAGGTTCTTATCAAAGTCCATAGAGAAGTCACTCCCCCTATTCAAAACACTCAAGAAGTGCATTAAGAAGGGAGACTTCCAGTGGACAAAGGAAGCTGAGGAAGCCTTTGGTCAACTTAAGCAACACCTCGCATCTCTCCCCATGCTAGTAGCTCCCTGGCCAAAGGAGGAGCTCATTATGTACCTATCAGCCACACATGGAGCAATAAGTGCGGTACTTATGACGGATAGGGACACAGTCCAAACTCCGGTCTACTTCATAAGTATAACACTGCAAGGGCCGGAGTTGAATTACTCCTCTATGGAAAAATTGGTTTTGGCATTAGTGTTTGCTACAAAACGGTTGCGCCGATACTTTCAAGCGCACCCAATTGTAGTCATTACTGATCAACCAATAAAACAAGTCATCTCTAGACCAGATGTGGCAGGTAGGCTACAAAAGTGGATCATTCTATTGGGAGAACACAACATATCTTATAGACCAAGGACGGCTGTTAAAGGCCAAATCTTGGCGGATTTCTTGATAGAGAAGCCGGATGGAGAGGGACCAATCGTACAACAAAACGAAACTCCAGCAGAACCATGTGTGTTATTTACGGACGGATCTTCGTGTACGGATGGGTCAGGAGCTGGTCTCATCCTTACGAATCCGAAAGGAATGGAGTTTACATACGCCCTTCGCTTTGAGTTCACAGCCACCAACAATGAGGCAGAATATGAAGCGTTGATTGTGGGTCTAAAAATCGCCGCTAGAATGGGAGTCCGCAACCTTGAGGCCTACGTGGACTCACGGCTTGTCGCGAGCCACATTCTGGGAGGATACGTAGCTAAGGAGGACAACATGGTTCGATACTTGGAGAAGGTCAAGTCACTCATTGCGGCTTTCAGCAAGTTTTCTATCAAGCAGGTACAGAGAGGTGAAAACAAGAAGGCAGACGCTCTTAGAAAGATCGCGTCTACAAGTTTCGCCCACTTATCCAAGCAAGTCTTGGTGGAAATACTCAAGGAAAACTCTATAACAGAAGGGGAAGTCGCAGCTATAGTTGAGGAGGACGGACCTACATGGATGACCCCGATTGTCAACTATTTGACTAATGAAACCCTTCCGGACGAGGAAAAAGTGGCACGGCGCATCAGAAGGAAGTCGCAGCACTTCGAGCTTCGAGAAGGTATTCTTTACAAGCGCTCTTTCTTGCAGCCGTGGTTGCGGTGTGTTGGGCCACGCCAGGCTACTTACGTGATCAGTGAGATACATGAAGGGTTATGCGGCATGCATGCGGGTCCCCGATCTGTAGTGGCTCGAGCCCTACGCACAAGATATTATTGGCCTACTATGCATAGGGACGCACGTGACATGATTCGCAAGTGTAGTGATTGCCAAGTGCACAGACTAGTACCACGACATCCGCAGCAGGGACTTACACCTATTACATCCCCATGGCCATTCTATAAGTGGGGGATCGACATTGCAGGACCTTTCCCCGTAGCTGCGGGGGGAGTTAAGTTCTTGATTGTCGCGATGGACTACTTCACACGCTGGATAGAGGCCAAGGCAGTCAAATCCATCACAGGCAAACAAGTTAAAAAGTTTGTTTGGGAGAACATTGTGTGCCGTTTTGGCTTACCAGGAGAAATCATCTCGGACAACGGGAAGCAATTCGCGGATAATCCATTCAAGGACTGGTGCGCGACATTGAATATCAAACAACGCTTCGCATCTGTTAAACACCCGCAGACAAATGGTCTTGTGGAGCGAGCAAATAGAAGCTTGGGTGAAGGCATCAAGGCACGCCTGGAGGAAAGAAGTGCCAAATGGGTGGACGAACTGCCACATGTTCTATGGGCACATAGGACTATGATCAAAACAGCCAACGGGGACACCCAATTCGCATTGGCCTACGGCACTGAAGCTGTTATACCAGCAGAAATAGGAATGCCTACCATCCGCACGACGGAGGTTAATGTCGTCACAAACGACGAGCAACTCCGGATTAATCTGGATTTGTTGAAGGAAAAAAGGGAGATAGCGGCTATCAATGAGGCCAAGTCCAAGGCTCGAATGAAGGCTTATTATGACGCCAAGGTTAAAGGTGTTTCTTTTCGACCGAGAGATTATGTCTATCGTGCTAACGAAGCAAGTCGAGCGGAGAATACAGGAAAGCTGGGCCCTAAGTGGGAAGGACCGTATGAGGTCACGGAAGCCTTAGGACGGGGCGCGTACAAGTTACGTGACATGGATGGCCGCGATCTGGAACGCACATGGAACATCTCCAATCTCAAAAGCTGCTATCTTTGAAAGCTACGGCTTCCGCATGGACACTTTGCTATATATGGCTTTAATGAAGATCCATGTGTTCTCTTTGTTTTGTTTCTTATGCTTTTCTAGGTTCTTTTTTGTTTTTAGGATTTCCCATTCTTGTTAAAACAAAAATGTAAACGTTCTAATAAAATTCCGTGGTGCCTAGCTAGCTCCACAACTCGTTTTTTGTGCAAATTGTTTTTATTCTTTAGATTCCGTTATAGTCATATGGATTTAATTGTTATTATTATAATGTGCCATGTCTTATTCATATGCATTCATTCAATACCGTACATGTACAATACGCCTCCAGGTGGGGTAAGAGGATTAAGTGAACGTAATAATCCAACTTGTCACATAAGAGGGATGCAACCCCAGTGACGCGGATCATGTATCCTTACTAGACACCTTATTCACAAGACGTTGTGATAAGTTTCCATATGTCGCTCTCACGTAGTGCTTTGCATGGTAAAGACGCAGCCGCACGTCTAGTAAAATATAGACTTGGTTTTATCCTGGATAAGACGTGACATGTCATGCGACACAGATACATGATATCTAGAAAGGAATATAAACAAGTTTCCAAATCATCAAAATTGTCGTGCCTACCACGGACTTATACATAGCATAACAAATGTTTACAATCATAAAGTGCCGTGGACATCCACGGACGAATTTTTAGGTTACAAACCAAATTATCCAAGAGATAACAAATTAAGGGCACCCTACATGGGCGGGAGAAACCTGCCTATCTCCCATTGCTCCTCAGCCAGACAAGGCAACATCTCACCGCGTTCCCTCCGCTCCAAAGCTCGAGCCGCATTCTTCTCCAGCACCTCGCTTAATGGTTGATCACCAACTATGATTCTAGTCACATCTTCATAAATAGGAAGAGTGAGGTGGCTGGGTGAGGGGGTGAAGGGAGCCCGGGAATGTCCCTCATCTTGAGAAAATGCACCAAGACTTAGTTTCTCCATAATCTCCATGTTGGATGCATCTTTGGTGGCTTCCAGCTCGGCTAGGAAGGGATAGTGGAGATCTCGCATTGCGGCCATAGAAGCAGTCATCTTCTCAGCAGCTCTGGTGTTGAAGAAGGCATGCCTTGTGAAGTTTTGCTTCTTTCTTATTAGCTCTGCGGCCATGACCATTCCTTCATGACGACCATGGTCGATGCCATCTGACAAGAGGTCTGCAAATTGCTGAACAAATTCGGGGGCTTCCAACACCTTGGTTACGGCTAAACGCGTCCCGTGACCTACCATCCACCTACGGCCGGGAATGGCTGCTAGTAATTGGTTGGGGGTATAGCACATCGTCGCACTCAGAGATAAGGTCATTCACTAGAACATCTTTCTGGGTGGACGCCTCCTTCAGTTGTTCAGCCACGACCCTTTCACAAACAAGCTCCTCTTTAAGTTTCTCCCCATCCTGGATCAGTGCATGGGCGTTCTCAAGCTTCTTGGTGAGTATGGATACTTGGTCGGAGGAGGACTTAGCTGAAGCTTCGGCCGCGGTCACCTGTATGTGATACATCACTTATTAGAATAGTGGTTCTTATGGCATAGGTGTGATGCGGCGCGGATACATACCTTTGTTGTTGCAGCCTCAAGTTTAGTCTCGAGCTCGGCTACATGTTGGTCATGAGCATTGGCGTGGGTCAATTGTTATTTAACAGTCGCCTCGGCAGTAGCAAGCTGGGACTGGAGGGCGGCAATTTGAGCTTCATTTTCTTCAATCATCCTCTCTCTTCGACCAACCTTCCTCTTCAGGGACTCCACATGCTCTAAAGCAGCTTCAAATCTTACTCTCATAGAGGTGCCCATGGCCATCTGATGAACCACGGCGCCATTGTATTCATCCACCAGATCCGCGTGGCTTAATACATTTACGTCTCGTACCAAACCAGGGGGGATGCAGTTATTCAGGTATTCACGATACTCCTCGGCCTCTCTCATCCGTGACGAAATGGTGATCTTCCAATCAGGGTTGAACTGCTGATGAGGGCCGGACATCGGGATCTCTTGGGAAGCTGTCAGGGTACCTTCTTCAAAAGCAAGGCCGGATCTGGTTGCGGCTGTATGTAGCACAGGTTCTCTCTCCATCTCCTTCTCTTTCCCCTTCTCTTTCCGTACATCTGGGGGAGGCACGGCACCAGCTTGTTCATCTCTACAAACACACAATTGGAATAAGTATCAAGCATTGTTTGAGGAAAGTCGTGGCTCTTGCTTGGAGTATGGATGTTTTGAATAAATAAAAGGGGTAGACTTACATGTTATTCCCTTCTAGTTCTGATGTAGTCGGGGGAACTTGAGTGAACGGGTCCACAGGTGCGGCCCGCACCGTTTCAGAGGCCTGGGTGGTGCTCCCAACAGATTGATAGCGGGGGTGGTCCTCGCGCAGTTTTTTGGGTGGGGCATTGTGTTCACCAACCTCAGTTTGGGCAACTCTTCTCACCCGCTTGTTTTTCCTGTGGGTACGCTTAGGGGCAGGCTGGGCTTCTTCCTCATCTTCTTCTTCATCTGCTTGATGCGTTTCCTCCTCGTCATCGCAAAACATCTGGCGAATATTGGAGGTGGTCCTCTCGAGGTTGTCACCTTGCTCTTCCCCGTGTGCGGGAGTAGCAGTTTTAGGCGGCGAGGAGGGCCCAGCTTCATCTTCAAGCATCATGTGATCACCATCCTCGTTGTCAAAATCTACGGGGGTTCTCAGGAGGGTTGTTTCCTCTTCGTCTGAATAGGGATACAGTACGGCTTCTAGGGAAACTGTCACATTCCGGGTGTGCTCAAGGAGGGGTAGCTCGTTCTCACGCCGAGGGCGGGATCCCTCTGGTATAAGCTTTGGATCGCCTTGACGTAGGATTCCAAAGAAGTTCATTTCTGCCACAA
Source organism: Glebionis coronaria (assembly GCA_025667525.1). NCBI lineage: Eukaryota > Viridiplantae > Streptophyta > Magnoliopsida > Asterales > Asteraceae > Glebionis > Glebionis coronaria. The sequence continues at coordinate 196,022,608 of CM046878.1, forward strand.
TAAACGAAGTATATTAGTTATAGCACATAAGTGTACGTACGTCTTTCATATGCGGAGCCTACCTTCACCATGCCTCCTCCAAAACACAGGATATCTGTTGGACGAGCCGAAGTAGTTGCGGCTAATCTCTAGCAAACAGGGGAATGATTTGAAAAGGTTTCTATGGAACCCTGTTCTATTCCTATCTATTTCTTGGGAATGTTGAGGATTATATGTACTGGCGTGCGGAGGAGGGTCATGAGGTAATCTATGTTTGAAGATATAGTCAGCCGGCCACACTATCGAGTCAATGATAAAGTAATGGTCGTACCAGTTTTTCAATGAGTCCATGGCCTTATTGTGGGACTGGGGGCTCTTGGGAGATCGTTTCTTAAAAGATAGCCAACCATTTACTAAACTAGGGGTGTAAAATAGCCGGAATAGTTCTATAGCTGGAGGGATTCTTCTAGCGCGACAAAGGATTTCTAACTGACTAACCTTACATGCGCCTATACAGTGCAACTGGCTAATATGTACATAATAATATCCTAAGAGATCTATGAGGAAACGAGTGAAAGGAATGCGGTAGTTGGCTGCATCAAAAAGACGGGTATACAGGCCAATCTTTCCCTGAGGAGCCTCAGTTATGAGGTCCCCTGCACCAGGGAGAGAGGGGTGTAGGTTGCTTGGAATGAAGTAATCAGTACAAAAGTGATATAATTGATCCTGGGTCATTACGTTGAGCACGGATCCAATGGAGTGGTTGTTTCTTTGGGCCATTACTAAATAAAAAGTTAAGGACGTGGTATTCTAACCTGCGAAGGAAGGGATCCGTGTGTGCAAAAGTGGTGCTAATGAGGAAAGCTTTAATGGTAGAAATGAAGAAAAAGACTATGTGTTATACACAGCCGTAGGGGTAACTTATTTATAGGGTTGCCTTGTGAGTCATGGTCTGTTGGATGCATGACACGTGTTTACCACTATCCTCAATCGTGTGGTTAGGGTGTAAGTGGCAAGTGAAAAGTCAGGTGGGACCCACGGGTCACTTCTGACTCAGAAGTTTACACCGCTCGAGGTTCTGACTGTTTGCACTTTGTCAGTCAATTGGCAGGTGAACAGTCAATTATGTCGGGATATGCGGTCTTACGTAAGACTAAATTCAATACTACATTTAATTCGTCTCAGTCGTCACGTGCGGCCGAGGTACCATTGGAATAAATTCCTAAGTCAGGCAGCCACGTGCGGCCCAAAATGAATTTTTAATAACTTCTCGTTCCCTAAAGGATCTTTTCTTGGTACGTCCGGGGAGCTTCTTGATAGTCTAGAGGTTACGCCTACGGCTGTAACAACTAGACTGGGGGGACATGATGACGTATAGTCCCCAGCCGGCTCATGAACCCGGCCCACGGGTACTACCCGTATCCGGCCCATCACGAATGGGTGGGAATAATGTTATTTAAGCTTATGGGCTTGTATGAACAGTAACCGCACACACGTGTGCGGCCCACGGCCCGGCATAGCCGGTGCAGGGTTAGACAGAATCATATTCCTACTATGGTTAGGATTTATCCCAAAGGGGAGGATATTCACTCACCATAATTAGAAGATAACAATCAATCTAAATCTAGTGATTATCCTTTCCTTGGGGCCGAAGTATCAATGACAGCCCATTAGGGTTTCACTGCCTATATAAGGAACCCCCAAGGGTTCCACATTACATTCCACACACTCTCAACTCTCATCCGATTTCTATAAACCTAACCGATTACTTACTCTCACGCTGGAGTCTAATCGTGGGAAACATTCCCACGGTAAGCCTAACGCGTGTTGTTTAGTGTGCAGGATCCCAACCATATAATTCACTTGGTGCAGGAGCCGGAGTCCAGCCAACCCGGATTAAGCCTAATTCGGGTCTAACAAGGATCACCCAACTTTTGTATCAACAAGGTTTTTCTAAATCATAAACTTGAGTTCATAAACTTTGAATATCTTGACAAATCCACTCAAGTGTAAGAAGATGTCTCTTCTTTTGCTAAGAGTAAGTGCACTAAATCGTACACTCCCCCGTGAATATCGATCCGGGTTGCAATCTTAAAATGATTACAAGCCATTGTGTTGAGCTCAAAATGTTGAATGTTTTATGACAAGCTCAACCCAAGATAGATTGCTCTACCCGTTGGTTGGAAATATGGTCCAGAATAGACAATTTCCTTTATTAATTAGAAATGGCATGTTTTGAAAAATATTTACAACTTTCATTCGAGCTTATGTACACACCCGTGTCGTTGTTGAGCGACATTTCTAGGTACGTCCAAATTATCAATACTGAAAGACATGTCGAGAAGAATGTTTTTGGATTTTCAAATATTTTTAATTTTGTGTTTTGCTTTATATGTTTTATATTTTTGTATTTTGCTTTTTCAAAGATATTTACAGGTAGATGTTTGATAGATAAATCAAGCAGGCACCTTTGCCAGAATCTCCAGGTCTGCTGGAGTCAAACATCTCATACCAATTTGCCTAACGAGGTACTCAAACCTATCTTTCGATAGAGATTTCGTAAACAAGTCGGCTAATTGGTAATCCTTTCCAACAAAGTATAGTTCAACGATACCTCTTTCAACTTGTTCCTTTATGAAGTGATATCTGACATCAATGTGCTTCGTGCGGGAATGCTGTATCGGATTGCAGGAGATGGCTATGGTCGACTTTGAGTCACAATATGTTAACATCATAAGATTCAAGCTAACAAGAGGTGATCCGGAGGTCGGGGAGGATAAAAGTAATGTTTAGACATTTTTAAAGAGAGAAAGTAAAGCTTGAATGTAGTGTGTGTATTTAGAGAGAGAAAGGGAAATACACAAATAAGAAGAAGCCTCACCCCTCCATGGAAGTATGGAGGGGTATATATAGGCTAGACAAGAGGTCACTTTGACAACATGTCAATAGTAGTCCCTCTATGTTTTGCCTATCTGAATAAAATGTAATTCCGTAACTGGCGCTCACATTTTAGGACTAACAATCTTCCCCCAATGTGGAGACATACGGAATTACTTACAATGTTCCTAACAATTAAAAATACAACAAAATAAAGTCTACCAAGGCGCTGCCAATGCTGAGGATGTCTTTTAGTTCTTCTTGTCTTCATAACTTGTACCTCAGCTTGAATCCTCTTTGTCTTTGCTTGTTGTGGAACAATTGTAATATGCATGATTTGGATTAACTTCCCCCCAATTCATGCAGCATGTATTAAAAAACTTTCTTCATAGACTTCTTTTTGACGAAGTTTCTGAATCAGCTTCCCCCCAAACCAATATCTGTATCTTAAGCAGATTCTGACACTTTGATGTAGTTTGAACAATCTTCTAGCTCATCGGTTTAAGTGCACAGCGAAAATTTGTAGAAGAACCACACCAAATAATACTGCTTCTATACTGTTTCATGTCGTTTAGGTTTTGGTGATAATTCGTTTGGGGTAACATGCAGGAAATCAGCAACAATTTTTCTCACGCCTGTAGAATACTTCATAAAAATCATATAAAGTAAGTAGATACCATTCCATGTACACTACTTCTCCCTGGAAGTTGATCCGATTACTTCAAAGTACACGATCTTCCCCCATGATGATTTCGAACTCTCGGAAGCATCATTATCGTGGACGTCCATATACTCGAGAAGTTCTTAGTCTTAAGCAAATGTCTTGAAAAGTTTTGAAAGTCATTGAGAAACTTTGAAAAATTTTGCTTAGACTATGAAGTATCATTGTCGTTGTGAAGCTCATAAATATCCTGTGAGAATTGATTGCTGATTCCATCTCTCTCTGTCTAACTTACCAACCTCGAATTCATTCGGCTATTTGTTGTGACCACATGTGAAGTAAACCCGATATTCCAAACTTGAAACTGAAGTACAATCCCCCAAATTTGTTACTTAAGCTTGCACTTATGTCGATTGAAGAACGGTGCAGAAACAAGTCTCTAACATCTCTTGAAGTTATCCACACGAGCAACTGCGTGTGACACCCACAAATGATAGTTATCCATGTCGTCGACCATCCACCCCTTGACAGTGGAAACTAGATAATTCAAGTCTCAGTCATAAATTTTGTCGCCCAAGCAAGTCATCAATCGATAGACTGGGTTTGAAGAAAAGGGGTAGAAAAATAGAAGGAAGGCTCGATGATGAAATAAGTAGACGCCTTCATGAAATCCCACTTCAACTTCAAATATAGAATACCAAATCCACTTCGTGATCACTTGTCTTTGTAGAACCAAAACTAGCCTTGTCTTTAAAGTGAATCTTACATCGGATCGTTTTAGCGTTAAGTGTTTTGTTTGCTTTGGTGTTGTGTTTTGTGAATGTCGTTATCTAGAACAAATTCTGAAATGAATTATCATTAAGGGACAAAATTTGTCTAGATAACTTGTCATTGAAGCTCAACGTCAGTCACATGGCCCGGTAAATACTAGTCCGCTCCGCTATCAATATAACCCAATCCAAAACTGATTTTGCCGAGTGTAACCAAAACTTTCGTTTGAATTGTCGTTTGGTAACAATTACAAATTTTTGGATAAAATAAGTATCACTCAGCCCAAATGACACGAGTCCAACTTCAATATACCAATTCCAAATCACGGATAAAGGCCCAGTATCAATAAGTGAGATACCCGGTCCAGTTTAAATACCTAAAAATTAGGTATAAGTAAACGAGTTTCACCCTAAACCATCGTAATCACAAAACAAATCTAATCTCATTTTTCACCCACATCGTATCATCCGCCCCCCTTTCTTCCATCGTACACTCCGCCTCAAATCAGATCAAGACATCATCATCCTTCATCGAAATAAATCCATTCATTACACTAATCATCAAAATCAATCATCAGATCCCCATCTCAAACGAAATCATCAATCCACTCACAAACATCAAAGATTAAACACCACCACAGAGCTAGATATGATGTCTATAATATCATCTAACTGTGGTCTCGGGTAGGTTAATTATTGTTATTCATTTTTGTGTTTCGAGTCTTAATCGATTCAAAGATAAACAAAAACATATTTGTTATTTGTTTTTCTTTAATATTCGTATATAAAGAGATGAATTTAAATCATCAACATACAGATCAATGATGAGATTTGCTTTTGTGTTTCTGGATCTAAATAGATCTCGGCATGCATGTCTAAGCATTAGAAGAAATCTGAGATCTTTGTAATTGATTTTGAATTTGTTTTGAGTCTAGATTCGAGTTTACGTTTTGTGATTAGTAGAAGGGTAAGGAGACGATGGGATTAGGATAGTCGAGTTGGGGTTGATTGGTTGAGTCAGGTTGAAAGATTTTTATGGTCTCGGGTTTTTTAAACTTGGTCTTGCGATGTTTTCTAAGAAAAAATGAGTCATCCATGCCATTGCAGTCAAACAAAAAATAAAAAAAACCAATCGCAGTCAACTTTAAACCCATCGCAAGCTGTGTCTTTCATCGCACTATGTCTTAAAAAATGAGTCCTACATGCATGCCATCGCAGTCTATTTTAAAACCCATCGTAATGACTTCGTAATCACCCATCGTAGTGGCCATCGCAATATACGATCGCAGCATTGCCATCGTAATGCGAGCCATCGCAATGAATAAAACAAGCCATCGCAATCAATGCGATTGAAAGTAGCCATCTGAAGAACTCATCGCACTATCCCATCGGAATAGCCATGTGAGTGTGCCATCGCAACTCACCATCGTAATGATTACATCTGAAGAGGGTTTTGACCATATCTTGATATTCCCGAAAATGGTGGATATGATGATTTTTTTCAGATATGACACAGTTAGAAAATAGATAAAAAGAGAGAGAAATAGAGGTGACACGTAGACATTGAAAAAACCACCAACACCATTAAAAAAATGAGACAAAATGGACTGATATCAGATACATGACAAATAAAAGATACAATATTGAACCTTTTTGGACATTGGATTGAGCAGCTTTGTGACCATTTGGACGGAAACCAATAATAAACACCAACAATTCGTAACTTATAACAACTTATAAAATAAGCCGAAAAAGCTACAAATCAGCAAACACAAAACACAAAACACCCCCGGTTAGCTCTGATACCAAATGTTAACATCATAAGATTCAAGCTAACAAGAGGTGATCCGGAGGCCGGGGAGGATAAAAGTAATGTTTAGACATTTTTAAAGAGAGAAAGTAAAGCTTGAATGTAGTGTGTGTATTTAGAGAGAGAAAGGGAAATACACAAATAAGAAGAAGCCTCACCCCTCCATGGAAGTATGGAGGGGTATATATAGGCTAGACAAGAGGTCACTTTGACAACATGTCAATAGTAGTCCCTCTACGTTTTGCCTATCTGAATAAAATGTAATTCCGTAACTGGCGCTCACATTTTAGGACTAACACAATACATAGGTACTTTATCAAAGTGGAAGCCATAATCCGTGAGTTGTGTTCTCATCCAAAGAACTTGAGCACAACACGCAGATGGATACACATACTCCGCTTTGGCTGATGAAAGTGACGTGCAATCCTGCTTCTTGGAAGACCATCCCACGAGCTTATCTAGACCTAGAAATTGTGCACCACCAAAAGTAATTTTTCGTGTATCAAGACACCCTGCATGATCAGAATCTTAATAGGCCGTTAGAAAGAAACCGGTTTCCCTTGAATACGAGAGTCCCAAATGAATGGTATTCTTGAGGTACCGAAAGATCCGTTTAACCTCCTTGAGGTGCTTTTAAGTGGGTCGTGCTTGATATCGTGCACAATAACACGTAGCATGTGAAATATCGGGTCTGCTTGCTGTCAAGTACATAAGGGAGCCGGTCATGGAACGATATCTCGTTTGATCTATGGCATTTCCCTCCAAGTCAGCATCTAGCGATTTGGTTGATAATGGTGTCCCAACGGGGTCACATGAAGTCATACCATGCTTTTTGATTATCTCTTGACAATACTTAGCTTGGTTTATAAAGATACCACGTGGGGATTGGTGAACTTGAATTCCTAGAAAGAATTTTAGTTCGCCCATCATTGACATTTCAAATTTGCTGTGCATTAATTTTTCAAACCATTTTGAATATTTTGGGTTCGTAGACCCAGAAATAATGTCATCAACATAAATTTGCACAAGCAAAATGTCATCCCCATATTTATAAGTGAACAAAGTTAGATCAATTGAACCTTTTGAGAAACCTTTGGAAACCATAAATTTCGAGAGCTCGTCGTACCACGCCCTTGGAGCTTGCTTGAGTCCATAAAGTGCTTTGTGGAGACAATACACCTTGTCAAGATAATGAGGATTAACGAATCCTTCCGGCTACGTGACATAGACTTCTTCCTTCAAACGACCGTTAAGAAACGCCGTCTTTACGTCCATTTGATAAACAATGAATCCCTTATGTGCAACATAAGCAAGGAAAATCCTGACCACTTCCATACGAGCTACTGGTTCAAACGATTCTTCAAAATCAATTCCCTCTTTCTGGCCATATCCCTTAGCCACTAGCCTAGCTTTGTTCTTGATGATCGTGTTTTCTTCATCCATCTTGTTTTTCCAGATCCATCGAAGATTTAACGGTGTTACATCGTATGGTATGTCAACAAGTTCCCAGACCTTAAGTCTTTCAAATTGTTGAATTTCAGCCGTCATTGATTTAATCCAATCATGATCAGCCATGGCTTCTTTGATGTTTTTTGGTTTAGTTGTACTCACGGTGAGTGCGAACATACAAACATCGCCATTGGTTGCTAGTTGTCGTCTTGTACGAACAGGCTGTGAAGGGTTTCCAATTACTTGAACCAAAGGATTACTCGGGTCCAATGATGAGTTGACGGATGTCGTTGGTCGAACGTATGCATATTAGACGGATTAACACGGCGAGTAGAAGACTCTCCAGTTTCATGTACTGATGTACCGAATGGATTGTGAAAATCGTCATCGTCAGATAATGCATCGTCTGCTTGATTTGTGTTCTCTAGAACAATGACAATAGTTGTGGATGTTGTAGGATCGTTTGTTGAAGTGATATTCTAAGGAGGTAAATATGCAGCAACCCGTGTTGAAGTAGATGAAGTTGTATCCTTTTGTTGACGATTATCGGTATCATCATTCTTATCATGAGTGACAGCAAAAGACTTTGATACAACATGTTTCCCCCCATGAAATATTCATCAAACATTGGTCCATATAATGTTTCCAACTCTTCAAGTGTCGTGTCCACTATCATATCTGCTCTTGGAACATGTCCTTGAACCAGCTTTAAACTTGACGGTTCATTGTTGTGGTCTTGAGTTCCGAGTTCTGTGCGGTTGTGCACAAAAGTCTTTTGTCGTTGTGTATCGGGACTTAAATTGTTTTGTTCAAGTGCCATTTATTTCAATTCATCGAATCGGACATGAAAAGTCTCGACTATCAATTTTGTTCTCTAGTTGTACACTCTATATCCCTTAGACTGAGTTGCATATCCCACGAGAATGCATGCATCACCTTTCTCTTTCATCTTGTCCAGATTTTCACCATCTAAAATTATGTAACACGTACATCCAAAAACATAAGGTGTTTGAGTGAAGGTTTGCGATCATGAATTATGTGATATGGTGTCTTTTCGTGTCTTGGGATAATTAAGGAACAGTTTTGTGTGTAACATGTGGTTGACACGGCTTCGGCCCAAAAGAATGGTGGTGGTTTTGAAGCGGATAATAATGTTCGAGCAGCCTCAACTAAAGTACGATTTCATCTTTCAACAACTCCGTTTTGTTCAGGTGTTCGAGCAATAGATGTTTCGTGTTCAATCCCTTCGGCTTCAAAATAATTCTTCAGAGTTGAATTCAAGAATTCCGTGTCTCTGTCAGTACGTACCACTTTTACTTGAGCTTGAATACCACGTTGTATCATTTTAAGGAAGTTGACGAGAACTTCGGGTGTTTCATCCTTAGACCTCAAGAAGTAAGTCCACGTGTACCTTGAGTAGTCATCGACAATTACCATAGCGTATTTCTTCCCATTGATGCTTTGAACACGCATGTGACCACACAAATCTATATGAAGAAGATCTAACCGTCCTTTAGAGCTTGGTGTAGTCTTCTTCTTGAAACTACTTCGTTTAGCTTTACAAAGCTCACAAGAAGAGCAAAGATGATCTTTGATGAATTTCAAGTTTGTAAGGCCTCTCACAATATCTTTCTTGGAAAGCAAGTTGATGGTATCAAAGTTGAGGTGAGATAATCATTGATGCCATAACCAAGCGTGAGTCGTTGAAGCTTTAGCCATGAAACATATTGGAGTTGAAGAAGTGGAGTCTTGAAGTGATATAGTGTAGAGATCAGTACCCCGTGAACCGGTAAGTAAGTCATTCCCATCATAATCATGAACAAAACATGTCTTCTTTCTAAAATCAACCTCCAAATCCGCATCACAAAATTGACCAACAGAGAAAAGTTTGGGATTGATCCCTTCGACGTAGTATACCATATTTGATCGTTATATTCCCCTGAACTAAATCTCCATATCCTAGGATCGGTGTAAATTGATCATTTCTGAATTGGACCATACCCAGGAACTTCTCCACGAAGTTAATTAGAAGCTTGAGATTCCCCGTCATGTGCTTCGTACATCCGGGGTCCAGTATGAAGAGAATTCTTTCGATCACCTGCAGAAGAATTAGAACACGATGGAGCATTTGCTAAATTGGATTCCATGTTAGTGTTGATATCCGAATCATTAGTGTCCCTAGTTTCAACACTTAAAGTCATGCTAACACTCGTAGTCACATTTTCTGTCCTAACCTTAGGCATCCACTTATATCCTGGAGGACACTGATTAGCAAACCACCATTTCTAAGACTTGCTAGCAGACTCATATAATTCCCTAATTCTGCTTCTAGGGTTCTTAGTGGTGGAGTATGATGCAATACCTTTCTTAGGGGGGTTGCACCAGACTGGTTCACTTTGCATTTGGGTTTTCTAGCACTAATATGCATCACAATTTGCTTCTTAGTTCTAGTATCTACGCCTTTGACATTATTCGAAACACACATAGCATGATTAGCATTGGCATATTTTCCACATTTCACACAAACAAACTTAACATTCAAAGCATTCAAAGTCGAATCATTCAAATCGTCATTACACGCGATTATAGACGTTTTATTCTTAGAAACATTCAAAATCCTAGGGTGGTCTTCTACTTTCTTCATCGTCCCTTGACTTTTGTTTTGCCAAACCTTTTTTATTCATTCGAGTGCTCTTAAGCTGGGGCCGGCTAACACTAGCAGTGGGGACTTCTCCTGTAGTAAAAGACACACATCTATTAGTGTTTCTAGAAGTCTGAGGTGATTTACTTTCTTTGTTGTGTGTGGGTTTAGTGGCTAATCTATACATTCCTGGTTTAATCACATTTGTGTTCTTAATGCTTTGTGATCAAATATGTGTTTAGGGAGTAATCTATGGTAACCTATCCTTCCCAACCATTTTGGGGTAAACCCAGGTTTTGTAAATGCAGAATTGGATAAAACATATGGTTTTCCCAAGACAGAGGGTCTAGTCACTTTGTGCGCATTGGTTGTCTTACAATAGGTTTCTTAATGCTAGGTTACACAAATTTCCCACCCATCTTAGCAACAAGTTTCTTCAGCTCTGCTATCGCTATTTCTCTGTCTTGTAACTGAGCTTTCAAGTCTTTAATATCCAAACTCTTTTCATTCATTTCTCGACACATTTGGGAAAGTTTTTCTTGCAATTTATTATCATGTGGAAAACTTCCGATGTCTTTTGGCAAAACAAGTTCAAGAGAATGACAATGTTTTTGAAGGAAATCAGTTTTGTGTTGAAGTAACTCAAAAGCCTTTTTATCAACATTTTCTTTACGTTTCGAAAGCTTAGTTTCAAGCCGTTCACACTCTTTAATCTTATCAAGATATTACATGCAACATCAGAATATTCATCGATATCAGCACAAGATTGAAGAGTAACACACACAATATCTTTGGAGAGACATTCTTCTAAGAGTATATCATATTCGTTGGAAAAATCTGATTTGTCATTTTGAAGTTCATCAATTTCTTTTTCAAGAGACTCAACATATTTCAAATCATCAAACATTTCAGACCGAATCAATTTTCAAACTCAAGAACATTTTCTTTTTTTATCTTCGTATTTGGTATTAAAAGTTCTTTCACAAGCACAATTATGTCGTGAGGAATCTCTGTTTTCCACTTATCCTTTTCACGTTTTTGCCAATCGCTTACAACAATTGATTGAACATTATCAATGTGATGTTTAAGAATACCAAGTGTTTTTCTACTTTTTCTTTTAGAAATATCAAGAGGAAAATAGTTAATATATTTAAAAACATTTGATTTCTTAGTGGCAAACATTTTCTTCCATTTAATTCTTTGTTGTTTGCTTTTAAGAAACAATTCCTCACGAGACTTCTGTTTTTGTGGAGTGAAAAGACCATAAAGACTGTTTTCATAAGCATAATTATATGGTTTCTCAAAATCGTTATTGACCGGTGATCTACTCTCCTCATCCCAAAGGGACGTCTCTTCACTATCGAGCCTAACTACTGGGCAATCATGATCGATACATTCGGATTCATCAAGATATAAGTGAGGGTTTGCAACTTGAGCTTGTTCGAGGTACTTAGGACTTGAAAAACTAGCTTGACCCTTGAAAAACAACCGAGGTGCTATCATTCTAACGGTTTGAATAGAGTCGTACGTTTTATAAACAACTTTTTTCAAAAATTTGACTTGTTCTTTGAGATCCTTTACTTTTTCAGTATCTTTGCCTTGTCTATTTTTGAAATCTTGTTTTAATTTTTCAACCTCTTGTGTCTTCTCGTTAAGAATTTTAACAAAATCGGTGGTATTCATAGAAAGCCTCTGTTCAAGTTCATTAGCTTTTGTTGTGGCAAGGTACGGTTTTTGACGTTCATCACTTAATAAAACATTAAATTGACGTTTTTCTTTAGTTAACAAAGCAACACCTTCGTTGTATTTATTTTCAAAATCTTCCTTTTTAACGTTAATTAAACGAATTTTGTACCCCTCAAGCTCTTTGTCTCTTTAAAGAATCTGAGCCCTATAACTATCAATGGTCTCACTAGATTTTATAAGAGCGGCTTTGCTTTCTTCAAAGTTTTGAGTAAGCGCTGCGTTTGCATTCTTTAATTGCTTCTAACTCTTTCTATTTTCATTGACATCTTTTTGTAAACTAGCAATTAAATTAGCAAGCGCGACACGCTCCTCGTCATCATACTCAGTTGCAAGTTGATCATCCTCAAACTCATTATTTCACATGTCTGATGAATCGGGTGTGGTAATACTATCAACCGTTTCCATCATACATGTGTTAGTAATTGTTGTTGGTAGATCACTATGCTCATGTGTATCACCAAACACATTATATTCATCATCATGTTGTACCTTATCAATTGGCTCGGTATCAAAGATAGGACCATTGTCATCTTCATTGACGTTAAGGACCTCATGAATCTTTTCCAGTATGAATAATGTGCCTCGAGTTCTTAGTTGGAGAGTTCATCATCTGTGTCGTCTAGCATTTCTCCTACCTCAACAGATAACTTGATCCCAACCTCCAT